>OX371176.1:49589448-50911948 GCA_947310635.1 Leptodirus hochenwartii
ATTTTTCCATAGATATAGCCTTCAACGTGTTTTCGACGAATTCCGCGAATTTCTCCGATTGAACCGCAACGCAGTAAAAACGTTAGCAGGACCATTTATAGTCGTTCTAGCCTATTTTCGGCATTTTTTAAACGATCGCGAAAATCGACGATTTTTCCATAGTATAGCCTTCAACGTGTTTTCGACGAATTCCGCGACTTTCTCCGATTGAACCGCAACGCAGTAAAAACGTTAGCAGGACCATTTATAGTCGTTCTAGCCTATTTTCGGCATTTTTTAAACGATCGCGAAAATCGACGATTTTTCCATAGTATAGCCTTCAACGTGTTTTCGACGAATTCCGCGAATTTCTCCGATTGAACCGCAACGCAGTAAAAACGTTAGCAGGACCATTTATAGTCGTTCTAGCCTATTTTCGGCATTTTTTAAACGATCGCGAAAATCGACGATTTTTCCATAGTATAGCCTTCAACGTGTTTTCGACGAATTCCGCGACTTTCTCCGATTGAACCGCAACGCAGTAAAAACGTTAGCAGGACCATTTATAGTCGTTCTAGCCTATTTTCGGCATTTTTTAAACGATCGCGAAAATCGACGATTTTTCCATAGTATAGCCTTCAACGTGTTTTCGACGAATTCCGCGAATTTCTCCGATTGAACCGCAACGCAGTAAAAACGTTAGCAGGACCATTTATAGTCGTTCTAGCCTATTTTCGGCATTTTTAAACGATCGCGAAAATCGACAATTTTTCCATAGTATAGCCTTCAACGTGTTTTCGACGAATTCCGCGAATTTCTCCGATTGAACCGCAACGCAGTAAAAACGTTAGCAGGACCATTTATAGTCGTTCTAGCCTATTTTCGGCATTTTTTAAACGATCGCGAAAATCGACGATTTTTCCATAGTATAGCCTTCAACGTGTTTTCGACGAATTCCGCGAATTTCTCCGATTGAACCGCAACGCAGTAAAAACGTTAGCAGGACCATTTATAGTCGTTCTAGCCTATTTTCGGCATTTTTTAAACGATCGCGAAAATCGACGATTTTTCCATAGTATAGCCTTCAACGTGTTTTCGACGAATTCCGCGAATTTCTCCGATTGAACCGCAACGCAGTAAAAACGTTAGCAGGACCATTTATAGTCGTTCTAGCCTATTTTCGGCATTTTTTTAAACGATCGCGAAAATCGACAATTTTTCCATAGTATAGCCTTCAACGTGTTTTCGACGAATTCCGCGACTTTCTCCGATTGAACCGCAACGCAGTAAAAACGTTAGCAGGACCATTTATAGTCGTTCTAGCCTATTTTCGGCATTTTTTAAACGATCGCGAAATCGACGATTTTTCCATAGTATAGCCTTCAACGTGTTTTCGACGAATTCCGCGAATTTCTCCGATTGAACCGCAACGCAGTAAAAACGTTAGCAGGACCATTTATAGTCGTTCTAGCCTATTTTCGGCATTTTTTAAACGATCGCGAAAATCGACGATTTTTCCATAGTATAGCCTTCAACGTGTTTCGACGAATTCCGCGAATTTCTCCGATTGAACCGCAACGCAGTAAAAACGTTAGCAGGACCATTTATAGTCGTTCTAGCCTATTTTCGGCATTTTTAAACGATCGCGAAAATCGACGATTTTTCCATAGTATAGCCTTCAACGTGTTTTCGACGAATTCCGCGACTTTCTCCGATTGAACCGCAACGCAGTAAAAACGTTAGCAGGACCATTTATAGTCGTTCTAGCCTATTTTCGGCATTTTTTAACGATCGCGAAAATCGACGATTTTTCCATAGTATAGCCTTCAACGTGTTTTCGACGAATTCCGCGACTTTCTCCGATTGAACCGCAACGCAGTAAAAACGTTAGCAGGACCATTTATAGTCGTTCTAGCCTATTTTCGGCATTTTTTAAACGATCGCGAAAATCGACGATTTTTCCATAGTATAGCCTTCAACGTGTTTTCGACGAATTCCGCGAATTTCTCCGATTGAACCGCAACGCAGTAAAAACGTTAGCAGGACATTTATAGTCGTTCTAGCCTATTTTCGGCATTTTTAAACGATCGCGAAAATCGACGATTTTTCCATAGTATAGCCTTCAACGTGTTTCGACGAATTCCGCGACTTTCTCCGATTGAACCGCAACGCAGTAAAAACGTTAGCAGGACCATTTATAGTCGTTCTAGCCTATTTTCGGCATTTTTTTAAACGATCGCGAAAATCGACGATTTTTCCATAGTATAGCCTTCAACGTGTTTTCGACGAATTCCGCGAATTTCTCCGATTGAACCGCAACGCAGTAAAAACGTTAGCAGGACCATTTATAGTCGTTCTAGCCTATTTTCGGCATTTTTTAAACGATCGCGAAAATCGACGATTTTTCCATAGTATAGCTTTCAACGTGTTTTCGACGAATTCCGCGACTTTCTCCGATTGAACCGCAACGCAGTAAAAACGTTAGCAGGACCATTTATAGTCGTTCTAGCCTATTTTCGGCATTTTTTAAACGATCACGAAAATCGACGATTTTTCCATAGTATAGCCTTCAACGTGTTTTCGACGAATTCCGCGACTTTCTCCGATTGAACCGCAACGCAGTAAAAACGTTAGCAGGACCATTTATAGTCGTTCTAGCCTATTTTCGGCATTTTTTAAACGATCGCGAAAATCGACGATTTTTCCATAGTATAGCCTTCAACGTGTTTTCGACGAATTCCGCGACTTTCTCCGATTGAACCGCAACGCAGTAAAAAACGTTAGCAGGACCATTTATAGTCGTTCTAGCCTATTTTCGGCATTTTTTAAACGATCGCGAAAATCGACGATTTTTCCATAGTATAGCCTTCAACGTGTTTTCGACGAATTCCGCGACTTTCTCCGATTGAACCGCAACGCAGTAAAAACGTTAGCAGGACCATTTATAGTCGTTCTAGCCTATTTTCGGCATTTTTTAAACGATCACGAAAATCGACGATTTTTCCATAGTATAGCCTTCAACGTGTTTTCGACGAATTCCGCGACTTTCTCCGATTGAACCGCAACGCCAGTAAAAACGTTAGCAGGACCATTTATAGTCGTTCTAGCCTATTTTCGGCATTTTTTAAACGATCGCGAAAATCGACGATTTTTCCATAGTATAGCCTTCAACGTGTTTTCGACGAATTCCGCGAATTTCTCCGATTGAACCGCAACGCAGTAAAAACGTTAGCAGGACCATTTATAGTCGTTCTAGCCTATTTTCGGCATTTTTTAAACGATCGCGAAAATCGACGATTTTTCCATAGTATAGCCTTCAACGTGTTTTCGACGAATTCCGCGAATTTCTCCGATTGAACCGCAACGCAGTAAAAACGTTAGCAGGACCATTTATAGTCGTTCTAGCCTATTTTCGGCATTTTTTAACGATCGCGAAAATCGACGATTTTTCCATAGTATAGCCTTCAACGTGTTTTCGACGAATTCCGCGACTTTCTCCGATTGAACCGCAACGCAGTAAAAACGTTAGCAGGACCATTTATAGTCGTTCTAGCCTATTTTCGGCATTTTTTAAACGATCGCGAAAATCGACGATTTTTTCCATAGTATAGCCTTCAACGTGTTTTCGACGAATTCCGCGAATTTCTCCGATTGAACCGCAACGCAGTAAAAACGTTAGCAGGACCATTTATAGTCGTTCTAGCCTATTTTCGGCATTTTTTAAACGATCGCGAAAATCGACGATTTTTCCATAGTATAGCCTTCACGTGTTTCGACGAATTCCGCGAATTTCTCCGATTGAACCGCAACGCAGTAAAAACGTTAGCAGGACCATTTATAGTCGTTCTAGCCTATTTTCGGCATTTTTTAAACGATCGCGAAAATCGACGATTTTTCCATAGTATAGCCTTCAACGTGTTTTCGACGAATTCCGCGAATTTCTCCGATTGAACCGCAACGCAGTAAAAACGTTAGCAGGACCATTTATAGTCGTTCTAGCCTATTTTCGGCATTTTTTAAACGATCGCGAAAATCGACGATTTTTCCATAGTATAGCCTTCAACGTGTTTTCGACGAATTCCGCGAATTTCTCCGATTGAACCGCAACGCAGTAAAAACGTTAGCAGGACCATTTATAGTCGTTCTAGCCTATTTTCGGCATTTTTTAAACGATCGCGAAAATCGACGATTTTTCCATAGTATAGCCTTCAACGTGTTTTCGACGAATTCCGCGAATTTCTCCGATTGAACCGCAACGCAGTAAAAACGTTAGCAGGACCATTTATAGTCGTTCTAGCCTATTTTCGGCATTTTTTAAACGATCGCGAAAATCGACGATTTTTCCATAGTATAGCCTTCAACGTGTTTTCGACGAATTCCGCGAATTTCTCCGATTGAACCGCAACGCAGTAAAAACGTTAGCAGGACCATTTATAGTCGTTCTAGCCTATTTTCGGCATTTTTTAAACGATCGCGAAAATCGACGATTTTTCATAGTATAGCCTTCAACGTGTTTTCGACGAATTCCGCGACTTTCTCCGATTGAACCGCAACGCAGTAAAAACGTTAGCAGGACCATTTATAGTCGTTCTAGCCTATTTTCGGCATTTTTTAAACGATCGCGAAAATCGACGATTTTTCCATAGTATAGCCTTCAACGTGTTTTCGACGAATTCCGCGAATTTCTCCGATTGAACCGCAACGCAGTAAAAACGTTAGCAGGACCATTTATAGTCGTTCTAGCCTATTTTCGGCATTTTTTAAACGATCGCGAAATCGACGATTTTTCCATAGTATAGCCTTCAACGTGTTTTCGACGAATTCCGCGAATTTCTCCGATTGAACCGCAACGCAGTAAAAACGTTAGCAGGACCATTTATAGTCGTTCTAGCCTATTTTCGGCATTTTTTAAACGATCGCGAAAATCGACGATTTTTCCATAGTATAGCCTTCAACGTGTTTTCGACGAATTCCGCGAATTTCTCCGATTGAACCGCAACGCAGTAAAAACGTTAGCAGGACCATTTATAGTCGTTCTAGCCTATTTTCGGCATTTTTTAAACGATCGCGAAAATCGACGACTTTTCCATAGTATAGCCTTCAACGTGTTTTCGACGAATTCCGCGAATTTCTCCGATTGAACCGCAACGCAGTAAAAACGTTAGCAGGACCATTTATAGTCGTTCTAGCCTATTTTCGGCATTTTTTAAACGATCGCGAAAATCGACGATTTTTCCATAGTATAGCCTTCAACGTGTTTTCGACGAATTCCGCGAATTTCTCCGATTGAACCGCAACGCAGTAAAAACGTTAGCAGGACCATTTATAGTCGTTCTAGCCTATTTTCGGCATTTTTTAAACGATCGCGAAAATCGACGATTTTTCCATAGTATAGCCTTCAACGTGTTTTCGACGAATTCCGCGACTTTCTCCGATTGAACCGCAACGCAGTAAAAACGTTAGCAGGACCATTTATAGTCGTTCTAGCCTATTTTCGGCATTTTTAAACGATCGCGAAAATCGACGATTTTTCCATAGTAATAGCCTTCAACGTGTTTT
Source organism: Leptodirus hochenwartii (assembly GCA_947310635.1). Classification (NCBI taxonomy): domain Eukaryota; kingdom Metazoa; phylum Arthropoda; class Insecta; order Coleoptera; family Leiodidae; genus Leptodirus; species Leptodirus hochenwartii. Next base: position 49,594,987 of record OX371176.1, read on the forward strand.
CGACGAATTCCGCGAATTTCTCCGATTGAACCGCAACGCAGTAAAAACGTTAGCAGGACCATTTATAGTCGTTCTAGCCTATTTTCGGCATTTTTTAAACGATCGCGAAAATCGACGATTTTTCCATAGTATAGCCTTCAACGTGTTTTCGACGAATTCCGCGACTTTCTCCGATTGAACCGCAACGCAGTAAAAACGTTAGCAGGACCATTTATAGTCGTTCTAGCCTATTTTCGGCATTTTTTAAACGATCGCGAAAATCGACGATTTTTCCATAGTATAGCCTTCAACGTGTTTTCGACGAATTCCGCGAATTTCTCCGATTGAACCGCAACGCAGTAAAAACGTTAGCAGGACCATTTATAGTCGTTCTAGCCTATTTTCGGCATTTTTTAAACGATCGCGAAAATCGACGATTTTTCATAGTATAGCCTTCAACGTGTTTTCGACGAATTCCGCGACTTTCTCCGATTGAACCGCAACGCAGTAAAAACGTTAGCAGGACCATTTATAGTCGTTCTAGCCTATTTTCGGCATTTTTTAAACGATCGCGAAAATCGACGATTTTTCCATAGTATAGCCTTCAACGTGTTTTCGACGAATTCCGCGAATTTCTCCGATTGAACCGCAACGCAGTAAAAACGTTAGCAGGACCATTTATAGTCGTTCTAGCCTATTTTCGGCATTTTTTAAACGATCGCGAAAATCGACGATTTTTCCATAGTATAGCCTTCAACGTGTTTTCGACGAATTCCGCGACTTTCTCCGATTGAACCGCAACGCAGTAAAAACGTTAGCAGGACCATTTATAGTCGTTCTAGCCTATTTTCGGCATTTTTTAAACGATCGCGAAAATCGACGATTTTTCCATAGTATAGCCTTCAACGTGTTTTCGACGAATTCCGCGAATTTCTCCGATTGAACCGCAACGCAGTAAAAACGTTAGCAGGACCATTTATAGTCGTTCTAGCCTATTTTCGGCATTTTTTAAACGATCGCGAAAATCGACGATTTTTCCATAGTATAGCCTTCAACGTGTTTTCGACGAATTCCGCGACTTTCTCCGATTGAACCGCAACGCAGTAAAAACGTTAGCAGGACCATTTATAGTCGTTCTAGCCTATTTTCGGCATTTTTTAAACGATCGCGAAAATCGACGATTTTTCCATAGTATAGCCTTCAACGTGTTTTCGACGAATTCCGCGAATTTCTCCGATTGAACCGCAACGCAGTAAAAACGTTAGCAGGACCATTTATAGTCGTTCTAGCCTATTTTCGGCATTTTTTAAACGATCGCGAAAATCGACGATTTTTCCATAGTATAGCCTTCAACGTGTTTTCGACGAATTCCGCGACTTTCTCCGATTGAACCGCAACGCAGTAAAAACGTTAGCAGGACCATTTATAGTCGTTCTAGCCTATTTTCGGCATTTTTTAAACGATCACGAAAATCGACGATTTTTCCATAGTATAGCCTTCAACGTGTTTTCGACGAATTCCGCGACTTTCTCCGATTGAACCGCAACGCAGTAAAAACGTTAGCAGGACCATTTATAGTCGTTCTAGCCTATTTTCGGCATTTTTTAACGATCGCGAAAATCGACGATTTTTCATAGTATAGCCTTCAACGTGTTTTCGACGAATTCCGCGAATTTCTCCGATTGAACCGCAACGCAGTAAAAACGTTAGCAGGACCATTTATAGTCGTTCTAGCCTATTTTCGGCATTTTTTAAACGATCGCGAAAATCGACGATTTTTCCATAGTATAGCCTTCAACGTGTTTTCGACGAATTCCGCGACTTTCTCCGATTGAACCGCAACGCAGTAAAAACGTTAGCAGGACCATTTATAGTCGTTCTAGCCTATTTTCGGCATTTTTTAAACGATCGCGAAAATCGACGATTTTTCCATAGTATAGCCTTCAACGTGTTTTCGACGAATTCCGCGAATTTCTCCGATTGAACCGCAACGCAGTAAAAACGTTAGCAGGACCATTTATAGTCGTTCTAGCCTATTTTCGGCATTTTTTAAACGATCGCGAAAATCGACGATTTTTCCATAGTATAGCCTTCAACGTGTTTTCGACGAATTCCGCGACTTTCTCCGATTGAACCGCAACGCAGTAAAAACGTTAGCAGGACTATTTATAGTCGTTCTAGCCTATTTTCGGCATTTTTTAAACGATCGCGAAAATCGACGATTTTTCCATAGTATAGCCTTCAACGCGTTTTCGACGAATTCCGCGAATTTCTCCGATTGAACCGCAACGCAGTAAAAACGTTAGCAGGACCATTTATAGTCGTTCTAGCCTATTTTCGGCATTTTTTAAACGATCGCGAAAATCGACGATTTTTCCATAGTTTGAAATAATCCGATTTTTTGGCGATTTTGGTCAAAGTTTAAGCAATGCTGCCCAAAACAATGCAAAATGGCTATAAATCGTCTTAAAACTATATTTTACTGATTTCCGGTTCAAATGGGAAAAGTTGAAATTATCGTCGAAAAAAGTGAAAAAGTGGTGTATATATACCTTTGAAATAATCCGATTTTTTGGCGATTTTGGTCAAAGTTTCACAAGTGCTGCCCAAAACAATGCAAAATGGCTATAAATCGTCTTAAAACTATATTTTACTGATTTCCGGTTCAAATGGGAAAAGTTGAAATTATCGTCGAAAAAAGTGAAAAAGTAGTGTATATATACCTTTGAAATAATCCGATTTTTTGGCGATTTTGGTCAAAGTTTAACAAGTGCTGCCCAACATAATGCAAAATGGCTATAAATTGTCTTAAAACTATATTTTACTGATTTGCGGTTCAAAGTACGAAAATGTCTAAACACAGTTGTATTCGTCGAAAGTGATCGCTTTAATACGTTTCCAGCTTTCTGACGTTAATAAATTGATTTTCAGAGATAAAAAGTATTTATTTGTCGTGAAAAATACAGTTTAGTCCGCCAAGTACGAAAATGTCTAAACACGGTTGTATTCGTCGAAAGTGATCGTTTTTATACGTTTCCAGCTTTCTGACGTTAATAAATTGATTTTCAGAGATAAAAAGTATTTACTTGTCGTGCAAAATACAGTATAGTCCGCTAAGTACGATAATGTCTAAACACAGTTGTATTCGTCGAGAGTGATCGTTTTTATACGTTTCCAGCTTTCTGACGTTAATAAATTTATTTTCAGAGATAAAAAGTATTTATCTGTTGTGAAACATACAGTATAGTCCGCGAAGTACGAAAATGCCTAAACACAGTTGTATTCGTCGAGAGTGATCATTTTCTACGTTTCCAGCTTTCTGACGTTAATAAATTGATTTTCAGAGATTAAGTTAAAGAGTCCGCAATCCTAAAGATTGGTTGGAAACAGCACGCCATGCCGATCTATCCTGAGCTAATCCCTTCATCTCCCTATAGCTATTCATCTCAACGTCTTCAACTATCTGACTCACATACTCCAATCTAGGCCTACCTACCCCTCTCTTTCCCTCCACTCTACCTTCTATGATCAATTGCATAATCCCCCCATGCCTAAGAATATGCCCTACTAATCTGTCTCTCCTACGCTGTAACACTCTCCAAATACTTCTCTTCTCCCCTACTAACTCTAGTACAGCTTCATTTGTTACTTTATCTTCCCAACCAATCCTCATCATCCTGCTATAACACCACATTTCAAGTGCTTCTAATCTACGCTTCTCTTCCTTTCCTATAGTCCACGCCTCACACCCGTACAGTGCTACACTCCAAACATATACCTTCAGTAATCTTTTTCTAATACCCAAGTCAATATTTGATCTTAAAATCTGTTCTTTTTCTACGAATGCCTTCCTACCCTGTGATATCCTACACTTTATATCTACCTTGCTTCGATTATCTTTTGTGATTCTACTGCCTAAATAACAAAAATCTGACACTTCTTCGATTCTATTATCTCCTATTGTGATCCTCATTTTTCTACTGCATTCCTTTTTGTCACACCTCATCACTTTAGTTTTACCTATATTTATTTTCATGTTAAAATCCCTAGTCAATACTGCCTGCATACCATTCAATACCCTTTCTAAATTCTTTTCGCTTTCTTCCAATATAGCTATATCGTCGGCGAATCTCAGCATATATATTTTCTCTCCCTGTACATTCACACCTACACTATACTCTTCTTTTACTTTGTTTATTGCATCTTCTATATATAGATTAAATAATAACGGTGAAAGTGTAATCCCTGCCGAACTCCCTTCCCTATTTTTGCTACCTCTTCTTCCCCCTCAATTCTAACTAAGGCAGTTTGGTGTTTATATAAATTAAAAATTATTCTCCTATCCTTATAATCTATACCCGTTTCTTTTAAAATTCTAAACATTATGTCCCAATCTACATTGTCAAATGCCTTTTCTAAGTCTACAAAAGCTATGCAAGTTACCTTTCCTACCCTCTTTCTTTTTTCTACTACCGTTCTTAGTGCTAGAATCGCCTCTCTCGTCCCTCTGTTTTTCCTAAAACCAAACTGATCTTCTCCTAGCCTTTCCTCTACTTTATTTTCTAATCTCCTATAAATAATCTTTAACAATATCTTCGATGCATGTGATAGTAGGCTAATGGTCCTATAGTTCTCACACAAATTAGCTCCTATTTTCTTCGGCATTGTTACTATTCTACTACGCTGAAAATCCTGTGGTACTTCTCCCTTCTCATATATTTTACAAACTAGCCTGTATAATCGCTCCTGCATATTTTCCCCTGCGTGTTTTATTAATTCGGCTGGTATCATATCAATCCCCGCTGCTTTGTTATTCCGTAAATCATTTAATGCTCTATGAAACTCTGACCTAAGTATGCTAGGACCTAAGTCATCCTCATCTATCTGTTACACATTTTCTAGCTCCTCCATGTCCTGCCTACCTTTATATAAATCTTCAAGATACTCCTTCCATCTTCTAGCTTTTTCCTTATTTTCTGTGAGTTCCTTACCCTGCTTATCACATATAATGTTACCCTTTGGTTTTACTTTAGAAAAATGTGACTTAATTTTCCTGTAGCCCAAATCTACTTTACCTCTTCTCATATCCTCCTCAATATCCTCACAGTTTCCTTTTATCCACTCTTCTTTCGCTAGCTTGCATTTCCTATTAATTAAGTTCCTTAGTTCCTTATATTTTTTCTGTCCTGCTTCTGTGTTTCCTATTTTAATTTTCCTTCTTGCTTCTATCATTTCCACTATTTCTTCCGTGATCCATTCCCTCCTACCTGTCCTTTTCTTTGTGCCTAATACTTCATTTGCTGCTGTAGTTAACCCATTTCAGAGATAATAAGTATTTATTTGTCGTGAAAAATACAGTGTAGTCCGCGAAGTACGAAAATGTCTAAACACAGTTGTTTCGTCGAAAGTGATCGTTTTTATACGTTTCCAGCTTTCTGCCGTTAATAAATTGATTTAGTTGAGAAATTCATCGATAAAATTTCTATCGATTTGTATGGAAAAAATGTCAATTTTGGTGAATAATAAAAAAAAATAAAAAAATAGGCTAAAACGACTATAAATAGTCCTAGGGAACGTTTCTACTGGTCTCTGGTTCAATCGGAAAAAGTTGAGAAATTCATCGAAAAATTTTCTATCGTTTTGGATAGAAAAAATCTCGATTTTGGTGAATAATTAAAAAATGAAAAAAATCGCCTAAAACGACTATAAATGGTTCTAGGGAACATTTCTACTAATTTCCGGTTCAATCGGAAAAAGTTGAGAAATTCATCGAAAAAACTTCTATCGTTTTGGATAGAAAAAATCTCGATTTTGGTGAATAATTAAAAAATGAAAAAAATCGCCTAAAACGACTATAAATGGTCCTAGGGAACGTTTCTACTGATCTCCGGGCAAACAGAGTCCTGTCGATTTTCAACCTTTGTTCTTTTTCGATAATTTTTCGATAATTTTGATGAAAATCGACAGGTATATACCTCTGTTCTGTAAAAGAGGTAATTACCTGTCGATTTTCATCAAAATGATCGAAAAAGTACAAAGGTATATACCTGTCAATTTTAATTTTAATTTTAATAACATTTTAATTCTTTCGTCGATTTTGATCAAATCACTCCTCCTCGGTCAGTGTTAACTATTACGTCTACAAATTAATCCGCGATTTTAATTGCCTCTTCAACTTCAAAGTTACAGATTTTCAAAGTCAGCATTTAGAAATATTTTTAAATGCACTGCCCATGCTAAAAAAAATATTTTACGTGAAAAAATTATTGAATGGGACATTTTCTAATGGGAAATGATCTGAGGATTGATTCTAAATCTGCAACTATGTTGTTAAATATAAAACCGTAAAATGTATAATAAATGTAAAATTCATGTTGAACAAAAGTTTTATTTTCTGGTCTGATATGTGTGTACCTTTCCAACACAGTTTAATAATCGATTGTAATCACAAGATACATTGCTCTACCAAATGATTTTTGAGACCATGGAACAATATTGTCTGCGCATATTGAATCGGTTGCTAGACGGTAAAGTTGGGCAAATAATTAGAACAATTTATATAGATATTTATATTCTCTGTTCCAAAGCATGTTTTAATTAGGAGGTGCAATTCGTAGTAATTCGATGCAATTCCATAAAATACGATACAATTCGACACATTACGAAAGCTAAATCTATGATGAACACCGATACGTATTAATTTATATAAATATTGTTGTCTCACTTCTATTTATATTGTCAAAAAATAACAGTCTTGTACGAAAAATTATGTAGCTAGAATATTTAAATCAATTACAAATTTTATAGGGCAAGTCTAGGTTTTTATCGTGTACTTTAGTTGCTAATATTCAATCTCCTTTCCCTCCGGCTATTCGCAGCCAGAATCGTACCAATTAATTTCATTGATTTCTGGTTTAATCGGAAATTTTTGAGAAAATCGTTGAAAAAATGGCAAATGGGTCGGAACTTTGTCATTTTGCAAAATTTCTATTTTTCTCAAAATAAGAAAAATGCTCAAAACAGCGTAAAATGACTACGAATCGTTGAATTTAGTAAGTGCTCAAAACAACGTAAAATGAATATAAACTTTGTTCTAGAAACCGATTTCAATGATTTCCGTTTCGAAAAAAATCGAAAAAGTTGGTAAAATATCGAAAAAAGTGCACGGTATATCCGCATTATAAAATCCGAATATTTAAACTTTTATTTCGCGAAAATTTTCCAAAAATGAATTTAAAGTAATTATGGAACAGATGTTTTTGAGGGGGAGAAAGGTAAGAAGCGACATTATGGATAAATGATTTTAATGATAAAAAAAATTATGTTAAAATATAATTTGGTGGTTGAAATTTATAAACTCATATTCAATTTTTTATTAATACAAAATAATTTTTTAATTAAAAAATAATAAAAAAACATTGGAAAAGAACATAGTAAACCATAATTTACAGGATGTCAGTTTGGTTAGAAAAAATATCGATTACGTTTGACACTAAACTGTTATGGTTGAGACACATCGAATGACGTACAGTTTCGGTCGATAGCGGACTTGCCGAATACATGTAAATCTTATTATATTATTAAAATTATATATTGCAAATGGTTAAATTAATATGCGAAGGGTAAAAGAATAATCGCATACTTCAACTCTATAATCACAATGACGGTTAACGCCCCGTTAATCAAGGATTTGAAAGGTACTGTAAATTAAAATACAAGACTTAGGAAAGACGTAATATCTGTGTTAAGATGGCAAAACGTAATATGTGCAATTTTACAAAGTTTACAGGGGAGTAAAAATAAAGTTGAAGAAAAATTGAAAATATAATTGCCAGGGTACCCGGTTAGTTTTTTTACCAATTTTGGTACAATTCTGGCTAAGAATAGCCAGATAGCGAAAGGAAAATCAATATAGGTAACCAAAATTACACGATAAAAACCTAGAGTTGCCACAATTTGCAATTTCATTTTCAAGGTATAAAATCTGTGGTAAGATGGGCAAAACATGTGTACAATTATATAAATTTTACAGGAGCGTAAAAATAAAATTGAAAAGAAAATGTAAAATCGGAGTAGAAATCAGAAAATTACCAAAACACGCCATATCATGATTTGCCATCTTACCGCAGATTTCATATTTGTTATAGTTTCTACTAGAAAATTTCTGGAGGAAATAAAAACAAATTCAATCGATGATCAAAACTCCGATTTGGTCGTTTTCTGTATGACCGTGGAGAAAATACTCAACGAAGGCATTCAATGTGTGACAAATACGTTCGGATTTATTAAATGTCCATGTATTTTTGAATGGATGGAGGCAATTGCCGAATCTCAAAAAAACACGGATATTCCTTATGCTTTTGTTAGCGCCATCGATGCAGTTAATTCTGAACCGACTGTATCTACAAAGACTGGTCAATTGCGACTGTTAATAAGACATTGTTTAGTTAAAAAATGTTTACACTATCCCATTCAACATATCGTAAGATAATTAATTAATACAAGCATACAAGCTCATATTATTGCTCAAATATTATAGATAGAATCGGCAAAAAATCGGGAATTATATGAGAAGAACAGTATTATCGGACATAGTATTTTATCGCAGATATTTCTATCAGTACTATATCAATGCGGCGCAATAAATTTCAATTTGAATCTAAAAAATTGTTCGTTCTTGGACGTAACGTGGCTTCTCCCAGATATCGTAAGTATGGAATTGGTGCCCTCAAAAATGCTAGGAATAAGTGTGAGGTATTCGAACGAAAAGAATAAAAGTAACGCGTTAACTAACGTTGACACTTTTATAGTTACTCTTACGATAGAGCGGTAATTGTGCGAATACAACCCGGTAGTGTCGTGGGAGATCAAGTAAGTTACATTATTAACCCATTCGATCGATGTTTTAAACCGTTACTGAACAGGCGAATATAAGTGTCGGTGATATTGTCGTTAATTTGAATCATTACCACGTTTGTTCCGCGACGAAAGGCAGACTAGCTGCAATCATGAACAATAACAAAGGGAAACCGATAGAAATAACGATTGCGAAAGCGCGTTACTTAGATAGTAACGCTATCTATTCGCCAATTGTAAAATTATTGCACGGAATTGGTTTAGATGTTAACAAGATCCAAGCAAATTATAAAGACAAAGTTAGGTAAATGATTAGGTAGTCGTAAGTAAATCACTAAAGCGTTATATGATTGTATATAATACCATACACGACGTTTTATAACGTAGATCCGTATTTCGTAAGCTCAACCTTCATCTTCAGTAGTACAAGACAAATAATACATATACGTTATGTTGTGATATTCCATATTAGGGAAAAGAAATAAAAATACAACGTTTTATATCCCAATAAAATTTACGGTAACATATTTATTGCGATATAAAATTATTTATTGTGATAGGAAACATTGTATTTTTATTTCTTTCCCCAAATAATACATTTCTTTCGCTTTCCAGCGGTATTACTAAACAATCGTTAAATGATTTTATAATGATTGTTGTGTTACTAAACAAGGGGTTTAGTATTCGAAATGCGCCAATAGTTTATCAAATTTAACTTGCGTGGTATTCTATACAATTACGAAAATGTAATTATGTGATGTTATAATTTAAATGTAGGAATGGGAATAATATGTAAAAATTTTGTTTTTTTGTTTAAACTTCTCGACAATAAGCACAGTGTTCAAAATGGTTGTTCCATTGTTTAATAATATAAAAATTAATTCATACTCCAAAAAAACATAATTACAGACGTAATTCTCTTCGTAATTTTAACTTGTTTTAAATAATCTTAAGCAGACCACCGTTTTTCAAAATAATTGACCATTTTTTCCCAGAAGATGATATATTATAAATATAGAAACTAATTGGAAAATTAAAATAAACATAAAACTGCGAGAATTTACATACTATTTTCATTCCCAGTTAAATTACGAAAATGTTCGTTTTAAAATACTGCGCCGAATTTCGTCTTAATTAAAGGAAACACCAAAACAGCGCATTTGCCGTGGAATACTTAGGGGGAATAGGCGTTGGAAATAGAGGGGACGCTAAGCAATTAGATAGAGCTGTGCATATTTATGAAACCAACGTAATGATCTCGAAGCGAAAGCTGGTTTTACTCGAAGTCGGGGAGCTGGGCGTTAAATGTCTGGATGCTCAAAATAAAGACGTACTACTTTTAGGAAAATGTTTGAATTAAATGAATAAAACGTTACATTAATTTCAGTTACTATTTGAACATTCGTTTATGATGATATCGTCTTGCGGTACGATAACCAACCGCCCAAAATACTTTGGTTATTTAGCTGGGTGAGTTACATGCAACTTGTGCCAGTTTGTAATATGTGAACATTATAAATATTATCACTGCGGTGTTAAATAATAGTATAGAATATCACCCAAATACAGTAAATCAAAGCATTAAATAGATAGATGCGCATTTCGAAGGCTATGCCCCCATCTTCCGTTGCACAAGATACACATTTTATGTTAATTTATAATAATATATTAATTTATTAATGATAAAATTATGTAATGCTTTGAGTTACGGTATTTGGGTGATATTCTATATTATGTGAATATTAATTAATGTTTTTGTTTTTTAATTTTAGAAACCAGCATTGTAATTCGGCAGATGAATTTACTTGCCATATTTTTTCAGTGAATAAAACTGAATCAGCGAATACTATTTTGCAAAGTATCGGTATAGTTTTTTTTAATACTTAGAAATGCGGATTTTTACAAATTATGGCAAACTTGTTTTAGGGCACGGATTCCACAGAACAATTTACGCTGTATAATATATTGTCATTCTACATTTATTCTAGTATTATATATTAAATATATTATAATGCACTTATCGAACTTTCATTTTATTGTTTTAAATCATAAGTATTCGCTTATTAAAATTATAAATAAAGTCACGATCTGAACGATTTTTTTTTTAATCCATCTATCAAATTAAAAGTGCAACTTTATTTACAAAATATTACATAAAACAATACGGTATGTGTATGCGTTAGTATATCATAATAATTATATATAACAATTTTATTGATCAGTTTCTGCTTATCACAAAAAAATCAACTAAAATCCTACGTTCATCAGAAACCACAAAAATTTACTAAATATTTGATAAGGTTCAATTGCTAAAGGAAAACTATACATTTAAAAACAATTCATATAGTTATTGACTAGCAATGAAATAGATAATAATTTCAATTTTAACAAGAACATCGAAACGATAGATGTAGATGTTCATATATCGTTCACGAAGAAAATTATTTAAAATGTGAACTAAATGATCCTTTTAGTAGGTCACAACAACAAAAACACAGTACTTACGACAATCGTTATATGAAAACGAGTCATTTAGAAGAACGGAAAGCCTACGCGAGTACAATTGAACCCCGATCATGTCACTAGCCAAAGATCGAAAATATTTCTAGATCTATAGTCAGTAGTACTTCTTGAGGAAGGCGTCTTCAAACTGCTGCAGTTCGTGCTTTAAGTAGTACGCCTTGTTGCGCAACACCTTCGCTTTGCTGATGGCCACGTCCAATGTTGCCACCTCCTTCTCGCGACTCCTCAGTTGCTTATCCATGTTGTTGCCAGCTCCGTCCACCAGATGGCAAAGACGAGCAAATGTACCGCTAAGCTCTTGTTGGACCTACGTAAAGAAAGTAGCATTTGTGTAATTTGACGAGTCGAATATTTAGAAGGTTAAACAATGTTGTATTAAAATATATTTGTAAGTTTACGTACTTGGTGGCTACAATTCGCCGAAGTCAGATCAACGATCATGCGTAATTTTCTTGTAGCATGGGCGACATATTGTCTCTTAAACGTTTTTTCCTTGGCCTTATTCGTCCATGTAAGACGTTCGTAAAAATACAAACAGGAGTATACAGCACCTATCAAGTTGAAGAAATTTTTTAAATATAAATAGGTTATAGATTTTTCCATTATGTTGTGATATTCCATATTAGGGAAGAGAAATAAAAGTACAATGTTTTATATCAGGGTTAAAAACGGAAGATTTATTCGACTATAATTTCGCTTATTAAGCATTATCAAGAAAAAAAGGAAGGAGAAAAAGGGCTCAATCTTTTAAAACTTCAGAAATAGAACTTCTTCCTAATCTTCTTGTAATCTAAAAAAAAAAAAAAAATGTTTAAACTATTTTCTGAAATTATATCTTTCTTATGCATTTCTATTCAAATTAGACTTTTTTCCCTGCTTAATAAGCGAAACAATAGTCGAATAATATAATCGAAGATAGCGAAATTTACCGTAGTATAAGTCTATATAGTCTATAAGTTACAATAATGCGAAAGAAATTACCAATCCTCGTAGATTTAGAAATAAGTTTAAGAACATGTTAGTAGATATAGAACCCCACAGTATGAAAGAATTTGTAAGTAAATGTAAGATATTTTGATCTTAAATATTTAAAATATATTTGTTATACAGATTAAACTTTTTTTGTAAAATATTCAACTTAAAAAAAAAAGTCTGTCTATCTACTTGTTTGCTATTACTATCTGATTGTTAATAAATTCTGTTCTATTTTATGAACTCAATGAATATAATCGAAACTAGATGAACATTCGATGTGTTGGCGGTTTACTTTCTTATATTTATCCATATTGAATAGGGATGGGAGTAAATAAATAACTGTTGCGATTACAATGTATTTACATACAATAAAAAAAAAACTAAAGGAACTTTTTACCGGTGACAGCTACGACTCTCCAACCGATCGTTTTCATGAGGAAACCCGCCACAAGCAAAGCACCCATCGTTCCCTGTGATGTGTAGCTTGCCAATACGAAACGACTCAACATGCTCCAATCCTCCGAATTAGCACTGGGGAAGAGATGAGCGCCGTCGATTGAAGTCATCTCCATGTTCGGTGTGAGTGGCACTAGTTGCTGGTTCGGTGAAGATTCTTTGTGGTTTTTCAAAGCTATCATATTGCGGCGAGATCCAGCAAAGCGCTTCGTGAAAAAATACGAAAAATATATAGAGGATATAATAAAATTAACAATTAATATTACATACGTTGTAGATTTTGCCGTTATGTTATGATATTCCACATTAGGGAAGAGAAATTAAAGTGCCATGTTTTATATTGGGAGCAAATTAAATGTTTTCCAAATTAAACTCTGAACCCCTAGCACTGTACTAAAAAAATAATAATGATTATACCGAATTTAGTAAATGTGCACCGAATGTATAAAACTAAATTTACGCGACAATACTGGCAAACAACTACTGTTATTTTTTAGTCAGAAAAGGAATTTTAGATTTAGTCATGAATTATTAATTTTAATTTCAGTTCCAATATCATAAGAAATAACATAATTATGATTACATTTTTCCCATTTTAAAAATATGTAGTCATACATTTGTTGGTAAATATTATTTTGCTTACAAATGATAAAAGAGACAAGAAGTCAATATCTGGTCACTGATTTAAAATTAGATATCGTCTAAAATTTGGTCAACGTTACTATTTTTGGAAAACAGCGTTTTTTTTAGTGGCAAATAATATAATAGGGTAACAAGAAGTAAATATCTAGTTAACACTTTAAGATTAAATATGGTATAAAAATTGGTGAACATTTACTATTTTCGGGAAACGAAAGTAATTTTTTGAATGCATATTTTCATTAAATTTGGTAAGCAGTTAAACACAAGCCTTTTATATCACAGTTAAAAACTAGGATTTATTCGACTATAGTGAGATTGCTTGATGGTTGAATGATTTAAAAAAAAATCACCAATTTCTAATCTTGTCCATAGGAAACGTAAGCTAATGATTTTCAACTCCATCTATCCTACATGCTCTTCTACTAACTACCAAATACCTACGTTTCCTTTACTTTTTCTCCACCGAACACACACAAAAATGCTAATACTTTATGTAAATACAATTTAAGTCTATCAGAACGAACATCTTATACGCCAATCAATTATTATATCAATAATATATCAATCAATCAATCAATCAATCAATCAATCAATCAATCAATCAATCAATCAATCAATCAATCAATCAATCAATCAATCAATCAATCAATCAATCAATCAATCAATCAATCAATCAATCAATCAATCAATCAATCAATCAATCAATCAATCAATCAATCAATCAATCAATCAATCAATCAATCAATCAATCAATCAATCAATCAATCAATCAATCAATCAATCAATCAATCAATCAATCAATCAATCAATCAATCAATCAATCAATCAATCAATCAATCAATCAATCAATCAATCAATCAATCAATCAATCAATCAATCAATCAATCAATCAATCAATCAATCAATCAATCAATCAATCAATCAATCAATCAATCAATCAATCAATCAATCAATCAATCAATCAATCAATCAATCAATCAATCAATCAATCAATCAATCAATCAATCAATCAATCAATCAATCAATCAATCAATCAATCAATCAATCAATCAATCAATCAATCAATCAATCAATCAATCAATCAATCAATCAATCAATCAATCAATCAATCAATCAATCAATCAATCAATCAATCAATCAATCAATCAATCAATCAATCAATCAATCAATCAACCAATCAACCAATCAACCAATCAACCAATCAACCAATCAACCAATCAACCAATCAACCAATCAACCAATCAACCAATCAACCAATCAACCAATCAACCAATCAACCAATCAACCAATCAACCAATCAACCAATCAACCAATCAACCAATCAACCAATCAACCAATCAACCAATCAACCAATCAACCAATCAACCAATCAACCAATCAACCAACCAATCAATCAATCAATCAATCAATCAATCAATCAATCAATCAATCAATCAATCAATCAATCAATCAATCAATCAATCAATCAATCAATCAATCAATCAATCAATCAATCAATCAATCAATCAATCAATCAATCAATCAATCAATCAATCAATCAATCAATCAATCAATCAATCAATCAATCAATCAATCAATCAATCAATCAATCAATCAATCAATCAATCAATCAATCAATCAATAAATATATATATATAAAATATATACCAATCAATATATCCAATCAATTATTTAACTATAAAGATAAGACGGATAAATTTAATCGCAGTGATGTATATAAGATTAATTGTCCAGATTGCAATACAATATATATTGGCCAAACAGGCCGTAGATTTAAAATTAGATTTAATGAACATGTTAATAGTTAAAGAGTCCGCAATCCTGAAGGTTGGTTGGAAACAGCACGCCATGCCGATCTATCCTGAGCTAATCCCTTCATCTCCATATAGCTATTCATCTCAACGTCTTCAACTATCTGACTCACATACTCCAATCTAGGCCTACCTACCCCTCTCTTTCCCTCCACTCTACCTTCTATGATCAATTGCATAATCCCCCCATGCCTAAGAATATGCCCTTCTAATCTGTCTCTCCTACGCTGTAACACTATCCAAATACTTCTCTTCTCCCCTACTAACTCTAGTACAGCTTCATTTGTTACTTTATCTTCCCAACCAATCCTCATCATCCTCCTATAACACCACATTTCGAATGCTTGTAATCTACGCTTCTCTTCCTTTCCTATAGTTTAATAGTTATAAATAAATAAAAAACTAATTCGAACTTTGCTAACTATATTTGAGAATCTCACCATAATTTTCCTAGTATAGATAATTTAACAATTTTACAAAGAGCCATAAATTAAATTTGCTTGAATCACTAGAAATACACAAATACCGTATAAAAAACAATTTATACATTACTCAATGACCAATTAGACCAATCTCCTCTCCATCATTCGATATTTATCATCATCATTCATCTGTAGGTAGATTATTTATATATAAATAAGTTTTCTGTAATTTGTTTTTCCATAAGCGAAACTATGGTCCAACAAATCCTCTTTTTTAACTGCGATATAAAACGTTGTACTTTTAATTAATATTACATTACTATAAATCATTTTGCGAGAAGAACTATCTTTATTCGCTCATATGTTTATCTCGCTCTCCGCGAGTTAGAAATAAAATAAGGTGGTGATATAAACCTGTATCATAGATGTAATTCCCCACGAGAACTTAAACTCCAAATGTTCATGGAAATCTGCACAGAGATTGTCACAGTTGAGCCGATACAATATCTCGAACGGTTGGCGCCGATTGATCCCGATCAGAGCCACCGCCACCGCCGCCGCCGCCGCCGCGCCTCGCTTATCGTCATCCTGTTCAGTGGGCAGCAAAAGTTCCATACGTTCCGTCATCTCGCGTTGACTAGTCTCCATATTCATGGCTAAGGCGGTCGATAAGCGCGCGCGCAGATTCGAACCCAAACCAGTCTCCACGTGCAGATGCAACTCTTTCTTATATACGTTCATGACGAGCGGCTCCGGGTGAAATGGTAGGCTGAATGAATAAGTACCGGAAAATTTGATTAGAAATTAGTTCAAAATATTTCTCTTCTCATGAACTAATTCATACATCATTTCATTGAAATGAAGTGAAATGTATTTTATTGTTCAACGATTATAAATCAGTATTGAGTAAAATAATACTAATTATAATATAAACATGGTCATGAGCAGTATCTTAATCTTAAACGAATGCCTTTTCTAAACCTACGAATGCTACGCAATAACATTGAAATTAAAATATCTGTGAAATGATAAAATTGATAAATTCTCTCGGTACCTGAATTCATCTACGAGTGTGCTCAGCCTCCGAATCTCTTCGCTCAATGCTTTAGATACGCGCTGTTCCACATCTTCCACCATATTTCGGATCTTCTGCTTCATTTCTTGCGTCACAACGATCAACTGTTGCTCCGTGTAATTCATTCTATCTTGAAGCGACTTTATATCAGCAATCGCGCTTTCGCGGATAAGCTGAGCGTTGCTGAAATGTTCCTCCAACGATTCTTGTAATTCACTGTAAAGAAAAAAGGTTTATTTGCTGCCACGAAAACTTTGTATACGTTGAAAGAAAATGTCGCAAATAATATCGAAATATGTTAAGGTGATATTTACGTAGCAATTAGTTTCCCTCTTTGTGAATGTTGTTCGAACTTCGTCTTTACGGCGGATTGTGAGATGCATTCTTGGAATTTCCGTTCGAAATCCTGAAATTCGAAGTATCTGCCTTGAAATCCCTCTGCCAAAGTTGTGGTGGGACTTTGGTGGCCGCGCTCCGCAAGTCGCGCAATTAAAGCTTCTTTCGCCGATACAAAGAAAATACGTTCCTCCGCTTCCTTCGCGGTGCATACTTTAAGTTCATTCGCGAGGAAATCAATGGCACGCTCCTGATGTTGTTTCCTCACCTAAAAGGTTACGTGTAGCATGTTAAGAAATTAATTTTTGTGTGTTAAATTAGTAAAAAATACAAGTGCTTTTGTTCACGAACGGCTATAAATATTTTTTGCAACTATTTAAGGTATTAATTATCATTTTAAGAACATACCATCGCCTGTTGGTCCTCAAATTGCTTTTGTTTTTGGAAAAGTGCAAAATTCTATTATTAGTATTATATTTTAAATATGTTGAATTGTAGCAAAAACAGCAGTGTCATGTTTGACGATAAATTTCATTAATATTTATGAAAATAATAAGTTAAAAATATCGTAATTATATATAACTAATTACATACCCCATCTAAAAATTCCGGTTCATTAGCTGAGGCATCCCATCGATTATTTAAAATAAATATATTCGGTTTCGATAGACGCTGCGAAACTTTGTGGAAAAAGTTCTTTTCCTAAAAAACAAACAAAATAAAGCAACTATCAGCAGCGTATGATAAAAAAAAAACCAAACGAAATTATCGTATTGTATAATTGCAATTAGTTATTTTCGCCATATGTACGTCAACGTTGCTTAAATATAGGGGGGTATTTGTTAGTTACCTATACAAAGCCTGTTACCTTCAGAACTAAATATAGTTTAGGTACCATTCGTATTATTAAAATTGATATGGTTCATGTAAAAGTTTCCCTTACCGTGACCATCAGCGTTGATTCGGCATTCGCCACCAGAACAAACACATCCGCATCGAGACAATGTTTGTCGATCCATTCGTCCAAATTCGGCGTGACATCTACGCCGGGACTATCCACGAACACGACATCGTCCCTCAACAACAGGCACCGATCTCGGGGCCAGTACACGCGCACCAACTGCGACTCGACTAACTTTTCCTTGCATAGAGCATGCGCCAGTTGCCCGACCGATTCCACTGCGCAGTGTTCAGTAGAACCATCGAGCACTAGGTACGCTTCGTCGTTAGGCGAGCCCTCCACCTTACAGGTGATTTAAAAAGGATTACTTTTGATTGAAAAAATAAAGTCTGGTATTTATGAAATATCTTGTTCTAGGAGAATATATGGTTGTATAAATAGTACTTCCTTATAATGTTGAATAATTGATATATATATACTTGACATGTTTCGTTAAATTAATTTAACATCTTCAGGAGCACATTGTCAGTAAACATAAGAAAATAAAATAAAAATTTGCACAATAAATTAAGTCATTCACAGTACTTCTTTTTGTTATATAATTTTATATATATATATATATATATCGCAGTTAATAAAATCATAAGCATGAAGTCTAAAACTATGTAATTATAGCAAGAGGTTTCTTTTTAAACATGAAAAACAAAAACGTGAAAAAAATGTGTTATATTATGGACTTTCAACAATTAATATCTTGTTCTAGTTGTGTTAACTAAGATATATATATAGGACAAACACGTAGACCTATTGAAACTAGATTTAAGTAACGTTTAGCTCATTTCAGATTAAATAGAAAGGATAAAAGTGCTGTAGCCGAACATATACATTTTGATCAATCAGGTCATCCTATTGAAATTAGTTCACTTAAACTGCTTGAAAGTGTTTTGAATTATTCCGAGTTAAATGCTTATGAAAGTAACTACATGCATAAATCCAAATCAAATTTAATGAATTTAGATTCAAGACCAATTTCATCTTGTCTCTTTAATTTATTTAATAAAAGCTATTTTTAAATTTATCTTAAATTTTAGGTTTGACAAACCAATATTTATTGTTGTTAATTGTTAGTTTCGTTAATCGTTAATTTCTGTTGTTTGAAGATTTATAAGTCATATTACATGCCATTTTTGTCGTGTTGATTTATTTAATTGTATAGCAATCACGATTGGTGATGAGTTATTTTTTATTTTATTTTATTATGCTACTGAAAATGGGGGCGTAGCCATCCAAATACGCATCTAGCTATTAAATGCTTTTTTACGGTATTTGAGTGATATTCTATACTATTGAAGATATGTAATTGAAAATTATGATTTTCTGTTATTGTTTGTTTTCCTAGTCATGAACATATGATGAGAAACGAAAAAAAAACAGACATTTTTGTCAACAGGCAAGTGGTAAGAAAATTACATGTTCTAAAGGCGATATTAGTGTCATTGGATAATACTAAAAAAAACAGATATTAAGTGTAAAAAAAAAACGAACCTGTAAGAAACAGTTGGTGGTATGGCCAATACCGCTCGGTAGGATCTTCTCCCGCAACATAGCGTTGATGACCGAACTCTTGCCATTCGATGTCCTCCCGAAGAAAGCCACCTTCATATGATCCCGTGCCAGCACCTCCCTAATGCTGTGGACTTTCGTAACAAATTCATCAGCTCCTTTCAATGCGCCGATTTTATAATATTGCTGGTCGTTTTCTAGAGCTGCGCAAGAAAAAATACAAATTCCATACTACACGGAAAAAGTAAGTCAATGTTCTTTATTCTATTATGCCAGTAAACTATTTAATGAATTACCACTATCAATAAAAAATAGAAAAAGATAGACAATTTAAATTGAAAGTATAAGTTTTTTAATAGAATTCAAGACTTATTAAATAATAAATATTTCCTATAACTCAACTAAATAATAAATGAAAAATACACAATAGGTTGTATTAAATACGTTCTCTATATTCTGTAATTCTATAGCACACAGTAGAATAAAGATGTTAAATTTTGGAAAATTGAATTATGAATTTGTAAATTTGAAAATTTAATTAAAAAAAACAATAGAGGAGCAGGTTTTAAGATCTGGATGGAAGTTCATTAGGATAAGTATGAAGAGGATTGGTTGGGAAGATAAAGTAACAAATGCAGCCGTACTAAAGTTAGTAGGAGAGAAGAGAAGTATTTGGAGAGTATTACAGCGCAGGAGATAGACTAGTAGGGCATATTCTCAGATATGGGGGTATTATGGTATTAGTTATAGAATGTAGAGTAGAGGGAAAGCGAGAGGTAGGTAGGCCTAGATTAAAGTATGTGGGTCAGATAGTGGAGGACGTGTGGGATGAATAGTTATATAGGACGATGAAGGAATTAGCTCAGGATAGATCGACAGATGGCATGCTGTTTCCAACCAATCCTTAGTATTGAGGACTATTTAACTAAACATATATACATATGAAATTATACTTATATATATATTTCTCTTCATATTACACATAGAAACTACACACAACTACTACTAGTTACGTGACATAACTAAAATGATATGTAATTTGTTATTAAATAAATAAATGTACGCTACTTTTTTTTTTAATTAATATTCACCATGAATGTACGTAACGACATCCTTCACGTAATCCTCCATTTCGCCGAAGATATCGTTTATCTTCTTCTTCGCCTTGACGAAGATCTGCAAAGGAGAGTTATCAGCACTACCATTTCTAGCGGGCACAGGACGATGGTCCGTGGGTCGATTGTGCGGACCATCGCCCGACATCATCGAAACCGTGCGACTCATATAAGCGGCCATTCGCGCTACTTATTCACACTAATGTACGGAATGGTGTATTATGGTGATTGATTGTGTTGTAGTGACAGCTGTTGCTATTGTACATCTATTGCACATGCGACTTGCAACTGAAATGAAACCAACGAAAAGGACATTTAGTTACATCAAAAGGTAATAAAATACGAGAAAATGGTTTTTATAACAAGCCGTCGTGCTACGTGCATCGAAAAATATACAGACACCGTAATTATTTGAATGTAAAACCTGATGTTCTTGATCGTGTTGATCGCCAGTTGCCGGGGAACTCATAAATATAATTCGCAGCCCCCCGTGTACGCGAATATAACCTCACTTACGAAATGATAGTTCACATCTACATTTTCCATGCTGTTGTCGCATTTGATTTTAGAAACGCACGATCGTCGTACTCATTAATAGTACGCATATCGTTGAAATAAATATTTACGCTTCAAGTGCAATGTAATAAACAATACTAGAATTGAAATAATTACAGGATCTAGCAAATTGACATTACTGTGTGAATCAATAATATTCCTGTCCAAAATATCTACTTCATTAGGAATCGATAGTGTTGTATTTACTTACTACAAGTAATAAGGACACTAAACGTTGTTACATAACATTTTACCAATTAACATTACTTTAATTATCAAATAGCGAACTTCTTTAATTTATAAATCGTCATATGACTGACGTAACAAATTCTTACAACAAATAGATTTTAATATATGCAACATACATTCGGGTGTGTATAATTAGTGCCATATATACACAATTTGATTTCACTTGTTTGTAAACATTAAATTTGTTATTAGTATCTCTAATAACGATAACATCTAACAGTAGTATGTCTTTTAATTATACTCAATAACGGTATAGGAACGATTCTGGCTGAGAATAGCTGAATAGGTATGAATTATAATGCATGTCCCTCGATACACTTGTGTTTACGAAGTTGCATACTCTCAGGAGGTATTAAGGTTGCCAGATTTTCAATGCATAAAGAAGCTGATCTATTGACCTTGGTCAGGCCTTGAACACCTCCTATTAAGACTTACTTTGTCATATGGAAATTTTTTTTAATTTACTTAATTTAATATTTCGCAATTTTGCAGCTAGAATCAATTTATTAATTTTTTTTTTAGGGCAGCTGTTTTCTGATGCAATTTCAGTTGCCTACATTACTTTTCCTTTCCCTATTATTCGGCTGTTCTCAGCCAGAATCGCACCGAAATAGCCCCTTCATCATGATGTGCAACTATGAAATTATTAGCCCATTGGGGGAAGGGTCTTTCGGTAGGGTTTACAAAGCAAAACAGTTGGACAATTCAAAGATTGTTGCTTATAAAGTAATAAGCAAGGTATGTTCATTGTACATATTATATCCATTTATATCTGACAGAAATGAACGATTATTAGGTAGGACGCAGTGGGAAGGAATTAAAGGGCTTGAGGAAAGAATGCGAAATTCAACGAACTTTGGAGCACCCGAATATAATCCGAATGCTGGATTCTTTTGAAACCGATAAGGAAGTATAATATATAAAGAAATCGACGCTCGAATGAAATAAGGTTCAATTAAATAATTTTTTTTGTAGATCGTAGTCATAACAGAATTTGCCTACAAGGACCTACATTTTATTTCCGGCAAAAGGCAGCAATTGGCCGAAGTCCGTGTGCAGCGCATTGTTTGGGACTTAGTGTCAGCACTGTACTATTTGCATTCTCATCGAGTTTTACATCGGGATTTAAAACCGCAAAACATACTGCTAGATAAAAATGAATGCGCAAAATTGTGCGATTTTGGATTTGCGACAAGTATGAGTACAGGAACGCATGTTTTAACGTCAATTAAAGGTTCGTAATCTGCACAATGAATAAATACCTAAAAACGACGATACTATTACTTACGCAATATTTGCAAAGGTCCTTACATCGTTCCTTCCTTCGGTATTGTTAAAACTCTAAAAAATATATAATGAAGTAATTGTAATGTTGTTAATTTATTTCGTATTACGTGTTATTAATAATTTTTTACATACGAATTTGAGTCACGTAAGAGAATAAGTACGACGTAAAAGGTGGTCATAAATGTACACGTTTATTTATAGACCTACGTACGTTTTTTTTCGACCTATGCAACATAAATTTCAATGAGCAAATTTTATTATTCCTATTTCAGTTATGTTAAAATATTTCTTATCAATTTATTGAATATATTATATTGCATAGAATATCACCTAAATACTTATCATCATTTTAATTAACAATAAATATTGAACTTGAAAATAGACGGCAATGTTTCTTTTTCAACATATTTTAAAAATTTTAACAACTAATTTTTATTTAGGTTATAGATTTTGCCGTTACGTTGCGATATTACATATTAGGGAAGAGTACAATGTTTTATATCACAGTTAAAAACGAGTATTTATTAAATTTATTATTTTATTACAACATTATTATTTTCTCTTCCCTAATTTTTATTTATTAAAAATGTCACATGTGTGTTTAATCGAATTAATTTGGGCAGTTTTACCTCTATACCAAGGATATAAATAATTGAATTCATATATTGTAATAGGCACGCCTCTGTATATGGCCCCTGAGCTTATAGAGGAACTCCCATATGATCATAAAGTGGACTTATGGTCATTGGGCTGCATTATTTACGAGCTGCTTGTGGGCGCCACTCCGTTTTATACTAATTCCATCATTCATCTCATCCGATTGATAAATGAGAAGCAAATCCAATGGCCAATCTTTCTCTCTGCGAATTGTACCACATTCCTGCAAGTAAAAAATAAAATACCTACGCTCAGCTTTTATGCAACTATGCAACAGTTTCGATAGATATTTTGTTTATGGTCCTTTTGTAGGGCCTCTTAAATAAGGATCCTGCTCTGAGGATGTCATGGTCAGAGATAAAGGAGCATCCATTTGTCTCTGGCCACTTGTTGATTCAAGATATAGAGGAGAGCGAAAAACCATTAACAAAATCGCTCTCATTAAATACACTTAGAGACAAGAAAAAACAAATTGAACAGTATACTAAAGGAAAGAAGTTAGTAAAAAATACTTTATTAAGTCTATAAATATTATCAATAATTCCATTGTAAAGTGTTCCATTTTAATTGTGCTACTGAAGATGGGGGCATAGTCTCCGAAATATGCATCTAGCTAATAAACGCTTTGTGTTACGATTTTTGGGTGATTTTCTATATAATAATTAAATTTATCTACTATTCTTTTAATATGGATTATAGTTAGTTATATTTCTCCCTCAATTTAATTGCGGTGTCTAATTTATCCGCTTATAATATTTCAAGAAAGTCGGGTGTGATGAAACTAGACGAACTAAATGGCGATAATTTACCAGCTGAATTAACAACACAAGAAGCGGATTTAGAGCGAAAGACTGAAAATATAACGCCGGAGGACGATAAAGGATCAGAAAGCAAGCCGTTCACATGTATCAATGCGAATAATTATTCTAGCATCATCGATAGAGAATCACATCCTATAGAAAATGACGAATGGATGGTTTTCTTGAAAGCCACAATATCCGAGGTTAATTCGATATGATTTAGACATAGAAAATTTAACAATTTTAAACCGTAGGTTTTAGCATCCGATTTCACATCGTTCGGACAAGTAAATCTAACGAATGTACTAGTAACGCCGCTAAAAAATTGCAATTCCAGTGCGAAAGTGGTCGATTTGGTCGCTAAACTATTCTCCCTACCTTTGCGAATTGCCAAGGACAGAACGGACGATACAATTGCAAGAATAACAAAAGTAATATAATTGAATGTTCACTCGCAGCTAGTTTAGTTAAATAGTCCTCAATTCTAAAGATTGGTTGAAAACAGCACGCCATCTGTCGATCCGATCCCTGCTTGACTCCCTCTCCTATTCTCGCTACCTCTTCTCTCGCCTGAATTCTAACTAAAGCAATTCGACATTTATGTGAATTAAAAATAATTCTCCTATCGTTATAATCTATTCCCGCTTCTTTTAAATTTCTAAACATTATGAACTCGCAGATACGATTTACGATTTATATTTCGATGCGCAGGTCTATAAAGACGTCAAATTAGTTCCGAATTTAGTATACTCAATGACGATGTTAACTAGACGAGCGTCGGACAATAGCAGCTCAACTGCATCGGCGTTAAATGAGGATGAACCTCATGAATCAGCATCATGCGCATCGAAATGTAACGCTGATTTAACGCAGGAAGAACTGAAGGCCATTGAAAGCATCACGCTACTTATCTGCCATCTGGTTTATTTCGACGAACAATTCCTCTTGCAATTTTGCGATTCCGTACTGATATTGAAGATCTACGACTTAATTAACCAATTACTGTCATTAGGTATAAAAATCTGCGCAACGAAATAATAACAAGTTCCATTGTTTCCATTACTTCGTTAGTTTTATTTTATTTTTAGGAAATAGAAAAATCACCATTGTTGCCGATATGTTGGCTATCATTAATCACATCTTAAAGAAGTTACCGGAAAACTCCGAGCTCGTAGATAAAGTGATTTTATATAAGCCGAAGGATTCGCAATCGCGCGTAGATTACGTTTCGTTGTTACGAAATTCGAACACACTGGTTATTGAACGTGTATGTTTGCTGTTGAAGTTGTTGAAGCAATGCTCAGTCCGAACGTTGGAAACAATTTGGAATAATGATATAAGGCGCACGTTAGAGCCGCTGACTTTTCATTCTTCTGTGATTGTGAGGAATGTGAGTGCGTGTTGTTTTTTTGAATTTTATTTCTACTAAATTAATTTTTTTTTGTAAAATTTTAATTAGTCGTCATTCGTGATGTAGATTTTTTCACTAGCTTCCTCGATAAAACAACGTCTGAAAAATGTTATTAGAAATTTAAAAATATAAGTAATATACCTTTCAAAAGCCACATCCTTTAGAAACATTCTGTAAAAGTATCGTACAAAAATAATCAAAATTGGGGAAATGTTAGACACGCTGTCGAACCTCTGCTTTTCGTATGAGAGGAGACGCTGGCCTTAAGAAAAAGAACAATATAAAGACAATTCATCCAATATTCTTATTTTTTAGACTGCCGAAGTTGTAATCGATGATCTGAAGCAACAAAAATTTTATAAATCTGAGAATTTTGTTAAAGAAAAAGTATAGATAATATATCAATCGATATTTTCACTATCATTAAGATACTATATTCTAAAATATATCTCCAGTATTATGTAGTTTTTATGTACACTTGTCGATCTAATGCAAATTATGTAAAAAAATCTTTTAGAATACTTTTTATTAACAATGTACTGTATTATTAATCTAATGAATGAATTTTTTATTACATGCACTTGTGGAACTAAATTAAATACGTGCATTTTTCATTCCTTGCCATTTTCCTCACACGAGTGAAGTAATTTTCTGCTGGATTTATTTGGATTTTCATTCTTTAATTATTATTTTCATTTAATTCTTAAATTTATTGTATGTGTGGTCTTAATAATTTTTTAATTTTCCGTCGTGGCTGATTCGAATTCGCATATCAATCGAATGATTTGAAATTTCTGATAATTATTGTCTTTATCTTGTTCACTCAGGAGTTCACACCAAAGAAATATATATATATATATATATCGAGCATTCTGTTTTCGGTTTATATTGGCAGTAAACTATTATAAAGTATTAAAATGGATTATTAAACACCAAAAAATTATATAATTTTCCATTTTCTCGAAACATCCGATCCACTGTTAGATTCTGAATTATATCGCGGAATGTTCATTTAAATGCCTTTAAATATGGATCAAATATTGGTAAAAATTCAAGACAAATAATACCAATGGACCATATTATTCTTAATATTTCTATAAATGTCGTTGAACTCTTAAAAGGCAAATAAACACGCAATTACATCAGTACATAAACTGTATAATTGAAGCGTTACCAATCGGTTTTTCTAAAACATTTTTTCCACACACGGTGAAGAACTTCTTTATATACAAATCGCACAATTTGACGAACTAACACTTACGTGGAATACAAATTCTTTTGCTACATATATGTATCTTTATGCAAATATATCGCGCGCTAAGAAATGCGAGAAATAAACGTAATTTTGAAGAATATAAAATAATATAGAGCAATTCTTTTTAGATACCACGATAGTCTTGGATCTTATACTTTGCTGTGGGATGAAGATACGTTTTGAAAACACTAGAATATGTTCAATTCCCGAAAAAAAAAATTTTTACATGAGGTTTTATCTACAGGCACTGTTGCTGAAGTCATATTAAATTAGCTTCATAATAATTAGTGTTTCAGATTCATCAAAATGCTTATGAAAATGTAAAATATAGAAAAGTTATTGTGAAGCAAATATAAATTGTCGTAATGCAGATTTTCTGAATTAACGTTATAACACATACAGTTTGTTTAAATGATGATATAAGCGAAGAACGACCTTTTTTGAAAAACAAAATTATATATCGGGTATTCATTAATCTTTGAAATCTTTGAAATCGGGTTAGTTAAATTAAATTGAGTGAAAGCCTAAATTGTACGTGCTTCTTCATTTATGCACACCGGGAATTATCAGCTCATTATCTTCTTTGTAAAATATACAGTCGTGTTTATTGCAATGTATTTTTGTTATTAGATTAGACAGTGTTGTCATTGTAAGGAAGATTATATTTAAGTTATCCGAAAATCAATATATCTTAACAAGTTAAGAATAACGGCATTGAAGGATTAATGAAATTTTAGTATAAAATGGTAAAGTAACGATAAACTTATGAAATTGCAATTTAAAGGACCTTCAAGATAAAATACTTTAAAAAAATATAGCATTGAAAGAAGAAACTAGATTTAAATTTAAAAAAAAAACACGCATTGCTAGTATGATGCCTTCATTATGATAATTAATATTTTGCACATTATATTAATTATCTAATATATAATATAACACAAAAGCTACATTTTCTTCTTGAAAATACATTACTATATCTTTGTAAAAATTGCATAAAAAATCGGCAGCAATAATTATTTCTCAAACACCAGGATAAGAACCCTTCATCTGGATGTGTACTAATATTAATCAATACATTTCCTCACAAGGTAAAAGTATGTGGCGGTCATCTAATCAATCCTTAAACATCCAAATAATATAATCATAACATTAAGGCAAATTTCGCGTAACCAAATATTCAAGTTATTGCATAGCAAGTAATTACGCTACATTTTTGAAATACTATAATTTCCGACTGGGTATTTGATAAATAAGAATATAAAGTATTTTCGCGGCAATAGTCCTGCAGGTGGCAACATGGCCGCTAGATGACAGATCCTAGCGGCCGCAGCTTCAGATGGTACCGTCGCGGTACGACCTTGAAGTTGAACGACCTCTCGACTATAATTGGATCTTATGCACATAAGTGCACGTCGAAATGTTTTTTCGCAACATTTATGAATTGAACATATTTAATTGACTATCTTGCATATCTACAGCGGTATATATAAATCTGCATGCTTCGGATCATTAACCTGTTAATGAGCTAATAAAAAATATGTCTTCAATATGCGTATCTCCCCCTGCAAAATATGCAGATCCTATCTTCATTCACTGTTGTCCTCTAGGCGATCTTTATATGTGTATAATAGAAATTCTGCTAATGGAAATCAAGTTTTTATTTTTATTACTATATCCACTCAGCTGGTTGTAAAGAGATCTGTGTATTTTCTTTTAAATTTTATTTATACATACACAAGCTGAGGTCGTTTAGAGTTTCTAGGTAGGTTTATAAGATCTTTCACCTCTGTATGTGTACTACACCTCTGCGATGATGAATTAAGCGATTGAACTAAATATCGAAAAGGATCTAAGTTTATTATATGTACAGTGTACGTACAGAGCAGATAAAATGAAGAGATTTCAACAAGTCTCTGTGTACAAATTAAGAATTATTCCTGTTACAATTTGTTGATTTCATTCTTACATACACTTTGATTTGTTCTGGACTAATCTGATTTGACCCGGATTTTAAATAGCAAATTTAAAATATGAAATACACGAAAAAGATTTATGGAAAGGTTTGCAAGTAATTGCTGAACAATTTTTATTAATTAATGATAAAAGTATGCCTAGGTTTAGGAATTGATTTTCTTGGATTTTAAGACCAGGTATTCAATGACCTAAATGTTTTATGCAAATTTAAGATAAATAATACATGAAAATGATATGAAAGCTTAGTGGCAAGGTTCATTATTAATTGCAGGGACCATTTTTATAAATCAAAGATAAAAGAGCTTTAGTAAAAATTGAAAAAGCAAAAATCAACGAATCATATTCAAGTAAAACTACCGCAAATGACAACAATAAAAAAAAATCTGAATATAGAAATGCCCTTGAATATTATTCATCATCTGGAGAATAGCTGGAGAATATAAAAGACATTTTTAATTTTCGCAAAATTGTTCATAATTTAAACGAGGCGCGATCGATTTTATCATGAACTCGCCGAAGAAATTTATATGCACACGGATTTAACGTGCGGATCGCGTCCAGCCAAACACCACAGTCTGAAGAGATGTCGAGGAGAGGCAACAGATACAAATATGAATAACCGCATGTGGCGGCGGCGGCGGCACAAAAGGTCTTCGACTTCTTGTGGTTAGAAGGCGGTCGATGAACTCGAGCGCCCGAAAATAGAAGTGGAGGAATGATCGTGCGCGCCTACGCTCGTCTCTGTCTTGCACCGGCGCCCATGGGGGCTGCGGATGGGCACGAGAGTGAGATGGCTGCCGAACCAGCCGTACCAGCGGCGAGAAGAGAGAAAAAAAATTGAAATTAGTGTAAGTAGTCAGTGGGTCAGTAGACCATCCACGTCTTTCCGATTGTTGCGGTTGCTGATACCGGTACTCGCTGCGTGATTACCGACAGTGTTGCCAACGCAAGAGACAAAGCTTTGTAAAAATTTAAGAGTTTTACAGAAATGCCACATTCACGTTCTGGTTTAATATTAAGCGGTAAGAAAAGTAAATGGAATTTGCGAATCGGGTATAGTGCAAGCGAGTTTTTTATTCAATTAAGTTCTGGAAAGTTGAAGAAAATGTATAGAAAAGAAAATGTATTAAAAAATCCAAAAGGGGACTTCTTGTAGTGTTCCAAATCGAAATATATTTTGGCAACTATGTTAAGTAAATCGCGAGCGATTTCCATGCAATGTCTTTCTCGATCTACCACCCCGATCTGCACACACTTGTAAATTTTTCGACAAAGGTGCGTATCAACTTATTGCTTACGCAGAATAAATCCACGCATCATTATAGCGGATTCAACATACTTTTTGCACGATCGTACGTTTGATACTATTCCCCATGTCCATTGTACATTTTTTTCTTCTACATGGCCGACGGTAGATGCGGAGAAGATCCGTGCATTCTCTTTAATGTCCACAGTTTTTCGTACCACGCCGTACCATGATAATGGTGCGATGGCGTCGAGATCGAGAGACTGAGAGGCATCGCCACTGTCATCATTTCCAATGGGACAAATCGGCCAACGCGCCTGCCACGCAAGATTACGAATTGAACACCTCGAACGCAATCGTAGAATATAAATGGTTAGATTTATCAAAGTTAATTGCAGAATGCTCCCAAATAATATCAATATTAATCAATCATTAGTTATAAACCTCGAGAATACGAACTCCAAGTAAGGCAATACTTTCCGATTTTTGCTTGAAGATAAATTGAGAAACCAACAAACAGAAAAAAAACGATTCAAAAAAATGTTCTAGATTTCGTTCGATTTAACGAGTTCCAAAAAGAAATTCAATTTAACTTCTTGCGGTTCCTCTCTTATGCGATCGCTGTAGTTCCAACATTTCTCCGCTTCCACAAAGGAAGGAAAAATGTATTCATCTGGTAAGTCCGCCAATATGTCCACAAAGAAGGTATCCCGCGACACGATCCAGCGCAAGACTAAACGGCAATAGTGGCATGGTTCCAGCGAGGTTCTTGAGTGGCGGTAGTTGTAGCGGAGTAGAGCAGAGCAAACCACTTTCACTATCAAAGGTTGACGATCTACTCATCTACTCCTGGTGGGACTGTCCGCGTGTATATTTATATAATGCACGCCTGTACCAGAATCTCCGTGTCTGTATAATGGTAGTCAAGACTTCTAATAATTTACTATACTAACAATTAATGATGCGACAGCAGCGCCGATTACATAATCGGCGCGCGAAGTCACTGCACTCTTAGTGTATCGACATGCAAAGCCATGGAGTATGGAATGTGTCCATGAGCAGACACGCCAAATTACAGTTCAATTCGGTCATTTCAATCTATAATTTGAAATGGTTAGATGGTATCCAATAAGAAATGTAGGCGCAAAATGAGGAGTAGAATAGAAGAAGTGTCGGACTTTTCTCGTTTAGTTAGTTAAAGAGTCCGCAATCCTAAAGATTGGTTGGAAACAGCACGCCATGCCGATCTATCCTGAGCTAATCCCTTCATCTCCCTATAGCTATTCATCTCAACGTCTTCAACTATCTGACTCACATACTCCAATCTAGGCCTACCTACCCCTCTCTTTCCCTCCACTCTACCTTCTATGATCAGTTGCATAATCCCCCCATGCCTAAGAATATGCCCTACTAATCTGTCTCTCCTACGCTGTAACACTCTCCAAATACTTCTCTTCTCCCCTACTAACTCTAGTACAGCTTCATTTGTTACTTTATCTTCCCAACCAATCCTCATCATCCTCCTATAACACCACATTTCGAATGCTTCTAATCTACGCTTCTCTTCCTTTCCTATAGTCCACGCCTCACACCCGTACAGTGCTACACTCCAAACATATACCTTCAGTAATCTTTTTCTAATACCCAAGTCAATATTTGATCTTAAAATCTGTTCTTTTTCTACGAATGCCTTCCTACCCTGTGCTATCCTACACTTTATATCTACTTTGCTTCGATTATCTTTTGTGATTCTACTGCCTAAATAACAAAAATCTGACACTTCTTCGATTCTATTATCTCCTATTGAGATCTTCATTTTTCTACTGCATTCCTTTTTGTCACACCTCATCACTTTAGTTTTACCTATATTTATTTTCATGTTAAAATCCCTAGTCAATACTGCCTGCATACCATTCAATACCCTTTCTAAATTCTTTTCGCTTTCTTCCAATACAGCTATATCGTCGGCGAATCTCAGCATATATATTTTCTCTCCCTGTAGATTCACACCTACACTATACTCTTCTTTTACTTTGTTTATTGCATCTTCTATATATAGATTAAATAATAACGGTGAAAGTGTACATCCCTGCCGAACTCCCTTCCCTATTTTTGCTACCTCTTCTTCCCCCTCAATTCTAACTAAGGCAGTTTGGTGTTTATATAAATTAAAAATTATTCTCCTATCCTTATAATCTATACCCGTTTCTTTTAAAATTCTAAACATTATGTCCCAATCTACATTGTCAAATGCCTTTTCTAAGTCTACAAAAGCTATGCAAGTTACCTTTCTCGTTTAGGAAGTGCAATTATAAAAGATAACCGGAGTAAGGTAGATGCAATAAACAATGTAAAAGAAGAGTATAGTGTAGGTGTGAAAATTCTTCAGGGAGAAGAAATATATATGTTGAGGTTCGCCGACGATATAGCTATCGTGGAAGAATTTAGAATATGTATTAAATGGTATGCTGGAAGTAATGAATAGCGATTATAACATGAAAATTGATATAGGCAAGACCAATGTGATGAGTTGTGACAAGAAGGAATGTAAGCGAAAATGATGATGATGATGATGATGATGATGAGGATTGGTTGGGAAGATAAATTAACAAATGAAGCCGTACCCCTACTAACTCTAGTACGGCTTCATTTGTATTTGAGAATAGAAGTATTTGGAGAATAGTTCAGCATAGGAGAGATAGATTAGTAGGTCACATTCTTAGACATGGGGGGTATTATGCAATTAGTTATAAAAGGTAGAGTAGAGGGAAAGCAAGGGGTAGGTAGGCCTAGCTATATTGGAGTATATGGGTCAGATAGTGGATGAATAGCTATATAGGGAGAAGAAGGAAGGATAGATCGACAGATGGCGTGCTGTTTCCAACCAATCTTTAGGATTGTGGGATATTTAACTAACTATATGGTATCCAATTATGGGGGGATTGATTGGAGACATTTGTCATGAGCTAACTTCTTGATTTCGCTATCCATGCTAACGTGTTGCACTATAAAGATTTTGGACTCTATTTGGGTTTAGCTCTACAAATCTTTTAAGCTGCTCTCTGCCTTCTATATTTAATTAATAATATGTTGCGTTTCTGTTTATTCTATTGTAAATACTGTTTAAGATCCATAAAAACATGTCGATTTTCTTGAGCATGATATAAAAAAAAAATGTATAAATTTACAGTGGTGCTAATTTGTGCATTTTATAATTATTATGTTGTCTTAAATTGTTTTTATAAAATTCTCTTCTTGCACTGAACGTCGCCGATTAAAATAATCGTTTTTGTTCGTATTCTACTTTCATTTAATTATCTGTATAGAACCATAATTATTTTAAGAAAAACCATTTATTATGAAAATCGCGAATTGCTATTATTATAACAAAATGCTATTATTATCCATGTCTAAAAATAAGTTCATATCTCTTTTACTTTAACTTTTTTTAGCATTTCTTTTTCCCAACTAACGTCTTTATTTGGCATTGTATAAAAGTCAATACGATGTAATTAAAAGGGATTTTAGAGAAAACACTTTTCTTATTATTCTTTTTCAATGAAGAATGTTTATCTTCGTTATTGAATTCTCTTTACGATTTCGCTAAATTATTCTTCGGGGCTTTAGGAAATATTATAAAATATATAAAATATATTAAACCTATGTAAAATCTGCCTGAATTACTGAAACAGTTTTCAATAATTATTGAGATTTCTAAAATTTATTAAATTTTATAAATATTGAAGCCTATAAAAGACTGTTTCAACAGTTCATCGTTCACTATATGGAAATGTAGAGAAAAAGAACCAGATATACCAGCATATTGATTATAGTTGTACAGATTGGCCTTTTAAACGTTTAATTGCACATAATTAATCACTGTAAATATATATAATGAAGTTGCAAAGCAACTGATGTGGTATTTAAGAAATAATGCTTTTAACAACTTTATATATTTATATCTCTTATTGCCAAAAAATATCTTTGCTATATAAATTTATTGACACATGTTTCGTAAATTAAATTTGTGCCCAAATATTTTTTTTAATTTATGATTTCTGTACCGTGTGTTGCAACAAATCACCGTCGTACAATAATACACATTTTATACCATGTTTTAGAAAATGCAAAATAACAATTATTTTCGATGGCAATACATTTATTATTTTAAATAATCTTAAGAGCGGCGTCTCCAAATTAGGGACAAACTTCTACCAACAGATATCACTTGTAGTTCATGATTAAACGAAAAATGTCTAGCTATGGAACGGTCAAATTTTTTTCGTATTTTTTCACTAGCTTCTTCGATAAAACAACGTTTGAAAAATCGTCTATTTTTTATGAAAGTTATGTTTATCTTTCAACATGTTACTGAATATGTAAAAATATAAGAAATATACCGTTGAAAAGCCACATCCTCTAGGAACGTTCTGTAAAAATATTGTACAAAAATAATCAAAACTGGAGAAATGCTAGACAAACTGCTGAACCCCTGCTTTTCGTATGATAAGACGCTAACCTTAAGAAATTCACGAATAAGAAATACGAACT
Source organism: Leptodirus hochenwartii (assembly GCA_947310635.1). Classification (NCBI taxonomy): domain Eukaryota; kingdom Metazoa; phylum Arthropoda; class Insecta; order Coleoptera; family Leiodidae; genus Leptodirus; species Leptodirus hochenwartii. The sequence goes on from OX371176.1 coordinate 49,629,626, forward strand.
TTCCAAATTTTTATACTCACAATATGTATAATACTATTCATGACTGAATTTGTAATTGGGATATTGAATGAATTTCATATTTTAGGAGCAGCCTGTATAACGACAGAGTATGGTAAAAAAAAATTAACAAAAATATTAATCTCTTATTCTACATCCATAATAATTCGCTTTGCTTCTTGATATTTTCAGACGCAGAAACTAAATAATAATTACCATAAATTACTATATAAATTGTATGTAGTCGTAAATAGTATTTAATATTCTTATCTTTAATTTGAGCACGAATGTCAAGATGACCACTATTCAATAATAATTTTACATATATAATAAAATCACTTTAGCTATATAGACCTCAAATTGATTTATCTTCGCAGAAAATACAAAACATTTGCCATTTCACCAAAATGGTAAATTATTTATAACAATTGCCAAAAAACACTTATTTTAGGAAGACTGTTAAATTTTTAATAAATAGAAAGTTTAGAAAATGTTTAAGTATTTACAACATTTACCTTAATCTGAATTCTTTTCTCGAAACATGAAGATTGACAATAAAATTATTTCTTAAATAAATGTTTTATATAAAAATTAATAACCACTATATTAAATTCTGTATTTTAACAAGAACTTTTAACTGTTTTCCTTGTAAAAAGTATTTCTAATTTTTCCAACCGATCTTATATATCTACATTTATGTTATATACATAATTTTCATTTTTGGTAGTACGTTAAATTTAAAAAATTTTAAAACAGGAAAATTATTTAAAAGTGGATAAACTCATTACACAAAAGAAATTTTGAATAAATCTTCATGTGATTTTTTATTTTACAGCTTTAAGTTTTCTATTTTAAACACCTCGAATGTAAATTTTTTAACAATATTAATAAAATTTGATTTATAAAAACTTATTCTGCTTTTCTTCCAAATTTCCGATTTTCCAAAAGTTAAATTCTTTTTATTCAATATTAAAGGAAGTTTTACCAATTTTCGTACAATTTTCTAAATTAATTGACATATATAATTATACAATTAATGAAAAATATATAATTAATATAGATAAAATAAACACAACCCGATCAAAGAATAGTTCCATAAAACTGCTATTCGTAACTACAAAATTTCGAAAATATTGCCTTGAAAATTAGTTTTAAAAAATCATTTTCCACGAACATGATTACAAGACACGTTGCCCGAAGAAATAAATGCACTACAGTCAATCTGAATGGAATAAATGAACAATTGGAGAAGGAGTGTTTTCTTGCGGACTTGTTTATTGAATTGACACCGTAATTCATATAATTTTGAATTACCGATGTAAATACATATACGTATTCTTCGATTCATCGATACACGATCGACAACATTGTAATGGCAATCAATGGTATGGTTAGTTATAAACCCAACTCGCCAGTTCACAACTTCAGAGTATGTCTTTCAAAAGGTAGGTCAGACCAACGACCTCTAAGAATACGGACCGCAATAAATAAATGTGTATTCATGTACCCTTATAAAATTGATACGAAATTACGTGATATGGTGAAAAGGATTCGATTCTTCCAAAGATTTTTTTTTGGAAAAATCTATCTTTCAATATTTCTAACTGAAGCATCTATCTGTCTATCTACAGGTCAGATAGATGAATTTTCGAGGGACGTCAAAAATGGTGAAGAAATATATATAAATTTCGAATATAATTCGATGCGTTCTCGTGTTTGCAGATGTTTGACACTTTTAAAATTCAAGACGTTCGTCGCGCGTACAGGTACGTGTATATTTGTTTGGGCGAGCGTAACCTGCTTTTGACTTTAGAGAAAGGAACCATTAAAATGAAGTTATATTTATAAAGTAGCTAGAGCAACAAGACAGGTTTTCGAGTAAATCATTTATTATCGCGAGACGTAAAGTTGAAAAGAATCTTGGTGCAGACGAAAATCATATATTCGGTCGAAAGTTCACTCGACATTCAATATACATTGCAGAATGTGCCGATATATAAAAAAAAATCTTCCGAAAAGAGGCGATATAAGGGCTTTTTGAAAAGATCGGTTGTACGATTCAAAATAATGCGATAATATGATAAGAAAGAAATTAACTTAAATACACAAACTATATTGAATAGTACTTAAGCACATTTTACTGACAATATTAAGAAATTACCGTTTTACTCTAAAATAGACCTGTGAAAATTAGATCAACCATTCAGTCATTTTATTCCACATTCAACTTTACAATTTTTTTTCTACAATTTTCCTATATTAAGAAATAATAGACTTTTCTACATACGTATGTATATATCTGTACCTTAACAAAAATGGCCAATGTCCAATATTATAATATTGAAGTGTTCATGTAATATTGTAAAATTTTAAACATTTTCGTAATGTTTTCGCATTTTCATAAAATTATATAACAAAAATTTTCATAAAATAAAAGTTTTTTTTGTTTTAATGATTCATGTTATTTGGTGAATTAATATTGTAAAATATATTTAAAAATTTCATTCACATTGGCTCCATATTTTGGACATTGGCCCTTTTTGTTCCAAGGTACAGATATTATAATCCTAATTCATTCTATTTCGCATACAAGTATTGTATATAAAACTGTTATACCAAAAAATCAAGTAATCAATTGTAACAAGTACTTCGTTTGAAATCTTACCAAGAAAAAAAGCGATTTTTAGTATCTGTCATCAAATATAAAAAAGAAATCGGTGAAATCAAATTGCAGTCGTTCAAGTTGCTGAAAATGATGTTGTAGCTATAAAATCCTAATAAAATAAATACTAGTGTAGAAAAATTCTTATAGTACCTATAGTATATGGTTTATATGATATGATATGGACCAATAGTGTAAATACAATGAATGGGAAAGTCAGAGCCAAGGCCTTGGTGCGGTCGGTGACCTGGAGGAGCAACAGTACCGGGTGTAAGCCAACAGTACTTCTCGTACTACTATTAACGATCCATACACGCACACGCATGTAACACACATTATCCTGCCCGTACAGGATACAGTGATACCTCGAATTGCGAATGTTCATCTACGATTGAGGATCAGCGAAAGAACAGTATACCGAACAATATCTAATGGCAATTATAAACAACTCGAGAATACGAGGATTATTGGTCAATGAGATGCAATAAAATGCAAAATTTTATCAACTGTTGGTAAATTGTTACCAACTGTTTTCATCGAGGGAAATAATTACGGGTTTCGAACCCGCGATCTCCCGATTCAAATCAAACCGTTGCTTCCACTTTTTTCCTAATAAAAATTATATGCAATAAATTCCCAAAGATTTTTTGATATTAATTATTTTGCATTCGTGGCTAGAATAGTGCTGTTCATGTATGTTATAAAAGATAATTAATATAAAACCAAAAAATCTTATTCCGAAATAAAAATTGTAGATTTTCTTATTTTTTCGCAAAAACAATTAAAGATACCCTGAAGAAGCGAAACTGGTTAGTAAGTGAAGAATAAAAATTTAAAACACAACTACATTAAAACGTATTATTTTTATGGTAAAATATTTTAATGATCCTCATAAATATGGTATAGGGTAATTTCCACACAAAAAATATAGACGATTGGAAAAATGCACAACTTTTAAATTATAAAAATATGTTGAATTCTAGTTGTTTCTCTGCTGTGATACTAGCAACGGAGCCTTCGACTTCGAAATACGCATGTAGCTTAATAAATGCTTTTTGAGCGATATAATATCATAATCGGCTATAATCAGATCAGAATAAAACAAATATTTTGAAAATGCAAATAAAAACATTTTTTCAGCGATAATGTGACGAAAAAAAATCGCTTTTAAATTAAAAGAATAAACTTTTAACTTCGTAATAGATCAAATTTGTGTAGAAATTATGCATACAATTTTATATTGAACGTTAATATAGTTAAAAATAAACACAAGAAGAGAAAATGTAATTATATTAAAACAGAACATAAAAAATTGTATCCATTTTTTAAATATACACGAATACGATTTTTACTTCGGACTTTGGGAGTAAATACGATTTTTGGTTTCTATTTAAATTTCGACCAGCTCTTGCAAATCCACGACAAGAAGAAACTAAAACAGTAAAAAATATATTTGGCACAATGAAATTTATTTCTTTTTGTTAAACGAATCGTTGCTCTACTCGTCTAACCATCATCTAACGAAGATACGTGTATATGTGAATCTACCTACTGAAGAGCTTATTCTACGCTAGATACGCCGGTGTCTATGCAATTGCGTACTATTAGTCTAGCTTTGGCTTTGGCGGAAGATAGATCCGCGATTCTGCAAAGCGAAGAATTATTCTTGTCGCGAATAGAATACTGCGTTAAAGCTTCCTCGAATGGTTAAATCTGCATAAATTTTATAGTAACTATGATATTTCGAATTTCGTTATAATTTTCAGAAACGAATTCAGAAATTACGTACAAAAATAAAAATAAATTCATTATATTAAATCATTTAAACAAATTTCAGGAAATTCTGATGCGAATCCTTATAGAATCTCTAAAGATCCTATAAAAAAATATGTATCCAATATTGCGCGCAAAGAAGTACGTCTCTTTTGCAATGAACGAAAATTTCATATATAAATCATATTCGCATACAGTTTATAAGCGCCAAAGTGATTTTCAACACTTCAGATTGCATTGGTACTTTGAAACATCGAAAATCGTTAAATAAAAGATTAGTCAACAAGTCATGTGTTATACTGCAAAATAGTCATCGAGAATTATGAGGTAATAGGTTGATGTACTGATAGTATTTACAGTTCAATATTATAGACGTTCTGATATGCGAATATATACAGTGTGAAAACTTCTCTACACTATCAAATGAAAAATGTCATGAAAATGAGAAATATCGACATTGTAAAAATCGTATAAACTTAACTGGATTTGTACTAATTAAATCTTTTTTTTCTAGTATAGAATACCGTAACTTAAAGCATTAAGTAGTTAGATGCGCATTTCGAAGGCTATGCCCCCATCTTCAGTAGCACTAGATACAAAACTTCTAAACTACTAATATTATTAACATTAATTTACTTAATATGTTATTTATAATTTTAGAAGAATAGCTATATTTTGTACTGCTATATTAATTATTTTTATTAATTAATTTTATTTATTTTTGGTTATTTTAGATTTGACAAACCATTTTATTTCGTTTTTATCTTGTGCTACTGAAGATGGGCGCATAGTCTTCGAAATGCGCATCTAGCTACTTAATGGTTTACGTTACGGTATTTGGGTGATATTATTTAACACCGTAGTGATAATTTTTTTAATATATTTTTTTTTTAATTTCAAATATATTAGCATAGAAAATATATCTTATTGTTTTAAATAACTAATGTAGATATCATTTTTACAAAAAAAATCAAAATGAAGCTTAAAAGTGTATCTTTTTAGATACACTTTTGTAATCTGTTTTATTTGCTTCGTCTTTTTTAGAATTTTTTTTAAATTTTAGTTTTATAAAGTGAATATTAAATATGTAATAGAAGTTTAAGTTTACATTTGATCCAAATAGAATTTTACAAATAAAAATCCGCATAAAATTTATTCACTTCTTGGAAGTTGACCAATTGATATTTAGCAATATTTACCTAAAATTTGAATGTTGTCACATGTTATGTATATCTATTTGCGCATTCCATGGGAATGTTATAATCTATCATATCAAATAGCACCTGAGCATGAACGTGTGTAATTGTTTTAATTGTCGATTCTCCAATTAATACACCTGTCTAATAAACCATACTTAATTACTTATGCACACTACGCAGCAACACATATTCAAGCTGCACATATGAATTGAATAAGTAATGTAAATGTGAATGCTTCAGACACAAAATGAACTGCGGTGCAGATCGAATATTTATAGACGAAGGAATCAAATTAAAAAATTAAATTATATAGCAATTAGTGACAGGGGTATTTTATTTAGTTTTTATCCTGAAGATGGGGGCATAGCCTTAGAAATACGCATCTAGCTATTAAAAGAGTGACGGTGATAATTTATACAATTAAAAAATACCTCATAAATTTCTGGAAGACGTAAAAATGAATAATTGTACAATAAATTGATATCAATTATTGGAATAAAAAAAAAAAGTGGAAATTTGTCCTTACAGGTCCACTCAACACTCTTAGAAAGAAAAACCAATTTGATAGATATCTTTAAAAGCTTCTATTTCAAAATTTGAACACTGCCCCAGTTTTAAATTTCAATAACGCAGGATTCTTGTTTAAATTAATATAGTATGTGGACGTTTGACGCTTTAGTAATATTAAAACAAATCTAAGCTCTTCGGATTTTGAGCGTATACAGTTTCACATTTAAACAACGTCAGTAAAACGCACACAATAAATTAATTTATTATCAAACCAGTATTGGTACGTAATAGGTGTTATCTCGACCAGTCTTAATTAATTTCCGATTATGTATCAATTGCATTCATTTTGTTTTTATAATACAGCGTGTTAAATAAAAACGCGCGTGTAATTAAATTATCGATATGTAACTAAGTCGAGCATGGCAGCATTTACCATGGCGACTCTAAGAGCAACATAAGCGACGAACCTGCAGAAGATGTTGGGAACATGATGAGTAACATTTTATAAAATTTAATATACATTTAAAAAATATATATTGAAATAATGAAAAATTAATTGTTCCAAGGTACAAATATATTAAATGAATGATATCTCTTTAATTGTAATTTATAGAATTCAATATCAAATTTAAACTTGGAGGTAAAGTTTCTTAAACTGTACAAATATTATGAAGTACCGAAATATTTTTAAATTTTTTATAATGATTTGATATTAATGAACCATGTAGTATTTTAAATGCAGAATATATTTTAACGAGTGGTACCCTGTGTATGTATATATACATATAATCTAGACAGGATATTCTGGCATTTTTATGTAGCAGTGGTTTTTAAGGTGATTAAAATGATTGCCCATGGCGTTATTAAAAGGTTCTTTTTCTAATTTATTCTGATATTGATTTGGCAATATTCACGAATATTAGGCTCGTTCACATTGATTATGTGTATATTATTTCGCCGACACCGGGTAGGTAGGTGGTATAGGTACCTCCAATTATTTGTATTCATTTTAACCAACTGTAACTATGTACATATTATGAAATCGTTACGTCGACAATTGTTGTAAAATACTAATTTATTTTGTGGAGTATAGCAATATTTAAAACATCTACAACAAGTCTAAATATTGATTTGCCTACAAGAACTTATTTCTTGCGCGTAAACGTGGTAATTACGTTTTTTTTGGTATAAAATAAAAAATTTCCGTAAGAGTGACAAAATATATATTTTTTTTTTATATTATTTATAATTTATATATATATGAGTCAATTTCACATTTAGTAAATATTACTTTGATGAATAAGCATTTTTGAATTGATCCTATCGATATTTTTCAATTATGAAAACTATTTTGTGTGCATGAAAATGAATGCCAAAATATTATAATGATTGAATTTTTTCTTTCAAAGATTTGTGAGACGAGCCATATGGGCATTACGTAAGAAATATCAGAAATGTTGTACAAATAATGGCATAATATAATCTTATAGTTTATATACATAGCATGTTACAAAAAAAACAAGAAGTTTGGGACATACATGTATAAATTTGCCCATCTAATATGCTTAGTCCAGACATGGTGTCTATAGACCTATATTATTGTTAATATTATACCGAGTGTTGACTTGTTCAAAGTTCATTAAGATGTCAAAAAATAGTATTGTTATTTTTACAAAATTTTCAAAAAAAATTACAAATAGGTTTTACGAAATCCCTTAAATTGAATTTTTTTTGCAAATTATGTATTTTTAAATTTCAGTTTTTTTTGTGTAAATTATGGAAACAATTTTTTCATATAGTATATGAAACCAATGTGTAAAAATAAATAAAATAATAATTTTATACGGCAAATTAAAAATTGCCTTTGTAATCGCAATAAAATCATTAACATTTTTTTAATATCTGTTATTATAAATTATTCAATTTTTTAATTGGAATTTACATTAATCTTTCAAGATAAGGCATAATTGTTATTTTAAAGCAACTTTTTCATACATTTCTGTTTCAACAAATGATTTAATTAGAATTAATTAAGTAGTTTAAAAAATTTATTAATTCGATATAAATTGAAATTTTACTAATTAAATTATTTATTATTAACAATAATTAATATTTAATATGAAATTCAACAAATATCGATATTTTAAGAAAGCCCCCCCCAACCAATATTATTTAAAAATAACAGACAATAATTATATTTTAAAAATTACTAGTACGGTGTTAAATAATAGTATAGAATATCACCCAAATACCGTAACTTAAGTAGCTATATGCGCATTTTGAAGGCTATGCCCCCATCTTCAGTAGTGCAAGATAAAAACTAAAGAAAATACCTCTGTCACTTTGTGATTGCTATACAATTGTATAATTTAAATAGGATGACCTGATTCAGGAATATGCTCGGCTACAGCACTTTTATCTTTTCTATTTAATCTGGAATGAGCTAAATGCTCCTTAAATCTACTTTCAATAGGTCTACGTGTTTGTCTTCTATGTGTACTTTAGGACAACTAGAACAACATATTTCATAAATACCTGATTTTTTATTGAAATCATACAAATCTTTGGGATTTCCTAGAAATTTAGCAAGACTATTAGAACGTTACTTTAAAATTATATTTATATAAAATACTATCTAAATCACGCGCAATTATATATAGGATCAAATGGTAGATTTATTTTTTATATTTAATTATTTTTCATATTTTTGATTGATGCTGTGACAGATTATGCACAACATATTCGTCTTTATTGAATATCGCAAAATAGGATAATGTGATCAATATTTCGCTTCGAAATTGATTAAAATAACAAAAATGCGCGTGCAAAACATGTTATTGTTACTTTCAGTGAATATCCTTCGATACAAAAATCCCTACGCAACTATACACACGAATGTAAACAAATCGAAATAACATTCGCAGTAAAAAAAAATATTTTTCTCGTAATGAAATGGAATTTTACTGCCAAGTAAATAACGAATTATGGATAAATATCAACAGAACAATATTTAATCTATTAAAAATAATTCGAACGTCAATATTAAATATAACGATGTAAGAAAAGCAAATTGTTTCGTCATAATTAAAATCAAGAAATTGCCATAAAATCAAATTTATGTTCGCGAAACTACGTGAAAATATCAAAAATGAAAAAAAGTTGCGGTTTGTTCATTCAAATGTCAAAAATTTCGAATTTTTACTCTTCTCTTGGTACCAAATATAAAATGAGAACAGTAAAAATTTGAAATTTTCGAACTTTGAAAAAAACCGCTCCTTTTTTTTGCTACTTATTGCCTTTGTAATTTGAGAAAGTATAAATTTTTTATTTTTTTTAGTGTCTTCACGATGCTTTAGTGTACAAAATTGTCTAAAGCAGCTAGGCCAAAATTACTTCTGAAAGTCACATAAAAGCATGTAGATAGACACTAGATGAAATTCGGACGTGAAATTTCATAATCGAGAGATTTATAAAAACCGAGGTCAGATCATCTGGTGGCTGAGTATTGTGCAGCTGATAAACACTCGGTATGAAATAATTTGGAATATATAAGAAAGTTCGTTGGCATTTTGGAGTCGGGTTGTTAACCTAACAGTTGCGTTTGTATATAGTTGGTATCGTCGGACTTAGTGACCCACTCCCGCACACCCACACACACACACACACACACACACACACACACATATATATATATATATATATGTCACTTTTAGGGCTTCGAATAAATTCTCGGCTCTAAACCGCTTTTAATTCTTCGATGTTTAATTTGTAAAGAAATTGCCGAAAAATGAACAAAATAATTTATAGAATAACCAGGACATCATTTTTAATATGTCTGCGATATTTCTTCAAATATTCATTTCTAATTGCGGGGTGTTAATTAAAAAAGAATCCATTGGCACTTGAGATCGTAGAAACGTTTTTCAATTGGCTAGAATGATGGTTCGGTCGGGTAGAAGGAAATTTGAAAAAAAAAAACCGCAATTATTCAAAGAAATTTGACACCTCCTCAGATTTTCTTTGCATTAAGAATGCGGCAAAAGTCACACCAAGTTCACCAAATTTACAAATGAAACTTAGGATTTCATAGTTCATAGAATCCATATGTAGCATATTTCGGCAATGAATTTATTTGCTATTTTTGTTAAATCACGAAAACAATTTATGTGAATTTTTAATTAAAATTTTGCACAAAAATGGTACAAATATTTGTACGACTTTAGATTCTCGGTTCTTCTAAATCAATAAGTCAATAAGTCAAATACATTTCTGTGAGAGCATTTTTTTTTTTCTTAAATATATACATACGCACTTATAGAAAATGCGTGAGGTGTATCTACTTCAGGTGGTTTCTACCACGTGAGCCCATTTATGCATATTCAGAAAAGCAGAGCTACTTTCTATGCGAAATATTTTTTATACGACAATAGGAAGGACTTCTAGAGCATCTTCCAAAATATGTTGCAAAAATGTAATTCTATAATCGGTCCAGATCAAATATAGAAAAGTTGGTAGTCGTCTGAACAGAAATCCAACAAAATTAAACTCGCAAATAGCATTCATCTTTTATTTAAATAATAATATTTATCGAGAGGCGCAATTAAATTAAGGAAGCCGCTGTGTCCTTTAATTTAACGAGAAATTAACAAACAATTGGCGATGATACAATTTACGATTCAAGACGTGCCTAAAAAGTACCAAAAGAAATAAAATTTGGTATTTTTAAATTCTAGTTACGCGGATTTTAATTGTATATTTCATATTTACTACGGTATGAAATAATATAAAATAATGGCTGTTTTATAGATGGATTAATGGAGTGTTCCTAAATATTCAGAATATCGATGAATAATCGATCAAATCAAAGCTACTGAACCAGTTTAAATCACCTCGATATTATAATATTATTTACATAAATAAATGTTCATAAACAAATATTTCTAATATACTTTAAGATTAATATATAATTACAGTAATTTTGAAAATTAGAAAATAGGAGAAAATCAAAAACGTTTAGCGTGAAATTTGAATTCGAAATTTCACCATATAAATTACATAAAAAGCGCAACAACAAAAACAAACATAAATTTAATATAGATTTTGGTAATTCCGATTTCGGTGAAAAATATTTCTTGTAATAGAAGGTATATTTCTTTTTCTGCCAGCTAAGCATTATAAAGGCGCAATTAAACAGATCCATTGGACGCTTCGTACAATAAATAAAATGCGAGGATCACTCGAGCTGTTGATCCAATTGTGTTAAAGTCAGACTATAATCTCAATTCGAAAATGTCTGGTCTACGCGTCATTAAGTACTCTTTACCATTACTTGATATATGGGTCATATTTTACATACACAAATGGCCGATCATTCTAAAACTAAATAGTTAATTATATAAATATAGATGTGCGTGTCTACTCTTCGTCGTACGTCGTGTGACAACAGCGATATCTGAATTATATAAAATTATGCAAACGGATTGATATTTTTTTGTCAAATTGTGTTGTATTTTAAAGTGCGCTGGTATAACATATTTTCGAAATATACAAAAAATAATTGTTGTATACTATTTTTAACCACATTTTGTAAAATCCAAACTTTTTTATTGTATTCGGTATAAATTGTCCAAACACCGAGGAATTTAAAAAAAAATGACAATTTTAATTAATTACGTGTAAGTATTTAGTTATTTTCCGCGATATTTCCCTGTGTTAGCGAAATGAGAGTTGTTATTCATATATGCGCATCAAAAACCATTATTACACATGAAGTTCAAGCACGTGTATAATTCATTACACAGACATTGTGCTTCCCAGACATGGTAAGTTTCTTCTGCGTTTATAATACAGAATGACTAGGAATACGCGGTAAATTACGTTTTCCTTGTTTATACGGTACCATTTGTCAGTCCATTATACGTCCGCTATTCAGCGACATTATAAAATTTTGATTAGAAGGATCAGTCGTAACAATTTTAACAGAAAAGAATTCTCAGTAACACAGTTTAAAAGTTGAATATGTTTTTTCGAAATTTTTTTTCGAATTCTTTTGAAGTGTTCCGGTGCTTTGAATAATATGTAAATAAACTTTTTTTTATTATTTATAATGTTACTGGTTAATAAAAATATTATTATTAAGAAAGAGATTTTTATTACACCTCAATTAACCTATTTTAGCATTTTTACAACCATTCGCTGAATATCGTTATACAGCGTAATTGACATACAAATAGCAAACTATTTAATTTACACATCGTTCTAGCTTAATAGTACTATTACAACGTGTTAGAAACTTGGAAAGTTTATTCACATTGTTGCATTCGTTGATTAGCTCGATATGACATCTTAATAGCGTCGGATGTATTTCGCTGAAGAATTTCAATACGCCTCTGTATTTAATCTTGAAAGTGAATAATGATGGCCAATAATGAAACGTGGTGAAAATGTTCAGTTCATTTTTGCGTTTAAATAAACAATTGTGTTGAGGAATGAAAAGGACCGTTCATTTATATGCAAAAAAAAAACGAATGAATTGTATTCGTAAAAATATCTAATTCACAATTCATGTTTGACCAATTTGAAAAATTTAGGCAGAATATCTAATTTTTACTGCCGTATAAGATATCAGATATTTTTGTTATAAAATAAGAGAAAAAAGAAAACTTTTATGAAATAAAAGTACGAATCGTCAATTTCTTTAATAAACTGCACGAAATATTTAATTATTTTTAGTTATTTTAGTTATTAAAAATAACTAAAAAATAGTACGTCCTTATACAAGTATATATACAAGGATTTATATTTAAGACTAGTTTCGTTTTAATTATAGTTTGGTCAAGATTCGCGAAGAGCACAAAATATTTCATTTTCATTGGATTTAGAATTCTTTTGGCTATGCTTTATGGAAATTTATTGAAAAATAGTAGTTCCTTATATATGTATTTTAAATGCATATTTTTGGATATTTAAAATTAGAACTAGCTACGCCACAAGAAGTAACAGTATTAGGAGAAAATTGTCAACGTGTGCTGAGGAAAAAATCCTATATTTATTATGCCAAATAAGTGATCGAATGAAAATGAACTTTTTCGATTTTTACTTTCGTAAAAAATTACGAGTGAAACGAATCGTTGATTTCGAACGAATCATTCGCGAAGAGCACAAAATATTTCATTTTCATTGGATTTAGAAATCTTTTGGCTATGCTTTATGGAAATTTATTGAAAAATTATACTTCCTTATATATGTATTTTAAATGCATATTTTTGGATATTTAAAATTAGAACTAACTAGCTTCGCCACAAGAAGTAACAGTATTTGGAGAAAATTGTCAACGTGTGCTGAGGAAAAAATCCTATATTTATTATGCCAAATAAGTGATTGAATGAAAATGAACTTTTTCGATTTTTACTTTCGTAAAAAATTACGAGTGAAACGAATCGTTGATTTCGAACTCGTCATTCGCGAAGAGCACAAAATATTTCATTTTCATTGGATTTAGAAATCTTTTGGCTATGCTTTATGGAAATTTATTGAAAAATAGTGCTTCCTTATATATGTATTTTAAATGCATATTTTTGGATATTTAAAATTAGAACTAGCATCGTCACAAGAAGTAACAGTATTATTAGGAGAAAATTGTCAATGTGTCCTGAGGAAAAAAACCGTACATTTATTATGCCAAATAAGTGATTGAATGAAAATGAACTTTTTCGATTTTTAATTTCATAAAAAATTACGAATAAAACGAGTCGTTGCTTTCGAACGAATCTTTCGCGAAGAGCACATCGCCGATAAATAAGACACTTTAACTATATACGGCGGCCGTGAATGTGTGTTATAACCTATTTTCAGTGGCGCTTGGAAAGATGCCTTTACACTTTCATATCGCATTACATTTATAGTCCATAAACTTGAACATAAACTTAGCATAATTTTATAGAAAGAAAACGGTCAGTTTCCCCGTTAATGCAAATATGCTGCGGTGAATTACCGAGATGCGAATGAACAGCGAAAAAAAAACGTTACAACAAAATAAATCTTATAAACAATTGTTCCAATTTTAAGAAATTATCATGACGGTGTTAAATAATTCATTAAGTAGTATCACTTAGTAATAAACTTTGGTTTGTTAAATTTAAAAAAACCAAAAATAAATAACATAAAAAATAAATTTAAAAATAGTTCTTATTAAATAAATTAAATAGTTAGTTAAAGAGTCCGCAATCCTAAAGATTGGTTGGAAACAGCACGCCATGCCGATCTATCCTGAGCTAATCCCTTCATCTCCCTATAGCTATTCATCTCAACGTCTTCAACTATCTGACTCACATACTCCAATCTAGGCCTACCTACCCCTCTCTTTCCCCCCACTCTACCTTCTATGATCAATTGCATAATCCGCCCATGCCTAAGAATATGCCCTACTAATCTGTCTCTCCTACGCTGTAACACTCTCCAGATACTTCTCTTCTCCCCTACTAACTCTAGTACAGCTTCATTTGTTACTTTATCTTCCCAACCAATCCTCATCATCCTCCTATAACACCACATTTCGAATGCTTGTAATCTACGCTTCTCTTCCTTTCCTATAGTCCACGCCTCACACCCGTACAGTGCTACACTCCAAACATATACCTTCAGTAATCTTTTTCTAATACCCAAGTCAATATTTGATCTTAAAATCTGTTCTTTTTCTACGAATGCCTTCCTACCCTGTGCTATCCTACACTTTATATCTACCTTGCTTCGATTATCTTTTGTGATTCTACTGTCTAAATAACAAAAATCTGACACTTCTTCGATTCTATTATCTCCTATTGAGATCCTCATTTTTCTACTGCATTCCTTTTTGTCACACCTCATCACTTTAGTTTTACCTATATTTATTTTCATGTTAAAATCCCTAGTCAATACTGCCTGCATACCATTCAATACCCTTTCTAAATTCTTTTCGCTTTCTTCCAATATAGCTATATCGTCGGCGAATCTCAACATATATATTTTCTCTCCCTGTACATTCACACCTACACTATACTCTTCTTTTACTTTGTTTATTGCATCTTCTATATATAGATTAAATAATAACGGTGAGAGTGTACATCCCTGCCGAACTCCCTTCCCTATTTTTGCTACCTCTTTCTTCTTCCCCCTCAATTCTAACTAAGGCAGTTTGGTGTTTATATAAATTAAAAATTATTCTCCTATCCTTATAATCTATACCCGTTTCTTTTAAAATTCTAAACATTATGTCCCAATCTACATTATCAAATGCCTTTTCTAAATCTACAAAAGCTATGCAAGTTACCTTTCCTACCCTCTTTCTTTTTTCTACTACCGTTCTTAGTGCTAGAATCGCCTCTCTCGTCCCTCTGTTTTTCCTAAAACCAAACTGATCTTCTCCTAGCCTTTCCTCTACTTTATTTTCTAATCTCCTATAAATAATCTTTAATAATATCTTCGATGCATGTGATAGTAGGCTAATGGTCCTATAGTTCTCACACAAATTAGCTCCTATTTTCTTCGGCATTGTTACTATTCTACTACGCTGAAAATCCTGTGGTACTTCTCCCTTCTCATATATTTTACAAACTAACCTGTATAATCGCTCCTGCATTTTTTTCCTTGCATATTTTTTCATTTAAATTCTAAATTCATTAAATTTTATTTAGATTTATGCATGTACATATATACTTTCATAAGCATTCAACTCGGCATAATTCAAAACACTTTTAAGTAATTTATATGAACTAATTTGAATAGGATGACCTGAGTTAGTCAAAAATATGCTCGGCTACAGCACTTTTATCGTTTCTATTTAATCTTAAATGCTCCTTAAATCTAGTTTCAATGGGTCTACGTGTTTGTCTTCTATATATGCTTTAGGACAACTACAATAGGATGTTTGATAAATACCAGATTTTTTATTGAAATCAATCAAATCTTTGGTTAATTTTTTCAAATTTTGGAGTTGAATTATTACTTTGTTCCAAACTACTAATATTTCGGATATCTCTTGTTCTTTTAAATGTTCTTAATATGTTATTTATAATTTTAGAAGAATAGCCATTTTGTACTGCTATTATTTAATTCAATCATTAGATAAGGGAAATAATATTGATCAATTCATCAAATTACTCGAAACAACATTCATAATAATACACCCTAACTATAAAGCAAAAAAAAAAAATTAAGCATCGCCTAATCATATGCTGTTTCGAATATAACGTCAATTCTTTTATTTTTAATCATCCCTCGAATAAATTGTTACCTTCACTAGTTGTTATTGTTTATACAGATAACTGGAAAAATGAATGCAAAACAAATAAAAACAAAAGTAAATGCTCTTGCTCGTATAGCGCAAGATTGAAAATTGTAACTACGTGAAACTTTGAAATTTTTCTTTTTCGGATTTATAGAAATTTTTTTAGACTAACATAACTCGAAAAAACTGATAATATAGAAATTAAGATTGTAGAACAGCTGTAAATGCTGCAAAAAATTTAGTAAAATTTATTTAATAAAATGTTCACTTATTTTTTTTTGTACAAAATTCTCCAAATTTTGCGCAGTTACAATTTATATTTTAAATGATTCCGATATTGCGCATCGTTTTAAGAAAGAGGTTTAATTAGTTTCTAAACATTTAAAATTTTTATTAAACGTCGAAATAATTTTGAATCATGTAAAAATGTATGTATATAAAACAACAACATTGAGCTAATTACAATGTTTGCGTAAAATCACCGAGCAGAGCATTAATTTACTTTATTTTCGTCATCAAATAAATGTCTTCAAATAAATCAAATAAAATAAAATGGAAAATATTTTTTTAGTCTTCTTGCGGCATTTAGAGATGCTTCATATAAAAAATTAAGTAAAGGTTAGAAAGCAATTAAGAGTATGTGACTATAACCTAGTTCGTGAACTATCAACTAGATGGTGCACGGTGTACGTATTGATGTACTTGTACTAGGTCCTGAACCCGTCATGTACTAAACCGTTCATGAATCACAACGACTCGTAAACGATGCAGTATAGTATACATTACATATACAGTACTAACATTTATTTAGTGATAAAGTGTGTTGGTGAACGGAATGAAATAGGAAACTCGATGCAATATTGCAACGGCAGCATTGCCGAGCTGAGTCACAATTTATATGTTGGTATCAGATTTTATTTGGAATAATATAATTAATATATTCGCAAGATTAAATATGTCATGCCATAGCAAATTTTTGCAATAATGCAAAAATAAACATCTAAATCTTATAGTTCCTCTATTTCATACTGAGTGCAATATGCAATCACTTAATATCAAATCAAAGCTTTGAAGTTTGAACAGAGAAGATTCGGAATAGAAAATATAAATTATAACGCCAAACAAAACGATTCTATCTAGTTCATTTTAATATAGTTTGTACATTTAATTTTCAAGTGTTAGTAAAGTAGTAAACATTTTCATCAGTAACTCTACCAATAAGTATCTTAGAACTTCATATAAATAATCGTGAGTACCTAGAAAAGGTTATATTTCCTTATATATATATATTTTGTATAAATTATAAACATTGTTGTCTTTTCTTCCTCATTCCTAATTCAAAATAAGTATTGTAATATTTCAATCTATTTATTTTTTACTATTGAGAAAAAAAGAGATTATTTTCAGTATGTGCATGTATTTCAAATAGGTCGTGAACTATTTCATTTTAGAAAGATGTTAGTAGTTCACGACCTATAGTTCGTGAACGGTTCATTGAAATGAAATACGAATTAGGTCCTCAAAGTGACCTACAGTTTGCCATCGCTAGTATATAGAACATTTTATTTTAAATGGAATCTAATATTCACTTGGTATATATATAAATAGATAATTCAACAATTCCTAATATCTGCGGTAACTTTCTTGCCATTAAAATAATTTATGAAAATATACTATATAAAATACAATATAATACCTACACTAAAGCAAAAATGGATTTTTGAACTCGTACATACCTCCCTGTCTCTTTGACAGTTAGTTAAAAATATATTTCACTTTTATGAATATTCCATTCGTCAAATTTTAATAATACACTTCTTCGTACATTCATTTATTATCTACCCTAATCTATTTTAACTTGTAATAAATCTGCCCATTTTAAATATTACATCATAACTAATCGATCAGACTAAAATAGGATATTGACGTGAGCAAGGACAATAATAAATAGGTTTATAAAAAAAAAATATTAATGCTCCCACTGACTTATTCCATAAATATTAATTAACGTAACAATTTAATTCTTATACTATAAAATGTAAATCGATCATATAATTGTAATTATAAAATAAAAGGTGCCCATTCAAATGGTGGCCACTATAAATATAATCTCCATATATAATATTTATGGAGTAGCGAATAAAAATCTATTTTCTATGTTACTAAGTCATGGTCACAGATTATAATCATATGTAGGCCAATTTATAAGAACTCTAAGTAGGTTAATAATTTATCAACACATATATATATATATATATATAGATATATATATAGTTTATCGTTGCCCTTATCGTTTTTTATTTCGCTAAAATCAACTTTGTCGTCTGATGATTGTTCACGCAAATCGAATACTTGTATATATTTTTTTATTCTTGAATTCAAATTTATTCTTTATCAGGCGATAGAATATTTTAAGCGCATCAATTTTTGAAAGAATTTTTTGCTATTTGCTATTTCAATGTTATAAAATATTGAAAATAAAACTTAATATTGCGCAAATATTTGACTATAAAAAATATCAAAAATAAATCAATAAAATATTCAAAAAAAATATATAGAAATTTTGAAAAATTAGTTAGGCAAATTTGAAAACTAAGGCAACTATTTATGTGAAGATTAGAAAAACGAGGCCGATTTTTGCCGAGTCGTTAAAATCGTTAAAAAATAAATTAAGAATATTTAAGATTCATTAAAAACTATACGAAATAATTAGAATAAAAGAATGGCGAAACAAAAAAAAAAAAGCCGTGCTATTTAAATAAAATAAATATATCCTTGAACTAAATTAACGAATAAAAATAATAACAAAAACTATCAACAATAAATTGGTGCGCGCTTTATTAAACGCACCGATTGAAAATTATTGTAACTATAAATAAAATCGGCATATCGCCCGAGCTCGTGCGATGATAAATTATGATTGAATAAAGATGCGGCTTT
Organism: Leptodirus hochenwartii; assembly: GCA_947310635.1. Taxonomy (NCBI): domain Eukaryota; kingdom Metazoa; phylum Arthropoda; class Insecta; order Coleoptera; family Leiodidae; genus Leptodirus; species Leptodirus hochenwartii. The sequence continues at coordinate 49,648,971 of OX371176.1, forward strand.
CGAACCGAATATTCACGTTCAACGTGTATTTTTTTTAAATTGTAAAATGTATTATAGAAGACAAACATATTTATTATAAATTCTTATATTAATTAAGCGAAGCATAGAGCAGAAACTTGTCAAAACAAAATTACATATATACATTACAAAACTTCAAATAAATTACAGTTAAATCGAAAACGTTAACAATTTCGTGAGTTGGGCAGGTATTTGTGTTTTTTTCTATATTTCACGTTATGAAATTTCGTTGCAATTTTCAATTTAACGCCGTACGTTTGAAATTTGTAGCCAAGGGGCGATTTTTTAATACAATTTCGCAGCTCTAAAAAACGATTATTAAATTAATCCACGCATCTGGCTTGTGATTAAAAAAAGTGCTTGCGCGGAAAAGCTAGATTTTAGAAGGTAGAGAAAAACTCATACACACAACCCAAGTTAATTTTGTAAGTGTGATAGTGTCCTAGATTTGGATAAAAAAAAAGTTGTACTGCAGAGCCTCATGTACTTTCAAGCATTGTACGTATGTAGATGTACCAACGACAGCATATATTTGTAGATATTATTGTTGCACTGATATATGAATATAATGTGTATAATGTCGGTTACTGACCCTTGAAGAGTATTAAAGATTTCACTGCCATGGGCATCAGACACATCTTTCAAAGGACAATGCCTGCGTCTCTCATCATTTCAAAGCTGGGCAAACATTTCACGTAATGGGCCTTATATAAATCGAAATCTACTTAAAATCAAACAGTTTACCGATCAAATTGTTTTTTCGTATATTAAATGCATTTCGAACAAATAAACACTATCCAATATCTCAATTTCTCGCACGCATTTCATATCATATATTTTTATCTACTGGGAGAATTATTTTCAAATCAAATTCTATAAAAATCTTGCGGTTCGGAAATTTCTGCATTATTTGAAATTAGCTTTTAAAAAATATCAATTTTGTATTTATCTCCTCGCAAATTGTTCAATAAAATTTGTTCATTCAAACTAAAAGAACAAAAAAGTGCTATATGTTAATATATCGGTCATATCACATAATGTTGAAATATAACATATTCTTCTACTGAATTGTGCAAGACTTTTTATCAATTTAGGATACGCATTTTTTTCTTGCTTAATAACTTAATTTCGTATTTATCTATTTTAAAAATTATCACCACGGTGTTAAATAATAGTATAGAATTTCACACAAATACCGTAACTGAAATTATTAAGTAGCTAGATGCGCATTTCGAAGGCTATGCCCCCATCTTCAGTAAGTAATTTAAGTGAACTAATTTGAATAGGATGACCTGAGCTAGTCAAAAATATGCTCGGCCACAACACTTTTATCCTTTCTATTTAATCTGAAATGCTCCTTAAATCCAGTTTCAATGGATCTACGTGTTTGTCTTCTATATATACTTTAGGACAACTACAAAAAGATATTTCATTGGTATATTATTATTGATATGCTATATTTATTTAGTTTTTATCTTGTGCTAGTGAAGATGGGGGCATAGCCCTCGACATGCGCATCTAGCTACTTAATAATTTCAGTTACAGTATTTGGGTGATATTCTATACTCGTATTTATCGTTAATAATTAAGTTTACGTGAAGAATGATCTAAACTTAACGTAATGACTGTAAGACAAACAAATTTCTTAATACTATTAATAAATTATCTACTAATACTAATAATTTAGATCGCATTGATATAAATAAACTACCTTAAATTTGCAGAAATCCGTGAAATGTCTAAAATTAAATTGCGAAATAAAAATTACAGTCGTAAACAATGCAAGCCGCCAAGTAAACATCATTATACAGAAAACGATTAATTGTTTCCATTCTTTATGCGTGCTCGCGATTAAATTAATTAAACCTGAAGATTTCCTAACAATAAACTAACCTACCCAAGCTTAGTCTTTAGAACTGCTGATACGATGGTAGCGCCTATTGAACAAAAAAAATAAAAATCGTCCATGCGACAGAAAAAAACCAACAAGAAAAATCGCTACTATATAAACTACATGTGAGGGCTCCCTTGTGGATGGCTTATAAGATACGCGCGGAATTCTATAGGTAGATTATAGAATCTTCTCTACCTCAGAATGGTCTTTTTCTTCGTTTGTTGGCCGGGGTATTCACCCTGTAAGTGTACATATACACGAGCACCGTGCACGCACAATATTGTGATTTTAACGAACCCGTCCAGTTATAAAAGTAACAGAAAGCCTCATATGCATTCGCGGTCCGTTTCAGAGAACACCCGAAGTACCGCACCTGCGCAAGGATAACGCGGTCCGGGTGGCTGGGCACACAACACGTCATCGGGACACGTGTGTAGTTCCTTCGCATTTTGGAACGGAACGATGGAGAGGTCGATATAATCGTTTCCATTTTTTTCACTGTAAAGGTTAGTTGCTCCGTATATACTCCATACGCTTGTAAAGAATCGCACATATATACCACCGGTGTACCATACCAATGCACATCCTCCAAGATATTGTCGGATTTAGCATAAAAAATTAAAATTATTTCTTTGAAAATGGCTATACAATCAAAATAGCCAATATAATTAGGATGCTAGATCGGGTATACACCGTATCTAAGAGTACCTATCTCTCCTACGCTGTACCAAACACTTTTCTTTTCTACCATAATCCCCCCTTATATAGCACCACATTTCAAACGCTTTTATTCCACAACATATAGTCTAAAAAATACGGTCAAAACCCGAAAGGAATCGCAATTTATTGATAGGAAAACGTCTAAATGTTAAGACAATATTTCGGATGATCCATACACGATGTTTCACTCTGTATAATGAAGGTATGCATTTTTACCTTAATGCCTTGTTTAATGTAATCCACAGGTTATTGCCTCTGTAAGTGCGTTCATGACTTTTAAATAGATTATAATTATTATAACGCTGACAGATGATTAGGAATCTTTTACACGTAAGTAAAATGCAGGTGCATAAGTGACCAGGGAATAAGAATTTAAAATACCGTGTCCTACCTAAATATTAATTACGGGGGCGGGGGGTGGGGGGGGGGGTGCGAAAAGGATCATTGCTTCGTATATTTTTTTAATCTACCTGACCTGATCTGACCTCGCACTAGTCTAGAAATAAAGGTTAGCACATATTTAGCCCAAAACATTTTTTTTTGTTTCGTACTATAAAATAATCGATTATTTTTAGACAAATACCGAATAGTATAAAATCATTTGACTAAAGGATTGTAATTTGAAAATTCGTTTTGGAATACTAATTCAAATATTAAATAAATTAGCATTATTTTTCAATACAACTATAATATCAATGCTATAAAAAATGACACTTGATCTTGATCTACTAAACTACAGAATTAATACAAATCTTACGTAATCATTGATGAATCTAATATACAATGTCACGCTTAATGATTCGTAGACAAGATGGGACTGATTGGATATTAAAATATACGTATAAAATGATTCTATTTAGGTTTGCTATGAGTATTTTGTAAAAATATTTAGCTCAGGGTGCTTTGACATGTTAATATTCCCAAAAAAACATGTTATAGGAATTTTTTTTTACGAAAAATGTCGTGAGGAAATAATTAATATTATCGTACTTATATAATAATTTGTTTGTCAACAAATTTTTCTTCTTGAGACTGCCAAAAACTAACATACTATCGAAAATATTTGCCAAGTTAGAATATTTGAAAAGGCTTGGTGATAAATTTACATTACTTGCACAATACTTATCGAAGAATTTGTCGGCTTGCAAATTACATAATACTTTTGAGTTAAAAATGAAAAATATATACTTTTTGACATATAATTCATGAAATATTTGATGGAGAGTCGTTAGAAACCGTATGATTTACTAATTAAAATACATACTCGTATGAAATCATTGTCAAATACAAATAAAAACATTTTATCAATTAAATAAGTGAATCCTTAAAAAACGTTTTTGCAGATTTTCTTATTACTTATATGTTGGAACAACCTGCTATAATATATGGAAATATCTAAGGAAAAGATAACTGCATTTTAAACCATTTCTTATTTTGAAAAAGTAAAGGTCAGGACAGGCGTATTTAAGAAAACAGTTCGTAAAAATTCTTACTCGTTGAAAATGTCTCTAGCTTTTCATATAAGAACGCGCAGTACTTTAAATAATACAAGAATTATTTTCCAACACATCTACTGGCTTAATTATATACTTAGAACACGCGTGTATTATTTAATTATTGATAACTATTAAGAGCGAGCGAATTTGTTTCGAAGTGAGCCATGTGCTGTCAATGCCAATTGTTACTCAATATTGTTACTCATTGTTATTTTATACTAAGTCATGGTCACATGTATCATTTAATTGGGTCAGAGATTTATGAATGAACTACTTTTTTTTGTAACGAGTACATTTAATAAGTCACCAATTCAAATAAAACCATTCGATTTGGTTCGTTTCTAGCGAGAGAGATCATTTTTATTGCTCGACGAAAAAAAGAAAAAAAACGATGTTTCTGCTGATCATTCTTTAAACACAATGAAAATTTAATTGAATAGGCGACATCGGCAACTAATATCGTTATAAATTTTTTTTTTCGCAAAGTACTAATTAAGTAAAATATTTTTTAGTACATCGATGCGAAATTACAATCGGTGCATCGGACTTACGTGCATTTATAGTTGATGCTGTGATAAAGCAAATTTTGACCAAGGTCCTCTTTTCAATATATCCTTGAATCTAATTTTATTATAAATTTTTCATAATTACGTGACACACGATATGGTGATATAAAAGGAATTAAATCATTCATATATTTCCATCTTATTTGATGAATAGTCGACCATAGTAAAGATCGGTTGGAGGCTTCTCCTCTTCTTCGGCTTATATCTTATTGCATAATATGTCATATTTTCACCAATACGCTATATCAGGGGCGGCCAATTGGTTTGTTCTTGAAATCGACTTTTCTACTTAAAAAGTGATCCTTTTTTTGTTCTATTCTACAGTGCGAATATTACAAATATATTCTATTTAATATAACAGCATTATTTATGGACATATTACATGATATAACGATATAACAGATATAAGAACAAATCGAACATTAACCATTGATTTTAATTGTATAACAATTGTAATTTTAAAGAATCAATATTATAAAAGAATGACACATAAAGAAAGAGTTAATAAACTGGATTTTGCAAACGGTATGCGATATTCCTTCAGTACAAAATATTACTATAACTCAATACGAAAAATAAAACAATAAAATAATATTGCATATAAAGGAATCACTTGTAAAATACCTGTAAAATTATTAATATTCCGAAGAATTCACTTAGGTTATACTTAGGCTCCAAAGCAATAAAAAATATGCGTGAGACTCTCGCGCGGTAGAAGTGAAACTTCTTAGCTCCTAGGCAAAGTTGATTTTATACATTGCTTTTATTCCATTCGTTAACGATTTGATTTTGATTTTGATTGATTTTGATTGACACTCTGATCATCAAAGAAAGCATTATTAACTGTAATGTCGTACAGTCTATAAAGAGGAGTTTGTATTAAATATTGTGTATGATGCACTAGTGGGTGCATTTCTATTTGTCGATGGCTCACTCAGCTGTATCAGATTCATTTCGTTGATCTCTCACACCGCGTGCATCTTCACGTGTAGACGGCACGCCTAAATCAGTGGCATTCAAATTCTCTATACCACTCACTGTGTCCTCACTTAACGACGCTATCGATTCATCCAGTGTATTTGAGGTCGTTGGAAGGTTATGTTGTCTCCACCGTGTTTCTTTAACGCCCTTTGCCTGGCTCGATACTCTCTACTTCTTTCCAAGGTACTTGTTGGCACTTTTCTTGGCGGTTTATTCGCTTTCTTCCGTTCTCTAAACGCTCGCACTCTGTCTGTACTTGTCTTTTTCTCCATTTCACTTTTCACACAATGGAAATTGTTAGCTAAAAGATTAAGCTGTGTTTGTGTAATATATAATAAAATACGCAAGCGTCTACTGGTTGCCTTATGCCACGTACACACACAGTACACGCGGCGCATGCGCGTAGCGTGTTTCATTTTTCGTGACGGAAGACCTTGTTTGCTTTATGAGGTTTGAAGAACTGATTGAAACTGTCTCTATGTTTGTGAACATGCATCATTAGATTATAAATGTATAAACCAGTAGCCGTTAAAATATTATTGTTTTTAAAATGTGTTCTGCGTGATTGTTTGTACGTTAAATTTAGAATCATTCTTATGGATCGCTTTACACTATAGCTATTTTATAGGCAGCGGTGTTTGAACCCCAGAAAATAATATCGAAATTTAACAATGATTGAAAGTATGTTAGGTAAACAGTTCTTCAGGCCGACCTGCACATAGTTTTTTTCAGTTGTCTTAGACATTAAACAATGTAAGTAGCCTTTTTTCTAAAAAGTAACAATGGTCCTTCCATTTTAAGTCCCTCGATAAGTCCCATTCGCAAGCATTTAACTGATTTTGAGTGTTCTATAAACTTATCGATGGTCATAATCTTGTACCAATTTATAGCTGCCAAAAGTTACAATTTGCGTCTTGCTTTCATTTAAGGTTAGTTTGTTCATTGCTACCCAATTGTTTAAATCATTCATTGCAGCATTTGCATCAACTTCAAGGCTTTGCATATTAGGACTTTTAAGTATTCGAGTAGTGTTATCGGCATAGTTTATAATTTTATGTTGCTGAGTGAGATTTATTTTACGTATATCATTAATGTACAGGAGAAAAGTAAAGGCGCTGGTATGCCGCCTTGTGGTACTCCTATATTTACTTATAACGGATCAGTTTTGATTTGAGCATTATCGATGTTAAGTTGCACTATTTGCTCTCGGTTTTTGAGTTTTGAGATAAATTTCAAAAATTCTAGAGGAACTCCTCTTTTACCGTATTGAAGTAGTTTTGGTAACAAAATTTTAGGATTTACACATCGAAAAGCCTTGGAGAAGTCTAGAAATATGCTATCACCTTATCTTTACTCTCCAAGCCTTCAATAACAAAGTTCACTAACTCACACCCTGCCGTTTCGATGATCTTCTTTTTAATGAATCCGTGCTGTGATCTGTGTAAAATGTTAAATTTCCCTACAAAATAAGATTTAAAAAATTCTAGAGGATCTCCTCTTATACTGTATTGAAGTAGTTTTGATAACAAAATTTTATTATTTGGAATGTATCTTCGGTAAGTAAAGAACGGTGCTGTGTCTTTGTTAACTTTAAATTTAGGAAATTTTACTTTAAGATTCATACAAATACGTTGATGCAAAACAAGAATATTCACTACATTTTTTATACTTCTCACAACTAACATATTTCCAAAAGTCTTCTTCAATCTCTCTAGCTTTAAAATTAAATCAGATTGTATAGTTATAATTGCATTCTCTTATTTAGTTTTTTCCAATATTGAACAATATCATCAATTTTTTCTAAATCACCAAGTCTTGCATCAAAATCCTCAATAACGTTTTTAATTTTTACAACGTATTTTTCAAAGTTCTAATTAAAATTGGGATGTTTTTGTAAATGGTCATTCATATTTGGACAATAATCAAAAATTTTTTGTTGGAGATCTTCAATCAACATCACGAACTCACTTTTATAACCATTAAATGCAACTAATCATGTGACTTCTTTTTTCCTTATAACTTTAAATTCGAATCGCTTAACTTGGATGTAAAATCTGCCAGAAACGCTAAATCACCGAGTCAACTTATCTTCACCTTATTTCGTATTTTTTTGTTTTATTATTTCGAAATAATCAGTTTTTGTGTCCAATTGTTCGCGATCGACCAAAAATTGCTTCGCGATCAACTCGTTGACCAGCCCTGCGATATATAAAACATTTTCAATTCTTCCGTGTCAATTTTTTTCGTAATTAATACATTGTGGCCAATTCATTTAATTTCAAGGCATAATTGATCAACGATAGAATAGCGGTCGAATTCGACAATGATGGAAGAAGCGTTACAGTATGTGTTGCCTTTTGTGCCGATGGTTTTTTTTTTTTTCTTTGGGCCAAAGCGCTCTTATATGCGCGATATTATATCCTCTTGTCTGGTTGTGCTCTGGCGGTGGCTCTTCTGTAACTGCATGGGGAATCAATGAACTGCGGGCGCTTTAGCAGAGTAGTTGTCCTTAGATTTTCATAAAAATAAATACATTGCCCCCCAATAGGGTAATCGACCTGATCTGCTTGCTGTACCCATATTTTATTATATATATATATATATATATATATATATATATATATAGGATGTTGTTCGTATTGACCACCACATGCATTACTTATGTCACGATCATAACTCCAGAATTCAACCAGAAAGATGAAAATATGCATGCCGTCAAATATATATATTTTTTTGATTTGCGTCAACCTTCGCTAGTAGACAAAAGAAAGAAAGAGGGTAGGAAAGGTAACTTGCATAGCTTTTGTAGATTTAGAAAAGGCATTTGATAATGTAGATTGGGACATAATGTTTAGAATTTTAAAAGAAACGGGTATAGATTATAAGGATAGGAGAATAATTTTTAATTTATATAAACACCAAACTGCCTTAGTTAGAATTGAGGGGGAAGAAGAGGTAGCAAAAATAGGGAAGGGAGTTCGGCAGGGATGTACACTCTCACCGTTATTATTTAATCTATATATAGAAGATGCAATAAACAAAGTAAAAGAAGAGTATAGTGTAGGTGTGAATGTACAGGGAGAGAAAATATATATGTTGAGATTCGCCGACGATATAGCTATATTGGAAGAAAGCGAAAAGAATTTAGAAAGGGTATTGAATGGTATGCAGGCAGTATTGACTAGGGATTTTAACATGAAAATAAATATAGGTAAAACTAAAGTGATGAGGTGTGACAAAAAGGAATGCAGTAGAAAAATGAGGATCACAATAGGAGATAATAGAATCGAAGAAGTGTCAGATTTTTGTTATTTAGGCAGTAGAATCACAAAAGATAATCGAAGCAAGGTAGATATAAAGTGTAGGATAGCACAGGGTAGGAAGGCATTCGTAGAAAAGGAACAGATTTTAAGATCAAATATTGACTTGGGTATTAGAAAAAGATTACTGAAGGTATATGTTTGGAGTGTAGCACTGTACGGGTGTGAGGCGTGGACTATAGGAAAGGAAGAGAAGCGTAGATTACAAGCATTCGAAATGTGGTGTTATAGGAAGATGATGAGGATTGGTTGGGAAGATAAAGTAACAAATGAAGCTGTACTAGAGTTAGTAGGGGAGAAGAGAAGTATTTGGAGAGTGTTACAGCGTAGGAGAGACAGATTAGTAGGGCATATCCTTAGGCATGGGGGGATTATGCAATTGATCATAGAAGGTAGAGTGGAGGGAAAGAGAGGGGTAGGTAGGCCTAAATTGGAGTATGTGAGTCAGATAGTTGAAGACGTTGAGATGAATAGCTATAGGGAGATGAAGGGATTAGCTCAGGATAGATCGGCATGGCGTGCTGTTTCCAACCAATCTTTAGGATTGCGGACTCTTTAACTAACTTGCGTCAACCGATATTATCAAATTTTTGTGATAACTCCCAAACTCAATTGGTTGCGCTATTATTAATGTGTACATCTATATTTAAAGTTATAAAGACCACATAAGCAGTATCATTGTGAATATGACCTTTGATTGATTACATTTCCATTGAAATTTACAATTGTGTTTCCATTAATTTAATTCCTATTATTATATCATAGCATTCCAAGCGTAAAATTATAACGTTTACGAGCATGTACCAATTAATTGTATTTATATCCGAGTATTAATTGCCTTTTTAATTTTGACAAGCGATGGGTGTTACAATGTAATCTACTATAGGCTATAAGTCATTCACCACTCGATGCACTTAACCATCGCGGGTCTATCTAAATACTTGCACATCGATAATAATTTAATTACCAGTATATTTTGTATACGGTAATTGGAGATCCCGAAATAAGTATTCCGTTTGAATTGATTCATGCGCGGTTTATTGTCTGGTGTTTACATTTGATGTGGAATCTGAAGATTGCGCCGCATTGGCCTAGGTCAGTTGCGTTGAGCTCGGTGCAGTTTGTTTCGGTGTTTTTCGTGGACGCGGGCCAAGGACCACATCTTGAAATGCAGCATGTCGCGACCAGTGCAGTCTGCACGCTGCAGGCGGTGGGTGTTATTTTAGAAACGTTCGGTTCTTGTTATTTTTATCATCGCCGATCGTCGATGACCGCCAGCCAGTGTCTGCCAGCAAACAATCGGTTTGATGGCCTTCTTCCACAATAATTATCAAAAGAAAAATGTACAGGATATTCATTTTTATTCGTACCATTCGTAACTTAATACTCGTCTTCGAGAACACGAATAAATATGCCACTGTATAATCATTCTTCAATCCATAGACTCTAAAAAAATACACGGAAGAAGAAGAACAATATATGAAAGACATTTTTAGACATTTTCCTGCTTCCGGGATTAAAAATGTATTTTTCACGACAAAAAAAAAATTTTAGTTCTGAAAATAAACATATTAATGTCAGAGGGCTGAAAACGTCGAAAAATCGATTACTTTCAAAGAAAACAGTCGTTTTTAGATATTTTCCAAGATTAAAAATTAATTTTTCACTACAAAATTTTATTTTTATGTGTGAAAATAAACTGATTAACACCATAGCACTGGAAACGTCCAAAATCGATTACTTAAAAAAAAAACACGGGTTTTTAGATATTTTCGTGCTTCCAAGATTAAAAATGAATTTTTCACGACAAGCGAGAATATTTTAAATTCTGAAAATAAACTTATGTTAATAAGTGTGTTAACCATAGAACTTGAAAATTACATCGCTACGTGTTAAGGAATTTAAAAATAGATTAAAAGCGTAGCTCGTTGAAAGACCCTTCTAGAAGATTAGTGAATATTTAATATAATTTATTGTATATTGTTAGAAGATTGTCTCATTTAATTTGTGATTATATGTTTGTTTTGTTATGATTATAATGTTTAATGCTATTATCATGCAAATATAAAGTGTGTAACTTTCGATTGGATTAATAGAGAAATAAATAAATAAATAAACGTCGAAAATCGACCACGTAAAAAAAAAACACGCGTTTTTAATAGACATTTTCGTGCTTCGAGGATTAAAAATGTATTTTTCATGTGACATTTAGCTAGAAGAAAGGTATACCGAAAATAAAGATAGGTGGCCTAAATTCCAAATTGCTAATGCAATTTAAAAAATTATCACAACGGTGTTAAATTATAATATATAATATCACCCAAACACCGTAACAAGCATTAAGTAGCTAGATGCGCATTTCAAGGGCTATGCCCCCATCTTCAGTAGCACAAGATAAAACTAAATAAAATACCTCTGTCACGAATCGTGATTGATATACTATCAATAAATGATAGTATATAAATGATTTTCAATATAAATGATTATAAATAATAAATGATTTTCAAATGTTTTTGAAAACATTTCGGGGACCACTCGTGTAATAACTAATCTGCCTTTTGAATGAGAATTTACAAAAAAAAAAACAATTGAAAACTGAAAAAAACACAAATTGCTATTCAGAATTGTAAATGTTGGTGCTTTCCAGATGAAAATTTTAGAATATTTGGTATATTTATGGGAGACAGTGTAGAGTTAAAATTATAATAATGAATTAACAATTATAACAATTATAGCGTTATTATAAAAAAAAAAAGATCCGTAACATTTTAAGAGGAAATGATGAACGTGCCATTTAAGGATTTACGTTACTATTGAAAAAATCGCTTATTGCTTCAACTAAAAGAACAAACTAAATTGTTGCTTCTGCAATTAACAATAACACAATGGGAATATTGCGCATGCTATACAATTTCAATGCATACGTTGCAAATTCTTCAAGACTAGACGGGCTTGATACATGATAGGATTTAAACAATATTTGAATATTTGTTGTCTTATCAATGATAAGACCTGGGAAGGATGAAGATGACAAATTGTTGTATCAGCGATGAAGATGACAAAAGAAAAATAACCAAACCGAAGAATGGACATGTATATAAAAATGCGTGTATATAAAAAATCGATTATTTTTACGCAGAAAGACACTTTTCAATTAAAAAAGAACGATATCTAACAAATAAATTTGTCGCCTAAAGCTAAATTAACAAACTTGACTGAAAATGTTGAGAACTGCTCGTGTAAATGAATATAACGACCCTAACAGGTAGACTAACGAACTGATCAGGTGGCAGAAGTGTTGTTGTCCGCTCATATTGTCTCAGGTATCCCGAACCTGACTCTTTTGTCGCATAAACACAATCTTGTGCAGATTAAAAAAATAAAAAATAAACAATCGACTATATGGAATTAAGATGAAATATTTTTAACTGACCGCTTCCATATTCAAAAAAAAATTCATGATGTATGCATCTTCAGCTAGCTCTAAGTAGCTAGTTGACAAACAAATATTAATGTATTTTAACATATGAAATAGGAAATATGCGATCAGAATTGAATGCGTTTAATTAAACCGTTTAATTTACGAACGAAAATATTAATTTTGAAAAAAAGAACGTTAGATTATCACCGGTTCGTTCGGTATACGTATTAGAAATGGACACCGAAAGCAAACCGCTGACAGCGCGCGCGATCTTCACATCGAATACCTGTTGTGTACATATATAGATATATGGTACCATAACCGAAGACCACGCGAACCCGTTCAGTTCGAGCGGTCGGTACTCTTTAAGTGCACACATTCTTTCGGACTCGACAAAACTGCATTACGAACTTATTCTAATCCACCTGAAATTGTTGTTTTGTGTTTGCACGGAGCGCCCAGGGTGAATACACCTACGTAGCTGACGCTCGTTGTTTCTCATCGCCAGTGTCATCTTTACGCAGCATTTTACCAAGAGGCGAACCACGAACATAACCAAGTTTGCTGCGCGAAGCAAAGGTACCATTAAACACGTATACATATGTTGTATCGTACGTATAAGCCAAGTTGGTACCATAGTTGCAGTGCTTGTTAGACGCATGCGCGCTAGGGTTCGTGCGCGTTCATTTAAATGCGACAAAGCTTAATCCTTCATCATTAGTTCGAAAGACTAACAATCAATAGAAACCGCATCACACAAACGAAAGAGCAGCAAACAAACGCTACAATCTCTAACATAACAGACATGTAATTACAAATTTTAAAAAGCCACTAACTAACTAATACGTCAAGAACACAGATTCACGCCAAGACCACACTATTAAAAACAGACAAAACACCGGAGAAAGAAACAAGACGTTTGACACTTCACACACAGGCCTAACAAGCAAGCCACCACATACAAGACGCGCTTCATCTTAGTAAACGAAAGACCAGCAAACAAACGCTAACAATCTCTAACATAACAGACATGTAATAACAAATATTAAAAACCCACTCACTGACTAAAACACCAAGACTACCACACTTAAAAAAACGGACTGGAGAAAGAAGCGGACGTTTGACACTCCACGTACAAGCCACCACATACAAGACGACCTCATCATTATAAATATGTATCGTATATTATAAAAACGAAATGCGTACATTCTTTTTGGAACGTATTGCCCATTCAATAATATTCGAATGAAAATGAATCATCAAGCGGTATAAAATGTCGTGATACAAATCAAATTCTTTTCAGATGGACGAGCAGCAACCGATCCTTTTCAAAATTATCGTGTATTACGTCGTTTTTATCATAGGAAAGTATATTTACAAAAAGATTACTTCGTCCACGCCGCCTGGTCCTTTGAATCTTCCTGTCGTCGGGTATCTGCCCTTTATCGATCCAAATAAACCGTACGAAACATTATCTAAGCTAGCGGATAAATATGGACCGATCTACGGTTTAAATCTTGGCCGTGTGTATACTGTCGTGATATCTAGTTCTGCATTGATAAGAAAGGTACTTTCCATGGATTCCACCACCGGTAGGGCGCCGTTGTATGTTACGCACGGTATTATGAAAGGACACGGTAAGGACACGTGCAAACGAAACACGATTGTAGAATAATTATGGTACCAAATAATGATGCGGGAAGAAATTATTGTGGATTTACAATGTGAAGATAAATATAAGTAAAATGTAGAATAGGCGACAGATGAGGGTGTAGATACGAGATGTTAAAATAGAAGAAGTGTCAATTTTTGTTATTTATGAAGTGGGAAAGGACAAACGAAGTACGACTAGAATAAGAAGCAGGATAACACAAGATATAATCGAAGTACGATGCAAAAAGAGTATAAGTAATATTTTTCGCGAATCGCGCCGAGGAATGGACAATTAACATGTAACTATATTTATCACAAAACAGATATAAGTACGTTCTTTCAATCAGTAAAAAAAAATGTAGTTTACTGGAATTTTGCGTTCTTTCTAATCAATTTAAACAAAATAAAAGAAATTGTACACGTATCTCTGAATTCTGGTATTTTTCCAGAAACGCGAACAATATCCCCTTCCACCAAAATTGTTAATTAACTTTCATGTGTGATATCACCGTGCAAATAAAAACGTACTTATACCCTTTTTGTACACGAACTCGTACTCGGAACTGGCAACTTTACACCCACACAATTGTTCATACAACAAACATTACAATGTATCATCTCGCGATGAGCAGTTCCGATTTCTGTTGCGAGCATATACAAATCTGCACGAAGAACATATACGGTGGCATACTAACCCAGTCTCGGGTATACGATCTCATCGGCATTATTGCCGGCGTCGTGTTGCTTTTAGGGCGTTCCGACGCCGACGTGCCGAAAGTTATCTTCGGCTCTCGCAAGGACTCGAAAATAAAAATGCTGCGTAGAGTGGGTTCTGATTAGTTTCAAGAAAGATTAAAATTGATTTTGAAATATATGAAAAAAATCAATAAGGTGCAGCTGTGAAAGCTTTCTTTGAAATGAGAATAACAACTTGACGATATTTTAGGATGTGAATTGCGATTGTAAGAAAACTCCATGTTGGTTGGTCAAGATATCGACTTAAATAGATCGTAAGAAATATCTGCATTCGTGAATTAAATAAACATTCACGCTTGAAAAATGCCATAATAAAAAATGTATGGAATAGTTGCTATATAATGCACATTAATGGAAGAAGAAAATGACTTTCATTGAAAAATGCCTTCATTTGTGCAAATTTTAGTAGCATATATAATAAGAAATCGGATATACTCTCAATTCATAAAAAGCGATTCGATTGAAATTTTTTCTTAAATTGAAGGGATATAATAAAAATTGGAATAAATGCGCATGGGTATCAGATGCATGTGCATCTACGGATGTCATTGACAAAATCAACATTTCACGTGAAATGGCACTTAAAGTCGCAAATTTATTGGCCAGAATAAAGGTGAAAGAACTGCCGAATTTCGTTTGACATACCACAAACATGTTGTTTATAAAGAGCATTCTACCGTCGTGGCTTTCTACATAAAATAATGGCATCATAGCGCAGAAACATGAGCCAACTTTCGATGAATATATTGTTGTATGGGATGAGTAAGTAAACGGATTTAATATGAAGTGAAAATTCGATTAAAATGTTCGAAAGGCAAAAGGAAACGGAGAATACACAACTCGAGAAGTCATATAATTTTTGTGCTGTTTAATTTTCGGTTTAATGGTTTAATAATTCTTAAAAATCTGTTGGGTTTTAATTAATCTGTCGATTAAAAAATGTTTCTAGAGGGTCAGTACGATGAAAAGTTTTAGAAGCCTTGTTTTAAACGAAAAGTTCAAAAAACTTCGCTATCGGAAATTTTATATTTCTCTTGCACATTATATAGAAGGGCGAAATATGTGATCCGACTTCAGAATGAATTGTCGACCAATTCGACGACGTCTGGGACCACTGACCCAGTGCCAATAAATTATCTGGATTAACGCGAATTGGATTTCTAGGAAGAGGCAGAACTTAAGACATGTGCGCAACAACCGCCACAGTTCTTCAGGTGTTCAAAGACCGTTTTGTGTCTCTTCGCTTGTGCACACTATAAATATATCTATATAATACAACAGAAAGCGATAGTTATTTATTACAGACCGGACATGCATGGCATTCCCAGACCACTAGATTGCCACGCTTTACCAAGAATTAGTCTACTTGGATGCATCCAACTAACGTAAATGCTGTACAGGATCGAGGAAGACAAATGTCCTCAAAAAGAAAAAACACGCTAAAGCAACATTTATTTATGCTCGTTTAAAACAAGCGATCATTTTGTTCATATAGACAAATTGTCGTGAAATGATGAATCAAATCAAATTTTGCACATTAATCAACGCGAATTAATCTAATTGATTAATTTGTTGCTCTCCGGGCAAGATTGGT
Source organism: Leptodirus hochenwartii (assembly GCA_947310635.1). Taxonomy (NCBI): domain Eukaryota; kingdom Metazoa; phylum Arthropoda; class Insecta; order Coleoptera; family Leiodidae; genus Leptodirus; species Leptodirus hochenwartii. The sequence continues at coordinate 49,665,390 of OX371176.1, forward strand.
TTTTTTTTAATTAAAAGCAACTTATTTATATTTCGTATTTTGAACGTTCGAAGTGAGTTTTTGTCAATAAAAGAAAGATTTTGTAGAAAAGCAAAAAGGGATTATAAATAAGTCGTTTTGACATTTACAGGCGAATTACATTTAATGAGAAGAGGCCACTTGAAGAGAAATGTTGAGCGGCTAAAAGAAGATATCAAATTAAAGGAAAAAAATCTTACATTTCAATTAATTTGTGACAAGATGAATTTGAAAGTAGTAAATTTGATCTGGGATAGTCCGATAGTTTTATTTTTTTGTATCTTTTGCACCCTCTATGGTATTTAATAGTGATTTAGTACAGGATGGGTATATATATTAAGAATACATGAGAGGACTTCTTCGGTGCATCAGCAGCGAACCTTATTAACATATGGTTGGTTCACTACCCTATTTGAAATAGGATGTTCTAAATATAGATTCCAGTCCAGTTTGTGACTAATGCAAAATAGATTGCTCTTTGAAGATGGATCGGTTGTGAGATTTATAAGATAAGTTAATTTCGAATCAATATTACGCTACGAAGATATAAATAGAATTTCGCAATTTTGTTTTTCTTCGCCTTATCAATTTTACAATAAATATCGTCACCTTCGAATAAACATCGCGCAGAATGTTTGATAAGTGATATATATATATATATATTATCGACTCGAAAATTATACAACGTCTATATCGAATACAAATTAATTTCGAAATAATTTTATATTATCAAAGTCTAATTTAATATTTCATTTGTCGATTTTTTTTTGTTGGGTCACTCTCGTGATACATACCCTAAAACGTTTTGAATTTTTGTATCGGTCAAATTGGTATAAGTCTCGATCGGATCACAAACATTTTTTTGGCACTGCTTATTATTAAATTGACACTGTTCGAATGTATTTACCGCCACTTGATGGCGGTAAGTCACCGTCACCACGAAACGAAACATATGTTAAAATAAGGAGTAAATTACGCCCTTCAATTTGGTATATCACTCGATGGGGTGCACCAACTAGTTCTTCTTTACGATTTTTTTTAACGAAATTGAAGGGGCAATTAACAGCGCGGGTTAATTTGAAGACGTAATAGTTAACACTGACTGAGAAGGTATCGGTGTCTGTAAATTCTGGTATGAGGTGTGTCAATGTATGAGACAACGACGATGGACGACCGATTGAGTTTAGTAAAATTTTGCGACCACAAACGTACAGAGCGCTCAGTTCAGGCTTAGCATACATTGTTACCTAAACGTAATCCCTTATCTGCACATGGTATTTTATATGAGCAGTTTCAATGGTACGTTGTCTAACAGTTGAAGCGAGACTTACCTTCGCTTCGATAGTAATTAAGAACATCTGCAGCAACTGCTCGAGTATTCGTTATCAACAAATTCCATACGTGTGTTTATTAATATAATTTTATGTAAATTTCTGTAGCGAAAATATGCAAATCAGACATAAATGATAGTTTAAAAACTTGAAACAAAACACAATTATTAACCATTTATTTGACTCCATTGTTTCTGATAAATGGCTTTTATTAAAACGCTAGCTGGATGGACGCTATTGCATATTTATTTTGTAATTTATAAATCTTAAATGATTAGCTATACGCTATTTTGAAAAATCAATATATAAGAAATAAATTATATGTATAAATTAAAAAAAAATACAAAATTAAAATTGCATCGCCAGGTCTCTCATATTGACTACTTTAATCATAATTCACGTGTTTTGTCAAACAAATTCACTCTCACATTGATTATGAATGTGGAAAAAAATTAGTAATTTTTTAATTTTTTATTTCCGACCAATTTACCTAATATAGTAAAATTTTGAACAAAATAGGCGAATATAGACTATAATCGCTTTAATATTACCTCGCTTAGTCCGGCTTCGATCAGTCCGGATTCACTAGAGTCCGGTTTTAAATCCCCAAAAATTAATACAACAAATTTATTTTTTTATACATAAATGTTCGGGTTTTTCCCTTTTTTCCCGGTTTATATGGTTTTAAAGTTATGCGACACGATTTTTGTATTTTTTTCGGGGATTCCCGTATACCATATGTATGTTGTATTGCTAATTGCTAATATTGCTACAAAGAAATGTATGAAGAGAAAAAACAAAAAAAAATAATGTACAGAAATCGATATTGCAATTTTTAGAGAATAGAAAATGAATTACGAAATAAACATGCATTTTCTGTTTAATTATTTTTAATAAAGACATTTGAATTTGTTAAACTCGTTTTATTTATTAAAAAAATTATTTATTTATTAAAATTTATTAAAGTTCGTCGTTTTATTTTATTAAAGTACTTTATTTATCAAAGTTCCTTTAATAAATAAAAAATATAAAACAAGAAATTTATTGAAATCAGTCCAACCGTTTCCACAAAATGACTGTCGAAAGAAACGCCGCCGCAATTTAAATACACACATAGAAATTAAATTAATATTAATTTTCTACAAATAATTCAGACATTAAATGTATCATTCCCGAATTGATGCCGATGTCATCTCATATATTAGAAGTAATATTATCAGAAATAGAAAAAAAAATACTTAAGGGATTGCTATTAATGATTATTTACAATCATGATACGAATGAGTAATTATTTTTTTGACAAAAATAACCTTTTTTTCCCGTATGTTATTCTAGATTTTATTTTATCTAGTTATTTCGATTATCCTTTGTAATTTTATTTCACAACTAGCAAAAATTTGATAAATCATCTAAATAGTATTTTGTATATGTAATATTTTTACATATGAAAATAATATGAAAATTGCTTATTTCGTTTTAAATGGATTAAAAAGATATTAGCCTTAGAAATCATTAATTTAAAAAAAAAATCATTTCACCTTTCAAAATTTTATGCAACACGAAAATCAACAAAAACCATATTATTATTTCCAAGAGAAACCTTTTAAATAATATTTTTTAATCAATCTTAGAATATGACTAATCGTTATTTCATCAATATATTTTACAACTACAGATCTTTCTTGTTACTGTCGTAGAATATTTCGCAGTAAATATACAAAAAAAAAAACTTATTTATTGACAAGGGCATATTTTAACATATTTTAAATCTCGATGCGGAAGTACATATTCCAATCGTACAAATTGTCAAGTTTTTTTTTAAATGGGCGCCTATACGAGGAATGTAATTTTTTGATATGCCAAAAAATGTTACTCGCATAATTAGTCCTGTGGTCATATTTTTTTTTATAATTTCTGTTATATGACCAGCAAAAAAGTGTTACGATTGAATTTTAAAAAAGTGTTACGATGAAAATGAAAGTAAAAAATTTCTTTATTATTTCACAAGGAACAATAATTTACAGCACAATTAATTGTGCTTTTTTTATATTGGTTTTGTTAAATGGATTTTAAATTTGACTAAAATTTTCATTCCCTCCGAAATAAACGACTAAACGAATATACATTTATTTTTAATTTTTATTTGCCTTCTATCACGTAATTTATAATTCGGAAAGATTTCATTCGAGGCAAGTGACATTCGAGTAGTGAGCATTTTTTTTAGTTAATTGTTAATTGACGACATTTATTTTCTTCCTCATCTATTATAAAGGCATATTCTTTTCTAAAATGTTGTACGAAAAAAATGTACAAATTCTTTCCTGCAAGAAGTAATTATGTCTATCGAGTAAAACTGCTATTATTACCTAATGTTTCGGAGCACGCAATATCCAAGAGAATTAGTACCTACGGAATATTAATGTAATTCCTAGATACATATTTTGCAAATATACTGTGCGTTTAAAACATATACTGTGCGTAAATTGGAAAGCTACGTCTCATACCAAAATATAAGGAACAGTGAAACTAATTTTCAAATTCGTTGGTAAATATTTTTATTATCACCCTTTACGCTTTTATTATTATCTGAAGTGGAGTCTCAATAACCGTCATCCTCGTCTTTCTTTTACAAAATTGTAAATATTTGCACGTGTATATTTTCGCCGCGTGTAATATTCTTCGCGCACAATTAATCGCCCGGTATTATCCGATATTATATTATTGTAAATGAGGTGTTTGGTCGCCCGTGACATTTCCATGTAATAATCGTTTTATTTGAATTTAAAATAAGGCCGTGCTCACGCTTTTTCAATGCAATGGATATTAATCCCGCCAAAAATTTTACTACAAACATTTTACTATATCCATTGCACCATTCCGCACCTTATTATTACTTGTTCGTGGTTATCTTCACTTGTAGATAACCTCAAAGTAGATGTTAACTTGAGGTTATATTACAGTTGTACAATTCTATTGCTAAAAAAAATATTTTTAATTTATAATTACTCACATTTCATAATATTCAACTAAATATATTTTCTATTGTTATGCCTAATTTGCTTTTATATTTTAATATTTGTAACTGATCATTTGACAAATTTTAGATATTGTTGCGTAGTACGTTTATCATTTGTTATTTGAACTTGATAGTGACAGATGCGCACAGATACTCTTGTTCATATTAATAGTTGTACACTCCTGTACGTACAGTTGCCTATCTTATTTCTTGACTTTATTTTGTAAAGCGAAAATATAGCACACCATTATAGATAAAAATAAAATATATGCAAACTAATTTTAAAAAATTGTATCAAATAACGTTTCGTAACTTAGTTTATATTTTTTTAATCACTAAATTGCAACTATTATGTAAATTAAAAATATCTGATCTTAAGTTGCATGAATTATTGAATTTTTTCATAAAAATCATTTCACTTATATTACATTTCATCCAATTATTCCCTACATCTACAATTTTAACCTTTTCTATATTTAAATCGAAGTTGTGTTTGTTTTTTACAGTGCTTAGAGCTGTTTTTTTTCTGTTTTACTATTATTTTTGCAATCATTGTTATGTTGTTGTAATCTTTTATTTAAATATTGTTTAGTTTGACCAATGTAGTGCGTAATTAAGCTCGTGGCGTGAATAATTGCTCTGGACACCGTAGATGCGATTTACAATCACCCAAGTCGAGGATTAGATATAATAGTTGATATTTCCAAGTAGTAAACAAGTTCATTGGCAGTTATAATATGAAGGTTTCATTCGGATTAATCGAAAAATATTACATCAACTATTTTTACATTGTACTTTGGTGCGATATTTAATTATACGCATTCTGCATACACGTGGCAGCCTGCGGCTATGCAGATTTAATTTCGCTTCACCACCGCCTCTTCCTCTCGCGCATATGGTATTAGAATACTACGAAGCCTCCGCGCGATATAATTTAAAGACTCTTAATATCTCGAGTAAATGTAAAATGATGAAATCAAGATTTTTGCCCGTATATTTGACCGTAACAATTCCTCATTTGAGACATTCGTGTAAACATGCAACGTGAAGATTCTTTAAAATGATGAACTGATCTTTGATGAAGCGCGTTTCCTGTTAGTCGAAGGATAGAATAATTCAACACGATGCTATTACGTGAGATTTATAGTCAATGTAGAAGAAAATTCTATACTTTGTCGAAAAATAAAGCAATAAATTAATCTAGGCTCATAAATAGTTTTTATTTTTAGGAAACTTATTACCAACATTCAATTTTTATTGCAAAAATGATGATTTAAAATAAGATCACCCATTAATATATAATCCATATAACCACTGTTTATATACTGGAGAAAATATTAACAATGTCAAGTATTATTATTATTATTATTATTATTATTGCAAGTTGCAACAACAAGTTTTGTTCAATATCGGTTTTTCTCAATTAAAGTGGAATGAATCTAATATCCAATAAATATATCATATAAAATAAAATAAAAGAAAAGACATATTATTATTATTATTATTATTATTGTTATTATTATATGCATGTTGTTAAATTTGTCAGGTAAATGAACTAAAATCCTTGATAATAATTCGATGTCGATAATAACTTTCAAATACCACCATTTTAGAACAATATCTACAATCTCTTTCGGCAAATATTTTGGTTTAATTTAATAATAAGCGAAGTATCAAAAACAAAACATCGATCGAATAAAATTTCTTATCATTACCAACGTTTATTCGAACTATCGAAGATATTAAATTTTAAATCAAAATTTTGGTATAAAATAATAATATTTATTACAACTATTGAATTGTGTGTATTTTTTTATTTATTTTTTATTTTTTTTTGCATCTTCGTCTATTTCTCTGTATTTGAAGACGAGCTTGCATTTTTTTTATTACAAAAAGCACAATCACATGAAATTATCACACGTCAAATTTTATAGCCGTGGAAATATTATTAATAATTAATTATAAAAAAAGTCATTTTCTAAATATATATTTTTTCTAAAATATATCTATAAATATCTATTTTCAGGCAAAATTTTTACACAATATTAATGCATATATCTTAGTCTGTCTGAGATCTATTAAAAAATAAAAATAAACTGCAGCTTGCATCTAAACTTGTGCCATTAGACAAAAGTCAAGGTAACTGCAATATTACACTGACATGTCTTCGCAATTCTGAGCTAATGCACAGAAGCGACATAGCCAAGGATTTTTAGGCAGATGTAATTAAATAAACGAACGCAAATTTAAAAATATTCGTATTTATAATAAAAGATAAATTTGCGGATTTAAGCAGACGCATTTGTTAAAATTATCAAATATTTGTAGGACTAATATGCGCCGAGGGTGACCTGTGGCGAGATCAAAGAAAATTCGTTGCTAACTTCTTAAGACAGTTAGGAGCGCAAAAGCATGGAACTAAAAGAGAACGATTAGGAAACCTTATACAAAATGAAGTGATTGATTTGATAGAGGTGCCAAAATAATTTTACCGACTTAACGGAAGACTTTTTATGTGTATTGTATTTTAGTATTTGAAGCCCTTTGAATATGGAATAGATCCATGTGATGCAATTAGACATAACTTGGGATCATTTGTGAATCAAATAGTTTTTGGAAAATCCTGGCCTCGTAATGATCACACATGGATATGGCTGCAGCAATTGCAAGAACAAGGAGTAAAACACATTGGAATTGTGGGTCCTTTAAATTTTCTACCTTTCTTAAGGTACATTAAAATTTGGACCAAAACTTGATCGTTAAATGACGTTCAATTTGTATTATTACATTTTAGTTTATTTCCGCATTATGCAAATACCATGAAGTTTTTGCTGGACGGTAAGCACGAAACACACAAAATATACAGCGATATTATAAAAGAAAGAGATATAAGTAACATCGATAAAAATAATATAACCAACTTGCTAGATGCGTTTTTATTGGAACGAGAGACGCGCAAATGGACACAAGATTTGCGCAAATATTACAGTGATGAACAATTTCATCACTTGCTAGCTGATATTTTTGGAGCCGCTTTAGATACTACATTAACAACTATAAGGTAAAAACGGCTTGTTAAGTTTGCAAAAACTTGCATTAATTTGTGTTCTTTTGATAACAGATAGACTGGTATATATATTTTCACAAAACTCTCTTTTTGGTCTCATGTAAATCGCAAGTTAACAAAAAAAAATACGAATTAGTTTTTCGAAAAAAATAAACGCGTTTTTCCAGTAGATACCATACATTTTACGTTAAAATTAAACACGTTGTATTAAACAAATTTAGCCATTTTTAGATCAGCTAATGTTCTTTAGGTGGTTCTTTCTGTACATGGCAAAACATCAAAATGAGCAACACAAACTCCACGAAGCAATAGACAACGTTTGCGGTAAACATTCTTTAACCCTAACGGATTTACCGCTTCTGCCGCGATTGGAGGCGGCAATAATGGAAACACAACGGATTCGGTCGGTAGTACCGCTCGGTATACCGCACGGTACGACAACTGATGACGTCGTCATTGAATGTGACCAACGTTCGTACCGTTTACCGATTGGAACTATGATCGTCCCATTGCAATGGAAAGTTCATCAAAAATATTTGGATGAGGACATTAGCAATGGAGAAGACTTTAAACCAAGTAGATTTATCGAATGTTTTGAATCGGAGACGAGAATTAAGAGGAACGTGGAAGATTTTATACCGTTTCAATTAGGTAATGTATTAACATAAAATAAAAAATTGAAAAATCACTTACGTCTCATAATCCTTTGACGTCTGATTTAGTTCCTCGATTATTCTTGTCATTTTTACATCACCTTCGTATCTGTAACAATAATTAAAGAATCTTGTTAGTACCAAATATGTAAGATAACATAGAATAAATTGCAGATAAATATCCCGCCTTATTATTCACGAATTACTTGCATTAGTTTAATTGGCAAAGTACAAGTACTAAGTACTAAGTACAAAACTATCAAACAATTTGTAATGTCTCAGTTATATTTTATACTTTTTCATCTCGTTGTAAAAGTCATTACAATCCGAAATAATAATAAATAAACCAAAATGTGTTTTTTTTATAGATATAGCACATTTTATAAAATTACTTAATGAAGAATATATTATAATATTGTATGTATATACCAATAATAATATAATACTGCATGTACACTTCGAATAAGATTTTGCATAACTTCATGATTAGAATTAATTTAAAAAAATCTACCAGATTCAATGTGTAATACAAAAAGGTTCAACAAACTCACTTCGTATGTTTCTTGAATTTGGAGTAACAAGTAACGATTTGAAAATGCACATTATTTACTATGCTGCTCTCATTGGGTGTCTAAAAATAAAATTGTTACAACAAATTCCGCATTCAATTGTCGTATTGTTGTAACAGCTTGGAAAAATGTCTTCAGAACTGTTTCGTAATCTCCACTGACGTAATGATATAGTAATTTTGTGATTGCAATGTATATTTGAATGTATTTACAAACGAGTTCGTCGACACTTTGAAACAAATTTAGGCTTAATGACGTCCGCTGATTATTCTTAATCAATATGTAGAAGAAAAAATAATTTTCGAAAATTACAAAAAAAAATTATCGACTATATCAAATTGCACTCAAAAAACTATTATGAATTTATAACACCTAAAAATGGAGTTGAATCAATTTGAGGGAATGAATTAATAATAAATTCCAGTCGTATAAATAGCATGATGGATCAAATTTTGTTGAAATATAAATTTATGTAGGTATTATTTTAAATCGCTCCAAAACACCCGTTTTTTTTTATTTTAAAAGAAAAATTTTATTTTTTAAAATTTATAAACATGATTTTTCCTTCTTTATCAGCAAAAAGGGAGAAGGAACTGTTCTTTACTACGATTTAAAATGTATTCTGCTATACTTGTACAAAATTTCATTACGCTATATATTTTTTACAACCGCATCCTTCTTTTTTCATAAAATCATATATCGAATTAACATTATTTTTATTCCATTTATAAATTTGTAAATCCAGGGAAACGAATGTGCGTTGGAGACGAACTAGCCAAAATGATGCTATTCCTATTTTGTGGTGGAGTTCTGCAAAAATTTAACATGAGCGTAGCTGACGATGAGACAGTGGATATGACAGGAGAGTGTGGTATTACACTTACACCGAAAAAATGCAAGCTCGTCTTCAAATACAGAGAAATAGACGAAGATGCAAATTAAAAACGGTGTACATATAAAAAACACTTTTAAGGTGTTTGATAATAATTAAAAAATTCTTGTGGGTTGTAGAAGATATATTTCAAGTGACGCGTTTAACATTTTTAAACTGCGAAATAAATACTAATTTATAAATGAATGCTCTGCAATTATTTTATACTTACCAAATTAGTAACCTATGTCATTCATCTTACGAAGAAGATGCGTTTTGCTAATTTCGGTGTAGCTAATTATTAATATAAGATATTATTAAAAAATACATTTTATTTATTATAGAAAATGGTTGCAAATTAAAAATTAAATTAAATAACAATATCTCAATATACAAATAAGCGAGAATGGACTACAAAAAATACGGTAATATAATAGAATCAATGTTTATGTACAAAAAAAAAGTGTTGTTAATAATAATACTATAGAGGGGTGGTTTTTTATATACAATCAATAGCGGACACAAAAACGTATCCAGAATACGTGATAAAAATAAAACAAACGTGTTTATAGCGTCCTATATATTATATATGGGTATAAACCGTAATGAACGATTTACCTAGAGAACACATGCCCTGATATACACACTAGTTTCATTGCATTTAGGTAACAACATCTGCGTAAGTAATAGCGGATACCATTCGTGTCGATCTACCATCGGAATATGATTGATACCTACCTATACAATGTTTCGACAATATCGTTTGAACTTGGATCCATCCGCGCAAATAATATATCGTACAAGTTACGTAAAGTAATGAATTGCGTGTGTGGAAGACGAGTTCAGATCAGACAAACCCTATAGCAACGTCCGCGAACGTACATTAAATAAAAGAGCAAGTTAAATTATAAAATAAACACACGAAAATAAAAAGGACAAGTGTCGAGTTATGTGCGAATAAAATTTTCATTAGATGAATGAATGAATGAATGAGCCCACTAGAGAGTTTGTGACTTGATTGACTTCGCGCTTTCTTATTAATATTTTGACTAGTAAAATAATTATTTTTCATTCATCCACAAACGGAAATATAACAACTAATGAGTATATTATTATTATTATTATTATTATTATTATTATTATTATTATTATTATATGAACACTATTGCGAACACAGCCGATCATTGTCGGAGATCTGCAGACTAACAGATTTTTCTTCTAATACAACAAACTTTATTTGTGCACGATATATAAACACAACCATCTATACACAAAGGATTTCAATGTAGATGGGTATTCTTTATGTTGGTGGGGTTGTAGGAACCTGAATGTACGGTCACCGTGCTCCAAGCTAAATTTGTTTCTTCTCTCTTCACAGATCTGCATAACATATACAGATCAATCATGCACCCCGCATGAGGAACTCTCGAGGAACAGCCCACGCTTCCTAAATTCTCCTTTGTATGGGGTATACGAACAACTCACATATACCGGGTGTTGCAACATACCCAGTCTCACGTTCGTTCTGACCTATTCAAATATTGGCTCTACTAATTATTTTATATCGAACTACAAACATTTGTTATCGATACAGATTTCAAATGTTTTTTCTCAAAACGTTTTTGTTAATGCTTTATTGTAAACTAATTGCAAACGCCAATATTGGAACAAGTCGAAATTATTATATGTTGCGCCTGTAATGCAGCACCCTGTACAATCTTACTTGTAACTTATGACGATAGTAATACTATAAATGCCGCGGTATGATCCAACAACAATAACGCTAAACAGTCGCTTAATGAACGCCGATCGTTCTCAAGCTACTGCTGCTGTTCGTGCAATCCCAGGCCATCGGCCTCGGTGTTAAGCACACCCTGAACGGATTTGGATTGATCGTTACACCGACGTTGCCCTTTAGGCTGGGCAGTGTTTCGTTCTTTGGCACGGACATATCGAACGAATGCACGAAAGCGCTAAAAAAGAGGAATAGCTCCATCTTGGCGAGCACCTCGCCGAGGCAGATACGTCGGCCGACGCCGAACGGCAAAAAGTACTCTGGTTTAGTTACTTTACCTTCAGTGTTCACAAAGCGGGACGGATTAAACTTTTCCGGTTCGTCCCAGAGGTTGGGGTCCATATGGACGGCATGTAGTAAGGGTACTACTTGCGCATCTTGGGGTAGTCGGTAACCATTCAAATTTAGGTCTCTGAAACAACAGCGAGAATATCGTAAGGGGTTATTCTTCTGTCACACATAGACGTATATATAATTTTCACGGGATAACGTGATCTATTGTTTGGATAGGACATTAAGCGATTTGAATAGATTACTCTACAAATGAAACGCTGCGAATCAGCTATTTATATGGACGATGGACACTAGGTTAAAAAAATGCCTTCTTAGGCGATGGATAACCAGGAAAATGCTAGTACAGTACATGTAACTATATATAACTCACGAAGTGTTATTGTACATATTATGCTGGGTACATGTGTGAGAGGAAATATAAAAATGTTGTCATGTCAGTTTTTGACTACGATAACATAATTCCAGGAAATATTTTTCTTTGAAATCGGAAGAGAAGTTCATGACATCCCACTGTCGTGGTCAAGATTCTAGATAGAAAAATATCTCAGTATTGTCCATATAAAATTTCATCGAATTTGCTACTATGGTAATTGTAGTCTGGCAGCTGGTAAGTAGTGAGTAACTGACCAGATATCAATAACACAAACAACAAGAATATAAATAGACATTGTCAGATAGTACAGTGTACCGAACGAGCAATGCTTACTAATTAAACAACGAGACAATTTTATAATATAGAAGAAATACATTGTTCTGTTTGGTACATTTAGCTTGAATATGTATTACGACACGTCGGCGACAAGGATTGAGACACACGCACTCGGCGTGCAGAAGAAGTCAAGAAAGAAGTGGCCGCGAGCGTACCGGCGGCTCGTCTGCACGGAATGCCGAGATGCGGTCAGATCAGACCTCAGAGTATAACGCTCAGGTGTATAGAGCGGTACGCCGCCGATACAATTTTATATGTGTGTATATATATATATATATATATATGCGGCTGTGCGAGGACCGAGGAGTACCCACCCGGGGAGTTCAATGAACTACCTTGTGTACGATTATAATAGTGTTGTATACGTTGACCGTAGGCTGTGGCTGCGCTCGACTGCCGTGGTACCGATGTCGAGGCGGCGCACAGGCCGCCGGCCACTACACCGAACCAACATCGCATGTATATAGTAGTACTACTACGAGCGACCAAGACACCAACGGTTTTTAGGCTGGTATGGTTACTTTCACTTTTTCGCAGGTGCAAATTTGACTAGTGACCTAATCTCCGTCGCGTACTCTACGCATACGACGCTGATACTCTGCGGATCGAAGTGCCGCTAGTGCGATGTATGCGGGTACTTGCGTATCGAACGACGACGCCGCCGCAGCCGCCGCCAATGTTCATCTCAAGGATCGCAACCAATATTACTTAAGAGCGCATTGACTCAACACCAAGCGAAATATTTAACAAAAATTAATCTACTCCTTCAAAATCGAATTACTACTAAAATATATATAGGCCAATCGCGAGAAAAATTCTACATTCTAACTATACATTTTCCATTTGATGGGTGAATGGTATATCAAGTGAGTAATAAAAACATTTTCAATAGATTTGGCGTACTCACTTGGTGGGTGCGTGTGTGGTACCCATCGGCACAATGCTGGAGCGACGCAGCACCTCCAGTATGGTAGATTCGGTAACAGGTAGGTAAGCGAGATCCTCCAATTTGGGCAGTCGCTGCCGACCCACGACTTGATCGAGCTCTTCTTGCACCGCTCGCATCTTATCCGGATGGTGCAGCATGAACAAAATGCCCCATTGTAGGGACGTTTTGATCGTCTCCATGCCGGCAGAGAACAAATCAGCCATTATCTGTTGCATTTGTCGATCTGAAATGATAAGAATATATTTTGTTAATTAAATATGGTCAGTGGGGACTTCGGTTTGGTTTAATGACCCACCATGATCTTTGCCGTCGAACAAGTGATGGCCGGTACCATCTTCGTCGGCCTTTTGGATCTCATACAAATAAGTGTCTAGAAGATCACGCAAGTGGCTAGCGTCGAATGTTCTGCGATGTTCATCAATCGTCTCTTGGAGGAAGATACCCATTTCCTCACGATTCTGCAACAACGCGCAAATTAAATTAAATCTGATATCTCTAAAAGCGACTGCTTTTCGCTATATTATACCTTCTCGATTTTTTGCTTGGTCTTCTGCCAACCCGGCAAATATTTCAACACGGGGATGAACAAGACCGGACTGAGCGATCCAAATAATTCGAAGCCCTCATCGATTAGATCCATATACCGGCGGAATCGCGAATCGTCGTGCGAAAATCGCACCGACATAATTATGTCGCAAATAACGTTCGAGATCGATACGGCCAGGATCGGGTTGAGATCGGTAGGATTATCTTTCTGCGCTTTCAATACGCAGAGGAACTCCTCCACCTCTTTCATGATGCGCGTTTCCATTTGGCCTTTACGGCTGCCAATGTACGTCATGCCGAAATGGCGCAAGCGGTCGTGCAAGAAGCGACGCTGATCCTTCCACAGTCTACCCTCCGTATTAATCACACCTATTCATTTTCAAATCCATATTTTCAGTTTTTATTTTGCGCATTGACCTAGATCGCGATGTGCACGCATACGTAAATACAAGATTGCGACAATTATCGATTGTATATATAAATTGTAATCGTATACATGCCGGAATTTTCTCATAAATAAATCAAAAAACTATTATTAATTGTGGACGAAATGACGCGCTCGATAAGCGCCATTCAAAAAGTGGGTTAAACGTGATACCGCACTTTTGTTATCATAACAACAGCGAAGAGCTCTTTAACGTTGCATACAACGAAACAATAACATATCTATTGGTATTTTATACGCTGGACAGATTTACAATCGCGATGACCTATCAAGGCTGCTGCAAAGTAATTGAATGGCATAAATATGCGTGAGCGTCGCGAATGCATCGACAAATATAGCTCGTTATTATATATAGCGTACGTACCATAACCGCCGAGGATGTTGGTGAATTCCGTCCGTGGTCTTCCGGTGAACTCCTCCTTGCGAAACGCGTCCCGTATGATCTTATAGTCACTGAGGACGACGATGAGCTGGGAGCCGAGGCGAGTACTGAACAGGCTGCCGTAATGGTGCGCGAGGTCGCGGAAGTACAGGTGCAGATCGCCACGCAGGAATGGCAACGAGCCGAGCAGCGGCAAGCCCCACGGGCCGGGCGGCAGTGACTTGGCCTCCTGGAACACCTGGATTAGCCGCACCAGTAACAGGACGGCGAAGAAGACCACCAGTATACTGCTGGAGAACTCACGGGCCACCACACGCCACAGCCACAGGCTGCCGTATACGAACATAACGGCGGCAGGGCGCTATCAATTTTTATTGTTCTGCGCGCTGATATAATGCGGTGGATGATCGACGCTCAAGTCTGGATTTTTTTCCAGGATGCTAGGACGCGTCTTAATATCAAAGTTCATTCAATTTAATTTGTTTTAAGTCACAATTCCCGATGGGCACAATTTAATTTTCTCGAAAAAAAAATTTTTTTTTTTGAAAAGCCGCTAAGATCATCTATAAAACCCACGTATAATACAGAATGCGTGTGTGTGTGTGTGTGTGTGTGTGTGTGTGTGTGTGTGTGTATCGTATGTTTGTGTGTGCACTTTGCGATTTGTGGTTGAGAGTGCATATGAGTGTCAATTGCTAAGGCAAACCTTATATATACGGTCGGTAGTACTGTCGGTCGGTTCGGTGTACAGACGCAGCGCCAGAGAGTATACGCACGGAGAGCAGAAACGACGCTCGAGTCAAAAGACACCAGGACGACGGTCTGGGACAATCGAGAGAGAGAGACAGAATGGGCCCCGGTGGGGGGATTCCGATACGATGTGTCCACGGCGGTCGGCAGCGAAGGAGCCGCAGGATCCGTCGCGGTCCACGGGGTGGAGTCTGCGGTCTACAATGATCCGCGGTGGTACCCGAGTACCAGCCAATAGGTACAATCGCGGCGGAACCGACGATTGGCTTCGATATCGACGTCCCGTCTGTCTCTATCGCTCCCCGACGGCGTCGTTATATCTGCAGCAGCATCTCAACATCTTATCGCCGATGAACGTCTCTTTCGTTGAACGAGACACGGATGGCTCATTCATAAAACCGAGAATGAACCACTTTGTGGTGAACTCTTGAACTCGATGGTCGCTTGTTACTGCTTCGATCTGCACAAGAAGTGAAGGCTCCTCTGGACGAAACAAGCGTGCTGTATTCGTAAATTTAAAACCACTGAAATGCCAGTTATTTTGCTTCAGATGAATCTATATTGGACTCTTTTCGTCCATTGAAGAATCTGTCCATTTCATTACGCTGTACTATTTCATCCGTCCTCTGATATTTTTAATTGAACACGAATTATAACATCTTATACGAACTTATGAAATCAATTCACGCTGGTACGTTACAAATAAGCGACCAGAAATTTGCCCAAACAGATGATTTCGAAGAATGTATGAGGAATATTTATCCCGGTGATTGAAGCTTCAACGATACAACTATAAACTGAAAGAAATATATTTTTATATAAATCGTTCGTAAAATATTATACGAAACAAATCCAAACGGTACTCACATTTTTATTTGTATTAATCTGAATACAGATTAAATGATTTTTCAAATCTGAAGTTGCGTCTTGAAGTTATTGTCCTTTTGAGAGCCCCTCCACGTACTACGCGATATTTGATGTCAAATTTGTAATTATAGTTGAAAGATAACTATCTAATCAACAGTGCCGTATTTACTAAATTACGTTATATCGACATGTGGGTACTTGAAAATCTTTGTCAGGATTAAATGTATTTTTTTTCCACGTCTTTTGCTATCAATAAATAAGTTATGAATATAAAAAAAATGCGTTTCACTTTGGCAGGCACGACTTAAATAAGTCTCGCCACCATTGTCGCGGAATGGCCACTAAACTATACCGTGTGTAAAATTTAAAATTATATCAAAATTCATATCTATTCCGATTGACATACCCAAATTCACAACAAAAACCATCATACAATAATCATGATATATCCACAAATAATGATCGGACTGGGTTTTTAAACATATAAAATATACATACTTCGAGTTTAATAAAATATAACGTCTGTAATCAACCTTGAGGAATATGTATTATATTATGTTAAAAGGAATTATCATCTTAAATAATATTTTAGCCATGACCGTATATAATATGTATAATATACACTACGAAAAATATTGTGCTATGATTTTTTTCATTCCATTGGCGATATAAAAAAATAATCTATCGCCAAATTATACTAATATTAATTTAAACGACTTAATATCTTATTGATCGTGTTGTAAACAAATATACTATATATTCCTGGATACAATGGTTAGTAAAAGAATAGTAAAAGAATTTTTTTTTTTATGTAATTTTGACGTGTTTTAAAGGCAGGTTCATTCACCTCGTTTATTTTAGGTGATTATATATTTATATCAATAAAATCTATATGATACTAAGTATCCACATAATCAATGTTTTTAATGTGATAGTGTTTTATATCTTCGAATACTCCAATCAATTTATATTACTGCGAATAGTAGCTGCCATTCGAGTATAATATCTTAATTTACCGAACAAATAATGGGCGAAAAGGCCAAAATATGCGCAACCAATCGTTAGACAGGCACCGCGGAGATTGTGGGTTCGAATCCCCTACACCGGTCAGGGATATTTTCCTTGAGGAAAAATCCATGACTGGACGACGGACGTTGTGAATGTCCAGGAACTCTCTGAATGAGCATTGGTCAAATTTGTAACGAAATTTGGTTCGATCCAAAAATATAGAAAAATTATAGATTGTTACATGGTAATAGTCGCAACTCTGCAATAGTCTGATATCAAAAAAATTCTTCCAAAGGATTTTTTTTTAATTAATCAAATATGTCTGATGAATATCAAATAAAAACACAATTGCAGAAAGTCGTGCAATAATTTCAGATCGGCACAAAACATTTTTTGGCTAAAAATAATTGCAACGATCAAAAATTGCAAGTATAAACTTCCAAGCAATTAGAACGATTCCTAAAAAAAAAAAACTTTTTAACGCAGATAAACGCAGTTCAATATTTTGATAAATATCAGTGATTGGGTTTTAATTCGTACACGAAAGTCAACGACTTTCGTTGACGATGTTGTACGGAATTATTCGATTGCCCAAACCTGCCGATTTATTTCACTTCCTATCGTATATTGCACCCCAATAATCGGTTTGCACACAACTCGATTGATGTACCTCGAATTCCACATATTTGAGAATGAAATAAACGCAATGTGCCCCCGATTAATTTGTTTTTAAATAATAATGAAACGTTTAAAAAAAAAAAAATCGTCCATCAGAAATAAATTTACAAATTATTCTTAAAATTTCGTATAATGAAGGCGATTCCGTAATCTTCCGACTAAACAAACAAACAATAATTAGTTTACGTATGCCGTAATTATATGACTGTACTTATTACATAACGACACAATGTTATGCGAATTATACAATAGCAGTGCATTTACAAATATCGCGACTGAATTTTAAATTAAACATTCAACATGATCATTGTCATATGTGCAATTATACATACAGGTAATTAAACTCGATTCATTGCCATGCTGTGTGAACTTAACACATACAAGAATGCTGTCGTTTATAAGCAAATGGGCAGTAATAACCATTGTCCAGGTAATATTTTTCGAATCTAGCAATATTTGGAAGAATTAAAGAAATATATGCGAACGTAATTTTATAACAGATTATTAAGTTTCCTTTCCTTGGTGCCTTTCGACGTCTTTTTATCGTATAATTTTAAATCGATTCAATAATGATTGTACTTGGTTAATTTCAAAAAAATTCTAAAAACAGTCAAAGTATATGCGGAGATAACTTTATTAAAGATTTTTGATTTTTCGATTTTTTGGTCTCTTTCGACATCTTTTTATTGTGTAATTTTATATAGAATCAATAATTTTCGTTTCGATTTTTCGTATTTCGTTAATTTCAAAAAAATTCTAAAAACAGACAAACTACATGCGAAGATAATTTTATTAAAGATTTTTGATTTTCCGATTTTTTTTGTGTCTTTCGACGGCTTTTAATCATATAATTTCAAATAGATTCAATAATTGTACTTCGTTAATTCAAAAAAAAATCCTAAAGAGTCAAAGTCCTTAAAAAAATAATATTCCGTTTTTTTACGATATGCGCTATGATATTGAATTATAATTTTTCATAAATTCAAAATATAAATATTTTTTTAAATTTTAACTTTTAATTATTTTTTTATCAATATAATATCTTTATTTAAATATTTATTTGTGCCGTAATTTTGTATAATATACGTATATAATTTCATTCAAATCTCAAAATCTACTTTATATTAATAAATCCAAACTATTTGTTATTTAAATTCTCGTAATGACAACTTCAGTAATATTTTAAATTTCAATTACGGATATACTGCAATCGTGTTAGACATTTATTTAACTCGGCTACGATACGAATGTGTGCACCAAAGTCATTATTATAAAATTACGCTAAATCGGCAAAATTGCGGGCCCACTATTTATACGAACGCCATTCATATTTCGTATTGCAAATGTTTCCTGTTTGTAGTTTTTTCCACATAGGCACGTTCGTACGAATTCGACGGTATTTTACGTAAGAATTACTTCACGGAAAATGGGTATTCGATCTGCTTGCGATTCCGAACAAAACAAAATTGCAACACCTCGTTGTTGATCATTCGTTTGGCAGACAAATCTAATCTACAGACAAATGCAGACAAAAGTGCATCAAATGTCAACGGCGAGATGATACACTACACCGTCTTGTCTGGAATATTATCCGGATATTTTTCGCTTATTTTATTGTTTGCTGTATCTAATGCAGACAGATTTTTAAATGTCTTTATATATAAAAAATGTGCACCAGTTCAAGGATAAAACATATATACAAAAATATATATATTTTAGTATAGATTTTACTCGAATTCAGCAAAGAATTTACTGAATGCTGGCTGAATTTACCGAAGGAAATTTGGATTCCCAATTTTTTTTTTAAACTTCCTCATTGGCCTTAAAATTCTCATGCATCAATTATTGAAATGTTCAGGCTTAACGTAGCGAACATGTTGTTCGTACGAAATACTAAAATGATCTCAATCGATCAGTTAAATTGACAGCACCTTCGCGAAATTGTCACACTTAGGAAGTTCAGCATAAAAATCGCGTGGTTACAATAATATATATTAAAACCGACTCGATCTAAATTTGAACGAATTAGATCAGGCATCGCGAACTTATGGCACGCGTGCCCGAAGCGGCACGCGTGTCAGAGGTGGCACGGACGAAAAATTTGAATTATTTACAGATCATCATTTTCTACGCTTTAAATTAGTCAATTTTATATATGCACGCGCTCATCAGTCACGTCAGTCACTCGATAAATATTATTTGGAAGTTTTTGGCACGCGCACATAAAAAGGGACGCCACCACTGCATTAGATCGCAACTAGTTTTATCTATGTGAGATACAACCTTGTGTCGCCAAGTTGCATGATTGCGCGGCAAGGGTATTGCGAGCAAATGAAATTTTCCGCACATTTTAGCCACGAGTCGAAACATTCGTGGGTCCGTTAAACTCATAGTTGGTATAATCTCAACCCTCCAATTCTAGTCGCCCGAAGGAAACATTCGAGCGCGGTACATTCGATTAAATGTGGTATACCCTTTTAATTTTTGTGTCGAAATAATGGCACAGGTCTAAGCAAATGAACGGCAGATACGGGCATGATTGAATTTTGGCAAAGGCCCATTGTTACCCGAACTGTAGAAAGCGGTTTAACGGGTACATGGCTGTTGTACACACATTGTATATGTATAACCGTTCGTATTTAGACGTTTGTTGTAGAAAATATACATTTCGACTGACGAGGGGGTCAATAACCCACCGCCAGATTGTATGAACGTGCATAACTCCATTGTCAGATGAGGAAGAGTCCGCAGACATTTTAGAAATTGCCGAGCTAATTTATTACCTGGACCAAAAAACACGTACTTGTAACACGCGTACTCTCCAATTGCAATATATTTTCTGGTAATTGCAGCGACAATTCGTCGCGTAAATCATAACGGCCACAATGGCAGCGTTTTTGTTTCAATGTCTTAAAACGTAAAAGTCACGAGAGATCGTTAAAAATATCGTCCACAAACACATTATGCAGTATATTATTATTTTTAAAATTATCACTACGGAATAATTCAAAACACTTTTAAGTAATTTAAGTGGACTAATTTGAATAGGATGACCTGAGTTAGTCAAAAATATGCTCGGCTACAGCACTTTTATCTGTTCTATTTAATCTGAAAAGCTCTTTTAATCTAGTTTAAATTGGTCTACGTGCTTCTCCTATATATATTTAGGATAACTAGAACAAGATATTTCATAAATACCAGATTTTTTATTGAAATCAATAAAATCTTTGGGATTTCCTAGAATATTAGCAAGACTATTAGATGTTACTTTAAAATTATATTTATTTCAAATACTATCTAAACCACGTGCAATTATAGGATCAAATGGTAATTTAACAAATTTTAGAGTTGAATTTATTCTAAACTACTAATATTTCGGATATCTCTTGTTCTTTTAAATGTTCTTAATATGTTATTTATAATTTTATAAGAATAGCCATTTTGTACAGCTATATTATTTAATTCAATGTTATATTTATCATTGGATAAAGGATAAATTTAATAAGCGGTTAATTAAAAAATTAAAAGCAGCAAATTTATGTTGACGATAATGATTTTAATCGTTCCTTATATAGCATTTATTATCTTGTGCTACTGTAGATGGGGGCATAACCCTCGAAATGCGCATCTAGCTATTGAATGCTTTAGGTTACGGTATTTGGGTGATATTCTTTACTATTATATTATTATAGATATAGTGTGCAAGCCCTTATACTCCTCTTTCAATATGATAAAACAAATTAATTTATTAAATAATTCCACATAATAAAATTAATGTGCCATATTCTTAAAAGTACAGGTATTATGCAATTAATTAGAAATATCAAATACAAGTTTTTATAGAAGGCAAAATAGCAGAAAAGATATGCATAAGTCGAACTATATTAAAGTATGCAATGCAAGATGTAATGCAACGTAATTGATCAATTTTCGGCCGTGAATGGGATTCGAACCCACACCCTATGGATTGCAAAGCGATGATTTTTCCTCCCAATTTAAGATTTTCTATATACTAAACATTTTCTTAATTTTCACAAGTTTTTACAAAATACCAACCAAGTTCAGTTTATGTGGAGAAATTTATTTTTATTTTTAACTGTTGTTTTTTAGCCTGTTTGTGTTTACTTTCTTTAAATTAGTCGTATATATAAAATAGTATGTTAATTTAGTTGTGGAAAAAAAGTTGCGAACTTCCCCAGATACATCAAATACACTGAACCAACAAACATGATGTAATACAATCAGAAAAAATCGAAACGTGGGCACTAAATAGTTAATAAATAATATACAATCTGGTAACTTACCATTTCAATTCGACCATATCATTAAAAAAAAATGACCCAACTCTGCCAAATTAGTTCGCTCTACACGAAAAAGCAGACCACACGTGTTTGGCCGTTGATGGTAACCAAGAAGCTCAAGATCACCGTTGAATTGGATCAAGTGGCGTCACTCTACAACCCATCTTCTAACGTAATGTAAACAAAAACACCTTTTTATGGATCACCCACAGCTCCTTTTTTTTTATAATGAGATCAGAGACGATGCTTCGTGCGTCCGTGGAGATGTTATTCTAGCAGGTGGAATCTTCCATGTGACGTCACGACGGGTTCCTGCAAAGAATGTTCGACGTCAAAAATGTTTACGAAAATACGTCACTGTGCAATATATCTGATGGCAACATATAAGAGCACGATCTTCGTACGGACTTTTGTTTTCGCTGGCAAAGTTGCGGGGGTTATTTATCAACAACGAGTGACGATTGCGTTGTTTTGCTTTTAATGCGCTTCTGGATTGGATTTAATGTGATTCGATTATCTGCAGTAAATATGCGTTGATATTGAATTGACCAAAGATCAATGTGATCTGAAAAATAATAGTTCTTGAAACGATATGGTAAATAAAAATATTATGCTGGGAATTCGTGGCGTAAATACGATACACAACAAAAAATATGGTCTGTTGACACAATAAATTTTTCCATCTTCATCCGTACGCATGATTGGGCGAAATTATTGACCATGACACTGCTACAGTATATTTCGAATAAATATTTTGAAGAAGGTGTATTCAACTTCGCTTTTTTTACGAATAATTATAATTATTGTTTACGCATATACTACGTATTAATCTTAACCAATACAGGATCAAGTATTGTCCATTCACGAAAACAATTTATAGTCAAAATTGAATCATTACATTTTCTTCTCATATCGACAAAAAGTGCTTATTATAAAAATGTCAATTGATAATATTTAGCTATGAAGATAATTACCTGTGGATTTAATATAAAAAAAATTAAAAAAAAAAAATGCTGCGTACTACGATAGCATATTACATTATATTTGTAATTTTTTGCCCGCATACCCTTTTTTTTAAATAGTCGCAGATTATGTAAGAAATAAAATATGCACCTAAAACCAAATTGCGCGATTCATATTTTCGGGAGATTTTTTATAAATCATATTTATTATAAAGATGGTTATAAAGAGGTTGTGCTTGGCCACGCTGCCAACAGATTGTTAAAATTTATGGATATCATTTCGCTTTTGTATATGCTTTAGTAGTGGATGGCCTTGTACAATTTAAATTTGTAAATTTATTTAATTTTCGAAACGGCTTAATTCTTGTTGCGTTTTTATTAAAAGGATTCTACAGCATTGACAAAATTTACAACAAAAAAACTAATATTATTATAATCAATGACGTAGCACTTAAAACCTTGTAAATAATGACAATTCGTACTAAAACATGTAATTTTATATTAAAAATTGTATAAAATAATAAAAGATATAATATTAATTTTGATTTTATATTTATTGTTATATTCGCGTCAATTCGTCCGAATTTAAATGTAAAATGTAAATCGAAGTAACTTCTAATTAATCTTCTTTTAACTAAACGCCTTCGCAATTCTCTAGAAAAATTCTTTCGCCATCTCTGCACGCATACATCTTCATTAGTTCGATTTCTAAATGTTCTAAATAATCCGCATAATTGTTAAACAAAAAATATATTATTACAAATGCACATGCTGTGTATATAAAATAGGTGATATTATACGAATAATATCGTGGTCAATCACCTTTCTCGTAGAAAAAAAAATGTGAAAGACATTCGGATATGTCGTACAACAAGAAATTGAACGTTTGAGATGATTATGTCCGAGAAATGTAGAATTCTAGAGCAAACATTCGCTTCTCCATCAAGAGAAGTTCACCCATACATATATATATATATATATATATATATATATATATATATAAAAGTACGGACGGATATATATACAAAACACGAAGAAGACATGTAATTTCTTCCTGCGCATCGAGATATAGAACAGAAAGTGTTTTTGTTGACGTGCGCATATTAAACGATGCACAATCCAACTGCATTAGCGGCGACAGATTACCCGACAAATGTCAAAGTATTAAATAACAACGCGATTTTTTTTTATAAACACTTAAAAGAACAAATTTCCTTTAAATACCATATATTTTTACTTCCAAGCTACCTTCGTTAGACCTGTGAAAATTGTTATTCTATTCCGTCTACAACTACAGAGATTTTTTTTCTTCAAAAATTCAGAATTTACAATGTATGTATTGCAATGTATTAAAAATTCGGACCGAATTTTATGTCTGCAAAATTCTAAAGTAAAAATGTGCCATCCCCTTAAGAATTAATTGTATGACATTGACGTTGCACGCGTTATTTAACGAATATTATATTAAAGAATATATTTGTTTAATAGTTTATAGTTCTCGTCCGTAATTAATTAACGTGAATATTTGCTCGGGTGATTTCGGATATTCGAATAAAACAAGTTCTTCTCTAGCAACGTTTCGAAATTATTTTCAATTTCTTCATCAGGCCAGATAAAATTACAATATTTAAAAACTACTTATTGTTACATTTTTTTAATTACATACCTTAATCAGAATTATCAATAATCATCATTTACATTTACAGTTGATAAGTAAAAAATATTTGTTTAATTTTTCCTCTGCACAACCAGTTTTTTCCACTAGACTTCTATAATTCACGGTAGCCTAATAAACTCCGGTTCAAAATACACGTATAATTATGGATTTTTATAATTGCGGATAATACACTTTTCCACTTTTGCCATCATTTTCGTTTTACTATCTCTTAAATGCCTCTTCGTCTGAATGTTAATCGGTAGCGTCACAACTGCACAAGAAACATTCACAATCCCGATCCAACGTTACAACGTGGCGACGTTTCGTCTTACCCAAAAAAAAAGATTCATTCTATTGCCTTATAATCACATACGTATGATATAAATTATGTAGGTCATTTAATGAAGATAATAATAATAGACTTTATTAAGAAAAGAAATATACATAAAAATATACAAATATATTAAAAAATATATATAAACATCTATCTATTTTTGTCACCACCTTAGATTTCTAATATTACTTCGTGTGTCACTATTTCTTTAAATTATTTAGTTGTATCGAAATTGTATACAATATAATTGGTACAAACATTCATGGTATGAGAATAACTTTTCTTATTTTAAAAATTATCACCACGGTGTTAAATAATGTGCTTTTAATTAACCGCTTATTAAATTTTCCTTTATCTAATGATAAATATAACATTGATTTGAATAATAATATCCGAAATATAGCAGCACAAAATGGCTATTTTTATAAAAATTATAAATAACGTATTAAGAAAATTTAAAAAAAAAGAGATATCAGAAATATTAGTAGTTTAGAACAAATTCAACTCTAAAATTTGTTAAATTACCATTTGATCTTATAATTGCACGTGGTTTAGATAGTATTTTAAATAAATATAATTTTAAAGTAACATATAGGAAATCCCAAAGATTTGATTGATTTCAATAAAAAATCTGGTATTTAAGAAATATCTTGTTCTAGTTGTCCTAAAGTATATATAAAAGACAAACACGTAGACCAATTGAAACTAGATTTAAGGAGCATTTAGCTCACTTCAGATTAAATAGAAAAGCTAACAGTGCTGTCTCGCTTAATTTATTTTTGTCTTTGGATTGTCTTCATGTTTAAGGTATATAAAATTGTATTAAAATGTTGTGTGATATTAGGTACAATTTTGGGGTCAATAAAGAATATTATTATTATTATTGTTATTATTACTATTATTATTATTATTATTATTATTATATATTGGTCAAGACAGGACATCTTATGTAATAAGAGAATAAATAGCCTGTTATATCTCTCCGCGTAAAACCGCGAATACTTTAAATGTATCTTCAGATGGCAAACCAAGTTCTACTTTCGCCACACTATTATGTTAAGCCGGGTATAGGTGCTGTGCATTTAAAGTATAGAAAGTTATATACTATCTTCCCTCTGTAATTATACACGTACACATATGCACTAGCTGCTTGGTAATTATAATAATTAAGGACAAAAGCACACGAAAACAGAAACATTTCACATATCTGTCATATAAACTAGGATGCGCTGCTGCTATTGATACTAATTGAGCTCAATAACCAATTCATGCGTGAACTATTATATTACCTAGCCTCGTATATTATTATATTACCTGTGCAACTGAAATTAATTAATTATGCTGATTGAAAATCGCTGAAAGTGTCGATACCGATAATCATATTCCTTTTATTGTCGTATGCAATATTAATGAATTCGAGGCTACTGATGTAAAAAAAAATCCTAGGTTTTTTCTTCATTTTCTCGCAAATCACTGAAACCAGCCGACTATAATACAAAGGCTCGAAACTATTTGGTATTTATAGATTCCCTACAAAGTAAATAGGAAATCTAATAATTACATCCAAAAAGAATATAAAAAGCATGTGTACCACAATATATATATCCACCCGGTATATTAATCTGCACATTAAATTTGAAATATCAATTTAAATTACGTCGATTTGTATGAAAAAAATTGTACGAGATATTATTAAAAAATTAAATTTATACTTTAACGCAATAGGGATTTAACCTCAAAAAAATAAGTCAAGATCGTGGTTTTCCTAAGTAATATATAAATAATTAATTGAAACAAATATTGATTATAAATAGCGCTGTAAAAACAAAATGATTGAAATTAATCACAGAAACCGCTAGCAGCAATGTTCCTTTATTTATCCGATGGAAGTTATCAAATTAATATTTACAGAATTATTAATAGGACGATTACAGTAATTGATGCAATTAATAAGCCAAGACTGTTTGATTAACGAAATATATTTAATTTTGCACTCATTAAAAAGTAAATATCCATTTGAAACAATGTGAAATAGACTAACCCAATGACCTAATTTTGTAAAATATTTTAATAAAAATAATCGACAAAAAAGTCGTAATTTTTATCTTCAATTTGCTTCAAGGAAATATTAATTTGAGCGGCAATAGATTCTTCTTCCTACATGTGTAATCGTGTATTGTCAATGCCATACTATTTTAAAATCTATTACAGTTTAATGTTCGATGAATCTAACTTGGGATCTGTTGATGGCTCAAGAGCAATCCAAATGCAGCATTTCCGCGATGATCGGATGCGAAAGAAATTCAATTCTAAACGTTCATGACGATGGCCAAGTTTGTGTAGTTCAAGCATAAAATTAACTAAATGAATTCAAATCTATTATCGATAATAAATCTCTTAATTTTTTAACGAAATTTTTTTTTGTACATCACAAAACGCTAGACTTGTAATAACAAATGAAACGTATATCTTCTAAAAAATACTAAGTAAAAACAGATTTTTGTTGTATAAAAAAAAATTATGGTACATAAATTTGTTTACTTTACTTCTACTTGTTTACAAGATGAAAACAAAATAAAATACCTCTGTCACGAATCGTGATTGATATACTATTAAATAAAGAAGTAAATATGACAGAAGTATTTCAAAAATGGCATATAATATGACCTATAAATCTTTTAAAACCATACAAATTCTTAATAGACAAGATGAAATTGGGCCTGAATCTAAGTTCATTAAATTTGATTTAGATTTAAGCATGTATATACGTTCATAAGCATTTATCTCGGAATAATTCAAAACACTTTTAAGTAATTTAGGTAAACTAATTTGAATAGGATGACCTGAATAATCAAAAATATGCTCGGCTACAGCACTTTTATCATTTCTATATCTTTCTTTAATCTGAAATGAGCTAAATGCTCATTTAAGTTTTTAAGTTAAGTTAAGTTGGGTTACGTTATTTGGGTGATATTCTATACTATTATTTAACACCGTAGTGATAATTAAAAAAAAAACTAATAAACATTTCTACAAAAACAAAGAACATTTTTGAAAATTTTGATATTCTCTTCAATTGCCATTTGTTGGTTCATTTCATTTTTTATGTTTCTCTAAATATAGCGACCGAACTAGGGAAAGAGTACCAAATAAACGTGAGATATAATTTTCTAATTAAACATTACTTCCTTTTCGTAAGACTTGTCAATAAGAAAGAATCTATCATCAACGGTACAACTGAACAAGTAATTTCTATTTCTTTAGCGACAGAATCTTCTCTAAAACGTATAGTACACATAAGAGAAAGATGACTTTCTGTAAATGTAGTACAAGCCCACCATGTCGCTATGGTGAGTAACCTGTAATAACCTATTTTACCAACGGAAATATGTGTGAGCACAGCAATCACAGTACCAACGACAACATCTTGTTATTGACCATTCTAAACTCATTATTCGACGAGATCTCTTTGGGTCGTATAGAAATCCGCAAAGAGCGAAGAAGTCATTCGCCTATACCCATCAATAAACACTTCGTCGCAAAGATGAAGTCAGATCTAGCTGCGAGCAATTGGGTGGAAGGATGCTTGCCATTCAATGCAAGATGAATGATGGATTCAGCGATGAGTGACAACGTCATTTAACGCAGCGTTTTCAAAAATGTGCTACATTTAGTGATACCCTAATGCGGGGTCTATACGTTCAAAGATTTCACAAGCAATGGCGAATGATTTTGCCGCCCATATGGCACGCGTGCCAAAGGTTTTACGTACAAAAATTTGCACGGCAACGATTTAGCGAACAAATTAAGTTTGGAGATTTCCGAGTGACTGACTATCAAAGATACAGAAATGCAATTAATCGATTCTCAATCCAGTTCTGCATATAGAAACGTTTCTTCCTTTTATAATGAAACAAACGTTTTTTGATTTGGAACGAATTTAAGATGTTCTTTTATTGCCTGATATCTGATATATCAACTGCCTGATATATCATCAACTTTATTATTGGAAAATTTTAGAAGTGCACTAAAAAATTTTCTAAATTGCATGATACGAATTCTTAGATAGAATTGCATTCGTAAAAAAAAAATTAATAAATAAACTGGATACGTATTTTTAATTCATTGCCATGGCTTTGGTTTACCATGTTCTATCAGGGAAGTAACATCGTGAAGATAAGTTTTGGAAACACTGCTCAAAGGAGAACAATAATTGCATTGCGCGGTCACTTCTACTAACCGAGTGACTGAGGAATTCCGCAAATAGAAGCTCGTGCTCAAGATCTAGGTGTAAATAATTAAATATTTATAATAGCACTTTCTCACACGAGCAAAAGTAATACTTTACAGCCGATGAAAACGTCGGAATATATATATATATATAGGATTTAGTTAGATAACGGTCCAAAAAACAATTAAAAACTGTCGAGGAAATTCATCTAGTGAACTAGAAATTACACTATTAATAGTAAGGGTCATATTAAAGTGTGTCAAAGAATTATTAATATTAATTGTAGTTAGTACTTTATTGTGGTGTGACAAAAAGGAATGCAGTAGAAAAATGAGGATCTCAATAGGAGATAATAGAATCGAAGAAGTGTCAGATTTTTGTTATTTAGGCAGTAGAATCACAAAAGATAATCGAAGCAAGGTAGATATAAAGTGTAGGATAGCACAGGGTAGGAAGGCATTCGTAGAAAAAGAACAGATTTTAAGATCAAATATTGACTTGGGTATTAGAAAAAGATTACTGAAGGTATATGTTTGGAGTGTAGCACTGTACGGGTGTGAGGCGTGGACTATAGGAAAGGAAGAGAAGCGTAGATTACAAGCATTCGAAATGTGGTGTTATAGGAGGATGATGAGGATTGGTTGGGAAGATAAAGTAACAAATGAAGCTGTACTAGAGTTAGTAGGGGAGAAGAGAAGTATTTGGAGAGTGTTACAGCGTAGGAGAGACAGATTAGTAGGGCATATTCTTAGGCATGGGCGGATTATGCAATTGATCATAGAAGGTAGAGTGGGGGGAAAGAGAGGGGTAGGTAGGCCTAGATTGGAGTATGTGAGTCAGATAGTTGAAGACGTTGAGATGAATAGCTATAGGGAGATGAAGGGATTAGCTCAGGATAGATCGGCATGGCGTGCTGTTTCCAACCAATCTTTAGGATTGCGGACTCTTTAACTAACTAACTTTATTGTGATTTTTACTGTAAGGAAAATGAAAAAAAAATTGCCACAGAAAAACCTAATTATCTACATATTCTTTGAAGCCAGATTTATTTTATGTAAAGCCAAATTTGTTATATATAACTTTCGAAATAGATTAAAAAAAATTTAGTAATGGTTGTTTTTCCAATGAAAGATTTGTGTCTTTATTAATACTTAAAATTGGTCCAAAAGTGGACTGGTCACAATTGAAATCCTATGAAATACATAAAAAGTATTAAAAAAGAAACCAATCTTTCATTGAAAGAAAAAACAATATTAGAAGGAACAGAGGAGTGAAACCAACATGAATTTTTTTTTTTCACAATTTTGTGCAGAGTCAAAGTACTATAAAATCGTAACCACTCAATCAGAGTACCTTCAATAGACTTGTTTTGGATAAATTTATTCTGTCTGAAATCCAGACTTGTTCAAAATATCCATGAATATATGATTTCAGCTTTGTGTTCGATTAAACGATGATGAGTGTGGTGCAATTTTAATTTTAGGTACATATTTTAATTAATTGATACGGGTTTTTGTTTTGTTTTAATTCATCGTTGGAAATAGATTTGATCTATTAACTAATGACCGCTAGACCTAGACGCGATGAATACAATATTTATGTCCATCTGATGGATTGATGGTGCCGATATATTACACTTTACGGATTACAACAATCCACGGTATGGAATATTAAGTAAGAACAAGTCTGCAGCTGTTTTGCACAGAAACAAAAATCACACCGTTCAAAATCACGGCAGAATCGGAACATTGTGTCAAGGCCATATTATTTGATCTTTGACTACCATATAGCGAACAGTTGGCGTAGGAGAATGAAGACCAAGACAGGACCCAGACTCAGGGCCAACTGTTTACAGTTTATGGTTTACTAATATGCGATGGTTGATGCCTAACCAACACTTTGCCAACTACAAAATGATACAAAAAAATCGAAAAGATCGTTACGACAAGTCAAAAACCATAAGATTTGAAATTAAATTTAGTACGAAAAAAAATTCAATTTCGAAATTTGAAAAACGATGCTTAGTTGTAATACAGTGACGAAGCGACATGTTTAATATAGAAAAGAATCTCGTAACAAAATTATAATAAAATATTTAGCAATTTTGAACGTGCAAAGGTATCCTTTTTTCCGTATCATCTGCTCGTTGCTATTACAAAAAAAAAATGTAAGCAAAAAAAAACCGAAATCTTCATAGGCTAGAATAACCCCTCATATCGCTACCTCCAATTATGGTACCATTCGTGTTTGATTTCTTGGAAATGTTCGATTTGGAAGGCAAGTTCAAACAACCTAGTTCTTTCTTCACGTCTAGACTAGTCTTCAGTTTGTATTGTATTGTTGCATCGACGGATATAATATATTGATGGACATGATAAATTGTCTAAAAGGTACATCGACTTCCAATAGAAGAGAGTTCACAACCAATAGAACTTGGTAGAAACTAAATTGCCGAAGAATAAATCTGTATAAAGAACAGAAACTTGAGCAGAACTAAATAATGGAAATTTTGCTGTAGGCCAAAGATACTGGGTAATATTTGTTTGGGATAAAGCAGATTAGTTCCATTATAAAAAATTGATAGTGTAAAAGAGGAACAATAACGAAATATTCAACTATCTGGAAAAATAAATTTCTGTGGCTTGGAAGCTTCAGGTTATAAATTAGGTGTACAGTAATTTCCAAAGGTTGGGGAATTTTCTTGATATCAGCCAATGGGTATTTTACTGATTAGCAGAAAGACCCGTCCTACATAAAACTTCTCCGGGTACATTTTCGGTAAATTCGAATGTTCAAAATGAATGCCCAAAATTTTAGATATAATACCACGTCTCTTACTAGACTTTGTGTTACGTCTATGACTGAATGATAGCAACAATTCGTTATAGGACGATCTCTTTTAGGGTTCGAAAGCCTATTACAAAACGTCTACAAACACAATTCCCACACGGGCACCTATTTAGGACAAAAGCCCCCGATCATTCCGTATGGACCCGTATCGTCGCTTCTTCAGCATACCGATAGGTGAAAAGTACTACGTGATCGAGCGCACTAAACTTATGTCTGCACCTTTCCTCGGGTAGGTGAACGAACTTGTAGGCAATGCTAGATATTTAGAGTTTAAAGGATGGATGATTGTCTGCGGATGGTGAAGGTACAATAAGGTCTAGAGAATCGGGCGATAAACAGAGCCGGGTTCAATGAATCTTCAACCCCCTGGCAGCTAGAACAACCGTCGTCTCGTCTGGTCTCTGCGTACGTACCTCGAGGTGCAGTACCACCGTACGGCGTTTCAATCAGATTGTCGTTGTTACATAAGTGCGTACTATAAGTAGATAGTCTGAAGAATTCAACTGTTCGAAAGTTCAGTTCAAATCATTTATATGCCGGTCTTCTGCTTCAAAACCAAACCCTCTATCCTGATATATTGTAATTAGGATTTATACAAAAACCGACTTTTGAAAAACCGGTTTAACGAATTCCAGCATTTCCAAAAAAAAACGGTTTTCGAATATTTACAAAAAATATCGTTAAAAAGTTATAAAATAATTATACTATATAAAAATACAATTGCAGTACAAAAATATGAAAATAACATCAAGTATATTCCAAATAAATTAAAAATCAACAAGTAAAAGACAATTCAAAAATTCTTACAAAATATAAACTGTGCATAGAGCGCGGATCGGTAATGCGTTTTTTTTTATAGACTGGTGGTAGAACGCGCTTTTAAAGTTTAAAAACCGGTTTTCGAATTTTACACATTTAGTCAAAAAACCGGTTTTTAAAACCGGTTTTTTTAAACTGACAAACCCTAATTGTAATGTATATTCAAGTTGAGATTTACACTAGTCTGGCAGAACAATATATCGGTCCTATACAGTACTCGTATTAATATTGTCTTATATAATTTAATAAAATTTAAAACTTTTTAAAACATTATAAATAAAATTTAATAATTACTGTTAATATCGAATTGCAACATGTTCTAATCTAACTTAATGTTAGTATAGAATATCACCCAAATACCGTAACTTAAAGCATTAAACATCTATATACGGATTTCGAAGGCTATGCCCCCATCTTCACTAGCACAAGATAAAAACTAAATATAACTATATTATTTAACGCCGTAGTGATTAATTTTTTAAATAACTTAATGCTATTCTTATATTTTGTGAAATAAGTGGATGCTATTTGTCCTGTTGCATCCCAAACTTATATATATATATTAATAAATTAATAAATAATAAATCTACAAAACCGTCTAAATAAATAGGCTAGCATAAATAATTTTTCACGTCCGCAACAAGAGATTTTTCAGCGTAAGATCATTTAATCATTCGCGATATGATGCAATATAATTGACTCGACTGCAAAATTTCTTTGGCAATTAAGTTAAAGTTCTGAAAGATGCGGTGAATCAAAATATTTGAAGAGTCATTTCAATAAATTCATAGAATCGATCGCAGAAATTCGCGAAATTGTGTCAGCGTAGAAGGTCGCCTAAATATGTATTTTGTATACAACAAAAAGAACCGAACATCTCATGAATGCATTTTGCGATTGCCGCAATTTATTTATCACAGAAGAACGCGAAGAAACGAAAACTTCATCTATTTGAATCTTAAATTGAAATTACATTAAAATCCAGCTTTGACAATGCGCGAGAAAAATGCTCAAGGCATACTTGTGTACCCACTAAATGCGCATTTCGAAGACTAAGTCCGCATCGTCAGTAGAACAATAACCAGACAATAAACAACAGCACGGAGAATGTTTGTATAATTATTAAATGCCAGAGTCATCATTTCATTATTCGCTTTAATTTCTTCAACGATGAATTTATTATTGAATGCTAGCTCATAAACTATGCTCTTTAAAATGGACGTAACCATCAATATCTCAATGTATCTTCAGCTGGGGACCCTTTCTATGGAGTGTGGCTCTTCTGTATATCCGGTTCGGTATGAATAACGTCCACATGACCAACAACGACGACGATGACGAAGATACATCATATTCAATATCAACGTCGTCGCCGTCGTTGTCCAGCAGCCAGCGTTCTCTTACTTTTTTGGTGCCGAAGAAGTGCGAACCGTTTGCACCAAAAAGGAGCAGGCCTTGATTGTTGTATTCGTTGGCCACGCTCCCGAAATAATGATACACACTCTTCAATTTTAATAAAAACACACACCATAGAACATAAGCAAAAAATATACATACGAGATCTTATTTTACAGAACTAAAAAATCTCTTTAAAACCATCTTTTCTTCGGCGATTTGCTTCAAATTTTCTTTTCGTTCAATATTATATGATAATATGTAGCCCTAATAAAGATTTCTATTAAATTTTAATATATACACCGCCGATCAAAAAATATACGCAGAGATCTCTAAAAAATCTCTTCCAATTGCTTTAAAACAAAAATTTCTTCATCGATTTGCTTCAAATTTTTTTTTGTTCATTATTATGTATGTTTTATGATAATATGTAGCCCTAATGAAGATTTTTTTTGATTCGTTTAACATTTTTATTAATCAAATTGATAAGCACATCAAATTGGAATTAATTTGTGTCTAAAAATGTGTTACTCCAAATATGTACCTTCAACTGTTCAATATAAAATTTTGCACACACCGTATATATAATATATATTTGCATTTACATTTAAAATATTGCACAACACGTCGGGTATTCTCACAATAACCTACTTGCAAAATTACCTATGTCTGATTGGCATACTCAATTTATATTAATTCGTAGTGCGGGGAATAGTCGAAAATTATATCTGAAT
Source organism: Leptodirus hochenwartii (assembly GCA_947310635.1). Lineage (NCBI taxonomy): Eukaryota > Metazoa > Arthropoda > Insecta > Coleoptera > Leiodidae > Leptodirus > Leptodirus hochenwartii. The sequence continues at coordinate 49,700,621 of OX371176.1, forward strand.
CATTACTCGAAATGACAACCCTACCCCCAAAAATCAAAGACTCAAACTTGTGCAGATTACATACCACGACTACACACTCCGCAACTTATCTACGATATATAATAATGCCAACATATATCGCTAATTTCAATAGTATTAAATTATTTTAGTAAAAATATTTCACAAAATTCATTATTGAAATTAAATTAAATTTGTTTTAGAATAATATATAAAATATTGATATTCTATAACAAATTTAGTTTAATTTCAATAATGAATTTTGTGAAATATTTTTTACTGTATACTGTATTTAGCAATGTATATTTTTAACTATACATACAGTAAAAAAATTATTTAATCGACTAACTTGTCTCCTGTCAAGTTGGTACTCCTGAAAGCAAATACATGTATAGAACCAAATTACAGGAATCTATTTTAACGAGGTTTTTTGACATTGTCATCTTTTTACAATGTAGCTGATGGTCATTAGCAATTTTGGGTTAGTAGCCTCAGTCGACATAAGAATAATAACCAAATATAGAATATCGAATGACAATTGCAAATTCAATTTGTAATTCGCGGAATTATAAAAATAAGAAACGATCGAAGCAGCGGTACTAAAAATCGTTATATGTATATATAAAATAAACAAATTTAATTAAAATACTTTGAATTATATTCATTTAATTGGCACGAGTAATTTTAGATTTTTCTATCGATATTTGATTTTTATTACAAAGAAATTATTGAACTGACGTCAATAATTATTACAACTTTAATTAATATTATTTATAGAAAGAATATAATTCATTGCATATTACTAGAGTTTTTAATTCAGTCATAAAATATAATTATAACCGTCATAATAATTTTAAGTGTAATTCAAATATTTAATCGATTAAAAATAAATGCATACTGGCTATTTCTATAATTTATTTTTCAAAAAAATAAAAAATAATAAAAATTAAATACTGTTGGAGACATGTTGTAAATGTGGTAATAGAATAATGTCTGCTATTTTAAATTTAGAAATGAATGAACTGTAACTATTTCAAGATATTATTTATATAATTATTTCAAACTGTGTTTAAAACTTAATTGACACCGAACAATGAAAAAACCTTATCATTTCATTTAATGAATGAAAATATATAGAACTATAATCGACATTTAACAAATCTATAATTTATTACAAAATACTAAAATAGTCATTACTATTATCGTATATATAGACATTTTCATATAAATAGTCGAATCAAAGTACTCGTTTAAATAAAAATTGGAATATTTTCTAATAGGAGTAACCTTTATGCTATTATGCATAATCTATTAATAGTATTTATTATTATTATAATTTTTTAATTATTGAAATAAATTCGTACATTAATATGATTAATGCGTAGTTGAAAAATTGGGAGTATTTCAAAAGCAACAGTTTTTGCGTACTATTGAAGGTTCATTTATTTAGTTTATAAAAAATTATGTTTATAAATTTTTATATTTTGATCTATACAGTGACGACGAAACTTTAATTTGTAATAAAATATAGAATGCGTTAGATATCTGTGCTGCCATCTTTCCTCATACATGGAGAAATAATTCTTGAAAATGCATAACTTCTAAGTAAATAAAGTTGCAGCCCATACCATGCTAATACGTGGCAATGCAATAGAATTAATATAAAACCATGACGGTTTTTTTTCTGAGAACTAAATTTAAAACTTCCTAATTTGTCTCAAGAGGGTCTCACAAATTTTCAAGTAAGTTACTATTTGGTAAAGAACACAATACAGCTTAATATATATAAAAGAGGTAATAATATTGTATTATAGAAGCAAATCGATTACAATATCTTCGGTAGTGTAGTTGTTGCCACCTATCGCTACAATATGGATTCATCAAATGGCGGGAAGCGATGTCAAATATGAATTCAAACATTCACGTAGATAACGTTAATGAAGGCGCAATTATTCCGTATCAAATATTATTACTGCGCGGTCACGTTCAACATATCGGGCACAATGGACAAGGGGAAAACATATTTATTTCTTGGAACAACAAGCCGGAAGAAGTCTGCGTAATAAAGAATAATATATTTCGCGCAATTTTCCACCTGGACGATGGCGACAATACATTTACGATTCGTTTTAACGGCCGCTCTAAACATATGAGCGTCCGCTTCGAGCGACCAACGGCTCATTTACCGTACGCCGTTCAGCCGGTGTATATAATCTGCGCGGATCACGATGGCCGTTTTCAAGCACCCGTTGACGTGGATAATTCCATCGAGAGTGCAGCGGCACGAATCTTAACAGGCGCGAAATTAATTCAGTCCGTATTGGGAGAACTGTTCCACGTGTCGTCGTTTAACCGAAAGACTTTCTATTTAGTGGAATCGGTCGAAATTTTTCGCAGCGAGTTAAAGTGGACGAGAGCGCTCGAAATGAGCGAAACGGAATTGTGGGAGTTCTTCGGACGCGAGATTATGTGCTCGAAAATAGGTGAACCGTCCAAGAAATACCTCGCTTTTCTGTCACATACCAAATACCGATCGGAGAAATATAACGATAAGAACTACGATAGTTACAAAGATTTGTTAAAAATTACAGATGGATATGTAGCATTAGGTGGGGGTGGATTAGCGCTATTTGGGTCCGCTTCTCTTTATACATGGCCCGATAAATTTCATCAAATCGCCAAGTGTTTCGCGGACGATACACCAATAAATAAACAATTATTCTTAGATCATAGCTTCGGTACAAGTACAATGAGTTCTAACTTTTCCACCACACTTGGTGCAGTAATTCACGAACTACTACATTCTTTCGAGTTAGCACATAATCGCGTAGGAATAATGGGAACAGACTATTATAAATTAAAAGAGTTGTTCCGCGATGATTGTAATCGAAGTTTATCAATAATAAATTCTCCGCTAACGTCTTTAGGTATTGTTAAAAAAGATCGCGTTTCGAAAAATATCACTCAAATTGCGGTAAATAATATTTCATTAACGGCAAGTTCGATAGTCATTTTAGCGTACAATAAATGGTTGAATTGTTCATCAAACGCAGATAGAGTGTTTAATCTCTCATTTGACGCCAGTAGTAATTTTGTAAAATCATCTCAGGGTATACGAGCGATAGAACTTAGAACGATTGGAGAATCCTACGTTTTGAAATCGTGGATATTTCCCGGAAAAGTTTTAAAATTTTCCCACAGGATTAATTTCGATGAATTGCGAAATAACAATAAAACTGTATTGATACTTTTTGTAATAGACAATAACGGCAACTTTTTAAAAAGAGATATTAATGTGAAATAAAACTTATGTACTACATTTTTATTATAAAATTGAGTTTCTAAAACTTTTTACTCACCATGTTGACAATTGTTTGTTTTAACGTATCGTTCACTTTTCAGAAAACAAAAATCTAAACTATCGGAAGTAAACAGTATGTTTATTTTAAATTTTAGCAAACTTTAATCTGTCATCGACAAATTCGACTTTATCATTACACAGCCAGTACAAAACAATGACAATGTATCGATTAATTGAATTCTTTAAATGTCTGTGAGGTTATGTTAGAACCTCATCGTACTTCGCGAAAGATTTCATGTCACTCGCCAATGTACGATCTATCCCGAACCACTCATGGTTCCATTTTCCGGGATGCTGATAGTCCTTTTTATTGTATACCGAATCACTGTAACGTTGTTTATAAAAAGTTATTCATAATATTGCAATGAATTAATTTTCTAGAACAAATACCGACATCAAAAGTACATGTTGAAACTGTACTTGTTTACACACTAACATTACCCAGAATAGTGAAATCATTTACTTAGTGCTTTCCCAATGAACGCAATGTTTCGGTGAGAACAGAATAGCCCAAAGTGCCAACATTAGTCCATCGCAAGGGTGCGTATAGTGGACGAGAAATCATGTGAAATTTCCGACGTGTGCGGTACAGTTTGTGCATACGTTTGCCATGTAAATATGCACTTAATGGCGGTTCAATGTAGCTTAATTAACGACAGAATATAAAAGTTGTACTCAGTTGTAAAGTTGTATTTATGCCGAAATCAGCGGCATGGATTCGGCGCTAGAACACCTAGGAGATGTTACACTGCAGCGGGTAGTTAAGCCGTCTAAGCATGAAGATGAACCTCCAGAGATCCCTAAGATTCCCGACGATATTGGCGAGCCGCTCGATGTGGAAGAGGAACTAGCGAAACAACAGACAAACACTACAAGTAAGACATTATTTTGCGTAAATATTATTCCAGTTTCAACGTCGATTTAGTAGGTGTCAAGCGATTACCGGTGGATGAAATAACACCCGGTCCATCCAGTAAGCGGTCCAAGTACAACGATGAATCGAACAGTGAAATGTCCAATAGCGAACGCGACGAGGAGACCGATTACGATCACGACTATTATGAAGATGAGTCTGAAGGCGAAGCTCCTCCGAACCAACCAACTACCTCCAAACCTTTCGAAGACACCGTCGAGAATAAAGAAGCTACATCAAATCGCGCATCATCAAGGACGGAGGAACAATATCCAAAGGCGGATGAACCGGAACCAACGGAAGAAGAGGAGGAGGAGGAGGAGGAAGATGGCGACGGAGAAAATCTACATCGCGAGATTAAGGAGGAAGCTGAGGATGCGTTAGATCCAGATGCTGAGGAGAGCGCGAACTTTCTGGATCAACTGGTACAAGAAGCTGAAGATGATGGAAAGGCTCAGATCAAACTGGAACCGGAAGATTCGTCGCAAACATCCCAAACATCGCAGGTAGTATTCTACAAGCGAATCAAAATTTAGAATTGTAACACGTTACTTTTAACTAATGTAGAGTAAACCGGAGGATGACTACGATTTTGATATCAAAGAAAAATTGAAAGAAATGGGCGTTAGTTTCGAGACTGTCAAGAAAGGAGAACCTAAACCATCCAAATCGAAAGTAAGTAATTCGAGACGAAACCGTTTCTTTTTGGTTTTTGCTTAACTAATATTAAATGTTTCTAAATTGCTAGATCGATTCTGGAGAGAATGAAGTGTCCGTGACTACGACGAAGAAAGGGGATGACGATAAATCGAGCAAAGGCAATATGCGAAGGAATATCCGTGAGGTTATGGATGAAACGAAATTGGACCAATCGACGTTAGCGGCGCAACGACAGGAAGTGGAACGTCTTCGGCGAGTTCAGGAACAGCAGCGCATGCTGCGCGAAATGCAACGGCAAATGGCCCAAGATCGAGTTATATCATTACTACAAGGTAATAAAAATCGCACCTTAGCGAAATTATATTACGATCGCTAAATGGGTTTTCTTCTATTGATTTGTACAAAAGAGTATACAACGCCTTTATTAGACCTCGCGTTGAATATGCAGCAGTTATTTGGTATCCATTCTATAAAGTTCATATTGAGAGAATTGAATCAATTCAACACATATTCACAAAATATATGTATAAACGGGTATATAACCAGAATCCCCAAATTAATTCTTACGTACAAAGATTTTAAATGATTAATATGGATATGGTTATGTACAGACATGATGTTAATGACTTGATATATATCTTTATAAAATTGCAAATAATATATATTCAGTACCAAAATTAATTGTCCAATTGCATTTACATGTACCTCTATATAATTGTAGAAGTAAAAAAAATATTGCTAATATATTTTATAATAATTTTAATACTTATTTGAAAATTGTTGGGTCAGAATTACTTTGATAATATGTTTATTTGTTCTCTACTAATACTTATAATATGTAGAATCTATATTAAAAATTATCATTACGGTGTTAAATAATAGTATAGAATATCACCCACCAAATACCGTAACTCGAAGCATTTATTAACTAGATGCGCATTTCAGAGGCTATGCCCCAATCTGCAGTAGCACAAGATCAAAACTTAATAAAATACCTGTGTCACGAATCGCTAAATGTTGCTTAATGACTAATGTAGGTTTATTTTATAGGTATACAATTTAATGTAATTTCTTTTTTCTTTTTTATATGTCTTATTATTCTGTAATTGACTATTATTGCGCGAAAGCCTGTTGTTGACTCGATTATATGTATTTAAATAAATATCCGCTTTATACCATTATACATAGGCAACTCGAAAGCAGGTAGTTCCACCTCTGCGGCACCCCCCGGCTCCCGCATCAGCGGCTCTACGGTCCTTGTCAAACTGCCCAATGGCCAAACGCGATCCATGACCAAGCTGCCCAAACGTCCGTTCGACTTGGTGCGTGTCCCGAAAGGTGCCGTACCTCCGCACGCCAAACCCCGTTCTCTGCTAAATATACGCGGCCGATCACCAGGTGGATCGCACCTGGCAGCGGGCCCCGCCATTATGGGACCACATCAACAATCACCGCAACAGCATCTCACGCCATCGGTGAGCATAGCGCCAGTGGGTAGCAAGCAACAGTTGCAACAGCACCATCACATACAAATGCAACACCACCAAGGGAATCATGGGGGTCGTATTGGAATGATGGGTGGTCCATATAGAAGGGGTAAGCCAAGGTTGACGAGGAATTATATTTAAAGGTTACATAAGAAAAGGATGAGCTGTTGTATAAATTAAATCTAGCTAATTACTAGCGTCCATTTTCGTTCAAGAAAACTATAGAATTGATGGAATTTGAGTCGTGTTAAAAAAAATCCGTTTTTAATGGCTCTTGTTTAACTACTTGCCAAATTTAATGTAAATATGCATACAAAAAAATATACTTTCGTTTCCCGAAAATAGTAAGTGTTCCCCATTTTTTTACACCATGTTTAATCTTAAAGTGTTAACCAGATATTTACTTCTTGTTAGTCTCTTATCATTTGTAAGCAAAATAATATTTACCAAACGTAAGACTACATACTTTTAAAACGGTGAAAATGTAAGCATAATTATATTATTTCTTATGATATTGGAACTGAAATTAAAATTTATAATTTATGACTAATTCTAAAGTTCTTTTTCTGACCAAAAAATAACGCGTAAATTTAGTTTTATACATTTGGTGAACATTTACTAAATTCGGTATAACCATAGTATTTAAAATACAGGCATTACAAAAACAATAGGAACCGTTGTTATTTTAGTGATGCAAGTTCCGTTTTTCGTTCATTATTGGGTATCTTACAGGTAGTTTTGATTTTTTTTTTTTTTTTTAGTACAGTGCTAGGGGTTCAGAATTTAATTTGGGAAACATTTAATTTGATCCCATTTTTAATGTACTCGCGCTTTTTTTCTTCACTCGACCAGTACGTTCAAGCAAGGCGTTTAAAATTATTCCTTGCGTGAATAAAGTGACCATGCGGCGCTTCTAGCACCGTTTAATTTGTTTTATAAGAAAATTACGCTTATTGCATCATATATTGATATTGTTTTTTATGTAAGCGGGTGCAAGTGACAGTGAAAGCGAGGAAGAAGATTACGAAAGCGAGTTCGATAAAAGCAAAGGTAAGACAAAGACTCCACCGCCAACAATCGATATATCATCCGATGACGATTGCATCGTTGTATCGGAGTCTGAGAATGATCCGGCTGGCGATGATGCAGAGGACGATATTGGCAATTGTGGAATGCACACGAACGATGAATTCAATCAACCGGATGAGCAAGGCAAATAACATCATTTGTATAGTGTAATAGAATAGTTTTTATTTCATTTTATTATTATTATTCTTAGGACGAGTTGTTGTGAATATTGGTCATCCGGAGGAAGAATCGGACATATACCTGGCACCTCAGATTGCGAGGATAATCAAGCCGCACCAAATTGGTGGCATTCGCTTTATGTTCGACAACGTTGTTGAGAGTATTTCCAGATTCGAGAGCAGTACAGGCTTTGGTTGTATTCTAGCCCATAGTATGGGACTTGGCAAAACATTACAAGTAAGTATATATATTTTTACTTTAAGGGAAAGTTGCATAAATGAAGTCACTTTTTTTAGGTGGTGACGTTTAGTGACATTTTCTTGCGACATACTCCAGCAAAACATATCTTGTGTATTATGCCCATAAATACGCTACAAAATTGGCTAGCGGAATACAACATGTGGCTACCATCTGAAGACGATGTCAGTTGTTATTCCTTTCTATTATCATATGAAATTCTTAATATATATATTCGCAGGCTGAAAATCATGCACAAAAGGTACATGGCGAGGTACGTGGTCGCAAGTTTAAAATATTAGTTTTAAACGACAGTCAAAAGACGCTAGTGGCGCGACATAGAGTTATCAAAGACTGGAAAGTCAATGGTGGCGTTTTGCTCGTTGGTTACGAACAATATCGACTCTTGTCTTTAAAGAAACATCCAAAATCCAGAGGGAAACGAGCAGCTGGTAAAGCAGAAGGAGAACCCGATAAAAATAAAATACTATTCGATGGTGAGAACTTTTCTAAGAATTAATACCACGACACCGTGTTTTCTTTCGTTTTTTCTTGTATTATTAGAAATCCACGAAGCGTTAGTAAACCCAGGTCCCGACTTGGTTATTTGCGACGAAGGTCATCGAATCAAAAACTCCCACGCCTCAATATCGCATGCCCTAAAACAGATGCGTACAAAACGGCGAATCGTATTAACCGGCTATCCGTTACAAAATAATCTCATGGAATACTGGTGTATGGTCGATTTCGTCCGTCCCAGCTACCTCGGTACAAAAACGGAGTTCTGCAACATGTTCGAGCGACCTATTCAAAACGGCCAGTGCATCGACAGCACCGAAGCCGATGTGAAACTCATGCGCTATCGAGCGCACGTCTTACATTCGTTACTACTCGGCTTTGTACAGAGGAGATCGCACACTGTACTACAAGCGGCGCTGCCACAGAAGGAGGAGCACATTCTGTTGCTACGCATGACAGACTTCCAACGCACCCTCTATGAAACGTTTATGAACGAAGTGGTCCGAACGCAGAGCGTACCGAATCCGCTCAAAGCGTTCGCTGTATGTTGCAAGATTTGGAATCATCCGGATGTCTTGTATAACTACCTCAAGAAGAAAGCTAAAGGTGAAGCCGTCGATATAGACATTGAGGAAGTTACAAACGCCAGTGGCTCTATCGAAGGACCAGTGGCGGCCGTTGAGCCCGGTCCTAAGAAAAAGGGACCTAGAAAGAAAAATCAGAACCAGCAAAAGCCGGCGGCATCTATAGTCCCGTACAATAGTAATAACTCCAGCGAGGTGATGATTAAGCCTCGCCCAAGTGAAACGCCACATGAATTGGGAAAATCGGATGATACAAGTTCTAATTTAGGATCGATGGATACTAGTTCCGGAATCGCATCCTCCATTATGGAATGTTCCAATAAGTCAAATTCGAGGTCTACGAATGAAAATAAACACCGAGATAATCCGCACTCGAATGGATCAAACCAAAATTACAATGGTTCGAATTATCAAAACTATCCTAATAATTATCCGCAGCAGGGCTACGACCAAAATTACGATCGACATAGACAACAAAACAACGAATATAATCAAAACTATAACCAACAACAGTACAGTCAACAAGGCTTTGGGAACAGACCGGATAATTCGAATTATCCCACGCCAAATTCGAGTTTCAATTTCAGCAGCAGTAACAGTAATTATCCGCCCAGTAATAATACATCGTACCCACCGAGCGAGAATAGTAATAGTGATCATTTTCCTCCAACACCAAGCAGCAGTAACAGCAGTCAATATCAATCTAATTACAACTCGTCTTACGACAACCCATCGGGATACTCCAATTATAACAATACGAATCAACACTATAATAATACCCAACAGAACAATTATAACAATCCGGAGTATAATCAGCCAAATACCAATGTGCAACATCAATCCAGCGGAAACTACTGGAACCCGAACCAAAATCAATCACATCCGGCGATTAAGAATGAATCCAACTATTACAATAATTACACGCAACAAGGACCGTACAACCAAAACTTTGGTAATAACGCGAGTTGGATTAAAAGCGAAATAAAATCCGAAGACGGCCAAACAACGGAAACAAAACCAAAAATAAACATAATTAGCGACATTAAAATTAGCAACGCATTCGAGAATATTAGTATATCGCCGGAAAAGAAGATTAATATACTGAGTGATATTAAGTTGGAAATTAAAAGCGAAGAGGACGCTGATTTCCAGCTTTCTAAAATGGATCCTAAAGACGAACCGATGGAAGACAAACCTAAGACAGAGGAAAAGACTGACACTACAATTCTAGACGACGAAATTAAGGAAGAGGATAAATTTTCTGGAGCGGGTCGTGAGGATAAAGGAATACCTTACGATTGGGCAGTGGAACTGCTCCAGGATTATGTACCGGGTGTTATTGAAAATTCGGCGAAAATGGAAATACTATTTTGTATTATCAAGGAGAGTTTGGCGTTGCAAGATCGACTACTTATATTCAGCCAGTCCTTGATAACATTAGATCTCATAGAACAATTCCTTCATAAAAGTATAATACCAGGTGACGAACAAGAACAACATTGGGCCAAAAATCAGACGTACTATCGCCTGGATGGATCTACCAGCGCATTGGAACGTGAAAAGTTAATTAACGAGTTTAACGCGAACCCAAAAGTGCATTTGTTCTTAGTATCCACGAGGGCTGGCTCGTTGGGTATTAACTTAGTCGGAGCAAATCGCGTGGTGGTCTTGGACGCTTCGTGGAATCCATGTCATGACACACAAGCCGTTTGTAGGGTGTACAGATACGGACAACGAAAACAGTGCTTCGTGTATCGATTAGTAGTGGACTGTTGTTTGGAGAAAAAAATTTACGATCGCCAAATTAACAAGCAGGGAATGTCTGATCGTGTTGTGGATGAGTGCAATCCAGATTCACATGTAACGATGAAAGATTTGAGCACGTTGTGTTGGGATGACGGGAAAGAAATTGAAGAAAAAGATTGGTCGCATTGTAAGGAAAACTACATCGATATTGTTCTACAAAAAGTACTAACGCAGCATGGAAAAAGATTTAATAAAGAACCGTTCCAACATGAATCGCTACTGGTGGATAGAAAAGATAAACAATTATCGCAACAGGACAAAAGATTGGCCAAAAAGGGATACGAGCGAGAAAAGCAAGCAGCTAAGCAACCGCAGTATGGATTCAACTCAATGTATAGAGGACAAAGGCCAATTGCTTCTGTGAGGCCAATGCAACAGGGAGGAGAACGAGCCTCTCGGTGGATACCAGCGGAGCACTGGCAGCGGCAAGGAATGACAGCGCAAGAAATGATTTTACCACTCGATGTGGTTATACCGACGAATCAACCCGATAAAGGCAACATCGTTTTAAAAGCTGGACAAAAAGTTCTTGTGCTCAAGTCACCGAAGGGTGTCTATATGCAATTGGAATCTGGCAAAATTGTTGCTATCAAGACCGCGATAAAGGTTCGAGGGAAATTGGACGATGAAGCCGCCAGTAAAGCCGGCAATATCCCCAGCGCTATTAAAAATAACAGCGCTCTATCCGTCTTACCGTCGAAACGGATGGCAAAACCTTTCAATGTGGGCGGACCAGCTGGCAGCATTGCGGCCGCCCTGAGTGGCCCTTTGCCGCAAGCGATGCCTGGACAGGGCCAAGGACCCGTTTCCGTTCTGGGCAATACGCCGATAATGCCAGGAAAAGGACAAATGAGTCCCATCGGACCAGTCGCTATGCCTCCAAATAGACCCTTAATACCGAACATTGTCGATCAGATACACAGAGCGACAAAAAAAGCGACGGCTATGGCGAAAGCTAGACCGTACAAGCTCGGAGCAGAATCGCTACAACAAGGTGGCGAGACGGACATGAGAAGGCAAATAGACCACGCTGAACCATTGCCAGTAAGTTTAATCATATAAGCCTGTTTGTTTACAGTGTTTCAATGAATATTTTAAATTTAGGTGAGCAGTAGCGATGACGAGCACGGTGCAACAATAGAACATAAGGGTGGAGGCGCATCTTTACATAATAAGAAATTCGATTCCCTCAATGAAAACTTTCTCCATCATCGCGGAATGAAATCGGATAGTTCCGAAGATGCGATGCGATCCGAAGAAGATAGTAGAGAACTGCCAGATAAATCGGTTACTTTAACGAGACTGCCTAAGAAGAGACCAACCAATATAGGACCCGGTAGTATGAGCAATTTTGCAGGGCACCAACAAATGGTTAAACAGCCGGAATCTATCGGAGCTAAAAGCGCACTTCAAAAGCTGGAACAGACCACTTCGGCTCTCATGAATGAACAGCAACCATTCCAAGTATGAATCAGATATTTACCTCGATTATAAATATTCCTTGTAATCTACTGCGGCCGGAGATTTAAAACAATTCTGTTTTTGTTACGCCTTTTTAGGAGACATTAAATACAATAGCGAACTCGTACCAGGAAGAACCACGGCTTCCGGGAAGTGGTAATTCCTCAGTGGGACCGATTCATCACGTAGCGCGACATCAATCACCATCTGCGTCCAGTACTCATACGATACCATCGTCCTCGACAACATCCGAAGAGGAAGACAATATGCACCATCAGTATTCACCGCAAAAACCATTGCATCATGCGAGGGGAAGCCAACATAGTGCGCCGCAACACAGAAGTAATCGGGAAAGGTAAACTAACCACAATTGAACACAATTCTCGTATATCATTCCCTGACTCGACCATGCTAGTTTCTTTATTATTAACGTATTCGTTTTAAAATGATCAGCACGGTGTTAAATAATTATACTCTATACTCTAAATAATTATATTCTATACTATTAACGTATATTTTTCGTAGATTCGATCACACATAATTTAAACCAAAAATCATAACATTTTTCATGCAACCACGATAGTTCCTAAATTGTTAGCATAAATGACTTTTATTTCATTATCAACGAAGATGTAATAATATTGACTTATAAAAACGATTATCGGCTGAAGATGAGAAACCACGTTTTCTCGAAGTCGGTACCGATGTTTTAATAAAGTTTTTTACACGTGTAATACTTGGTTAAATTTTCTTTCCTGGGTAAATTTGGGTAGAATACAGATCGAAGGGCAGATCAAAAGAATTGTACAGTTTTCCTACATTATTATTAATAATGTAGGAAATGTAGGATTGCTACACACGTATTCGTTTCGAATAGATATGCAACAGCGGAAGATGGAGACGACGAAGACGACGATGAGATGTACAATCGTCCACCTGCGCAACAACTACCAGTCTCCCCACACACTCCTTCAAAATCGCCTGCCACCACTCCGAGACGACGTAATCCAACAAAGACACAACGAACGCCCAAATCTACCGCTCAACCTTCCCCATCTAAGGTTTCCGCAACAGTTGTAAGTAAAACTAACTCACAAGCGCCACTGAAACCACCTCAGGCAGCGCCTACGTCACAGCCGCCGCCGCCGCCACTATCGCAACAGCATAATATACCGCAAACAACGCCTGTTCTGCAGGCGGTTGCAGCTGGACCGCCCCCCGCTGTAACGTCGGTTCCACCGCCGCATTTGGAGTATCCGTACGGGTATAATTACGGCTATACGCCGTATGGAGCACCGCCTCCTGCAGCACCGATGTACCATCATCCCGGATATGGACCACCGCCCGGTGCACCCCCACCCGGAGCACCAATACAAGCTCCGTACGATATGGGTAAGGATTTTATAAAATAACGAAATACCTCTAACAAAAATCTTATTTGAAAATCAAATCCGACTCATGCTCCTTCTCGAATGCGCCGTGATTTGTTGCTACCGATGAATACTAACTATATAAAGAAGGCTTAACGCAAACGGCCAAATCGTGCCTAAAGGATAGAAAGCAATTTTTAGGTGTTCTTGTCTTACTCGTTAGAAAACAAAATCCATACAGTGCTGGCTCATGGTTGAAATAATCAAACCAATACAGCGTTGCCATATGTACAATATTAACAAATACAATGAAATATCTGCATTTATTTGACTCAAGAATCAGATGATATCGTTGGCCGTAGCCCCAGGGATTGCTATTGTACATTACACATGTATTACGTTAGGCATGCAATATTAGGTTGTCTACCGTAGTATACCGTTAGCCGTGAGTTGTAAGTGTGTTTAGTTTGTGCAACATAAATTATGTGATCAAATTACAAGAGATAGTGATGCGATGTCAGGCGATATTTATATAATATTTATTATAGATATGTTATGTTTTTCCATTTTTATTTTTACTTTCAATAGTTGTGCAAAATTAGTAAAAATGTAAGTCATTATTACTTATTTGAGAAATAGATGAAAGATGCACACAGAAAATAAGTTTAGTGGAAAATATGTAACAACTATTTGGGAGCAATACGTTTCTCAAGAGATTATGAAATGAACTAAATATATTTTAAGACAGTTGTCCCTTTTTATCCATAATAGAACATTTTGAGAGGAAATGTCCAGATTTCTAAAAAATATATAAATAATGATATATATTGCAAGAAACGAATGAATAGAAGAGGAATAATATATACATACATAGAACTATGAACTCCGTTTTTTTGTGAACTGAAAAATTACACAGGGTTAACCTTCTTTATATAGTTAGTATTCATTGATACTACGTTTGTTCTAGGTCCGTATCCGCCGCCACCGCAACAATACAACTACATGTATCCGCCGCAACCTATGCCACATGGGCAGCAGCCGCCCGCGGTACCGGGTGCGCCACAGCCGGGACAGCCGCCGCCGCCGCACGTTCCTGGTGGTCCTCCACCTCCGCATCCGGGTCCGTACGGAGCGCCTCCGTACGATTACGGTGGACATCCCCATCCTCCGCCGCCCCATATGTATGGACCGTATCCATATCCTCCGCAACAAGGACAATACCCTCCACCACCAGGTAAGAAATATTACCAGATAGGTGAATATGTATCTTGAAAACGCACTACGTCCATTTCTATGATTGCAGACCTTTGAAATACGTTATGCATTTTTTAAATTTTTGTACCAGTCCGCAACTATACACCAGTACTTCACATTCTTTACAACTAATTGAAAATATCACTTTATATCACTTAAATATATATGCATAAATCAAAATCAAATTTAGTGAATATAGATTCAGGCCCAATTCTATCTTGCCTATTTAATTTATTTAATAAGGACTATTTTTAAATTTATTTATTATTTTTGGTTATTTTAGGTTTGACAAACTAACATCTATTTAGTATCTAGTTTCGTTAATTGTTAATTTGTATACTTCAAAAGATTTATAGGTCATATTATATGCCATATTTTGAAATACTTCGGTCATGTTGACTCCTTTATTTAATTGTACAGCAATCACGAATAGTGTAAAAAAACAGGTAATTTATTCTATACAATTAAAATGTAAGATTTCGTTTATGGTGCAACTAAAGGTTTGTGCTCCACAATAACATACATTAAAATTAGTGGGATATGTTTTTGCTACCGTACAAAAGCGGGATCTAATTTACATTGAACAAAAATTTTAATGGACCCATACAGGTATGTACGGAGCACCTCCCGTTGTAATGGCCGGTTATCCGCCGCCACCGGCTCCGTCTGACTACCAGCAGTACACGCAACCGCACGGAACAGGTGCTACGGCACCGGCGCCTGTCGGTGCCGCCGCTTCCATACCGCCACCATCCGCCGGTGCTTACTACAGTAACGGATAGGAGCGGTCTGGTTCTAGCGAGCGGCACTTGTTAGAACTATAACCACGATCTGTACATAGCTCACACCATTGCTGTTGAAGATGGAAATAATATCCCGTCTTGAATTCCATCTTCCACAATAACATATTTATACTACATGGATGTTTGTCGTTTGTACAAGTATGTTTTTGTTTGTACGTACGAATGAAGAGTGTATTTTACGATCTAATGTATCGAGTGGTTAGAATATTACCGTTTAATATAATATACTGAATGACTCACCACAAAGAGAATTTTTAATTTAAATTCGGAATTTGCATTGTAAATAGTATGTCGTTCGGGATGTGTATAAGCTGCCAAGCATGATGCATTATTGCGGTATTTATGTTTTCACTTATACAGGATTATATATTAGAATCTATATTTTATTTCATTACCATTCGGTCTTGTAATGTAATTTATTACGTAGATGTAAATTATATAGGAATAAGATGCTCGAATTTAGTTTCTTAAGAATAACATTTTCTTTTCGTAATAAAATTGTACATACATGAAATGGTATTAATTATGATTTATTTTTATTCTTCTTATATACATACATTTTATTTTTTATATAATTTTGTGTGATAAACATTTATTTTTCACGTCGATATCTCAACGTGTGATCTGATAATATCAGACGGGGATGCTCCTTTTATATTGATTGTAAATGAAGTGCTTGAGCGGACTTATTTGCGTTAAGTGTTCTAGTCTAAAATTTCATTTTAAACAGCTGTATGTTTTGTAATACACTACGCGCAATATAGATTATTGTATAAAGGGTACGAATGCGACTTTATTATTGAAATGAATCGGGTATTCCTTAAATGTTACATGATCTTGCACGGAAATGAGTACCTATGTAATGCGCATGTATTGTAGATTTTATTAGAATAATTCAGTGTGTATATTTTTTCCGTAAAAGTACGTACCCATAATTTCTTAAGTAGTAAAAATAAAGCTAACTTTGTGTAGGACCGACTGATTTTTTTACATAACATATTACGTATGAGAAAATGCTGCGTTGGGTTTTTTTTTCGTCGTGAAAAAAGAAAATTATTTATCTTCACCAAAATACGGACAAGAAATTAATTTATGGACCGCACTAAATATACCTTTTTTCGTCTATTTTTAAAAATACCTATCGAGGCAGTTAGGTATTGTTTGCTCGCATTACGCTTCATACAATTCTATTTCATCTTAATTATATGTAAGCAACTTCTCTGTAATATGACTGTAGTTAAATATGATTGTATATTTAAATATAAGTGAAAGCCATTATTAAATTATATTAATTTCAAATGTTATTTCATCCATTTATTATTAAAACCCTTGTAAATAAATTTTAATGAAATAAAATCGTAGGCAAGTGCAATTACCTCTTCAAATTTAAACCCGCTGTCGTCGTACAAATTGCATATATTAAATAACGTTCTCGGTGACCGATTTGTTCAAAAATCAAAGGCCAATTTATCAATTAGATAAACTTCCATTGGTTCAATCTTGTGGCAGCGATCGTGAGAATGCATGTTAAAATATTAAGGGAGGAATTGACCCAGATATGTAAAATATATTTTCCTTTATAGGATAAGAAGAGGGATATGTAAAAAAACGATGATGTTTTTTAAAACGGAACTCTGAACAGCAATTTTTGCTGAAGGAGCACTTGTTCACCTTTTGAACCTCTATTACTATTAACATTGCTTTATAGTGATACAAGTAGACAGATATCGCTATACTTTATTATGAATTGAAATTTCTTTTATCAAATTCTGCAAAATGTTCATTTACGCGCGATTTTGCATAATTTGTTTATTATGTGGTTTTGGATGGTGCAATCAGATATCTCATCAATACCATTACAAAAACCAACATTCTACAACCCTACACTCTCATAGCCTTGTAATTTTCATGCATACTATAGGCGTATATATGCGACTATTACTAATTTTTTAAATTTTAAAAGGCGATTCTAGCACTAAGAACGGTAGTAGAAAAAAGAAAGAGGGTAGGAAAGGTAACTTGCATAGCTTTTGTAGACTTAGAAAAGGCATTTGACAATGTAGATTGGGACATAATGTTTAGAATTTTAAAAGAAACGGGTATAGATTATAAGGATAGGAGAATAATTTTTAATTTATATAAACACCAAACTGCCTTAGTTAGAATTGAGGGGGAAGAAGAGGTAGCAAAAATAGGGAAGGGAGTTCGGCAGGGATGTACACTTTCGCCGTTATTATTTAATCTATATATAGAAGATGCAATAAACAAAGTAAAAGAAGAGTATAGTGTAGGTGTGAATGTACAGGGAGAGAAAATATATATGCTGAGATTCGCCGACGATATAGCTATATTGGAAGAAAGCGAAAAGAATTTAGAAAGGGTATTGAATGGTATGCAGGCAGTATTGACTAGGGATTTTAACATGAAAATAAATATAGGTAAAACTAAAGTGATGAGGTGTGACAAAAAGGAATGCAGCAGAAAAATGAGGATCACAATAGGAGATAATAGAATCGAAGAAGTGTCAGATTTTTGTTATTTAGGCAGTAGAATCACAAAAGATAATCGAAGCAAGGTAGATATAAAGTGTAGGATAGCACAGGGTAGGAAGGCATTCGTAGAAAAAGAACAGATTTTAAGATCAAATATTGACTTGGGTATTAGAAAAAGATTACTGAAGGTATATGTTTGGAGTGTAGCACTGTACGGGTGTGAGGCGTGGACTATAGGAAAGGAAGAGAAGCGTAGATTACAAGCATTCGAAATGTGGTGTTATAGGAGGATGATGAGGATTGGTTGGCAAGATAAAGTAACAAATGAAGCTGTACTAGAGTTAGTAGGGGAGAAGAGAAGTATTTGGAGAGTGTTACAGCGTAGGAGAGACAGATTAGTAGGGCATATTCTTAGGCATGGGGGGATTATGCAATTGATCATAGAAGGTAGAGTGGAGGGAAAGAGAGGGGTAGGTAGGCCTAGATTGGAGTATGTGAGTCAGATAGTTGAAGACGTTGAGATGAATAGCTATAGGGAGATGAAGGGATTAGCTCAGGATAGATCGGCATGGCGTGCTGTTTCCAACCAATCTTTAGGATTGCGGACTCTTTAACTAACTAACTAATTTGGGCAAAGTTTTTTTTAAGTGGATATCGGTCGACTATAATAGCTTTAATTTTAATAAAATTCTTGCGCGGCAATTCATTATCGGCGCTATTGTACAACCCCACGATAGCGCTTTAAAAATTATCAAAAAAATTCCACGGCATTCCATAAAGGTATTGTGTGCGCGGCTGATGCTCGATCGTCACGGCAGATGAGGCATATTAAATATGTTCCTGTCGGCTTCACACTAAAAAGACCGTAGAAATTCTTCAGGATTAAATTAAACGCTTCTTTCTCTGATCGTGTGGTGCGATACAGAATTGATAAATAGGTTTATATGAGGGTTTTGAAACGGATTTTTTTTTTAAATAAACGAATTCTTAAAATTTTATAATTTTGTAAGTCGAAGGATGAAGGAATTAAAAGAACATATATAAGAACAACGTCGTAGCAAAAGACAAAGTAAGCCTTCCAACGACAATTTTAAGCCCATGACAAATTTAATGGGTTTGTAGTGTCTGAAAATCATAAAATGTCATATTTAATATTTCCCCCGCATATATAGTTTTTTATTGCTGGCATCTTTCACACCATTTATAGCACCTTCACTACTACAGCGATCTTATATGTTATTTCTAGGTATGCATTCCTGTTCATTATATAGGATGCAAGAACGCTGAGAGGCATTGAATTAGAAGCGCCGTTGTATAATATATCCGAGTATCTGCTCTCGTGTCATTTGGATTGGACCGGAGACGGCCGCATCGCACAGAATGACAATTCCTCTTCAACAATAGCATCCGCCCGAATCCAAAATGATAAATTGATACACTAATAATCCCCATATGGGATACCAGTACAATAATGGAAGACTATCTACGCAGACCCGAACAAATAAACTCATAATCCGATGGATTGTATATATGAAAAATTGATGTCAAACGATCTATTGTGCCGCACAGTGTATATAGTATATACCAATCGCATCGTGCGAATGAATAATAATAGTGGGCGACGTTTTTCTTTTGCGTCGTATTTGTAGTTAAATTAAGCTTTGCAAAAAATCCCCAAAGGTCAAAAAAGATTAATTTAATACGCTAGTATTAAGTCGGCTCCGATGCTCCTCTAGCAATAAATTCCTGTAGAATGTTTTATAAAGTCAAATCGAAACGTCGATAAAAATAGAACGTATAAAACGTTAAAATGTCTGAGCATCACTTAGGAAACAATAGTTCTTCCATATAAAAACCGTATTATGAGTATATGGGCAAACAGGCCACGCTTTAAAAGCACGGAATCGACAGACGGACGTTATCAAAAACTCCTCATCAGTTAATCTCAATGAAAAATCAGATAAACGCTGAAGCATTTAACAGTTCGATATATTTTTCTCATTCTGTACGGAATGAATCAGCGACGTAAGAACGAACGTGTAGAAATAGTACATTTTTAACGAATTTAATTGAAGCGACCGTTTACTGTTAAATCAAGCACTTATAGAACTGCGGAAAGTTGCGCAAAATATCATAATTAAATTTGAATAATGTGTTTACATTTCTAGCGCTAATTCCTATAGAGTCATTAAAATATACCGTGCGGCTGCGAAAATCTTACGAACCTAGAATGAAACGTGAAACTCGCAAGCGCAAATACCATTAATTACATTTTTGTATACTTGTATATAATCTATTAATAATAATACATTTTGAAAACATGTTGACTGAACTTGCTAATGCATTCTTGACCTCATAATTAACTGCCTCATTTAACGCAACTGTAACAAATATTTTATATCTTTATGTATTTATTGTGTCGTATTTAAATTACATCGAGATGACATAATGTACGACAAAAACACCGATTTATATTAAAGGAATTGAAAATACATATCAATAAAGCAGAAATGACAGTACTTTTATTTCAATTTGTCTTTTATTCTATTATCGCACTATACTTTAAACATTCGTTAACAATTTATACCACATCATTCTTTTGCTTCACATACCACAACGAATAGTTACACTAATGTACTATATATATATATAGAAAACTTGATTTATTTGCTTAAGAATTATCGAATTAAAATACACGAAACAACGAAAAATTATTCCCCAGTTACTATAATATTTTCTCTTTGCGATGTTACATCTGAAATCAACGAAAATCAACAATCTATTTGTGAATTCGCAGTCCATGGCTGCGATAACTATTTAGAGACCTGAGGACCGCTTCAATAATGTAACGAAATGAAGTTGATATGGACGTGGGCATCGCACAGAGTACGATAATCGAGAGTGCGGGCCATGAGAAATTTAGCCGTGGGAGTGGTGAATATGGACCGTGTTGATTACCAGAATATTTTTTCGTCTGTGATTTAGATTTAATTTTGCGGAGTATACACTCAGATTGACTACTAAAAGACTTGTACAATTTTAGTACCGTATAATTTCCAAGTAAAACTAAAGACAAAGAAGTTGGAGGAGAAAAAACCAGGCAAACTCATTACACTGGGAGAAGAGCGGCACCCACAGGCAACGAGATATGCAGTTTGCACGCATCGCTATGGTAAGTGCGTTGGCATAGATCCATCCTACAGCGCTATAATGTCCTGTTGGATATGAAGGAGGTGGGCATATAATTTACGATCAAAGTCAGCGAATGCGGCTGCCAAGTTGCGAAGAGTGCGTGCTTTTGTGTTGCTACCACCGTCTAAAAAGCATTGTATTGCGAAAAGTCTTTTAACTATAAAAAGTTTAACTAAATGCGTAGAATGATTCCACCCTAATAAATATTTTAAATAAAAATTATTCGCTTAAATTTATATACTAATTAATGAAGGAAATTGCGTAAACGATTTACATAAACGTGTACGAAATGAAATACCGTTCTATTTTTATTAGTATGAACTAACAGATTTCCTATACACCCGTTCACAACAAATTAGATCGTAAGTTTCGATTATAGTGAGAAGGTAATATCTTCAAATATCAAACACCAATATTAATTCCACAGTCATATATACATTTTTCATTAAATTGTCCAATACTGCTACATCGGAACAACATTGCGAAGATACAATTTCCACTCGACTTCTTCTAATAAACAAGTCCAGACCTGTAGATGTCTAGGTTGAATAGACATACCAATAGGAATCGAAAAAATAATGGTGCACATATGCTAGTAATACGAGTATCGCGAAATACACGTGCATTGTGTTTTGTAGTGAGGTAAATGTTGTTGTTCTCCTGAAGAGATGAACGCAAGAAAATGTGAATGAAAGTCTGTTCTATCGTCGGAGGCGCCAGCATGTCCGGCCTATTGTAAAAACTCAACCACCACACCACCGTGAGCTTGAACAGTACCTCTCTGGAAATGATGGTGATGGTGATGGTGATCCTTTTTCTTGTAGGTAGTTTGAGCTCCTATCTAATTCCATAATTCCTACCAAACCAGTAACGGATTTGAAAAATGATTTTCCAAAAGTATCTGCTTCAATTGTATAAAACATCACCGAAAAAACGTAATACTATCTGCTTCAACCAAAGAGATGACGAAAAAAAAATGTATTTTGGATGGAGAATTATTTTCCTCTCAAAATTCTTACAGAAGTAATCTAAAATATTGTAACATGTCCGAATTATTGTGTTTCAAATATAAACACCTTAGCCATAGGCCAAATTTACGAATTTTCCAAAAAAAGGTTTAATACCTTAATAAGACAACGTACGCTTCAGTGCCCACAATTAAATACCTAGAATTTAATATTTAAATAACTATTAAAATACCAAATCCAGTCGAATTGCCTCTGCGAGTTAATGCCGGCGCTGTATGTTACACATCACGATATTCGTGTGGTGTGCTGTACGAGCTGGAAGGAGAGGAATAAGAGGTGTCTCGTGGAATATATGCGCGCTTTATTATATTTATTGTGTGCAGGATTCATTGGCGCCGGCTTCGAACTGAACTGTTAAATCGCGAAACGAATCGAAATCATATGGCGCAAAGAGCCTGCCATCAGGCAATCGGTATCCTGTTACGATGCAATCGTAACTTAATCGTTATTTAGTGCGCGCACAAAACAATACATCGATTGAATTGACCTATTCTAAAGTAAAGCCAAAACGGTACAAACTTCGATTGTATCAACATTTTTTTTAAATAATTTCAAACTACTCTTGTTGCTTGAAACTCTCTTCTATTCCCATCCTAAAGTTCATCCCACTTAGTTGAAGGATTTAATTTCTCGAATTGTCCGATCGTACATTTTGCTGTAAAGCTCATTCTGATCCTACAGAAAAATAGATACGAAATTTAAAAAAATTATTGTCGCTGTTTATATAATTGTATGGCAATCCTCTTTGAATGTCGTTTTACCATCGAAATGCACATAAAATTCTGATATTAATATTAATCAGTGGCGGTTCCTTATGTAGGCCGCAGGGCCGCGTGCCCCTCCTGAATATTGAGCGCATCACCGTAGATATATAATTGTATTGCGATATTTTATCTCGGCATTATTTTTCCTAAAAGATAAAGCTTGCGCCGCGATAAGATCAACACAACGTTCGTTGTGGCGTTCGTTCGGTGTGGCGTTCGTTGTGGTATCCGTTGCAAGTCACAGCAGCGACCGATGCTGTATCTGTCTTTATCGATCGTTCGCATGGTATAGATATAACGCTAATTTGGTGCCGCTGCGTATTCGGCGCCACCCAGTACAGGTTAAATGCATATACACTCATCTCACTCTATTTCAAGCAATCGGTGAGAGCGACCGTATGCCGTATATCTTCTATTTCTTCGGTTCGATCCTTGCTTCATTGTCTAATATATGTCACAGATAACCAGCGGCTATCCATTGCCAGTACAAGTTAAATACATATATACAGTACATATGCAATGAGATGAGTGAATCATAGAGTGCAGGCGACCGATCTATGGATGTCGCGCTTCTTTAACGGCTTAGAGAAGTTCAGAGAGAAGAGAGAGTAATATATATATATAAATAAAATTGATATAGAATAGCCAGATTAGACAGTATCATTTGTTCTGTGTATGTACGATATGTACGTATGTATGATTTTGCCACGTGTTTCTCCAAGAATATATTTAATAAAAATGAATAGTGTTAGTTCTTTATTGAAAATAGAGTTTTGTAGACTTTCCCTTGTGGACAAAGTAAAAATTAAAGAATTAGGTAGGCCATTGCCTGATTTAAATTTATCGCAAACTTGTGCAAGGAGTGCTCAAAACCGGACATTTACGCGGCGTTTTACAAGAGACATTTACAAAAAAAATTATAATACAGATGAAGGACAGATTCTCATATCGTGGCCATCTACAAGCCGCTGAGTTATTTAACACGAAATCGATGCCAACACTTTCTAAACAATTTCTAGTGACCTTTTGAAAACCGTGTGTCATGCATATCCATTTTTGAATAAAACCAGATTAAAAACAGAATTAGAAGTCATTTACTCGCGTCCGGATTTTTATCAAATAATTGGAGCCACACATTTTCTTTCATTATTGCTACAAAATTATCTCAGTGACACTTTCCCGGAAACTATAAAAGCACTTAAAATTATTTTAACAACCCCGATGACCACTGCCGAATCAGAGCGTTGTTTTTCAACACTTAAAAGAATCAAGACTTTTTTGCGAAATGCTATGGGTTTATGCTTATGGATCGTTTAAACGAAAACGTTTTAGAAAAGTTTATATCAATGAAAGATAGAAGAGTGGAAGTCACTTTCGAGAAATGATTGAATTTAATCATTTTGCATCCATTTTAGGTCAGATTTCTCACTATTATGTTATTTTTTAAGAAATGCGCCCCCCCAGATTGAAATGGCACGAGCCGCCACTGATGTTAATGCAACATTAGTTTACTGAAATAGATACCTCGTGAAAATTTAAAAGCTGAGTGCGTGATGAATTTGATTGCGAATTAATAAGTTCAGGTTCCAATGCAAATTGTTTCGGAAATTTCGGAGTTATCATTACATTCCTATAGTGAACTAGTGAAAGTCAATATCATCCATTATTTCTATAATTAGATATAGATACATATTAATATAATAATATCGACAAACATCCAATGTCGCCTGATCATTAAGGCCAAATGATGCGAAGTGGTAAATTCTTATTCCCGTCACTTCCTATCCTATATATTCCATCATCTATTAATAGAAAAACTACTATTTTAATCGGTTGAATATCATTATTTATATTTACTTTACATAGACTGATCGCAAGAAGTGGCAATGGCAAATAATATACAGACGACGCAAATAACAAACGTTGATCAAAATTCACACAGATCATTCTCTCAGAATTAGATTCACATTCAGCAACATTCTTGTTATGTTTCAAATTCAATAATCAAATTGGAAGCTAACAAACACAGAAAAGTTGCAAACATTTTTTATCGTCTATAGGGATACAGACTCAGCTCTCCTATTTATACATTTTCACATTATCTTCATCTTCCCCAAACACTCCTTAAAAACAAAAAAAATTTCGACATTTGGCTACATTTTTTGACTACATTTCGAATACTTTTATATTCCTTTACAATAGGAAAGTGGATAAATGAAAATAAGGCGTGGATTATTAACCACGCCTCACAATCGTATAATGCCACTCATAACACTTGATCCTTTAATAATAATTCTCAATTCTTTGGTAAATTTTGAACTTGGCATCGTAAAATTTGCCGCTCGACGAGCGCCCTAATATTTGAGTCAGACAAAAATACAGTTTCAAAGTGAGTTGGTCAGGCTCACCTTTTCACCTACCTGTACAAATATTCGTTTAAGAAGTCGATCCGTAATTATTTGCTCACACTTTGCTAGAGGGTGCTTAGTACACCACAATGCAGACGTTCTCAAAATGAAAGAATGGTATATCAAAATCATTTGATAAAATATAATCTAAATTGGGTTAAAAAACTTGACCAGGCGATATAAACGAAATGGAAACTTCGGATCCCGTACTTGGCATTTTATTTAAAAAAATAAGATATAGACTTAGCACATACTGTCAGTAAATGGTTGCGGTTGTATAAATAAAAATATTTCCTGTAATAATAAAGGCGGCTCACTTTTTTGATAATATCAATAATCGACGTCCTCAAACGGCTGAATGTTTGCGTTTTCTGGTTTTCTGATATATACCAAGTCAGCATTCTATTGCGGAGACATTTTCAAAAATTCAAACCAAACTTTGAATTCATTCTTAGTAGTACAAAAAAAAATTCATCAGAATATATATTTATATTTCCTGTAACAAATCGAAGGAAATGAATGTGTTGGGAGCGAACATAAGTATGTCATGTGCATATTTCGAAGGCAAAATGAATAAGGTGTTGAAGTAGTCACGACGTAGTCACGCTATAGTGTTGAGCCGCGTGTAATCTTCCATCGGGTAATAGGTGTTTATTATTACGAGTACAATCCTCAGAAATGGGCTGGTGGTATATAAGTAAATAAGACGTGTATAGGCAGGAACAGGTGTGTTGAATTTCACAGTAGAAATTTTTAGGAAACGAAAGGCACCCAACTGTCTAGATATATCTAGACAAGTTGTCTGTCGGGCTAGTGTAAATTTAGACAACGTGACCACTAAAAATTTAAAAAAGTTGATTCACTGCCACTTGGATGTGCTAAGAAAAAAGTGGCTTCTTTACAAAATCGTTGAACAATAATCTTATGTGTTCAGAATAATATTTTCAACGCTTAAATTTCGGCAGGGCGGGATAAGGCAACAATTACATCACTTTCACGTTTTATATAATTGTTTCTTAGTTCAATAAAGCTGCTAAAACAAAGTCGACCAGTTACTACTTTACGACAGTCATATATACAGCAAATAAAGCGCTTACGTAATAAATCGTATTCAAACAATGAAACAAGTGATTACAAACAGTCTTGACTTTATAAAAAGCACGTAGCAAGCGCCAATATAACCATAAATAAACATATACGTTCCATAGTTGAACTTGTACGGTCCTACTATTCACGCTGAAGATATGAAACGATTTTAGAGCGCCACAAATGGTTGTCGGACAACAACCACCAGCCAAGAATGAATGTCGAAATACGAACCGATCGTAATCGTAAAGCTCTGCCAGATTCAATTATAGTTTTCTCACCTATGTGCGCCGCTTTGGGGTGTCGTAAAGCGGCAATAAAAGACCGGAGTAGAGCACCCTACCATCGTCGAGTGTTGAAACAGGTTAACAATTCCAAGGCAACTGGCAAACGGAGGAGGTAAATGGTAAATACGGCGAAGACCTCCATACACAATAGCTTTCGGAATTTGGGGAATGTAGCGTACATAATAGGAATCGGTCCGACAATACAGGGACAAATATTGAGCAAATATGCGCTTGTACGAAAGAGTATTCGAAATGATTCGTTTACTGCCGTAGTATTGTACGGCTTCAAGATTCAAATGCATCTGTGAATGAAAAATCCCGTTGTAATGTGTAATGTATTTTGTGACATTGTTTACGCACATTGCATACTTCAAGAAGATGCAAGAAAAATACATAACAATTGTTTAAGACTAGTGTATGGTATCAAAAAACATGAACGCATATCTCACTTTTTTAAACCAGCGAAATGGCTAAATATGAATAATCGCAGAAAGTTGCATTACGGTACATTGAAATAATGAAGCATGGTAATCCACCCTATCTTCATGGATTGCTACACTTAAGATTATAAAGTCATAATTTAAACATAAGAAATAAGGGATTGATATCAATTCCTTCGCGTAAGTCTCAAATTTTTAAAAACAGCGTCATTTATATATCTGCTAAAGTATACAATGATGTACAAATGGCTTTAAAAAATATTTCAATGCACTAAATTATTTAATTATATAATTATATACCGTTATTATTTAATCTATATATAGAAGATGCAATAAACAAAGTAAAAGAAGAGTATAGTGTAGGTGTGAATGTACAGGGAGAGAAAATATATATGCTGAGATTCGCCGACGATATAGCTATATTGGAAGAAAGCGAAAAGAATTTAGAAAGGGTATTGAATGGTATGCAGGCAGTATTGACTAGGGATTTTAACATGAAAATAAATATAGGTAAAACTAAAGTGATGAGGTGTGACAAAAAGGAATGCAGTAGAAAAATGAAGATCTCAATAGGAGATAATAGAATCGAAGAAATGTCAGATTTTTGTTATTTAGGCAGTAGAATCACAAAAGATAATCGAAGCAAAGTAGATATAAAGTGTAGGATAGCACAGGGTAGGAAGGCATTCGTAGAAAAAGAACAGATTTTAAGATCAAATATTGACTTGGGTATTAGAAAAAGATTACTGAAGGTATATGTTTGGAGTGTAGCACTGTACGGGTGTGAGGCGTGGACTATAGGAAAGGAAGAGAAGCGTAGATTACAAGCATTAGAAATGTGGTGTTATAGGAGGATGATGAGGATTGGTTGGGAAGATAAAGTAACAAATGAAGCTGTACTAGAGTTAGTAGGGGAGAAGAGAAGTATCTGGAGAGTGTTACAGCGTAGGAGAGACAGATTAGTAGGGCATATTCTTAGGCATGGGGGGATTATGCAATTGATCATAGAAGGTAGAGTGGAGGGAAAGAGAGGGGTAGGTAGGCCTAGATTGGAGTATGTGAGTCAGATAGTTGAAGACGTTGAGATGAATAGCTATAGGGAGATGAAGGGATTAGCTCAGGATAGATCGGCATGGCGTGCTGTTTCCAACCAATCTTTAGGATTGCGGACTGTTTAACTAGCACTAAATTTAAAATGAAATTCAAAGAAAATATCGCTGTGAAGTTAATCGTTAATTTAATTTTTTTTTTGCCATTTTTAATCGTTAATCGTTAATTTGTATTGTAAATACTTCCGTCATGCCGACTTAATTAATTAATTGTATAGCAATTACGATTCGTGACAGACAGGTATTTTATTTACTACTGAAGATGGGGGGCATAGCCTTCGAAATGCGCATCTAGCTATTTAATGCTTTGAGTTACGGCATTTGGGTGATATTCTATACAATAAGAATAGTGAACAGATTTCAGTTGACATCATAGGGTGCATTTCTAGCCAACCGATTGTGTATTGGCTCAATTCTCTTCTTTGAATGTCGGTCCAATTTTGTAGTTGTCTAAGGTTTAAACCCTGGGTTCAAAGGCTCATATATAGTTCAAATGCTCGATGAATTATCACAACATAATTGTCCCGCGCAAGCGCTGCCCACATTAACACATATATAAAATCACAATATACATTTTCGAAAATAATAATATGCACAAATGGTGCAGGTTACATTTTAAGATGTAACGTTTCTTTCTAACCGATTTTGTTCAAGAAATTTGGGTATTAATTGGTAAATGCAAAGTCGATAAATGGGTACAAAGAATCTTATAGTTTCGAAATAGTTCTTATAGCCAAGAAATTATATTACTCTTATTATTGCTTATAGCAAAAAAATATATATACATATCGCAGATTGCGTATTGGGGTGCATTTCTAGTAAACCGATTATGTTTTCGCAAATTCATTATTGTTCGTTGAATTTCAGTTCTAGCTTTATATGCTCTCATATACAGTTTGTTCGCTATAAGTTTGCCACGGGTCGTGCAGATAGCGAACGGATATTCGGCATTCTCCGTGAAAAGAAGGCGGTTCTTCTCTTCAACTCTGTCGAGCAGTGGTGTTCCCAATACATTTGTCGTTCTTACAATAAATCAAGCGTAATGTGAACTCATTTTGGTAGTAAATTGTTACGCCACTGATAGTACACAGACTGAATGGTAGTGCCAAGGAATGAATGATTGTAGGCGCGTCTTAAGCAATTACAATTGCACCCCCACTATTTTTGGACAAGTGCGCATCTCATGGCCAGGCAAATTAAACACGAACAAACAGTAGTTTGTGAACAATTTCTAGGTTTACTAAAATTTAAAAGCTTGTTCAATAATTCTTTAATAAGTGACGATGCATTTAATCAAACTTTCTTAATGCATTCGCGGAAAATTTTTGAGAATGTAAACCCACCACGAGAGTGACATATCATTTCGTAGGGATGCACACATTTTTGATATTTCGAAATGTGTTACAACAGATCTTGTACACATCACTTGATAATTTTTAAATAAACTGGCTTGTTATTGTAATAAATTATATTTCGCGTTTTTCTTAAACACCCATATTTAATTAAATTCCTCAAATAAAATCATCGCATGGTACATATCACATTCACGCGTACTTACGTGGAAATAGTACGTCGACCCGAAGATGGCCCGTAATCTGTAAGTTGTCCAGAATGTGCACTGTGGGTCTCTCTAACCGTTGAAGACTGTCCGTCACACCCGGAGATATATAGCCGCACGTTTGGCCCTGGATCTGTAATGATCCTTGCGCCCGGTGTCCTGGACTTGTGATTTTACGGAGGACGTTATCCTGCAAAGAACGGTTTACGAGTTCAAATTTGTACAGCTGCCTGAAATGTGATATCAATTCTTGCTAGACTCAACGCTTGAAAAGATACGTATTGGATGTAGGTTGCAAATATGTCAGTTATTTTATAGGGTCGAATAAACTAAAGAAGGAAATGTCAAATATCAAATCATTAACTGTGGTATACGCCTGAGCATAAATTAGGTTTTTGGTGGAAAATGACAGTAGTTTTGAGGGATTAGAGGGATTTCACTTTCCTAATGTCCAGGCAATCATTTCAGAAGTTCATAAAAAAAGGAAATTGTAATATTGTAAGTCCATTGAAATATTGTAATAAAATAATGATATTGTAGCAAAACTATTTAGTAATAATTATGTATGTGTGGTATTTGAACCACAATTTTCAAAAATTATAAATTTGGGATACTAAACAAAATTGATTATCGTTTAATTTGGTTTATTAAGTTAAGTGTAAAAATAGAGCATTTTGCAAATGCAAAATATCTCTAAACTTCGCCTATTTATAGATATCATCATTACATCTGATTTTTTTTGAGAAGTATTTGGAGAGTGTTACAACGTAGGAGAGACAGATTAGTAGGGCATATTCTTAGGCATGGGGGGATTATGCAATTGATCATAGAAGGTAGAGTGGAGGGAAAGAGAGGGGTAGGTAGGCCTAGATTGGAGTATGTGAGTCAGATAGTTGAAGACGTTGAGATGAATAGCTATAGGGAGATGAAGGGATTAGCTCAGGATAGATCGGCATGGCGTGCTGTTTCCAACCAATCTTTAGGATTGCGGACTCTTTAACTAACTAATCTGATATTGAATAAATTATATTTTATATGAGAATATGTTTAACATAATATATTACTATTAGCGATGTGTAGTTCACTCGCGAACCGTTCACTCTGAACGGTTCAATCAAATGACGGGCGTACTGTGACGATGTTTTGCAACGACCTATAGGTCACTAGGACCTAGTTCGTAAACTATCAACTAGATGGTGCACGGTGTACGTATTGATGTACTTGTACTAGGTCCTGAACCCGTCATGTACTAAACCGTTCATGAATCACAACGGCTCGTAAACGATGCAGTATAGTATACATTACATATACAGTACCAATAGCAGTACTAACATCTGTGTGATAAAGTGTGTTGGTGAACGGAACGAAATTATATTTCCTTATATATGTTTTATATAAATGATAAATACATTGTTATTCTTTCTTCCTCATTCTTAATTCAAAATAAGTATTGTAATATTACAATTTTTGTTTTTGTTTTACTATTTAATATTTTTATATTGAAAAAAAAAGAGATTATTTTCAGTATGTGCATGTATTTCATATAGGTCGTGAACTAGTTCATTTAAAAAAGATGTTAGTAGTTCACGACCTATAGTTCGTGAACGGTACATTGAAATGAACTATGAACTACGAACTAGGTCCTCAAAGGGACCTACAATTTGCCATCGCTATTTACTATTAGTATTACACAATGCTCACATATTATTTTGTAACTGTAATTTACTTCTTTTTCTGATATAACTAAATAAAGTGATTTATTATTATTATTATTAGATTAATCTCTTCGTGTGTTTTAGTTCATAATGGTTCCATCTTTATTGTTTTTTGCAAGGAACTCGAAAAGTTAATAAACTATACATATCGCAACTATTGTCGCAATGCTAAAAATTTGGCTAACGTTCATTAGTTTCATACAAAGAATAAATGGATTTTTCTCGAGCCTTAAGAGCATATTTGGCACAGAATTGTGAACAATAAATCAGTCGTTCTGGGATTTCTCGAGAGGGTGTTACATTTATCTTAAGAAACGTAAGTTTTTCACATTGCTAACAGGCAGTGGCGGTTCCTTATGCAGGCCGCAGGGCAGCGCGCCCCGTCCTGAGCATTGAGCGCATCACCGTAGATATATAATTGTATTGCGATATTTTATCTCGGCATTATTTTTCCTAAAAGATAAAGCTCGCGCCGCGATAACAATCAACACAACACGGTGTGGCGTTCGTTGTGGTATCCGTTGCAAGTCAAAGCAGCGACCGATGCTGTATATCATGTGTATCTATCGTTCGCGTGTAATACATATATCGCTAATTTGGTGCCGATTCTCATATCGTGGTCATCTACAAGCCGCTGAGTTATTTAACACGAAATCGATGCCAACATTTTCTAAACAATTTCCAGTGGACCTTTTGGAAACCGTGTGTCATGCATATACATTTTTGAATAAAACCAGATTAAAAACAGAATTAGAAGTCATTTACTCGCGTCCGGATTTTTATCAAATAATTGGAGCCA
This sequence comes from Leptodirus hochenwartii, assembly GCA_947310635.1. Lineage (NCBI taxonomy): Eukaryota > Metazoa > Arthropoda > Insecta > Coleoptera > Leiodidae > Leptodirus > Leptodirus hochenwartii. The sequence continues at coordinate 49,733,199 of OX371176.1, forward strand.
CACATTTTCTTTCATTATTGCTATAAAATTATCTCAGTGACACTTTCCCGGAAACTATAAAAGCACTTAAAATTATTTTAACAACCCCGATGACCACTGCTGAATCAAAGCGTTGTTTTTCAACACTTAAAAGAATCAAGACTTTTTTGCGAAATGCTATGGGTAATGATCGTTTAAACGCGTTGGCGATGATGTGTATTAATAAAAATGTGGTGCGAGATATTTACAATTTTAACGAAAACGTTTTGTAAAAGTTTATATCAATGAAAGATAGAAGAGTGGAATTCACTTTCAAGAAATGATTGAATGTAATCATTTCGCATCCATTTTAGGTAAGATTTCTCACTATTATGTTATTTTTTCAAAAATGCGCCTCCCCAGATTGAAATGGCACGAGGCGCCACTACTAACAGGACATATTCTTACGGAAACTTCAACGTGGAAAATATATCATGTATTAATAGAAATATGACCGTATGTAATCTTGGGGACTTTAGGGGTGCTTTATAAGGACTTTATTTGTGCTAAAGTCCCCAAGATTACCTACTTATGACCATGATTTTGTCCGTGGTTGTACAACAGTTCACTGTTATTTCATTATGTTTAAATCGCATCGCAAGAAGATCGTGATGCCGTACAGACTGTAATAACACTTCGCAACGCGGAAAAGAAGCGAGCGGCGATTACATACTTATCCTGAGCGAACTATTTGTGCCACAATTTCTATTATTAACGCAGTTATACCTATTAAGTATAATCCTCGACATAAACTAATAATACTTAACAAGTTATAACGAACAGCCAGTCTTCGTACTTCGTCCATCGGCATATATATGGTGTTTATTCGAATGATAACATTTATTCTTGTTATTCAACGCATTCAACCCAATATACATAATTACGTAAATATAATTTTATATTTACCCCGATAGTTAAATATTTATTAGAAAACAAATAACATGAATGAAATGGATTGGAGTTTGAGTTTAGTGCAAAATTGAAATAATGTAAATCGATAGATATTGTAAAATTGTAAATGTGGCGAGTATATAAATTATTTTTTTTAATCTACGGGTTTAAGTTTAAATTGTGTTCAATATTCATTGACATCGATTATTGTATAAATTCGATATATTGGAATAAGAAAAAAACCGATTACCACAATTAGAATTTGTTTGCATCAATAAATGTAAATACGAAAGGAAATGGGTAATTTGGCAAGCATTATCTACATCCTTACGTATAAGCACGTACGCATAAATTTGGGCTTGAGTACGTGCAGAAACTCAGGAATTTAGCGAATTTGCGTACTTTTAATGTAAAATAAACTTTTTAATCAGATTCATAACCAATGACTCAATGTATGCACTTATAAATCACCTTGAAGCGCTAACAGAAATATAGATCATTTTAAAGGGAATTCGAATGGCATAATTTTCCAATAACAGATTTTTTTTTTCTCAAGTTTTCCGCTAATAGCATTGTGCATATGTCGCAGCATATACGCTAAATAAAACGAATGTAATTAATTAACAACTGCACTAATAGCGAGTACTCTATAAATTACACCGTAGACTTAGATCGAGATTCGAGCTGACGTGGAGTGATTATTTTCTAGAAAACAATTGTCACATATATCATGAGTGTTGTGTAAACGACATTCACTCGGTGTATGTATTATGTGTACCTACACTATAAGACTCTTTAGAAAAATTGCGATCCCACCCTATTAAAAAATGTTGAACGCGTCGAAGTGTTTTCATTCTTCTAACACGCAGGGCCGATATATATTTACTATATATATGCGCATTTCGGAGGCTATGCGCCCATCTTCAAAAGTACTCATTTTTATATTCTGGTCAAATGACAAAGTATGCTTAAATTTTAAGTTGCGTCAGAACTAAGTGCGGTACACGATCACAGCGACAATTTCTATTAATGCGTGGAGATATACATTACGTTAAATTATGCTATTTGCGCTTGTTGACCATTTCCGGCTAGCGGTGGCGCTACCAGTTTTCACTTATCATATAAATGTCAGATGTCAACAAGCGTCGAGTAGACTACATCTATCTATCCTCATTAAATGGTAAATAGTCACTATTAACACATTCGATAAATAACGTATTTTACAGCTTATCGCGGCTGAAAGAATGCCATAAAATTAATTAAGCCCGCCACTAGCGATTATATTGATTGTTAATGTCACGGCAGCTAAATTATGACAATTATTTTCACGCTAGAATTTGATTCTCTTCAATATGCGCGTAAAACGTCACATAAACGCATTGACTAAAGAAATAGTGACTGATTGGATATTTTATTGCGTGGTTACCTGCAGCTATTTCGTAGACTAAAAATAGGATCGTTGTGTAGGAAAATGACATGAGCAGCTGGTGATTTAATTGAAGTAACTATCGATAAATGTCAATAGCTGTCAAAACAGACATTTTTAATACATTCAACTTGTAAATGACGATGCAATGCATCGAACGTGGAATGACATGGACAGGGGATCCCGGCCTATAGGAATGTTTTCAGGCTATCTATACGGTTATGGTTAAAATATGATATTTGAAAAACGAGAAGAAATCAGGACAAATGGTCATGTATTTTCAACTCATCTTTATAAACTATATTTGACCATTATTGAAAACAACAATAGAAAAACATTATATTTTAAAAAATATTAACTATAACTTAAATAAATACAATTCATATATAGTAAATATCATTTATTAATGAATATTATAACGTTCGCCTATTTGTTTGTTGCAAAAATACAAATATTTATTTTTAGAGATCGCGATTTTGTTTACATATTAACCATTGCGACACTTGCCAATAAATTAATTGGAATTAATTAACGAATGGAAAAGATATATTGCATATCAGTTTAAAAACAAGACGTCGTAACATTAACATCGCCAAAAGAAGAATGTTACATTAAATTTCTCAATTGAATTAATCAAATCCATTGAGCTCTCGGAACAGGGAATAGTAAACAAAAACATGATTATATTCTCAAATTCTGCGATAAAATTAATAGCGCGACAATATCGAGAGCCAGTAAACAGAACAAAATTTTGGAATCGATTAAAATTCAGTTTGACAAATATTTTACTACGGTGAAATAGACAGGAGCAGTGGTGTAACGAAAACAGTGGATGAAGACTAAATTCCCCCAGAATGTATTGCATTGATTTTTTTTTAAATAAATAGTATGGATAATATTTGCAAAAATAATTATAAATATCGTGCTAATTGATGTGTTTAACTGCTTACCAAATTTAATGAAAATATGTTTAAAATATCTTTAAAATATCTTTAAAAAATAAATCTTTAAAAAAATGTTCACCAATTTTTACACCATATTTAATCTTAAAGTGTTAACTAGATATTTACTTCTTGTTAGTCTATTATATTATTTGCCACTAAAAAAAAAATTAATTTATATAAACACCAAACTGCCTTAGTTAGAATTGAGGGGGAAGAAGAGGTAGCAAAAATAGGGAAGGGAGTTCGGCAGGGATGTACACTCTCACCGTTATTATTTAATCTATATATAGAAGATGCAATAAACAAAGTAAAAGAAGAGTATAGTGTAGGTGTGAATGTACAGGGAGAGAAAATATATATGCTGAGATTCGCCGACGATATAGCTATATTGGAAGAAAGCGAAAAGAATTTAGAAAGGGTATTGAATGGTATGCAGGCAGTATTGACTAGGGATTTTAACATGAAAATAAATATAGGTAAAACTAAAGTGATGAGGTGTGACAAAAAGGAATGCAGTAGAAAAATGAGGATCACAATAGGAGATAATAGAATCGAAGAAGTGTCAGATTTTTGTTATTTAGGCAGTAGAATCACAAAAGATAATCGAAGCAAGGTAGATATAAAGTGTAGGATAGCACAGGGTAGGAAGGCATTCGTAGAAAAAGAACAGATTTTAAGATCAAATATTGACTTGGGTATTAGAAAAAGATTACTGAAGGTATATGTTTGGAGTGTAGCACTGTACGGGTGTGAGGCGTGGACTATAGGAAAGGAAGAGAAGCGTAGATTAGAAGCACTTGAAATGTGGTGTTATAGGAGGATGATGAGGATTGGTTGGGAAGATAAAGTAACAAATGAAGCTGTACTAGAGTTAGTAGGGGAGAAGAGAAGTATTTGGAGAGTGTTACAGCGTAGGAGAGACAGATTAGTAGGGCATATTCTTAGGCATGGGGGGATTATGCAATTGATCATAGAAGGTAGAGTGGAGGGAAAGAGAGGGGTAGGTAGGCCTAGATTGGAGTATGTGAGTCAGATAGTTGAAGACGTTGAGATGAATAGCTATAGGGAGATGAAGGGATTAGCTCAGGATAGATCGGCATGGCGTGCTGTTTCCAACCAATCTTTAGGATTGCGGACTCTTTAACTTAACTTAAAAAAAAAACTTTTTGTTTCCCAAAAATAGAAAATGATCACCATATTTTAGACGATATCTAATTTTAAATCAATAACCAGATATTGACTTCTTGTTGTCTCTTTGTATGCAAAATAATATTTACCAAACGTAAGAATACATATTTTTAAAACGAGGAAAATGTAATCATAATTTTACGATATTGGAACTGAAATTAAAATTAATAATTCGTGACTAAATCTAAAGTTCTTTTTCCGACCAAAAAATAACAGTAGTAATATCGAATATACATTTGATGAACATTTACCAAATTCAGTATAACCATTCTTTTTAATGGAGTACAGTGTCTAGGGGTTCAGAGTTTAATTTGGTAAACATTTAATTTGATCTCATTGATTTATCAGCATTTATATAATTGATGTATGACCTGTGGTATATTTTTTAAAATATAAAGTGACTACATATTTGTCAATTTTTGTCTATTAACACTAATTAAACAAGTACATCAAATATTATGTCATTCAAATTAGGGTATTTTGCACTAGCGATGTGTAGTTCACTCGCGAATCGTTCACTCTGAACGGTTCAATCAAATGACGGGCGTACTGTGACGATGTTGTGTAACGACCTATAGGTCACTATGATCTAGTTCGTGAACTATCAACTAGATGGTGCACGGTGCACGTATTGATGTACTTGTACTAGTCCTGAACCCGTCGTGTACTAAACCGTTCATGAATCACAACGACTCGTAAACGATGCAATATAATATACATTACATATACAGTACTAACATTTATTTAGTGATAAAGTGTGTTGGTGAACGGAACGAAATAGGAAACTCGATGTAATATTTGTATCAGTTGGTATCAGATTTCATTTGGAATAATATAATTAATATATTCGCAAGATTTTAAATATGTTCTTAAATATGTCATGCCATAGCAAATTTTTGCAATAATGCAAAAATAAACATGTAAATCTTATAGTTCTTCTATTTCATACTGGGTGCAATGCAATCACTTAATATCAAATCAAAGCTTTGAAGTTTGAACAGAGAAGATTCGGAATAGAAACGATTTTATCTAGTTCATTTTATAATAGTTTGTACATTTAATTTTCAAGTGCTAGTAAAGTAGTAAACATTTTCATCAGTAACTACCAATAAGTATTTTAGAACTGCATATAAATAATCGTGAGTACCTAGAGAAGATTATATTTTCTTATATATATGTTTTGTATAAATTATAAACATTGTTATCTTTTCTTCCTCATTCCTAATTCAAAATAAGTATTGTTATATTGCAATTTATTTATTTTTTACCAGTTAATATTTTTATATTGAGGGAAAAAAGAGATTATTTTCAGTATGTGCATGTATTTCATATAGATCGTGAACTAGTTCATTTTTCAAAGGTGTAGTAGTTTACGACCTATAGTTCGTGAACAGTACATTGAAATGAACTACGAATTACGAACTAGGTCCTCAAAGTGAACTACAGTTTGCCATCGCTATTTTGCACAGATTTGTTATAGATTTGAAATTACATTTTACTGAAACAGCCCTTAATAATATCCCGACTACTTCACTGGATACAGGCATTTATAATAAGTACATCCAAAAATAGTTTCTACGCTAAATTCTTCATGGAAATGGACGTAGGAGATGCGGTACTAAATTACCCCGATATACCAAAACAAATATCTATATCGATAAACATTCATATGCGTGCCGATGGTATGCCAAAAATTAATAAAACACAAATTAACACAAAATGGTTTCCAAGTTCAAATAAGTCAATGCAAATGTTTATTCAACATTGATCGAAAATTATATGTTGCAAAATGTGCTATTTGTCGATTGTGCTCAGAAAAATCTTTAATTGGAATGGTTGCGGTTGACCTCTAATAAGGCCGTGGCAAAGGCGCGTGCAAATGCAATTTCTATTACTTTAAATGCGTGTCCTTTATTACATTATTGCGTAAGATATTTCAAAATTATTTGTCACATTCTGACCGAAAATATCGTTTAATAAATTCTACGCGCGGCAACCTAGAATGTCAATTTAGAATTGCAGATATAATTTTATTAGTTTACGATTTTCGAAACTTCTAAGCATGGGAATAAATCGATCTTAAAATAGCACAACTTCGATCCGACTATCTGTCTATACACATAATCTATTAATATAACTGAATTAATAGAATAATAGCAATACAAACAGTTACAGGGTCACAGGATTATCTTTAAAATATTAATTGAATATTATCAACCTATCAATCATTTATATTAATGTCTTCTTGGGCGATGAATAGACTAGTGTTCCATATTAACAATAATCTATAGAATACAGGCACCATACAGCCGATTAATTATCTTAATCACTTATCGCGCAAAATAATAATGAACTTTATAACGAAACACCAAATTCTATATTACGAAGCTATGTTAATCATTGAGTAAAACACCGAAGGAGCAACGTTCATTTGTCCAAAAATGAATATATTCACCGCGAGACAATGTAACACCCTGTATTTACATCCTACTTAAGCACGAATCGGTCGCATACATTTTATATAATGACTGTTTATGAACAACTGCATGTGCAAAAATTTTGGCGCCGCTCGGATATTTCGAGATTTCTCTATTTCCTCATTATAAGTCACCTTTTTGCTCGCTCACGAGCGCAGTGAATACGAAACACGACGAGTGAACGTTGCCGATGCCAACCATGTTGGTATCGTGCGAAGAGAGCGACATTGCGATTCCTCAGGATCAACCACACGATCTACCTACCGCCACGCCAAAGACGCTCTTCTGTCGAGGAGACACTACGATAGATTGCGCAGACACGTATATTACTTATTGGGCATTCAATTATATACGACGTACTCATATGCAGATGCTGAACTGATACGCGAACGTATGTTTACATCGTCAGGTTAAAATCTGCAGACTATAATGTTGCCGCAACTGCATTACCGACCGTCGCAATTGATATCTTCGAAACTATATATGCGCGCCAACTTGTTTGTTAAGATAATGCAATTTCTTTGTGGAAATTGGAAAAATAATCAGCGTAGATGCTTATATAAAAAACGGTATACCACAAGGATCGGCGCTTGCACCTGTGCTATATTTACTATATATCCAAAATATCATCACAACAAAAAACTTGACTGCACAATCTTTGCGGACGACATAATGCTACGATATAAAGCGAAGAACCCCCCAGATAAACTCGAAACTATAATAAACAGTGACATAAAAACATATGTACATAGGCTTATTGAAAATAAACGAACAATTAATGTATAGAAAACTGAAGTAATACTATTTAACCAAAAGAACAAATCAAATGTGCAACTGAAAATTAAAATAAATAGTGCAGACATTAAACAAGTTAAAAATACCTTAAAGCATTAAGTAGCTTTTTAAGTACATTTCGAAGGCTGTGCCCCCATCTTCAGTAGCACAAGATAAAAACTAAATAAAATACCTTCCACGATGACATTTTTTTTACGTTCATTGACTCGTAAATATTTGTGTAGATCAAATTTATTAGTTATTAATTACAACATATGTTTTTCACACGTTTATGTTTACGTATATCTTAATATTATATTGACAAGTAGCATTATAGTATACAGTATGTCTATTTATTTACAGTTTTTTTTTCAGTTTGTTCAGTTCTTAAGTTATATTATTATTATAAATTTACTTATACTTGTACTCGTCCTGGTATTTTATATAAATTGATTTATGTATCGTAATACTTTATACTATTATTTTGTAACTTACAATATATCAATAAACTGATGGGGTTCACCAGTGGCGGCTGGTGCCATTTAAATCTGGGGGGGCGCATTTCTTAAAAAATAACATAATAGTGAGAAATCTTACCTAAAATGGATGCAAAATGATTAAATTGAATCATTTCTTGAAAGTGAATTCCACTCTTCTATCTTTCATTGATATAAACTTTTCCAAAACTTTTTCGTTAAAATTGTAAATATCTTGCACTCAATATGTTCGCGGCGCAAGCTTTATCTTTTATGAAAAATAATGCCGAGATAAAATATCGCAATACAGCAATATATATCTACGGTTTTGATGCGGTCAATGTTCAGGAGGGGCGCGCGGCCCTGCGGCCTGCATAAGGAACCGCCACTGGTCTTATATAGGGTGTTCCATATAGATTCATCAGACTGATAGTGAATTTTATGATATCAAGATAGAATCTTTAGTTCTTAGATCAGATGATGCTGCGGCGAAACTTTTCGCAAAACTTTGCCATCATAACACCGCAAAATGTATATGGATGATCATCGTATTCAAGATGTCAGGTAATGCCACTTTCGAAAAAATGTACGTGACTCGTGTCTTCTTGTATAGCTTTAGGTTCTTTAGTGATTTGAAATAACAGACGGTGTAATTGCAATGTAAGGAGTCAAGACGGGTAATAGATATTAGGATTATTTTGTTTTAGGGTCTAGGATTATGTAATTGTTGCACAATATGTTGCGCATCGCAACCATATTTATTGCATTTAATTTACCGAAACGAATTGCTCATAAAATGAATTGCATAATGTTGTTTGGCAGCACTAGAATATGTCTTCAAATAAAGGTACGTTTATTGCACCATTCCAGAACGTACTTCCTACGTAATCGAGGCTAGAGTACAGTACGGCGGTTTCTGCAAATTTACACACTTTCTGCCCACTTGGGATTTCCGTTCATGACGCTAAAACTCCGCAATGTGCACGAAAAACTTAAAATCGTAGAACAAAACGCAACGAAATATAACAAAACTTAACCCAGCCAGGAAGCCATATTCTTAATATATTTATATTTTTGGTACATGATCTTCGAAAAAAAAACAATTTTACTCGGTGCTGTAGAAAATCAAATTATATAATGAATTGCGTAAATATATTCCAATAGGATATGGTTTATACAGAAAATCGTTAAATTTAAATGTATGCTTCCTTATGAGCGAATTATCACCAAATAGGTAGTTACTTTCAACATTGCATTTAAAATTTAACTACACGTACTATAAACTTCGAATTGCATTATGTACGAGCTAGTGATCCAGCTACTCTGCATTTATCCTTCCACGGAAGGGATTTAACGATATAAATGTCCGAGTCAATTTAAATTTCAATTATACTTTTTAGTCCGACGAGTTCCCTTGCGTTATTCACACAATTCTTAATAAAACTTAGTTTAAATAATACTTCTTCTATTATATCACCTCCTATTGCAACCCTCATCTTTCGGTTGCCACACCCATTGGTTATTACTTTTTGCATACCTTTTCTAAATTCTGCTCCCTATCTACCAAGATAGCTATATCGTGGGCGCACGTCAACATATCGCACTGTCAATGGAATACCAACACAAGTAAAAAAATATAAAAATTACGTTTATCTGTACATTGAAATGTTCAAGCTATCTAATGGTAAACTACCACATCTTCAAATATTAATAAGCACCATCTGAAAAATAAATATGTTTGAAATATTTTTTTTTTCGATGCAATACCACCAGATTTTTAGTTATTTTCTAGTCTTCTATCGACAATAATATTTAATTTCTTAGTTTAAAAGTAACATAACAACCAAATATGTTACTTTCTTATGCATTGTTAATTTTGTGGGCGTTTTCAAATTTTTAATGATAAACCACCGTAACACAAAATGTGTTGTTTTGCAGAGACGTATATTTTGGTTAAATTGGTTAAACTACAAAATTTCATAACACAAAATTATGATAATTTGTTAATGCAATAGCACAATAATTAAAAATTTGTATTATTTCTTTATAAATAATAGCTTTAAGATATACATTAAAAAATACTCAACTTGTCCTTCTTTATCCACCGAAAATTCAAATAAAATATTTTACACTGTTAATTCACCAAATAACATGAATAATTAAAATAAAAAACTTTGAAAAACAATTTTATGAAATTTGTTATAAATATAATTTTATGAAAACGCAAAAACATTGCGAAAATGTTTAAAAATTAAAAAACTCTATTTTCCATTTTCCAGCACATTATAATATTGGACAGTGGCCATTTTTGTACCAAGGTACAGAATTATAATTTAATCGCTCAAATATACAATAGCGTTATGGAAGAAATTTAATTTATATTCTACATAAAATATTAATTATAAAATATTTTCAATACCGCGTAATGTATTTATGTCACTACATCTAAAAATTTTCCTCGAAATTTGTATTTTCAATCATTTTCAATAGCTACGTAGGTAATTAATGATCGTATTTAATAAAATTAAAAATCACATATTAAATTTACAATATTTTAATCCGCAGCTTTTCAATGTCAAAATGCAATTGTACAACAAAAAAAGAAGTTCTTATATTACTTATTTGCTAGTAACAAATTGGTACTTATATTGTCTTGTCTGCAACCACCAAAAAATCCAAAAATAATTATAGATTCTTCGTTATCAATTAAAATTGCATGGGATTTTCCCAACCTAAATCTCGCTAGAACCGAACAAGGATTCCTTAATTAAAAATTCATTAGCGGACGCTGGACAGCTCGGATTAACTAACTCTATAGCACAAGACAATAAATGCTGTACTTGTATGACCGTGTTTATTTGATATTGCTACTATTATTTTTGAAGCATGGGGTTTTCCCAAATAGCTGTCTAACGGGCAAATTTCTTTATATTAGGTAGCATTTAGTCAGAACTTCTGTAATGTCATTAGAGCGGTGCTTTTCGTAATTCTTTTTAATCGTGGAACATAGAAAATTCAAGCTATCGACGTAAAATTCTAAATCGTTTATAAAATATTGTTGTAGAAAAATAAACAATTGGTTTAGAATAAAAATATATATATACGCTCTTAAAAATTTCAACAAAAAATTAAAACTAATATAACGCACATATGCGAAATATAAATTTCCGAGTACAGCACCGGAAGTATCGATCAACGATTAAATGTTTTTTTTTTATATCACAATAGCGACTCTCAATCGATTACTGATATTTGATATAATAAATAAGACATATGATAAAAAAAAATTTTAACTTGCCGTTATGCTAAATTAGTATGTAAAATTGTAAAATTTTATGCCCAGGAGTATTTGGTCCTTTATAAAAAACTTTTGATCAAATCGTGAAGGAGTTTCGAAAAAAAAAGTACACATATGCGCTGTCCTTAAGGACTTAAGGCCAGCGTCTCCTCATACGAAAAGCAGGGGTTCGGCAGTGTGTCTAGCATTTCTACAATTTTCATTATTTTTGTACAATATTTTTATGAAATATTCCTAAAGGATGGGGCTTTTAAATGGTGTATTTATTTTTATTTTTATTTTGAAGAACATGTCGAAAAAAAATCATAACTTTCATCACAAAAGACCAGTTTTCTGACGTTGTTTAATCGAGGAAGCTAGTAAAAAAATTAGAAAAAGTCTGACCGTTCCATAGCTAGACATCTTATCTAAAATCAGTAAAAATTGCGTATTTTAATTTGCTTTCGTTTAATAATTGGGCTAACCCTGAAGTCCTGAAACCCTGAAGTCGAAACTGTAAAGGTTCGGCAGCGTAATTCGGATTTCCGCAATATTTTTGTACAATATTTTTAGGAAATGTTCCTAAAGGATGTAGCATTTGAACGGTAGATATATATATTTTTTTAATTTCAAGAACATGTCGAAAAAAAATCATAACTTTCATCAAAAAAAGACGATTTTTCAGACATCGTTTTACGAAGAAATTTAAATCTACGAATTATCATGATGTAATATTGCAAACGAAACAATATGGTGATTTTAACTAAAACAATTGACTCGTTTAGTAATTTATAACATTTATTTTCAATCGAAGAGGATTGGCTCCACAACCCGGATCTTCTAGACATTCTACAACGATTAGAATGAGCCATTTATTTAAGTATCATTCAATTATTTATATTACCTTTGCAACAGCATAAACGCGTACGTCTTTACACTATACAAAAATGTACACAATAATTAAATAGAATAGAAGACAAAATGCCAAAAGGCAGACATAAAACCATTTTATCTGGCTATTACTGCACTATTAATTATTATTTTATAGCGAATCTCGTAAAACACGTACGAATAAACATAAAAATATTTATATCATAGTAATATTTGATGTATTCTTAGAAATTGTTATTTTTCGTTAGCAAATGTAAATTTCTTAACAGCTGCGATTTGTGGAAAAGGCAATATCAATTATTATGAGAATCAAGAATTATTATAACAAGGCGCCACACGTGGATGTTGTGGCAAATCGAATATTGTTCCTAGTCTGGTATTTCAAAAAAATTCCTGGAAACAAACAACATTTTCGGCATTTTCTCACAATTATTTTTAGCGAACTGTCTGATCGAATCCCTATTAATATTTTATTAGCGAATTCCTCCGTTATGCAATAATAAACTGTTTCGACGTCATCGAGTTTATGCATTCTTGTTTACTGTCCATACGGGCATAATTTAAGAGAACGTACATCGCCAATAACCTATTTTGTAATCAATAAACCCACATCGTGAGTGTCAAAATATATCTTACACCGCTAAAAAAATAATTAGAAGATAACAATTTGCAACTGCAAATTGATCCGTGGCGAAATTTATATTTTTAAGTCGAAATTTATATTTTTTAAGTCATACAAAATGGTAATACTTAATTATATGTATAAATATTTCAATTTTGAGACCTGGTGTAATTTTCTATGCATATATTTTATCTGAAATTAATTCAAAAACTATTTTTAAGCGAAGAATTTCTTTATGATCCTTATTTTAGTGCCCGCTCTCAATATTTATCAAAAAAGTAATCACAAATGAAGTGTAAATAATTGTTAAACATAGATCGATGGTTATTATCGCATCAGCTCACGTCGTTTAACTTTTTTAATTTAGCCAACGTAGGTGTAATAAATAAAGTAGAGGAAAGGCTAGGAAAAGATCAGTTTGGTTTTAGGAAAAACAGAGGGACGAGAGAGGCGATTCTAGCACTAAGAACGGTAGTAGAAAAAAGAAAGAGGGTAGGAAAGGTAACTTGCATAGCTTTTGTAGACTTAGAAAAGGCATTTGACAATGTAGATTGGGACATAATGTTTAGAATTTTAAAATAAACGGGTATAGATTATAAGGATAGGAGAATAATTTTTAATTTATATAAACACCAAACTGCCTTAGTTAGAATTGAGGGGGAAGAAGAGGTAGCAAAAATAGGGAAGGGAGTTCGGCAGGGATGTACACTCTCACCGTTATTATTTAATCTATATATAGAAGATGCAATAAACAAAGTAAAAGAAGAGTATAGTGTAGGTGTGAATGTACAGGGAGAGAAAATATATATGCTGAGATTCGCCGACGATATAGCTATATTGGAAGAAAGCGAAAAGAATTTAGAAAGGGTATTGAATGGTATGCAGGCAGTATTGACTAGGGATTTTAACATGAAAATAAATATAGGTAAAACTAAAGTGATGAGGTGTGACAAAAAGGAATGCAGTAGAAAAATGAGGATCACAATAGGAGATAATAGAATCGAAGAAGTGTCAGATTTTTGTTATTTAGGCAGTAGAATCACAAAAGATAATCGAAGCAAGGTAGATATAAAGTGTAGGATAGCACAGGGTAGGAAGGCATTCGTAGAAAAAGAACAGATTTTAAGATCAAATATTGACTTGGGTATTAGAAAAAGATTACTGAAGGTATATGTTTGGAGTGTAGCACTGTACGGGTGTGAGGCGTGGACTATAGGAAAGGAAGAGAAGCGTAGATTAGAAGCACTTGAAATGTGGTGTTATAGGAGGATGATGAGGATTGGTTGGGAAGATAAAGTAACAAATGAAGCTGTACTAGAGTTAGTAGGGGAGAAGAGAAGTATTTGGAGAGTGTTACAGCGTAGGAGAGACAGATTAGTAGGGCATATTCTTAGGCATGGGGGATTATGCAATTGATCATAGAAGGTAGAGTGGAGGGAAAGAGAGGGGTAGGTAGGCCTAGATTGGAGTATGTGAGTCAGATAGTTGAAGACGTTGAGATGGATAGCTATAGGGAGATGAAGGGATTAGCTCGGGATAGATCGGCATGGCGTGCTGTTTCCAACCAATCTTTAGGATTGCGGACTCTTTAACTAACTAGGTGTAATAATAATTTCATTCAAAATCTCCGCGACAAATAAAATATTTTTGCAGAAAGTTTGAAGCTTCAACAAAATCGTCCAAAAACTATATTCGCAATTTTATTATTTAGAATGTATAATTTGAAATGCAGCATTCTTTTCGTATGTATACAGTAAACATTACGTAAATTAAAAACAAAAAATATTAGGCGAATATTAAATAATTGTTATTGTCTAGTATTGTTTTATCGTTTGTATTTAATTTTTTTTCCAGCCGATAATCACAATTCTAATCGCGTTCGTGATAAGGGTGCGGGTATGTTGTGTAATCTAGGCTAGGTGATATTTGCGTTACCTAGACCATTCGCTTAATTATTTATTTATAGTTCACACGAGCACTTACTACATTGTTTATATTGATTAACATTATAATGAATTGTTCAACATCTATATAATCGCTGATAGCGCGCAATAATATATCATATTAGTACCTCAAATAGCGATCTGAAGAACCATTATTGCTGATAAGAGCTACGCCTATTAATTATATTGTTCTACGTATTTCAAAATTATCCGATTATTTCATTATAAATTTTAGGACGGCAAAAATGACCGCAACGTCCACACAAGAGCAATTTTTTCCTTTATTATTTATTATAAAATGGTATTATATAAACATACATTTTTCAAGAAAAATGAACATATTGAATAAACAATTTAAAAAAAAAATTTATGTTTATTTCTTATTCAACCGGACAGAATTTTGTAAACTGACAAATGAATTTATATGCACATGCCTGCGAATTTTTTTATTTTTTGACTTTTCATGCACTCTGGCTCCATATTTTGGACATTAGTCCTTTTTGTACCAAGGTACAGATATATAAATACAATTGTATAAGCTTACTAATTTGAGAAATGGCATATTTTTAATATAAATTTGCGATTGCCCTAAAGTTTTAAAAGACATTACAAGTTTATATCATTTTGTCTTCTTAATTATAACAAACACTGATAGCAAAATATCACAGCGAAATGTTAACGAGAATATCATTTCATTAATAAATTCAATGATGGGGCGACGACTTATCGATGAAACTAGAAACTATTTAAATTGTTGCCGACGTTCCAATATTTATTCAAGACTATTTCAGGCTTAAATGGCAGTTTATTGGATTACAAGAATGATCTAATATATAACTCCTTTGATCTGCCACCCAAATGTTAGAAAAGACAAATTTAACCAAGACTGCACTTGTAAAAAACTTTATTAAAACATCGGTACTGGTTTTGAGAAAACGTAATTTCTCATCTTCAGCCGACAATAGTTTTTACAAGTCAATATTATTACATCTTCGTTGATAATTAAATAAAAGCCACTTATGGTAACGAATTATCGTTGGATGATAATGTTATAAAAAATTTTTTTTTTGTTTTAGTTACAAGTGATCGAATCTAGGAAAAATAGATATAAAAATTGCCGCCATTGCGTAGGTAATTGTAAATCATTTTTTAGATTAAAATTGAATAAAAATACATTTTAATGTTAGTAAAAAGTAAAGAAATTATTCATACTATATATATATTAGACATACAATGTGACTACCCTTCAATTCGTATTAAATTAAGAATATTTTTAATTAATGTTCATAGTACGTCAATTTGAATGAACGGAATTTAGTTTTAATACGTAATTGTTATATATTTTTAAAAATGCTTTGATAACATGTTTGTCTAACTCTTTGGTGTTTTCGAAGGAAAATAAGCCCATATATTTTGTTGGAAGTGGGAAGCAGCGGCGTGCGCGCTAATCAAATCTAATACCACAATTGAATCGTTTATTATGAAAAGGGGATAAGTCAAGAAATCAATCAAATTTTTGTTATATATATAATATTTGTTGTACATCCCTAAATACACCTTTTGTATTATAAGGACAGAAGTGTTCACCCAACCTATCATGTTATAAATCCATTTACACAAGTTGTTTAAGTATATTCCTTAATGGTTTAGTCCGTTTTTCCAAGTTCCTTAGTTAAAGAGTCCGCAATCCTAAAGATTGGTTGGAAACATCACGCCATGCCGATCTATCCTGAGCTAATCCCTTCATCTCCCTATAGCTATTCATCTCAACGTCTTCAACTATCTGACTCACATACTCCAATCTAGGCCTACCTACCCCTCTCTTTCCCTCCACTCTACCTTCTATGATCAATTGCATAATCCCCCCATGCCTAAGAATATGCCCTACTAATCTGTCTCTCCTACGCTGTAACACTCTCCAAATACTTCTCTTCTCCTCTACTAACTCTAGTACAGCTTCATTTGTTACTTTATCTTCCCAACCAATCCTCATCATCCTCCTATAACACCACATTTCAAGTGCTTCTAATCTACGCTTCTCTTCCTTTCCTATAGTCCACGCCTCACACCCGTACAGTGCTACACTCCAAACATATACCTTCAGTAATCTTTTTCTAATACCCAAGTCAATATTTGATCTTAAAATCTGTTCTTTTTCTACGAATGCCTTCCTACCCTGTGCTATCCTACACTTTATATCTACCTTGCTTCGATTATCTTTTGTGATTCTACTGCCTAAATAACAAAAATCTGACACTTCTTCGATTCTATTATCTCCTATTGTGATCCTCATTTTTCTACTGCATTCCTTTTTGTCACACCTCATCACTTTAGTTTTACCTATATTTATTTTCATGTTAAAATCCCTAGTCAATACTGCCTGCATACCATTCAATACCCTTTCTAAATTCTTTTCGCTTTCTTCCAATATAGCTATATCGTCGGCGAATCTCAGCATATATATTTTCTCTCCCTGTACATTCACACCTACACTATACTCTTCTTTTACTTTGTTTATTGCATCTTCTATATATAGATTAAATAATAACGGTGAGAGTGTACATCCCTGCCGAACTCCCTTCCCTATTTTTGCTACCTCTTCTTCCCCCTCAATTCTAACTAAGGCAGTTTGGTGTTTATATAAATTAAAAATTAAAATTAACCAAGTTCCTGAAAACATTTAATTTTTTGACTTTTCAGTATAAACGATTTAATTGTATAAAACAGCTCTGCCAAACTAACTATATACATTGGCCGTATGAATTAGCCTTCTTTATACAGTAAGCATTCATTAGCTCTGCTTCGCTCTGACAAAGCTGAAGAAACGGTCCATGATGTCTTGGAGGTGCATTAGTTCAATTCATCACTGTATAAAACATCATCCAAAAACTATAACAAAATTTGTGACACCGTAAAGGTATGTATCCACAAAAGAAACATAGACCAACATACAGCAACATGTTTCGTTGGCCTGTGTTGCGTAATATTGCGTCAAGTTGCTGTGAGATTTCACAAAAGTAGGTGCTTGCTGCATGTTTCGCTAAAGATCAAAGGAAAATATGCAACACAGATAAACATTCTGTCACATAATCGAATAGTTTCATCAGTGTGGACGGATGCAAGTGCGACTTCGTTGTAAGTTGTTTCTCTCAGCGGCTGCGATTGTAACATCTTCTTCGTCCCACCATGTTGTATAAAGCATTAGTAACTTATGTTGCTTCGGTGTAGACAAAATGTCCACCGACGTTGATAAATTTATTTTCAAATCGAAACATTGTTCAACGCAACAGTTGCTGTATGTTTCTTCGGTGATTACATACCTTAACAATCGTACCAAATTTGTGTTACGGTTTTTGGGTGATGTTTTATACGATTATTTAACGGCGTCTAGACGATTTTACAACGAACACCACAAGACAAACGCTTCGTGCGTGCAGCGAGTTGAGTGAGTGGTACTGTATATGAAGTGCACGTTACGGCGTGTGCGCTGTACCGACCGCTCAGCTGGGCACGGAGCTGCAGCTCGCTTCTACCGCTCGTCGTCGTCCTTATCCCCACCACGCCAACTACCCCCGATCCAGCCGCGCTCGTCCTGGCAGCTCGCTGCAGCGCTGCAGCACGGTACCACCACTACGATCCTTGCGCCCGGCGCGGTGAGCGCGCGCGTCGCGGCGAGTACTACCACGGCTCTAGGCGATCCGCGTGTGCCGTGCATGATAGGGATAGGTAGTAGCCCGCGATCAACGCCAACACAGCTCACTTTACACCCAGCTCTTCTACTCGCTGCAAGCGCCGCTATCATTGAGTGTAAACTGTATAGCACAGCGCGCATCAACGCACCAGTTATCATTGAAAAGTGCCTTTTTTCTATATTAGTGTGGGAGTTTGTTGTAGAATAGTTATAGTAGGGATTGCTTTGGACTTCTGTACGTACAGTAGAGTAGGCTGTCTACCAGTGTATGATATGCACAGAATATTAGCACGCACTTGGAGTTTTCACACCGGCGAGTATAAATAATATACGCGCGGCGCGAATTATTTTCTGTCAGTACCGTTCTGTACGTTCGTCGCTGACATCAGGTGGAACGACGGGTCGAGATATACAGAGATACGATATCTCCGTATCAGTGACTACTAATGTACTCTAGGCAGACGGCCGCCTCCACCACCGCCGCCGCCAACGTCTTGAATCTTGGCGACCGCTAAATGTCCACGCGATTGTTCTCTCATCAGTGCAATTGTGACTGTGGTTGTTATTCGTTCAGTTTAAATTTGTACTCTCCGTCCGAGCAACACGTGAATTTAGCCGTCATGCGATTGTGCGACATTGCGGTGTAGTTTCTGTAAGCCCGGGACATTTTCTTGCAAAGTATTACCGTGTTTACGATCCAAAGGACATTTTTAACCAAGACAATGTTGCTGCATAGTGTGTGCGTGCTCCTGTTGCTCGCCATCGGCGCAACAGAGAACCATCTCATGGAAGACGAGCCACGGGCAAGAAATAAAGCTTTCGGTAAGATTCGATATATAATTTTTTCATGATTGTTTAGTAAACGTATCATTTGCGTGTGATTATGTTATAAGTAGGCCAGTTCTGCATTCTGAGCCGCAAACGAATCGCCTTTGCAAATCAATTAAATTTTTTTTTTTAATCGGTCGTAAATGTCCCGCGCAAAATACTACGACATTATTGTCAATTTGCATAATAATTATTAATTAGAACCGTTATAAATTGTTAATTCTGTAAATTATAAACCACCGACCGGTGTACACAGTGCAGTATGATGTAATGTTTCCAGCCAGGCAAAACTTACGTACTCATACAATAAATGTATGCGAATGATTAATTAAGTTTGAAATGCTAGAACGATCATAAATTAATTGCCGTCTTATTTCGCTATTTGTCATATATTTAGTAATGCATATTAATAAGGAATGCCAGAGTCGAAAGATAACTGTAGTTGTTTTTGAAAAGCTGGGGCGAAAGTAAACAATGTGCGGGAAGTTTTAAAATAAATGTGACATCGTACTATTGAGCAATTTGTTGCTCATTCATTTTTTACGGATATTGTATAGAAAATTGATAATAATTGAACATTACTTTCCACAATAGCAATTATTTTAATTAAAAACAAAAAATATATATAAATCCATTTGTGTATACGAATATTGCTACAAGCAAGTGTATTAATCCGTATATATAAGTTTTCTTTGAAATTGTTATATTGCATTCTGTACTTTATAAATATTTAAGAATTGGATAAGTTGCCGAGGCACGTATGTACCAGCGAGGGATCAAAATCTTGGAAAATGACTTTACAATAATAATGCTCCCTGATCATTCGGTTTTCCCCACAATATTCAGGAGTTAAGTACCATCAGCATTGTAGTAGCTAACATAATCCTCGAGTTAATCCGAAGGGGTTAATCACTTATTAGTATTATTAACAGCAGCCGGTGGTCTCTTCAATTTTAAACAATATTGCCGCATCTTTTTTTATAACAAGTTGAATTACCGTTTGTATTTTCACGTTTTAGAATTTAAAACTTTTAAAGAGAAAATTATAGTTGCTCTGAATACGTTTTTGCCTTAATTAAAAAATAAGGGACAGAAAAACTAAGAGTATTAATTGATAGAATCGATTTTTTTTTGATTTCCGTTCTAGGCATTTTCGTCGTTTTCGAGGCCCTTCTATCTTTACATGTTTTCTTTATTTAATCTTCAGCTCAGATGTCGTTCGTAAATTTTTTATTTGATTTGATTTTTATCAGATTTATTGACTTGAAATTCTTAAGGAAATACCGCACTTTTAACACCTTTCAAGTTTGTTCAAAATGAATATATAATCACCTTGTATACATGGCATTTAATTATTCGAAAAAAATGAATTCAAAATATACAGAATTGTATCTTTTAAATATGGGTTTATTTTCATCAATTTTCACAATACAAAAGGTTTGAAGGATGCAATAAATTTCGGACGATATCCCCGATAACAATTTCAATGCTATTTTAATATTGGTTTCCTTCGTTTTGTAATTACTCAATGTCGATGTTTTATTTGCAATAGTTTTTTTTTGTTTTGCAATTATTTATCACAACATAGTGCACAACTAGCAGTTTCACCATTTTAAACATATACACAACTGGTATATTTGTTTTGTCTTTGAACCGCGCAGTGAAGCCAACATATAAAAAACGATTGATAAATTCGGAGTCGTGTATTCTGTAAGTGCATTTCAGCTCGGACAGATTATATCGGGCATGTTTGGCTTGGCGTCTAGCGCCTGTAAAAATGATTTACCAAATGCGTCTGCTTCATTTATAATCGATTTAAATTCAGAATAATGGCAAATGCATGGCAGCGATTAGGTCAGTTATAAATAAAACAACAATATACAACATAGCGTAACAGTTGTACAGAATCGTTATTTAATGGAGCCGTATTAATATTTAACAGAATCAGTTTAAATTTTTACCGAAAAGATATGAACCCCTTTCATCTTAAAAAAAATCGATAATTTTCACTAGACAATACATTATCAATTAAAACTGTTCGTATTGATTATATTTAAAAAAATTGATTTATTTTCATAAATATGCCTTGTTAAAATCACGTCACTCATTTAATACATACAGGGTGACTATTTTTAACAAACTGTTCAATAATTTTTTTTTGTATTAGCTTTTTTCACGGCTGCAAAATCGATTCAGAAATTTGTTTCAACGATTTGTCGTGTTACATGTTACGATATATAATAAATACTTCAGTAAACTATAAAAATGTACTGTTCCTGTTTTTATATGTCATGAAAATATCTGTATCGAATCGATGCATGTATAATAATACAGTACGATATTTATTTCAAATTACGACAGAAATAGATTGTTCAGACATGTAGTATAGTCTACAATAATATGATGAATGTTAAAAATAACTGCAGTGATATAGATTGTACTTCCTATCCGCTATTTTTGATAGAAATTTACAATTTTTATCTAATGACTGGCGTCGGTGTCGGTTTCAACAAACCCAACGTAATAATAGCCAATATATTTGCTAGTTTTTAACACCTTGTAATTATTGCAAAATTGAAACACAATCTGCGTAGCAAAATGGACAATGTTCAATTGTTGTTGTTTTTTTTTAATAATTATAATTTATTACACTCGAATATTGGAAATGACGAATAAAATAGAACTAAAATCATAAAACAGCGTCTTAATAATGGATGTGGGTTTTGCTTTTAATTACTTACTAGTTTTTTTTTCTATTAATATTGCCAAAATTTAAAATAAATTGTAAAAACGAAAAGATCTGCGATAGTACATAAAAGCAACGAGTTTATGTCAATGTATGGAAAACGGACGAAATAAATTTGCAAAAACACATTATAAAATCTAAATAGAATTTGTTTATAAGGAGTTCATACGACATAAGGATTGCGATATTTTGCGGCGCCAGCAAAATTTATTGAACAAAACATAAAATATTATAGTCTTACGGCTCTTGCCATAGAAAGAGTTCATCGTCATTCACGATTATTTCTGTATAGATTCGTTTAACATTAACCATTAAATCGGAAAAATGTTTATTCTCTATCTCGACGTTTTTTTTTTTTTAATTGTCATAAATCAGTAAAGAAAATTTTTTGATAGTTTAGTATTGCTAAACTATCGTCGTATTATTGTATTAAACATCACCCAAACCGTCTGTTGGAGGTACTTATTGAGCGGTTTCGACTTTATAGTACTTTGATTCTGCACAAAATTGTGAAAAAATATTATTCATGTTGGTTTCACTCCGCTGTTTTTTCTAATATGGCTTTTTTTTTCAATGAAGGTTTCTTTGTATAAAACATCACCCAAAAACCGTAACACAAAGCATTTATTAAGTGGATGCGCATTTCGGAGACTATGCCCCCCCATATTCGGTAGCACAAATAAAGATACCTCTGTCCCTCACCCGGATCGCTGTTTTATACAATTATTTAACGCCGTAGTGACGATTTTACTATCATAGTATTTGTTTTTAAGCCGCGGTAAATAGGAAAAAAAAAAGCGTAAGGACATTCCACAATGTGGTCTATAAATGAAATGAAGCACAACATGGTGTCGCGCAATCTGCAAAATAGCGAGCTAGTCAACTGTATTGGCCGAGAAGAAATCATTGGCACTCACACCGTCTGATCGGTAACAAGAATTACAAGCACATTTGAATGCCGCAATGCACACAGACTACTATATAGGTTAGGTACATATTAGGGAGGCTGATCTCGATCATTTGTGTGCACCGCTCCATCTGCGGAGAACGTGTACCGACTCTTGAAAACACGGTACTTCCAACGCCCGACACAATCTACAAGAAGTACTTCTCACGACTCGCAATCATTTAAAAAAGTCGTACCTTAAACTTCTAGTGGCGCTTCTCATCTCTTATTCAATTACGAATAAGGTACATTCTTTGTCATAGAAAGTTGCGAATGGAAAAAATAAAAATTCATGATTTTAAGTTATGAATTTTGATCGATTTCATAGTTCACCTATTCATACATGAAAACCTTTGGATTTCAATAAAAATTATATATGAACCAATAGAATATCACCCAAATACCGTACCTTAAGTAGCTAGATGCGCACTTCGAAGGCCATGCCCCCATCTTCAGTAGCACAAGATTAAAAAATTATAAAATACCTCTGGCACGAATCGTGATTGATATACTATTAAATAAATAAGTCAACTGGACAGAAGTATTTCAAAATGGCATATAATATGACCTATAAATCTTTTAAAACAATATAAATTGTTAATAGATAAGATGAAATTGGGCCTGAATCTAAATTCATTAAATTTGATTTAGATTTATGCATGTATATATTTTCATCAGCATTTAACTAGGAATAATTCAAAACACTTTTAAGTAATTTAAGTAAACTAATTTGAATGGGATGACCTGATTCAAAAATATGCTCGGCTACAGCACTTTTATCTTTTCTATTTAATCTGAAATGAGCTAAATGCTCCTTAAATCTAGTTTCAATTGGTGTACGTGTTTGTCTTCTATATATACTTTAGGACAACTAGAACAAGATATTTCATAAATATAAGATTTTTTATTGAAATCAATAAAAAAAAATTTTAAAAACAAAACATGCAAAAATTGATAATTGACAAATTTCAACATATTTTATGAAGAATAGAATCAAATCCTTGGTAAAGGTTCATTCACAACAAAATTGCGGAGCGTATTCAGTGACTTCGGAATAATATCCGCGCAATACATTTAATTTTAATTTAATAAATTCAAGTCTTAAATGACATTAACAACTTTGGAATGGTCAATAAATACCTAAATATTATCTAAACTTCTACCAGATGCGTATTTCGAAGACTAAGGTCCAATGCCAGGCAAATAATGGGCACAATAGCGAGCCAATATTGTTTTTAATATTTATTTACTTGGTTTATAGAGATTTTATGATTACGATACACCCACTCCCATATACTAAAAAACGAAACTTCTAAACTCGTTTAAGCTTCATTTATTGAAAAATCAATCAACAAACGGCGTAATTCTGTCGCAGTATATAATAAAGTGCTCGTTTTCAAGCAATGTGTTTGGCGAAAATGTTCTTGGATATTAATTAATTAGCGATCAAATAATCAGAAGGACGGCTGATTCGTTAGTCAGGTTTGTGAATGAAATATTCCATCGCTACCGCAAGTTCTGATGTCCATTGTCTGATGATGGATAGCGACGCTTTTAAAACAACCTACCAATAAATACTGGCAATTAACGCCCAGTGTGTTATACATCATAACCATCAATTAAACTGATTTCGCTCGCATGGTGACTAGAATCCATGTGTACTGTGTATTTATTTCGCCGAGCATCGGTAATTAAAGGATAGCGAATTGAACGGTTTCGTAATTTTTAATAATAGAATCTTATTCTATGACTCGTTTCATTATGACATTTGTGGTGTAGAGTTGAAGGTTTCTTTGCATAGTACGCTAAAGCAAACCTTTTTTTTTTTTGGTTCCTTTCAACCATTTTTTTCTCTCTCGAGGAACTCGCATTTGTACAGACTGCAAACGAGACCTTATGGCTTGTTATTTATTTCTATTTAGGAGATGATACGTGTTATCAGTTATCATCTTATTTACATTGACAATAGCTATTTTTAGATAATGGAGATTGATATATTATATAGCTGCTCAGATCCTAAACGAAGTGGTCTATTCCAAAAAAATATACGAGCGGCGCATAATAAGTTTCGATACCTGTAAATAATTGAGTACTATTTCTAATATGCAAAAAAAAATTAGAATGGAAATGTTCGATAAAAACCCATTTTTGTTATATTGGAACAAAATAATTTTGTAGGATATACAAATCAAACATTTTCAAAATTTTATAATTGATAACAAATCGAATGAGGCCCTACAATAAGATATTCTATTCACTTGATAAAAATTGATTTTTTTTATTTTTTTTGACTAGGCCGTCTACATACTCAAATAAATGAAATTATACATTATGTCATGCGCTAAATATAAAACGCCAAGAAACAAAAAGCGATTACGATTCCTGGCTGATTAATTTATATTTAAATTGTAATTGCTGCATGTTTATAGAATTAGTTATGATAGACATTTTCCGTATTTTCACGAACGTCAATCGTTTCATTTCAACAAGTTAATTTCTTGAATGATATATTATGATATCGAATTAACGTTGATATTTTATTATGCCAGATCTAATCGATATGCATTGCAAATTACAATAAAATTGCTGGTAATATTTTACAACATGACGTTTACAATATACCGCAGAGAACGGAAGAAAAGAGTGCTGTTGAGTGCAATATTAATGTTTTTGACATTGTATATAGGTCGATACAATACATTTGCACATTGTAACATCATTATATCGAATGATTAATTGCGAATCTACATGCCGAATGATATATTTATAATACCCAATTTGCATGTATTATGGCAAGAATTGGCCGCTGCTTATGAAGTTTATGGCTCTTCCATAGCAATGTTTGTTACATTTAAAAAAAAAATACAAATACATTATTCTAACGCAGCCCTTAATACCGTTGTAGGGAAAGCACAAAATAAAGAAATTTTAATAAATCCTGTACGTGTATCGTATGCGAGTATTATTCCGAATACGATCGGAAAATATGTAGTAAAAGAACATTTATTATATTTGTACATATCAATTTAAATCGTTCACGCAGATGTCAAACATTTTTTAGTTAGTGTTATGAATAAATTCGATCACACTGTACACGTGCAAATATCTTTTTTGGAGTGCTAAATAAGAAATTGCGTCAATGCATATATTTTGCACTGAATTTAGTAATGACTTTTCGGAGTGAAAAAATAAAAAACACGAATAAAATCGTATTTACACGAGTTATTGATACGTTGCGGCGTTTCAATAATCCGAAAAAAAGTAATGTTAATTCGTGATCATATTTTATAATGGGATCTTAAATAGGAACAACCAATTTATTTATTAATTATGTAAGCGGCCTTCCTTAATCTTACCATATATAGAGTAATATTTTACCAAGAAAAAAAAAACATACGCCACAAAAATTTGCATAGTACCATTTATCAAAGTCATCGATCAATCATATTTTGTATATTGAATTATCTGGACCGTACACGGTTTTAAAAATTATATACACCCGTTCTCATGTAAAATGATCTAATTTCAGCTTTTCCGCAGCGTTGAATCAAATTAAATTTTATATTCGGAATAAATTTCGCATTAAATGGAAATTGTGCCAGCTACAAATTAAGTGAATTAATTATAGTGGCCATTATATTACTGCAATCTCATTCCAATTACAACTATTAAGCGAAAATATATATAAATAAAGTTCTATGGCATTGCAAGGGCAATATACTTAAGCCGTATTATATTTTGAGTTAAATCTTTTATAGGATATCGAAGCCGATGGCGTTAAAAAAATGCGCAATATTAATTTTTCTGTGGTTCTGAATGTAATGAACCAAGGTCGCGTCTGTTCCATTTAATGAATATAAATATGATCAAGTTCAATTCTTCTTACAATGATTTAAAACTATCAATTTCCTTAAGTAGATTCTGGTAATTCTCGTCTAGTACATTGCAACAATAATTGACAGGCTAAATGATTTGTTACAGCATCTACGCGAATAATTTCCATTTCCTAGCACGGCTACTGTAGAACAAGTTTCACTTCGAATGAAATAATTAAACTATCTAATTCACCGTAGAATATAATACAGTTAGTAAACGCAAACTGTTCTCGTTTTGCTTTAATATTTTGGCATTTACTCGCCATCACTTCTTCCGTAATATATATTTTTAATTCTCACAACAGATCGCAATGTATAAACGTTCACGCGATCTCAGATTTGCCATAAAAACTTTTTAATTCAATACGCACATCGAAATTCGGCTGTTAAATGCGTCCAGATTGTCGGTTGCATGAAATCGTTCGAATTAGATACATTTGTATCGTGTTTAATGGCGCAGATAATACGTCAAGGCGGAATTCGATATTACCGTATGGTATGGGTCTAACGTAATGTTAAATTTGCAAGGCACATTTTCGAGAGGTTCTGGAGCCACTTGCTAGGGTCCCATGGAGCCAACGATCGCTACAGCTTCTCTTTGCACCGAATATCCCATAGATAGCAGCACTAGCGCTGGCTCCAGTACCATTATCATTGTATTTATATATGTGCTGG
Source organism: Leptodirus hochenwartii (assembly GCA_947310635.1). NCBI lineage: Eukaryota > Metazoa > Arthropoda > Insecta > Coleoptera > Leiodidae > Leptodirus > Leptodirus hochenwartii. The sequence continues at coordinate 49,760,887 of OX371176.1, forward strand.
TGGAGCCAATACAAGAGCCAGTGAATGCACGCGAAGGTACGCAAATATACCGAGTATAGTGGGAACTTAAAAACATTTTCTGCCATCTAGTGAGTATACTTGCAATATTTTTTTTGAGTGGCTTCTCTATTCAGACTATTATATATATATATATAAATACAATATTATTTAAAAAAAAATATGTCCATATTACTAAATATTTACCATACACGATACAATATTCGCACCGAATTTCGGTAAATGTAATTGAATTTTTTACTTAATAGTTTACTTAATGAATATGTTGTTTCTCAAATATTTAAGTTGATAATATTATCGATAATAATGCGGAATTGAATCAATTAATGCATTATCAAGCGCTGGCAGAGATAAATACTCGTAATATTTCAATTGAGTATTGCACTTTTTTTAGTGCTGACTATGACACCGATACCCTTTGATTTATTGTCCCTCAACTTCATTATCTTATCTAGACCAACACATAGCGCCAGCCGAGATATTATTAATTATTATTTTTCGTAAATAATCATCTATTTACTTCCCCGAATCGAATTCTTTTCATCCTCCAGAAATATATTAATACGTGCATAGAGTGTGCAGATACGAGAATCCGACTACAAAGTCATCATAAAGTGTGCGTCCGCATATGTGTATAATAATATATGTCTTGTCTGCTGGCCTATAGACCATACAGACAGACGTTTGTAGATAGATATACTAGTCTATGGAATATATACAGGATACGTTGAATTAATTGGAATAATTGTACTTTTTTTTGCACGGGGTAAAAATGTTTTTTTACATGGGGAATTATTGCAAGTTCAGAAGCGCAGAGAGTATTTCTTTAGCAGAAAATGGCAATAAGAAGCATGTGTGGAGTTTCTAAAAGAACAAGCTGTAGAACACTTTTTCGAACATGTCGAATAATAACTGTTCCTAGTATTTCTATATTTGCACACATTAAATACATTAGAGATAATCTACATAAATTTGAAGTATATGAAGATATTCACATGCACAACACTAGAAAGAAACACGATCTAGTGATAGCTTATCATCGATTAAAAAGATATCAAGGCAACACAAACCACAACCAACTAGCTATAAAGATATAACCACCTACCGATTGGAGCCAAAGACACCAAATTATGGACCAAAGAAATTTTACCACATCACACTATATACTTTTGAAATAAAATTTTAAAATATATATATAAAACGTATTGCAACCTGTTTTATAAAAAAATTAAATGTATGTAACTAGACACATTGTAAACAGATTTTTAAAACAATAAATATGTTCTTCTTCATTTTGTAAATTCATAAACGTATGGCAAAAGGCCCAGACGTCCTATTCAATGATTGAGACGTAAATTTGTTATCAATGTTGTTAAATTTCTTTAGTTACCATTTAAAGAGTATACTCAAAATATAAGAAAACACACAAGCGTTCATTTTTGTTTTCGATCAAATTTTGAACTCTGGCATAAATGTAGATGCCGTGCGAATACTTGTCGATTCAACTTGCAGATGTCTTTTGCACTTGCGTTGATTTTGACATGCGAACCTTTCTAGAGAACGGGATGTGTAAAGAAATAATATTCGATTTAGTTCGAGGAAGGAATTGTTTCGAAGTATTGCAGCGATGGATTAATGGGTCGTCTTCTACGATACAGCAATTGATCATAGAAGGTAGAGTAAAAGGAAAATAAAGAGCTATGTAGCTTCGGACAGAGCGACTTTGACTTCAAATCAATCTCTACGATTTACTGGTTAAATAGCCGGTTTAACTTCACCCATGTACATTTCAACGTCCACATTTCCACATGAAGATTATCTCATTTTAAAAATATGTCGATTCGTTCGGATGAAACACCAATTCACTGCGGAATACTCTGTAGGTGGATCGGGTGTGATAGAGATGAAACATTTAGCATTTCGCGGTGGACGACCTCAATCTCAAGTACCCAAATAGACGGCGGCGGCGGTCGTCGCGACGCTAAATGGTGATGCTCGTTCGTTGGCTGGCTAATGCCGGACGCTATTATTGTGTTCGCATCGCTACTCACTTGACCCATTGGAAATGCACTAACGATGGCGATAATCTGTTCATTATTACCAACTCCACTCTATTCTCAAGCTCACTAATCTCACTCCTTCTATTGTAGTGTCATTCACAGGCCTTAGAAAAAATCCGATGGCCAACTAACCATTCTTCTTAGTATCTAGGGGATAAGGCAGAGGACGCATAGCTGCTTGCCAAGGGACCCATCATGGCGTCTGTTTTGACAAACAGGAGGTAGGCCACGGAAAGAAATGAAGAAGAACGTATAAGGGGTGATATATAGGAACTCATTTGCACACGCCATTCGTGCTGATTGTATTGGTTATAAATCTATTTTGTTCGTTGAAAGAACAGGGTGGGCTACGTCTTGCGAGTAGCTCACATCTGAAACTCGCCCATTGTAATTTTTGAATTCTTGCTATAAATTGCATTATTATTATTATTCCACTCGTATTATAAAACCCCATAAAACTCTACCACCATTCGACATCAAAATTGATTTCAGATTAAAAGGAGCTTCTATTAGCTTATATAATTTTTCCTCTTGAGTTGTCATACTTTTTTACAATCTAGTAGAATATGTTTTGTATTTCCATATTTACCACAACTGCATTCTTGATTTTCTTTGATTTTAATTTTAGGACGATCGTTTGGGATTAGACAACGATTGGTGCGCAGTCGACATAAGATTCTAACGAAATTTCTACTGTCAGCTTTAAACCAAAGACTGCTCTGATTAAATAGCGATTTATAATAAAGACCAGTGGCGGTTCCTTCTTTAAAATAAAGACCCGTGGCAATTATATTGCGATATTTTATCTCGGCATTATTTTTCCTAAAAGATAAAGCTTGCGCCGCGAACTTGCCTAACACTATAGAATATATATCGTTGTTTATGCTATTCTGGGCTACGATTCTTTAGCGTCCCAACAGAGAAGCCTAGTATACAGTAAAATTGATATATAAATATATATATATATATATAGTGGCATTGTTCTGTGAGTTACGTATGTACGATTTGGCCATGTGTTTCTCCAAGAATATATTTAATAGAAATAATTTAATAAAAATGAATAGTGTTAGTTCTTTATTGAAAATAGAGTTTTGTAGACTTTGTTTTGTGGACAAAGTAAAAATTAAAGAATTAGGTAGGCGGCCATTGCCTGATTTAAATTGATCGCAAACTTGTCCAAGAAGTGCTCAAAACAGGACATTTACGCAGCGTTTTACAATAGACATTTACAAAAAAAAATTAGAACACAGATGAAGGACAGATTCTCATATCGTGGTCATCTACAAGCCGCTGAGTTATTTAACACGAAATCGATGCCAACATTTTCTAAACAATTTCCAGTGGACGTTTTGGAAACCGTGTGTCATGCATATACATTTTTGAATAAAACCAGATTAAAAACAGAATTAGAAGTCATTTACTCGCGTCCGGATTTTTATCAAATAATTGGAGCCACACATTTTCTTTCATTATTGCTACAAAATTATCTCAGTGACACTTTCCCGGAAACTATAAAAGCACTTAAAATTATTTTAACAACCCCGATGACCACTGCCGAATCAGAGCGTTGTTTTTCAACACTTAAAAGAATCAAGACTTTTTTGCGAAAAGCTATCGGTAATGATCGTTTAAACGCCTTGGCGATGATGTGTATTAATTAATAAAAATGCGGTGCGAGATATTTACAATTTTAACGAAAACGTTTTGAAAAAGTTTATATCAATGAAAGATGGAAGAGTGGAATTCACTTTCAAGAAATGATTGAATTTAATCATTTTGCATCCATTTTAGGTGAGATTTCTCACTATTATGTTATTTTTTAAGAAATGCGCCCCCCAGATTGAAATGGCACGCGCCGCCACTGATACAGACCATCTTTCCATGCGAAATTTGCTTTCCAGGATTTTTTAATACACGAGTTCTCTCAAGCTAAACAATCATCGTTCGTTAATGTATATGTGGCCAATTCTTTCATCGCACATGCTTCTTTAGCCAGACTGTCTGCCATTTCGTTCGCACGACTTTTTATCCACAACGCCACCATTTTTTTTTTGGTCTTTCCTAATGAAATCGGTCTTGTTCCCTATTCGAAACATTCGAAATATTATTGAATTTGGAATTATATTTTAAATTTGTCATATAATCAACCACACTTTTAGATTCTGTACAAGGATTATTTTCAATTACTAAAAGACCTCACTCCTTGATCCAAAGCCCAAGAGTTTCCTCAATACACGCACCTAGTTTTCGATGTTGTTTTCCTTTCCGATCTTGGATTTTTCCAAGTTACCATCGACTACCCTCCCTGTTTCTATTAAGTTATAGTCATTTCCTATATAGTCTTTTTATTCCTTCATAGCTATTGTTCACAATATTAGTCTTCGATGTAATATAATTTAAAATATTATGAAAAAGTAAAATAGGAAAGATGTGATTTGAAAATCTGCGATTAATTCATGTCCGAGCTTATAAGCATCCATTTGAATAAGTAGTATATGTTATAAATTAAATTGCACAAATTCGCCGAAGATATCTCGGCACTTGTTTTTCTGTACAAATAGATTTATTTTCTGCGTTCTTGTGCCTGGCGAGTTAGTGATCGTTTTCAATCGAATGAACTGATTGTCACGTCATAATCAAACTGCATAGCGGCAACGTGGCCGGTAAACTTTCTGAATTTCACAAAAAAATGCACTTTTACCGCATATAAGCGTTAAAATATTGTCACAGGTTCTTGATCTACAAATAGATTTTTCATTTCGATCGAAATGTCTAATATAAATAAACTTGGGGTTATTATTTTTTTTAATGAAATTTTTGAATTATACTTTCTGTAGTTTAATGATGTAATCACTGCTAAATTTTAATTTGTACAAAACATTCGATGGCATCATCAAATTGTTATATCACGCAGTAATTTTATGCAGTATCTAAATGCAGATACTAATAAATGTCGATTGTTGTTTGCATTTATTACATTGTTTGCTCTAATTTTGCAATCGCTGTGGACAAACTACACACATGAAATGTATAGGATAACTTTAGAATATTATTTTAAGAAATTGCCATGTAACACCCATCTAGCTACATACCATATGGAAGTTGTACAGGTCTTGTTATATACCTGAATTTCATACAAGCCTGCAAGATAATATGTACAAATAACAAATTGTATAAAAAAAAAATGGCATTCTACAAAGATTCTTTTGCAAGATATCTGGCGTATTTTCTCTAGTCAGTTTGGACGAAACAAGCTGTACATATGTCTATTTTACTAGTACATGTTACATAGAACAGACAGTAATTTGTGATGATCTTATTAAACAAGAATGCGAGCGAATTGGACTTAAATAAACATCGAAACAAACTATGTACAAAGCTATTCGCTCGTCTTGTATCGTATCACTTGTTTGAGGAGGAGCGCGCCGCACATAAAGACGGTGCTAAATTTGATGTTATTACAAACTTTCGTTTGGTAACTAGTCCTTGCCAATTTGGGATAATTACAATTTTGTACTTGTTTTTCTGTTACTTGGGATTCTGTGCACGTGGAAATTATCAAATTGTACTTACTTGATATGAAGGATGCAAATACGTAGCGAAGGAAACGATTGTATAATTCATAACGCGTAAAATGCCACATTTATATGCTAAACTGGCGAATAAATCACTGCGGCGGTACATATTTGCAGGTACTCGACATGCCTCGACAATGTGCTTTAAATCAAATCGGCGCGCTCGGTGAGCAGGAAGAGTTGGTAACAGCGGCAACAACACCTAAGAAAAATCAACAATTCAGAGTTAACATACTATGTCATATCGATATCATAATGTTCGCATGTTTCATTTGTTTATTTATCTAACTAGCTTGAACAAAATAAATAATTCGTCTGTGTGAGAAATCCTAAATCGAATGAGGTAATACAAGATACATGTAATAAACAAAAATAAAAATATAATGAATTTTTATTTCTATAGTAATGTAAATAACAGGGATAAGAATTTGCATGATGCACAATTTATAGTTAAATAATCTGGCTAACAGAAAAATTAACTATTTTATTTACAACAATAATATATGATATTGAATGAAAATTAAGCACCATATTACCTATTAAACATCAATGTATATTAAACATCAATGAACAATATAAATCTTTTAAAACAATATAAATTAATAGTTAACGAAACTAACAAGTAACAACAATAAACCTAATAGTTTGTCAAACCTAAAATAACCAAAAAATAATAAAAATACATTTTAAAGTAGTTCTTATTGCATAAATTAAATAGACAAGATGAAATTGGGCATGAATCTAAATTAATTAAATTTGATTTAGATTTATGCATGTATATACATTTACATGCATAAGCATTTACAATTCGGAATAATTCAAAACACTTTTAAGTAATTTAAGTGAACTAATTTGAATAGGATGACCTGAGTTAGTCAAAAATATGCTCGGCTACAGCACTTTTATGTATTATGTATTCGATATTTTATTTTTTCGCGTTATTTATTGACTAGCCCACACGACCAATGCAAGTTAAAAACGTCGCATTATTTTTGTATTATATGCCCACTAATGACCTATTACACAAGATGAAATTGTAAATTAAAAATAACGAACCCCACCCACAATGCTGTAACATATAAAGCGGTCGGCCGATTGTTAAGGCATAAAATACGGCGATTTGTAACGTTTCGATTACCGAAGCTAATAACTCCAAAAAAGCGAATTAAACATGCCCAATCTGCTGGACATGTCGACATATTCAAATGCTAATCCGACCGGCAAATAGAAAAAGGAAACTGCATAAATAACTATTATTCTCGGGATCTTGAAATAGAACGCAGAAAGAATAGTAGATTTTTTCTTGCGCATCGTACGTATTTGCATAAATATATTTTCTGCACAAGTTAACAATAGGTTTCGTGGCAATAGCGATGATTGTTAGTTATTATAATTTTTAGCTTGTTCCTTATAGTGTATATTGAGTACGTATAGAGTACACAGCCAACAAGCGCACCGCCGGAGTACCGTAGACGACATTTGTCTTTGCGATTGCGAATCGCACTTGAAGGTAACGTGAACAACACCTACACCATGTCTGCGCGAGCTTCATTCTAAAATGCTCGTGCTTAAACGCGACACATCGACATCCTATATTATATACGAAATCGTATATTTGCATACCAGCAAAACGAAAACCAGCATTGTGCAAATTAAAAATCGTATCTAGGCTGTAATCAATTCATATTACGTTTGATTCGATCGCGATCGCTATTTTTGAAGAAGAAGCAGTTCAAGACTTAGCATTGGATATAATAAATCCACGCTGATAATCTGTTCATATTAAATCTGCATAAAACATGTATCGTCTATATAATCAACAGTAATTGGAATAGGATGTTGTTCGTTGAAGAAATTATAATAATATATTCTATTGTAAAATGACGATCGTAACTTATAAAGAAATAATAACTACGCTTGTAGAAATAAATCAAAGTAAGAACTAAAGAATGGAAAGTTCATCAAGGCTCTTTGTCGTTGTAAAATACTAACAAGAAATATTTGATAAAACATCGTGGATGAGATATTTTAATTGCCAGCTAGCCAGTTGATCAATTTATCGGAACTAATTATATTCGTCATTTCTTTAATATTCGTGTTTTTACCAACTTGATGGCGATGTATATAAGATCTTGATCAATCCGAACGTATATTGGCCTGATGCATTTATCCTTCACGTACGAGCCCTCGATGTCTTATTCATTGTCCGTGGTAACGAAGGCAACTGACAAGATGAGGGCAATTTGCATAGAATCAAAAGGCATTTTTTTCGCATCTTAGAGATCAATGCCGTGCCAGATTCGGACTCGGAGAAATCTTAAATTCAACCAACTCGATTTAGCGAATGAACAAAACGTTCCTTTAAGAGGAAATATTATGATTAATCAATTTTTTTCTTAAATATAAAACGAGCTAACTATTTAAATCAACGACGGACCTGACCGCTGCGAATGCCTAAACTACGAATAAGAAATAATCGCGTATACGGGGTAATTTAACGTACGTAATTTGTGACTGTGAACGTTTGCGAAAGGATGAAGTTTTATGTTTCGTTTGGCTCTGTATATACACGATACAGTAACAAACAATTACTTATTTGTTCATAATTATTTTTAGAAATTGCATCGGCGGAATTAAGATTTCCATCGTGCTCGTATTTCCGACAATTACTTATATAAAATTTCGCAAATTATTTTCATCTGATACACTGCTACGACTTGCTCCAAATGATTTTATCTGCTTCGAGGCAACTTAAAATCGCTAAATATCTGCACTCTGTATATATAGATGTTACGTACCTCTAGTATAATTTTCTCCATTAGTTATTGTTCGATATTTTTACATGCATATATGACTTAAATATTCTACATTGTCTCAATAGTATATAATTTTCATTTTTTTTTGGCCGACAGTGTAGCCTATGCTCTCAGTGCATATATTACATTCAAATCACATTTTTTCCTCGCGCATATTATTATAAATTGTAATTGCGCTACGGAGATATTAAATATTATCGTTGAGTTTAACTTATAATCACTCGGATAATAAAAGTCGGGTTGGTCTGCACTAGTTATCAGTGGCGGCTCGTGACATTTTAATCAAGAGGGGCGCATTTCTTAAAAAATAACATAATAGTAAGAAATCTTACCTAAAATGGATGCAAAATGATTAAATTCAATCATTTCTTGAAAGTAGTATTCCGCTCTTCTATCATTCATTGATATAAACACTCCTTGCACTAGTGATCAATTTAAATCAGGCAATGGCCTACCTAATTCTTAAATTTTTCTTTTCCCTCAAGAGAAAGTCTACAAAACTGTATTTTCAATAAAGAACTAAAACTATTCATTTTTATTAAATTATTTCTATTAAATATATTCTTGGAGAAACACGTTGCAAATCGTACATACGTAACTACCCAGAACAATGCAACTGTCTTATCTGGCTATTCTATATCAATTTTCCTGTATACTAGACTAGACTATCTCTGTTGGGACGCTAAAGAATTGCGGCCCGGAATAGCTTAAAACAACGATATATTCATAGCTGCAGAAGCAGCGTGGCGACGTCACGTTGCAATAGCAACGCGAGCCACTATTTTGTTTGCGGCGCATACGATACGCGAACCAAAAAAACAGATGATATACTGCATACGGTGGCTCTCACTCTACCGCCTACAGCAGATAGAATGAGTGCATATGCACTTAATGCTCGCCGCAGTTGTGTTGAGTGCTATCGCAACGCAAGCTTTATCTTTTAGGAAAAATAATATCGAGATAAAATATCACAATACAATTATATATCTACGGTGATATGCTCAATGTGGGGGGGGGGGGGTCGAAAGAAACCGCCACTGTTAGTTACATTAGAGTACTGGGAAGTTTTATAGGTTATGTTTATTATTTATTTGCGATTTCCTCGTGGCTAAATAGGTCATATGTCAAAATGCATATGTGTCAAAAATAGTTGTCCAGCGGATCCAATCATTTCTCATATTTCATACAACAATATGACAGAGAAAGTAAATCAGTCCCTTTTTTAATTACACCGCCCTTAGTTAAAGAGTCCGCAATCCTAAAGATTGGTTGGAAACAGCACGCCATGCCGATCTATCCTGAGCTAATCCCTTCATCTCCCTATAGCTATTCATCTCAACGTCTTCAACTATCTGACTCACATACTCCAATCTAGGCCTACCTACCCCTCTCTTTCCCTCCACTCTACCTTCTATGATCAATTGCATAATCCCCCCATGCCTAAGGATATGCCCTACTAATCTGTCTCTCCTACGCTGTAACACTCTCCAGATACTTCTCTTCTCCCCTACTAACTCTAGTACAGCTTCATTTGTTACTTTATCTTCCCAACCAATCCTCATCATCCTCCTATAACACCACATTTCGAATGCTTGTAATCTACGCTTCTCTTCCTTTCCTATAGTCCACGCCTCACACCCGTACAGTGCTACACTCCAAACATATACCTTCAGTAATCTTTTTCTAATACCCAAGTCAATATTTGATCTTAAAATCTGTTCTTTTTCTACGAATGCCTTCCTACCCTGTGCTATCCTACACTTTATATCTACCTTGCTTCGATTATCTTTTGTGATTCTACTGCCTAAATAACAAAAATCTGACACTTCTTCGATTCTAATGATTCTAACACCGCCCTACGTCCCCAATATCGCATAAACCGCCCTAAAATGGTACTATTTGGTGCTATTAAAAATAGCTTCAGCTAGATAATAATAATAAAAAACGAAATCCGTCCAGGGGCGGCACACGATTAATAAATCGGAAGTGTTGGAGAGGGACAGAGAAAAGCATATTATATATATATATATATATCGATGCACATCAAAGTAAAAAATAATATATCAGTTATGTAACATATTTACGGCAACACCCACACAAGATCGCGTAATATTTTTAATAAATTGGGAGTATTTTGCACCCGCACACCAGTGCGTTATTAAAAAATGGTCCAGACTGACACGGACTGATAGTGCAACATCTATCACATCTGAGACGGCATTGAAATGACGCCAAGTTGTGTTATAAAAATGACTAATAACCGTATCGTTCTTTGCACCATCTATCTATAATCTCCTAATTTTATACGTAGACATTTTTCCTCAGCGCTCTAAAAGAAGCGCCCCAGCCGATCTGTGGTCGCGTTCACTGTGTCCGAACTCGAATCGGAGAGCGAATATTCAGGGCAGATTCCGTTAAAAGTTTTCGTACGATCACGTCGCGTTAAATTATCACATACAAGCGAACGTGATTCGAACGTTTATGCATTCTTGAGATACAAGTGAAACTAACAATCTCAGTGACTAATATATAGAATTTGGGTATCTTGTGAGTGGCATCGTCAGTTTTACTTGGCCGCTGATGCCAAATGGTATTTCAATTTTCATATCCTTAAACTAAATACAAGCATTGCGCTTGTTTCGATGTAGTCAGCAATATGTAACATTTAAGATGTTTTTGTTTCCAAGAGTTTTTGACTGGGCCAGTGTACTCGACCAGATCGATTTGTTCGCTGACTGCTTTTCCGCTATATTAATCGTAATTTGAATCGGACGCCAGCTAACTCGGAAATACACGGGAATACTGGGATTATTACGTATATTTAATGTGTGTCAAGCGTATTGAACTAGATAAATCATCTCGGCATAGTAGCTTCAATGTAGGTAGTTGTAAAGTGTTTGGGACAGCGATAATTCGTACATTATTAGTATTACGCTACCCAATCGATACAAAACTTACGCAGCACATATTTTTTAAATACTGTTAAAAAATACTTATGTCGTCACGCTTTTTATTCATTAGAGGAATTTTTAGAAAAAAAACGTCACGATATACCTGTAAATATGTAAATCTAGTTATATTATTCTTAATGTGAATAATAATACATATTTGTTATTCCTTTTAATATGTCTTCATGTTAGTTGCCACCAAGTATTGTACTGCTTACATTATGTGTGTGTTTATTTTATCGATTAAACCAAATTCATAAATGAGATATCAAGCCAATCGTTGGTTAAACATGGTGTACCGCAGGGATCCGTAATGGGTCCCTTGTTATACTTAATCTATGATAATGAGCTACATAAATGTATTCTTAATGGTATTTGTACCTATTCCGGTAAATATATATCCATATGTTTAACATCAATCTATATATTTATTAAAAATATTTTTTCCGGCTAATTTTGTAAAAATAAGGATTATTTGAAAATCAGCCAAAAAAATATTAAAATCGATATTTATGTTTTATTAGATTTTCTCTTAGTCATTCCAACACCCGCGTGATATAAGTTTTTATCTTTTATTATTATCATGCCATAATCTTAGAGATTTATCCTTAAGCTGGCTGTATTTACTATTTACATATAGAGCACCTACATAATACTACAATTACTAACAAGAATATACGATTGATAGCGCGCAATTAGTCCTCATCCTGTATAATAGTTGATGAAGATCAGTAGTAGGATTTATTCGTGTATATATATGTATATTCGTGCGAAATCCTATCATTTATTTGAAACGAGTCTACTAAGTAAATGACATTAGTACCTTCTTTATAGTACTCGCCATATATTCACATACCCATAACTATACCCAGACCTCACTTACCTACCCACTTTAATATATATTTATACCGTGTTTGTATACAGTACTAGTTTATTCACTTGTAGCAAACATGGTATAAAAATGAAACCCGTTCTTGTTTCCTTCGTGTGCTCCAAACTATATATATATATATATATATATATATATATATATATATATATATATATATATATAACGCGGTTTGCCTATATATGCATTTATATATCAGTATGTTTATAGGTATTATATCTATAACACCACCTTATACATATGTAATTGTACAGGAATACTGTGTGACCTCCGAGTAATGTAACGTCCCATTTGACTAAAATGCTATATCTCCCGCAAACTGGTACACTTCACTGGCACACCCTGTGTACATAAAAACCTATTCAATATTCGCTGAAAAATGGATAAGTAATTACGTCAATGCGACTAGATACTGCGGGTACACCACTGTCTCAATAAAGTCCGATTAAATACCTTTTTTTTTTGCAATTAATGACTTCGGATTTTACATTTTTGGTTTGACTAATAAAACTATTAATAAAAACAATTCTCTTGCCACATTAATAATACTGCATTTTGTTCGGTCATATTCTTAGACACGGCGGGTATTAATGAACAAGTTAGAAAAGGTGCAGAGAAAAAGACGAGGTAGATTGAACTGAAGCGTAATTTAGAAAATGGTTTTCTACTTTTCTCGAGTACGGTTCTGTATTATAGCCATCGAGATTTGAATAAAAGAAAAATTCTGTCGGCCGTGCAAAGAGTTATTTTACGTACATTTTCAACACATGTTTTTCTTAACTCCACGCGACAACTGGTATTAATTAAATGCCATTGTTTTAGATATATAGCCGGGGATTTTAATGCCGCATATAAATCGCATTATAACCGCCACTTTGCCATTCGTCGCCTTCAGCGAAAAGCAACAAACTGCCACAATAGAGATGCACATTATCTCTAAAAAAAAAAAAAAACTTTCGATTCAATGCTACCGATCGATAAGATATAAAGAATACATTTATTTAAAGCGGCTCACGTTAAATTATCGTAATTTTAACATTCCGAAGGACATTGGAGTGTAAAGTACTATACACTTTGCAGTGTATTCGAAGAGTATTTAAGGACTGCAGAGCTGCTGCACGTGATTATGATTCGCATCTTTGCTGCAAAAGTACATAGCTAAAAACAGATTCAAAAAGCAAAAAAATATATACGAAGAGTAAGCTGGCGAACCACCTCGCGCCGAGGCTGTCTACTGCCTTTCAGTATTGGTAATATTTTATTGTAATTTTCTTCCAGTGTGTTGACGGACACAAGGTATATGTATAAATCTGAATTTGACAGCGACATTAATAACGGAATTCACCCGCAAATGCGTTGTGAAAATCAAATAATGTCCTTTCTAACCATGTACACTCGTTTAAAAATCCGCTAAAAACTGTCGGAGAAGTAAATGAGACATTTATCTACAATAAATCAAGACCACTTTGCTTTTACTAGGCTATTTTTATAAAAATAGACACTAGTCAAACTTCTATTAAAAATACCGCTCGAGCAATGCAAGAACTTATCTGCACAACTCGTCAAATGAGTTGATCAAAGCGCTCGTCGAAAGTAACTTCGATAAATATTAAATAAGTGACAAATTCTGCTTTTCAAGTAGAGATTGATATAAAAAAACAAAAACTAAAAAAAGCTTGTTATATTCCACTGAATTCACAATCACATCTCCATTAATTGAAAATGCAATCATCATTTACGATTTTATTTCCGATTGGTATAATGTTGACCGAATATATTCGTAGATGTTAAAATACTAAGATTTGGATAATAAGAATTTTTTTAAAAGTTCATTTAAAAAGAACACGTTTGCTATTAAATAATCTCCATTTTCTATGTTCAAAAATTTCCAACTTAAAATATGAAACAAGATCAAATAATATCAATATGTCATTTCAAGTACTACAAGTTCCAGACGAATGTGTAAATAATTGATACTTAGCAGAAATATGACTACGAATAATACAGTTGAGTTAGCGTATATAAAAAAGAATAATGAACAGACACAATATGAATGTTTAGTTTTCTTTGACCTACCTTATTAAATAAAATTGCAACATTGCGCATCGACTTATTGATAGTACGAAGTGCACAGCAATCGCAGCTCGAATGTCTAATTATAATGTAAATCATCTCTGCACTAATCATCTAATACACCTTACCAACGAGCCGCTAATTATAGAAGCGTGTCTACAGGTCGACCTGTCAATTACCAACGCTTATTATTAGCTGAGCCAACTATTGATTATCGCAGATTCTGACGTTTTCTGCACACTTGCCTCTATTTCGAGTTTATCGTAAACACTTAACAGCGTACGCAATCGTGCAAAAAAATAAAATTATTGGCAAATATCGTAATCCGAGAGTTCAGATTTTTACACACTCATATATATCGCCTATTCAAAATATGTACGAATGGTCCATAAATTAGTTCGAAAAAAATCATCTTGTTATTTTTGTGTGCGTTTTATAGTTATGACCTTATGTTGATGTATTCTTTCCAATTACAGAATGTGTTTTTGGCAAGCAGATCAAGGAGCTGGGATCAAGTTGGGTACCCGATTTAGGAGTTCCTATCGGTGTCCTTTACTGCATGAAGTGCGAATGCGTGCAGGTAAATTTCTATTTGTTTATTATCTAATGTACAATTGGTAATATTACATATGACGCATATAGGGCTGCATTTATAATATACTTGGAGCGTACGATAAATAAACGATTATTATAAACAGACGATTAATCACAGGCAATAGAATAATCTAAATGAGAGACCTTGCTATATCGTACACTATCATATATAGCGCGTATGTACCTACACTATGTTATAAACTTGAATGAATGTCCTATATGGGCAACACATTTCTAATGCTACTAATTGTACACTCAACAACTTGTTGGACTTGAAAAATTAATGCGAATTTTTGTTTTAGTTAGTTAAAGAGTCCGCAATCCTAAAGATTGGTTGGAAACAGCACGCCATGCCGATCTATCCTGAGCTAATCCCTTCATCTCCCTATAGCTATTCATCTCAACGTCTTCAACTATCTGACTCACATACTCCAATCTAGGCCTACCTACCCCTCTCTTTCCCTCCACTCTACCTTCTATGATCAATTGCATAATCCCCCCATGTCTAAGGATATGCCCTACTAATCTGTCTCTCCTACGCTGTAACACTCTCCAGATACTTCTCTTCTCCCCTACTAACTCTAGTACAGCTTCATTTGTTACTTTATCTTCCCAACCAATCCTCATCATCCTCCTATAACACCACATTTCAAGTGCTTCTAATCTACGCTTCTCTTCCTTTCCTATAGTCCACGCCTCACACCCGTACAGTGCTACACTCCAAACATATACCTTCAGTAATCTTTTTCTAATACCCAAGTCAATATTTGATCTTAAAATCTGTTCTTTTTCTACGAATGCCTTCCTACCCTGTGCTATCCTACACTTTATATCTACCTTGCTTCGATTATCTTTTGTGATTCTACTGCCTAAATAACAAAAATCTGACACTTCTTCGATTCTATTATCTCCTATTGAGATCCTCATTTTTCTACTGCATTCCTTTTTGTCACACCTCATCACTTTAGTTTTACCTATATTTATTTTCATGTTAAAATCCCTAGTCAATACTGCCTGCATACCATTCAATACCCTTTCTAAATTCTTTTCGCTTTCTTCCAATATAGCTATATCGTCGGCGAATCTCAGCATATATATTTTCTCTCCCTGTACATTCACACCTACACTATACTCTTCTTTTACTTTGTTTATTGCATCTTCTATATATAGATTAAATAATAACGGTGAGAGTGTACATCCCTGCCGAACTCCCTTCCTTATTTTTGCTACCTCTTCTTCCCCCTCAATTCTAACTAAGGCAGTTTGGTGTTTATATAAATTAAAAATTATTCTCCTATCCTTATAATCTATACCCGTTTCTTTTAAAATTCTAAACATTATGTCCCAATCTACATTATCAAATGCCTTTTCTAAGTCTACAAAAGCTATGCAAGTTACCTTTCCTACCCTCTTTCTTTTTTCTACTACCGTTCTTAGTGCTAGAATCGCCTCTCTCGTCCCTCTGTTTTTTCTAAAACCAAACTGATCTTCTCCTAGCCTTTCCTCTACTTTATTTTCTAATCTCCTATAAATAATCTTTAACAATATCTTCGATGCATGTGATAGTAGGCTAATGGTCCTATAGTTCTCACACAAATTAGCTCCTATTTTCTTCGGCATTGTTACTATTCTACTACGCTGAAAATCCTGTGGTACTTCTCCCTTCTCATATATTTTACAAACTAACCTGTATAATCGCTCCTGCATTTTTTCCCCTGCGTGTTTTATTAATTCGGCTGGTATCATATCAATCCCCGCTGCTTTGTTATTCCGTAAATCATTTAATGCTCTATGAAACTCTGACCTAAGTATGCTAGGACCTAAGTCATCCTCATCTATCTGTTCCACATTTTCTAGCTCCTCCGTGTCCTGCCTACCTTTATATAAATCTTCAAGATACTCCTTCCATCTTCTAGCTTTTTCCTTATTTTCTGTGAGTTCATTACCCTGCTTATCACATATAATGTTACCCTTTGGTTTTACTTTAGAAAAATGTGACTTAATTTTCCTGTAGCCCAAATCTACTTTACCTCTTCTCATATCCTCCTCAATATCCTCACAGTTTCCTTTTATCCACTCTTCTTTCGCTAGCTTGCATTTCCTATTAATTAAGTTCCTTAGTTCCTTATATTTTTTCTGTCCTGCTTCTGTGTTTCCTATTTTAATTTTCCTTCTTGCTTCTATCATTTCCACTATTTCTTCCGTAATCCATTCCCTCCTACCTGTCCTTTTCTTTGTGCCTAATACTTCATTTGCTGCTGTAGTTAACCCATTTCTGATTTCCCTCCATTCGCAATCTATGTCGCTCCTTGATGTTCTATTTGTTTTATTTGATCTCCTTTTTGTTTTATTCAACGAAAAATCCTATTCGTTGGAAAATACACAACAGTATGCCAAGATATACAGTTGGCGAAAAAAAAATGATATCACACATTTTTCACGTGAGCGCGCGAGCATAAACTCAGTGGGCCATAACAGTTGGATGACATAACTATATTATGTCAATGTCGAACTGTCGCACATTTGTTTTCCGTTCAAATGACTTCATTTATGTTCGCGTAATTAGTCGCTATTAGTATTAAAAACACAAATGCAATTTACTCTCAGCTTGTACACGGGTACGTCGCAACAAATTACGAATGACGCGTATTTTTCTTGGCGGCGGTTTTATTCACGGTTGTCGTAAGGCGGTATAAATATATATATTGTTGTATTCAAGTAGGCGCCACGGTACTATTAGTACACTACTCTCTATTGCTCCGCTCATCCAACGAAGCCATCGCCTGCGATGTACAAGAACGAGGGCCGGAGGAAATTCCCTCCTCACTCAATACTTCTTTATATCTTTATAACTTTACACTCGATCTGTCAAAAAGTAATCAGAGATGAGATTATTATTATAGCAGATAAATCTGTAATAAAATAGTCGTTCTTCCAAAATTTAAAATACCGTACAAGAACTGTCAGTGCATCACGAATATTCCTGAAATGCTCTCGAGCTCATATATCGTCAGTGATGTGACAATACCTCCTATATGCATCAAACTTTTAATGAGTTGGGAGATTTTCTGGACATGTGCAATATACCTAAGAATCAGTCAGATGTAATATATCATTTTTCAAAATTTTCGTAAGATAGGAGGTATTGCCACATCGCTGACGATATGATCTCTATACAGAGGACCGTATGGGTGAAACGAGATACGATGTCACGATGAATCATCATTACAGTGTATAGAGGAGTCCGTAGTTGACATCACGTGACCCATGTGTTCAATTACCACCTGATGTAATGTCGGCCCCCCGTAAATCTTCACGCTATCGAAAAATGTCGCTAAATTCAATCCGCGTATTATGTCGGCACTTGGGTAAAATATCTCTAATCAAACCGCACAGGATTCAATGCGTGCGATTAAAGGATATGTAAACAATTCTTGAGCGCACTCTAGCCAGTTCCAGGAAATCTAGTAATTGCGCAATTAACAATACTCGTTACGTAGGTATTCTCCTGAAGTAATCAAATGCTCTCAGAACTTTTTTTTCTTCATAATCGTCCTTGAATGTTTGCAACGTAAAACCCATCCACATAAATATTACTCTCTAAATATATAAATATTACTCTAGATCTCTATAATAACCTACGAACCAGTACTATCTGGATTTTTACGCATTCATCGGACTTTACGGTCCACGTGCATCATTTGGCTTCTTTAAAATTTCGTAAATAAACACTCAATACAGTCTTAATATGCTTTATAGCCGTTCTATGGGGAGTATCCCGTGCATTTTTGCAGACCGTAGTACATTTCCTGCATGCACAATTTATGATGTCCTTTTCGAGAGGAGGCTTCACGGCATAGCATCGAACATAGTACGACTGCACACCCACACGTTCACTCGACATGTACCTATATACGCAAACGCTATAATAATACATTCAAAACTCATCCGTCTTAGAGAGTGGTACCTGAACGAACACACAAGCGGAATGAGAAAAAAACCATCTTCATCGTTGTTGTCGCCGTGCTCGTCGCAGTACTTTTGAGAAAGTCATTAATGTATTTGCAACGCGAGATTAGTGGTATTCAACATGTGTCTTGGCGCATCATCATCATGAACAACTACAGCAGCGAATGGTTCTTCTTTACATATACGTGGGTACATTATCTGTACCTCCACGTTGTCTTTACCAACACTTTACGATAGAATAAGTCAGCTAGTTTGAATATTCGTTCTCGCATCTATTTCCGATGTTTAAAATTGCCTTTCTTCACGTACGGTTTATTTCGTCATATTTATTCATCTGTTGCGTAGCTTTCTTTCTTGCGCACGTTCTATAACTCGTTGATACTTGGTTTGGTGTTGTGGGGGCGGCTGAAGGAGCCGAACACGACGACGGTTAAGAAGAGGAGCGAGAGGTCATCTGGGTCGCTGACCGATGCCTCCACCTACCCAATAACTGTGGCCCCTTTTGCCATTATTGTCGTTCGTTTTGTTATCGCACGAAATTACATTACGAGTATCGAAGTAAAATATGCATTCGTATTCTAACGGTTCTTTCAATTCGTACTGGCTGTAAAAGAGCATCATTAGTTTGCGCATCGGTCTCTCTAATCTCTAATGGAATTGCGGCCTACATGCCACATCAATTCCTCATTCGGCTTTTACACCTACACTTACTACCTCAGTAGCATCACCGTGCCGTTCGAAATAAGCTAATTACACGTTTCGCACGTACATACGAAAACAGTCGCCGCACATTCTTCTATTCCCCATTCACACATTCTTCATCGTATTATCTAGCGCTTATCCCAGGGCCGTAGTTTCGGTATTCTACCTGCACGGATCGGGTGCCGACTATTATATCCTAGTGTCCCTTTCACTGCCAGGAGGTATTTCAATCCAGGTGCACGCACGTAGAAGTATCCGCCGTTCATTCATGCAAGCTGCATGCATATATGTGCGTGTGTGTGTGTGTGTGTGAAAGACCTGGAGGCTATCGTATACCATAATACATAGCGGTACCACCTACGAAGAGAAGTCACCAAACTGACTTTCGGGGTCGCCGTAAATACAATATACAATTCGGACTGTTCTGACAGTAGTATACAAAACGAAATTACAACTCTACGTACATGCGTTGGTTTTGTTTTGTTGTCAACTTGCGAATAAGTTTGAGCGTTAGAGGATTACAAGATCCAATCTTATATTAATATGGAAGTCCACTCTAATCTATCTTGGGAGACTGGATATTTAAACGCCTTGTTCTCTCACGTTTACCAACAGCACAGACAAATATAGTACTAGTATTTCTGCGGTCGTTGTTAATTCAAAATATGGTTATAAGCTGAGAATGTTGTTGCCACTCGCGAGAACAGACACAGAGAGAGAATGAGACGACGAGCGCAGTTTTTACGGCCATATGGCGGAATATCGTCTGCTTAAGATCTTCAATGTTCCCAATCACGCCTCTGACGTTAAGTACGCTGATCTTCGCAAGATTTACATTCGCGTTATTACCGCATGGCTGATACACACTTTAGCTTTTATCAATGAATCCGAAGAACGACTGTGGATTTAATGAACTAGTCTTCTCTAAATGCTCACAACACCCACATCATTCACAAATTTCTCCGATTCTCCAGGTGTATTCTACGATATTCATATAAAATCGTCAAACTATCTACTCGTAATATTGAAAGTTTGATGGTATGTTCAAATCGCCAAAGAACGTATTTATATACTTTGTACGTAACACTTCTAGCTGTAGACATATATTCTATAATATACGAAAATTTGATTTAATCAAAGAATTTCCATGGCCTTAAATTATTTTTGCTACAGTTGTGCGTAATGTACAAGCGCAACTTGAATAGCGACGTTTAGTTTGGAGGTACATCTCGATATTTTGCGCACTGTGTATATACGTGTAAGTTGTCAAGTCTATAAAAGAAAAGAATACATTTTAGATTCATTATCTGGCCAATCGTGGTGTGTTTCGAAATTTCGACCATATGGCGTGTGTTAACAATCTCACACGGAGCACCTAAATTACAATAAATTTTCTCATTGAAAGCTGTAACTTATCGCAGGAAAATTAAAAGCTAATAACGTATTATGGGCTTTGTGTCCAAATTAGGCGTCTCTTCTGAGGCACGCACATTCACACACACACACACACTCGCTGTATATTCAATATTGGACACTAATGTGTGAATTATGTATATGTACAGCCGTCAACCGTCCACATTCTATGTAGGTTTCTCATTATGTGTTTCTAGTTTCAACGGAAACGACGGATTATCGCGAAGGTCCAATGCCGCAGCATCAAGAACAAATGTCCGGAACCGACGTGCGAGGAGCCGGTACTCCTTCCGGGAAAATGCTGTAAAACCTGCGAAGGAACTAACAACAGTAAGTCAACAATCGACTTTTATATGCCTTCTTGTCGACACTAAGAATTGCCCCGAGAGTTACAGGGTAAATATTTGGGTCCATATATGGTACGTAGTTCAATGGGAACTGAGTGAATTGTTTAAACAAACGTAAAATTCGTGCGAATGATTTAAAATTCTTAGTTGAGCAAATCAATAATGTTCGGATCATTAAATACTTCTGAAGTTGCCCATCAAATGTAATCAGTCTTTCACGCGTTTATCGCCTATATATTTATCAACAAAAATTTGCAGACAGTAACCTGCCAAATTATAGGCTATTAAATTTCCGAAATACAACGCAATATTTTCAGTGTAGGATACATATATACATGTTTTTGCATAATAAATATAAATATAGTTAATTTTAGAAGTTTAGTTAAAGAGTCCGCAATCCTAAAGATTGGTTGGAAACAGCACGCCATGCCGATCTATCCTGAGCTAATCCCTTCATCTCCCTATAGCTATTTTAGAAGATGAAATAAAATTGTGCCGGTAGTTTAGCAATATATATATATATATAAGAACTAGCGGCAATCACTCGCGCAGGCGCGAGTTCCGCGGCCTCACGGGCTCCTAGAGGAGCCAACCTTTTTTCACATTTCATACAACAATATGACAGAGAAAGTAAATCAGTCCCTTTAATCGCACAGCCCTAAAAAATGGTACCATTCGTACCTATTAAAATAGCATGATTGAGGTGATAATAAAAGCACTGAAATCCGTCCAGGATTTCTCTGTCCGTCCGCACACGATTAATAAATCGGAAGTGTTCGAGATGGACAGAGAAAAGCATGTTTTATTATATATAATATTCTCGTTAGCGGTGGCGCCGAGCGTTAATCGTTTACGAGCAAAATTAAATTCAATTATCGATGACCGATTCGATCTAGATGTTTATCGTAAAAGTGTCGACCTTAACAATAAATAATGTACAACAATCACGAACCACTCCGCGGATTGTAATTGTGTGTGTGTTTGAATGTAGATTCGCGCAATGTGATAAATACAGATACTGCGAAATCGCGTTCCGATTGCAGTCAATTATTGCTAAAGTCATAATTGCTCGCTTGTATGATGCAAAGTTTAGCGCGAGTTCGTCTGGCGATGGACCGTTCGGAAAGACTCAATAATCAGTCCAGTATATCCATTTAAATAATACCAGGATTCCAGTTTGCAAAATCTATTCGCGGTACTTTTCGAGTGTTTACACAATATTTATTCATATTCATTTATCATCGGCGCAATTTCAAAAAAATATCCCGTACATATGTATTTGGCCGCATTCGAATCGAGATACGCGTACATATAATGCAAAAGCTAGCGAGAAAAAATCATGAAGGACATTGAATGGTTGTCTACTTTATATAGACTGGCGCCTAAGCATTATAACTTATAAGTACATTATATATAAGTATTTTATCTCGAATATATCGTAGATATAATCCGTATTTTTAGTTTGCCAATGTAGAGTACAACCGTTTGTGACGCAAGTAGAAATGAACAAGATAGATACACAGTTGTTTTATAGAACACATCTTTTTTTTTTTTATAAAATTACCGCATAATCATTTTTGGGGTTTATGTAACATTATAGGATTTTTATGTTTGTAAACTTTACAAGTAAACTCAATTATCAGTTCGTTAGCAGCATTTAGGAGATATTTTGACGGTGTATATTTCCGCATCGAATATGTAGTAAACGAAATAGGCATTAGCCGGTATCTTTCTGGCGATCAAATTATTGTTTTGTAATAGTTACTTTATTTGTAGGTGCATTCGCCCTACCTCGTTCAGAATAGGCTTGGGCAAATGTCGTTCATTTAGGTGAATTATTCAGTTGTAAAATCGTTAAATAACTACGACGTTAAATAATTGTATAAAACATCACCCAAAAACCGGATAGCGATACCGGTGGGTGACAGAGGTATCTTTAATTGTACAATTATTGTGCTATTGAAGATGGGGGACATAGCCTTCGAAATGCGCATCTAGCTAATAAATGCTTTGTGTTACGTTTATTGGGTGATGTTTTATACATTTATTTAACGCCGTAGTGATGATTTTACAATTACGAAGGAGAAGGAACCCTACAAACTAATGTTTTGTAGGGTTTGGAATTTGAAGAAATTCCTCTTGGTAAAAAATTATTACGATAATAATATCTAAAACGCAATAGATTTAAAAATTGTACATATACAAATCGTTTTTGTTAGTAACAACAAATTTCCGATACTGCTTGATACAGAAATAATATAAAATAGAAATGTGGATCGTCTAACTAAAATAGTTCTTTCAAGATCAATATTAAAGTACTTACATTTGTGAGGAAAAAATTCTTCAAGTCTGATAATCATACCTGAAACAAACAAACAAAATTAAAAGAAACCAAAAAAATTTTGTTAATAAATATGCCCACATTTTCCAAATGGCGATTTTATCTTCAATCCATACAATTTGGAAATAGATATGCGTGGAATGTTAGTTTTCGGGTGATGTTTTACACAATTATTCTGTTATTCAGTATTCACATAAGTGAATAAGATTAAATAAGATTGTAAATATTTATATTCGCAGAAAAGTTTTAATGCCTCCGATTGTTTTACTATTATCTTATGCTTGAGTGTCAGCGATGCAATTCGCAATATTCAATTTACAGTGCTTAATGTAAATAACGTAGGGAATAATTCGTTTGAAAATACATAAGTGAATACAGAACAGTGGCGGCGATTTCTTTCGAGGCCGCACGCCGCTCCTGAACATTCAGCGCATCACCGTAGATATATTATGATATTTTATATCGGCATTATTTTTCCTAAAAGTAAAGCTTGCGTCGCGATAGCACTCAACACAACACGGTGTGGCGGCGAGCAAGTAGAGTTAAGTGCATATGCACTCATCCTATCTGCTGTAGGCGGTAGAGTGAGAGCCACCGTATGCAGTATATCGTCTGTTTCTTTGGTTCGCGTATCGTATGCGCCGCAAACAAAATAGTGGCTCGCGTTGCTATTGCAACGTGACGTCGTCACGCTGCTTCTGCAGCTATGAATATATCGTTGTTTTAAGCTATTCCGGGCCGCAATTCTTTAGCGTCCCAACAGAGATAGTCTAGTCTAGTATACAGGAAAATTGATATAGAATAGCCAGATAAGACAGTTGCATTGTTCTGTGTAGTTACGTATGTACGATTTTGCCACGTGTTTCTCCAAGAATATATTTAATATAAATAATTTAATAAAAATGAATAGTGTTAGTTCTTTATTGAAAATAGAGTTTTGTAGACTTTCTCTTGAGGACAAAGTAAAAATTAAAGAATTAAGTAGGCCATTGCAGGCAATTTAAATTGTTCACTAGTGCAAGGAGTGTTTATATATAATTCAGAACATATGTGGGAATACTGAATACGAATCGTTCACTTTGATGGATAGTTCAAATTGAACGATTCATAGGTGAATTATCCAAGCCTAGTTCTGACATTCACTGTGATATAGATTGTCATTACCTACATTAGCGATATTACGATTGGTCATATTTTATGAGACATGACCAACCTCATACCGAAAACGCGTTGAAGTTGTCTAATGTGTGTAGTATGGAGCATTCACTAATCGCACACTCCTAAATAATGCCTTCATGTAAACACATATCGTTACATACACTAATTACTCCACCAAATGACCGGACAGCCGACCACCGCCTTGTCTATACGGACCATTTAACAAACGTATGTGACAGTTTCATAATACAAAAGACTACAAACGATTTCGATGTTATTCCACGATTACATAGCCAATGGTTTGCCTTAATATAATATTATTAAATAATAACTACCGATGGTAATTAAATTTTAAACAATTTTTAAAAATTGCTTTTGGATACTGGATTTATTCCATCCGGATTTATACCATCGACCTAGTGTGTAAGGTATTCAAATATATTTTTGTAATTAAACCATTCAATTTTATTAAACTAATTTGGTAAATTCACAATATCCATGGTCCGGAAGAGATTTTTCCTCAAGGAAATATCCCTTATTGAAACAACTTCCTGTGCGCCATCTAAATACAGTGGCGTGGCTTCGAAATTTCTATTATTTAACTGCCCACGTTTTATTGAACTGACGAAACAATTCTTCGGTAACATTTTTACATTGTATGTGAAAATATCAACTGATCCGTCCATAAAGGGGTATTTTTATAAATACGACACTAAATTTGCATCCATTTTTATCCATAAGTAGGAAAATGAATAAAAAGTAAATATACAATACCCGACAGTACATTATAGAGACGATATTTATATTTCCTACGTAAATACGTTTATGTAAATGCATAAAATACGCTACCATTTTTCGCGACGTGTTGTTGTTTTTTTTTTGTTCTGGTACGAACCACATGGCATATTTTCCATTCTGATACGAATATCGCCAGAGCGAGAACAAGAAGTTGCAGCAAGATGCAGATCCAGTAGCCACACACAGCGCTTCGCTATAAGCCCCGTATTTATTGCGATTTTATTCGCTCTCTGTGAAAACTGTTCTTCAAACTACATTCGAATCAGATAAACACTCGAATTTAAAAGTATTCGTACATTGATCGCTTCAAATCTGAAGTACAACCTTTCTGAGCATGCGGGATATTTTCTAGTACAATTTCCTTTGGAACCTTCGGTCCGATTACTTTATCCGGCAATTTCAAAAATTAATTATACTTTAAAAAAACGATACCACGTTTTTTTTTTGGATCAATTCACATGGGAAAGAACTGTTGCCTGCCATCTTTAAATGTACTGTTTGTGGTGTATGCATTTTCTTGTTGCACATCTTCCGTTTGTAAGTCTTCCGAAGTCGTATTATATTCGCGAAATATGTAAATTTGTATAAATAAATATAGAAACTCGCCTTAAAGCATAAGAATATAAATTCTGCCAGCGCTAACGCCAATTCTCCAGTTACAGTTGCGGTCTTTTTCTCGTTTTTCCAATCGAAATGTATAAGGTACCCACGCAGATTTACCCTGCTACTTTTCAATGTACCTTTGGCAAGTAAGCGCAGTCGATATTTTCGATTAAATTATTGAAAAATTGATTTGACATTACTATTAATGTACGAACGCTTTTCCGAGATTATATAATACAGGTATAATTTTTTTTTATTGTGGATTTTCACTACTACTAATTTGTAGTTATTACAGTTCAGAAACACTTTCTTTCTCTAACCTTGCATTCTTCACCTATAGCTGTTATTTTTTACACATATAGGGTATTTAGACAAGTACACCTTTAACGCTTTTCGATTAGCGTTGTAATATTTATTTAAGGAGTGAAATTTTCGGGCGGGCAAATGATATAGGCCGCAAATGAGATAATAACTATTTCGGTGCGAAAGGCTCTCCCATAGTTCGAGCCTAATGAGAAGAAAACAGCGGCGAGACATGGAGCTCCATCTGAACAGATCTCATCTCAGTTCAGCGTTTCCACTCACTTCGCGCGGTACTCTTCTCGGATGCTGATCCCAGCGCTACATGGGTTTATATAGCCGTAGCCAAGAAGAACAATTTCCGCCGTTCAGATATTTTACCTTCTGTACAATGCATATTATGAATGGATTGTGTGGCAATAATGATTTGATCATCGCACGTTATGCTGTATTTGCTTGTAATACCAGCCGATATCCGGCCAGGCGCAGACGGCTAGGTATTTTATTTTATTTTATTTTATTTTATTTTATTTTATTTTATTTTCGAGTGGGGAGATTTAAACATGCGAATGACCTAAGAATAAACCCAAGAATCAGTTTAATATATATCTGATTTTTCGAATTTTGTAAGATAGGAGGTATTGTCACTTTGCCTATATGCAGTATAATAAAATTAAAATTTGTCACAATTTGGTTCTAAAAAAAAACCACTAACGACTCTTTTAAAAATTCGCGTTTGTTGATAGATTTTCAAGAAATAATGTTGGCAATTTCATTCTATTACAAAAAATAGAAATCAAGTTCGGAGGCTTAGGAAATTATTGCCATTCAAACTATACACTAACAGGTGTTAAATATGGATGGATGGTTAATCGATAGGAAGACATTTTAGCTGGGTCGAGCTATAGCATAAGATAATGCGCAATGTGGCGCTTATAGAGAATTTAAAACATGTCTACTAGGCGCCACTATTATGTTTCCATCATAATCAAGACGGCCGCGCGCTGCATCAAATCGCCAGAGCCGTCACAAGCCGATTTTTTTAAACATTAATTTTATTATTTATTATCTCGTTAAATCGCTCGTATTTTACACAAATCGATCGTAAATTTATTATTCACAAAGTATTTGTTGTTAATTATACATTCGCATAACATGAATGCAAATAATATGACATAATACATTTGAGTATTGCGAAATTTCTATTTAGTCATAACGAGAGAAATATGTCGCTTTCGTGAATATTTTTCATTCGTTTGTAAAACGCGATGCATAAGTTTACCAATGTAAAAAAAAAACTCCTCTCGATTTATAACAAATAAATTTTGATATATTTCTAGTGACGCGTATAATTTTCAATGTGCACTGACAGACACTTGCTCCGATATTATATCGGTACGTTGGCGCACATCTCAATTTTTCACGTCTAATTTTAAACGACCTTATTATTTTTCTTCTCTCTTAAAGCGCGCTGTTTTATATATCTTCAAAACTTTTATTGAAGTTGAACGACAAAAAATGCGCCATAAATCCGAAATAAGTCGACCAACCAATTGAAAGTACCCTATATTCGATGAAAAATTTAATTGATTTTGTTTCGCGCGTTTAGATCAATTTCATATTTCCTTTATCGAAACAATATCCGACGTTTGCAGTAATTATCGAGCAAAATCTTAAGATTTGCGCCAACCGCATTTTGCTGCGAGTATTTTTCAAAAAGTATAAACGATTTAATGAGGTCAATTAAAATTATTATCATAGTTATATTATTAGAACTACCATAGAAGGATATAGTTTATAGTGCGTTTAGAATTGGATTAGTTGACCGTGTAATGACTACATTTGAGCAAGACGTGAAATATTGTGTCAACGGAAAAAGCCGTCAACTTTATTTTCCACACCGTAATCTATAAATAGAAAATGATATTGTAAAATCGTCACTACGGCGTTAAATAATTGTATAAAACATCAACCAAAAAACGCAACAAAAAGCATTTATTAGCTAGATGCGCATTTCAGAGGTTATGCCCTCATCTTTATTAGCACAATAATAAAACAAATAAAGACACCTGTCTGTCAATCACAGGGATCGCTATACAAGTGAATGAGAAATATCATTGTAACAGCAGTTTCCCGCCTTCATGCGACCTCTATCGTACTTATTATAAACTATGAAAAGGAATTGCAGATAGCTATGAACAAGTACGCAAACGCATAACAAAATTCAAGGGTAACCAAACTAAACTAACCAATTCATTAAATCAGATTTTAATCTATGATTATAAATACTCTCATATGCATTCAGTTCGGAATAGTTCTTAACACATTTGTGTTACAGTTTTTGGGTGATGTTTTATACAATAAAATGATAGTTGATAATGTACAATGTATAATAGCTTCCGTCCATTTCTTCTTAAAACATCGCTTATTATTGATCCGGCTGCACAAGCAAAACATCGATCGAATTCGATTTATTATTTTCGTCTATTTTACCCATCGCGGCTAGCGTTTAATTCGCATTTTTAATTGATCGGAAAATGTAATTCGCTCATCTTGTTATATACACCGGGTTCATTCACACCGCGCGAAGAAATAAAAAGTGAAAAGATATATTAATTTCATTAATTAGGTAGTCTAGACACATGTGTTTCTGAGGATGCACGTTCGTTCTGCACTACGTAGGTACTATTGAGACCAATGAGCCATGTTCTCACGCTTTTACCATTAACTAATAGTCGCTGTTTACATGCGCAACCAGCTTGTTCCAACAGTGTATCGACCGATTATCAAAAATTGCATAAATCCAAGCTGTGTCGTCTTCCGTATGAATTAGATGTCTATACGGCGCCCCAGCAGACTTCTTCCATTATCTAATTCCCATACAGAACTAGAATGCCGAGTATATTATTCATCGCTTTATTAGAAGAAGAAATACGCAGATAGTTTCGTAAAAAAATACTTCTAATCAAATTTGCGCTTATCTAGCCGAAGACACATCTACTTCAATTTCAGGGTAGGTCGATCCGATCATATTCTGTAAATAAATTCATCTACACTTCTTACGTTGACCGCCATGCCCGAGAATACACTACATCTACGAACGGCGGCATTAATATCAAAATGCAAATTTCGTCGTTATAATTTATATCGACAATCGCTAATTTATCGATATTAATTAATAAACGCTTTTCATTGAACCAAAGTGCATCGATTCTAATTAAATAAGTGCGTAATTTACATATACAATCTTGATGTATATCGATTTATTATTTATCGCTCTATATATATCATATATATACTTAGGTCAGAGTTTCATAGAGCATTAAATGATTTACGGAATAACAAAGCAGAGGGGATTGATATGATACCAGCCGAATTAATAAAACACGCAGGGGAAAAAATGCAGGAGCGATTATACAGGTTAGTTTGTAAAATATATGAGAAGGGAGAAGTACCACAGGATTTTCAGCGTAGTAGAATAGTAACAATGCCGAAGAAAATAGGAGCTAATTTGTGTGAGAACTATAGGACCATTAGCCTACTATCACATGCATCGAAGATATTGTTAAAGATTATTTATAGGAGATTAGAAAATAAAGTAGAGGAAAGGCTAGGAGAAGATCAGTTTGGTTTTAGGAAAAACAGAGGGACGAGAGAGGCGATTCTAGCACTAAGAACGGTAGTAGAAAAAAGAAATAGGGTAGGAAAGGTAACTTGCATAGCTTTTGTAGATTTAGAAAAGGCATTTGATAATGTAGATTGGGACATAATGTTTAGAATTTTAAAAGAAACGGGTATAGATTATAAGGATAGGAGAATAATTTTTAATTTATATAAACACCAAACTGCCTTAGTTAGAATTGAGGGGGAAGAAGAGGTAGCAAAAATAGGGAAGGGAGTTCGGCAGGGATGTACACTCTCACCGTTATTATTTAATCTATATATAGAAGATGCAATAAACAAAGTAAAAGAAGAGTATAGTGTAGGTGTGAATGTACAGGGAGAGAAAATATATATGTTGAGATTCGCCGACGATATAGCTATATTAGAAGAAAGCGAAAAGAATTTAGAAAGGGTATTGAATGGTATGCAGGCAGTATTGACTAGGGATTTTAACATGAAAATAAATATAGGTAAAACTAAAGTGATGAGGTGTGACAAAAAGGAATGCAGTAGAAAAATGAAGATCTCAATAGGAGATAATAGAATCGAAGAAGTGTCAGATTTTTGTTATTTAGGCAGTAGAATCACAAAAGATAATCGAAGCAAAGTAGATATAAAGTGTAGGATAGCACAGGGTAGGAAGGCATTCGTAGAAAAAGAACAGATTTTAAGATCAAATATTGACTTGGGTATTAGAAAAAGATTACTGAAGGTATATGTTTGGAGTGTAGCACTGTACGGGTGTGAGGCGTGGACTATAGGAAAGGAAGAGAAGCGTAGATTACAAGCATTAGAAATGTGGTGTTATAGGAGGATGATGAGGATTGGTTGGGAAGATAAAGTAACAAATGAAGCTGTACTAGAGTTAGTAGGGGAGAAGAGAAGTATCTGGAGAGTGTTACAGCGTAGGAGAGACAGATTAGTAGGGCATATTCTTAGGCATGGGGGGATTATGCAATTGATCATAGAAGGTAGAGTGGAGGGAAAGAGAGGGGTAGGTAGGCCTAGATTGGAGTATGTGAGTCAGATAGCTGAAGACGTTGAGATGAATAGCTATAGAGAGATGAAGGGATTAGCTCAGGATAGATCGGCATGGCGTGCTGTTTCCAACCAATCTTTAGGATTGCGGACTGTTTAACTATATATCATTGGACATCTCGCAAGATCGGTACGATGAGTAAATAGAATCGGTTCGTACTCGTAAATAATAATTTTAAAAAAACATTTTCAAACATCAACCCAACCTTCCAATAGATCATCTTTCGAGGTGGTATATTATTAAATATATAAATCACAGGGATTTCGGTCAGCTGTTGAAAAATATATTAAATTTACCAACGTATTATGAATTCGCGTTTTGATGTGTAAGTACTCTTGATATGGATAGGACAAAAATCGAACAAAAATTACCTGTCGTGTATTTTAACCGATTGCACGCAAATAGTAATATTTCTATTTGTTCAGTCGGTTAAAAAAAATAGTGAGTAAATAAATTCAAATTGCCCAAATCGTTGATTTATAATTGCCAGCCAGTTCAATTCGATATGGAGCAACGCAAGCCGATTTGGCGCCGAATGAATTGTTTATACTGTGCCTCTGTTGTTTTTTTAATGAGGAAATTATTTTCAGCTGGTGTGAATTCAATTCGCAGACACCCTCGTTCAGTTATTACTCATATTGAATCGAGATTGTCTAGCATTAAGACAAACAATACTGTCGGTAGCGGTTTACAAATATACACCGTGTGGCCTAGGAAAAGCTTTTTAATAAATCACAACCAAGGGGCGGGTAGAGTCCGATTTTGTGCGGTATCGTTTGCCCTTTAATAAACGTTGAATATCTCGGCGTATAATAATATGTTTATATTTATCTGTGTGACCGAACGATATAAATTTAAACGGGCCGTACCTATGATATAAAACACTTTCGGCGATGACTGCATCGTCGCTATGTAGTTTCGAATTATTTTCAAATATAGATAAACATTCCTGGCGGCGTGTTTTTGCGCGACTTACGCGCCAAAACAATCGGCATATCGTCAGCGATGTGACAATACCTCATTTCTTACAAAAATTCGAAAAAATGAGATATCAAACTGATTCTTAGTTTTTTTGTACGTCTTCAGAACATCTCCCGACTCATTAAGCATTTGAAGCAGATAGGTGGTACTGTCACATCCCTAACGATATATAACTACGTTCCATATATATCGTAATTTGTATATATTTTTTGTGACCTCTTTATGTGCAATAATTTGACGATGATTGTTTTGAGTGATTGCCGTGTTATAATCAGACTTCAGTGCAATAGCTCTCCGGTGAAATTAGCTTTAATGAGTACCAAATTTTTAGGAATTCACCGTAGACGATAAACTAAATTGGAACGTACATATTAGTCAATTACGCGTGAAACTTAATAGGGTATGTTTTGCAATTAGAAATGTAAAAAATCATCTCGATTTTGAAATAATCAAAACTCTATACTTTGCTAACTTGGAGTCTTTGTTAAGATATGGCATCATTTTTTGGGGTGCTAGCAAAAATATTTAAAACAAAAGAGTATCGTATAATGCTAAACATGGAGTCAAACATGTAGGAATTCGTTCACAAAAAATATATATCTTGACTGTAACTGGGCTATATGATTTAGAATGCTTGCTTTTCTTTAAAAAGTATCCCCATTATTTCGAAGCTCAAGTATTTACGCATTGCTATGAAACGAGATATAGAAACAATTATAAATATCCCGTTCATAGATTAACTTTAACTGAAAAATCGCCATATTATAATTGTATAAAATTGTACAATACGCTACCGGAATCTCTTAATTGTATAGATAATATACACCTATATAAACGCACAATATATGAATACCTATGTCGCATTGAAGCGAATTATATCTGTCTATATAATTAATACTGTCCTGTAATTTATATTAGACACTATTTTTCTCATTTATATTACACATACGTAGATGTATCTGCTTCAATCTGTATACCTACCTTATGTTTACTATATTCAGAAAAATAAAGCTATTCTATCCTATCCTATTCTATCCTATCCTATCCTATCATATCATATCACATCCTATCCTATCCTATCCTATCCTATCCTATCCCATCCTATCCTATCCTATCCTATCCTATCCTATTCTGACATAAGCTCTAAAGTTAAACCACCGTTTTTGCTCGAAATTATTACAACGTAAAACGCAGTCGATTATATACATTTGACTGGCTTAGAAGCAATGGGGTACAAGTGACATTTTCTAAAAAATTGTGGTAAATGCAGTAATGGAAAAAATATATATGCACAAAATGTTGTTGGCAGAAAGATTTAACTGATTTCCTAGACACTCTATCGGGCTTTTGCTGTGAAGATTTACCTGGATCATTTTTTAAACAGATCTTCTTTTTATTTTACTTTAATTGCACAAGACATTATAATAGACTAACATACATATTAAATACAAAAACAATGAAATTACTTAACTTAAATAGAACAAAAAAAACTGTAACAATAATTTACTCAGAACTGCAAATATGTCACTTGTACCCCTTTGGTTCTAACCCAATCATTTATTATAGACGAATTTCGGTGTACGGTGATCAAATATTTGCGGAATTTCTTACGTGATATATATATTTTTGTAGCAGCGAAAATATCTGAAAATAAATAAATCTTCTAGCGCATTATCGAACAGCGTCTAGTTTCTAGTACGTTGCCCTTTTCGTGCGATATAAAAGCGCTAATATTATTTATTTCCCCGTGCAATCGTTT
The DNA here is from genome assembly GCA_947310635.1 of Leptodirus hochenwartii. Lineage (NCBI taxonomy): Eukaryota > Metazoa > Arthropoda > Insecta > Coleoptera > Leiodidae > Leptodirus > Leptodirus hochenwartii. The sequence goes on from OX371176.1 coordinate 49,794,933, forward strand.
CAACGATCAAATAAAAATGTAGATATAATACCAGAACAGTGTGATATTGTAACATCGCCAACGGGGCTGAAAGTTGTCGGCTGTAAATGTATTTCCATTTCCTCAAATCAAATATTATTATTCCTCTCGGTGTAACTTTCACCACGCAGACTTAATGCGTATCAGTAGCAATTGCCGAACGTGTGTACTTTCTGCATAAAAAAAAAAAACATACACAACGACTGTAAATATACATTTACAATCGTGCCCAAACATACGCGTCTGAATAGATCGATCTATACGAATCGGCGAAATAATCACAAACACGATAACTGAAATGTTTGTTTAATTACGTCTTGTACATCTTGGAACGTTTATTTTTGTGGATACATTATACGTGAACATATTACGTTACAGCTTTAAATAACAAACACGGCAATTACAAGCACCTTAACATGTTGTTTAATAAACCTATTAGGAGTTCGATTAGATTTTTTTTTACTTTTGTAATAGATACATTTTGAGACAAAACAAAATTGAAGAATTTCACCTATTGAAGCGTATACAACACTTTTCTTGCCATCATGGAGATTGTCCTCATATTTTACGCATTAACAATTAAAATATTTGAGGCGTGAAAATTTAGTTTATCCTAAAAAATTATTACTACCTCTGCACTTGTCATTCTGTTGTAATAGCTATGTCGCATCTCTATTCAGAATTGAATTTTACAAGTGATATTCCAAGTGTTATATAAGGGCTTTGGAATGGTCTAGTGGGCAAAGAGATTCGCGTATTCCGCTAATAGGACATGCTCTTATAATAACATGCTAATACACTAAGGTGTTAAAAACCATCAGGTATTTCTAACGATTACACGAAATATTTCGCTAATTGTCCGAACATGATGTTATAAATTAAAATACTTCCGACATGAGTACGCGCAGAACTTACATTTTTATTTTTATCATTCCCAATCAACGTGAGAGTGGAAAATTAGAGCGAGTACATAATTTATATCTTGCATGCGCATAATCGTTGTTTTTTTTTACAGAAATTGGTTACACCCCATTAATTCTCTCCTTTGATGTATGTTCATAAAGCGATCTTCGTGTATTCATTTTTATACGGAAAAATATATTCGAACTCCACCATATTTTTCGCATATATTTCGAATAGGACATGTATATTTATTTATATTTTTTTGAAAACGCAAGACACCCGTTCTAAGTTATGAAAAAACCACTAAAAATTCAACTATGAAACTATTCCACGTAAATATTGTCTTAATTTATTTATGTTTCGACAATTTGCGAAAATGTGGAATTATCTCAAGTTATCGCATACACATGTGAGTTCTTCCGATATAAAGCAGCGCATTGCACATTATTAACGTACTGTAACCGACATTTATCGTTGCCGATATAATTTACATATAATTATATGCAGAAAGAGCTTCGCCTATAATTTGTAATCGATATCATCTAGCTAATAAATACACGTCAAATTATCATTTCGCTCGGTGAATAATTTTCGATATAATTCAGATTGACGATCCAATAAATGTTGTGGCTCTACATCTGATATATTTACACTAGTATTTATCTAAAGCCAAGAATTTGTCTTTAATTTAAAGAACATGTAGCAAAATAGCAAATGCGCAACTTGATTAATGGCACACAGCGATTAATGCTCGACCGTGATTCACGTTTTCCCAATTAAATGCTAAACTTTGGTCGTTTTTCTTTTTTCCTTGCAGCCTTCGAAGAGGTGCAGGATGTCGTAGAACCATACAAAGAAGAAGAGAAGATACCGAAACGTAAGTAAACTTCTCCTTTACATTTTTTCATATTTGCCATTTCCTATGTTCCTAATATCCCCAAGATCTCAGATATACTGCTTCATTGGCCTCGAGCTGTTTGTAATCTGATCCCATAACATAACCTTAGGATTACCAGCTGATGGGGCAATATTTTTTTTAAACAATTTTGCTTTATCCTAAAATTACTTTCGTAATCATTAAATTGTATTATGTTATTAGAGTACGCTGCCTCAGTGGGGTAAGGCACTTTTATACACTTTTATATTTATACTTGTACAATAATTGAAGTACTTTTATTTTATATACACGTATGGTATTAGCACACAGACCACAGAACTCTTCTCAAGCTAATAATACTGCTATCTAAACTAAACTTAATAATAACCACAAAATAACTAAACTTCGCTCAGCCGCCAGCGATCTACCAAAACGGTTCTAACATACTTGTTATACGTTATCGCGTTTGTTTCACTATATCGGCCATTACGGAATCAGAAAATACCAATTTATTATGAATTTATCCGTTACGAAGCATAACCGATATTGTCAAATTGCATCGCTTACCCTTGATCCGAAGAACACAAACACTACTGCACATTTTGCTAAGAACAAAGTCACAAGTATAAACTACGATGACGCTTCAAAATTTCGGGGGTAGACATATTGAATTTGTTACAATTTTTAACAGGATATTGTTTATAGCTCGTAGACATTTCATCGCATGTATGACAGTTTTTAGTTCCTGTTTTTCTAACCACCAATCACAAGTAGTATAACGAAAGCGCGGCAAATTTTGAATATGAATAGTTTGTTATATAATAAGCACACATTATTAACAATTACGGTACAATTAATTGAAATACATTTCTTATTTGCTAATTAATAGATTTCGCCGCTCTATTGACTGGTCGTAGTTCCATCGAGCTTAAAAATGACGATATGCAGCCTATAACTGCCAGCGAAAATAAGAACAACGTGGTCGCAACAGGCCGATTCACATTACAACGGAAGAATCTCTACTATTCCTTTTACATATCGGACAAGGCTGCGAGACCGCGCGCCCTTCAATTCTTGGATAAAGCCGGAAACATTTTAGAAGAGCACATTTTATCGGGAGATGTTTACCTGAATAGCGCATATCAGCTTGGTACGAGAAAAGTGTGCGGTATATGGAGACGGCTCCCAAAGGACTATAGAAGAATGGTTCGCGATGAAACGATGTACGTGGTGCTGATTTGGGGCATCAAAGAGGATTCCGAGTTTACACTAAGCGGACAGATTGTGAACAATGTCGCGCTAGGTGAGTCTTCGAGTGAGTGAACCAATTTATTATTTATACAAGTACGCCTGTAACTACCACGTTAGTTAGTTAAAGAGTCCGCAATCCTAAAGATTGGTTGGAAACAGCACGCCATGCCGATCTATCCTGAGCTAATCCCTTCATCTCCCTATAGCTATTCATCTCAACGTCTTCAACTATCTGACTCACATACTCCAATCTAGGCCTACCTACCCCTCTCTTTCCCTCCACTCTACCTTCTATGATCAATTGCATAATCCCCCCATGCCTAAGAATATGCCCTACTAATCTGTCTCTCCTACGCTGTAACACTCTCCAGATACTTCTCTTCTCCCCTACTAACTCTAGTACATCTTCATTTGTTACTTTATCTTCCCAACCAATCCTCATCATCCTCCTATAACACCACATTTCAAGTGCTTCTAATCTACGCTTCTCTTCCTTTCCTATAGTCCACGCCTCACACCCGTACAGTGCTACATTCCAAACATATACCTTCAGTAATCTTTTTCTAATACCCAGGTCAATATTTGATCTTAAAATCTGTTCTTTTTCTACGAATGCCTTCCTACCCTGTGCTATCCTACACTTTATATCTACCTTGCTTCGATTATCTTTTGTGATTCTACTGCCTAAATAACAAAAATCTGACACTTCTTCGATTCTATTATCTCCTATTGTGATCCTCATTTTTCTACTGCATTCCTTTTTGTCACACCTCATCACTTTAGTTTTACCTATATTTATTTTCATGTTAAAATCCCTAGTCAATACTGCCTGCATACCATTCAATACCCTTTCTAAATTCTTTTCTAAATATAGATATTTTAGGGAAACCTATGATGAACCAATTGTGAAAAAAAAACGTAAATTAAATCTGCTCCGATCTGACGTAAAAAAGAAGTAATCATTTTCGAAAGATATATAAAGAGTGCTCATTGCACATTGACCGCAACTCTTATACTAACGCTTTGCTACAGATTTTGATTACATATATTCGAATAAGAAAAAAATGTCAAAAGTTCATAACACACAAATTTCCATTAATCACGAGAGTAATCAGTGATTTCCAAATTTTTGTTTTAAAATATCACAAAGCATTATTATCTTGGTTTACCTTAGCGTTATTTTTCTGAGATTACAATGCACTAAAATTGACTAACATGATTTAAGTAACGGAATTTTGTTTTATTTTATTTTTTAATTAAATTTCTATATTTTTAGAGTGGTGCAAAATAAATTCATAAATCTACCTGAATAGCTTTCCGCTTAAAAGAAATTATTAATCACATTCCCTTTTTACTCCCAAAAGACTATCAGCTCAATGTTTAATTAATTTTATTTATTACGTATTATCCTTTATACAAGTCTTCTGAAGGGTCCATCCGAAGTCCTAGTCAACTCTCTTTTTATTCAACAGGCACGGAACTCTTCAGCTCACTTCTAGAGCCCGCTCCGGGAACAGACAATCTGTTGATGGCCGGAGCTGGTGGGACCGCCATCATCTCTACGTCCTCCGCCATCTCACCGAGTATTCACATTGCCATTATCTTCAATGGTGTCTTCAACATCGGCGTCGATATTCTGGACGTGCCCTTGATAGTCACCTTATCTGTCGAAGAACGCAAGCAGATCGTTGTGGAGGAGCGGGTGCGCATCGCTAACCCGGCCTACGATCTAAATGTCCTGCAGTTTAGTACGCCCGTTTCTGCAAGTGACTTGAGACAGTTGACCAGAGGAAAACTTTTGCTTAGTGTGGCTAGTGTTAGTAAACCGGAGGCGCTTAAACTATCAGGTATATAGAAAAAGAGTTTGAGATCAATTTGTTTTGTGTAATGCGTCTTAAAATCTACAATATATGGGAAATTCATAAATATGGAACTAGGCAAAGAAACGACTTTTACATAAGTTACTCTAAATCAAAGAATGCGTTACTTCAACATGATGGACTTGGTGGTTTTAATAAATTGCCAGAATTTATATTCCATAAGAAATGTAAATAGTTTTAAGAAGAATCTGATAGAATATTATAGAGCTGTACTGTAGCTAGTATGCTAAAATTTTTACAATTCAATACATATATTTCTTCTGCGTTTTCAGGAAGCGTCATTACGAAAACTACCTGCGAGTTGTTCCAGTCCACACTTTCTTCAGCCGGCTCAGATGGTAATAATCCATATGGCATATCCGGCGTGGCCTGGACGTACCTGAACAACGAAGGTTCCTTGGTGTACAATATCCGAGTGGAGGGCCTACAACGTATGGACAGTCGCACGGAAGGCGACCAAACCAAACAACTCACCCTTTTCGACGTAAGTCCAAAACGTACACGCGGTGGCGTCGAACTGGAAGACCTAACGCCATCATTCGTCGATGGATGGGCAAATGGCACGCTGGATAAACTAGGCCCGAAAGTATTGGAGCCCCTCTATTCTGGCAACTTGGCAGTGAATCTAGCTACACCAACGGAAGGTGCTTTGCTACGCGGTAAACTCCAGGCCAGGCTAGTGGACGAACCGCGGAATTCGCCCGCTCCATATTTACTCAAGCGCGATGATAGTTCTTCTGTAGCAGGTTCGGCGGCCGGCACAGCTTGGCTCAGTGTTACTGCTTCGTGCCATTTATATTATGACGTCAGCCTGGCGGGAATGGGCGGCACATCCACGACGAATTTGGAGATGGTTATAGAGATGTTTCCGATTCTATATCCAGACGCGCCGAATATAACGCTGCTATTGGTCGATATCGGTGGCTTTAGCAGCAACAACGTCGAAGGCAGTCCGACCGAAACACTCACCAGGGAAGAGTTGCGACGTCTCGATTTGGGCTTTTCGTTCTTGAAGGTGCGCGACTATCGGTCGAAGAAGGTGATTTTAAGTACACGCGTTGATCAATTGAAAATTCCCAACAATTGCTTGCAAATTGACATCGATGACAATACATTACCACGCCAACAACCCAGTGTTATTTACGCCGAGTCAAAGTGTCTGTACGAACAGCGGTTCTACAACGAAGACGTACAATGGACGAGCAGCAGTGATCCATGTACAATGTGCTACTGCCAGAATGGACAAGTTAAATGCGACACATTCCAATGTCCGAAACTAACTTGTGAACCCGGCTATATCGAAGTGGAGCGCAAGGACGAATGTTGCGCAGTATGTCAACTCGAGAACAGTACAGGCGCTGGTTCAAGTGCGCCGCAAGTGTGCATATTCGGTGGGAAGACATACTCGGCTGGATCCATCTTCCATCCTTTCCTGATACCTAATGGCTTCGATAGGTGCTTCAAATGTATCTGCGACGCAAAGACGTTAGAAATTAACTGTACGGGGAACAACGAAAAGCCGGCGTGCTGCTACAAGAACAACTGTCCCGCAACGGTCGAACCGCAGATGTACCAGGTGCCGCGGCTCCCAACCCAAGCCGACCTGAACATGCAGATACTACACGAGGGCGGCTGTCCCAATAGGATTTCCTTGAAAGCGGCGCATAAAAATGGATCGACGTATCACCCTATATTGGACAGTTTGGGCGAGTACAAATGCGTTCTGTGTAAATGCAAAGATGGCAGTCAGTCCTGTCACAGGCTGAAGTGTACGCACGAAATGTGCAACGAGATGGAGATTGCCAAGAAGAATGGCGGCATTGGTAAAGGCAATGGTAAGGGCGCGAATGAGTGCTGCCCGAAAAAGGTGTGTAAAAAGCTCCGGCGCCACCACCGGTTTAATCGCAGCTGAAGGCCAGCTGACAGAAATCCGCGGTACGCTACGCTAAGATACGCACTTATCTAATTTATAATTACCAAAGAAGACTGATTAGGATTTGTGCCAATGGCCGCAATCTTATATTATACTTAATATGGACAATATATACTTAATACTACGTAAACAGTAAATCCGGTGAACGAGTACATCGATTTTTGTTACTTGTGTCGTGCCCCCCAAACATGGAAATCAATAGAATCGGTAATTCTGTGATAGAAAATAACGAGATAAAAACGAGATGTACCAATGAAATGAAAAAAATTACGTGTACAATAATTATCGTCGCAATAATAGATTTAACAATTACAATTTAGGCCATTCCGGGTATCAAATGTTGGTACTATTTATTATTTATAACCACATCGCTTTATGCGAAAATATGAAACTTCTATTCAATTATGGCAAATAATATATAACACAGACATTTACAGACTGATATGTATCTATAATTGATTTTTGACGTTGTGCGCTGCACTAAATGATCGTATGGAATGAGAACACTCAATCGTAATAAGACTATTCATTAATAGCTAGTTCGTAGATAATTAGAATATTTATATTAAACTCCATTTAAGTTTAATTAGGAATTCAACTAAACTAAACTACACTAGATGGTATAATATGATTCGTAATAAGATTACAGATGTTTAAACGCGCATTTTTAACGAATAAATTCTTGAGTTGCTGATGTTTCTTCCAGTATTGTACTTCGTTTTTCATATCTGTACGTTTTGTTGTCTAATTTTTATTTTGTCACGATTTGCGTGGATGAGTGTGAAATATTTTCTAAGATATAGAAATTCTAAGAGTCGGTTTTATTAAGAACCAGCCTGAATGTATTATACTAATATTTAGTTTTACATGTAACAATATTACGCTGTAAATAAATTATTATTGAATATATTTCTAGTTATAGTGCCATCACTACTATTTTGTGTAATACGCTTGTAATAATTGTTATATTTATAATTATAATAAGTATCTTCGGGATGTAAGTCAAATAAATAAATACCTATAGGAAGTATACGTAAGATTTGAGTTAGCTTCGATTTTAACAATCGACCCGATTTTTGTAATTATATTTAAATCATTGAGTACCGCGTTGTTGTTGAAATATTATTATATATTATGCTACTCTGTCGCAGTTACTGAATTGTATAAATATGTCATTTTACATGTACCTGCCTAGCGATTATTATATTATATACTTGACTAAAATACTAGTTTCATTTAAAACTACAAATCCCTAAAACCACTTCCAATAACTCGTAAAGCTGATTAAATATAAAGTTCATCATTTTCCTAACTTTAATCAATTTTTCGTTTCAAATTTGGATTTAAGTATAAAAAAGCAAGTATAGAAAAAAAATCAATTACCAGTTATATATTTTATTGTGCACTATATTTGCTAAATATCCAATAGTTGTTCTGCTCGTACAGTTGCATTTGCCTGTTCCTCCACAGCCTGTTTAAGATACGGTATTTTCTCGAAATCTTGCAAGGCATTCCATGAATCTAAACTAACGGTCACGGCATTATAACCTCTCGCTTGTAACGTACGAATCATCATTGCGATATATGCCCTGGGACGTTGACAATTAATGGAATAATTCACCCAGGGAAGACAAATGATCGGTATGCTAAAAAAGAAGGTACATAATCGCTGTGTAATTTGCAAATTTTTATTAATAAAAAAGTCACCGGTAATTAAATGAATAGCAGAGATACTTACATTTTGCTATTTTGCGGAAATTTAATGTCCTCAATAAAATTGATATTATTATAATTGAACGCAATATAATCTTTTATAGGAATGGCTTTTCCATTGCTATCAAAAGCAATTACATGATCTAAAATTTATCATTTAATTCTGTAAAGGTATTTTTCCACGATTAATATCGTAAGGTATTACCAATTTTATGTCCTAATCTACTTAATAGCTGCGTAGCTACAAACTGATCGCCTCCAAAAGCAAATTTCAATGACGCTTCCAATGGAAATCCATGAATCCACCTTAACTTACTCATGGTATGTTTTAAAAACTCGGGTGGCGGTAAAAGCCGCTCAAATTCAGGTTTGTACGTAGAAATTGCTTGATAAAGTATTATCAATTGATCAAAGTCAAATTGAAATCCTGAAAGAAGTGTGCTCATGTAAAACTACGAATGGCCTAATTATCTCATTTTAATTGTTCGATAAAAACTCCTTATTCAATCATTCCAAGTATCAAGATTCCGGAATGCTATTTTCTTTTCGGGGCTTTAATACTAGATATACCAACCGGTCACAATGACCGGTTTCAACATTTGCTTATAAGATATTTACTTTAAATTTAATTTCAAGTTTTCTGATAACATGATAATTTTCTTTAATATGTATTCGACTATTATTATAAATTAGTATAGAATATCACCCAAATACCGTAACTTAAAGCATTAAGTAGATAGATGTACATTTCGAAGGCTATGTCCCCATCTTCACTAGCACAAAATAAAAACTAAATAAAATACCTCTGTCACGAATCGTGATTGATATACTATTAAATAAATAAGTCAACATGACAGAAGCATTTAAAAAATGGCATATAATATGACCTATAAATCTTTTAAAACAATATAAATTAATAATTAACGAAACTGACAAGTTTAGGTTTGTTAAACCGAAAATACCTACATATATTGTCAAAATGACTATCTTCATCTCCAGAGGAATCGTTTATGTATTCCAGTAGTTGCTATTTTTTACTCTAAATGACGCTAAAGTTGCTAAAATGACTAAAGTTGTTAAAATGACGTAAAATTATAAAAACAGGGAATTTGCGCAGAAAAAGGTTTGAGAGTATGCAAAATTGTATTAGTACACGGTAAATTTATTTGAAAATATTCCTAGTAGGCTGTAAACATTAACATTAACACCAAAAATACCAATCGGTCAAAATGACCGATATGTATATATCAATTCTTGGTATATAATATATATAACAACTAGTTACGCGTTACGTTACGTTTCTACGATTAACTTACCCCTTTTGAAAAACTTCCTCAAATATCGTTCACTGAACCCCTCGTTCAAGATATCTTCTCTGTATATTCCTAACGAACTCAAAGATACCGCAATCTTCAGCCACATAACTTCACCTTGATTACCAGCCGTTGCCAGTGGCATCGTCTTCAACATTTGTGACAAGTTATCCCAATGAACCGGTCGCTGATCAGTCATGGCCATTGCTACGGCAACATCATTGAAAAATATCGGATCGTATTTCAATTGGGGATCCTCCAGTGCTTTGACACTGACATAATTGAGTAAGTTCATACTTAAGTGACCCTAAAAAAAAATATCGTATTTTATACTTGCGTCCAGATAAATACATTTGCGTAAGTTTGTCAAGAAGGTAGGCCTATATTGGAGTGTGAGGGTCACATAGTGGAGGACGTTAGGATGAATAGCTATAGGGAAATGAAGGAATTAGCTCAAGATAGATCGACAGATGGCGACGGTTTCCAACCAATCCTTGGGATTGACGACTATTTAACTAACTAAAGTTTGTCAAATACGTACATTGATAAATCATCACCCAAAAACCATAAAACAAAGCATTTATTAGCTAGATGCGCATCTAGCTAATAAATGCTTTGTGTTACGGTTTTTGGTTGATGTTTTATACACTTATTTAACGGCGTAGTAACGATTTTACAAATACGTACAATTTTAAAGAATTTCCGTAGCACATACACCGCATAATGAAAGCCCAGATCTTTTTCAGTGACCACATTTGCGCATACATCGAAAAATATTTCGTGGTAATAAAACGGCGTCTTCATAGAAAACTTTTTCGACAATTTACTGAGTGTCGTTTCCAAATCTTCGAATTTCATCGCGTATACATTCAACACTATACAATCGACAGCTTTTAATAGTAGCGGCTCGAAGAAAACATCTGCATCCAAATCACATATAGACCTAACTATACTACTTGCAATTTTAACATCGAATGGAATAGACGTTGTTAATAAGCTAGTGCTAAGGTACTCGATGCATTTAGCAGACACCTTATTGGAAGATGCGTATTGAAAGTAATCGCAAAGGCCTTGCACATTTTCTTTATCCACTTTATATGGCAGTTGAACCTCGAATACTAGCGGTATGGCGATTTTCAATGCTTCCACCAAGGGGGTAGACTTGAATTGACTTAATAAAAACTCCAGAAATATGATTTGTTGCAGCGTCAAATCATTAACATTGTGCCGAATCATTTGTAGAAGAGTTTGAATGATAGTACTGTCCGCTTGTACGCCAAGAAATGACAGAACTTTTAGAGATTCGATAGCTTCGTTGCCTTCTAGAGCGCCAGCTTGTTGTTTTAAAGAGCGACATAAGCGCTCGAATTGGGGATTTTTAATGATTTGATTTGTCGATAAATCGGAACTGAAATTCAAATAAGTACCTTTCTTCGCTATAATAATTGTTGAATACTCACTTTCCTCCTTTTTGTAATTGAAATACAACTCTTAAAGCCTGAAGCAAATGTTTGTGATTCATCGATTTATCGTGGATGTTCACAAGCTCCAATACTGTATTTACCGTCCTTACATTCTTTAGCGTGTTTATTAATATATCCGATTCTAATTGAGAATACGTCGCTTTGACGATATCTTGCAGGTTTGAGAGATTTTATTGTACAATAAGAAACATTTTACTAGCTATTGTTATATCATTTTACTTGCTATTGTAAACATACCTCTTGAAGCGATACAAAAACTCCTAAGCTGTTTTGCATTTGTATGAATCCTGAAACAGGATTTGGGGTATATTAATTGAAATACAGACATTCTAAATGTAATATTAAAAACTACATTCCATGTTACACACTATAATTGAAAACGTAATAAATAAAAATTGGTTATGTGCGCAACCAACTTGTCACATATATATTCAATCAAATGATACTTAGTCACTAACCTTATAAAGCAAAATTCTTCTACTTAAAAAGCAACGAGAACAGCAACATTAATTAACATTTAAGCATAATATTGTAAAATCGTCACTACATTAAATAATTTTATAAAACACAAATACCGTAACAAAATTATTAGCTGGATGCGCATTTCACCGGGACTGCTATATAATTGTATAGCAATACTGAAGATGGGGGCATAGCCTCCGAAATGCGCATCGTTAATAAATGCTTTGAGTTATGGTATTTGGGTGATATTCTATACAATTAAGCTTTATGTAACATACAATCTAAAGCATGACAGATTGATACTCTTCATATTCTAAATTATAATTTATTTTTCACCGAGTTCAGCATAGAAACGAAACAAATTATAGCTCTATATAAGACATATAAAAGAGAAATGATTAAAAACATTCATGTCGCAAAACAGTACAGTTATAGAATCAATCAATACATGTGGGTGACCCTTACGTGATTAATTTAAATTTAACAGTGTCTTATTTATTATAATATGAACATAAAAATACGATATATATATATAATAATCTAATCATATCTAGTCTACAAGATACGAATCATGAATAAAATATGCATGTAGATTATAAGCCAAACGCAGCACGAGCGCGGATGTTTCGGGTGTATAAACCAGGTACGGGACCAAAGTGCTCGCTGGTGGATTCAGGATTCACTTATCCAGCTCGAGAGCTGCGTACTGATCAGCGGTGACCTCGGTCATCATGAAACTGCCATCGGGCAACATCAAAACTACCTTGCGCGAACCGCCCGGACTGGGAGGCTGCGCACTTACTATCTGCGCAACCACCTACACGCCACACAGAGTCAACAATAAACTATTTTAATTGATTGTTGAAAGACCATAATATAAGATATTTCATAGGAGAATGTATGGTTGTATAAATAGTATTTCCTTATAATGTTGAATAATTGATTTATATTCTCGACATGTTACGTTAAATTAATTTTACATCTTCAGGAGAAAATTGTCATTAAACGTAAGAAGATAACAAATTTTGCATAATAGATTAAGTCATTCACAGTACTTCTTTTTGTTATATGGTTATCAAATATATATATATATGTGTGTGTGTGTGTGTGTGTATGTATATATATATATATATATCACATAAGTATGAGGTCTTTTTGAAAAAACATTAAGGACAAAAACGTGAATGAAAAAAAAGAACAAAAAACGTCACATTTTTGTGCACACCGGGACAATTTTTGCACTACAACGTAGAGCAATTCGAATTATTGGTAAACTACGCTATCGCGACGATTGTCATCCTATGTATTCTCTAATCTCTACTACAAGTTATGACTGTTCCCTGTATACATATTTACAACTCACTATTGTAGGTGAAGAGAGGAAGATCATGGAAATTATACCCACCAAAATGATATCCACAATAATGACAACATATCCACAGAAATAATGACAACATATCCACAGAAATAATAGCAACATTAGATTAAACTATAATAGAATTTACAAAGCACGCAGCAGCGCTGAGTATTTTGGACCTAAGTATTATAATTTATTACCACCTTATATCAAATGATTAGACTATAAGAACTTTAAAGCGCAAATAAATAATAATAAATAAATATCTGATTAACAAATCATAATGAAAATATAATGAAAATGAATTAAAAAAAAAAAACAAGTTTGATGACATTTGTGAAATAAGATGTAAGTAGTAAATTTAAATAAATTTTCTATGTTCCTGTATTTATATATCGTATTTTAATTGTTTCTGTAATTTATGAAAATTTATGTGTATTTTACTTGAAACTTTGATTTGTGAAAATGTATACTACTTAGGTATCACCAAATAAATTATTATTCTACTAAATAACTGCTTTAAAAGAATTCCCACATATGACAAAATAAAAGCTTGGGGCGTAAATATTTAAAATCTCCTTATATAAATATTAATAATGATTTACGTATTTTGATACAATAGTTTTCGCATTCTGCTAGAGCGTCCTTGTTCTGCGCGTTTTTTTCCACAATTGATTGCGAACAATCCAATTCCTCAATTCAAAGTCTCTCGTGAGATCTAACCAAATTAAAAGTCAAGACAAAATCGAGCTTAGTTCAGCAATTAGTTTTCGCATAACTTTTAATATTCAGAATTAAATAATAATAATAAATTAAATAATACAAATAAACTCAACTTTATTCCCCACGCTTTTATTTTGAGTCATATGCGGCAATTCTTTTAAGGCATTTAGGCTGGTATTAAAATTATTTATTCCTCTTTAGTACATTTTCATAAAAGCTTATTAAAAAAAATATATTACTATAAATTATTCATGTACGTTTAAATTTCTATTTCAATAATTACGTCATTTATACCTGTGATTCATCCGCTTCAGTAGCTTCCTCAGCTTCTTCCGCTTGTATAACTTGTTGTAAATGTTGTTGTTCTGCATTAGATGCTGCAGCAGCAATAGCTTGGTTCATTTCGGGCATATTTTCAGATGCCACCAATAAGCATTGCTGCTCACCATCTTCACCTAAATAAAACGGAGAAACGATTTACTATCGCGCGTAACGGAATGACAACATTTTTTCTTATAGAACGTAAAAATAGTTGAAACAATTATTGTTTTTCACGCTTATGATTTAAATATACCTTGTGTAATAAGGATCGTTTGTCCGTCTTCATTCTGACCGGCTACTTGATAGATAGTACCATCCTCTCCGGTAATAAGCAGCGGTTGATCTTCAGCTTGTTTAAGCTGAACTACTTCCTGTACTTGCTCAACTTCACTTTGTATTGATGGCATACTTACAACATGTTGAAGCTGTTGTTGCACTTGCTGTTGTATGGGAGGAGATTTCACTGTAGCTACCGCTTGCTAAGGAAATAATATCGAATTACGAACATAAGATATAGTCTCAATTCAGTTTTCCAAACCGCAAACTCTTGTATTTTTACAGGTAAGATACATGTGGAGTCACTACATGCATTGATTAATTCTATAACTATACTATTTTTGCGATATTGAATGTTTTTAATTATTTCTCTTTTAAATAGGTTATAGATTTTGCAATTATGTTCTGATATTCCATACGAGGCAAGAGAAATAAAAATACAATGTTTTATATCACGGTTAAAAAAAAAGAGGATTATTCGACTATAGTTTCGCTTATTAAGCACTATCAAGAAATGAAAAACGAATTACAGAAAACTTATTTATATAAACAATCTACCTACAGATAATATCGAATAATGGGGAGGAGATTTAGTCTAATTGGTCATTAAGTAATGTATAACTAGAGTTTTTACGGTATTTGTGAATTTCTAGCGATTCAAGTAAATTTAATGTTGAGATAAATATATTCTTGTAAATTGTATGCTAATTGCATATATCTTGGACCGTGTCTTACAATATCGATCGTGTTTATTTTTAAGTCTATCATTATCTATGTACCGATTTGATCATTCTTCAGACAATAAAAATATTTATTTATTTATATCTTATATAGAGCGAGTTAAACGTAATATTTACCTGTTGTACCAATGTGGGAACCGTTTTAGGTTGAGCGGGTTGCTGACGTACGTACGTCTTGACCATTGATTGCGCAGTATGATGCACCGACTGTTGCGGACTGGATAGACGTTGCTGTGGCAGCTGTTGTTGTCTGCGCACTACAGTGTGCACTGTACCGATCTGCTGTTGTTGTTGTGGCGACTGTCCCGGCGTCCGTACTACGCGGCGCACGGTTGTTGTCTGTTGCGCTTGCGGACTGTTGCGCATCTGTTGGTTAGCGATCGCGTTTGCAGTGCGCTGTTGCACGGCCAACGCGCCTGGCGGACGACCACCTGAGTTTCCTACGAGGATGCGATTCGTCGATTGCGGTCGCGGTGTAACTACCGAAAAAGGTAACAATGAACTGTATAAAACATCAGCTAATAAATGCTTTGTGTTACAGTTTTTATGTGTTGTTTTATACAATTATTTAACGCCGTAGTGACGATTTTACAAAGTAACAATGAACTTTCGTTCCAACCACAAATGATAGGTTCATATATATATATATATATATATATATATATATATATATATATATATATATATATATATATATATATATATATATATATATATATATACGGAACGCAGTTCCGTGAATTAGATTGGAAAATTGATCGTTTTCAGTTTGTTTTTTTTATGAAATGCAGCTAGAAATATATATACTTCTTCGCTTCAAGTGATGAAGTGCAATCGTTGCTTCACATAACCTTTTTTTTATTACGCTTTTAACTAAGTCTTTGAGAGATTGATTTTAGATATCAAACAAATTTAATTTAAATCAAATATTTTCTTAAACAATACAAGAGTATTAATGGTATAGTTGAAATTTTGTTTTCGGTTAAGTTGGAATGTATTTAAATTTGATAAAAGAATATAATATATACTGGCTTTACATAGCATTATAACATCTACTTTAACAACGACATTATAGCAAATATTCACCAAAAAGCTGCAGATTAATGGATAGAATAAGATCTACGAACAAGAAGATCCTATACGATTATAGATGATTGTGATATAATTTTGTGATATTGTGATCTAAATATCATAACGATAAACAGTATTTCATTTTTTTAAATAATTATTTATAATGGGAGATCAACAATTTTATTTTGTACTATTGTTATATTAGTTGATTTAATTCTCTGTTCATTCCAAGCCTAAAGATAACATAGTGATTTTTTAATAATTGATTTAAAATTGATTTTCTAAACGACGAATAGTAGCGTTTTAGAGTTTTTTTTCCCCATATTAATGGTTTAGCTTTTACCAATTTCTTATTATAAATCGAACTTATTACTCTTTATCTTGCTTCTAAAGCAAATACACAAACATTATCCATGGTCCGGAGGAATTTTTCGTTCCAAAATAAAAGCCCGGGTAGGATTCGAACCCACAGCATCCGCGGTGCAGGCTAACGACCCCCCCCCCGAGTTAAATAGATAATAGATAACATAATTTAATGCATCCGTTAACAAAACTAGCTTCTCTGACCGTATTCCCTGTTTATGCATTAATTTTAACAATACACACATTTTGGAATTGACATATTGTGATTTTTCTTTTCGTATACATTGGTTAACTGTTAAATGAATAAAAATAAACAAGCATGAGGTAGTCCAATTTTTATCATAGCTCCGCCATAAATGAAACAAATAATAATAAAGAAGAAATTGAAAAGAAAAAGGTATGAAACATATATTACAAGATATCACCTTCTAGTAAAAATCACTCATATGGGCAAAGGCGACGAGTTGCCTTAAAACAGTCAGCGACATAATTGCTTAATCATATGCATACTATACCACGTATTCATATAATCATAAATATTGTTTCTGGCAATTTATATTTAAATTCTATTCTACGGCAACTTGGATAATCGAGTATATTTAGTCTCTTACTTCGTGGCGCGTTTGGTCTGGCCGGTTGCTGGTGAATGATACGTGTCACCGGACGTGGGGGTGTTCCAATGATACCACGATTGGCCGTCTTTATTTGGCCAGTTTGAGTTATATTGGCCCCTGGCGTTATTCGAGTGATCACCGCTAGGGGAGACGGACGAGGTGGTATTGTCCTGTCTGTGGACAAAATACAAGAAGAATCATTGTATTATTATAACGCAGGGTATAAATGCGAAAATATTCGCTTAAATACTCAGAAATATTACGTAACTTACATAAATTATACAATAGGTCATATTGTATAAAATGGTACGCAGGAAATAATGACTAGGGATTATAAAATGAAAATAAATATAGGCAAGACCAAAGTGATGAGGTGTGACAAGAAGGAATGCAGGCGAAAAATTAGGATACGAATAGGAGATGATAGAATAGAAGAAGTGTCAGACTTTTCTTAGTTAGGAAGTAGGATTAGAAAGGATAACCGAAGTAAGGTATATATAAAATGTAGGATAGCGCAGGGTAGAAAGGCATCCGTAGAAAAGGAGCAATTTTAAGATCAAATATTGACTTGGGTGTGAGGGTGTGGACTATAGGAAAAGAAGAGAAACGTAGAATAGAAGCATTCGAAACGTGGTGCTACAGGAAGATGATGAGGGTTGGTTTGGAAGATAAAGTAACAAATCAAGCCGTACTAGAGTTAGTAGGGGAGAACAGAAGAATTTGGAGAGTATTACAGCGCAGGAGAGATAGACTGGTAGGTCACATTCTTAGACATGGGGGTATTATGCAATAAGCTATAGAATGTAAACTGGAGGGAAAGCAATGGGTAGGTAGGCCTAGATTGGCGTATGTGGGTCAGAGAGTGGAGGACGTGTGGGATGAATAGCTATAGGGAGATGAAGGAGTTAGCAGAGGATATATCGACAGATGGCGTGCTGTTTCCAACCAATCTATAGGATTGACGACTATTTAACTAACTATATTATATGTCATATTTTGAAATACTTCTGTCATGTTGACTTATTTAATTGTATAGCAATTAAGATTAGTAAGAGAGGTATTTTATTTAGTTTTTATCTTGTCCTACGGAAGTTGGGGACATAGCCTTCGGACAATGCACATCTAGCCGCTATTAAATGCTTTGAGTTACGGTATTTGGGTGATATTCTATACAAATAGTTATACAGTTGCATTTAGAATGTAATTATTGCATGTCCTATTCAACATGGTAATTCTTTGACTTACTTATAATTCCTTTATTGATACCTTGTTGAACTTTCCTGCGTTCTTGTGGCGTGTTAAGTAGTTGTGGGGTTGAATGTTGGTGAATAATTTTCTTCAGAGGGGCCGGACTCGTTGGTATATTGGCGTTTGTAAGGGCCGTACTCAGGATGGACGATTTAAACGACTGTTGCGACAATTGCGCGTGCGAATGCTCTTCAGTATTATCTTCAGCAGCTTCAGCTGTTTTTAAGAAAAAAAAAAAAAGAAAAAAAAACGCAGCAGGAACATTAATGATAATAAGTTCTAGGAAATAGTTATTTTCGCATTACCTGCGGCATCTTGTAATATTTCAGCAGCTGCTAAATTAACGAGATTATCTAAACCACTCGAGGATTGTTGTTGTTGGGCTTGCACTTCTTCAATTGTGGGATATTCTTTTCCGGCGATTTTGCCCGTGAGCGGACATAGAGTGAAATCAGCAGCGGGCGTTTCCTCCTCCGGAATTGGAGCATCTGGCGGTGGGAATTCTAAGTCTTCAAGCCCATCGCTCTCATCGTCGTCCTAATAAAAAGACAGATAAACATATTTTTAAAATTATTTTACGCGCAGTAGTACAAATATTTATGATAGGCACAGAATATTACCGCAGTTTGTGTTGTATCGAGGGACATTAACGAGGCATGTGCAGCTCGCTTTTCATTCAAACGCGCATTCAATTTATAAATCGTGCTATGCTTATGATGTGTGTTCGGAAGTTTTGTTGTAGTTGTAGTGATTTTGCCACCATTTTGAGCGTCCTTTCGTATTATTTTTATGCTCGTCTGCCCGATACGTGGTGCCACCTACACGAATAACCACCCGTAATTAAGAAAAAAATTCCAAATGATATATTATTTTAATATAGAATATCACCCAAATATCGTAACAAGCAGTAAGTAGCTAGATGTACATTTAAAGCGCTATGCGCTTATTTGATTTATTTATTTGATAGTATATCAATCACGATTCGTGACAGAGGTATTTTATTTATGTTTATCTTGTGCTACTGAAGCGCATAGCGCTTGAAATGTACATCTAGCTACTTAATGCTTGTTACGGTATTTGGGTGATATTCTATATTATAATTTAACACCGTAGTGATAATTTTTAAAATATATTATTTATTTATTTATTTATCGAAAAATTCGTGACACTGCACGTAGGAGAATAAACCCAAGTACAAATATGCAATACGACAACAAGCCAATAACCGCTGTGACAGAAAACAGAGACCTTGGAGTAACTATAACGAGTAAGCTAAAGTGGGATCCTCATATAGTGAATATTGTAAAAGTAGCAAATTCTATGAATTATCTGATAACTAAAGCTATCCAAAATCCTACAATCGATGTTTCTCTAAATCTTTACAAATCGTATGTCCGCTCCCAATTGGAATACACTGCAATAGTTTGCACTCCTCACTATATAAAAGATATTTTACCACTAGAAAGAGTTCAACGCAGCGGTACGAAGCATTTTCGGGGGCTCTACCAGTTGTCGTATGACAGTCGACTAAAGTATCTCAATATACTGTCACTAGAGACTAGAAGACTGCGTGAAGACTTAATTGAAGCCTACAAATGGATCAAGGGTTACTATAGAACGGATAATCTTTCTTTTACAAAGTCAAGGAATCGACATCTTAGAGGTCACAGTTTCAAATTGGATATAATTCGCCCCCGTGCAGATCTAAGAAATTTCTTCTTTACAAATCGCGTTGCCTTAGAATGGAATCGTTTAAGGGAAGACAACGTAGCCTTGAAATCGATTGAAATCTTCAAGTGAAAGCTAGACAAGTTAGATGTTATACAACCGGGATACAATCCTAGTCCGTAGCCTTCATTTTTTGGAGGCTAATCGTATTCGTATGGAGTTTTTGGCCGTTCTTACGTTTAGCACAAAAGGTAAAAGGCTTGGTTTGGCGCTCATCGTGCTCCTTTACAAGCATTAATCAAGCATTCTACGGTCTAACATTGTTTTAACTGGACGTTCACGAGAATCGTGCTAATTAATTCTGGTTTTCCTCAAAATTTTATGAAATGTAATTATTGTGGAATTACTAAAAATATAAAACTGTCAATTGCCGCTTTATTTGCAATAAATAAATAAATAAATGATATATGTACAAACGAAATAAAAACATCGCGAACCTTAATAACGGCATGTCCGCCGCTTGCGGCAATCTTACTCGTGTCCGAATCCAACTTGATGATGCCAGCAGTTTTGCTCATAACGTACACGCCCGTACTCAAGTTGGGCAACTGTTTCTGATTAATACGCACGATTCCATTGGCGTCCGGCACTAAAATGTTGTCCGGCAGCTTGCCGCGTATGAAACTGTCTTTGCCGCGGGTCGTGCCCGCCCCATTTGCGCCGTTGTTCAAGGCCGAATGCAAACCGCGCGACAGTTTCTTGATCGTGACCTGCTGCGAATGCTTTTCATCGGAATCCGAACTATCAGCTTCCATTTTCAAGCGCTTCTCGAAGCCTTCGTCAGAGTCCTCAGAATCACTAGATAAAGATAAAGAATGACCACCATAGTCGCCAGATAGAATTAAAATATACGCTGAATTAAAATGATATTTCTTGCACTTTTAATTTGGAAATTCGATTTTATACATTTAATTATTACTAAACGTCAATGAATCTTAAAAAAAAAAACATTGAGATTATATTTACTACTCACAATTTTATAGTGTGGATGATTTCCTCAATTAACCGTAAATGCTATGTCATATGTTTTATTATAAACGTTTCTTTTTTATTATAATTTTTTTTAACGCCTGCGACTTTTGTGTATTGCTTTTGTTTACTTCTTATTTTTAATTATACTTTGTACCTGTGTACTAACATAACAGTATGTGTGATAACCTGAATACTTTTCACGTTGTGATTTAAATATTAACTGTTGTTCTAATTATTCTATTCAACTGAGATAAATCTACATTATTCTTATCTTAGTAATTTTAATAAATTTTTATCTTAATAAACAAATGTGATAAAGTTTCGAAGTTGACGCATTTCCGTACCGGACACATATTTTTATGTAATTTGTACCTTTTCGGTGAACGAAATATAGTATTATTATTATTAAACAATTTCTAATTCTAGTGGTTACCTAAAAATTCGCTTGGCAATTCCATCTTCGTTGTCAGAAATTGTGCCGACCCATTGTTTTACTTGATTCATAGCACGCGCTTTGCTTGAACGTATTGGTCGACTGAAAAAAAAAAGCGCAAGTACATTAAAAATTATATCTAATCAGTTCTTTTTTACGAATCAGTAAAAATATACGTGAACATACCCTCCGCTAGTTGTTAGGTTCGACATTTCACTTTTTATGAGTTTCGCCGCTTTCTGTTTGCGGATTTCTTCCAACTTCCGCTCGAATTCGTCGACTAGTCGTTTGCAACCAGCGAGATGGCTGACTGGTTCCCAAGTATTTTCAGCACTAAAATCGATTAAAGCATTGATAAATAATACGAAATAAACATTAATAAAATTACGTGTCGAAATTTTCCCATTTAATGAGATATTCGAATCCCTTAATCTTGGGTTGATATCGCTTAGCCGTAATCTTCTCCACGTTATATTCTGATTTGCCACTCGGTGATGTTCGGACACCTCGATTTGGTTTCTACGAATTAGAAATGTATCTTTACAATATTATTTATAGTCATTACGTTTTGTGTCATTAATATACGTTGCTTAAGTTGCAGTATTATTATTTATAAACTGCCGGACTCAAGAATATAATTAATAAAATGTTATTTCAACAGGAATTAATAAGATTTGAAAACGGATGTGATGTAAATTGTATGCTTTTAAATGTTGGTAAATGTAAAATAATGTCGCATTCTAGATCTCATAACGTTTTTAAATATAACTATCAACTTTGGTTTGACACTCAGCCGGGTGGAGGTACTGAAAGACTTAGGGAGTATTTTTTTACTGTAAACTTAAGTTTAACTTGCATGTCATAGAATGTGTACTAAAGGCACGTCAAATGTTACGTTTTGTAGTTAAGAATACCAAAATGTTTAGTAATGTTTATACTGTACAATTGTATAGCAATCCCGATGAGTGACAGAGGTATCTTTATTTGTTCTATTATTGAGCTACTGAATATGGAGGCATAGCCTCCGAAATGCGCATCTCGCTAATAAATGCTTTGTGTTACGGTTTTTGGGTGATGTTTTATACAATTCTTTATACTGCATTGGTTCGCCGTATGTTGCGGTTGGCTAATGAATCAAATGTTTCCTTTTTTTTTTTTAACTAATCTGTAATATTACTGAAATATTTTTATACTTTTGGTGAACCGTTGAGTGAAATCTGTTTATTGAAGATGAATTGATTTATTTTGATGTTTTCTTTTTCTTTTTAAATTGCTAGTGTTCTATTATTAAACTTTTATTATTTTTATTTTAATAAATATTATGTTAATATTATTGTTAACATTATGTTATTATTATTATTAACATTATATACATGTTATAATATAATAACAGTTTGTTTGTAAATTGGATGTAACTGTTATCAAATAAATAAATAAACATCGCAATGATTTAATTATATTATTTATTAGTTTAGCAAGGGGACGGATTTCTAAACATAAAACAATGCACTTACAAGTGGAGGTCTGCCCCTGCCGCGCTTCTCTGGCGGCTTAAGCGGAGTGATCTTAGCTTCCGGTTCGTTTAATTCCATTTCAATATCGGCGGCGTTTTGAAGGTCCTCACTTTTGATCTTCACGATTTTGCCTTTTTGGTCAACCTACACCATAAAACGAATTGTGTTAAAATGTGAAAATCAAAAATTTGAAAAAGTTAATAAGATTGACATAAGTCATTCAATTATTTGTTTCTGGTAGGTCGATATTCGAACACTGGTAGTTCAAGTATATAGAGGAATTGTAATTTAAAAAGGGTTATGATAATTGAACAATTTGACAGATAGGGGTGGCCAAAGAATCAAAGAGTAAATGTTTACTCACTATGTTCTTTTTGTCCACTGTTCGTATTACGGATAATTTGTATAAATATTGCACCTTCTGCGCCGCAATGATCCATTTCTCCTTTTCGGGCTGTTCCGAACCACACCATTGTTGATATATAGTCCAAGATGACATTTCTTCATCTTTATTCTTGTATTTAGAATTCTTCCACAGTAAGAAAGCCCAGATTTGATGCTTCGCTTCTTGACGCTGCTCTTCTGTTAGCACACTTTTACCGCCGCACTTATCCAACAGTCTATGTTCTTTCAACTCTTCAAGAAAGTGAAACACTTCGTGACAACCGCCGCAAATTAGTACATCTAATTTGCCCACTTCATCTTTCGCGGCTGAAATAGAGATTAAATGTCGATATGTATTTTCTTCACGTATAAAATGCGAATATACTAACCTTGTACTATGCTGTTATCTTCAATAACATCCATGGGTTCCAAATTGGCGTCCTGTTCTTCCATTATGATTATGTATTCTAAAAAAGTTGTGTATATCGGTTTGAGGTATGCTTTTGCTATACAACACCACTCGATCAAATATTTATTCTTAATGTATTTTTGGGCTATAGAAAATACTTTCTGAATATCCAATAAAAATTTGAATTTTGGGGATATTTTACTTATTCTTACCCTATTTTGCGCCATAAAAACAATAACTGACACAGTCACAAATGACATTAAAAACGCCATCCATCGAAACTACTACGCTGGGAAAATGGCCGAAAGCGTCGTGCGTGTCGATTTCAAGCATGTGTTTTTATAAACATTAATTATTGTTATGTTATACCCATATCATTACTCCGGTAGATTTGTCTAAATATTTTTATGATAAAAATTTAACAGTTGAGCAAAACTTTTAGAGCAATATAGTTGATTTGATTGTTGATTATAGAAATTTTGATTTATTTCGTTGCAACGCTTCCAGCGCCCTCTTTTCCTGAAACCGCTTGTATATCTAGTAACGTGCTGTCCTCTATATTTACTTCACGTATATGTGAATATTTGCTTATTTATATTTTTATGGTACCACATAAAATTCAAAACTTATTTATTCCAAATATCGAAACATATTTGCCATTCTATATCATCGACCCACCGCAAAGCGCAAATGGTTAACAACGCCGAACAGGCAACATCAACAAATAATACAATTGGGCAAGTGAGGCGACAACACTAGAACTCGTTCACAATACGCTTTTCAAATTACAAATCACATGAAGTGCTCATATTATTCCCCGTACTGCAAGTATGCAATCGAGCTAGGATAAATATTCTTATTATTAAAAAGCTATGTAAATAAAAAGTACCTTTTCATTTCCTGTGATACGATATTTAGAAAATTCGGTGTAGAGCCTTCGAATAATGGACGAAACAATGTGTAAAAGTTACGATAGTGACGACTGTGAATTTGATGCGGGTGCGGACGGTGCCAGCGAGACCGAAAAGGAACTGAACAATCGGATATTCAGCGTGAATAGCGACGACGACGAACTACCCGCCATCAATGACGGCGATACGGAGAGCGCATTGTTGTGGGGTGGCAACGAAATCGAGGATATAGATAATATGAACATTACCAATTTTTTCCAACGAGTAGATAGCGACCAAATTATATACGAGACGAAGAAGAAGAAACTGAAGCAGATCGGCAAGTATGTTATGGGCGATTTATTGGGAGAGGGCTCCTATGGGAAGGTAAAGGAAATGCTCGATTCTGAGACACTTTGCAGACGGGCCGTTAAAATTCTTAAACAAAGAAAATTGAAAAGGATTCCGAATGGTGAGCAAAACGTACAGAGGTATTTCTACAATCTATAGCTAAACATTTTTGCACTAATATCAATCAAGCAGAATCGTGTCATTCAAACCGAATCTACAAAACTATTTGATTATATAAGTGTATTATCGCATTTTTTTTTACCGCAAATGTTTGCGTATTAAATAATAAGGTTGTAAAATTATGTGATAAAAACTGAACGAGTTAATCGGGTTTTTTTAAATACTCAAAATCCATTAAAATTTGTTTACTCGAAAATGTAAACGCGATATAAATTATTCATCATTAAAATACAAAAATAATACATCTTTTTACATTCAAAGAAAATCGTAGAAAAGAATGATGGAAATATTATAGATTCTATTGATTGTTATTCGTACTATATATCAATTACTGAGAATCGTACAAATGATATTTTAATTTCGCTACGTAGTGAGATCAAAATCTTAAAGAAAATCCACCACAAGAACGTTGTGAATCTAGTCGACGTTTTACACAATCCAGAAAAGCAGAAGATGTACTTGGTGATGGAATTCTGCGTGGGAAGTCTGCAAATGATGTTGGAATCGACGAAACTGAAAAAGTTCCCGACATTCCAAGCGCACGGTTACTTCGTCCAATTAATTGACGGTTTGGAGTATCTGCACAGTCAACGAGTCGTCCATAAAGACATCAAGCCGGGCAATCTGTTACTTACGTTAGAAATGGACTTGAAGATATCGGATTTAGGTGTCGCCGAGGTAAGTAGATATTTAAAAAAATTGAACTGATTCACAATGCTAAATTATATCGTGTCTATTAATATATTTACATATATCATCCGACATCATCCTTATCAAATTCGATAGAATCTTCGATAAGCTCACCTAGAGCAGAGGTATTTTTGAAACCAAACTAACTTCTTAAGCTGCGTGAATATTATTAGCCAGTACATATATTTGACCAGTCAAATTGTACTCTGACAATTTTGCAAAATTGTGTAAGTAGGATAACACGGTATTTTAATTATAAGTAAGTATATTTATTAAATGTACCAAGGTACATATTGTTGGCAATTTATTTGTAACAAACTAAACCAAACAATATATAATACAGCTTTCTCTATTAAATTTATAAAACATCCTGTTGGATATACTTTATTAAACTGATTCTAAACTTATTTAAATTACTGCTATTTTTCAATACATTTGGCACCGCATTATATTCCCGAACTCCGTCATAGAACAATGATCTCTTCGTATTAGATTTATATACAAATTCTATATAAAATTTATTAAATGGCCTTTTATAATGATTATGAACATCTACTATTTTTACTAATTTGTTCGTCAAATAATCTGGAAGGAGGGAGTTAACAATTTTATATACATAACACATTAATTGTAAGAAAATTGCTTAATAGACAATAAATTTAGGGAATTTAACATAAACTGAGTCTTCGAATACTTGTCACATTTGAGTATTATACGCATACATTTATTCTGTAATATCTGTAGAGTGTAAATTACCTTCATAACTAAAATAAAGACATAGAAGGGCAGTAAAAGAAATATAAATATATAATACCAGTTTGAACATAATTGATTCATCTCGCAGCATTTGCAGTGCAATGTTCTTATTGGACGATATAAGAGTGATGCGTAACACACTGTATTGATATATCCTTAGTTTAAATTTTCTTTATTCTTTACAAATTTAGTATCGCTAATTTATTAATAGAATGTCAAATGATCAACTATTATGTATCCCATCATCGCTATAGATATTTTTTTATGCAACCATAGTCCCTTAAAAATGAGTTTTTTTTTAACGCTAGTTTTGTTGTGCAGTATCGACCAATTTACGTTTTAAATTAGTTGTAAGAAAGATGCGTATGGAATGTTTATTTTTGTAGTTAACGTATCAGTATCATTTACATCATTAATATATTTTGCGGTATTTTCGAAGAATTCGAATTATTACTATTTTTTTACAAATAATTCGAGAAAAGAATATAGTTTTATATTTTTTAACATTACCACTACCATTTTTATATCAAGTCTTTGAAATAGCTATTTATAATTATGATCAAACCGCTTACATTTTAAAATGAATAATGATTTCTATATAATTGCGAAAATAATAATGTAACTGTTATTCCACTTACTTTATTATTAAATTATTTAGTTTAATTTTTAGAACTTTAGTTTTTTTTTTAAGTTGTTAATATGCGTTAATACTCTTCATAGACAATCGATTTATTTGCTACTGATGATACATGTACAAACGGCCAAGGATCTCCAGCCTTTCAACCACCCGAAATTGCTAATGGTTTAGCTTCATTTCCCGGCTTTAAAGTGGACGTTTGGAGTTCCGGAGTTACATTGTATGTATCTACACACTTCGTTGAGATAAATTTCGAGAAGAATCGTTTTAAAACATAAAAAATGATAATACATTTTTAAGAGAATTTGATTGATCTTCCAACAGACGATTGATTATTTTTTGTCCGATTTATTATTGTTTAGCCACAAAAACTAGGTTTTATTTTATTACATATTTTTATAACATTTTTTACCTATACTATAGCTAAGTTCTTTATATACATTTTTTGTTTTTATTTAGATACAATTTAGTTACGGGTTTATATCCATTTGAAGGTGACAGCATATACCGGTTATTTGAGAATATAGGGCGAGGAGAATTTACTATACCGGTGGAAATTGAAGATCCTCTCCGAGATTTAATCTTTGGAATGCTCAAGAAAGAACCTTATGACAGATTTAGTATACAACAAATTCGACAGCACACGTAAGTATTCAATTCATAAGATTTTCTATAATCCATTTAAATTTAGAAATATTCGCTGAAGAAGTCGAAACACCTTCTCACAAATAAAAGATTGATTGAGCCGTAACTTTTTGATAGTCCATATTAGAATAGGGACATAAAAAACAACTTTGCTTTTACTATCAAGTACAAGATTATTAAACAAACTTTAATATACGTTCTACATAGTATACACATTTTTTACAGTACAAATAAAAATAATGCTTTCTACTCTCCGTACTTAATCTATTGAGTAAATTTTAGGTACAATAATTGCAGACAATAAATAACGAATGTTTATTAGAATTATTTATTATCTAAAATTTATTAGTTAGAATTGAGGGGGAAGAAGAGGTAGCAAAAATAAGGAAGGGAGTTCGGCAGGGATGTACACTCTCACCGCTATTATTTAATCTATATATAGAAGATGCAATAAACAAAGTAAAAGAAGAGTATAGTGTAGGTGTGAATGTACAGGGAGAGAAAATATATATGCTGAGATTCGCCGACGATATAGCTATATTGGAAGAAAGCGAAAAGAATTTAGAAAGGGTATTGAATGGTATGCAGGCAGTATTGACTAGGGATTTTAACATGAAAATAAATATAGGTAAAACTAAAGTGATGAGGTGTGACAAAAAGGAATGCAGTAGAAAAATGAGGATCTCAATAGGAGATAATAGAATCGAAGAAGTGTCAGATTTTTGTTATTTAGGCAGTAGAATCACAAAAGATAATCGAAGCAAGGTAGATATAAAGTGTAGGATAGCACAGGGTAGGAAGGCATTCGTAGAAAAAGAACAGATTTTAAGATCAAATATTGACTTGGGTATTAGAAAAAGATTACTGAAGGTATATGTTTGGAGTGTAGCACTGTACGGGTGTGAGGCGTGGACTATAGGAAAGGAAGAGAAGCGTAGATTAGAAGCACTTGAAATGTGGTGTTATAGGAGGATGATGAGGATTGGTTGGGAAGATAAAGTAACAAATGAAGCTGTACTAGAGTTAGTAGGGGAGAAGAGAAGTATCTGGAGAGTGTTACAGCGTAGGAGAGACAGATTAGTAGGGCATATCCTTAGACATGGGGGGATTATGCAATTGATCATAGTAGAGTGGAGGGAAAGAGAGGGGTAGGTAGGCCTAGATTGGAGTATGTGAGTCAGATAGTTGAAGACGTTGAGATGAATAGCTATAGGGAGATGAAGGGATTAGCTCAGGATAGATCGGCATGGCGTGCTGTTTCCAACCAATCTTTAGGATTGCGGACTCTTTAACTAACTATTAGAATACCATGCTTTAATTTGAATAAATCTTAATTTTATTATAAACGAAATGAATATAAATATTTTTGCAATATATCTTTCAAAAAACAAAAAAAATATCAATATTTTAGTAAAATATTTATTAATTGTAAAATGTACAATATATTGTCTAAATGAAAAAACATCGTGATAAATGAACAGTTATCAAACTAACAAGTAACAACAATAAACTAGAACAAGATATTTCATAAATACCAGATTTTGTATTCAAATTAATAAAATCTTTAGGATTTCCTATAAAATTAGCGCAGGACTATTAGAGGTATTATATGTTACTTTAAAATTATATTTATTTAAAATACTTTAGATAATTTGATATTAAATTTTTTTTTTAAATAATTTAGATGGTTTAACAGAATTTTTTTTTTGTTTAATAATTTAGATGGTTTAACAG
Organism: Leptodirus hochenwartii; assembly: GCA_947310635.1. Lineage (NCBI taxonomy): Eukaryota > Metazoa > Arthropoda > Insecta > Coleoptera > Leiodidae > Leptodirus > Leptodirus hochenwartii. The sequence continues at coordinate 49,824,803 of OX371176.1, forward strand.
AAGACCGCCTCGAATTCCCGATGTAGATATAGAAGTGCCCGTGCCGCCATTGAAGAACGACGAGTTGCACAATATGACAGTATTGCCGTATTTGATGCACCACTACTACACGATGGGCGACGATAATGACTATAGCAGTACGCACAGTGGCGACATCAACTACTACACCGAGCGGGAACTGAATGGTAAATGCTTTTTCTTAAAATCTCTTATGCGGGTGTGCGTGCAATTGGTGATGGCAACAGTTGTGCGAATCAAAGCGTGGTTCCGTCAACTTAATAGAAGATAAGACACGTAGATGTTGACTAGTATGTAATTTGTTGTTGTCGTTGATGTTGTGTTAAGAGCTCTTTTACGCTGGTCATTATTTCGATCCAATTTACGGTTATTCGTTTTAAATTGAGGTTACGAAATTATTTAGCACCCCTATATAATTTAGTTTTTTCAGGGGCATAACAAATTAAACTTCAACAATTTCAATTTCATTACATCTACTGTTATGTTAGTATTATTCGAGAAATTGGATGTGATATATTGAATTTTATTGACATAAATTTATATAACAATTTAATTGTTGAGAACTTGTAATATAAAATATTTCCCTTTTTAAGAGCTTAGTTATGCTTTCATATTTTATTGCTTATCATTTACTTTGGATAAATTAGCTACATTTTAACAATACCTATTAACAAAACAAATTAATAACCGTACCGCACCATTTTACTCTTACACGTGTAAAACTGCTCAAAAAATATAATTATGTTGCATCGTTCAAATTTCTTTAACTATATCTTAGTTAATATAATTTACATTCATTTTTCGGTTGTGCAACTGCAATTTCTAAGATGCCATTTTCATTATAATTTTCGAATATTTTAATGAGATGAATAATTTTAAGACTAATAATAAATTGTAATGTATATATAAACTAAGATATTGTTTTATTTAACCAATGCTCTAATTTGGCATGATGTTTCTGGACATTCTAAGCATGTTGCTTTCATATATGTGTGCATTTGATACGTTTTATTTAAATGGTATTAGTTATTTAATTATATTCTATTACCAGATCCAAATGTACTTTGAAATACAAACAATTACATGTAAGTATTTTCGTCATTCCGATAAAAAATCATTTTCTAATGTTAGTAAGTACTATGGTACTAATTCAGTTAATTCAAATATTTATTGTAGATTTTAAAAACGGTTTCTTCAAACATTTAAAGCATTCGTTGATAAGTTAACGCTTAGCAATGGCATTCAAACTTTATTTTTCAATATGTTTTTCATGTTCTTTACCGATCTTATTATTTCACCTTCACTCTAGAAGAACGGCACAGAACTGAAGCAGAGGCCCAAAACGGTTGCTCAACGTCGCAGGCCGTAGCGACAACTAGCGGTGCAAAGCGCAGCTGGAAGAAACCAATCGGTTGCATTTCTGTCAAACGGTTTCCTGGATGCAAACAGTCGTGACTAAGCGCTTTGCGCCATCTTGGCTGCGGCACCTGCACTGACAGTCTTACCTAATCTAAATTAACAAGATCTTCCTCTATAAACAGTCGAACATACCAATCGCGACTAAACTTAATTAACTTCACCATTTTATAGCGTGATTTGGTTATACTAAGATACATTCGATTTATTTTGATACGCGAGACGATTACGTGGAGAACTTATTTAAATAACGCCAAATTCCTCAAAAATCAAATAGGATACCAACAATAACCATATTTGCATCTAGTAAAATAGACGTTTAATACGAATGGTAGAAAAATTATTAAGTAAAAATTAAGTAAAATTACCCAGTATATTTACCCATTTCGTTGGTATGACACATTATACACTTGTAAGAAACTACGGAATTAAAATCCCGAATTTTTGTTTGATGCACTTTTAATTTGTCTAAAGAATAATTATGCCATATGCAATGGATAGTAAAAATAAAGATAATGCGTTCGCCAAAAAATAACAAATGGAGAAAGGTTAAATTGAAAGATATTTATGTTGTTATTATGTCTTGCGAAGTTTATTCAGTTGTTGACTATATTATAGGTATAAATTAAAAGAAATTAGCGTCGTATTATATTATACAAGTTAGATTCAAATGCGTTACGTATACCGTATCGATATACCTAAATTTGCGATACATTTCTTTTGAATATTATACAAAACAATCCAAGCGTGTGTACGTGCCTTTTTGGATTTATTTTCTAGTAATTTCTACTAATAATTTTTGCTGTATGTATAGCCGTTTTTGTAGCTGCCTTCTTCATATAAAAAAAAAACATTCATTGTATAAACTGCGGAGTGCCATATAATTTATACAGACGATTATTAAAGGAATTGTTGATTAAAGTTCTTTTTTTCTCCTACACCTTTAAAATATTAATTTTTTAAATCAAATATCGTAGTACCACTTTTGTAAAAAAAAAATTACTTTGATATGTAAGAGCTAGAGTCGTTGAATATGAGAAAAGAAAAATATTATTTTTACAAAGCCAAATTTAAATTATATCGCGCCTTTAATTTTAATATTACGCCTTATTAACAAAAATGATTTCATCTTAAAATTTAGAAGACATCAACACTACGGCTATGTATGATAAATACATTACATTAGATATAGTTTCTTCAAATCATAATATTGGACATGTTATATTATGAAATAGAACGATTCGCGAAATTATGATCGAATAAAGAGCGTGCATTGGTTATACCGTTGATAATTAACTACTTAACATAATAGAAACAAATAACGTTCTATAATATATTACAAATATATTATACATACATTTAATAAAAATAATTGCGTATTTATTGTTTAGTTGAACCATTCACGTGACCATATCTCGAATAATCGGTTAGAAGTCCGACCGCTTGTCTCGATTTTTACCTCTCGAAATTGTACGTGCTTTAAACGCTGCGGCATTCATCATATTCTACAGCAATAAATATCGCGAATTTAATAAATGCCTTTAAAATGGAATTAGTTTAATACTCACGCGTTCCATTTTCGTTTGCTTTATATTCACCACTTCGTTGTTGTAAATACGATCTCCTAACTCAAATATATCGCGAAGTAATTCATTTTCGGCCAGGTGGATGTTGAAACCGGGTCCCAAAACCGAACATAGTGCGTCGTATTGTTTCCTCTTAGCCCAGGATGACAGAATCAACACTTCCGTTCCAAATTTGACACGTTCGTTCGATTGCTCATCATCCTATGAAACAAATCGAATTAACAATACCCCACAAATACGTCAAGTAACAAGCTTACCTCGATATAAAGCAGAATGTCGCGGAAAGTAGCTCTTTGTTGTTTCCTATCCTTTTTCGCACGGAATTTTTGCGAGTCTTTGGCGAGCTCGCGGAGTATTTGCACCAGTTCTGGTATGTAATCATCGGCGAAATCTTCGCGATACTCGCGCCCAAGCTCAAAGATAACAGCTAGAGCTTCTCCGGCCGCTAGACGCACGTCCAGGTGACGAGATGATAAAAGCCCAGCAAGTTGTATGAGAGAACTTGAGAAAGAAAATTGCAATTGCTTTTTTTCATAATCCGAGTCTTGGCTATTATCCAATATTACTCCACTGGGGATAAATTTGTAGGAACAGTATTAAGAATTTAATTTCTAACATTATGTTGAATTAAAAATAAGTAATTAAAAAGTTAAGTAAAAAATAAAATAAGGAATTGTTAAAAAATCTTATCGATTTCTTGAGGATAATGAAAGTGTCTATATCATTGCATCTATGATATTGAATAATCCGCTACCAGGAAATAGAAATATTCGTTAAAGTTGTATACATATACCGTAAATTAAATACTGTATCTTAACGTATTTGGAGTGAATAAAAATATTATATGGTACATTTTCAAGGCCGGTTAGATATGCCATGGACAAAGATCAATTAGGTTGTTACACTGAAAACGTCTATAATATAGCATTGTTGTAATATATTGACTAAATAATGTCGACAATTATTAATGATGAAATAATTTGTTTCGTTTCATATTAATTTAATCAACCTTTCCGTATTTTGCTACAAATACAAATCGGTAATAATCGATGTGGTAGTATGCACTTCAAAAAAGCGGAAAAACATTTATTATCGCAATTTATATACTTACGGAGCTCCTGATGTTTCATTACCATATGTAGCGTACACATCACTGGGTGACCTCAATGTAAAAAGTAACCCCCAGGCGCCGATAGCTGCTGCGTGAAGCGTTCCAGCGTCATCTCCCAGATTTGGTACAGTGTCATCTACGCGCACGTAACTCGCTCCAAATATCGTCTCCAAAATGCGCATGTGCTCCAGTACCTCACCCATCGCACCCCCGGCTAAGAATGTTACCAAACCCATCGCTATGCAACACTGAATCAAAATGTTACAACAAATTCACAAATAGTCCATCATTTCCGGATATAATTCAGAAAGTACATTTATAATTCAAACCGATTTTATTTTCATATTGACTTACTTTAGCTCTCGCAATGCTGTTAACACAGTTATCGGTAGAGGCAGTAATCAGGGCCGGTATGAGGATTCGACAGATCTCTTCATTGGCATCACCCGCTTCTAATGATACGCACAAAATGGGGGCTAGCAACGCTGCAGCCGCTTGTTCTTCTCCCCGACCTTTCTTTAAACCCCGTTCGATGCCATCGCAAACTGTCAATCGGCGCTCAAACACAAACTCCGGGTTGTATTTTTTCAAAAGTGCCTTCGTCACAGCCTAGATCCGAGAAATTTGGCGTAATGAAAACGAAAGATTTCTAAGACGTGTCTCGATTTAGTAATATTGAAACGCCAGGTAATTTACGATTTGACCATTATATTTAGGAACTGCTGCTGGCTTTAATGGGAGTATGTTTCGGAAGATACACATCATTAAAGTACGAGAAATTGCAGTTTAAAACATTTTTCAACTCAAATTTTCACGTGACTAGGCGATTGAATGCAACGTGTTTTAATAGAAATTGAATTCGGGGTTGTAAATTCACAATTAGTTTGGCTGTCGATTTAATAGTTTGTTAGATGTCGTGAGAAAACTGAAACTAGAAAAATGGTGAGGGTACTCCCTATGATTTTTTGTTGTAAAACTCTCCAATACTATTTATCCCAGGATTTAGAATCTGGGATTAATCTGGAATCTTTAAAATTAATGTGTAATTCATATTTCGGAAGATGCAGCCAATTTAAATGAGGAATATTGGACATTCCATGGTATCAGTTATAATTTTATTTTCATACCAAGATATGATAACAAAGTAAATTGTTTCTAACAATGTAATATAATGTGATATATAACATTGTAAAAAACGACGTTTAATGTTTTAATTATCCTATAAATTATCCTAAAACGTGAAATAAAATATTACGTGAAACTAAATATCAGCGTTAATCTAACTAGAAAATACAATATTTGGCTTTGACAATATTTACATTAATGTTATCATAATAAAGCCTCTTCAAATATTTTCTGAGAATGCAAATCTATTCTACAAAAATTCAAAGTTTGGTAAAATTAGGATACTTAAAAATTATATGTCTACTGTGGCTGTTTTAAATATTCGTGAAAGCAATTGATTAAATAAAAAGAACTCGGCAGATAACATTTCAAATTTGCAATTCTACTATAATTTAGAAAAGACGATACACCCCTTTCATTCGTAAATTCATTTGCTACACGCATATAAAGTCTCGATTGACGTCAATATATAAATTTGATTGGTTTATTATCCTGTAACAACATATACATTTGTAATTAATGCACGCAGGGTGCACTGTATCTAAATGACAAATGATGTTCATTGTAGGGGGACAATTTGAGTATCGTAATTAAAGACATTTTACAATTTATTATTATGGTTATAGATTTTGCTGTTATGTTGTGATATTCTATATTAGGGAAGATAAATAAAAGTACAATGTCTTATATCACAGTTAAAAACGAATTACAGCAAACTTATTTATATATAAACAGCAATTGATATCGATAATATCGAATAATATATCTATTATTTAACCATAAAGATAAGGCAGATAAATTTAACCGTAGGGGATTATACAAGATTAATTAAATAATGAAAGAGTCAAGTTTAATACTTTTATCATGTATTTTTACTTTTGTAGTTTGTCCTTACTAATTTCGCATATTAATACGCATCATCAAAGGTAACTCTACGTAAATATAGATCAATTATTATATATAATTATCTAATAGATATTTAAAAACATTATTGTTACATACATGTCATTTTCTAAACGAAAAAATCATCGAAATGGAACATCGTTATCACACCTTTTGTTTTATATCACAAAAAATACATAATAAATAAATTAATAAATTAATTGCACAAAAAAAAATATATATACAAAAAAAAACCTGACATGACCTAAAAAAAATTACACAAAAAAATATATATACAAAAAAACCTGACCTGACCTAAAAAAAAATAGGACTTTGTTAACCATAATTTTCTTAGTATAGATAATTTAAACCATAAATTAAATTTGCTCGAGTCACTTGAAAATTCGCAAACACCAAAAAATTCATAATTATAATTGACTTCTAAGCCTTATGTTCCCCATATATTATTATATATTAAAAAAACATATTTAATCGCTAATATTAAGTTTATTTAATTTGTATTGAAATTCTTCGAGACCATCTTATGATGATTTGAAGAACTTTAGTTAGTTAAAGAGTCCGCAATCCTAAAGATTGGTTGGAAACAGCACGCCATGCCGATCTATCCTGAGCTAATCCCTTCACCTCCCTATAGCTATTCATCTCAACGTCTTCAACTATCTGACTCACATACTCCAATCTAGGCCTACCTACCCCTCTCTTTCCCTCCACTCTACCTTCTATGATCAATTGCATAATCCCCCCATGCCTAAGAATATGCCCTACTAATCTGTCTCTCCTACGCTGTAACACTCTCCAAATACTTCTCTTCTCCCCTACTAACTCTAGTACAGCTTCATTTGTTACTTTATCTTCCCAACCAATCCTCATCATCCTCCTATAACACCACATTTCAAGTGCTTCTAATCTACGCTTCTCTTCCTTTCCTATAGTCCACGCCTCACACCCGTACAGTGCTACACTCCAAACATATACCTTCAGTAATCTTTTTCTAATACCCAAGTCAATATTTGATCTTAAAATCTGTTCTTTTTCTACGAATGCCTTCCTACCCTGTGCTATCCTACACTTTATATCTACCTTGCTTCGATTATCTTTTGTGATTCTACTGCCTAAATAACAAAAATCTGACACTTCTTCGATTCTATTATCTCCTATTGTGATCCTCATTTTTCTGCTGCATTCCTTTTTGTCACACCTCATCACTTTAGTTTTACCTATATTTATTTTCATGTTAAAATCCCTAGTCAATACTGCCTGCATACCATTCAATACCCTTTCTAAATTCTTTTCGCTTTCTTCCAATATAGCTATATCGTCGGCGAATCTCAGCATATATATTTTCTCTCCCTGTACATTCACACCTACACTATACTCTTCTTTTACTTTGTTTATTGCATCTTCTATATATAGATTAAATAATAACGGTGAGAGTGTACATCCCTGCCGAACTCCCTTCCCTATTTTTGCTACCTCTTCTTCCCCCTCAATTCTAACTAAGGCAGTTTGGTGTTTATATAAATTAAAAATTATTCTCCTATCCTTATAATCTATACCCGTTTCTTTTAAAATTCTAAACATTATGTCCCAATCTACATTGTCAAATGCCTTTTCTAAGTCTACAAAAGCTATGCAAGTTACCTTTCCTACCCTCTTTCTTTTTTTTACTACCGTTCTTAGTGCTAGAATCGCCTCTCTCGTCCCTCTGTTTTTCCTAAAACCAAACTGATCTTCTCCTAGCCTTTCCTCTACTTTATTTTCTAATCTCCTATAAATAATCTTTAACAATATCTTCGATGCATGTGATAGTAGGCTAATGGTCCTATAGTATATATATATATATATATATGAAGAACTTTATATATTGAATATATATAACACAAATACTACTTTGTATTTATTAGCAATGTAAATTAATTGTTAAATAACGTTTAGAAACTATATTTAAAAAAGAATTTTCAAGAAAAAAATATATATTCGGCGCAAAATTATTTTCTCATGTTACCTGAAAGCACGCTGTACGGCCCTGGGCGGATTTCTGCGTAAGTCCATCGAGGGCTTCCACCAGTTTCTCCTCGAACGCTTCTTGTTGAGCCAATTCATCGACTTCGTCGTCGGTGGTACTTCTTACCTCGGATACATTACTGATAACGCTCGCATTATCCAATATAGACTCGTCGTCGGAAGTGTGAACAGAACCCGCAAAACGGTCTAAATAAAAAATAAAAATACCGCATTGTATTTAAAATACTCGGTACGATCCTGGCTGCGAATAGCTAAATATAAATGATTTGTTGCCTACCCTCAAGGGATATCTTAATACCTTAGTAGTAAGATTAGTAAGATTCTCGATGCATCAAGAAGCTGACCTATAGATATTAGGTCAGGTCTTTAATACCAACTATTCAAGCTTACTTTGACGTTTGGATATTTTTTAAATTTTACTTAATTTAATATTATTTCAATTATTCAGCTAGAATATTTAAAGCAATTTTTTTAGAGCAAGCCTAGGTTTTTATTGTGTAGCTTCGGTTGCCTATATTTATTTTTCTGCCCCCTCTGGCTATTCCCAGAATCGTACCAAACACTCCGAACATATGGTGAACCTGAAAAGATTGGTTGAAATATTGGACAACGTAAACGAGTGTATAGTTTTGTTGTAGTCTACGATTTGAGGCTCAAATTAGCTACGATTTAAATATAGAATGTGCTCGATTTATTTATGGTCGCTATATTCACTAGGTATTGTCGCAATTTTGCGCAAACGTTAGAAAAATGTGATAAATTTCAAGGATGAGTCACTAACTATTAAAGCAAATACTTTGCAACAAATTTTACAAATACTACGTTTATTAAGCAACGTTATTCGGATTTCTTTGCCATTGATCAATGCGATTTAGAAAATATAAGCAACTTTTACCATATGTGGGATATAAATGGATATGAATTCGGCATTTACTACAGAAATTATAATTGTTATGAAATCACAGCAGTGTGGTCTTTATGCGTTGACGACATAAGAGTCAAACTCACCAGACTTTCCTTTTCGTTTCCCCTTCGGCATGGTCGCAACTAAACACTAAACTTTAAATTCACTAAATAAAAGAACTAATTTTACACTCGATCAAGAGGGTAAACAGTTTCTGTGCAGTTTTTTTCCACGTATACTCGGCACTTGGCATTTAATTTGGGCAGAAATTGTCGACTGACTCAATAACATGTTTCCCAGTTGCTCGCACAATGTCAACTGATCCCGTAACGGACTGACAGCAGTTATATAGATGCGAGTGTATTTGACAATGTTGCGAAATACGAAAATATTTTTTGCGATTACAACATATGTTATTATTCTTCAATAATAAATCGATGTAATATAAGTAATAAATAAATCTAAGAATGTATTTAGAAGCGTTTGAAATATATTTTAATAATATATTTAGAATTGAGGGGGAAGAAGAGGTAGCAAAAATAGGGAAGGGAGTTCGGCAGGGATGTACACTCTCACCGTTATTATTTAATCTATATATAGAAGATGCAATAAACAAAGTAAAAGAAGAGTATAGTGTAGGTGTGAATGTACAGGGAGAGAAAATATATATGCTGAGATTCGCCGACGATATAGCTATATTGGAAGAAAGCGAAAAGAATTTAGAAAGGGTATTGAATGGTATGCAGGCAGTATTGACTAGGGATTTTAACATGAAAATAAATATAGGTAAAACTAAAGTGATGAGGTGTGACAAAAAGGAATGCAGTAGAAAAATGAGGATCACAATAGGAGATAATAGAATCGAAGAAGTGTCAGATTTTTGTTATTTAGGCAGTAGAATCACAAAAGATAATCGAAGCAAGGTAGATATAAAGTGTAGGATAGCACAGGGTAGGAAGGCATTCGTAGAAAAAGAACAGATTTTAAGATCAAATATTGACTTGGGTATTAGAAAAAGATTACTGAAGGTATATGTTTGGAGTGTAGCACTGTACGGGTGTGAGGCGTGGACTATAGGAAAGGAAGAGAAGCGTAGATTAGAAGCACTTGAAATGTGGTGTTATAGGAGGATGATGAGGATTGGTTGGGAAGATAAAGTAACAAATGAAGCTGTACTAGAGTTAGTAGGGGAGAAGAGAAGTATTTGGAGAGTGTTACAGCGTAGGAGAGACAGATTAGTAGGGCATATTCTTAGGCATGGGGGGATTATGCAATTGATCATAGAAGGTAGAGTGGAGGGAAAGAGGGGGGTAGGTAGGCCTAGATTGGAGTATGTGAGTCAGATAGTTGAAGACGTTGAGATGAATAGCTATAGGGAGATGAAGGGATTAGCTCAGGATAGATCGGCATGGCGTGCTGTTTCCAACCAATCTTTAGGATTGCGGACTCTTTAACTAATATGCGATATTTTGAATGCTGCGAATTGCGAGTTGTTTGACATTGTTGCGAAATACGAAAATACTTTATGCGACTACAACACATTTTAATATTCTTCGATATTATAATGATGTAGTATTAACAATAGATAAATCTAAGTAAATTGCTTGTATTTAGATGCGTTTGAAATATATTTTAATAATATTATGCAATATTTTGAATGCTCTTCGTTTGGTAACCCACGAGAATGTAGATATAAAAGTAGTTTAACCAATATTTTACATGTTATTACAATAACATTGTCAATGGTTATTATCATACCATCTAATGTGCATTTTAATTATTTATGTATTTGTAATTTGGTTATTTATATGTAACAAAATGAAATAGTAGAATAAATTGTATTTAAAATGTATCACAATGCGTACCTTCAACGAGAAATGGGCCCGTTTTCGTCTAACACCATTTCTAGCAATTATAGTTATTGTTATGTTTGTTGTTACGGTAGTTTTGTCTTTTATTTTGCTTACAAATGGTAACGAATCTACATTATATATTATTTAGTATTTATTTATTATGATTCTAGATCATTGCAATTGCCAGCGACAAGAACATATAGTTCAGCAGAGGTTTATATCGACCACTATCAAGCCATTTCCTCGCTTAAATCATCGTCTCGCCGTATTGGTGCCATATAGGGATCGGTTTGATGAAATGCTAGTCTTCGCCCCTTACCTGCACGATTTCCTCAATCACCAGCGAATAAACCACGATATATTCTTATTGCACCAAGTGGACAAATTCCGCTTTAACAGAGCGTCGCTGATTAATGTTGGCTACATTTTTACAAAGACCGGTTACGATTATATTGCCATGCACGACGTTGATCTGCTACCATTAAATAAGAACCTCAGTTACGCTTATCCGAAAGAGCAGCCATTTCACGTGGCGGCTCCCAATCTTCATCCAAAGTATCATTATCCGAAATTCGTGGGCGGTATTCTCTTAGTAAACAGGTGGGTAAGGGAATACTAAATTACTTTGTGAAAATATTGAAGTTGGATTAAATCAGCGACATTCGAATTGTTTCAGGGAACAATTTAATTTAGTAAATGGGATGTCGAATAATTATTGGGGATGGGGTTTAGAAGACGACGAATTTTTTGTACGTCTGAAAGATGCTAATTTAAACATTTCTCGTCCAATAAACATATCGACTGGAATGAACGACACTTTTAAGTAAGTCACGTTTGCATTTGAACTATTTTTACTAATGAATTGATATTTAGGCATATCCACGATAAGAATCATCGAAAACGAGACACCGTCAAGTGCTACAATCAAAAGGACATAACGAGAAAACGGGATCGGAAAACTGGCCTCCATAACGTGAAATTTGTTATCGATAGTGTGAATAGTATTACCATAGACGGGGCTCCCGTTACAATAGTTAATATTCAATTAATCTGCGATCATAAAACTACACCCTGGTGTGATTGTTCAGATATTAAACAAAATTGAACAAATTACATTTTGAATTACATTATGAATTTCTGTATCATTTACTAGAAATTTATTCCATTATGTATATATTTTAGACTAGTTTTATCGTGCATTTTACATCCAATTTATGACGGCAGAAATAGTAACGTATTTTTATTCAAGCCAATAATTTACTATTTAGAATGCATAAATTCCGCGATTGCATGAAATTGTGGCGAAGAGGTGACAATTGTATCTCCAGAGAAAAGCACTGTATTTTCTATCAATTATAATTTAGTAAATCCTATACAATAGACAACTATAAAAAAATACAATGTACTTATCTAAATAAAAAGCACCATTATATCTACGAGTTAAATAAAATAACATCACATTTTCTTAAGTAGGTATACAGTTGTGTTAAATGATCCCATAAACATATTGAAATAATTGCAGATAGAATTGAATTGAAAATAAAGGAGGCAAAAATTAAATTAAATTTGGTACAGTAGGCGGAATAAATATATTTCTGTTGGTTTAAACGGAGTTATTATTTTTTTGGCAGATCTAAGAATTTTAAACGTTCAAAGAGGCTGAGATTTTAGATACTAGGACTAGAGAAGACATGCAGGACGTTCTATTGATGCCTGTAACAGAAATACAAACATGCCGATTAATTAAATAATTCCGAGATGATTTTTAAATAAGGAATGATACACTTATATGTTAAATAAATCGAAAAGTTTAAATGTTGATAAGAAGAAATTTCGTGTTCATGCTAGGTCATTAAGTTCTTCAGGTATACTTTAAAGTAACTTGTTAAAAATTAAATAAAATAGTATCCACAATGATGTTGCATCAGGGGCTAATTGAACAAGATTCTATTTATAAAAACGCATTGCAATCCCGCCTGTAGGCTTAAAATATCTATCGCATCTTATTTTAATGTTTTCATTTTAATGAATATAAAAGTGCGATACAATAGTAGTTCCATACAAAGTAACTTTAAAGTAGAATTGAAAAAATTAAACACCACACATAAAAAAAAAAAATTAAAATCAATGGAAATAGAAATATTTAACATGATTTTTGGAAATCTGTTTTTAACAGCAATGTGGTGGAAAGCATGCTATAATATATAGAAACAATAAATACATGTGCAATTCCCATAAACAGTAACAGGGAGCATCAACGATTTCATAGTTTCTTTATTTTACAATTACAGAGAATAGTTTTGATTGATTGACTGTTATATAAATTAATTAATAAGCTCGACAGAATTAGTTTTTGCTACCGTAATCCTAAAGAGTTTGTACCATGGAAGTATCAACATTTATAAATATCATACTATTTGAAATATCTTTCGATTCCAATATAAATATATTATTTTGTCACAGTTGTTTGGGGGAGAATGTTTGCAAAACCTTACTGCAAGACAACTTTAACTATTATGAAAAATATATCATTAATACTCAGTATTCTAGAGAATAAAATAAAAGCGAAGCGAATTAAAATTGAGCACTTTCTACAATAATTAACTAAATAAAAATTATTTCTTGTTGTAGTGTCGCCACCTAATTTATCTATAAAATTCAACAATTAATAGAAGAGCCACAAAGAATATAGAAAATCTTGGAATGTAATCTTCCTAAGGTGTCTAAGAGTTGTCCTTCCGAAAACAAATTACTCTTAAGTTACTGCTGAAAAAAGTATAATTTACTTTTTTAAGTGTTGGAAGCCATTCAGATGAAACACATTTATATCACCGGGTAAAAATTTTTGGGAACGATTTAGTAATAATAAATATTATTGGCACAGTATATATATATTATAATCTGCATTTAAAAGAATGCGGAATATTTAACAATAACAATTGTCGCACAAATTTGTCACTCTTGCAAAGATAATCACGATACGGCGGTAAATAATTGTATAGAATATCGCTCAAAATATGGTAACTTATAAACTAGATGCGTATTTTGAAAACCATGTCCATATCTTCAGTAGCGAAACAATCAGACAAGTAATACATATGTTACTCTTTAGTGTTATTAAATAATTCGTAAGGGCGCTGCTAGCGAAATGCGCACATACCTGTCAGCAGTGTTGAATTACAATTTTGGGAGATATTCTACACAAACGCATTATGAAACATTCCATTCACACAATCGTTTCAACGTCACTTATAACTTGAATCCCGTGCTTTGTAAATATAAACTTGATCAAATTCTCATCGCAACTCTTACAATCTAAACTATCATTCGACTTGCTCTGCGAAATAGACTGACCGTCGCCCATTTTCTCAAACTCGACGCAGCTCTTTGACGCTGTGATCGGTTTAGCATTAGTCACCGATACCGCCGCTTTATCATCAATAACCGCTTGCTCAACAGCACGTACCTTTTTATCGACAGCGTGACTAATCATGGTCGCAGTGGTGACCACCTTGACCGCTTGTCCCGGGTGATGCTTTACGGGCACGTTGGCTCCTTTACCTGTTACAACGTGCTCCTCATCGAGACGGTTCGCGGATATTACAGACGCATCCGGGACGTCGATGGATATTTGTCGCAGACGGTTATCGAATATGTTGTTATTGCACATGTTCATACATGGCAAGCGGTTAGATAGGGACGTGGGACTGGGTGTGTCTGTGGACATGTCGATTGGGGAGGGGGTGGAACTGAACGGGGATAGATTGTTGTTGCCGCTAGATTTGCGCGAGGGAGGAAGTTGCAAATACTCACTGCGATTTTCCGCGTTAGCACAAAGGAGAACAAAGCATAATTAAATATGGTTTATTGCATGTAAAAGTGATAGAAGTGTGCTCGCTTCAGAAGGCAAACTGATAATTTTAAAGATACAGGGTATAAACAAAGATTTTAATATAAAAATCCATCCATATCGTTTTTTTCTTTCTTTGCAATCAATTTGCGCGTTCAAATAAACACACCATATTTTAATGTAAAATATATGATGTGAATGGTTAATTAAAAATCTTGTTAGCGTTTCTTACTTGTTAATTTTGCATCCATAAAGGCCCTGATTTCGTATGTACTCTATGACGTTGTCTGGAATTAGGTATTTAACCGAATCATTTCTTCCGACGGCTCTTCTTATCTTTGTCGAACTGACTTCATTTTTAATCCATTCTGTCACGGTAATAATGTTTGCCTACGGAGAACTACGTTTAACATACTTGAACGTAGAATAAATGGCGTTACTCACCATATATTTTGTTAATACATCGGAATTATAAATAAATTTTTGCGGATTCGTATTATCGCGAGTAATAACGACAAGCCCATGTCGGCCAACAATCGCTTCAATCTACAAAAGAAATCATGTAAATGTAAAACATAATAATTATATTATATATCTTAGGCGAAGAAGGAAGCGGGAATAAATTATAAGGATAGGAGAATTATTTTCAATCTATATAAACATCAAACGGCTTTAGTTAGAATTGAAGGGGAAGAAGAGATAGCGAGACAGGCAGGGATGTACAGTTTCGCCATCGTTATTTAAAGTGTATATAGAAGATGCAATAAACAAGGTAAAATAAAAGAGTCGTGTAGGTGGGAAAATTCAGGGAGGAAATATATATGTTGAGGTTCGTCGACGATATAGCTATCTGGGAAGAAAGGGAGCAGAATTTAGAACATGTATTAAATGGTATGCAGGAAGTAATGACTAGGGATTATAACATGAAAATAAATATAGGTAAGACCAAAGTGATGAGGTGTGACAAAAAAGAATGCAAACGAAAAATGGGGATAAGAATAGGAGATGATAGAATAGAAGAAGTATCCGACTTTTCTTATTTAGGAAATAGGATCATAAAGATTAACCGAAGTAAGGTAGATATAAAATGTAGGATGGCATAGGGTAAGTAGGCAGATTTTAAGATCAAATATTGACTTGGGTATTAGAAAAAGATTACTGAAGGCATATGTGGAGTGTAGTATTATACAGGTGTGAGGCGTGGACTAGGGGAAAAGAAGAGAAACGTAGAATAGAAACATTCGAAATGTGGTGCTATAGGGGGATGCTGAGGATTGGTTGGGAATATAAAGTAACAAATGAAGATGTACTAGAGTTAGTAGGGGAGAAGTAATTGGAGAGTGTTACAGCGCAGGAGAGATACGAGTAGTAGATCACATTCTTAGACATGGGCGCTTTATGCAATCTTATATAAGGTAAAGTAGAGGGAAAGCAGGGGGTAGGTAGGCCTAGACGCAGGTCAGATAGTGGAGGACGTGTGGGATGAATAGCTATATAAGGAGATGAAGGAATTAGATGAGGATAGATCGACAGATGGCGTGCTGTTTCCAACCAATCTATAGGATTAAGGACTATTTAACTAACTATATCTTACGTCTTCGTTTGACCAGAGTCCAGGTGTAGCGAAAGATTCGAGTAGATCAGCACCGCATAATAATTTAACTTGCACGGGGCCGTTTAAGTTATCATTATCGATAAACCAATCTTCGTTGCCATTCATACTTTTCGAATTCAGCAATGAGTTCAGGTGGTTTTGATGATACTGCAACGTACAACGCGTACGTTGCCACGATTCTTGTCTCGACTCCCAATCTGAGACTTTGATCCAATCGCACGTTTCCAGCGCTAATTCCAGCATCTTCAGTCGATGCGAAGCTGACACCAAATCCGCTTTAGCATAACCATCGTGTACAGGTGATATGATACCGCCAATGACGTGTGTTCCATATCGATGTAGATGATCACGGGCTATTTCTGATTGAATAACATCACGTTAAATACACCATTTCGAATGGAAATTGAATAAAACGAACCGAACATACGCAGGTGCATGTTAGTCGGTGGATTGAACGATCCGCAACCGAGTAGAATTATGTTCGAGCCAGTCATTGCTTTCGTTCGACTTTACCATGTGATGTGAGAGTTGTGAAAGTGCTTTTTACGATAAATGATTATAAATTACGTTATTATCTTGCATGGTGAGTATCGTAAGTGCACTTTATGAGATCATTTATTTATTTATGGTAAGTTTCACACAAACATCTTAAAGCCCACTGTGACGTATCAAAGTGTTATGTACATCAATGACATTTTTATGGATTGGACATACGTTTTTACTTGTGTACTTCATTTTATATGGTAGTCAAAATAGTCACTGATTTGTTTTGAAGTTTGAATTGCAGTTAAATAAATTTTATGAAAATGAATTTCAATATTTCTAAAACTGCAAATACATAATTATACATGATTTACAAAAAGATTTAATACAATTAAAATTTACTATTTTTATATTCCTTTCAGGAACATTCTTATATTTCTTCGAGAGACATTTGAACGTCAAGGAACATGACTGAACACTGTCAGATCACGGACGTACGTCCCTCATGAGCGTTTGAGTGTAGTTTCCGCAGTATCACACACACATATGCAAATGCAATAAATATGGAAGACCACTGGCCAAGTCACCTTGTTTAAAGTAATTACTTGCCATCCTTAAGACCGAAAACATACGTAAATATTGAGGTGTTTCAATTTACTTTAAGGATATCTACAATCGAAATCATGGAATTTTTTAATACGTGGAAGGTTCGCGAACTTGCGGATAAAGTGTAAGTAAACATATAGGCATTACTTGCCATAGATGTTTTAATAATTCTTATAAACATTTGGTGGTGTTTACGAACAAATATCACACGCTGCAAACGTTATGTGTTAAACTTGTCGGAAATTTTGTGGTCTTCGGTCATTTTGCTGCAATATGCAGATTTATGTCAATGCCACACGATAATCAACTTTCACACTGGATTTACATTTTCGAGACATAATTTTCATTTGCACAGTTTACGTGATTGCTATTTCGTTTGCATTCCAGGACGAATGTTGTTATGAATTACACTGAAATAGAAGCGAAAGTGCGCGAAGCGACAAATGACGAGGCTTGGGGACCCACCGGAGTCATCATGCAAGAATTGTCCCATTCCACCTTCACGTATGAACATTTTCCGGAAGTTATGTCCATGTTATGGAAACGCATGTTGCAGGATGGAAAATCAAATTGGAGGAGAACATACAAAGTATGGTGCGATAATTACCGATGGTCAAACGTATTTACTAATGGATATTTTTAGGCGTTAATATTATTAAATTACCTCATTAGAAACGGTTCTGAGCGTGTAGTAACATCAGCTAGAGAACATATATACGATTTAAAGTCTCTAGAAAATTATCAATTCTTCGATGAACATGGTAAAGACCAAGGAATAAATATTAGACATAAAGTGAAGGAACTTATGGAATTTATACAAGATGACGACAAACTGCGGGAAGAACGGAAAAAAGCGAAAAAGAATAAAGATAAATACGTTGGTATGAGCTCCGATATGATGGGATCGAGATTTGGTGGTAAGATTAAAGTTAAATTCAAAGCATATTTACCTTTAATCTATAAAGATATCCCGAAATACCTTATCTTTACTGCATTACGCATGGTAGCATTGTGTTAAATACCCGATTCCTTATCGCATTTTATTTTGAAATATAAATGATCAATAACAGTTTATAGCATGTTTGGCATTTTTTTTTATCGGAAAACATTACGTTCGAATTTTTTACTAGCTACATTGTATTTTTACATTAATTTCTAGAATTATAATCGGTATACACGTTCAAATTGTTCTAAACTCAATTTTCAATTTAAATCCATTATTAATTCTCTACATTGCATATCTAAAAATATTACGTTCGATTTCTTTACTAGCTAAAATTGTATTTTTATATTAATTTCTATAATTATGATGCGTATACACGTTCATATTGTTCTAAACTCAATTTTCAATTTAAATCCATTATTAATTCGATGCATTGTATATACAGTAATGAAAAACAACAAACCATGTATATAATATTATTGAAGGTTTATTGAACCAGTAAAAATGCTCAATGATTGGAACAATAAATATCTATTCCTTTTTTGAGCCTCAAATAATACGAAATTCACGTTATTAAATATTACATGCAATTAGTGAATACAATATTGGCGCATGTAATACATACTAATAAACCTATCGTTGAATAAATATAACATATGCAAATGATTTTATTATATATTTACACATGAAATATCATTGTAAATGTATTTTTTTGATCTATTCAAGAGAACTGTATATATATTTTTCTAGATTTGTAATACGTTGCTGTTTATTTTTATACTATAGTTTGTATTAACTATACCGGAATACTATTAGGTAACTAAAGTTAATTACAGATTTGAATACACACTGAATATTCTCGTAATATATTTATTGCCCGTTTTATCATTTGCTTAATTCGCCTATACAGTGCATGTTAGCGCAATATTGGAATTGCTTAATTAAACATTAATCTTTGAACTTTAATAGACGTAAAAATAAGATTTAATAATTTATATAAATTTTTAATTTTTTAAGTTATGGTAAAAAAAAGTGCGCGGCTACAGCACTTTTATGTTTTCTATTTAATCTGAAATGAGCTAAATATTGCTTAAATCTAGTTTCAATAGGTCTACGTGTTTGTCCTAAATATACCTTACGACAACTAGAACAAGATATTTCATAAATACCAGATTTTTTATTAAAGTCAATAAAATCTTTGGGATTTCCTAGAAAATTAGCAAGACTATTAGAGGTATCGTATGTTACTTTAAAACTATATTTATTTAAAATACTATCTAATCCACGCGCAATAATAAGATCAGAAAGTAATTTAATTTAAAGCCTTCGAAATGCGCAACCCGCTATTTAATACTTTGAGTTACGGTATTTGGGTGATATTCTATACTATAAATAAGTGAAGTTCACTAAAAGCTTATTATTATATAATAAAAGATAGTTGATATCACATTTTCCCGTAAAGATTCAGTCATCCACTTGCACATTTTTTCCATATTACAACCATCCTTGAGACTCGATTCATCTGCTATCAGGTGGTATGGATCGTTGGGGCAGCGACGAGCGCCACCACCATCACAACTCCAACTACGACAGCTACAATAGCGGCAGCAATAACGAACACTCAGACAGCAGCAACTACCGCAACTCGTACAATTCGGGGACACGAGGCTACCGGGATCGATCTTACGATGACGAATACGATGTGGACCGCGAGGACAGTGACACAGAGTCAAACCACCACCAACACCAGGCTACGCCGCAATCCAGGCGGGCCGGTGTCTATAAGGACGCAGACGCGGTTAGCGGCACCACGATAGGCAGTCCGAAACCAACAAATACTGTTGCTGGAGATAAGGCACTGAGAAGTAGCGGAGTGAATTTGAACTTGAGTTCGGCTGGGGTGACGAAGATATGTAAGAATGTGGAGTTTATTTGACTATAATTTCGCTCGTTTAAACTATTTTTAACTGGTATATAACATTGTACCTTCATTTCTCTTTCCTATTATGAAATATCACAACATACCGGCGAAATCGATAACCTATTCATATTTATAACGTTTTCTGTATCTCCTATTTTTAGCTTCTCCAGTTAAAGCAGCTGGTCGCCCACTGAAAAAAGTAGATCTGGGTGCCGCGGCAACCTTTGGTCAATTTGAAGCCAAACAGGCTGAACCTGTCGTTAGTAGCCGCGCGACCAATAACTTACTCGCAACACCCGACGCCGAAAAAAATAACGAATTTGGCGATTTTGAAACCGCATTCTCTGCGAATAATGCTAATAATTCCAATTCCACGTTGACGGACGTCCAAAATAACAGCGGAGATTTTGCTGATTTTAGCTCAGCATTCAGTTCTATGCCAAGTAAATAAACGATGTCGAATTTATCGCCCATAAGGCCTTTTCCGCATTTTCTTGTGTTTTATTTTCCGAACATTTATAGAATCAATTTTTTTTTTGTGCTTTCATTCTTTTAGCTTGTAGAAATTTTCATATTCATCTGATTTTTGTTTGTTTGAATATAAAACATAAGAAAAATACAAAATCGCACGGACGATAACTTAGCTAGTGTTTCGTCCGTCTCCCCTTAAGTAACATTTTTCATGTAGACTTTCCTCATATTTATTTTAAAGAAACTACGTAAATATGTAAAAGATTGATTGAACCGTAACTTTCTGATAATCCATATTAAAATAGAGAGAAAAAAAAACTACTTTGCTTTTACTATCAAGTAGTGATATATTAAAGGCTTTAATATACCTATACTTGATAGTAAAAGTAAAGTTGTTTTTTATATTGCTTTTCTAACTACGTAAACCATTGTTTTATTGCATATTTCAGCCATTCCGACAGCAGCTGCACATTTAGCACTAAACTCTGGCGGCGATAGTTTAGGTAATTTGACATTTGATCCCATTGCGCCTGTGCAGACGACTGCTACGCCACGTGGCGGGGATTTATTAGGTGATCTAAGCAGCTTGGTTGGCGGTTTAACTATGAACAGTGCACAGCCGCAACAACAGCCGCTACCGTCCATGCTGATGTCGCCATTGTCGCAGGAGATGCATTTACAAACTAATGGCAATAACGCGAACTTGTTCGGTGGAGATAATCTATTGGATGGGTTTAATACAGGTGAGGAATGTATGCTATAAGAAATAATGTAACGATTTTTAGAAAACAGTAAGACGCATATCGACGCATGATCCCCTATATCGACGCATTACTATTGTCATTTAGTGTACGTATCTTTATTAGTAAACCATTTTATTAGTTCGGATTTTTTAAATGCCTGAGAAAAATTGTGTTAAGGTGAAAATTGTGCAATTTAAAAAACTAATCCAGCAGTTAATTTTTTTAATGATTTTTTGAAGAGGGATCTTTAGTAATCGTACTTATAATGTTCGAGTTTTCTTTTATTAATGCTTTGGTAAGGAGAGTGTGAAACTCGGGAACTCACATGGAGCTTTCGCGGTTTCAGACGGGGACAAAACGGGCGCGCGTGAATTAGTGCCTAACGAATCGGAGAAGAATCATGTATTATTCCAATGTATCGTCGCCGATTTACTAAGAACGTTGGCTGCAATTCCGAACGTTAAATCACAAAAGGACATTGATTCCATTCTACACGACGTAGCAATATTGAACACCTTCTTACCGGGACCGTTAACTCTACAAAAACTATCGGGATTGGATGACATCGAGCCGTTCATGATCGATTTCGTACAAAACATATACCGACACATATTACAGATGCTTATAGAGAGGTTCAATCTCTCTTTTCCGATCGATATAACATCTAAGATCATTTTACCGGAGATACGCAAATTATTTACCGTAGAAAATAGATTTTTCTTTTGCGAATCACTACTAGCTCTTACTGAATCGTTCAAGGAATCTCCGGAGAATGCGTTAATAATCTCTTTGCTACGGATGTTACTGCAAAGTGAGGCGTTCTTCGATGCCTTAGTTTATTTTACAACCGTACAACGAAACATTACGGATATTGTACGTGAAGATAATACGGCGAAGTTCAAATCGTTCATTCAATTGATTGTCTCATTGCCAACTCGTGTTTCAAATTTAAGCATTGGCAGAGTTGGGGATTTTTTCCACAGCGATATTTATTGCAAATTTTTGATCCATAACATTATAAAGTTAATTTGTTATTATCGAGATTTGCTGATGTTACAAGACGGTGATTTGAGTACAACAAATTTCAACATGTTCTCTGTATTATTGGAGAAAATGTTGGTACATTTTGGTAATAAATATAAAATGGACGATGGAGGACTGAATGATATGATTACAATTTTAACAGGTCTATGTAAAGATTTCACCGATATTACTTACAGAACTATAATATACAAAATAATAAAGGAATTTACGTCTGTAGCTGCGGGAAAATTTTCTGTGTTAGCACTTCAAGGTGTGAATCCTCATATTTACGATATAAATTTACTTCTGCAACATAATTTATTGGAAATTAACACTTGGTCTTTTGTTTTTAAAACGAAAATTCCGTTACTATCGTACTACGATCACAACGAAACGAATCTCATTTATAATCTCATTATATTTCTTAGCAATTCTGCGGAGATTGTTTTATACGAGTTACTCGTCGATTTATTGAAGACATGGGCTGACAAATCTCATGTTTCTCATCGCAGTTGGGAGCACAGCTTATACTTATCCAAGCTAATCATTTTAGCAACAAAACGAATTGCCCAGAGTCCAATATCTACTGAAAGATCGGCTGAATTAACGCGGATAATCCATTCGGGGGTGTCAATATACTTAGAGTCGAGTGTACCAGAGTTAAGACTTTCTGGCATGGTTACAATGGAAATTTTAATCGAAATATTACACGAACAGAATAATGAAATGAAGGATATAAAATTAGCGTTTGATTATAACATGGTTTCTGAGGAACACAAGAAATTTGTTGAAGATTTAAAAAAGTTAAGCATGCCTAATTTGTCGGGTAGTAATAATATTGATGTGACAGAAAGACTGGAAGCTTTACTTAAAGCTGCAAATTCCGAAATTTACGCAGCCCCCGAAAGAAAATTTAGAAATAAATATACGGCCTCAAAACTAACCGACACTGTAATTAAATCTGTGGGAGTACACAAAAGAAGTATTATAACAATAATGGATAATACCGATTTCCAATTGGATTCTGATGATGATTTGGAACCGTACGATTTATCAAATGATCAAAAGAAAGTATTAAAGACAGAAACGCCGGCTTACTTACGAGACTTGCGCGATGGTTTGGTGCAAACAGAAAATCAAGAATTATTGGTTTTATCTTTAGAAAATTGCGAGAGACTTGTTCAAGCACAATTAGCGGACGATGACGTCTCTATTGGCTTTGAATTATTGAACATATTAATTACCATGACGCAACACATACATGTTGAAAATTACGACGAATTGGTGTTGAATTCCTGCGTAACGATAACTTGCGTTTATCCCCAACAATATGCCACATATTTGGGTAAAGAGGTAAATGCGGACAGTGGAAATTACAGTATTTGCCATCGTATCTTTATGCTGGAAATTATGCGCGAGGCCGCAATTAAATTGTCAACTATTAAACAGCCAGAAAGAAATTGTTCAGTGGCTTCAACATCACAAGAAATTGAAAATAAAAAGGTCGGCACAGTGGACGAAATAATTAGAGCTCGATTAGAATTGAAAACGAAGCGGTATAATCGTCATGCGTCTTACATTTACGAGCAGGAGAACAAATTTTCAACTGCGGCCCATCAATTCTTCTTTCCACTGCTGAACAACGCTGGTAATTTTGTTTTAAAGTCCACTAATAACCAAGAGAGCGATTTTCTGCTGCTTATAGATTTTTTGCGAACGCTGTGTGTACTAATGTGCGCTGCTCAGAACTGTCCCATAGTTAGACAAATGGCGCATCATTTATTTCAGCTATGTCGTTTCCTTAAAGACCATCAAGACACCAAAGTACGGCTATCGGTGCTAAACATCATTGCCGCTGTTATTTTAAATGTTCCCGAATCGTTATTGTTGGCGGAGTTTCTAGATCCTCTGCTACATTTTCGATTTTGGCTGGATGCCGTGTTAAGTAAAAATATTATGAAAGGAGACTCTAGCACGGAATGCCGCGAAAGAGCAGTTGGAATACTATATGCTATTGAGAAATTACTGAAAGTCGATTTTGATGAGGAATAATGATGAGTTTACAATAGTTAAATTACGATGTAGTTTGTTCGTAAAACCGTTTATGTAAGATTAAAATTTAAATAAAAAAAATCTTTTTATCAATTTGTGATTATTTGACTAATTTTGATTAATTCCTTTGTCGGAACAGTCGAGAGTTAAAAGAGAATATTTATAATAATATCGACTTCGCATATTGTTAAACTTATTGTTCAATAGTTCACTTGTATAGAATGTCACCAACAAAAATTGCTATACAATTCAGTTCCCGCAATTATAATTGTAAAATGCTTTCATACAATTTTTTCAGGCAAGTAAACATATATTTCCAATCTAATTCAGTTAGCGTCCGTAATAATATAATAAATTTTAGGAATAACGAGATTCGAACAATAAAATCAATACAAATATAATCTTGCAACGTTTCAATACTTTCCTCAGGCTAAAACTTTACACACAAAAATAATTAAAATCAAAAATTAATAATTAATAATAATAAAATAATTCTCAACGAGGAAATAATAAAATGTGAACTACAGAAATAATTAGAATTTCCAAGAGGTTTCACCCTAGGTGAAAATCTTATATAACTTAATATATTTTTTTAAATGATTATTAATTCGTGAGTGATCGAAGGTAACTATAATATTTTATTGTACTTTATATTTTGTTGTATAAAGTGTGTTTTTATTATGTGATATAAAGTATTTTATATTATGTGGTATAACATGGTCTACAATTTGTAATTTTGTATAGTATTTGCGTTTTTAATTATTTTTGTGTGTAAAATTTTAGCCCGAGGAAAGTATTGAAATATATACTGAAACATTAATAATTCAAGTTGTGGGTGTATCGGACAATTGTAGACAAAAAGTTCCTTTAAAATTCTTGCTAACGTTTCGATATATTTCTCAATATCTTCATCAGAGCTAAAGTTTTTATTAGATTAACATATAAGAACACATGTTAACATTTAATTATTAATATACCTCAAATTCATTGATCTAAGAACATTACATAATATTTATTAAATAACCAATGGCATGGGTTTAATCAATCCTTTAATCGCATTCCATCGTCATCACACCATATATAGTACTTTCTAATTTAAAAATTACAATCCCCAATATATAACATATATCCCCATATATAAAGTGTAAATTTTTTTTGTAAAAACCGTAACTTAAAGCATTAAGTAGCTATATGTACATTTCGAAGGCTATGCCACCATCTTCAGTAGCACAAGATAAAACTAAATAAAGTACCTCTGTCACGAATCGTGATTGATATACTATTAAATAAATCAGTCAACACGACAGAAGCATTTCAAAAATGGCATATAATATGACCTATAAATCTTTTAAAACAATATAAATTAATAATTAACGAAACTAACAAGTTTAGGTTTGTTAAACCTAAAATAACTTAATAATAACAGTAATAATAATAGTGACAGAGGTATTTTATTTACTTTTTATCTTGTGCTACTGAAGATGGGGGCATAGCCTTCGAAATGTACATCTAGCTACTAAATGCTTACGGTATTTGGATGATATTCTATACTAATATTTAACACCGTAGTGATAATTTTTTAAAAACACATTTAATTCTTTACATAATACTTTCAAACTGTTATATCACTAACACTTTAATGAATCGCATATGTATAATTTTTGGCAAATAATAATTATTGAATATTTCCGGACGTCAACAAATTATGATATTATATACTGAAGCGTTGCAGGATCATATTTGTATTGATTTTATTGTCCGAGTCGCATTACGAATTTAATATATTTCCAATATTGTAGGTACTATTATGAGTTCATCGAGCGCAGATTTGCTCCAACCAACGTCTTCCGCACAACCAAATAGCATTGATGCAAGCGTAACGGCGGCGCAGGCAGCTGCAAGCAATTTGCCTCTAGGCGCAACCTGGGCAAATGCAGGTCCCATCAATATCGACGTAGATAACCTTCTGGGCAAAGCAAATAAGCAAGCATCCGCATCGCTATCTATGAACCAGATGGCAACTGGAAGCAACCAAACGTCTCCAGTGAACCAACAGCGACCGTCACCCTTCGGTTTGGCGTCGCCCAATTGCCCCAACGCTCAAAATGTCAATAACGCGAACAACCAATTCTTCGCGAACTTTAAATGATCGTTTCCTATCGCGCAAATTTAATCGACGATATCAACATCTCTTTTAAAAGTCCTATTTTTTTTTTGTTGATATCCGAATCCAAAGAATTTATACAATAATTCAGGTGAGTACAATAATTTTATTTGGCTATGTAGGAGGCGAGATAGAATATGATTGTCGCGGAACTCATTCGAGGTTTTTAACACTAGATAAAATTCATTAGGTTTTTCGATCCACGATATTTTTCTTCTTGATTTATTTTTATTTAATATACAATGTTTTTATCGTGTTTCATTATACGCAACTTACGTGCACTAACGGTTAATTGAAATAATGAATTAATGCTCATTTATTTTAATTTTATTAACATTACTTTAACTTGGTGCTGGGATTATTTTTTAAATGGATGTATCGAAAACAATAATTGTTATTGCAGAATATTATTTATATATTATATTATATTTAAACAGATTATAACTATATTTAAAAGAAATTATTCTTGTGTACATAATGGTTTTAAAGTTGTACATTTTTGTTTTATTGAAGGAGTCGAAGTTCTAGTTATCAATGTACTAAAACAAAAACCGATAAAACGTACATCAACCATCATTAATTGTAAAATTATATTTAATATATTGAATTTATCTAATGAACCAATGAAATTGTGTAGGAAGTAATGTGCATATCCTAAGTATAATTATAAGGGGAAATTATACGAGTCAGAAGTGGCATATTGATTATCTTTCAATATTTTTTTTTTGCGTTTTTGCAGCAGAACTGATAATATTTCCTGCTTTATCTAACATCAAAACTCTATAATTGCTCTTCGATATACCGAAAATCTGTATATTGACTGAACTAAAGCAGTCTCGAGATTATATCCACATTTCTTTCTGTATTTCACATTAATATCTACCTCTTACAAACGAAGACGTAATATAGGAATATTTTTTATGGGGAATATTTACAGGACTGTCACTTTTCTAAACGTATAATACAAAACGAACACGTGTTCGAAAAAGTAAATTATACGAAACATGGAACACAATAATGTAATATTTAAAAAGGAAATATGTGCCTTATATCACTTAGCGAATTGATGTTTTGTGACGAACATTTGATGGGGTTCCACTTCTCGTTAGTGTCGAAAGAAATTGTAAACCCTGGATGCTATGCATTTATCATTTTGGTTGTCGTATTTAAAACATTCCGTTACATTGTTTATTATGTATCATTCAATTTTCCCAATAAAATTGTTAGTCTAATATCATTTCTAATATTTACCCTTAATGGCAAAATAATAAATAAAATACAACACGATGAGTAGATCGATATATAATTCATGGTTTGTGCAATATAATACATAAATATTCACCAATTATTAGTACTTTAATTATTTAATATTAAATAGACGTCTTGTAAATTTAAAAAAGGAATGATGATCTAGCACATGGTTTGGAATGTCGCTTAATATTAAATTTAAATCATTACAGTTTACAGCTTTGCACGATATGATAATCGATATATGGATAATTAAATTCACGAAACGAATAAAATATATTTTGCCCGATATAAAACGATATAATAAATATTCTAAAAGGACCAACAGTTTAAATAATAACTACTTTTCAATATATAAAAGCGCGTAAAATAAATAAAGAATAATTAAATTTATATAAGTAAAAAATTTCATAAATCAATAAAATTTTCGGCTTTTATAATAATTTAAACATTAATAAAACAATAATACAATTACAACTACGTATATTAAATTTCTCACTACAATACAATATATACAAAACACTCTTTAAACGCCATTATCTAAACTTTAAAAGAACAGTGAATTAATAATTTATTTCAAGCTGCTACTATCACAAAAGAGGTGTACATTAGGAAATATCGAAATATTTCTATAATTCTTGGTAAAACTAAAATCGCTTTCGTCATTCTTGTCGTAGTTAAACCAAATCGATTTATTATTTACGACTAATAAAAATTAGTACATTTTTAATACGAGAAACGGCCATTTCTTATCTTAGCCAGACCGCAACGTTTTCAATCGCTCACACATCATCGAATATCCCTTTCGGTGGATATCCAACTCTCTGACCACTTCTATACCCCCCATCCAATTGATAACCACGGAAGTTCGTGTCCAGTTCGCCACCGCTGTCGTAACGTTCGTGAATGGCGCCGCGCGTGCTGATTCCGAATCTGGCCTCGATGTTGTCGGTATTATCCGTGTCATCGGCGTCGTTGTCCGCGTCCGGAGGAAAGTGTGTATCGACTATAGCGTCGTTCCCGCAAAAATCGGACGAAATGATACGGGTGCCCTCGTATGACTCGGGTGTAGCGTCTGAAGTGAGAAGGTTTGTGCGTGTTGGGTCTGTGGTTATGTTACGGGATGTTTTGTTGAGTGGTCGGACTGTGAAAGAGATGAATGACGTGCTTAATGAAGGGTAGAATGAATACGAAGCGGCGAGATAGATGAAATTGATTTAATAATAGGAACTTACTTGTATCTGTGCTTGATCGAGTTTTAAATCGACCCGTGCTTGGAAATCGTTCTTGGAATTCTCTCTTTCTAGTCACAGACTCCTCAGCCCTTTGCCTCCTTCGTTTTTCTAAAATACATATATTAATTGAGGAGGTTTATCATTCTAAACGTGATCACATACCTCTTTTAATAAGCTCGCGACCTTCATTAACTAAGTCCGTTGTAATTTCATCATCGCCGACAAATTGATGAAATCCAACCATAGACAATATACGTGCCCCCAGGCTGAAGTACGTCGCAAAACAAAATGCCAAAATTGCCATGGGAAAATACACGTTAAACCCATCGGAAATAATTGCTATTACATCCATGTGACCCATTATCTACAAAAACGAGTTTATGTATATTAAGGAACAAATAATTTGAAACGTAACATGTCTACATATGCATTTGTACTTAATGCAAAATAGTCTTAAATAAACAGTTTAATATTTCACCTGAGTGTATTGCGTTTCTAGCACTTGTTTCTTAATAATGTGACTGTCCATGTGAATTAATCCTAAGAAGTTTAGACACATTGGCGGCGTGAGTCGACTTAACATCATGCCAGAGAAAATCAAACTATATTCATTGGTCAAATGATGCGGTGCGAGGTAGTATAAGTTTAAAACGCGGATTTTTAACACAGTTGAATAAGCGCAATAACACAGGTATAAAATCACAATTGTAGATAATATCTAGGAAAAAGAAACCGTTAAATTAGTTATAACTAATTGTTGAAAGTCCATCATATAATATAAGGTCTTGTGTATGAGAATGTATAGTTGTATAAATAGTATTTGCTTATAGTGTTGAATAATTGATTTATATTCTCGACATGTTTCGTTAAATTAATTTTCTCCTGAAGATGTTAAATTAATTTAACGAAATGTGTCGAGAATATAAATCAATTATTCAACATTATAAGGAAGTACTATTTATACAACCAAACATTCTCCTAGTGATAACTAGTTGTGAAAGATGTAACTTATTTTTTAAACTCATGAAGTTGAAAGATGTGGGAATTTATTTCACTTGAAAACACGGTTTTCTTTTTAAAATTAACGTGTTACCGTTACCTCAATAGATAAGTAGTCATAGCGAGCCTTCGCAACATTGACGATATTCGCAAAAATTGACAATACAGGCGTTTTATTGAAAAACGTAACTTCAGACCATACAACGGCTACTGATAAAACTGCTGCCAGCACAGAAAGCGCTTTCTTCATATAAGTCGATACTACACATTTCCAATACCATTCTAAAACGTAATGTATAAATGAAGTTGTACCATTTTCTATCCGTCCATTTTTTCTAATTACCTATTTGAGTGTTGGACAAGCATCGTTCTAGTTTCGTTTTTGGATGGTCGAAGGTATGTTTAAAAACACGCTCACGCGAATTCATGTTCCTTAATGTGTCTTCTAAATCGAATATTCTTTCTACAAGAATGCTCCATTGCGCCTCAGTGCGCTGTAAGACTTGCAACGATTTGATTACCTGCAATAAATATTGACAACCGTACAGTTGAATGGATTGGCTTCGTAGGGACGCTTTTATACTTGTTTGTGTAATCTTATCAGTGTCCTCTCTGAAGGACTATCATTCGGCATATCATCGGGCACATTTACGCGACGCCCCATTTTATCTCGAAGTTCTATTGGAACTTTCTGCATAATAGTTTCAAAATTCTCGTATAAGTAGTGACCGGGCCGTATAATCAAAGATAGAGCTTGTAATGACTAAAACAATAATACATAAACATGGTAGGATTTTCTAATGTAGTTGCAATGATGAATTGAACCTCTAAGACATCATCGACCGTTTCTTCAGCTTCAGCTTTGTCAGAGCTGAGCTTAGACGTTTTAAAGTAAGCGTGATTTAGTACGTATGAATGATTAGAATTCCTCCAAAGGCTGCGAGGAACTTCGACTAGAGCGTAGCCCAGTAAAAGCACCAAAAGGAACAAGCCCCAAGTGTTACTGGCCGATGAGGCAATTGCCTTCAATTTTTGCCTTTAAAATAATATATAGATATCATATTTTCAGATTACTAATATTTATCATTAGTTCAATGTAGGTAAAAGTTGACCTACGTTTTTAAACCAAATTAAAATATTCGTAAACTATCCACACAAACTTTACAGATAAAAAACTACAGTGCCACACACAACACTTAAAGTTTGAAGTACATAGAATATATTTTATTTATATTTATATTTATATATATATATGTGTATGTGTGTGTGTGTACCATGGAACATTGGAACCAATGTCCAAAATATGGAGCCAAATGTGCATGAAAATTCAAGAAATTAAAAAATATATTTTTCAATATTAATTCACCAAATAACATGAATGATTAAAACAAAAAACTTTAAAAAACAAATTTATGAAAATTGTTATAATTTTATGAAAATGAGAAAACATGACGAAAATGTTAAACAATTCCATTTTCCGGTACATTATAATATTGGGCATTGGCCATTTTTGTACCAAGGTACAGATATATATATATATATATATATATATATATATATATATATATATATATAAGGTATATAAGGTATATATAACCGATTCGGTAAATTTGCATATCCAAAAATATATAATAAAAACTCACCAATCTAATTCTATGCCAGGTTTTGTAGCCAGATAGATTAATAATATTACGCAAATAAATAGATACGTGCCGTAATAAATGGCGTTATCTATCAGTGCCGACTTTAGTTTTCCTTTTATTGTAAAATCGCCAGCCTTGATATATGATTGCATCATTGGCATTAGAAGCCTAGATATGTTTTTAATTAATACATATTTGTATTGTTAAATCTATCTGTCGACCTTTACATACATCCTGAAGTCAGCAGTTTGCCGCCCAAAAGGTCTTCAGATAAATGGGTTTGAAGGAAAATAACTTAGTTATAATACCATTTAAAATATTTATATTTGTTGACCAGGTTTCGCCGGTAAGGGCATGACCAGTCATCATCATCAGCCCTTACCGGCGAAACCGGGTCAACAAATATAAATATCTTAAGTGGTATAATAACTAAGTTATTTTCCTTCAAACCAATTTACTATGTACTACCACAGGGTAGCACTTGATTCTATCAATTATTTAGTCTTCAGATAGATAGAATATAATTATATATAGAAAAAATTTAACATGAAAATAAATATAGGTAAAACTAAAGTGATGAGGTGTGACAAAAAGGAATGCAGCAGAAAAATGAGGATCACAATAGGAGATAATAGAATCGAAGAAGTGTCAGATTTTTGTTATTTAGGCAGTAGAATCACAAAAGATAATCGAAGCAAGGTAGATATAAAGTGTAGGATAGCACAGGGTAGGAAGGCATTCGTAGAAAAAGAACAGATTTTAAGATCAAATATTGACTTGGGTATTAGAAAAAGATTACTGAAGGTATATGTTTGGAGTGTAGCACTGTACGGGTGTGAGGCGTGGACTATTGGAAAGGAAGAGAAGCGTAGATTAGAAGCACTTGAAATGTGGTGTTATAGGAGGATGATGAGGATTGGTTGGGAAGATAAAGTAACGAATGAAGCTGTACTAGAGTTAGTAGGGGAGAAGAGAAGTATCTGGAGTGTTACAGCGTAGGAGAGACAGATTAGTAGGGCATATTCTTAGGCATGGGGGGATTATGCAATTGATCATAGAAGGTAGAGTGGAGGGAAAGAGAGGGGTAGGTAGGCCTACATTGGAGTATGTGAGTCAGATAGTTGAAAACGTTGAGATGAATAGCTATAGGGAGATGAAGGGATTAGCTCAGGATAGATCGGCATGGCGTGCTGTTTTCAACCAGTCTTTGGGATTGCGGACTCTTTAACTAATAGAAAGAAGGTAATAGTACCATGTCAGACATTGTGTCGTCCAATATACAGTTCGCCATAAATTCGGAAAGAATGCCTCTGGTACATCGGTCCATGGCTGCATACAATGTACAGTCGAATTGCTGATTTGCGTACCATTAACGTGCTTATCTTCTAAGCATTGCCGATAAACGGTCTTTATAACATCCAACGGTAGTGCCAATATAATCAAAAGACTGAAGAACCAAGCTAATAGCACTATAAACGTTACAATTATATGATGCCGAAACCAATTCCCGTATCGATATAAAATCACAGATGCCAAAACGAAAGCGGAAACGATTTTCGTTATTATGGATGTGTAGCTCATTGTTTCAGTTTGCTTCCTTGGCGGTGGTTTTCTTTAATTCGTCAATTATCCTTTGAGCTTCTTCCTGCATCCTTTCGAGTTTCTCCAGTGTCAAACTCTTCAGCGGAATTAGGCGCGGTTTGCACAAGACTAATTCGTCCAAATCTTCCAAAATTAGTTGTCCATGCTTCGGTAAATGCGGCTTTATTGCAGAAGACATATTTCTTTATTCTAGCCTCATGTTGATTATATGGATTCGAATTGTTCGTAATTGTTTCTAAAGTACTAATGTAGCATACGGTTACGACAACAGTTGAATAAAATCCTGCAATAGAACAATTATATTGTATGTAATAATATAGTGAGTAAAAATCTGCAATTGTATTTTTATTAATTTCAACATACCTTGAAATTCCGAATTTAATAAATGAAGGAAATGAGTTTCAAGGCACCAATATTGACTATATCCAGGATTGACATCGAAAGACTGACGTGACAGGGATTAACAAACAGGCAATTGCCACCATCATATTCATTCAGTCACTTTTCTCATGATATTTCTAGGATAACGTTTAAGTAAACGAACGTACCTCGGAAAAATTCGTTTTTCCTTACAAACAACCATTCCCATTGCGGGAATGGTTGTTTGTATAAGAACGTTATAAGTTATAAGCTATAAGCTATACTTATAATGTGCCGAATTACTTAAATTAATTAGAAAAAACTTAAATTAATCACCATTTTCAAACTTTTTTTTTCTTTCTACATTTTGGAAGTAGTCGATAGTTTTCAGTGCAATCAATGTAATAATAGTTTTAATTGGGAACCTACAACGTTATTTTCCCGTGAAGAAAAGGCGTTTTTGATTTTTATTTCGATAAGAATTGTATTGTAATAATATTGTTAAAAAGTTAATTAGCTGTTTTTACAATTTTAAATGCTCATTTAGTTTTTTCCTTTTTCTGAATTATTTTAAGAAGCATATTTTGGTTTATTTAAAAATTAAAATTAAATTTAAAAATTCAAGTTTTCTTGCTCGATTATGTCTCATTTTTGCTGCCAACTTTAGTTTATATGTTTTATATTTATAGTATTTACATTTGAAATTTATTTTAAATGGTTTTTTTTAGAATAAATCGTTTTATTTGACCCACATATTTATTATAATGTCTCCTAAAACTATTATTATAATATTTTTTATCATTAATGTTTTATAACCCTTTGTATATTTATAATTATACTATTTTATTAAAGTATATTTTTTTTATTAAACTATAAATAACTATAAGTAAACTATTAACGAACTAATGCATAAGGGAATATTTTGAATTTGCCGCGGAATATGTGAAACACCAAGTAGTGATCGAGAATCCAATAGTTTCGAGATACGTTCAAATTAAGCAGCCTTGATCATTCTATACTTAACTGCACAGCGCCGGTCAATGCTTAGTCATATTTGACTTGTTCCGGTTACAAAATGAAGAAAATTGATCATCTTTTCATGCCGTCATTCATTCCTTTCAAACAAGCAAAAGGTCGATGAGACCGTCGCCATTTTGCAAGCTCTTTGCAAAATATTATTTTGTTTACCCCCTTGTGTTTGAGAAATTTAAGATACTTTAAAAAACTAGTACAGTTAAGTTACTTGATATATAAATTAGACATAATAATAAACCAGTTAGAAATAGTTTTCGCGTGAACAGTATAGATTGTGCGGCGGTCAATAGAAACGTTTTCTTTTTATTATTACATTTTTATTGAAAACCTGCTTCACTATTCCGGAATTACAACGCGCAACTAGTTTTTCGCAAAGCATAGATGGTAAATAACTGTATTAGATAGCGATGAAGCTGCAATGGTGCATCCTGCTCTTAATTCAAGCATAAGCGTCGTTACTATCGAACTTAAATAAATTGTATCTGACTCACAATTACGATTTGCATCGGTAATGAATTCTCTCGAGAACTGTTCGCATGATACGATTCATTCTTATTTCGTTAGATTATTGATCGATTGTAAATATGGAAACCGACGAAGCGGAATCATCGTCCAGTGGTCCAATCTCAACGCTGAATAGCTTATTTTCGTTTACAAGTCCGGCCGTAAAGAAACTACTGGGTTGGAAACAGGGAGACGAAGAAGAGAAATGGGCGGAGAAAGCGGTGGATAGTCTAGTGAAAAAGCTGAAGAAACAAAAAGGTGCCATCGAAGAATTGGAAAGAGCGTTATCTTGTCCCGGAACACTCAGCAAATGCGTTACCATACCACGATCTTTGGATGGTAGATTACAGGTAATAAGATTTCAAGATAATTTGGTACGATTCTGCGCTGAGAATAGCTGAAAAGGGATAATGAGTTAGTGCGCGTTCCGCGATGCAGGTGTGTATACGAAGTTGCCCGCTCAAGAGGCATTCTTGTTGCCACATTTTCGATGCATCTAGAAGCTATATTCTATGGATCCTGGATCAGGTCTTTAATACCTACTATTAAGACTGACGTAGATATAGATATTTTTTTAATTTAATATCAATTATGTACTTAGAATATTTAAATTATTTTAGGACAACCATTTTGGGTTTTTATCGTATAGTTTCAGTTGCCTATATTTATTTTCCTTTCCCTATTCGGTTATTCTCAGCCAGAATCGCACCGATAATTTATTAACTGCAATTATACAATGAGTTTACAGATGTCATCGATTTCATAAAATTACATGTTAAAAATAGCACAAAACCTTCCATAGCACAGGATTAAGATTCGCATTTTAAATATATATTATTATTACGGAGAGTTTAAAATTGTTTAATAATTAGAGAAGATTAATTAATTTAAAAAATGATCAATACACACACACACATATATATATAAATCACGATTCGTGACAGGTATTTTATTTAGTTTTTATCTTGTGCTACTGAAGATGGGGGCATAGCCTTCGAAATGCGCATCTAGCTACTTAATGCTTTGAGTTACGTTATTTTGGTGATATTCTATACTATTATTATATTGGACGTTTTATTTTTTATTTTTCAGTTACAGATTTTACAAAAACTTTAATCTGTATAACAAGTATAACACATACATCTTTAATATAAGATCAAAATAACTTGCATTTACAGCTTTAATATTATTACATTACTATAATAAACGAACTATTATATAGCTACATTTTCATGTTATATTAAGGTTTTTTTTTTCATTCATATTGTATAATATTTTGACAAAGCTTCTTATTGGTATCCGCTAGGTATCCCATCGTAAAGGTTTACCCCACGTAATATATTGTCGCGTATGGCGCTGGCCCGACTTGCAAAGTCACCACGAGCTCAAACCGCTGGAGCACTGTCAGTATCCATTCAGTGCCAAACAGAAACAAGTGTGCATAAATCCGTACCATTATAAGCGCGTGGAGAGTCCAATTCTGCCTCCGGTGTTAGTACCTCGCCACAATGACTATGTGCCGGGACATAGTCTACTTCCATTTCAACAACTCGTCGAACCAAATATGCCTCACAACGTCCGCTACTCAGGTAAAATATAATAATTAGAGATACATTTGATAAAATTCCTCTACTTTACCTTCTATACTAGTCTCCTGCGTTGTAATACTCTCCAAATACTTCTCTTCTCCCCTACTAACTCTAGTACGGCTTCATTTGTCGGTAAGTTCAGTTATCCTTCGTAATCCTACTTAAGAAAAGTCTGACACTTCTTCTATTCCAATCCTCATTTTTCGCCAGCATTCCTTTTTGTCACACCTTGGTCTTGCCTATGTTTATTTTCATGTTATAATCCCCAGAGTAAAATAATCAAATGATTTGTATTTGTATAATATTCAATTCAGTCGTCAAGTGGCATTTGATACTGTTTGTTTTTAGATTCAGGCTTTAACAATAGCCCCGCGTCACCGCTATCAGCTTCGTCGCAGAGTGGCATTGGCGGCTCAGGCGGTACCGGTAGTGTAGTTTCGAATGTAACGACTAATAGTGGCAGCACTGGATCGGGAGTACCATCTCCGCCCAGTCCATACGGCAGTTTGGCGGAGACTCCGCCACCAGCCTACAGTCCAGCAGATGCCGAAATGCCGGCGATTAACAACAATATGACGGAACGTACAGGTACAAAAGAATATATCGCATAAATTCGAATATTTTATTACAAATTTTTATTTTTTGAAAATGTGCGCATTTGTATGTACTTAGAAAAATTAATATATAAATTATGCACCTTTGCTATAAAAACGAACAATAGAAAAATAAGTCACTTGGCGATTATATTTCCATATATTGCCCGTTATGTAGATATTGTGTGCCAATAAAGATTTGTTGATCTCAGAATTTGTATCTGCTCAAAATAGCCACTTTCATCTCCACCGCGAAACCACCTTTTAAAGAAAATTTGCCGAACATCCCAACGGTTACATATGCGAACACTTGTATATACTGTTGAATAGCACTCAAAAAAATGTTTGTATTCTATCATAAAAACTGACCTAGTGGCATCGCAGTGAAACCACCGAATTTTCTAAAATTCATTATATGTACGGAATAAAAATATATACAAAAAACCTGTTTTTTAAATTTTGGGTCTCGAAGGGTCAAAGTCAAAAATCTGCAATTTACAAATAAGTAAGGACATTTATATGAACGTCATTTGCTTTTTAAATATATGAAAAATGCTTTGACTACGAAGAAAGATAATTTGGGTGTTGTTTCCCCCTTGATGGCATATCGAACTCTTTGCAGCTGATGTACAACCGGTTGCTTATCAAGACCAACCCTATTGGGCGAGTATCGCTTACTATGAGTTAAACTGTCGCGTGGGTGAAGTGTTCCACTGTCAATCAACCTCTATCATTGTGGACGGTTTCACCAATCCCAGCAACAATAGCGACCGCTTCTGCCTGGGCCAGCTATCAAATGTCAACCGTAACTCGACTATAGAAAACACACGCCGCCACATCGGCAAGGGTAAGAAATTAATACACCGTTTGCTATTTACGATTTACAATCATATTACATATCATTTTTCCGTGGGATTTCGTTTTAACACGCAATGCGCCCGTTATTACAAGAAACTTAAGCGTATCCGTCAATAAAAAAAATTAATTTATTTAAAAAATGTACTAAGAAGGAAAAATAATTTTAATACCAGCCTAAATGACAGTCGTAAAAGAATTCCCGCCTATGACTGAAAATAAAAGCGTGGGTCGTAAAGTTTAGTTTATTTGTATTATTTAATTAATTATTATTATTTAATTCTGAATATTAAAAGTTATGCAAAAACAAATTGCTGAACTAAGCACGACTTTGTCTTGACTTTTAATCTGTTTAGATCTCAGGGCAGACTTTGAATTGAAGAATTAGATTGCTCGCACAATCAAGTGGAAAAAAATCTCGCGCAACAAGGACGCTCTAGAAGAATGCAAAAACTATTATATCAAAATACGTAAATCATAATTAATGTTTATATAAGACTGACATTTCAATATTTACGCCTCACACTTTTATTTTTAGTCATATGCGGGAATTATTTTAAGGCAGTCTGGTATTAAATTTATTTTTCCTTTTTAGGACATTTTAATAAAAGCTTAATCAAAATAAGAATTTACTATAAATTATTTTATGCTCGTTAGTCTTCGAGAATTTTTCAATCGATAATTTTATTAATGTAATGATCGGTTGAACCTTTGATTGATTAAATTGATTAAAAGATTCGAAAATTTCAATCGATAATTTTAATAATTTACTGAACGATTGAATGTAGTTGATTGATTAAAAATTTGTCAAGATGAGGAACAGTGTGTAAGTAGGTCAAAATTAGCTTACAAGATTTCGCCCTAAAAAGTGAAGTTAAATAAAAGCTTATAAAAATGATTCGAATTCCATTTTTTTTTCGTTGATATAGGTGTGCATCTGTACTACGTAAACGGTGAGGTGTATGCCGAGTGTCTGAGCGATTCCCCAATTTTCGTGCAGTCGCGTAATTGTAATCACCACCATAACTTCCATCCGTCAACCGTCTGTAAGATTCCCAGCGGTTGCTCACTACGAATTTTCAATAACGCCGAATTTGCACAACTGCTCTCTCAATGTGTGAACCATGGTTTTGAGGCCGTGTACGAATTGACTAAGATGTGCACTATACGTGAGTAAAATTTAAGTAAACGCCACTTTTTCCATATGTGTAACAGCCATTTTACGCGGCAGGGAATTCTAACGAAAATTATTATGAAGTTTATTTTTAAAAAAATCTTCACACAAAATTTGCGAGTGAAAATGTGAACCAAATAATTGTCCGTTGTTTTACATGTTCGATAGTTTCACTCTTGTGTTTGCGTGATAAGTTCAACCTCATTTTAATATTAGCTAGTCAAAGCATTCCTGGTCAAAACGGGTTAAAATATTGATCCCTGTCTAATGTAATTTGTTTCTATGCTTAGGAACAATCGCCGCAAATATGCCAAGAAGATATAGGCGGAATGTCTTTCTTTCTATAAATTTACCATTGAATGCTTTATTATTTTATTACGCAATTACTAAAAATCGCTCTTCAAAATGGATAAAATGATCTGTTTAAGAATACTAACTTTTTACATCGTTCATATCATTTTAGAATAATATATGAAGTAGTGTTAAACGTATTTAATAAGTAAGTTAAAGTTTATATACAGAGAATAAAACGCGGGAAGTACAAAATATTGAATATTTTTATGCATGTTTGCAAGTTCTATATAAATTTTATAAAATAATTCTGAATTGTACATAAAATTTTTACTCCCAAGATTTGGGTGAAGACTTTCGATATAAATTTTATAGCAATTTTCTCTAGATTTCTTTGTCGTATAAAATGATTTTTACGTGAAATTGAATACATCTTAAACTGAACTTACAAAATACAATATGTATTTCATATCTAATTATTTGAGAAATAGTAAATTAAATTCTTACGAAAGACAAATACATCAATATGCATTAATAATATCCTAAATCTAGTATTATCTTTCTCTTGAAACAGCGTATATAATTGTAGCGCGAACAAACATTCAAAAGAAATTACTCTAATGCGATTATTTTTCATTTCCTTCTCGCTATCGATCTTCCATTTCCACTCAATCGCACATCGTTCAGGTATGTCGTTTGTAAAAGGATGGGGGGCTGAATATCATCGGCAAGATGTCACATCGACTCCTTGTTGGATCGAGGTCCATCTGCATGGGCCCTTACAATGGCTGGACAAGGTCTTGACGCAAATGGGGGCTCCCCATAACGCTATTAGTTCGGTGTCGTAGTTGTCGCTGTGTAGCCCAGATGTGCTATGGCGAGTTGTAATGATTGCCAACTAATGATTTTATTGTATTCTTGGCTGGATAAATTATTTAGGTGACCAAAAATGGCTATCGGATTGAACGTTGTGCAACTCGCTCAAGATGTGCTATACTATATTTCAGCTCTCTGTGCTCTTATATATAAATTCCATTGTATAGGTGTTGATGTTCGCTACTATTAGTATAAGTGGTAGCTTGGATTTAATTTAAAAAATATATATAGTGTATTAGACAATGAGAAATATAACTTTTGAAATGGTATGATTTCGAAATTGAACTCACTTCAAAATTGTTGATAATCACTGTATACTTGCCATAATATTAGTTAGTGGATTTCCATTATACACTACTGTCGTCAGCACTATTGCATCGGTAAAACTATAAAACAAATTCTTCCTATTACACCGGCGCAAATTACGAATGTTGATATTTAATTTTCCTATGGCCATTTACAAATCCCTACACTACTCTGAGATATATATACATATATGTATATATATACACACACACTTTTATACTTTACACGATTTTATTACTTTTAGCGATACAAATGGTTTGTTAACGACAGTAGCTAGATTTAAATGTATAAATGTTGTAGCGAACATATAAATAATATACTTCATTCAGCGAACTAAAGTTAGATGCGAGTTCCAAATAATACAAATAGTCTGCACAAGAAAAAGAAAACTACTTTTACGTCCAGTGATATTCTAGGAACAAATTAGCAATGTTTGTTGATATATAGGAAAGCGAATTATTCACACACTTAACTTCGATTCTTTATCATTTGACTTTAAATGCGCGTGTAATATTTTTTAGAAATGATTCCCTGCTTAAAAGTGTTTTCTAAATCAGATTGTTTAAAAATTGACGATTAGATATAAAATATGCAGAAACAACAACGCCAATGAAATATTTGTCATTAAAACGTTTTGCATTCTCATGGACAATAACTGACAAATATGATGTAAGTGCAACTTTTTGCGTGCCTTTTATTACAAAAATGGCCTTCGTATAATATACAAATTGAACTTACAAAAATGCTAATTTTTATATAGATATTGTTGAACCATTACGACGAAGGAAAAAAGCTAATTTTTCGCTTATTTCTCGCGTTTAAGCCTTAATTTTGGGGAATAGCAAATATAATGTTCTGTAATGATTGTCGTAAGAAATAAAGCTACATTATACTCATAGTATAGTAGTTTTAATAACTTGTTCTTCGTGTACGGATATACATTTACATTATTTGTAGTAATATTATTGAGTGTAGAATTTATCATCTCAAGTTCAAATACTTATAATTAAAAATGAAATAAATATGTACTATTTATTTTTGATAAATGTGTAAGAAATATTTTTAAATTGGGCGCTTTCATCAATATTATACTATCGCATGACAGTTTGGTAACAAATGCTTTGATTTTACAGCGTAAAAGCACTATTAAGATGATCTCTATTTTATATAAACTGATAGTCGAATGTACAGTACAGTTGCGTAATTATTCGTTTATTTACTTTAATTAATACTTTTTTTTAGTGAAAGAAATTATACTAGATAAGATAATTTTAATGCGGTGTTATTTGTCTTGATGTGCAATTTTCAATAATTAGGTGCGAAAACTATGAAGCTGTTTATAAGAGGGAACAATTTATCCCAAGATTAATGCAATTGCGTGAAATGCACAATTTTATATATACGGGGCGTTATCTTTCAATACTTTCCATTATAATTTTGAATGTTAGTCAAGAAAGAGATGCCATAAATAATTGTGCGATCAAATTTTTACTAATGTTCTTAAATATAGCAATTTCGGATAATCGTTGCAGCCTTTCGATATTACAATGACTAGTATTGAAAAATTCCGCACCTTGTATACTTTTTGCCTATATACACGATTATTTTATCATTATTTCGTTTGAACATTATTTTAATTGAATTGCATAAATTATATATAGTTTAGAGAATTCTATTTTAACATAAGGATGTTTCAATTTGAACAATAATTAATCAAATATAAAATGTTAGTCGGTAAGAGATATATTTTATATTTGTTGAAAGCCATATTGATCATAAATGCAGATTTTTTTTGCGATAATGTACAATTTAACGTGAAAATTCTGGTCCTCAGTTGTGTTGCTTATCATCTGGATTTATAAATTTAGTAAATAACTATTTTATATTTTGATATTATGTTACATATCGGTTGTTACAATAAGTTAGTTCTCTTCATTTATTTTTACTTATAAAATATACTTGTGTAATATACTCAAATAAACATTTTTTTCACAATATCCAGCAATGATCCCATTAAAATCTGAAATTGCAACATTTCTTAATTTAGCAGTATTTCACTATTTGAAAATCCGATTACGACAGATTTACGTTACTGGTCTCACAAATTCTACAGCATTAACGAAAAACTATTAATATTTAGTATTTAAAATATTAAATTTTGTACATATCCTCTAATGGAAAACTGACATAACTTATAAGCTTTCTACTAAGCTTGCATAAAAATTAATTAGGAGAAATGCAAATTATAAAATATTTTCTTTACTAGAATATTGCCACATTTCGAAGGCTATGCGCCTATTAAATAAAAAGTCAACATGACGGAAGTATTTCAAGATATGGCATATAATAATTATTGATATACAATTTGTATATTGTATATATAATTGTGTATCCATCACGATCCTGACAGGTATTTTATTTAGTTTTTATCTTGTGCGATTGAAGATGGGGGCATAGCCTTCAAAATGCGCATCTAGCTACTTAATGCTTTGAGTTACGGTATTTGGGTGATATTCTATACTATTATTTAACACCGTAGTAATACATTTTTAAATTTCCTTTACTATTTTATTAATTAAAAACAAAAACGCGCGTGTGAAAATAAGTCGGTAAAGGCCAAAATATCGGCAGGCAACGAACAATGAAGACTTTTCTCTAACCAAATAGCATGAAATCGAAACGATTTGTTATCAAATAATGAAACTGGGTTGGAAATGAGGTTCTTACGTTTTCTTTTTAAATTACAATTTGAATAAAGGATGTATAAGATTTTGAAAGTTAAAAAAATTGCTAAATATAGATTTACCGACATTTCGTTCATGCCCACAATTGTAGATAGTTAATAAAGAAATTATATTATTTGACCAAGTTATTTGAATTTAAAACGTCGGTTGAAGTGGCAGTAGTTCAAATGTTTGGTTGGCGTTTAAGAACTCGCAAATTGTTTTGATACAATAACCCGTCCATGCAATAAAATACATTCTTCGCTTTATCGTAGAATAAAGACGTGCGGAATCAGGGACGTGGAGAAATAAAAAAATTGCTTTTACTATCAAATAGAGGTATATTAAAG
Organism: Leptodirus hochenwartii; assembly: GCA_947310635.1. Lineage (NCBI taxonomy): Eukaryota > Metazoa > Arthropoda > Insecta > Coleoptera > Leiodidae > Leptodirus > Leptodirus hochenwartii. Next base: position 49,868,998 of record OX371176.1, read on the forward strand.
ATTGACCTAGTCAATGACAATGTATACATTGTCATTGCTACAGTTTCGGCTATGATGCCATCATCAGAATTAAAGATATATTTCGGAGGAATTACTATCCCCTTTATACCTTATAATAATCTAGTTTTTAGTCAATATTGACTTACTCAATGCAGTATATTTTTTATTTACTATATCGCAGATGTTCGAATTGGTTTATGTGTATTGCAGTAGAGAAGCGATCGGGAAACGTTGGCGGTCCCGCACGCTATTGGCTGGCAGAGGCGAATGACAGTTGAATGTCATCGACACCGACACTGCTGCACGCACGAGGTCGAGCGAGAGCGACTTGTTCATTTATTGATCTTCAGTTGGGTCGGTTGGTCGGTAAATAGTGGACTCTTCCACTAGTTTGTGTAATGTATTTCGCATTTTTTAAATACGCGTGGCGATAAATGATGTTACAGGTGAGTGCGATTTTTATTCATTAATCCCCTTTCGTAATATATTGTTTTATAAATATTCCGCGACGCTCATTCATGGTTTCAGCGAGTACACACAACGAACGTATATACCACAACGCTATACCTAGCGGTGGCGCGCATTCGGTTTTTGTTCCTATTTATTAACAGACGAAAACGGATTTGAAGCGATAAATCGCCAGGCTAAATTAACACAACTATCGCCGGTGTTACAATATATTTCGTTATTGATTTATGGTGCGACATATTCGAAATATATTTTATTAGTATGTCGCACGAAAATTTTCGGCTTTTGTATTGTTCGTACATTTAGATAATCGATTAATATATATGAACGGAGATAGAAATGAGACGTAAATATGTCTTTGCTGGCCGTATTATAAAGCGTTTTCAACTAGTGTGCTTCCATTGCACAATCTTCACTTTTATAAATAAAACTGCATTTGTGCGGAAATAGGTCGTTCGCATATGCCGTTCAGAAATTTCTCAATAAGTTACAGCAAATAACCGTTTATGTGTATTATACATATCGCACATGTATTTCTAAAGTGACACAACGCAAAATCGGTATTTTTGAGTTATCACCATTTTGTAAACATAAAAAAGAGTGGGTTTTAAAGGCGCTAGAATTGAAATAGACAAAAATGACAATTTGAACGTTTTTTTTTCGTGGCGTTCAAATTTTTGGAAACACGACTTGTTTTGTACGTATTTTTACCAAGCTCACAAAAACAGTTTTTCGCATTTTCCCATAGTATTAAAAATATGATGAAAAGAAATGGACAAAGGTATTTAAAATGTGTTACAACAGTCGTATTCAAAAAGCTGTACCTTTATATTTTGGAGAAATACTAATAATCAATTATCAGATTAATTTGCATATCGCACATTGTAATTCTAAAGTGACACAACTCAAAAATCGGTATCACCATGTAGCGGTTTCGTAAAAATTCAAAAAGAGTGGGTTTTAAAGGCACAATAATCGAAACAGACAAAAATGACAATTTGAACGTTTTTTTTTCGTGGCGTCCAACTTTTTTTTGGAAACACGACTTGTTTTGTAAGTATTTTTACCAAGCTCACAAAAAAAAATGATTTTCGCCTTTCCCCAAATTTATTTTTTTTCAGTTATGTCACTAGAAATACATATACGATTTTTCTTCGTTGTCTTCAATTCTGTCGCGATTTTCCGTTTTTTTTTACATGCGATGAAACGGAATAACGAATATTTTTACTATAATTTAACACAAACGATAAGCCGCGTAGTTCCACATACATATTTTAACGCGTAATAATAGTTTTATTTCTTACATATTGATTCGACAGCCGTAACGTCTGGACAAAATTCGGAACGATGCTCAATTTATGTAATTTAGTGCAATTGAAGCAGTTGGGTGAAAGATTACACGAAATAATTAAATCTTTGTGTCCAGAAACTGTTTATTAAGTGCTATCTGTTTATTAAGCTGTATATCTGTACATATGAAGTTACAGGTTGAAGGATCTTACAGTTACTATATTTCAAAGGACGCCTAAATGATTATTAACGCTTTAGAGCGAATTGCACATTGTTCGTATAATTTAAAAGAGGGTAGGAAAGGTAACTTGCATAGCTTTTGTAGACTTAGAAAAGGCATTTGACAATATAGATTGGGACATAATGTTTAGAATTTTAAAAGAAACGGGTATAGATTATAAGGATAGGAGAATAATTTTTAATTTATATAAACACCAAACTGCCTTAGTTAGAATTGAGGGGGAAGAAGAGGTAGCAAAAATAGGGAAGGGAGTTCGGCAGGGATGTACACTCTCACCGTTATTATTTAATCTATATATAGAAGATGCAATAAACAAAGTAAAAGAAGAGTATAGTGTAGGTGTGAATGTACAGGGAGAGAAAATATATATGCTGAGATTCGCCGACGATATAGCTATATTGGAAGAAAGCGAAAAGAATTTAGAAAGGGTATTGAATGGTATGCAGGCAGTATTGACTAGGGATTTTAACATGAAAATAAATATAGGTAAAACTAAAGTGATGAGGTGTGACAAAAAGGAATGCAGCAGAAAAATGAGGATCACAATAGGAGATAATAGAATCAAAGAAGTGTCAGATTTTTGTTATTTAGGCAGTAGAATCACAAAAGATAATCGAAGCAAGGTAGATATAAAGTGTAGGATAGCACAGGGTAGGAAGGCATTCGTAGAAAAAGAACAGGTTTTAAGATCAAATATTGACTTGGGTATTAGAAAAAGATTACTGAAGGTATATGTTTGGAGTGTAGCACTGTACGGGTGTGAGGCGTGGACTATAGGAAAGGAAGAGAAGCGTAGATTAGAAGCACTTGAAATGTGGTGTTATAGGAGGATGATGAGGATTGGTTGGGAAGATAAAGTAACAAATGAAGCTGTACTAGACTTAGTAGGGGAGAAGAGAAGTATTTGGAGAGTGTTACAGCGTAGGAGAGACAGATTAGTAGGGCATATTCTTAGGCATGGGGGGATTATGCAACTGATCATAGAAGGTAGAGTGGAGGGAAAGAGAGGGGTAGGTAGGCCTAGATTGGAGTATGTGAGTCAGATAGTTGAAGACGTTGAGATGAATAGCTATAGGGAGATGAAGGGATTAGCTCAGGATAGATCGGCATGGCGTGCTGTTTCCAACCAATCTTTAGGATTGCGGACTCTTTAACTAACTAACGTATAATTTTGAAGATACAATTCTAAACATTACAAATTATAATCTTTCATGAAAAAAAAAACATTTTGTGATTTGACCACAATTTGATTTTGTAAATAATCTTATGACGAGTAAAGTTATACTATAATTAAAGTATCGTCTTTATTGTTCTTTATTTTATAAATTAAATATTCGATCAGCGCTTTTTGTAGTTGATGAAAGTTAATGATATTTATTTGTTGGAACATTTACAATAGAAGGGCGATAGAAAAGGGCCATCCTCGTGTAGAAAAGTAGTGTGCAGAAATACGGATCTGCGCGTATGATATTAAATAAATTATATTTATAATTATCTCTATCAATTGATTCAAAGTAATCTGAACGCCAAACTGTATCTACCTTCATAATTTTTGCTATTAACGTTAAATTTCCATTAATGAAAATAGGCTCTAATTACATAACTATCTGCAGTACCGTAAAATGGTATTTATTATACAATTTATATTTTATTCTATTGTAGAATTTACAGTTTAATACATTATCGTTATTAGATTCTCTTTTATATGAAATATGTTTGTATGAACCATATAAGAAATAACAATAACAGTTTAGAAACACATTTCTATTTATTTAGTTATGGATATCACGAGATTATAAAAACCATTCTTTTCCATCAAATTTCGTACAATTTATATCGTTTTTGTAATACGGTTCGCGTCATATCGGTCAGCAATTTTGTTGCTCTTTTACAAAAAAAGGTTAACATTTATAAATAAAAATAACAGAATTGCAAAACCGATTATTAAAATTACTTTTAGCGATACTACATTTAGCTGTTTTCGTGATTAGTTAAACAGTCCGCAATCCTAAAGATTGGTTGGAAACAGCACGCCATGCCGATCTATCCTGAGCTAATCCCTTCATCTCTCTATAGCTATTCATCTCAACGTCTTCAGCTATCTGACTCACATACTCCAATCTAGGCCTACCTACCCCTCTCTTTCCCTCCACTCTACCTTCTATGATCAATTGCATAATCCCCCCATGCCTAAGAATATGCCCTACTAATCTGTCTCTCCTACGCTGTAACACTCTCCAGATACTTCTCTTCTCCCCTACTAACTCTAGTACAGCTTCATTTGTTACTTTATCTTCCCAACCAATCCTCATCATCCTCCTATAACACCACATTTCTAATGCTTGTAATCTACGCTTCTCTTCCTTTCCTATAGTCCACGCCTCACACCCGTACAGTGCTACACTCCAAACATATACCTTCAGTAATCTTTTTCTAATACCCAAGTCAATATTTGATCTTAAAATCTGTTCTTTTTCTACGAATGCCTTCCTACCCTGTGCTATCCTACACTTTATATCTACTTTGCTTCGATTATCTTTTGTGATTCTACTGCCTAAATAACAAAAATCTGACACTTCTTCGATTCTATTATCTCCTATTGAGATCTTCATTTTTCTACTGCATTCCTTTTTGTCACACCTCATCACTTTAGTTTTACCTATATTTATTTTCATGTTAAAATCCCTAGTCAATACTGCCTGCATACCATTCAATACCCTTTCTAAATTCTTTTCGTTTTCTTCCAATATAGCTATATCGTCGGCGAATCTCAACATATATATTTTCTCTCCCTGTACATTCACACCTACACTATACTCTTCTTTTACTTTGTTTATTGCATCTTCTATATATAGATTAAATAATAACGGTGAAAGTGTACATCCCTGCCGAACTCCCTTCCCTATTTTTGCTACCTCTTCTTCCCCCTCAATTCTAACTAAGGCAGTTTGGTGTTTATATAAATTAAAAATTATTCTCCTATCCTTATAATCTATACCCGTTTCTTTTAAAATTCTAAACATTATGTCCCAATCTACATTATCAAATGCCTTTTCTAAATCTACAAAAGCTATGCAAGTTACCTTTCCTACCCTATTTCTTTTTTCTACTACCGTTCTTAGTGCTAGAATCGCCTCTCTCGTCCCTCTGTTTTTCCTAAAACCAAACTGATCTTCTCCTAGCCTTTCCTCTACTTTATTTTCTAATCTCCTATAAATAATCTTTAACAATATCTTCGATGCATGTGATAGTAGGCTAATGGTCCTATAGTTCTCACACAATTTAGCTCCTATTTTCTTCGGCATTGTTACTATTCTACTACGCTGAAAATCCTGTGGTACTTCTCCCTTCTCATATATTTTACAAACTAACCTGTATAATCGCTCCTGCATTTTTTCCCCTGCGTGTTTTATTAATTCGGCTGGTATCATATCAATCCCCTCTGCTTTGTTATTCCGTAAATCATTTAATGCTCTATGAAACTCTGACCTAAGTATGCTAGGACCTAAGTCATCCTCATCTATCTGTTCCACATTTTCTAGCTCCTCCATGTCCTGCCTACCTTTATATAAATCTTCAAGATACTCCTTCCATCTTCTAGCTTTTTCCTTATTTTCTGTGAGTTCCTTACCCTGCTTATCACATATAATGTTACCCTTTGGTTTTACTTTAGAAAAATGTGACTTAATTTTCCTGTAGCCCAAATCTACTTTACCTCTTCTCATATCCTCCTCAATATCCTCACAGTTTCCTTTTATCCACTCTTCTTTCGCTAGCTTGCATTTCCTATTAATTAAGTTCCTTAGTTCCTTATATTTTTTCTGTCCTGCTTCTGTGTTTCCTATTTTAATTTTCCTTCTTGCTTCTATCATTTCAACTATTTCTTCCGTGATCCATTCCCTCCTACCTGCCCTTTTCTTTGTGCCTAATACTTCATTTGCTGCTGTAGTTAGCCCATTTCTGATTTCCCTCCATTCGCAATCTATGTCGTTCCTAGATGTTCCATTAGTCATGATTTCTACTTTCTGCTTGTACTTTTCACATACATCAGCTAATTTTAACCTATCGACATCTACTCTGACCTGTTTGGACTTCTGTAATTTCTTGAATTTGACCTCTGAGTCCAGGACTACTAAATTATGGTCACTATCAATATCTGCTCCAGGGTAACTCTTACAATTCTTAATCTGGTTCCTAAACCTCTCTTTAACCAGTATGTAATCTATCTGATACCTCCCTATATCTCCTGGCATTTTCCACGTATATATCCTGCGCTTGTGATTCTGAAAAAGCGTGTTTGCTACCACTAGCTTATTCCTAATACAAAATTTTCGTGATATCGACGTCGATTTTCTGAATGACAATGATTTTAAAGTGCGAGAAACTTAATTATAATGAAGAAGAATAATGCTGCTCGGAGAAAAATTTAAAATATATAAATGGTAACATTAGACTAACAATATTTGCCCCTATTATCCTGAGTCCCTTTTTAGTAATAGAAAGTGCGTTTATTATAGTGATTTTACGATAAAAGTATGTTTATTAATTAGTAATTTCTAAAAACGGATTTAGATAAATCAATAGGTCAATTTATTCACGAATGGGTATTTCTGATTGGACGTTCATCTTATAAATGAAAAAAATAGATTGCCTTTTCAATTTCAACAGTTACACATTTTCAAATTGAGCAATTAGAAACATTTTTATATGTTAAACTTTCCAATTTTTATTTTTCGTAACAAATTTATTGAATCGGACAATTTTTAATTTGAGAATTCGAAATCTGCAACTATAGTTAAATATAAAACAAAAATGAATATAAAATGGTATTGAACGAATTCGTGCCAAAACTTTAATTAATAATCCGAATATTTTGAAGAAAATCCACCAAGCAAAAATCTAAAATTTAACATGTTTTCAAAGTAAACAATTTTTTACTCGGGCGACTAGGGGGGGGGGGCACAAATTTTTAATAAAATACGCTGTAGGGTCGTTTATTTTCCTACATTATAAAAAAATTCAAACTTCGGGTATGTGAATTTATCTCGTAAATTTCCTTATTATATTTTATCAATAATTCTTTGTAAAATCATTGAAAGCTTTTTGTGATCTTAAAAAAAGATGCGAAATTTAACCATTTAATTATGTTGTTATTGACCCTCTTCATGAAATACTTTTGCCGATGCCTGAACTAGAGTTTAATGCACATTCTGGAGAATTTATAGTCAGCCTGGAGAAAAAATGACTGGAAATTTTAATGGTTCCATAATAAGTCATTTCTCTGTGTGGGACTATAGAAATGCATATAAACGCCGCTTTGACCTGAATCTAAATCGCCATCTATCAATATTCATAAAATAGATAAATATTATACATCGTGATCGTTGCGTTCAAACTTAAATAGTTTGAAGTAAGTTTTTGTCAATTCTATCCAAATCATTGTATATATTATCACCTAAAACCGTAACTCAAAGCATTTGATAGCTAGATGCGCATTTCGAAGGCTATGCCCCCAATCTTCAGTAGCACAAGATACAAGGCATTATATAATATTAAAATCTTTAAAAAAAAATTGTATTAAAATTGTTATTTTTTGATATTATAATAAAAGTTAAAAATAAATTTCTGTATCTTCACCAGTTACGAACTTTAATATTTTTTTTTATGTTTTACGCCTATGAATGTAATGTATGAAATAGGTTTTTTTATTTATAATGTATTTTTTATTAATAAAATTGTGATTATAATACATCTATATGAGTAGGCTTATTTAAAGTATAATTTTATTAGACCGTTGGTGTGCCGTCAAATTTTTAAATCATTAAAAGTATTCCGCGAGAGAAAAAAGGTTGAGAATCACTGCTCTAGTCCATGATATGGTAACTAAATAGCAAAGTATCATATATTTGCTCTGGTCGTTGCCAATTGTATCAACAATTTCATTGCATACAAAATTTACACTCACATTTATAATATTTCATTTTCCGTTGCAGTCCTCTGGCAGGACACGGATTCCCTGCCTTGGAGGCGGCGGTGGTGCCAACGTGTCACCTACCACGGGCATCCACACACGCTCAAAGCTACCCCTCTTAGCCTCAGCAACTGCTTCTGCACAATTGCCATCTTTATCTGCACCACTTGCGCATCACGTTCCAGCGTGTGGCAAGCCAACCGTAACAAATTCCGTAGTACCATTTCAGGCTGTCGCTGCGGTTAGTTGCGCCGCCGCACATCGGCCAACCGAAGGAAATTTGGGATGTTTGGTGCGCGTGGACGACGATCGCGTGGGCATGTTGCGGTTTATCGGTACTGTGCAATTCGCCTGTGGCGTTTGGTGCGGACTCGAGTTGACCGACGAAGCGACGGGGAAGAACGATGGTCAAGTTCATGGGGTGAGTTGACATTGTGTTTTGTCGTGTTTTTGTTTTTGTTTACTAAGCATGTAAAAGTGATATTTATTTAATTTTACCTCGTATAGTATACTTGTCAACTCGAAGCATTCATTTTCTGTATATTATATATTTTGAATTTAGAACATGTATTACATGGTATGCGGGAAGTAATGACTAGGGATTATAACATGATAATAAATATAGGCGAGACCAAAATGTGACAAGAAGGAATGCAAGCGAAAAATAAGGATTAGAATAGGAGATGATAAAATAGAAGAAGTGTCAGACTTTTCTTATTTAGGAAGTGGGATCACAAAGGATAACCGAAGTGAGGTAGATATAAAATGTAGGATAGCACAGGGTAGGAAGGCATTCGTAGAAAAGGAGCGGGTTTTAAAATCAAATTTTTAACTTGGGTAATAGAAAAAGATTACTGAAGGCATGTGGGTAGAGTGCAGCATTGTATGGGTGTGAGGCGTGGACTATAGGTAAAGAAGAGAAATGTAGACTAAAAGCATTCGATTAAATGTTCGTTTCGCGAAAACTGTAATGAACAGTTTTACAATTCGTTAACGTGTTCAATCTTCGAATGACCAACTTAGTTAAATTTATTGTAAATTTTCCATACACACACACACACACACACACACACACACACACACACACACACACACACACACACACACACACACACACACACACACAAGTTTATACTTTGTATTAAAAAAGTCCTGCTTGAGCCAGTAACATTTAAAGAAGATTGTACATTTTAATACTCATCTTCCTGTACTTTAGCGTATTATATAAGATATTATTAATTTTTAATTATTAATAAGTTACCTGAGAGCTTTACAGTCGCTAATAGTAGACTAAATTAAAAAAAAAAACGCTTAGATCTATGACGACTGACAAAGCTTATTATTATGTTTTGACTAACGTAACATTAGCCCAAGATTGTCATAGATGTATACCAAATATTGTTATTATTCTTTACATTTTTACTATTAATTGAATTATATACAATTCATTGATAATGTAATTACTGTCTTTATGATGGGAAATTATAATATATAAATTAGTATTATAATAAAAGAGTAGCCAACTCTGCAAACTTTTTCATATGCTTTTCGTTCATATTCGCCCTTTAGCCACATTTAAGCACATTACCTTTTTCTTGTTCCAAAAGGTACGATATTTCAAATGTCCTAAACAACGGGGCCTTATGGTGCCGCTGTCGAAGGTAACCACTATACAGCAGGAGGACAGCGAAGAGTCAATGATGTGTTCGTCTGGACCACATAGTCTCCTTATAACGAACATGAGCGATGAGTCGACGATGGTAAATACGAGCGTGCAGGATAGTACCAGAACCTTAAATCACGCACGGTACAATTTTTTTTGCTAAACTCAAATTAGACGTTAAAGTGTATCTTCCTTTATTAGTTCCATAACGAATGACAGAAATTAAATGATTTATACATTTTTTTAGAGTATTATTGACAGCGTTTGAAATATTTAATTGGCTGGCTCACCAAAAGTGCTTAGTGTCTTCGAATTTCTATAAAAACACGCGTAGACCGACGAATTTCGATTAATTAAACATTAAAATATCTACGAAACTTGTGTATTCTTTTTATAAAGCAAATTTTTTTTTAGAATCTTGTCAATTTGACTTCTTTATATCTTAGTTTATCTTTATTTTGGACCTGACTTGACTTCATTGTATCAGTAAGATCCGGCATTTCACAAAATATTCTCCAATTGCAGTAATGATACATTTAAAAAGTTAATCGAACACCATTATGAAAACGAAACATTCACTGCCGTTAACGCGGACAAAACACTCCACATAAATGACGCGACCTGCTGCATCAAGGACGCAACTAACGAAACGCTCTCCAACAATCAAATCAAATTTTCGAAATTGGATAGTTTGGACGAAACATCGGGCAAACTGCAGGTGAGTGACCTGGCGATTAAATTAGTTAGTTAAAGAGTCCGCAATCCTAAAGATTGGTTGGAAACAGCACGCCATGCCGATCTATCCTGAGCTAATCCCTTCATCTCCCTATAGCTATTCATCTCAACGTCTTCAACTATCTGACTCACATACTCCAATTTAGGCATACCTACCCCTCTCTTTCCCTCCACACTACCTTCTATGATCAATTGCATAATCCCCCCATGCCTAAGGATATGCCCTACTAATCTGTCTCTCCTACGCTGTAACACTCTCCAAATACTTCTCTTCTCCCCTACTAACTCTAGTACAGCTTCATTTGTTACTTTATCTTCCCAACCAATCCTCATCATCCTCCTATAACACCACATTTCGAATGCATGTAATCTACGCTTCTCTTCATTTCCTATAGTCCACGCCCCACACCCGTACAGTGCTACACTCCAAACATATACCTTCAGTAATCTTTTTCTAATACCCAAGTCAATATTTGATCTTAAAATCTGTTCCTTTTCTACGAATGCCTTCCTACCCTGTGCTATCCTACACTTTATATCTACCTTGCTTCGATTATCTTTTGTGATTCTACTGCCTAAATAACAAAAATCTGACACTTCTTCGATTCTATTATCTCCTATTGTGATCCTCATTTTTCTACTGCATTAAATTATTTCATTAAATTAAAAATAAATAAAAGACATTCGTGTATTTATTATTTGATCATAATCACATATTTCCTGGTTTTACTACAAACAATTTATTTTTCAAAATCAAAATATTTTTCAAACATTTTTCAAGATTTGCTTGCCGCAACGTCAAAATTGTACGACGTATATTTATACTACCGGTAAAGTTTTACTGGTAGTATTTTACTGGTAAAGTTTTATCGACACTTTACCGGTTAAAGCCGATGTCGGTAAAAATCTCCTTTACCGGTAAACCGATAAGTGTTTGGAGTGCACAGCACTAGTTTCTAAACTCTTTTGTCGCGTGACTGAACGTTTATAATGTTGTCGTGACTGAAAAGTTAATATCTACTTTATGGACGAACGATTTTAAATACAAGACGGCAATATATACTAAAAATAAAGCTTCCTTGCTTGTCGAAAAACAAATCTTGTATGTATGAACTAGACACTTGAGGCTGCCACACAAATCCGAACAAATGACCACTCTTTCTATTTCTGACCTTGTGTGCAGCTAGCGTTGTTAATTAAAGATCGTTGTATATTTCTAAATATAATTTTTTATCGACTCGTAATGATTTTGTGAAAATGGATGATATTTATCGTTGTTTCGTAAGTCCTTATAGGTCGAGTATAGTTGTTTACAACATCACGTACAATTGGCATTTTGTTCTTCCAATACAAACGGTAATTTTATTTTCGTGTATTTTGGCGTCCCATCCATTTGTATCTGGTATATCGTTTGTCTTGTAGTCTTGTATCCGATAAATATATTTCCCGCTATTTAACACTCAAGTTGTTTAGGTATTACTTTAGTTATTAGATATGGCGTACATGTGTATTATATCGCAATGTTTATATCGTTCTGTAAGAGCATACAGGGTGTCCTACTCATTCGAAGTTTTTTTTTTTATATATTATATCACAAAATAATAAATACAATAATTAAAATATTTAAATCTGTAGATACGACTGCTGCTAAACAAGCAAAATGCAAAGCAAACAGTCTTAGAAACAGTATAAAAATCTACTATTCTAACTTTAATGAACAAGAAAGATTAATATATTCATTTTCTTGTTCTTCCGTAACCTCGTTACTTTCAAACTTGTTGGATACTAAAAATCGATACTCCACCTCCTCTTCTTCCTTTTCTTACATTGTGGTATGCATGGAATTTTAATTTCACGTCACTTATAATGCCATTATTAAGACAACCGAACATGCGGCTGCTAATATACAATTTTAGAATATCAAATTACTAAGATTATGTAATATGACGTAAAATAACAAAATTTATGTTTGCCGTTCTGTCAAAAAATTGCAAAAACATTGAAAATTGAAAAATTAAAAAGACGACAGAAGGGACAGAAATGATATAAGTAACATAAATGTCAACTTTAATTGTATAGCAATCACGATTAGTGACACAGGTGTTTTATTTCGTTTTTATCTTGTGCTACTGAAGATGGGGGCATAGCCTTCGAAATGCGCATCTAGTTATTAAATGAGTTCCGGTATTTGGGCAATATTCTATACAATAAACGTCAACATTTACAAAAAACTAACTGCCTAGAATATTTTTCGAACAATTTTTATTTAAAAAAAAATGTATATGGTGTAGTAAATTATTGTATCTATATGCGATATATCTTGTATGCGGGACGCATTGCGCTACGGTCAATTCAAACTATCTTCTACACCTGACCTACATACAGTGCACATCCACACTTTTATCAAATGTAATGTCATATATATGCGGTGTAGACACACATCTAGAATTACAATCGTTCGTCCGCTCTCCATATGTACTCGTACTCACATTTCGCGCTATTCCCACTAAATAAGTGAATCCTAATAACATACTTACTTTACGTAGAAGAATCTGACTAGCAGAAGAAAGCCGAAGACTAGCAGAAGAAAGAATCGAAGATTATTACGAGTTTTTAGTAGGTACTAAAAATTTGTTTAAACAAATATTTGTGCCTCGAAGAATATAAATAAATTATATTTACTGCGCGAATGTAAATTTCATTTGAATTCAGTGCGAAGTCTGTTATTGTGGTCTGCCATTTCGTGGGAAAAGAAAGGTATTTTTGAAGTAATTTCAAAAATTTATAGCTAATTTAACTTGATTGTATGGAATATCTCCAAAAAACCGTAACACAACGCATTTATTAGCTAGATTGTTCGCATTATCGCATTGTTCTATTATTGTGCTACTGAATATGCTTTGCTTCTAATTAACATCTTGCTATTAAATGCTTTGTGTTACGTTTTTTGGGTGATGTTTTATACAATTATTTCATTCCGTAGTGACGATTTTGCAATAATTTAACATGCTTTTATTATATATTTCGATTTCATATTTTCAGCCTGTATCTAAAAAATAGCGATCTTTTGCATTGAAAATAAACAAACTACACAATTCAATTCATGCATAAATCCGTCTTATTTGTTAATCACAACGCACACAATAACTCGAATATATTGTCAAACACACAACCATCTTCTTTCAGACACTACCGTGCCCATTCAGCCCACTCATCTTCACTAAAAATCAAAACCAATCGACGCCCCTCAATCCACGCACCACAATTTCGAACCCAAACACCCACCAACCGTCAAATTCATCTATAGATGACCCGAACAACAAGCGAAATTCACTGGAGTTCGAAGAGAGCTTGGGCATCCTGACGCCCGATCAGATGGACACTATAACAGGCAACGGCCTGATTACTATCAGGCCGTCATCGTTCTTCTGTCGATCGCCCAGCACAGAGAATATGGTGGGTGTGTGGATACCGCCCGGTGAGGGTGGAGGTGCGTTAGATGGAGCGATGATTGGGATGACGCAAGTGAGTTATAGGGAATTTAATGTGAATTTTTGATAGTGTCAGCTTTTTGACGTCTAACCCAATAGCTATATAATAGAAATGTAGTTAAACTTTTGTTAATGAATTTGTTTCAAAATTCTCTTAATTAGTAGGAAAATTGGTATTTATTTGATTGAATATTTTTAATAGTTAAATAGTTAAAAGGATTGGTTGCAAACAGTACGCCATCTGTCGATCTATCATGAGTTAATTATTAATTCATCTATTTTTAATACCATCGATAATATTGTAAGGCTACAATTATTCATCGCCAATTAAATACAATAAATATAATTTAATTAATAGCAGATCGCACGAAGAAAATGTCTATAATTGAAATTTACCGTTGTATGATGATTTATTTTACTTCTACTTTTATTTATTCACGCGATATGAATATTCTTCCATTGAGATATTATTAATTATTCTACTTTAGAAAATGTATTTTAAATGTTATAGTCAAGATTATGTACAATTATCTAACGATCTATTCAACATTTCCAGTGAATTTTGCTCTGGAATATTATTACGCAATTTTCAATAGAATATTAATTAATGCGAGCTTAATAGCTCGCATTAATACTGCTAAAGTGCTATTTTAAACTATATAAATAAATGACTCTTCAACCGATGATGGCACCTTTTACGTAGAGGAACAATCCTCCTACATGTTCGGTAATATCGAAGCAAACGCAATGTAATGTTTATTATTAGTAATTTTCAAATAACAAATATTTGCTTAGTAAGTACTTTAACGGAGACGGTGTGTGTTAAAAACGATATTTTTGTTATTCTATATTTAGTCGTCTGAGTTGATGTTTAATTTATTTATATTCGTCTTAAACTATCGTGTTTTTTTTAAGGTGATTTGAATATTTCATAAATTTTAGTGTTTTAGTTACTATTAACAAGAATATATAAATACTTTTTTTAAATTGATTGTTCTATAGTTATATATAACTCTTTTTTTGCAACTAGTTTTGTAATTATAATTTCCATTTAAATTTTATCGTGATGTGCCACATAATAATTCTTGCATATTTCGTAATTATATTTGCTATTGTGTTTGTGCGTATTACGGGTGATAAGCTTCTTTTCCGCAACCACGACGGTCATTAGAAACTAAAATTGTAAGTTATTACAGTACGATATATAATTGTGCCGATATCACGATATTTATAGATGTGCAGTCCTCATTTACTCGAAGGAGAAAAGCGCCATCAATAATAAATAATAGATGTCTTACTTTTGCTTACTTATGTACAGTGTGTTTGCAAATAAGTAATAATTTACTGAATCAATACGATTCTGTGTCATTGTAAATTAATTCCGTTTTTTTTTCATCGATTTAAAAAAATTATAGTATTATTATTGGAACAACTTGATATAAATTAGAGTAATATTTGTTTGGAACAACTTGACGTCAACACCTTGTATATTCTTGGCCCTTATATGTACTTTATTATTATTGAGAACAACGTGATAAATTGATTACTTTCCTTAATATCACCAATTTATAACTTAATATGACAGAATTTTTCTTATAAATCAGGGGGAAAGTATGAACATTGGCGTAGCTGGTAATTTCTCACGGAGGCATAAATAATTACTTGTTACAAAAGAGTAAGAATTGATGGTGCTTATAGAAAGTGTAGTTAATAATTGTCCTAGTCAGACCAAATCGTACAATCTGCGAGACAAGTTTAGTGTTGTGGGGTATGAAATATTACACTAGTTACCGCCCCATTCGCAACAAATTGTATTAAAAAATATTATATTTTTTGTGTTAATGGGGGAACCGCATATTCATTGTGATCATTTTTCAAATGGTATCCATAGATCACACAAAACTAAAATTGTTCAAATGGATTCTTCAAAATTTAACATCAAAAGTTGCAATATAAATATATAGATATCAGTAGATAGTCTAAAAACGTCTTTCCAACTCTCTAGCATTCTTCTTCTTGTAGTGTCTTGCCCATATTTGCTATACTATATAATCACGATTCGTGACAGAGTTATTTTATTTAGTTTTTATCTTGTGCTACTGAAGATGTGGGCATAGCCTTCGAAATGCGCATCTAGCTACTTAATGCTTTAAGTTACGGTGATATTTTGGGTGATATTGTATACTATTATTTAACACCGTATTGATGATTTTTAAAATATAATTATAATGTTAATATAAATTTATAATCAAAATATTCTTCAAGATTGTAGAAGGCTTCAGTGACTAGGATTTTCGTTCAGTCAAAATTTCCTTTATCATAATACTAGAGGAAGGTGGTTATATACTTTAATATATTTGTAGGACAATACGCGCAGTTCCGCGGAACTATCAACATCTGACTTGAGCCCCAGTTTGGGCATCATCGACGAAAACGGCCTAGCAGCCGCATTCAATCTCACGTCGCTGACGGTCGGTGGCGAGCATCTCTCCCTCTCCCTGGACGTGCAACAGTTACTGGATGCGAACCGTTGCAGTGCCGGCAGCGGAAGTAGTCTCGTCAACGCCTGCCTTCGGGCGGACCAGACCCCCTCACCTGAAGAGCTACCCCTCGACCCGACGCCCGTTCTGCTCAACACTGTCGTGGGTGTGGATGACGACGACGATGAAGAAGGTGATGTGCTAATGACTGTGGGCGATGGTGGGAAGGGTGCGGGTGGGGAGAAGAAGAACGCCGTCGGCAGCTTTATTGCCAGTATTATCAGTATTACCAGTTTGGATACGGGATATCAAGGTTAGTGATCGTGATTAGGGTTTATCGGTTTAAAAAAACGGATTTTTTTGACTAAATATGTAAAAGTATACATAAATATACTTAAAATATAGATATTTATATATAAAACTAAAGAGCATAAATAAATGAAATCTTTTGAAAAGAATAAAAAATACAATTGAAAATTGAAATTGTCCAACGTAAGAGAGGAAAAAAACAAAAAAGCTTTCTAGACATTATTTTTTGAATGTTGTGAGGCTATGTTATGAAGATCAGTATGTGTGTTGGCATTTGTTAATTTTAAAAGTGTCAATTTTTGTGGCGAATTTGTAGACGTTCGATAAATAGTGTTTGATACATAGACACCGACAAATTAGCCATAAAAACTCACATTAGCTCCTCTTTATTGATTAAGACATTTTTATATGAATGTCCATATAAAATTTTTCAAAAGTAGTTAGCTGTAGGAGTAACATTTTGATAGATATCGTAATAAAATTGAAAAATGTTGAAAAAGTGGTAAAAAGGTCTGTTTAAATTATTTTCTGTTAGGATTTGATTATAATATTTAAAATCTGCAAATGGTTTTGGCAAGACGTGAATATTTCTGAAGGTATAACTGATTGAAATATGGAAAATTGCAATTGCCAGTATATTATGTGCAGTTCTCATATTAAATTTTTCTTTTTTTTTATAGTATATTTCTTTATCTCAATCATTTCTAGGGCAGACGAATACGGCTATAAATTTAATTAACATAAATGGGTGATTATATTTACAATACTATTTAATTACAACGTATTGTTGCAAGGTATCGTTGAACTTCTGTGATTTTATCAAGTTATAGCTATTGTTTCGGTAATCAATCGTGGGTGTTCTTTAAGAGTTGTGAAAAATGTCCTTTTTCAGGTGATGGGGAGATGTCTAGGCCTGGGAGTCGAGGGGCGGACAATGCTTCATCCCCGATGACACGCCGGCCGCAGCCTCGCCGAAACATGTGCGACCCGATGACCGACAGCGATTTTTACACGGAAAGTGACGCGGACTGTCACGAATCGGATCCTCAAAACCAGGTAACGAATCGTTTTAAATAATATCATAATTTGTTGACGTCCGGAAAGGAAAACATCCGAAAGGAAAACATGGCCACATGGCTCTAGTTCCATAATTATTTAACAAAAAATGTGTGATTTATTAAAGTGATGGTAATATAAAAGTTTGAAAGTATTATGTATGTAAAGAATTAAATGTCTGTTAAAAAAATATTGTATATTAGGTGATTGTAATTTTTAAATTAGAAAGTACAATGCATGGTGTGATGACGGTTGAGTGCGATTAAAAGATTGATGAAACACATTGGTTATTTAATAAATATTATGTAATGTTCTTAGGTCAATGAATTTGAGCTCCGATGAAGATATTGAGAAATATATCGAAATGTTTGCAAAAATTTTAAAGGAACTTTTTGTCTACAATTGTCCGATACACCCACAACTTGAATTGTTATTGTTTTAAATGTTTATTAAGGTCCGACATACAAATACGTATATACGGTGTGTGTGTGGCTTTAAGTAAATAATCCGGTGATTTATTTGTGATATTGGAGCTATTGTTCAGCTGCATTCAAACCAAATTATTTCAAGGATATCATCTATTTTATAGAAAAAATGAGACCTTTCCCATTTTACGTAGCAATGAAGCACACATTAGTGGTGTGTGTATAAGTCAAGGTATTGTTAATTAACAGTATCGTGATTTAAAACCACACATTTAGTTTGCCTATATGCCGAGTACTTCAAAAAATCCCCTACTTAATTTAATTACGCATTTTAAATATAATTCGGCTTTTTTTGCTGGCCTGAACAACAATTTATCTTTATAATGTACATGTAGATTTTAGATAAAATAATTGATTTAAATGTACAACATCGTATATGTGTTGCAACCTGTCTTATCTTAACAGATATCAGAATTTCATGTTTCCGAACATCTAGATTATTATTAATCACATTATATTGACATACTTGTGTAAATGATAATTGGCTCCCAAATTTGAAAACAGTTGATAAAATAAATCGCGGAGGTTTTATGCTTATTCACCGAATCGACACAATTTAATAACAAACATAATCAATAATTTACATTCGTATTTTTACCGATATAATAACCTGTTATTTTATAGTTTAAAGTGCATAATTTACATATTAATCGAACGCAGTTATGAGCGTTATTATGATATTCAAGAAAGTTAGTTCATGACGATTTTAAGATGAAATTAAGTATAATCAACAAATAAGCCAATCAAGCGCGATTCGAACATGCAACCTTCTTGAATTTCATCGTCATATTCATACATTAAACGTAGAAACAATGAAATATAAATCGTAAAATTTATAGTAAATTTTTTTTTTATTAAGCTTTTATGAAAATGTACTAAAAAGGAAAAAATAATTTTAATACCGGTCTAAATAATACAAATAAACTAAACTTTACGCCCAACGCTTTTATTTTTAGTCATATGCGGGAATTCTTTTAAGGCAGTCATCTAAACTGGTATTAAATTTATTTTTTCCTTTTTAGTACATTTGAATAAAAACTTATTTAAAAAAAAAAATTTTGCTATAAACTATTTTGTGCTTTTTAGTCTCAGACAATTTTAATAATTTAATGATCGATCGAACGATTGACAGCAGTGCTTGATTCATTAAAAATTGTCGAGATAAGCAACAGTGTGTCAGGGGGTCAAAATTACCTTACAACATTTTACCCGAACTAACAAGTAAAGTAGAAAACTTTTATGAAAATATTGTATTGACATCGGAACTACGTATTTGTGCAAAGTTTCAAGTCGTTGGATGTGTGGAAGTGAGTCAAAATTAGCTTACATAATTTCACCTGAACTAACAATTGAAGTTCAATAAAAGCTTATAAAATATGTGTACACTTTTGGTGAATAGACTCAGCAGTTTGATAATAAGAGAACACAGTAGAAAACTGGATATCAAGTTTATAAATGTATGCATTGCAGAACACCTCACTCCTACGTTTGCAAGAATAACTTCAAAGAGATTAAATAATTAATTAGGATAAAGACCCTACGACAAGAGAAAAAGAGTTTACACGGAAATTGTGCCCTAATCTCATCTATATCGATTCAACAAGTGTATACTCACCTATTACTATGATTTATAAAATATGGCCAAATGTTCACCAATATACGAATGCCGTTTCTTCCAGCAATCTCTACATCATCATCATCATCAACCTCATAACCGTAGAAATTCCGGTGACCGTCACGCTCAGGTCATAGACGGCACCCTATACGCCGCCGATGTCCATTCCTCCTCCGCCAGCAACGGGAACGGTTCGTCCGCGGCTGGTGCCGCCGTGTATCCGGATAGCGGTCGTGAACCGATGGATTCAAGCGGCGTCTTTACCGACATAGAGGGTGTCACCGATGTGTTCTCCATAAACCTCAACAGGACGATTGTGGCGGCGTCCCCCAGTGATTCGTCCACGCAAACCATTACCGACGATAGCCAACAGCAAGTTGTATTGAAGAACAGAGGAGGTGGGTACGAAAGAATTCTGTTTCGTATGTCATCGAATTCGGATAATCTTTGTATTTTTACTTTCATTTACTCTATATATACAACAACAAATCCAAGATTTAAAAAAATTCAGTATCGTGTTTTGTTTGTATTTTGATACAACAATAACTGTTTTCTAAAGTAATAAAATAATTTTAGAGAATGATTATAATCGTTTGCAGTAACTTCTGGCACTACATGTGTCGTAAAGAGCAGCAGTGTGAAGACATTGGTAAACAGTGGCGGCGATAAGAGTGGTAGTGAGCGCAGTAGTGCGAGCCCGAAGGCCGGAAGGTTGATCTCAAGTGCGAAGAAAGACGACAATGGCAACAAGTATTCAAAGGCGGGTAGTGCGAGCTCCAAAAAACGCGTTGCCGAATCAAAAGTGTTCAAAGGTACGATTATTATATTTAATGTTTTTTATTTAGCTATAAAGCTATTACAATCCAATAACTTATTGCAAAATTTAGCATTAGTTAGAGCCCAGCTCTACGTATTCCACAATATTCAATCAAGTTCTTCTTAAAACTATTTACATTTCTATATTATATTTCTATTTTATACTATTACATTTCTTATGGATTTTATAAATTCCGGCAATTTATTAAAACTACCAAGTCCATCATGTTGTAGCAACGCATTCTTCGATTTGGAGTACGTTATGTAAAAGTCATTTCTTTGCCTAATACAAATGATACAAAAATATATATACATTGGAATGAAGTTATTATTCTTAATTTAATGTTAAATATATACAAATTCGAGTAGCATTGAGTGAAAAATTAGTAACAATTTGTATTAAAAGTTGGTAGCAGATGATAACGTGCAGGGCTAGATACCCAGAGACTGTAAATGCAATTTCCACCAAAAATAAATTCTTATTTACATATATTTAACATTATAAACAAATTTAAAATTATCACGACAGTGTTAAATAATTGCATAGAATATCACCCAAATACCGTACCTCAAAGCATTAAATTGCTATACGCGCATTTCAAAGGCTATGCCCCCATTTTCAGTAGCACAAGATAAAAACTAAATAAAATACCTCTGTCACTAATCGTGATTGATATACAATTGAATAAAGAAGTAAACATTACAGAAGAATTTCAAAATATGACTTATAAATCTTTTGAACAATACGAATTAACGAAACTAAATAGACATTGGTTTGTCGAGCCTAAAATAACCAAAAATAAAAATAAATAATAATTGTATAGCAATCCCGGTGAGTGACAGAGGTATCTTTATTTGTTGTATTATTGTGCTACTGAAGATGGGGGCATAGCCTTCGAAATGCATATCTAGCAATTTAATGCTTTGGGTTACGGTTTTTGGTTGATATTCTATACTACTATAAACAATATCTAGTCATTTTTCGTCTATGCTTTTTGATTAGATATTTATGTTTTCCATATCGAATTTATTTGTTTTACAACAGCCCAGTGCGATGAAGTTCACACGAATTCGTTTTAACCAATTTATTGAAAATCGTCATCCACTAACACACTAACCCACATCAAAAACGTCTGACAAACATTGATTAGCCCTCGTTTCATAGTATCCGCACCAATAAATAATTCGGTCCTATCCAACACGACTACCACGTACTATACAATCAATCCAACATCGACCTCCACCACCATACGAGCGCAATGCAAACGCCCTAATTTATATCTCCAAATCGCGCAATCGAACTCTTGCACTAACCCCGACCACTCATCACTCTGTACAGATGCCACCAATATCAATACTCGCAACACCTGCGGCAGTACAGCACCCGCGTCGTCGACACCAGTCGCCCCAACAGCATCCGCGCATAAGAGGCAAGGCAAGTGGGACGCCGTACTAAACAAGATCGGCAAGGGCAGCCGGCTGGCGGAGGCGCGCAGCTTGAAGGGTGTGAAGGCGCGCGTCTATAGCAGCGTGGCGGCGAGTGCGCAGCATGCGGCGAAACCGTCACCCAGTCCCGGTGATAAAGCGGTTGCGGTTGCGGTTGAGAAGATCGGCAGGGGTCGGTGTATCGGATCGACGGTGAAGAGTGGCTGCGCTACTGTCTCCGCCGCGAAGAGTGAGAGCAGGGAAAGGGAGGGAAGCGCCGGGAAAGTAGCCGGGACGAAACCGTAAGTGAAAGAAAACTACGTCGAAGAAAATTTAAACTATTTATTTATTTGAGAAGAGAAATAAAAATACGATGTTTCACGTCACAATTAAAAACCAGGATTTATTCTATTCGACTATAGTTTCGCTTAGCATGATCAAGAAATGAAAAACGATTTACAGAAAATACCTTTATGTATAAACCATCTACCTGCAGATAATATCGAATAATGAGGAGAAGATTCGGTCTAATTGGTCATTGAGTAAACTATAATTTTAGGTTTCTGTGGTATTTGTGAATTTCTAATGATTCAAGCAGATTTAAGTTATGACTTTTTGAACAAACGTGTAAAATGTTAAATTATCTATGTAATTGAGGGAGTCAGAAGTAAAGGGGTAAGTGTAACTGACAAATTTGTGAAAATTGAAATAAGTGCATGAGTGTGGGATACTTAAAGCATCTATCTGTTTGGGGGGACAGAGAGATATTAGTGAATTAGTTGGTGCTACTGTACAGGGTCTATAAGATAAACTACTACACAAAAATCGGTTTAGTTTGGAGGAAAAGGGGTATAACCGCACTTGTACTTATTAAAACAGCTGAGTACAGACACTTGCTAAAACCGCTCCAGTCCTACTGCAGAACACAAGCTGGTTGTCCTACCACATGTGTCTAAGTTGAAGAGGACTTTGATATAGGAGAGTTTATAACAGATCTTGAATTCGATGTATACATTTAAAATTTCTGATTTTCTTTAAGGTTATTTTTGTATACTTTATTTTACCATTTTGAGAAAAAACAGGGCTACCCCGTGTTTTTGTATTTTTTTTTAATAAACTGACCGCGACTATGAAGTTTCTCTTATTTTTTCATCCGACTGGTTGGAGGTAAATGGGTACAAGTGCAATTCTTCGTATTTCTTAGTAACTGGATGCTTTAATTAATTCCTCTATAAACAGGGATGTACACTCTCACCGTTATTATTTAATCTATATATAGAAGATGCAATAAACAAAGTAAAAGAAGAGTATAGTGTAGGTGTGAATGTACAGGGAGAGAAAATATATATGCTGAGATTCGCCGACGATATAGCTATATTGGAAGAAAGCGAAAAGAATTTAGAAAGGGTATTGAATGGTATGCAGGCAGTATTGACTAGGGATTTTAACATGAAAATAAATATAGGTAAAACTAAAGTGATGAGGTGTGACAAAAAGGAATGCAGTAGAAAAATGAGGATCTCAATAGGAGATAATAGAATCGAAGAAGTGTCAGATTTTTGTTATTTAGGCAGTAGAATCACAAAAGATAATCGAAGCAAGGTAGATATAAAGTGTAGGATAGCACAGGGTAGGAAGGCATTCGTAGAAAAAGAACAGATTTTAAGATCAAATATTGACTTGGGTATTAGAAAAAGATTACTGAAGGTATATGTTTGGAGTGTAGCACTGTACGGGTGTGAGGCGTGGACTATAGGAAAGGAAGAGAAGCGTAGATTAGAAGCACTTGAAATGTGGTGTTATAGGAGGATGATGAGGATTGGTTGGGAAGATAAAGTAACAAATGAAGCTGTACTAGAGTTAGTAGGGGAGAAGAGAAGTATCTGGAGAGTGTTACAGCGTAGGAGAGACAGATTAGTAGGGCATATTCTTAGGCATGGGGGGATTATGCAATTGATCATAGAAGGTAGAGTGGAGGGAAAGAGAGGGGTAGGTAGGCCTAGATTGGAGTATGTGAGTCAGATAGTTGAAGACGTTGAGATGAATAGCTATAGGGAGATGAAGGGATTAGCTCAGGATAGATCGGCATGGCGTGCTGTTTCCAACCAATCTTTAGGATTGCGGACTCTTTAACTAACTAAACCGGAAAAAATCCACAAACACTATTTTATCACATAATTTGGATCAAGCACAGTTATTGAATGGTAATAGAGCCGTTAATATCCTTTTATAAGGTTTCTATATTTTTTAAAACTGAATCAACGTTGGAGTGCGTTTTCTCAAAACTTCTGACCCCCTTACACTTCTGACCCCCCTCAATTTTTAATCACCTCGCCATTGCACATAATTAATGAGGAAATGTATTTTATGCGCACTTACGAAACTCATGTTTCTAACGAACTCTGTAAACTCACGATGGCATAATATTTTCCCATTACATTATCACCAAGCAATTAACGTTGTATATTCACTTTGGTGTTATTTCCGGTATTTCGCAGAAGACGAATTCTTCGGACAAGAACGCCATCAGCTGCTGCTGCAGCCGCCAAACATTCGAACGTGGAGAGTAGCATTAACAGCAGTCTCAGTGATTTAAGCGGCGCTTCTCCAGCTAAGAAACATGGTAAGTGTTAAATGTGTGCATAAATATCATTTATATATGCGATTTATCGCAGCTACGAATATTATAGTACTTGAAGTTCCGAGGTGGTGGAAAATGATTTTAATTCATTCGAGGTTTACTATGTAAATTTAAAAATTTCAGTAGAGGAGATTATCTATAATAAATGGTTTAATTATTAAGCAATATCAGAATGATATTCGGGATTGATTGTTTTGAAGAAATTTCACCTGATTACATATACATAATTCAAATAATAAATTACCAAAATTCTAAATAAACTAATAATATTAATATTTACTGAATTCTTCTGTGCTTCATGAAAGTAAATTTTCTATTCTTATCCATTTCTTTTATACAAGTTATACATTTACTTCTTTAAAAGACTTTAAAATATGGTAGTACATTTGATCGCTTATCGCTGTACATAATACATACGTTAATTGAGTGTGAAGTTTAAAAAGAGGTTTAATAAATTTAATAAACTTGTAGCACATGTGAAATATAATTGTTTCAAATTGAGAATCAACTAAATTGTTAGTAAATGATGAAAGTACTGAAATAAAGTTCTTAAATCGTATTGAATTTGAAACGGAGGCATTGCTTCTTTTATTTTCTTAGTTAATATAAGCGAATATTTGTCCATTCCGAGTTAAATTGTGTGGAAGTAGCAGGCAACAGGTGAGAGTCGACTCGAGTTTCTCAAATAGGATCTAAAAGCTAATTAACATTTGGAATGCTGGTCTGAACCGTTAATGTATAATACTAATTGAATAAATTATGTAAAACGTACATAATTAATATACACTAAGTATTCAAATTAATAAATTAAATTGCAACCATTAAGCAAAATAAACTTAAAAATGATATATATGGTAATATAAATTGCTTTCCATGTTTATATTCAATAATAGAACTGTTCTAATATTCGAAGCTTATACTATCACAGCTAGAATTATTTTCTTTTATTCAACCGATTTTTTTTGTTAATCAAAATATATCTTGTATATAGTATAATTGATATTCTATACAATTATTTGCAATACATACAATTTACCACATGATAGAATATATTCCAAAACGCGAATTAAATAATTTTTGATAGTTTATTATAAATTAGGAGAACTATAGGACCATTAGTCTACTATCACATGCATCGATATTGCTAAAGATTATTTATAGGAGATTAGAAAATAAAGTAGAGGAAAGGCTAGGAGAAGATCAGTTTGGTTTTAGGAAAAACAGAGGGACGAGGGAGGCGATTTTAGCACTAAGAACAGTAGTAGAAAAAAGAATGAGGGTAGGAAAGGTAACTTGCATAGCTTTTGTAGATTTAGAAAAGGCATTTGATAATGTAGATTGGGACATAATGTTTAGAATTTTAAAAGAAACGGGTATAGATTATAAGGATAGGAGAATAATTTTTAATTTATATAAACACCAAACTGCCTTAGTTAGAATTAAGGGGGAAGAAGAGGTAGCAAAAATAGGGAAGGGAGTTCGGCAGGGATGTACACTTTCACCGTTATTATTTAATCTATATATAGAAGATGCAATAAACAAAGTAAAAGAAGAGTATAGTGTAGGTGTGAATGTACAGGGAGAGAAAATATATATGTTGAGATTCGCCGACGATATAGCTATATTGGAAGAAAGCGAAAAGAATTTAGAAAGGGTATTGAATGGTATGCAGGCAGTATTGACTAGGGATTTTAACATGAAAATAAATATAGGTAAAACTAAAGTGATGAGGTGTGACAAAAAGGAATGCAGTAGAAAAATGAGGATCACAATAGAAGATAATAGAATCGAAGAAGTGTCAGATTTTTGTTATTTAGGCAGTAGAATCACAAAAGATAATCGAAGCAAGGTAGATATAAAGTGTAGGATAGCACAGGGTAGGAAGGCATTCGTAGAAAAAGAACAGATTTTAAGATCAAATATTGACTTGGGTATTAGAAAAAGATTACTGAAGGTATATGTTTGGAGTGTAGCACTGTACGGGTGTGAGGCGTGGACTATAGGAAAGGAAGAGAAGCGTAGATTACAAGCATTCGAAATGTGGTGTTATAGGAGGATGATGAGGATTGGTTGGGAAGATAAAGTAACAAATGAAGCTGTACTAGAGTTAGTAGGGGAGAAGAGAAGTATTTGGAGAGTGTTACAGCGTAGGAGAGACAGATTAGTAGGGCATATCCTTAGGCATGGGGGGATTATGCAATTGATCATAGAAGGTAGAGTGGAGGAAAAGAGAGGGGTAGGTAGGCCTAGATTGGAGTATGTGAGTCAGATAGTTGAAGACGTTGAGATGAATAGCTATAGGGAGATGAAGGGATTAGCTCAGGATAGATCGGCATGGCGTGCTGTTTCCAACCAATCTTTAGGATTGCGGACTCTTTAACTAACTATTATAAATTACCACGAAGTAAAATCCACAAGTGTTCAATAATCATTGATTTTTAATGCGAAACTACCACAGCATACTTGTTAAAAAATTCCAGCTATTTATACCACTTCTTAAGTAAAGAAGTATAGACAACAAGATCTCAAAATGCAATTAACTCGATATATTGACATTACAATTGCGTTGCCATTTAATCGTCGTATAATTTTGCACATTTATCTATAAATAAACGTGTTCGTATATTCAATACAGACAACATATCGGAATAAATGTTGCAGTCTATATAGTCGACAGTTCTTTAATTCTGCGATAATGCGCAATGCGAGATTCTAACTATAACTACAAAAGCATTTGATGGGCACAAATTGACTGTGGGCCCGAGATTCTAAATTGAAAATTACAATAATGTTAGCGGATAAACTGCACTTGTTGTTGTCGAGATATTTGAATAGTGATTGGATGAATTATGGCGTTGTATAAATTTTATGCAGCGTATTTTATATTGTACGTGCTATTTTATATAATATTAATCAGTTAAAAGGAGTAATGCCAAAAATACGTAAATTTGCAGTAAAACATTCTCTAAAATTTTGCGAATTCTTTCGCAACTTTATCATTATTAGTGATACACTAGAAATATAAACAATGGGCGACCCTGGTTTTGAAGATTATTCTTTTATCACGTACGTACAAATAATAAAACCTTGTTTTTATAAAGATTTCAAGTTGAAATGTTGTTGCAAGTTTAATTATTATGATTGCGAATAGTGTAATTATTTTCATCTTTCCTACATCTTACGTAACGTATTAGCAGACATACAGATTCCGTGCAACGTCAGCATTTAATATTAAGTGCGTTTTTTTTTTATATAATATTTTAAATAGATCAATAGAATTAATCTCGGATTAAAAAAATTTCATACCCAATGCGGAAAAATGGCGTTTATATAAGCGATTCTACATAGGCCAGGGGTGGCCAACTTGTTTGTTCTTGAATTTTCGATTTTTCTACTTAAAAAGTGATCCTGTAAAATTATTAATATTTCACACAATGACATAATCAAGTTCCTTAATAATCGATATCTAGTGAAAGGTATAAATGAAGTTTAAACGAAATTATATCACGATAATAATATTTATAGAACAAAAAAAAAAAAAAATACATAAAATATATGTATAATAAAAGATTTATTAATGCGAAGTTTGTGGTTTCATATCTTCTATCAAGCGTTCATAGTGAGGTCGATAAATATAATCGGTAATGAATCTTCGGTATGTGAATCGGTAAGTAAAGAACGATGCTGTGTCTTCGATAACTTTAAATATGAAAAAGCCGATTCACACAAATACTTTGATCCAAAACAAGAATAGATATATTCACTACATTTTTTAATATTTGGATACTTCTTACAACTAACATATTTCCAAAAGCTCCCTAGCTTTTAAAATTAAATCAGTTATAATTTCATTCTCCAAATTAGTTTTTTCCAAGATAAAAATATCAGAAAATTTTGCAAAATTTAAGTCTTTCTTAAAATGGAAAGATAAATATTAAACAATATCCTCATTTTTTTTTAAATCACCAAATCTTGCATCAAAATCCTCATATTTTTTTTTAATCTGTACAATGTATTTTTCAAAGGTATAATTAAAATTGGGTTGTTTTTGTAAATGGTCATTCATATTTGGAAAATGATCAGGAGATCTTCAATCAACATTTCGAACTAATAAGCATTAATGCAACTAATCATGTGATTTCTTTTTTCCTTGTAACTTTAAATTCAAATCGCTTAACTAGGATGTAAAATCTGCCAGAAACGCCAAATCACTGAGCCAATCTTCGCCTTATTTCGTTTTTTTTTGTCTCGTTTTACTAGCACCACATTCGAAATAATCAGTTTTTGTGTCCCAACTCTTCGCGATCGAATTGTTGGCCACCCCCGATATAGGCGATAGTTAGTTAAAGAGTCCGCAATCCTAAAGATTGGTTGGAAACAGCACGCCATGCCGATCTATCCTGAGCTAATCCCTTCATCTCCCTATAGCTATTCATCTCAACGTCTTCAACTATCTGACTCACATACTCCAATCTAGGCCTACCTACCCCTCTCTTTCCCTCCACTCTACCTTCTATGATCAATTGCATAATCCCCCATGCCTAAGAATATGCCCTACTAATCTGTCTCTCCTACGCTGTCACACTCTCCAAATACTTCTCTTCTCCCCTACTAACTCTAGTACAGCTTCATTTGTTACTTTATCTTCCCAACCAATCCTCATCATCCTCCTATAACACCACATTTCAAGTGCTTCTAATCTACGCTTCTCTTCCTTTCCTATAGTCCACGCCTCACACCCGTACAGTGCTACACTCCAAACATATACCTTCAGTAATCTTTTTCTAATACCCAAGTCAATATTTGATCTTAAAATCTGTTCTTTTTCTACGAATGCCTTCCTACCCTGTGCTATCCTACACTTTATATCTACCTTGCTTCGATTATCTTTTGTGATTCTACTGCCTAAATAACAAAAATCTGACACTTCTTCGATTCTATTATCTCCTATTGTGATCCTCATTTTTCTGCTGCATTCCTTTTTGTCACACCTCATCACTTTAGTTTTACCTATATTTATTTTCATGTTAAAATCCCTAGTCAATACTGCCTGCATACCATTCAATACCCTTTCTAAATTCTTTTCGCTTTCTTCCAATATAGCTATATCGTCGGCGAATCTCAGCATATATATTTTCTCTCCCTGTACATTCACACCTACACTATACTCTTCTTTTACTTTGTTTATTGCATCTTCTATATATAGATTAAATAATAACGGTGAAAGTGTACATCCCTGCCGAACTCCCTTCCCTATTTTTGCTACCTCTTCTTCCCCCTCAATTCTAACTAAGGCAGTTTGGTGTTTATATAAATTAAAAATTATTCTCCTATCCTTATAATCTATACCCGTTTCTTTTAAAATTCTAAACATTATGTCCCAATCTACATTGTCAAATGCCTTTTCTAAGTCTACAAAAGCTATGCAAGTTACCTTTCCTACCCTCTTTCTTTTTTCTACTACCGTTCTTAGTGCTAGAATCGCCTCTCTCGTCCCTCTGTTTTTCCTAAAACCAAACTGATCTTCTCCTAGCCTTTCCTCTACTTTATTTTCTAATCTCCTATAAATAATCTTTAACAATATTATAGGCGATATCAGAAAATAACTAAATATCCTAGTCGAAACTTTGTCAGATACAAACGAGCTCCAATTACGGAAGCCGGAATCCAATAAAATTCGTAACGAATTTATTTTCGGTAATACTTCTGCTGGCAATGTTCCACACGCGAAATATACACGATGCACATTTGGACCATTTAAAGATCCGCTTCCCGCGATTTTCGTTTATGTCGTAAATATTATTTTCTGTTTGATCGATATCTGCTAATGAAGATGGCGGGTTGGTCTTCAAAATGCGCATCTAACGTATACATATTTCATTTCTGGCGAAATTTCATATATAATTTATTTTACCGATCGCCAAAAACGATGCAGAGTTTGAATCGACTCACAACACTTCCAGTTTCGCCGGCAGTTATATTCTTCAGTTCGCTTACAGATGGTTCAGTCGGCTTCAGCCGCCAATTTAAGATAGAACGGTCGGCTTCGTGCTCATGTCGGTCATCGCGATTCTGCTTTTAGCTACGTTCCTTCCGTGCATATATAACGATATGCGTTTGAGCAGATTATATTATACCGTAGGTCACATCGGGTTGTTGCTAGTTTTTGTTGTGTATTTAAAACGAAGACAAAATTACACCGTAAACACGTAACGTATAATTGACCATCGAGTTATTGTTGTGCTTAGCTCGCTAGGATCACGGATTTTTCCTTGACTTAGCTGCACACTGCAAGTGCCTTAGTAGGTTCCAATTAGAATGGTATAAGGCCCACCCATTTTCAATTGCGTCTTGATATCCGAGACTGCAAACCAAAACTGTGTTTTAAAGCTGAAAAGCAGCCAACGTGAGGTTTTGCAATTTGCAATATATATGCTCTTCCATGTTCTAAATGAAGTTATCAACCTCGAAATTTCATATACAGACGATATTTCAGCGAGTTCTTCTTCGATATTTCAAATTCGTGCAAATGTATTTTTGTTGTACAAATGACAGCGAATAAGGTAATGATGAATCGTTTTAGAATTGTGTCGAGTCGTGTTGCTATTTAAATAGTAACTGAAGTATTTTAAATTAATATATATTAAATAGATTATATATATACTATCGTTTTAAAAATTATCACTACGATGTTAAATAATAGTATAGAATATCACCCGAATGCCGTAACTTAAAGCATTAAGTAGCTATATGCGTATTTCGAAGGCTATGCCCCCATCTTCAGTAGCACAAGATAAAAACAAAATAAAATACATCCGTTATGAATAGTTTTTTGAAAAATTGTCGTCAAAATAAATATGCTGTTTTTAATTTGTTAATTAACCGCTTATTAAATTTGCCTTTATCTAATGATAAATATAACATTGAATTAAATAATATCCGAAATATAGCAGTACAAGATGGCTATTCTTATAAAATGATAAATAACATATTAAGAAATTTTAAAAGAATAAGAGATATCAAAAATTTTAGCAGTTTAGAATAAAGTAATAATTCAACTCCAAAATTTGTTAAATTACCATTTGATCCTATAATTGCACGAGGTTTAGATAGTATTTTAATTAAATATAATTTTAAAGTAACATATAATAGTCTTGCTAATTTTCTAGGAAATCCCAAAGATTTGATTGATTTCAATAAAAAATCTGGTATTTATGAAATATCTTGTTCTAGTTGTCCTAAAGTATATATAGAAGACAAGCACGTAGACCAATTGAAACTAGATTTAAGGAGCATTTCGCTCATTTCAGATTAAATAGAAAAGGTAAAAGTGCTGTAGCCGAGCATATTTTTGAATCAGGTCATCCTATTCAAATTCGTTCACTTAAATTGCTTAAAAGTGTTTTGAATTATTCCGAGTTAAATGCTTATGAAAGTATATTTATTTATTTATTTTTGGTTATTTTAGGTTTGACAAACCAATGTTTATTGTTGTTAGTTGTTAGTTTCGTTAATTCTTAATTTATATTGTTTTAAATACTTCTGTATACTATAAATACTACATTTTTGAAATACTCTGTCATGTTGAATTATTTATTTAATATTATATCTAATCACGATTCGTGACAGAGGTATTTTATTTCGTTTTTATCTTGTGCTACTGAAGATGGGGGCATAGCCTTCGAAATGCGCATCTAGCTACTTAATGCTTTAAGTTACGGTATTTTGGTAATATTCTATACTATATACTATCGTAGTTATTTTAGTTTATAAGGCCGATCGTAAAATATCACATTGTAATCTATTGCAAAGTTAATTTGGATAATAAATTAAAGTTAAATGCGTAGAAATAATCTCGCGAAATATTGACACGATCTGCGTAATATCGTTTTGTATATATCAATAATAAATGTGTGAAAGCAACGAGGAAATCGTTATTTAACAAAATAATTTTAATATTACAGCGATGGGATAATTTAAATTTTCCTTTATTTTTATCGTAACGGAATAAGTTCGAATAAAGGAAACTATTGTAGCTATTCTTGCATTTTATCCGAAACATACCATATCTTATTCCTTTGTGCCGTTGCGACGAAATATTCAAATACCTTTCACGCAATGAAAGAGCACGACGGAGCGACGAGTTCTTTTTTTAAAACAAGATTCTCAATTCCTGCAGCAAATTCTCGTATAATTCTGGTTAGTTCCTTTAAGCCTCTAAGATATATCATACCATTGATATTTGTTAGATATCGGTAGAGTTTTCGTCCGATTGATAGATGAGATGAACGGGAAACTCGAGAAAAGAACTTCATCCTCTGGAGGCTGTATCGCCCGCCTCTTTGTCCGCTCATCCATGAAATAACGTTGGATTCGCGGAGATTCACAGTCGGAGATTATTATGTTTAGCGAATGCTTTATGCGCGAGATCTGTTCAAATGGACAATACAGATTATTGTGAGGAGGTTTGAATGGAAATTGTTAGAAAATCGCTGTTTTGTAAATCCGCGGGGAATTGTTTCGAAAACGTTTTTTTGGGACGATATAAGATTGCTGTGCTAATGATGGTGGTGGCTTAGCCTTCGAAATACGTATATAGCTTTAGTTGCGATATGTTGTGGATATTCTGTACAATTATAAACTGCCGATGACCGATTTATAAATAGCCAATTAGCATATTTATTAAACTATTTAGAAATACTTTGTTTCTATTTTTTTATTTATGCAGGGCAGGCAATCAGAATTAGAAACGTGGAAAAGTTTTAATTTAGTTGTTACGATATGGGCGAAAAAATGATGACTATTTTGTAGTGTGCAAAAAACCATTTACAGATGATTTTCGTTATAAAAATTTGATCGCATAAAAATTAAGGTAGTGTACCATAGCTTTCGCTTCCACTTTTATTTATTTTATTTTAAATGTAATAAATTAGAAGGACTCGCAATAAAGAAATCGGTTTTCCTTCATTATATTTCCCTTTGTAATAAATAGGCAGGACATGGAGGAGCTAGAAAGTGTGGAACAGATAGATGAGGATGACTTAGGTCCTAGCATACTTAGGTCAGAGTTTCATAGAGCATTAAATGATTTACGGAATAACAAAGCAGCGGGGATTGATATGATACCAGCCGAATTAATAAAACACGCAGGGGAAAAAATGCAGGAGCGATTATACAGGTTAGTTTGTAAAATATATGAGAAGGGAGAAGTACCACAGGATTTTCAGCGTAGTAGAATAGTAACAATGCCGAAGAAAATAGGAGCTAATTTGTGTGAGAACTATAGGACCATTAGCCTACTATCACATGCATCGAAGATATTGTTAAAGATTATTTATAGGAGATTAGAAAATAAAGTAGAGGAAAGGCTAGGAGAAGATCAGTTTGGTTTTAGGAAAAACAGAGGGACGAGAGAGGCGATTCTAGCACTAAGAACGGTAGTAGAAAAAAGAAAGAGGGTAGGAAAGGTAACTTGCATAGCTTTTGTAGATTTAGAAAAGGCATTTGATAATGTAGATTGGGACATAATGTTTAGAATTTTAAAAGAAACGGGTATAGATTATAAGGATAGGAGAATAATTTTTAATTTATATAAACACCAAACTGCCTTAGTTAGAATTGAGGGGGAAGAAGAGGTAGCAAAAATAGGGAAGGGAGTTCGGCAGGGATGTACACTCTCACCGTTATTATTTAATCTATATATAGAAGATGCAATAAACAAAGTAAAAGAAGAGTATAGTGTAGGTGTGAATGTACAGGGAGAGAAAATATATATGTTGAGATTCGCCAACGATATAGCTATATTGGAAGAAAGCGAAAAGAATTTAGAAAGGGTATTGAATGGTATGCAGGCAGTATTGACTAGGGATTTTAACATGAAAATAAATATAGGTAAAACTAAAGTGATGAGGTGTGACAAAAAGGAATGCAGTAGAAAAATGAGGATCACAATAGGAGATAATAGAATCGAAGAAGTGTCAGATTTTTGTTATTTAGGCAGTAGAATCACAAAAGATAATCGAAGCAAGGTAGATATAAAGTGTAGGATAGCATAGGGTAGGAAGGCATTCGTAGAAAAAGAACAGATTTTAAGATCAAATATTGACTTGGGTATTAGAAAAAGATTACTGAAGGTATATGTTTGGAGTGTAGCACTGTACGGGTGTGAGGCGTGGACTATAGGAAAGGAAGAGAAGCGTAGATTAGAAGCACTTGAAATGTGGTGTTATAGGAGGATGATGAGGATTGGTTGGGAAGATAAAGTAACAAATGAAGCTGTACTAGAGTTAGTAGGGGAGAAGAGAAGTATCTGGAGAGTGTTACAGCGTAGGAGAGACAGATTAGTAGGGCATATTCTTAGGCATGGGGGGATTATGCAATTGATCATAGAAGGAAGAGTGGAGGGAAAGAGAGGGGTAGGTAGGCCTAGATTGGAGTATGTGAGTCAGATAGTTGAAGACGTTGAGATTAATAGCTATAGGGAGATGAAGGGATTAGCTCAGGATAGATCGGCATGGCGTGCTGTTTCCAACCAATCTTTAGGATTGCGGACTCTTTAATTAACTAATAAATAGTATTCCTATTGATCTGAACGAATAAGAAGAAACGAGTTTGTATCTTTGATCTGCTGCATCTATTTCCTGTATTGCCTCTATTAAAATGAACGTGATTAAATCGTACATATAAACTCTGCCAACAAACAATATTTTTTGTCGGAACCAACGCCGGCGGTCGTCTCTTCGTGTTCCTCGATGGTCGTGTTCAGATAGTGTTTTGTAAATGTCATTTCATTCATAACTTAATATATATTTTATTCGGGCTATTAGCCATTGTACTCCAAAGGAAAACCTGTATATATATATATTCTTGCACATCTTCAATTGTGTCGGTCTCTTTAACGTTACTCTTGTGTCGATTCACGACCAATCAATGGCTCGAATGTAGAGCGGCATATTATTATAATAATGAAGATGCGCCACTAAGCTGAACTAAATTTTAATACTCGCCACTTTTAAATATCCATTTTATAAAGGCAAACATGCGGAAAAATCCGCACGTCAATTGCTCACTTTACAGTCAGTGTAAGATGAATAGCTGAATTATAAGCACGCGGTTTTTTCTGTTTTTTTTTCTTTTGGCTCGGCAGTTTGCAGGTTCGAAGTTGTTAAATTTAATTATACGCCCGTTAGTGTGATTATATCTCGATTTTAAGTGATACATAATAGCCGTCGAATAGTTGATGTTCTACACAAGACCAGACATGAGTTAGTTTCGTTCGGCTACTATTATAGTAAGGTGTGCAAATTTATCGTCGGTTATATGCGCTGGTATAAATTGCAGTAGAATAAACAGTCGTTAAAGTATTATCGAACGATGTGAAGGACCTGTCCAGCAGGTTGGACTTAGTCCACTATATGCAGTTTCTAAATAAGCAAATATTGTCTTATTGAAGAATAAATTGAATAATCTGTTTCGCGTTGTCTAAAAGACTTCTTTGGGCACGACCATTTGACACATACGGTGGTAATATGTTTAAAATCAATTCTATTATACATTTAGTAAAATACTACCATTAATTTTTGTAAGCGATTAAATAAATCATTTCGACTAAATTGTATTGAATACATTTAAATAATTAGTAATTTGATCCTATTTACATCTAATTATACTGTTTATACTTGGGCATTTGACGTAGAATATATAAAATCATTATGGACATATTTTAACATAAATTTCTTTACACGTAAATATCCAATACTGAAATAAATATTACACAAAATATTATTCTACATTTTCGTGGAATCTGTTAAAAGAATGTTACGCAATTTTAATACGAATTTTAAAGTTTCTTTTTCTTTAATATATAATTTTCTAAAAATCTGCAATGTTATGTCTTTCGATTTACTATAGGATTACCCTGTTGAAATTCTTGACGATTATGCAGATTATGCAAAGAAGAATACTATTTGCATATAATTGTTGTAGTCCATAATTATTTGCATTTCAGACATTCATTTTGATATTTTCTTGATCTATTCGGAAGATCAGTAATATAATATATTTTACTAACGTCTATATAAAACGTTTTGTAGACTTAGAAAAGGCATTTGACAATGTAGATTGGGACATAATGTTTAGAATTTTAAAAGAAACGGGTATAGATTATAAGGATAGGAGAATAATTTTTAATTTATATAAACACCAAACTGCCTTAGTTAGAATTGAGGGGGAAGAAGAGGTAGCAAAAATAGGGAAGGGAGTTCGGCAGGGATGTACACTCTCACCGTTATTATTTAATCTATATATAGAAGATGCAATAAACAAAGTAAAAGAAGAGTATAGTGTAGGTGTGAATGTACAGGGAGAGAAAATATATATGCTGAGATTCGCCGACGATATAGCTATATTGGAAGAAAGCGAAAAGAATTTAGAAAGGGTATTGAATGGTATGCAGGCAGTATTGACTAGGGATTTTAACATGAAAATAAATATAGGTAAAACTAAAGTGATGAGGTGTGACAAAAAGGAATGCAGTAGAAAAATGAGGATCACAATAGGAGATAATAGAATCGAAGAAGTGTCAGATTTTTGTTATTTAGGCAGTAGAATCACAAAAGATAATCGAAGCAAGGTAGATATAAAGTGTAGGATAGCACAGGGTAGGAAGGCATTCGTAGAAAAAGAACAGATTTTAAGATCAAATATTGACTTGGGTATTAGAAAAAGATTACTGAAGGTATATGTTTGGAGTGTAGCACTGTACGGGTGTGAGGCGTGGACTATAGGAAAGGAAGAGAAGCGTAGATTAGAAGCACTTGAAATGTGGTGTTATAGGAGGATGATGAGGATTGGTTGGGAAGATAAAGTAACAAATGAAGCTGTACTAGAGTTAGTAGGGGAGAAGAGAAGTATTTGGAGAGTGTTACAGCGTAGGAGAGACAGATTAGTAGGGCATATTCTTAGGCATGGGGGGATTATGCAATTGATCATAGAAGGTAGAGTGGAGGGAAAGAGAGGGGTAGGTAGGCCTAGATTGGAGTATGTGAGTCAGATAGTTGAAGACGTTGAGATGAATAGCTATAGGGAGATGAAGGGATTAGCTCAGGATAGATCGGCATGGCGTGCTGTTTCCAACCAATCTTTAGGATTGCGGACTCTTTAACTAAGTTCCGAATTTGTCATTTAATCAATATCGGTCATTTGCCAATATAATATAATCTAAAAAAAATCTTATCCAAACCAATATTGAAATTAAATCTCCACCAGCCTTCTGTGTTTTGTCAATATGTAGGTACCAATATGGATATCAAATCAATTTCTACTAGGATATTCATGTAAATGAGAGTTTATGGGTATCCTTAATACGTTACAGGTGAGTAAGTCTTAAGCGATGGTAAATCTTAAGCCCCGTACGTAAATCCGCCACCGTTTGCCGTGCGATTTATTCAATAATTCGTCCCAATCCGCGTTTATGTGGCAAATTATTAGGCGCATGTAAGGTATCAGTGTGGCAGTTCAACAACGATTACCATATTTAACGGTAGTTTTCCAACGCGAAGATGCAGCGGCAGTTTGATCTGCAAACTCCTACAGTACCAGCGGCCACAGCAGCCGAGAGACCGACGTTAGAATATTATAGCGGCTAGTACGACTTTAGTCGCGAGTTTGCTCTATACCGACCGTGTAGTGTCCACCACACGTAAACGGATGTTCTTGTACTCACTTTGCATTTGAATGCATAAACATTTAGAAGGAAGCATTAGCAGAAGCTCTGCCCGTTAATGCCGCTAATCTGCATATTTATATAAAAAAAACAACACAGCGTTAGGAGGATGCATTAAAACGTCTCCACCATCACCAACGGGCATATAGAGTTAAAACTTCGAAGACACTAGTTGTGAATGCGTTTTATCCATTAAGTAACAATGCGTAGTCCCTCGACAAACAAGCAAACAAGACGAAAAAAGAAATTAACAACCGGCGTGCTCGCATCATGCGACTATTAAGCGTCCGTGGACTTGCAGTGAGTCGGAATGAGATGTTAGTACGCTTCTTCCTTTCAACGGTCCCCATGTCCCCCGTCATTTTTTGTACGTTTAGAATGTGATCGCGTGCACGCAGTTCAGGTTCAGTATATTGTATGTTTTGTGACTGAAAAGTGACGAAAAAAGTGTAAACACGAGCTGGCAGCCGAGTTGGTCGGTCAATTCATTTTCGGGCGAGTTATAAGTGGAAATGGGTCAGCATCCATCCAAAGATAAAGCCGCTACAAGGAAAGCGTCCTCTGGTAGGACACCAGATCGGGAACGATACACCAAGAGAGGTATACCTATACACGAATGGCTCAAACAATACCGATAATTTTGGTACATTGGTTTTATTAAATTGCCATTTTGTGCTACCGTACAGCTATTATCTATTAATAACAAATTGAATATCTCATTTTATTTGTCGGCCTTCGTATTGCTCCGAGTGTACGATATGAATTGTATTAGCATTTATGGTAATTACAAAGTCAAATTACACGAAACTGTTGGTAGGCTTACGAGAGTTATGGCGTTTCAATTGTTCCATAATACCATACAGTTGCTTTGGTGGTAGACCTTCGAAATTACATTCGTATTGCACATCATGTGATGCTCAATTTACACTATGAAAATGTAAATTAATAACTTTTTCACGGTACACTTTGTATTGTATCCTTACAATCAATCAAAGATTTATTTTGCTTTCTATTAAACAATTGCATAATAGTAATTGAGTTGATTGTATGCTTCGAGATTGTTCTGTAAAAAATGATCACATACCTGAAAAAATATATGTTATTTGTTATACATTTATACAACAACAAAAAACCCACGTGATAAAAACATAATCTACTAGTCAGTTTTTTTTTTATGAGTTTAATTGTAAAAAACACATCCCATATATGTAAATAGCACCTTTATTGTAATATGTATAAGAAACAACAAAAAAGAATGGTTTAGTTAAAGAGTCCGCAATCCTAAAGATTGGTTGGAAACAGCACGCCATGCCGATCTATCCTGAGCTAATCCCTTCATCTCCCTATAGCTATTCATCTCAACGTCTTCAACTATCTGACTCACATACTCCAATCTAGGCCTACCTACCCCTCTCTTTCCCTCCACTCTACCTTCTATGATCAATTGCATAATCCCCCCATGCCTAAGGATATGCCCTACTAATCTGTCTCTCCTACGCTGTAACACTCTCCAGATACTTCTCTTCTCCCCTACTAACTCTAGTACAGCTTCATTTGTTACTTTATCTTCCCAACCAATCCTCATCATCCTCCTATAACACCACATTTCAAGTGCTTCTAATCTACGCTTCTCTTCCTTTCCTATAGTCCACGCCTCACACCCGTACAGTGCTACACTCCAAACATATACCTTCAGTAATCTTTTTCTAATACCCAAGTCAATATTTGATCTTAAAATCTGTTCTTTTTCTACGAATGCCTTCCTACCCTGTGCTATCCTACACTTTATATCTACCTTGCTTCGATTATCTTTTGTGATTCTACTGCCTAAATAACAAAAATCTGACACTTCTTCGATTCTATTATCTCCTATTGAGATCCTCATTTTTCTACTGCATTCCTTTTTGTCACACCTCATCACTTTAGTTTTACCTATATTTATTTTCATGTTAAAATCCCTAGTCAATACTGCCTGCATACCATTCAATACCCTTTCTAAATTCTTTTCGCTTTCTTCCAATATAGCTATATCGTCGGCGAATCTCAGCATATATATTTTCTCTCCCTGTACATTCACACCTACACTATACTCTTGTTTTACTTTGTTTATTGCATCTTCTATATATAGATTAAATAATAACGGTGAGAGTGTACATCCCTGCCGAACTCCCTTCCTTATTTTTGCTACCTCTTCTTCCCCCTCAATTCTAACTAAGGCAGTTTGGTGTTTATATAAATTAAAAATTATTCTCCTATCCTTATAATCTATACCCGTTTCTTTTAAAATTCTAAACATTATGTCCCAATCTACATTATCAAATGCCTTTTCTAAGTCTACAAAAGCTATGCAAGTTACCTTTCCTACCCTCTTTCTTTTTTCTACTACCGTTCTTAGTGCTAGAATGGAATGGAACTAATGAATTTTATATACTAAATTTTATAACTTGATAAATTTGTACTGAAAATACTTATGCGAAACCGGTAGACAATTTAAATGAACAAGGATTTTATAGATACTTTTCTCAACAACCCATAATTTTTTTTTTAATGTAATTGACGGTATTTAATGTTTTTATAATATTAGTGTTTCGGGATTGAAATATTATTCTTAACAATTTTTTTGTTTAATGCAATCTTTTCTATTAATTTTACTTGGCTATATATTCGAATACAATTCTTAGGCGGTTGCTCCTTTCATTTTATCTCGATTTTCATTTAGAAAGCTTCTTCGGGGAAACCATCTCTACATTTAATATCCTTTTACAATATGGTGAAAACCAAACTGGTCGTTTTAGCGTAAAATTCGTGCCAAACCGTTGTTATTTTCCCCCCCGCAAAAGACAATACAATGAAAGAAAATGCTGTGCCACGGGTACGAAATATACTGAAATACGTTTTTCTCGCAACGGATAATTAGTATTTTTGAATTGTGTGTGGTTGTGTGGTTGAAACACAATAAATTGTGTGGATGCGCTCGCTCATTTTCTCACGTCATTTATTTCTAAGCAACCTGAACATTTTTTATAATTAATAAGCTTAGCTAGCGCTCGCAGGAAATTACAATGCTTAAGACGCCGTTTAAACGGCGTATAGTGCAGTTCCTGTTATATACTCTATCCGCGATAGATCCGCACAAAGTGGCTAAAAAATAAACTTATTTTCATATATATATAATACCAAAAAAAAATTTTTTTAATAGTCTTTCTCTGCAGATAGTTTACTTTATTCATCTGTAGATAACAAGTGAATCGTTCAATAAAAAAAATTACTTTGACATCACTATTATATCCAATATAGCACAAAAAAATGATAAATGTATTTTATTTTGACGAACATTTGATTATTTCTGCGTTGAATAAATTGAAAAAAAAAACTTTTTGATTGACTTGCGGGGAGTTAAACATATTTTGATATATTTAATAAGACAGTTATTATTATCTTTGATTTTTGCGAACTTATGGATATGATATAGTATATCTATGCGCAATTTCCTTGAAGTGAATAGGCATGAAAAGATATTCAATTATCACATTATTGATTTCTAAAAATATTTATATAATAAATTATATTTTATAATTTCCATAATGAGCTTAATATGAATGTAGTAAATATCCTAAAGAGGAAATGCGTACATTTATCGCAAATCTTTCTACTTCACTCTCTTCATTACTCGAAGGAGATAAGATATGTAGAAATTGTTTCCGTTTGCCTTCAATTCAAATGTTTATTTATTTTAATCGTAGAAGGTGTGAATAAAAACACTCTCAAAATTCGTTTAGTGGGAGAATATTTTTAAGGAATATTCGATTATATAAAATGTATGTCTATCGTTAACAAAATATTTTATCGCTTCCGTGCTTTTTCGTTTTTATGGTGCATACAAGAAATTTTAACTTTAAATTTTATAATCCCATTACGTATATATATTTCTGAAAGTTGTATGCTTCAACAATGCTCAATAAAATTAATTCGCTATGAAAACTAAGTAGGTATTAAATAAATCAAGACGACCAAGGAAGAGAGCTCGATAAAATGGTATATAATAAAATTTCGGTTTATTCAATTTATTTATTTTAACCTTTCAATTTATAGATTATTTTTTTAATTAATTTCGCTTTGAAAAATTAATTTAATTATTTGTTGTATATTTTGCGGGTCTGCCATTTTAAAGAATTTATTCGTGCATAATTTAAAATGTATCGGCAATAAAACTGGAATATTTTTAGCTTCTGTGATACGATTTTCGGTACTATAAAGCGCAATAGTGGCTTTCTTTATCAAAAAATTAAAATTGCGAAACGTTTCAAAACAATAATAATACAAAATAATGTTCAGATATTATTCAGTACATCTTCTATCATTGTAATATGGGTTCGGAAATGACATTTTTCAAAATTCTCTTTATAGTGCTTTATATATATTTATAGTATAGGTTTGGAGTGTAGCACTGTACGGGTGTGAGGCGTGGACTATAGGAAAGGAAGAGAAGCGTAGATTAGAAGCACTTGAAATGTGGTGTTATAGGAGGATGATGAGGATTGGTTGGGAAGATAAAGTAACAAATGAAGCTGTACTAGAGTTAGTAGGGGAGAAGAGAAGTATCTGGAGAGTGTTACAGCGTAGGAGAGACAGATTAGTAGGGCATATTCTTAGGCATGGGGGGATTATGCAATTGATCATAGAAGGTAGAGTGGAGGGAAAGAGAGGGGTAGGTAGGCCTAGATTGGAGTATGTGAGTCAGATAGTTGAAGACGTTGAGATGAATAGCTATAGGGAGATGAAGGGATTAGCTCAGGATAGATCGGCATGGCGTGCTGTTTCCAACCAATCTTTAGGATTGCGGACTCTTTAACTAACTAGTGCTTTATATTTGGGTGTAAGTTAACATGCGTTTAAAAAAAAATTTAATGTCTTTATTAGAAAATAATAATCAAATGATAACTAAGATGTAAACGCAGCTTTAAGTAAATTTAAAGCGAATGTAATTACATTCAAATAATTAATAAAAATATATTCAAATTGTTTAATTCTGTAGTTTTATGTAGTACTTCAATTTATTGAATTCCGCTTTACAAAAAAACAACAACAGTATTTATTATTTTAACGTGTTCTTGCCACGTCCGATGTAAATTGCACCGATAAATTTATTTATACAAAACAAATACTTTGTTTTTTATTTCATCTGAGCAAAGAAATATATGAAGTTATTTTTTAAAATTATTTTTGCTGATCGAAACGAATTGTTAAAAATAGTAAAATACAACAATTGTTTGATCTCACAAAACATTTCATTCAACTTAATATCGTAAAATCGTCACCATGGCGTTAAATAATTTTTTTTTTAAATATATTTGGTATATCTGATGAATTTCTTAAAAAATGAAGAAATAATTTCAGGTTCGCTGAAGCCACAGCGTCTCGGTTCCGCGAAGCTGTCACCGCGGAGTGTTGGCATTGTTAGCGGTAATGCCACGACGATATCGCCGCCACAACAACAACAACAACAACCGTCACCGAAGACCCCAACGGCCGCTAACAATAACAATATCAACCAGCATCCTCATCAACAGCTACAAGGCAAGTGCGACACACTTGCCCGATTGTAATTGCAATCAATGTCACCGATATACGCCCCAACATTGGCTGATTGTTACGATATATATATACCGGATGTTTTAAGAAGAAAATACAAATATATGTTGAATATTTAGCAGTAGTTAGTTTAGGAGAAAAGAAGTATTTTGGAAGGTGTGACAGCTTAAGAGAGACTATTAAATAAGTATGATGTCGTTGTAGAAGGTA
Source organism: Leptodirus hochenwartii (assembly GCA_947310635.1). Taxonomy (NCBI): domain Eukaryota; kingdom Metazoa; phylum Arthropoda; class Insecta; order Coleoptera; family Leiodidae; genus Leptodirus; species Leptodirus hochenwartii. Next base: position 49,913,209 of record OX371176.1, read on the forward strand.
ACGTAAAAGGGAAGATAGGCACACATTAAGTACAAAAATACCATGTTTGTCTGATGTCGTTGTAGAAGGTAACGTAAAAGGGAAGATAGGCACACATTAAGTACAAAAATACCATGTTTGTCAGTCTACTATCGTTATTAAAGATATAATTGTTAATTGTGGCTCCTGAAGATGTAATGATAGCATTACGAAACTAGTAGAGTAGACCAATTTAAGAAATACAAAAAAAGAAACGAAACTTTAATTGCAAGAAAAACCAATATTAGAAGGAACATGAATCAAAAATAGTGTTGGAATATTATATTAAGTTATATACGTTTGCTGAAGATGTTCTAAGAAGGGTATAGAAGAAACACCCTGTATATTTCTGCTATAATGTAACAAATCAAGTGCAAATTAAGTATATATGTCTCACGCTCATGACATTGAAGGGTTCTTTGATATGCCTCTACATCAATGTATCTGTTTTACGTTATATGATACAGGGTGCGAAGATAGGAAGCGAGAAGAAGTTTTTATAGGAAGCGAACAAATTACAAAAAAAAAAATCATTGTTGGACTTGTAATATTTTTAGAGACCGAATTAAATTACTTAATTAATTAATTTATCAAAATGTGGTTTTCAGCCTCGACATTTATTGATTTGTTGGTTCGAATCCCAGAATATTTAACAATTACTTACCGTCTTTCTCATTGACTGTAATTGGGATTATGGCCTCGCTAATATTTGAACAAATAAAAGAACTGGTGCATTTAGATTTGTATTAGCACCCTGTATATCTTATCTTGATCTCGGTACTTATCTGATCAGGTAATGTTGAGTGCTGTCTATATATGGACATCTCGATCGGATAATCGTTTTATCTGTGGACATTCTTCCGTATATGGAACTGGAATTATATGATTATTAAATCGTGCATTGAAATAATGAGTTGATATTTTTCAGCTCGCGGGGAATTAATAAATTTTTATTTATTTTTGCAGTTAGTGTCGGTGTGCGGTAGATCGAAAGGCGATCGTTTATGGAATTGATCTATATACTAATACATTCCCGTTAATAATAATAATTTGATTAGATTGTAATTTATTACTGAAGCGATTACGAATATGGGCATGCACTGATTTAGCATTTAAGAAAGCATAATCTATCGCGAGTCATTCATAAATCATTCTTGTTTAATTGGGTAAAATGTGCGTGTAAGGTGTTAATGATGAGAAAGTAAACACCGCCGGAAATATTTTTTTGCAATAACATTATGTACATGTATGTTTAAGCGTTTCTTTCAAGTACACACAAGCAAGCATTTACTTTTCCATATTTAATGATCTATTTAGAATAATTTCTTTTTGAAATTAGGCTACAGCTACATTTAGAAAAAGAAAGCTTTTGCAGAATTTCCAAATTTTTTATTTTTGCGTTATTAATGATTTTTTTCTATAACGTAGCGATAAGGACCAACAAATCAATAATAAACTGAGATAAATCACGAAAATAAGTTACAAAATATTATGTTGCAATTTAATCATTTTAATTGTTTGATTTTCTTCTGAAAGCATATTACTATAAATTTGCATTATTTTAATTAAAAAAAAAAAAAAACTATCTACAATATTCTTTCCTGTAGTTTTTTGTTTTGTTTTGAAAAAACAGTTCAGATCAGGTCATTGTTCCTCACATATATAGTACTTACCAAATCCGTTTAGATTTTTTTTTACGAGTATTTTGGCATAAAATTTAATTTAAAAATTCATGTTTAAGTGTCTTTAATATAGCGATCAATTCCGCAAATTGCGCAGATAAAATTCCTAGACCATATTTAGTGAGAAACAACACACGATTTTTTATAAAGATAATCTTTATAACAAAAACAGAGATATTTACAAAGCAATTGGAATTATGTCAGATTGTTTTAAATTTAAATAGCACATATATTTACAATATTATTTTTAGTTAGTTAAAGAGTCCGCAATCCTAAAGATTGGTTGGAAACAGCACGCCATGCCGATCTATCCTGAGCTAATCCCTTCATCTCCCTATAGCTATTCATCTCAACGTCTTCAACTATCTGACTCACATACTCCAATCTAGGCCTACCTACCCCTCTCTTTCCCTCCACTCTACCTTCTATGATCAATTGCATAATCCCCCCATGCCGAAGAATATGCCCTACTAATCTGTCTCTCCTACGCTGTAACACTCTCCAGATACTTCTCTTCTCCCCTACTAACTCTAGTACAGCTTCATTTGTTACTTTATCTTCCCAACCAATCCTCATCATCCTCCTATAACACCACATTTCAAGTGCTTCTAATCTACGCTTCTCTTCCTTTCCTATAGTCCACGCCTCACACCCGTACAGTGCTACACTCCAAACATATACCTTCAGTAATCTTTTTCTAATACCCAAGTCAATATTTGATCTTAAAATCTGTTCTTTTTCTACGAATGCCTTCCTACCCTGTGCTATCCTACACTTTATATCTACCTTGCTTCGATTATCTTTTGTGATTCTACTGCCTAAATAACAAAAATCTGACACTTCTTCGATTCTATTATCTCCTATTGTGATCCTCATTTTTCTACTGCATTCCTTTTTGTCACACCTCATCACTTTAGTTTTACCTATATTTATTTTCATGTTAAAATCCCTAGTCAATACTGCCTGCATACCATTCAATACTCTTTCTAAATTCTTTTCGCTTTCTTCCAATATATCTATATCGTCGGCGAATCTCAGCATATATATTTTCTCTCCCTGTACATTCACACCTACACTATACTCTTCTTTTACTTTGTTTATTGCATCTTCTATATATAGATTAAATAATAACGGTGAGAGTGTACATCCCTGCCGAACTCCCTTCCCTATTTTTGCTACCTCTTCTTCCCCCTCAATTCTAACTAAGGCAGTTTGGTGTTTATATAAATTAAAAATTATTCTCCTATCCTTATAATCTATACCCGTTTCTTTTAAAATTCTAAACATTATGTCCCAATCTACATTATCAAATGCCTTTTCTAAATCTACAAAAGCTATGCAAGTTACCTTTCCTACCCTCTTTCTTTTTTCTACTACCGTTCTTAGTGCTAGAATCGCCTCTCTCGTCCCTCTGTTTTTCCTAAAACCAAACTGATCTTCTCCTAGCCTTTCCTCTACTTTATTTTCTAATCTCCTATAAATAATCTTTAACAATATCTTCGATGCATGTGATAGTAGGCTAATGGTCCTATAGTTCTCACACAAATTAGCTCCTATTTTCTTCGGCATTGTTACTATTCTACTACGCTGAAAATCCTGTGGTACTTCTCCCTTCTCATATATTTTACAAACTAACCTGTATAATCGCTCCTGCATTTTTCCCCTGCGTGTTTTATTAATTCGGCTGGTATCATATCAATCCCCGCTGCTTTGTTATTCCGTAAATCATTTAATGCTCTATGAAACTCTGACCTAAGTATGCTAGGACCTAAGTCATCCTCATCTATCTGTTCCACACTTTCTAGCTCCTCCATGTCCTGCCTACCTTTATATAAATCTTCAAGATACTCCTTCCATCTTCTAGCTTTTTCCTTATTTTCTGTGAGTTTCTTACCCTGCTTATCACATATAATGTTACCCTTTGGTTTTACTTTAGAAAAATGTGACTTAATTTTCCTGTAGCCCAAATCTACTTTACCTCTTCTCATATCCTCCTCAATATCCTCACAGTTTCCTTTTATCCACTCTTCTTTCGCTAGCTTGCATTTCCTATTAATTAAGTTCCTTAGTTCCTTATATTTTTTCTGTCCTGCTTCTGTGTTTCCTATTTTAATTTTCCTTCTTGCTTCTATCATTTCAACTATTTCTTCCGTGATCCATTCCCTCCTACCTGCCCTTTTCTTTATGCCTAATACTTCATTTGCTGCTGTAGTTAACCCATTTCTGATTTCCCTCCATTCGCAATCTATGTCGTTCCTAGATGTTCCATTAGCCATGATTTCTACTTTCTGCTTGTACTTTTCACATACATCAGCTAATTTTAACCTATCGACATCTACTCTGACCTGTTTAGACTTCTGTAATTTCTTGAAATCGACCTCTGAGTCCAGGACTACTAAATTATGGTCACTATCAATATCTGCTCCAGGGTAACTCTTACAATTCTTAATCTGGTTCCTAAACCTCTCTTTAACCAGTATGTAATCTATCTGATACCTCCCTATATCTCCTGGCATTTTCCACGTATATATCCTGCGCTTGTGATTCTGAAAAAGCGTGTTTGCTACCACTAGCTTATTCCTAATACAAAACTCTACCAATCTATCCCCTCTATCATTACGTGTTCCTATTCCATATTCTCCTACTATTGGAACTTCCTTTCCCTTACCTACTACGGCATTCCAATCTCCGATTACAATTAGATTATCCTGTCCTTTAACGTTTGCTAACCTAGATTCAATCTCCTCATAAATGGATTCTACCTCCTCATCATCGTGACTTGAAGTTGGCATGTATACTTGCACTATAACTGTGCCCGTTGGCTTCGTGTCTAATCTAATAGTTATAATTCTATCACTAACTTGGCAATAACTCTTTATTCTACATCCCAACTTTCTATTCATTATAAAACCTACACCGGTATGCCCATTATCTGATGCTGTGGTTATTAATCTATATTCTCCTGACCACGTATCTACTTGATCTTTCCCCCTAACTTCACTAATCCCTACAATATCCAGTTTAAGTCTCTCCATTTCTAGTTTCAAATTCTCTAACTTTCCTATCCTATTCATACTACGTATATTCCACGCTCCGACTCGTAGAATTCTCGATGAAATCGATTTCTTGCCCGCCCCAGAATCCGAGGGCTTGCCTGCTACCTTTTTAGTATCTATAAAAAATCGGTATTGCTGTTTAGGTCTGTTTAGGGCTGTAATTGCAGAAAAGAATGATTTTAATCAATCAAGAATTTCTATTGATTTAATTTATCCACTATTCTTCTTTCGTTAATCTCCTGCCCGTATAAAATCATTTTCAACTATCCGATACAAATCGCGAAATTTGTGCCGTTTTTTTCGCGATGTCAAAATCTCAGTCGAATCTTCTAAATGCGGTATCTAATTTCAGGTATCAACAATAATGTCGTCAATAATAACAATAGTAAGAATGCGTCCGCTACACCATCGCCGGTAACATCTCGTGGGAAACAGCATCTTCAGTTGCTGACGGATGCAGCTGCAGCTGAAAAGGACAGGAGAATAACAGCTGCGGCGGGTATTGCGGCTTCAGATGCCAGTGTAAAAGGTAAGTCTTCAAATCATTTGTTTTTGCTGTATCATTATATAATAAAAAGGCATTTCTCAATTTTCGATCAATCACAGTTGCAAAATTAACAATCGAAATAGAAAGTGTCGCATATTTTTATACAATATTTATTGTACGTTTGCGATTAGAAAATGTATAAGGTGGTTTTATTGATAATATAACAAGTTATATTTTATTGCTTCAGTAAAAAAGCGATCAAGCGAATACGAGGTGAATTTTGCTATTAGGTGATGCAAAAGCAAAACTTGCGCTGCCCATTATTAGATTGATATTATTCTATGTCGGTTTTGATGGTAGTAAAAAGATTAACTCGATTTCATATTATACTTGGATTCGTTTATCCATGAAGCAGCTGTTAGTGTATTTATGTAAAATCCCACAAGCGACTTTTTAAATAACAATAACTGCGGTTGGAATGAAATTAAATTTAAAATGCGCTGATCTGTTGCGCAGTAACAGATATTACTTTACTGTTTTGTCAAGAAATTTAACTATACTGCAGAAATGTAATTTTCTACATGTGAGAGTTACTTTTATTAGAAGTACATTTCTCTGTGTAGGTTTGACGGCGGTCAAAGACAAACGATCCACAAAACGCCGTTTTATTTTTAATCATAATTTATCTTTTGAAGAAAAAGTTAACTTAGTATTTCAAATTATTTTGCGTGCAAAATGAACAATACTCACATTCGTTTGCAATATCGCTGACTAAATTGTGTTTACCCACCGGCCGGTGCTGCCGCTAGTAGTGAATTAAGTAACTATCAATTTTGAACGCGTTTAAAAATGCGAAAACTTTAATACGCTCGAAGAAAACAAATTAATAATAATGTAAGTTAGATAGCGTCACTATTTTTAATGACTTGGAGTAAAAAAGAGTAGTGTTATTTTCGCTGATTTTCTTTACACTACGCTAATACATAGAAAGTGTTTTTATTGAAAATCGGGAAGGTCGCGTGTACTTTTATCGCTGCGGAAGTGAAACATTGCGATTTAATTTAATACACGTCATCCATTATTATATTTTAAAAATTTAGAATAGAAACAGTATGTATAATATGTCACCGTCCGTTACATTCGCCAATTATATAGGATGTTATTGTTTCATTGTAATTATTCTGTTTCATATCATAATTAATTCAATAAAGAACCCATTCGATCGAGTTAACAATTGCATTCTACTATATGTTGCTATTAGGTATCTATTTAACTATATCGTGGATTCAAACAAAGATACATTCAATTCGTTATATACAGTCTGTTTGGAATTCAAAATTTTGCTTTCTTTCTCATTATGCAACGTCGACTTAAGAAGCAGAAGAATCGGATGCGAGAATTGTATAGTGCTATTGTTTTTTTTTTGATAAATACAAGAATCAGCCAAAGAGATTGTAATGAATATTTGCTACTGTAACGATAGAGATGGGTGCGATATAGTACCGAATTTAAATCGAAACAACTGTGCATGTTACAAACACCACGAAAATTGAAGTATACAAACGATACGATAGCCTATATTTCAGTTTATATTTACAATTTTTTTGTAATTATTATAAATCTCATCTTTATGGGTCCTTTTATAACATTTCGCGTTATCTTGTGTGTTCATCATTTAATCCTAAATTTACGACATTTACGACCCATCGCGCAATAACGATTAAAAACGCTTCGCAGGGTCTTCACTCTTTCCCATTTTATCTTTCCATCAACTCGATGATAACATGCTTTCTTCGCTCACATTTAGTAATATCATATGATTTATTCAGTGTCTTCAAACTTGTCATGATATGCGTATCGTTCTCATATTTTTCAAACATAAGAAATTTCCCAAAAATAAATAAATTAATAACGAAAAAAATTTTTTATGTATTTTCTTTCGATGTAGGTATATCTCGCTTACTAATAGAAATATTATTTAATTTTCTCAGTGTTTTGAAGTTTTGTTTTACGTGGTTACAACATCTGTATTTTCATTTCGATGACTTAAACTCTCGAGGACATCCAATTTGGTAAAAATTTTCAACATTTCAGTATTCAGTTTTATTTTAGCTTCTTATCAAAAAGTAAATATAAAGTATTGTTAAACAAACCAAAAAAGCAAGCATGTAATCTTTACAACACTCCCGACAAATTATTTTATGGTGTGACCTGATTTAAGTTGACTTCTTCTCATTAATTATGGAATACCTCGTTAATTATGGCATAATTAACATCACTCATGTACAATTCTACATCTATGTATACTGCAGTGTAGAAGCTACGTACGGCTTCTTCTTCTTCTTCTTTCTTCTTCTTCTTCTTCTTCTTCTTCTTCAAGACTTATGTTATATGTAGCATTAATCAGTTCGCACTTATTAGTCGTGGGTAGGTGGGATAGAAAGATATGCGTTTGTGTATGTATGGGAAATAGAATATGTTACGGTCTTAAGATTGTAAGTAACAGTTGCACCTGTGCTAAGTATACCTACGGATGTGTTTATGTGCGTGTGTCTTTGTGTCCGCCAAAAATTTACGTAAAATTGTAATAAACGTTCAAATTAGCAGCAATAAACTTTTGGTTATTTTCTCAAAGTATATTTGTACAACTTTAAAACGAACAATTGATTTATTTTTTATGTAATGTAAAACTGTGAAGATTAACGAGATTTCAGGGACTATTATTCGCAATTTTTTATAAGTAACTGTAATATTTTCAACGATTTTCTTTAAAAAAAAAACTCCACTAATTTGATTTCGATTATAATCAACCAGTTCATCAATTTGTCGTGCAAGGAGTAAGTTTAAATTTTTCCAAAATTCTGTTACTCGATATTTCAATTTATTATTGCAAAATATCTTGATCCAGTTAGTTAAAGAGTCCGCAATCCTAAAGATTGGTTGGAAACAGCACGCCATGCCGATCTATCCTGAGCTAATCCCTTCATCTCCCTATAGCTATTCATCTCAACGTCTTCAACTATCTGACTCACATACTCCAATCTAGGCCTACCTACCCCTCTCTTTCCCTCCACTCTACCTTCTATGATCAATTGCATAATCCCCCCATGCCTAAGAATATGCCCTACTAATCTGTCTCTCCTACGCTGTAACACTCTCCAAATACTTCTCTTCTCCCCTACTAACTCTAGTACAGCTTCATTTGTTACTTTATCTTCCCAACCAATCCTCATCATCCTCCTATAACACCACATTTCAAGTGCTTCTAATCTACGCTTCTCTTCCTTTCCTATAGTCCACGCCTCACACCCGTACAGTGCTACACTCCAAACATATACCTTCAGTAATCTTTTTCTAATACCCAAGTCAATATTTGATCTTAAAATCTGTTCTTTTTCTACGAATGCCTTCCTACCCTGTGCTATCCTACACTTTATATCTACCTTGCTTCGATTATCTTTTGTGATTCTACTGCCTAAATAACAAAAATCTGACACTTCTTCGATTCTATTATCTCCTATTGTGATCCTCATTTTTCTACTGCATTCCTTTTTGTCACACCTCATCACTTTAGTTTTACCTATATTTATTTTCATGTTAAAATCCCTAGTCAATACTGCCTGCATACCATTCAATACCCTTTCTAAATTCTTTTCGCTTTCTTCCAATATAGCTATATCGTCGGCGAATCTCAGCATATATATTTTCTCTCCCTGTACATTCACACCTACACTATACTCTTCTTTTACTTTGTTTATTGCATCTTCTATATATAGATTAAATAATAACGGTGAAAGTGTACATCCCTGCCGAACTCCCTTCCCTATTTTTGCTACCTCTTCTTCCCCCTCAATTCTAACTAAGGCAGTTTGGTGTTTATATAAATTAAAAATTATTCTCCTATCCTTATAATCTATACCCGTTTCTTTTAAAATTCTAAACATTATGTCCCAATCTACATTATCAAATGCCTTTTCTAAATCTACAAAAGCTATGCAATGATCTTGATCCAATACAATTATTATACAAATCTCTCGTTCAATTTTTTTTTGGTTAAATTTCCATTTCAAGAATATTGCCTAAAATCAATCACTTGTTCAATTTTTCGTACAAGGAGGAAGTTTTAAAGTTTCAATAATTGTACAATTCTATAATATAGAATATCACCCAAATACCATAACTTAAAGCAATAAGTAGCTAGATGCGCATTTCGAAGGCTATGCCCCCTTCTTTAGTAGCACAAGATAAAAACTAAATAAAATACCTCTGGCACGAATCGTGATTGATATACTATATACAAAATTCGAAATGCGCATCTAGTAGTGATAATTTTTAAATACAATTCTATGTTTCATTTTTCAATTAACATTTACAACTCCATATATTTTTACAAATATCGCAATCTTATGCGTTTGATTATACAAATCGACTTTTGCATAAAAAAAAAACCGGTTTAAACAGGTTTTTTTAGTTGTCGTACAAAAAGTAAATGTGAAATTTGTAATTTTTTTTTTACAAAATATCAAAATGTAATCTGGTTGCTTGTTTAAAACGTTTTTACAAGTATGTACTTATTTATATTTTCTCTTTTATCCAAAAATACTTCTTAAACGGTGTTTCTTTTTCAATACATTAATCTACAAATTTCCAATATTAAAATACAAATTTTGCTTCTATCGTACTGTTAGTTAGTATATTCTTTTATCGTGCAAAATTGTCAAATTCTCTATATACCCAAATTAACGTTTGCCTTCGCAATAAGTTACATTGTGTCGGTTCCATTCAGCGAGTCCTATTTTATATAATTGACCCGAGCGATCTTCTCGACCCGAACGTCATTTCTCATCATGTTCCATAATCATCGTTAACTCATTCAAATGTCACCTTGTCGTGGCTTCGGTCGCACCAAAAATGTACCAAACAAGAAATCGCCAACTCACGCGAGCAGTCAAAAAGTGTTCCCAGGCCTTTTGTAGAAAGTACTTGCTCACACTGCGCACGAAGCAAAGAAAGCTGCACTCTGGGTCGTTAATAACAATATTCATGAGACGGTTCCATTCTCATCTAATACATTTACATTGTAAGTAGACATCAACATGGTGATGGTAGAGTCACTTGAAGTACATCTATCTAGTTTGAGGCAACACACATGATGGACATAACGCGCGCATCGTAGACTTTTCTTTTGTACAACGCGGCCCATCATCATCATATTGTAGCTTCACTTATTGTTGTTGTTCTTCGCGCGTTGTTACCCGTGGTACCACCGTACCACATGCACTGAGGAAGTAAGACCTCATTGTCGCTATATCTTCATCGGCTGTCCAGCTATCACGGTGCACTATAAACGCCCCGTTATTTTATATTTATATACCTTTACAACAACCTGCGATCCTCTGTTACAAGTGTGCGCATATTAATTCGCTAAACCACCAGGCCGTGTAGAAAGTACAGAAGTACTGTTGTATGTGAAAATGTTTGATGCAGAACGCGTTGTTTATTAAACACACGCACTATACGCGTTTGCGTTACACATTGTTAAGTTTAACCATTTCAGTTTGTATTCGGTCTTCCTTCAGTCTAGAAGCCGTAACATTGCTTCTGCTAGAAGCTAATTTGTGTGTCGAAAAAAAAATGGGTGTAAAGGGTAAAAAACTAAAGTGCGGGAACCGTGCGAATGATAATAACGGCGTCGCAACGCCAACGGATATGAGCATCTTTGAAAGAGACGCGCCGAAAACAACGACGTATATTTGGACATCTATCCGCCTGCCGACAAATAAAAAAGTAAATCATCACAGCAAAGGTGAGGCAATTTTACAAAGCGACGGCCTATATAAAGGCTGATTGTCGGCTGTTTTTGTTTTTTTGTTAAAAACACACGATTTTACGTCCGCTTTTAAGTGTGCGTGACAATGTTTTATTTTTATGGAAGAATTGAATTTTTTACTGTTTCCGTCTAGACAACTTAATTGAGGTAATAATATTTCGAAGACCTAATGCAATTTACCACAAATTTTAATGGTACTAACTTGAAAATATATTTTCGTCATTGTGCAAATAATGACTTATTATCCCATTCCAACTATAATTATATATAATGCTTTTTAAAAATTATCACTACGGTGTTAAATAATAATATATTATTTCGTATTAAATACAAAAGATAAAAGTGCTGTACCCGAGCATATTTTTGACTAACTCAGGTCATCCTATTCAAATTAGTTCACTTAAATTACTTAAAAGTGTTTCGAATTATTCCCAGCTTATGAAAGTATATACATGCATAAATCTAAATCAAATTTAATGAATTTAGATTCAGGCCCAATTCCATCAATTTATTTAATATGAACTATTTTTAAATTTATTTTGTATATATCTCTGTCACGATTCGTGACATTTATTTAGTTTTTATCTTGTGCTACTTAAGATGGGGGCATAGCCTTCGAAATGCGCATCTAGCTACTTAATGCTTTAAGATACGGTATTTGGGTGATATTCTATAGAATACTAATATATTCTATAGTATACTAATATAAAATGCTATTAAAAATCAGTAAAAAAAATAAGAAGAAGAAAACATCAAGAAACATCAGACCAATTAATAAATGAAACATTTGTGCCATTTTCTATACAACTGAAATCAATTCATAGATTTTGGAACTATTATTCGTAACAAAGTCTTTGTGTGCTGTCTTAATGTCGGGAAGGTATATTTTTAACTCGAATAGTATCTGACGAACGAAATTAGGTGCATCTAATCTTGAGGAATACTGCGTTTTAATGCAAACGACTGTGTTTCCGTTTATCGACTATTGTAACGGAAATGTAACATTTGTACAACGTCCTCCGCCTTTTGTATTTTGCGACAGTCGATTCGGTTTATCTAGAATCGAAGACAATTTCGTGGATATATTTTAATTAAGTTTGAAGATTCCAACGAAATGCTTTCCGGCTACAACGGTCCGAAATACCAATAAGAATTTCATATTATTCAGTTGTAACGATCAAAGGAAATAAAAAATTTCATTTTCTTCTCTATCGATATTGTGTTTATCAATACGACTGTGCCGAATAAATAATTTCTTTTATGTTAACCATTCAATGATTTTAATAGTAATGTAGGATTATTTTCCAGAAATTGATGATACGATAGAAAGAACTTGTTATTAGTATTCATCCACGCTTAATGCCCGGGTATTTTGCAATGTGACGATAGAATTGATGCAATCTATCTGCAATTTCATAATTATAACTGTACTTTTTTTCTACGACGATAGCAAATTATTCACAATTATTTTACAATATTCAACGCTAATGCAAAAAATAGTGCAGTAACTAATAGCTAGAAAAAAAGTGCCGTTATAACGCATTAGATTAATATTCATTAATTACGAATGCATAAAGAAACGAGTATCATATTAGAAGTGTGTACAATTATAACTGGATTCATAATCATCTCGTCCGATTAAAGTTTAATCTATACAAAAGCTCTTGTAGAAAAATCGTTCCGATGGTAAAATTGTCTTAGCGTACCCTTTATCTGCATATATAATCGATTTTCATATTGTAGCGTCAGACTTGATTGCTTATTATCGTAATTCTTACAAATTGGCTTGCGGTTCCATGGTTTCCCTTGTTCTTTTTCGTTATAAATTTATAATATATTGTTTCGACGGTAGGATAGTATTGATTTGAAACTTTTCGAAAGGATAGTTCAAGCCCGAGGTCAGTAATTGTAGAACGAAAGTATGTATGCATTTGAGTGCGAGTTTATTTGAAAAGGTCGTGACATGTGAAAAGATATTAATTCGATTTTATTGACTATTGTTGGTACCTTATTATAATTTCTTCTTTTTCGTTAAATATTTACGGTAAAATGATTCTATGATTTTGATGCATTTTTTTTTTGCTCAAGAATATTGTTATAAAAATATGTTCTATAAGAAAACGGTAAATTATTACTTATGCCTTTGGAGACTTTAAGGAAGCACCACATCTTACATCTGATTTTTTTTTAATAGCAATTCTCAAATAGACTTACTATAGTTGGTTTAAGCGTTTTTTTTTTTTTTGTATAGTTACCCACATCCATCATTAATTAGGCATGTAGAAATTAGTTCTTTGCCATGTATTACCAGCGTATGCTCAAGATTTTTTCTTTCCGATGCGTTATTGAGATTAAGCCTTGCGCACATATAGCGAGACATTACACTTCGTCTACATTTACTTTGCCAAGGCTTCGTACGTAATTTTTAACAGATAAAACATGTTCAAGTCCTTTATGTTGAGTTTTACTCAACGTTCAGATGGGAAGAAAATTAATAGATTTTTTACAGAAATAAACATTTTACCATTAAATACGGATACCATTCTGGATACGATTCTTGACAGTATCGAAGTTTCACCAAATGCACAATTAACAATTGACGAAAACTTGTTTGCTTTATGTAAGATTTCTGCAAGGGGTCTGCAGCAACTTAGGAATAGACGTACTATAATAAGACACTTGCTTTCGAGCGAGCACCGTGTTTATTAGAAGATATAACAACATCTAAGAAGCGCGCTCGCCACCATGGAAATGGGTCATATAAATTATTAGAACGCGAATATTATTATTACGATCAATTCTTCACATTACCAACGAGATGTACTAGCATTATAAGTGAAATCTTTAAATATAAAGACGAAAGAGAAGAAATTTTTGTGCACTCTCCGTCCGTTTTGGGCGTACAATGTCGTACGAAAGGTATTTAAAATTGCCAATTAGTTTTTCTTGATAATGAGAAATTAGGCGGTCACGGTGCATGACCACATCAACCGTACAATTACAGGTAAAACTTTATTGTTTATGTAATTTGTTTAGTCACTTTCGTTCGTTCACTCGTTGGCGATTCCAAGAGTATACTTTAATGTAATGAATGGAAGCTATTTTCGGTCCTTGAATTTTCTTATGCTATAGCGAGTGTAGCACAATAGCACGCATATTATTGTGACGTCCCTGATGATTTAGTTTTTTTTTTTATATAGATAATATAAATTAACAAAATTGATTTGATGGTACAAAATGCTCGCGATTATAAGATGACAGTTTCAAAGCGCCTATTCACTTATTCTAATTTTATCTTTAACGTGTGGGTCTAACGTAATGTTAAATTTGCGAGACACGTTTTCGAGAGGTTCTGGAGCCACTCGCTAGGGTTTTTATATAGGTGCTGGAGGAGCCAAGACAAGAACCAGTGAATGCGCGCGAAAGTACGCAAATGTCTTTACGTACCCAGAGCCTCAAGTATATCATTTTTGTAAAAATCTCATTACCTTTCACTAAATTGATCGCTTAGGTACTTGAAAAATGTCATAAGTTATGATATCAGTAAGAACTAAGGAACTTAATTAATAGGAAAGAGGTAAAGTAGATTTGGGCTACAGGAAAATTAAGTCACATTTTTCTAAAGTAAAACCAAAGGGTAACATTATATGTGATAAGCAGGGTAAGGAACTCACAGAAAATAAGGAAAAAGCTAGAAGATGGAAGGAGTATCTTGAAGATTTATATAAAGGTAGGCAGGACATGGAGGAGCTAGAAAGTGTGGAACAGATAGATGAGGATGACTTAGGTCCTAGTATACTTAGGTCAGAGTTTCATAGAGCATTAAATGATTTACGGAATAACAAAGCAGCGGGGATTAATATGATACCAGCCGAATTAATAAAACACGCAGGGGGAAAAATGCAGGAGCGATTATACAGGTTAGTTTGTAAAATATATGAGAAGGGAGAAGTACCACAGGATTTTCAGCGTAGTAGAATAGTAACAATGCCGAAGAAAATAGGAGCTAATTTGTGTGAGAACTGTAGGACCATTAGTCTACTATCACATGCATCGAAGATATTGCTAAAGATTATTTATAGGAGATTAGAAAATAAAGTAGAGGAAAGGCTAGGAGAAGATCAGTTTGGTTTTAGGAAAAACAGAGGGACGAGAGAGGCGATTTTAGCACTAAGAACGGTAGTAGAAAAAATAATGAGGGTAGGAAAGGTAACTTGCATAGCTTTTGTAGATTTAGAAAAGGCATTTGATAATGTAGATTGGGACATAATGTTTAGAATTTTAAAAGAAACGGGTATAGATTATAAGGATAGGAGAATAATTTTTAATTTATATAAACACCAAACTGCCTTAGTTAGAATTGAGGGGGAAGAAGAGGTAGCAAAAATATGGAAGGGAGTTCGACAGGGATGTACACTTTCACCGTTATTATTTAATCTATATATAGAAGATGCAATAAACAAAGTAAAAGAAGAGTATAGTGTAGGTGTGAATGTACAGGGAGAGAAAATATATATGTTGAGATTCGCCGACGATATAGCTATATTGGAAGAAAGCGAAAAGAATTTGGAAAGGGTATTGAATGGTATGCAGGCAGTATTGACTAGGGATTTTAACATGAAAATAAATATAGGTAAAACTAAAGTGATGAGGTGTGACAAAAAGGAATGCAGTAGAAAAATGAGGATCTCAATAGGAGATAATAGAATCGAAGAAGTGTCAGATTTTTGTTATTTAGGCAGTAGAATCACAAAAGATAATCGAAGCAAGGTAGATATAAAGTGTAGGATAGCACAGGGTAGGAAGGCATTCGTAGAAAAGGAACAGATTTTAAGATCAAATATTGACTTGGGTATTAGAAAAAGATTACTGAAGGTATATGTTTGGAGTGTAGCACTGTACGGGTGTGAGGCGTGGACTATAGGAAAGGAAGAGAAGCGTAGATTACAAGCATTCGAAATGTGGTGTTATAGGAGGATGATGAGGATTGGTTGGGAAGATAAAGTAACAAATGAAGCTGTACTAGAGTTAGTAGGGGAGAAGAGAAGTATCTGGAGAGTGTTACAGCGTAGGAGAGACAGATTAGTAGGGCATATTCTTAGGCATGGGGGGATTATGCAATTGATCATAGAAGGTAGAGTGGAGGAAAAGAGAGGGGTAGGTAGGCCTAGATTGGAGTATGTGAGTCAGATAGTTGAAGACGTTGAGATGAATAGCTATAGGGAGATGAAGGGATTAACTCAGGATAGATCGGCATGGCGTGCTGTTTCCAACCAATCTTTAGGATTGCGGACTCTTTAACTAACTATGATATCAGTATAAGATTCGTTACATTAAGAAGTGCAACTTATAATGTAACTACATATAACTGTTTTTGATGGTCGTAACTGTTTTTAATGATACAAAAATTGTTTGTAGAAAATGCAGAAGCTACAACTACAAAATTGTATATATCTTGATTGGTGTCCATTTTTATAAGGTTACAAGGAACATAAGGTTACACGGTCAAATTTCTGCAAAATAAATATAATAAAAAATAAAGTACACCAACATCGTACTAAAAAACAAAATTGTAAAACGTTATATTAAAATATGAATGATGATTAATATTTGCAACATTTCAACTAAACGCTGTAATTGATAATTTTCTCCCGAAGATGTTTTTTTTATAAGAAACCGAAACTCGTAGAGAATATAAATAAAAATAATGTATAAGGCAGTATTTTCTTTTATTTTGCACAAATTTGACCATATTACAAAAATGCAAGTTCTTACATCTACATATTCTATAATTATAAATATAAGTACTAGAACTTATTCAAAACATTTATATTACTCTTAAATTACTTATTACAAATATGTTTAAAAAATGTCAGTGAAATCAATTGGTTCTAGTTTTCACATTTATATTTTCTTCGTAACGTGTAATTTAATTTTAGTTAGTTTCTATTACCTTCTATAATGAATTGGGTAATCTCTAAAATATTACACTGTAATATCTTGCAAATATTTCTCTTCTCCCCTACCAACTCATGCTTTTAGTAATTTATTATTTAAAAACCTGAATCGATATTTGATCTTAAAATTTGCTCCTTTTCTACGAATGCTTTCCTAACCTACGCTATCCTAAATTTTATGCCTACCCTCGAATATCCTTCGTAATTCTGCTTGTTAATCATTACTTCCCGCATGCCATTTAATACCTGTTCGAAACTCCGCTCCCTTTCTTCCAAGATGGCTATATCATCGGCGTACCTCTTCTTTAATTTACGATTACTTCTTTTATTTCAGAGTATCACACACTGTACGTACATTAACTGGGCAATTAAATATAATTATTGCATATATAGTTAATAGATACATCGTGAGCATTGTTTTCTCTTCTTCGTTGGCTTTAACATCCAATTTTCTGACACCATTTTACATATAACATAATTTTACTTACGCATTTTATATTGTAATAGTATTTGTCTTTATGTACAATTTTTCGCGAAAAGTAATCACAATAGTTTCTTTATAAATTTTGTTGGAGAAAACATGCAGATTTTACCTTTCTTGTCAAATATCGTTAATTAAAGATACGGCTGGTAATATATTAATTTAAAAAAAATAGATATCGTAGTTTGATTGTTGTACGAGTCGCTTATATTCGTAAAATTTTCGATTAACTCAATGTTAAGATAGATTTTAAACATGTATATATTTTTTTCATTTGTTTGCATGTAGAAAATCTCACAAATCTCTTTAAAATATCTAATCATTTATAACTTGTGGCGTATTAAGTGAAACGTTGCGAGAGAAAATTCGCCAGGCATTTAAAATGATTATTTAATTCGTATTGTATATAATATTTTGTTCACATCTTTCGTATTCATATTTCTTTCGTTTAGTGTTGTTGAATACAATGCATTACTCTAGATGGCAGTTTTCTCACAGCCTAACACCACAAATGCCAGAAGCATTTGCATAACGATTTTCGTTCTTCTGTTCCCATCATGTCAGAGAGCGTAGAATATCTTAAATTTCTGCACAAATGATTTAATTAGCAACCGTAATAGTACAGTAAAATATTTAAATATAATACTAACGGCTTGTTAGCGTTATAATAGAAATGCATGCAAAGGAAACACGAAGAATTGGGCTCAAGCATATCATTTAAATTAAATTTTTCATATTTTTTGTCATTGCAGAAAACATTGCTTTTGTTGCCAAAACTTGTAAATAAACAAACATACCTTTATTTGTTGTAGATTTTTTTTTAAATTTTATTAACAAAAAAAGTTGCTTTTCTCTTGAACAAGAGTAACAACAATAGCATTAAAATTTATCAACGTGTTTTGTTAAATATGAATTTAAATTGCCCACACCTCTACATATATTCAGGTCTTTCACCTATTCGTTTTTATTCACCAACAATTGCTCTTTTATTGGCTTCAATTCGTTTTATATTATCCTCGATTGCTGTCGATAAAGTAGACCATTAATTTTAAAACTTCTTGATTTGTACTTTCATTTAATTCAAATCATGTTAACATATGATGTTATGTTATTATGATTTGTAAATCTCTTTTAGAAAGTGCTAAATCCAAGGATGCCTAAAGCGGTCGATATATACCTGAGGTTTTATGAAATTTTGAAAAGCATCGATAGCACTAGAGATTGGAAATTTATAATCAAGTTAAATGGGTTATTGTGTGGGATAAATGTATAATTCCTTTGATCTGCCCCCAATATTCTACCCAAATGGTAGGAAAGAAAATTTAACCAAGTATCGCAATTGTGAAAAACTTGATTAAAACATCGGTACCGGTTTCGAGAAAACGTAGTTTCTCATCTTCAGCCGATAATCGTTTTTACACTACAAAAAAAAACATATAAAATAGCTATTCTTATAAAATTATAAATAACATGATTGATTTCAATAAAAAATCTGGTATTTATGAAATATCTTGTTCTAGTTGTCCTAACGTATATATAGAAGACAAACACGTACACCAATTGAAACTAGATTTAAGGAGGAGCATTTAACTCATTTCAGATTACATAGAAAAAATAAAAGTGCTGTAGCCGAGCATATAGGTGAATCAATATTGATCAATAAAGTTTATATCAGATAATATGAGTACTTACAACTAATATTACTACATCTTCGTTAATAATTAAGTAAAAGTCATTTATGGTAACAAATTAGGAACTACCATCGCTGGATGAAAAAGTTATAAATTTTGATTTAAACTATAAGTGATCGAAAAATAAATGGGTTTTTAATTTCTGATAATTTTTAAATAATAAGGATAAAACTATTATGTGCAAATTTTTGGAGAAAAAAATTCTAAAGGGGTTCATTAAATGAATATTTTTTATAGGGGATCAAATAAGGCTGTGATCTTTGAATATTTCAATTTGAGATTGCCAATATATTTGCTACAGAGTTAATCGTTCGCTTTTAAAAATATCAACAAAATTTTATGTTTTCCTTTGATAATTTGGCCAACCAACATTACAAATTACCTATTTACACAATAAAAATTTGCTATTAGATATTTATAGCTCGCGAATTGGCTTCAGATCATCGACTTTTATACATGTATAATCTGAAATTATCTATTGCAGAACTAATTACGTAACGTAATTAAGGTTTGCGAAATCTTCGTGACGCTTTTCTACTAGCGCGTAATATAGACACACAGCCAACATCCAAATTTAAAATAACGCGTCCATCCCATTGCCGTTTTTTTTTACGATGATTGTTGATTCAATCTTCTTAGCCAACAGTTTACTCGATGCGATGATGTTCATATACATCGCAGCAAGTTCACCATTTAGTATGTTTGCATTGCAGTTAAACTACAGTTCGCGAAACTTGTTATTAATTATTGCTATTCTGCAATTCGCAACATATTAAACACGCGTGTGTGGTCATTGTGCGTAACTGAAGAAGCACTGGGCGGGTCAATAGGTGATTAAATAGTAGATGATTCATGATTTTGGTAATTATACGAATTATTATATAAATATTGTCGCAATATGAAACTATTATATTTTATGATAGCAGATATGTTGAATATGTTTGCCATTTTATCATTTTTTTAGTACTTTTTTTAATTCGTATCTATTATTATTATAGGAGCGTTCGTTTTTAGTTGAAGATGCATTTATTTTTGTATAGCTGCTAATAGGCGAAACTTGCCAATTTTTTTTTTGGGGATTTAGTAGTGCAGAAAAACAACGTCACAAAGGCAGCTGACTCATATTTTCTGCAACTAATAAGATTTCTCCTATTTAATTAAAGAAAATTTCTTACGGTAATCTATTAACGAAATTTATTTTCTATTACACAAAATTCATAATCATAGTGCAATTTTTAAAATATCAATAAATATCTGTTTGTATATCATCACTTTATTCTTAATAAATCTTTAAAAATTATCCATAATTCGTGGAAATTTATATTTTTAGAATTTTTAATGCAGATTTCTTTTTTTATTAGTACTTTCATTTTATTATATTTAACTGTTCCTTGCGTAAACAAAAAATACGATTTTGCATTATATACATATATTTTGCATTATTGATTTTTACATTATTTTTTCCCTATAGGTTTTGACTGGAATCAAATTTGAGCTCTTAACTAAATCGGACAGGAAGGAGCGTATTAACTCAACCGCAATTCGGTTAATTATAACTGCATAAAAGCCATCATCCCTTTCTTTCGTACACACATAAAAAGTTGTTCAATTAACACGCGAGAGAATGGATTATTTAAACTTCGAATAGAAATATTGAAAGCAAAGCCCTTATTGATTTCCAATCTTGCACACATGTTTATTAATGTTGTACATTGCAACTGAAATGAATTCTAAAAATACCTTGTAGCGTAGAAAGCGCCGCACTTGCTTTGTCTTTTGCAATTTACGCATTGTTGTTCTATTTTAGAAATTATAACTTCGGTAATCGCTATAATGCGACATTAAATTAATCTATGCAATAAACACGTCCAGTATAGCTTTTCCATTTGGAAAATCTATTTTCGAACGTCGCGTGTGTAAAATGGAATCGTCCAATCTCGAGGATTTGTTTTTATAATTTTTTAATAAATCACCGTATTGACCCGAATATAAGTCGACGTTTGAAATATCATTAAAAAACAAATATTCGGGCATAATATTTATGTTTCTGTTTATATTTCCTTACTTGCATTCCTTAATAAATTGTAAAACAATTTTTAATGTTTTTTTTTGTTGAAACATTGTATGTCTAATCGAAGTCTTAAAAAATATGTTTTTTTCTGATCCTTTCGGTAATAAATGGGACTCGTCTTATATTCGGGCTAAAACGGTAATAAAAAATTACGTTGCGATTTATATATCATTAGGTCTTACGAATATCAAAGATGAAAAATGTAGTATTGTGGGCTATCAATAATTGTTGATATAATCCAATATCATCCCTAAAACCTAAGTTTACTTATAAAGTATTTGTTTGAAATGAGCCCATTATTAATGAATTGGTTTATTTATCTTCCCATCTGCGCTGCCTTGTTTAAATAATCTGATATTTAAGGTTACGATAAATAACATGATTAAATTTAACATATTTGTGAACTTGATTTGCATTCGAATTTTTTTGCGGTGAGAATTTTGTATCTATTGTAAATTGAATCTTGCAGATTCTTTAACGACTCGCCAACACAACAAACACCATTCCTCCTCTTGCAACAACCACAGCCACAACATCCACCACGATAACAGCAGCAGCGTGTCTCCGAACGCGACTTCCGCACAACTCCTCAACGTCAACAATAATGCCATCGCCGCGACCCTGGCCAAAGGTCAAACGACACCGACGATTCATTGCAGTAGTCCTCCGCAGACACGGCGCACGCAAGCACGCAACCTGACTAGTACCACCACAGCGAAGACTGCCATCTCACCGCAACAAAGCCGAAACGCCCAAGCGGCGGAGATCTTTAGGGATGCCACAAGGGCAGCCGAGGCTCTGGCTGTGTTGGTTCAACACTTGGTCTTCGAGGTGAGAATCATGTCTCGTTAGTGGAAATTGTTTTTCTCTTGTTGATACGTTTTTAATTAAGCTTGTAATTACGAAATGCGAAAAGCACATTTTCGTGGAATGGGAGCAGAATTTTGAGCGAGTATGAAATTGTATGCTGGAAGGTACTAATTGGACATGGTAATATGAAAAATAAATAATTAAACTCTGGCCGCGAGGTGTGAAATGAGAGAAAACAGGCGAAAGAATAAGGTTGAAATAGAATGTTGTCAGCTTCTTGATATTTAGGAAGTAAAATTACAAAGCACAATCTAAATTAAATAAATATATGCATATATATTTAGAAAAAGAGCGAATTTTAAGGTTTAATATTATCTTGGGTATTAGAAAAGTATTATTAAAAGCATATATATAAGTATGATTACGAGATATGGACAAAAACATAAGAAAACATTACTATTTGATTGCTCAAATCAAAAATCATTTTATCGAGAGTAGAGTAAACAGTATATCTACGTCTGGACGATAAATTGGACTTTAATGAAATAATTGCAAGTTATAAAGTGAAGAATTTCTCTCGGAATCACCATTCTTCCGGCCTGATGGTTTACAGCATACTTCAAATAGCCAATTTAGCGATTTTGTTGGTTTGAAACATTTCAATTTATGACATAACACCCGGAGGTGCTATTTTTGCAAATATTATATTTTTACTGCTTATAAATTAAAAATTTTACGTTTCAATTTTTTTGTTGTTGATTTATTTTTATTATATTGATTTATTCCGCAATGTAAATGTTAATTTGACCATGATTAAAGTAAATCTTCAATGGATATGCTAATTTCTACTTGAATTTGTGTATTATTTGAGACTTTGCGAAAATAAGAGATGTGAAATAGCGTGCGGTGAATTGACCCCCCCCCTTCCACTACATATCAAATAGGTTTTTTTTACCTAGAGCCAGTGAAAGGTGCTTTATTTAAATAGCATTCGTACCATCTAAGGAAAACTACCGTTATGGTAAACAAATGTGTCTTGAGAAATTATAATAAATTATAAAAATTTAAGTTTACTGTTATTTGGGTCGATCAAAGTCCGAATATAGTTCGGATCTAAAAAAAAAAGAAAGTACTTTTGGTCTACTCCTTGATTAATTACAGCTTTTAATTTCAGTTTAATTTTCATTTAAATATAGAATAATAAGTAGAAAATTTAAAATATATAAAACATTTCATAGCTCAATCATATTTTCAATGCAGACTAGAAAGTGCATAAAACAAAAACAAAATTTTAATCATTTCTGTGGTATACAAGCGCTTATATTATATATATCACACATTTCCTATTTTTACTCAGCAATGTCCTCTTAACTATTGTATATATAAAATTAATTATAAAATGAAGGACAGTCACGTAAACATTATTGCCGCTATAATGTTTTTTATTATAACGAAGGAACCTGTTATTAACATTTAAACATATTTAATATACGCTTTTCGATGTGTAGAACGCATTTATATTTTATAAGAATCTATGTCAATGACGACAATCTTGCGAAATCGACTTCCTTTAAATAATGTATGTTGTATATTGAAATGCAACTACATGTGTTTCGCAGATATTAAATTTGAAAAGAATTGATTATATGGCTGTATAGAAATTCGCATCAAATTTCCCATTGTAGACATGGAAATTTATCGTCGGCTGAGAACAACTTTATTATATACTGTGGAGTATATAATAATATTCTTATTACTCGTATTTGAACATACGTTTTTAATATTACCATATTACCAAAAAGTACTGATATGTTTTTGTTCCACAACTGGAAGTAGTAGTAACTCTAAATTAACTTAAGTAACTGCAATAAAAGATCAATACACTATCTAGGTAATTTTCTATTATATTTGTTTGACTCTTCTTTACATAAGTCTTCTTAGTTATTTGATAAAGAAGTGAAGACGCTAAAGTAAAAGTATTCACGTCGAATTTATGTAGGCTAGTTATGAAGAAATTTTCAAGTGACAGAAATGTGTATAGTGGCATAAATTTAAAAAATCACAAATACCTTAAAGTGCCAAAACATCTAAAATAACAGAAATGTTATATAAAACATCACCCAAACACCGTAACACAAAGCATTGTACAGCAGTCCCAGAGGTAAATTTATTTGTTATATTATTGTGCTACTGAAGATGGGGGCATAGCCTCCGAAATGCGCTATAGCAAATAAATGCTTTGTGTTACGGTTTTTGAGTGATGTTTCATACAATTATTTAACGCCGTAGTGACAATTTTACAACAGAAATATTGTATATTTATTATTTGGACTCTCCTATATGAAGATCACATGGTCATTTTTATTAATATATTTTATGGAGTGTCAGATACAGGAAAATATCATATTCCCCTTTCAGGTTGATGCATTCCAGGCGCCGATCCTTAAGCAGCAGGTGACGATTATGCGATGCGATGTGGACACAGCGCGCACCACCTGCACCCAGCTGAGGGAGACCATCCGGGAGCAGAACGTCCAGTTCACAGAAGCTTTCGATTGCGAACGGACCAAATGGAAAGCGGAATTAATTCAGCTCAAAAAATCGGACACCGATAAACTAGAGAAAGGTATTTGGCGCGCACACACACACACACATTCTCAAAGTTCTATTGTATCGAATTCGACCGAATGACTTCTTATTATTCGCATTGGTTATTGGATGCTTTTGTTGCCAGTTTTAATTTCGAATCATGCGTATTGTTCACCTACCATTGTAGAGACTTTTTGTTGTTGTTGAGAATAGATTTCAAGTCTTAATTGGAACTCATGTACCGTGTATAATTTAATTCCCGTACAGATTGAATAAGTTAAAGATCGCTTATAATAAATGTAAACGCTCTATTTACATGCAGTGTATATTTTTTGCAGACAACGAATCTAGTTCAGCAAACTGATGACCGAATTATATTCGCATTTGTTATGAAGTTAGAAATAAATTAAAATTTCGTGGCGAATCATCACAACTAATTACTTTAATATTGCTTTTGATCACTTAATGTTATTTATGGTCCAACTCTCGGTATTTTCTCTTTCTAGTTGCGAAAGAACGAGATGATTTAGACCATGTAGTACAAACGTTGAAAAGTCAGATGCAAAAACTGCAAAAGATTCACGAAGAACAGTTGGAAATACTGCGTGAGGAAAATGACGCTATTCGCGATCAATTAGACGAAAGGAATCTGGAAATTGTCTGCTTGCAGAAACATCAACAGCGACACTACATTGTAGCGGATCGCTTTGATAAAACCACCTACACGGAATCGGTGACATTAAATGAATTAATTACTGAAAACTACGAAGGCGATCCCAACAGTCAAGTAAGGTTTTAATTATTTTGTTGCAATTCAATTGACACGACGAGCGTACTATTTCATATTTATTATATTTCGTTAATTTTCTAATGTAATACATTCAATATCTATAAATAACGCGATATACACTGTCTTATTTTAAAAATAGGCATACGCTCCAAGAATCTAAATATATTAAGGTATCAAATTAAATGTTTACCAAATTAAAATCTGAACCCCTAGCACTGTACTCCATAAAAAATAATAGTTATACCGAATTTGGTAAATGTTCACCAAATGTATACTGGGTATTACTACTGTTATTTTTTTGTCAGAAAAAGAGCCTTAGAATTAGTCGTGAATTATTAATTTTAATTTCAGTTCCAATATCATATAAAAAATAACATAATTATGATTACATTTTCGCCGTTTTAAAAATACGTAGTCTTACGTTTGGTAAATATTATTTTGCATACAAAGAGACTTACCAGAAGTAAATATCTGGTTATTGATTTAAAATTCGATATCGTCTAAAATTTGGTGAACATTTACTATTTTTAGGAAACGAAAAGTTTTTTTTTTACTGGCAAATAATATAATAGAGTAAAAAGAAGTAAATATCTAGTTAACACCTTAAGATTAAATATGGTGTAAAAATTGGTGAACATTTGCTATTTTCGGGAAACAAAAGTATTTTTTTGTGTACATATTTTCATTAAATTTGGTAAGCAGTTAAACACAAGCTATATATTTATATAAAAATCATTTCTTTAACGTTTTTTTTTTTAATTGTTATACGACTTTAGGCAGTAGAATCACAAAAGATAATCGAAGCAAGGTAGATATAAAGTGTAGGATAGCACAGGGTAGGAAGGCATTCGTAGAAAAAGAACAGATTTTAAGATCAAATATTGACTTGGGTATTAGAAAAAGATTACTGAAGGTATATGTTTGGAGTGTAGCACTGTACGGGTGTGAGGCGTGGACTATAGGAAAGGAAGAGAAGCGTAGATTAGAAGCACTTGAAATGTGGTGTTATAGGAGGATGATGAGGATTGGTTGGGAAGATAAAGTAACAAATGAAGCTGTACTAGAGTTAGTAGGGGAGAAGAGAAGTATCTGGAGAGTGTTACAGCGTAGGAGAGACAGATTAGTAGGGCATATTCTTAGGCATGGGGGGATTATGCAATTGATCATAGAAGGTAGAGTGGAGGGAAAGAGAGGGGTAGGTAGGCCTAGATTGGAGTATGTGAGTCAGATAGTTGAAGACGTTGAGATGAATAGCTATAGGGAGATGAAGGGATTAGCTCAGGATAGATCGGCATGGCGTGCTGTTTCCAACCAATCTTTAGGATTGCGGACTCTTTAACTATACGACTTTTTTATTTATATTATATTTAGGAAGTGCAATCGCTGCGTGCCGTATTAGATCTGAAACAAGCCGAAAATAGCGAACTTAGAAAAGCGCTAGCAGAAACCGTTCAGAAATGCGAACGGTTACCAGCGGTAGAAGAAAAATTGTCAACACGAACAGCCCGCTGTGAAGATCTTGACTTGCAGCTCAAAAGACAAAGAGAAATCGAACAGTAAGTAACAATATTGATGTATTTATTAATTCAAAAAAAAGAAAATTATAAAATATTAACAGAAATTTGAATAGAAAAAATACAGATATATTAAAATACACACAATTACAAAGTAAATTGGATAATTTAGTGTGTTGTGCTGGAATATACTATTAATTCTAATGATTATGAGAATGGGTCTTCTTAAATTTTATCTCGTATTTTTAGCCAATTGCTAGCGGAAATAAAGAAGCTAAAGGACTCGATCAAGGACGAATCCAATCAGAAACGCCGTCTCAGCCAATACAACGAAGAATTGCAATGGAAACTGAAGCAATGCAAAGAGGTTATATCGAAAGTGATGGAGCAGGCGACGGTGGAAGAGCAACAACAGCACCTAAGCCGGTCCGCCGCCCTCAATTCCAGTTTCTCCGAGAAGAATTACCACAATACATACGCTAGTAATACGTCTTGCGTTGACTCGCTATCGTCCTCTCCGAGACATCTGGCTAGCTTGGATAGATCGAATTCGTTCAGAGGGCGGAGCAATAGCAATCTGAGCGAACAATCTGTGTTTAGTAACAGTAAGTTCCAAAATATATTTGAGATGAAGAAGAGATCGAAATATGTTAATCATGAAATGAGACGTTACAGATTTTTTGTTGGAAATAAACAGATTGTAAAAATATCGATTTTATCGTGTACAGTTAAAAAAAAATCATAGATTTTCTAAAACTTAATATCGAATTCGTAATGGTATTTAAGAAGCTTTTCTAATTTGCAATTTTATTATAAATATGCTACTTTTTATCACAAACAAATGTTACAGCGGAAAAAAGTGAAACCGTCGATTATATATAATTATTAATTATGTATTTTACTAATTAATTGAAAATTATTATAAACCTCAATACGCATATTTTTTTCATATAAAATAGTTAATTTCATTTTTATTTCATTGGCATTTTACATTAGACAAAACAATAAAGAGAAATTGTATTCTCTAGAATAATTATAAACGACGTAGAATTTATTATTACGCACATGATGGTTACAACAGAAATGGTGAAAGCTAAGAAAATTATATTATTTGAACATTTCCAAGTAACGTCGTACGTACAATTTCCATTATTCCACATGTAATATTTTAAGTATCGTCTATGGACCGTGTAGAAATTTAATGGAACATAACTTTATAAATTTTAACATCTTTCGAGGAGCGTGAAATATATTTAAATTAATATGCAAAATATGACGTAAGAATTAGTTTCGCTGATATAATTTTGATTTCATCATAGAAATAGAATATTTTGATCCGCTTCATAAATTAATATATTGCGAGTATAAATTATCTATTACAAGATCGGTGTGAAACAACCATCTTCGTAATATCCAGGTGTACACTAGAAAATCTAACCCGATAGATTATTTTAAAATTATCACTATTGTAAATAAAGCATTACAGCAAAGTAATAAAGTAATCAAGCTAAGCATTAAATATCTAGATGCGCGCATTTAATAATATATAATTTTAAAGTAACATAATACCTCTAATAGTCTTGCTAATTTTCTAGGAAATCTCAAAGATTTTATTGATTTGAATAAAAAGTCTGGTATTTATGAAAAATCTTGTTCTAGTTATCCTAAGGCATATAGGACAAACACGTAGACATATTGAAACTAGATTTAAGTATCATTTAGCTCATTTCAGATTAAATAGAAATGATAAAAGTGCTGTAGCCAAGCATATTTTTCTGGTATTTATGAATTACCTTGTTCTAGTTGTCCTAAAGTATATATATATAGGACAAACACGTAGACCTATTGAAACTAAATTTAAGGAATATTTAGCTTATTTCGTATTAAATAGAAAGGATAAAAGTGCTGTAGCCGAGAATATTTTTGATCATTCAGGTCATAGTATTGAAATTAGTTCACTTAAATTGCTTAAATGTGTTTTGAATGTTTTGAATGTCTTTCCGATTTAAATGCTTACGAAAATATAAATTCAAATCAAATTTAATGAATTTAGATTCATCCATCTTGCCTAATTTCATTTCTTTATTACCGACTATTTTTTAAAATTTATCTTTATTTTTGTTATTTTAGATTTGATAAACCAATATTTATTGTTGTTACTTGTTAGTTTCGTTTATTGTTAATTTGTATTGTTTAAAAGATTTATATGCCATTTTTTAAAAAACCTTGTCATGTCATGTTGACAGGTATTTGATTTAGTTTTTATCTGTGCTACTGAAGATGGGGACATAGCGTTCGAAATACGCATCTAGCAGCTATTACATCCTTTGGGTCATATTCAAATATCACCAAAAATAAGTTAAATATGAACATTTTTGTTATAAACAATTTTTTTTTTAAATATATATTAGTCAAGTAATTCAAAAAAAAAGTCAATTGATCGCCTAGCGAATTTTATTTACTCGTTCGTAAAATTATGATTTTTGAAAATACACTTTCAAAACTTCTCTCATTTACATTTCTGCCGCTATGAACAATTTCTTGATAGCTAGTCTATATAAATTTAATATCTATACTTTGTTTAATGCAAAGAACATTGACTAATTATGTGATCACCTTCTTTGAGAAAATTGCGAGCAAGTGTCGTACAAAAATCACCCAGATGATCAAATGTCACCAATTATCAGATATTTTATACAATCGCTAGATTATTATTTTTCTAATTCTCTAATAGCGTGCTCTCCATCGCCCACGTCCCCCAAAGTAAAAGGCGTCGTTACCAAATCGGACTCGGTTAGCTACGTGCTGGACATGGAAGAGAGCTCCGACGTGCTGGCGTCTCGCATTGTACGGCGTAGCTTTCGCACCAACTCGTCCAATAACGCAGCGTCACTGTCGAGAGTCGCCGGTGATAATAGCGCACATGGCTGGTCGACATTGGGTGGTACTCCCAGTCCGAAGCAGAGGAGTCCCACTAATGGCAGTACCACCAGTGCGGGTAGAAGGGCGCCTTCGTCGTCGGTTGGGCATGGCAATAGTGAGACGAAAAAGTACCTCAGGTCGAAATCGATGACAGTACAGAGAACATCGGAAAGTGCATGGTAAGTATAGTAGTAGTAGTAGTAGTAGTAGTGCTTTATTCATATGCCATTGGTGTACATACACATATACAACAACAACTATGTATTAAATTTTTAATTTAGCAGATCTGTTCGATCCTCTCGTAAGTTTTGGTATAGTTTAAGTTTAGATATAAGAAAACTCCTAAATCATGCCCTTTGTTAAGTTGTAATTGATACCTCTTGGAGATTCATTGTATTTTGCACGTTATTTTGACATATCTATATTTCAACACTATTTTGCGTATAACAGTATTTCTTGAATGTTCTTTATTATGCAGATAGCTTTCTTTCTACCTCAGTTAAATGTTCGAGTTATTGATTTAAGGATGGGCGAAATTGATCAAGTAAAAGTGGAGAGCTGGAAAAAAACGGGTGAAAAAGTTATAAAAGTGGAGAACGAGTATCGCTTGGGCAATTACAACAATGGGGGCACTGTAAGTGTCATTATTCAACTAGACGACGATAGTGATACAGACTGATAATAAAAAATTAGAATAGTGTGTGTTGCTTATAAAGTATTTCTAATTATTATATTGATATATTGCTTCTATATACACCTATTTACTTAAAGAAAACTGTTTTAAAAATATTGCAATATTGTGACAATCTATTGTGTCCTCAATGCGGCTCTTATATAACTAGACTTCCGCAGCGCTAACACCACTAGTGGCCTTAAGATTACAAATTTACAGTCGTATATATTAAGATATGCATGATTTACGAGTTTTCTTATATCTAAACTTAAACTATAATAGAATTCGAGACATTATAGATTGATCCAGCATGTTAGTATATACTAACTAAAAATTCCATTACAAATTCGAATCAATCTAAATTAAATAATACCATCATAAACAGCATTATTCGTGAAGAGAAATAAAAATACAATGTTTTATATCGCAGTTAAAAACGAGAATTTATTCGACCATATGCTTCGCTTATTAAGCATTATCAAGAAATGAATAACGAATTGTAGAAAAACTTATTTATAAATTAGATTTATTAAATCGACCTATTTTACTCGGAAGTTTCGTTTGGTATGGCCAATTAGGTACTTATTTGCGTCTTCGTGAAAATGATCTTGAACAATTAATGGGGTACAGTTATAACTACACATATTTAATTATTCCATTGCATTAGTTAGCAGAATGAAGAACAAATGTAATTAAAATGTTCTTAGTTACGAGTCAGATGACGAAATTGGTATTTTCGATATCTAAACTATTGAACAATATATACGAAAATATTTCTTCCTAGTAGTGACGCTGCAACGAATAACACAGCTGTAACCGAAGATGAGGAAGATGACGATGATGACGATATGGGAGTGTTCTGGCAGTTTAACCCTGCATCGAATAACGCGGAAAGACAAAAAACGCGATTATTACCAACGAATCAAACCAGCACTCCTTGTCATCGCTACCAGCCGCCTTTGTTGCGTTCCACGTCTTTGGAACCGAAACTGGAAACGTATAGACATCAAGTAGGTCTGAAACTATATTTCATGAGAATTTATTTGACTATAGTTTCGCTTAAGCATTATCAATAAATCAAAAACTAATTACAGAAAACTGATTTATATACAAACAATCTACCTAGAAATAATATCAAATAATGGGGAGGAGATTAGGTCTAATTAGTCATTAAATAAATTATAATTACAGTTTTTGTGGTGTTTATCATTTTCTATTGATTCGAGCAAATTTAATTTATGACTTTGAACAAACATGTAAAATTGTTAAATATCTATACTAGGAAAATTATGGCGAGATTCTAAAATATGGTTAGCCAAGTTCAAATTAGTTTTTTTTTAATGTATAACTATTAACATGTTCATTAAATCTAATTTTAAAGCTACTGCCTGTTTGGCCAAAAGTTTTTGCATTGCGTTGTAATCTGGACAATTAATCTTATACACTCCACTATGTTAAATTTATCTGTCTTATCTTTATGATTGAACAGCATGTAAGATGTTGAAACTATAGTCGAATAAATCCTCGTTTTTTACTTGTGATATAAAACATTGTATTTTTATTTCTCTTCCATAAATTAATTAGTTAAAAACTGCAGTGAAATCGTAATTTCATTAACCACAATGAACTATCAAAAAAACAAACGTAAGAGAAGTTCCGTGATCGAAACTAGGATAAAGTGCATTTTTGTATTGCAAATTTCGTATTTTTCTACTCTAAGGAGACCGATGACTCGGACGAAGAACAAATCCAGTTGCCGGCGTTGCCGAGGCAAGGTACCGTGCTACCACCGCCTCGCCACCTAGCCACCGATGCGTGTAATAGCGAAGACGACGATAATTCGTGCTCTTCTTCGACATCGTCCGCGGATCGTCTCTAATTCGACGGATGATGCGCGCGTACGAATATTTCAAGTACAATATCATTTCAAACACCCTGCGTGGTGAATGTATTGTATTCGAAAATGTTCAAATATCCTTTCTCGTTTTAGAGTATAAACATTGTTAATACATTGTCCTGTTTCTATCTCTATGGAACGTTACTATCGATTCTGTAAATAATTGGGATACTTCGTTGTTTATAAGAGATTAGTTTGTATGTTAACCGAAAGAAGGGTTCAATATATTTGTGGGTTGATTAAATCTATGACTAGTTTTAGAGCAGTTTACGTTTTTGTTGTAGAAAAAGTAACTTGCGTTAAAATATAAACACACTTCTCCGCTCACCGTCTTAATTAACATTTCCATTTACACACTAACTAGTTTGTAATTATGTTTCATGTATTTATTGAATGAGAATGTATTTAGCGAATAGATTGTAATATTGTATATTTTGTATTGTTTCTTATATATATTGTCCATTACATTGTGATTTCTCCCTTATTTGTACAGTACACATAAATATTTCATTTCCTAACAATCAGTATTATTACTATCGCGTTTATTTCAATTACATCACAATTTTATTTGTTGTTATCTATGAAAATGTTTACGTATTGTTTAGAGTATTGTCTAGTAGCATTGCTGCAGACATTAGTTCCACATTTATTTCTAATTACGATGATACATTTAGGTTGAAAAGAAAGCGAGGCATTGTAATTTTTAAGTTGTTCTTTTTCTCGCTGTAACATTTTATTTCCGCGTATTAACACTATTATATGCATTAAAACCATTCCACGTTTATTTTGAAACTTCTTTCACTTTCTTAGTGGGTTCTGTACACTTAGCAACTCATTTTTCGTTCCACTTATAATAAAAATATATATCCAGAGCATGTAGCGTCTAAAGTAGATAATGTTTTTTTTTTTATATTTCGTCCGATTCAATAATTATAAAACTAACAAGTAAATAATTATCGTTATTTTTGAATGTTTCAATTTATAGATTAATAATTATTTTAAGTGTTAGGACCAAAACCTTTTTAAAATTTATAAGAGAATATATTCATTATTACACATGGTTATATTATGATAGAATTATATGTATATTATCTAGCCGACAGAGTGTTGCATCTCATATTTTCAATTTTTAATTTATATAACACGATATTAATTCCTATGGTTATTTGTGAATAAAAGTTAGATATTGAATAAAATAACTTATTGATACCATTTTGCAGGTGTCTTAAAAAAAATCAAACTACTGTACTCTTAGATAAGATAATACACGCGAATTATAGATAATTACCAGAACGTTCGCTCGAACTTTGATTTATTGCAAATATTAACTATTGACATAAAATGTTTGAACTTTTCGATATTTTTGTAGTTTTCGCATCATTCGCTACTATATTCTTTGCAAACATATACAGCGGCAAAAGACACAATCACAAACCTATTCTAAATGTGTACCAACAAGAATCGGCATTCTTTTGGCCGAAAGTAATTACCGCCTTCTGTTTGATAAACGTAAAGAAGATATTTACAACGAGGCCGAAGAATTACAATGACTTGGACCTCCCTCACCAATTGTCCGCCACCAAAAAGGTAAAATACACGTGTCGTTATATTTTCAGTTGTTAAGTTAAAGAGTCCGCAATCCTAAAGATTGGTTGGAAACAGCACGCCATGCCGATCTATCCTGAGCTAATCCCTTCATCTCCCTATAGCTATTCATCTCAACGTCTTCAACTATCTGACTCACATACTCCAATCTAGGCCTACCTACCCCTCTCTTTCCCTCCACTCTACCTTCTATGATCAATTGCATAATCCCCCCATGTCTAAGGATATGCCCTACTAATCTGTCTCTCCTACGCTGTAACACTCCAGATACTTCTCTTCTCCCCTACTAACTCTAGTACAGCTTCATTTGTTACTTTATCTTCCCAACCAATCCTCATCATCCTCCTATAACACCACATTTCAAGTGCTTCTAATCTACGCTTCTCTTCCTTTCCTATAGTCCACGCCTCACACCCGTACAGTGCTACACTCCAAACATATACCTTCAGTAATCTTTTTCTAATACCCAAGTCAATATTTGATCTTAAAATCTGTTCTTTTTCTACGAATGCCTTCCTACCCTGTGCTATCCTACACTTTATATCTACCTTGCTTCGATTATCTTTTGTGATTCTACTGCCTAAATAACAAAAATCTGACACTTCTTCGATTCTATTATCTCCTATTGAGATCCTCATTTTTCTACTGCATTCCTTTTTGTCACACCTCATCACTTTAGTTTTACCTATATTTATTTTCATGTTAAAATCCCTAGTCAATACTGCCTGCATACCATTCAATACCCTTTCTAAATTCTTTTCGCTTTCTTCCAATATAGCTATATCGTCGGCGAATATTCAGTTGTATTAACTCTTTATTGAAAATAAATGTGGGCAAGACCAAAGTGATGAGGTGACAAGAAGGAATGCAGGCAACAAATGAGGATAAGAATAGGAGACGATAGAATAGAAGAAGTGTCAGACTTTTCTTATTTAGGACGTAGGATCACAAAGGATAACCGAAGTAAGGTAGATCTAAAATGTAGGATAGCACAGGGTAGGAAGGCATTCGTAGAAAAGGAGCTTATTATAAAATCAAATTATTAACTTGGGTGTTAGAAAAAGATTAGTAAAGGTGTATGTGTGGAGTGTAGCATTGTATGGGTGTGAGGCGTGGATTATAGAAAGAAAGGGGTAGGTAGGCCTAGATTGGAGTATGTGGGTCAGATAGTGGAGGACGTGTAGGATGAAAAGCTATAGGGAGATGGAAGGAGTTAGCTTAGGATAGATCGACAGATGGCGTGCTGTTTCCAACCAAACCTTAGTATTGACCACTACTTAACTAACTATTAACTGTTTGTTTTCTCAGGCGATTGATGCAGTTTATTTCAATGCTTCTAATCAGCGAGGTGACCACGTTGTCGTTGGAACTGCACGTCGCGGAGAAGGTATTGTCGACGCCTTCATGTACTTGAAACTCGGAGAAACCGACCTTGGCTTGATGGAAACACCATCTCTTCCTTCGACGACATACCAAGGCAATTTGGACGATGCCCACAACGCACCGTCATATAACATTGAATACAACGCTGCTGGCATTCGGGTGATATGCTTGGAAACGATGAAACATTGGCGCATTCGTTATAAAGGTGAGTGCTTAGAACTTGAAAAAGTATGCAATACCTTGTCTTAAAGAATAAGCAACTCCAAGGTTCGATAAAATCATTTTACGTATTAAAACAGTTGCAAGTTTCTCACTAGCTGCTTCCACTCGTCAATGTCTTACGCAATGCTTGTGTGGGGTCATGCTAGAGCTAGAATCCTCGGATTACAAAGACGTTTGAGAATTTTAGCAAATTTAGTCTATAGAGAGGACTGTAGACAAGCATTTAAAGAATTGAAAATCTTAACTTTCTCTTCTGTATTCATTCTTGAATGTTTATTATATATCCACCAAATAAATAATGAAATACCTAGTCATAAAGATATTCATGTTCATGACACAAGATATAACAACGATTTGTATTTGGGACGTACAGACTCACAAAATGTAGGAATGGACCCAACTATTGTAAGATGTCTTTCGAAAACAAAACTCAATTTAAAGCTGAAAATCTTCTTAATAAAAAAACGCTTCTTATAATTATTCGGATTTTCTCTAGGCTGTGATATAGCTAATCTATGACTATACACACACACATACATGTGTTTTTTTTTTTAATTAAGTTTTGTATTCTATACAAATTATCATAATATTTGACCATTGTAAATGTATTGTAACATATTATATAGCATGAATAAAATTGATATTGATATTGATATTATTTCAAAATGGTAAGTAAGATCAATTCTTGGCCATTTCCTGTGAAGATGTTTATTTGAATACGTAAAATGGTTTTGATAAGAAATTAAAAAAAAGTATTTACAAAACTTTTCTCATCTCCTTATTTGAAAAATTGCTATTAATAGTGAAATTCTCAATTGCATTTTATTTTAGGATCATTGAGAAGTTGTCTAAATAGTAATATTAAGAGCCATACGGTTGATTTGGTTATAGATTGGCACGCGAAAATGCCCGCATTTAATTTTGACACCGATATAGATATTTGGTCTATGTCAAAAGCGATGGCTAACGAGACATGGACAAAAGATTACTTCGAAACTCTTAAATTGTAAGCAGTTGGTAATTTTCTTGTTTGAATTGCATTTTTCAACACTTATTTTAAGATACTGTTTTATATATCACACATGTATTTCGAAAGTGACGTAACTCAAAAAAATTTTTTTTTGGGAAAAGGCGAAAAATTGTTTTGGTGAGCTTGGTAAAAATACTTACAAAACAAGTAGTGCTTCCGAAAAAGTTTGACGCTACGAAAAAAAACGTTCAATTTGCCATTTTTGCCTATTTCGATTCTTAAAGCCCACTCTTTTTCATGATTTATAGAAGGATTTTTACGAAACTCCTACATAGTCATAACTTTTATTTATATTTTAGTATACACCAAGCTCATTTTGAGCAGTATGGTGATATCACACTAACTGCAATCATTGATAACAAGGAGTACAAGAGTGAAATGCAATGTGTTCGCCATCACAGTTATGGATTTCAAAGGGAATGGAGATTGTTCCATCGATATGCTTTGCACTATTTCACAACGGTAGATGGAGATCGGTTTGCTGTGGGTATAATTTGCATGCCTATCGCTTTTTCACGGTATGACCTCATTTGCATAACTTTGATTTGGGAACGATACATGGACCTTAACTATAGGAAAATAGCAGATTTTTTAAGAAAAAATATTTTTTATTATGTAAAAAATATCCTTCTGAGACACCACTGCTGCTGTACAAATTTCATCTAATATCGACCACTTGTTTCCATTAATGTTGCTCATTCGATTTTAAAACCAAGTCGCTTATTAAATACGCTAAACCAGCCCATGATCGAAAAGTGAGGCTGAATGGGCGTAACACGTTTGTTATGCCCGTTAAATGTAGTCCAGAAATTGTATATCAATTTACAGAATACATTTTAATTTCTATTCAATTCAACTTTTTTTTCTTGGTAGACAAATTAGGCAATCTAATGATTTGATTGTATATTTGCCAAAGAATCAAATACTTGAATAACTCGTAGAATATTAGTAAAACATGCTAAACCAGCCTATGATCGAAAAGTGAGGCTGAATTGGGCGTAACATTTTTGTTATGCCCTTTAAATGTAGTCCAGAAATTGTATATCAATTTATAGATTTTAATTTTTATTCAATTCAACATTTTTTTCTTGGTATGCAAATTAGGCAATTAATCATTTTATTGTATATTTGCCAAAGAGTCAAACACTTGCATGTACTCGTACAATATTAGTAAAAATATTAAAAGTTGATATGCATTTGAAAGACTACGCCACCAGTATGATATTTTATAAAATTGACAAATATTTAATATCCCTTTAACTATAATAATAACTATTATAATTATTTACCTTCTTTTAACTTATGTTTTCTTTGCAGTGGAGTTTTAAACTAGCCATTAGCTTGACGAAATTTACATAATTTCAGACAGTTAAATAACATAATTAATGCCTTATAATTAACGCGATAACTTTTCCTTTGACAATTAAAAAAAAATTTGTCCAATTAAAATTTTTTTAATCTCTAAAATTAAATTCACCAATCTGTATCATCCACCAATTAGTGATATATTGAATGAGGCGCAGTATTTGCGCCACTTCTTCTGCATGCAGCTGCAGACATTAAAATAAAGCATCGTTGCATTGAAATAAGTAGTTAATTACTTCCATCTTCAACGTATGAAGCGTGTCTAAGAATTCCAAACAGCTAATTTTAGTTTGTTCAAATTTCGTAGTTACATTCGAACGAGGTCGAGGATTTACTAAAATCCACTCTCAAGAGTAAACCACTGCGGTTGGATTTTTCTATATCTATTTACATGATTCCAGGCAATTCCTGTTACACATCCGTAAATATAAACTTATGCATATATTTTAGATTGATCATCGGGCACGTTTATTCTGCGAAAGATAAGCGTGTTTACCCAGTGACAGACTGCGATTTACATTTGTACCAACATGGGGAAAGTGGAGAAACCCCATTAGACTATGCGTTCCAATTTAAAGCGGGTAACGGAAATACCGCGCTCGTTTACACATTTATTTACAGTTAAAACGAACTTTTGTTCCAGGAAAATCGACATACTTTGCCCAAGTGGATGTTGTTGACTCTCCCACGTTTTATATTAGCAAGGATAAAGAGAGTAAAATCGTTGAAAGATTGTGCAAATTTACAGTTAATGGAAGCAAAGGCTGGGGCGCTGCTGAATGGCAATATAGAAATGTTGATGGGAAGTTAAATTAATAAAACGAAGTATTTATTTTTTAATTTAATTGTACAATATTCATTTCATACAGGTTTTCTTTAAACTACAAATCCATTGCTCAAACAGCTTCGTACCGATGTGAAAGAGAATGGATAAAATTGTATAATGTTGTTAAAAAATTATTTATGAATAACGTTATCGTTATATTTGAACAGTTTTATATCTCTAGAAATATGTTTTTGAACAGTTGCAAATGGTTTTGGAAAAACATCCATTACATTGATTTTAAATACGAAAGACCCACTTTGTAAATGTATTAAATTATCAGCGATATCCGGTGATAGATTTTTAATTCTAAAAATTAGAAATTTTATTTTACCACAACCATAATTCACTTGTACACTAGTTTTACCTTTCATTGGCCTTTCCAAAAGTAATCATAATGGAACAATCCTTAGCTACCGCTGAGATCAAGTACGGTATCATGTACTTTTCTGTATTTGACTCCGTCAAATATGATCTCAGAGCGCAAAGAATACAGTTTCTCTTCTGAATGACATCATCTATTACAATATTTACGTAATTCCAATCGTCGTAATTCAAATTATACGCAGTTAAATTGTTATGTTTGTCCATCTGTTGAACAGACAGAATTGATTGCAAAATATTTGTCTTTTTACTAAAACAACAGTCTGGGCAAAAAATATTAGAGGACGTCACGGAGAAGTTCCGTGTTAAGGCCTGATACAAAAATGTACTAAAATCGTCATTCCTAAAAAACACATCCGAAACAATCGACAAATTATCAAAACGAATAATTCATGGATTTATTGATCTTACGTATTTTCGATAGAAAATATTTTTTTTGTTGCGTTCAGTAATTCCACTCCGTCACAATTTTCATTATAAATTAAATTACCATTTTTAAATAATCGAAAATTATTTTGAGGATTTTCAATTAAATGTTTGATAGAGTGTTTTATCTTTTCTTCATTTCTATGAAATGAAAAAGATTCGCTATTTTATTGTCACTTATAATTTTGTTAAATAAAAATTTAATATGTACTTACCCACTAAAAAGATTTAAGGGGCAATAAGCGCTCACGCTTTTTATTTTACCTTGGGCTAGCTGAATGTACAAACCAAACAATGAATTATTTAAAAATAGAATAATGTACCCATTTCTACCTTCATGTATTGATTTTGGCAATAAAAGCATTTTATTTCAGAAAACTCATTGATAAAACCTTGCTTGGGTTTTATTTCCACGGAAAACGTATCTTCAGTAATATAAGATTCCAACGAATTTGGTAACAAACAATAATCATCCATTAATGAGCTACCATTGTAATCCAATTCTTTAGAACATCTATGAACTAATAATACAAGCATTTATTCATTTGATATTTGCTAAATTATACCATATAGTACCAGGACGGTATTTAAAAATTTCCGAATTCAGTTTATCAATTTCAGTTGGTTCTATTTCAATAAGTTTTATATCGCCTACAAATGGGTTTAGTAATTTCACTATAACATTCTCGTAGAAATTAATATTTCGTTCTTCGTTAATAGATTTTTGTAAAAATTTCGAATAACTTTTTAATTTTTTTCGTATTCGAATAATTTTCTTTATTTCCGGTAGGGAGAGGGCTATGTTCGCGTTTCCTTCACCCCGATATTGCCATACTTCCATTTGTTTCTCACTATTTAAAGTTTTAAAAATTACGTTATTAGCCATATTCGTTTTCAAAAACTTGAAGGAAGTTATGGCAATGCATTTGCGTGTGGACTAATACTAACTAACTTTAGTTAGTATTCATTGCTTTTAGGTTAACTTAGCCTGGTTTGTATATAAGATAAGATTGGGAATTCCACTACCACGATTGGATAAAAAGATCAATATTGTAGAAAAATAAAAGTTTTAATATTGGCTTATAAATACATAATAAATAGTCAGAAGTTTGCTCTTGTCATAGTTGAAGAAACTGGGTGTGCACGTAAAAATAATAGCACATACATAATAGAATTATATTATATATTATTGAATTAGAAAATACAGTAATTACTAATTAGTTCATATTATAATGTATAATATATCTGCACTACTTATTTACTGCATAGGAAAACAATAGTTGCATAATATATACATTGGTAATAAATGTAAATAACAATGTAAATGTATGGGTGATAATAAATCACCAAATACGAAGACTTTTCTGTTACGCAGAAAATTTGTATAAATTTACAGAACATACACCAACACATACAATAGCAACATAACATTTTATGCTGCGCGCAATTAATTCGCATTTATTCTATATAATTGTAACATTAATTTACAATTAATTAACAAGGCATTTTGCGCGTATGAAGTTATTTAACATAAGGAAAATGCGATCTTGCTTGATTTAGATTTTACATCTTACATAAATACATATATATTCACCTACCTATAATTAACTACTGTACAAATACCATACATACGCAATTTTAATGTTACATGAAACACATTAAATCGATATGTAAACTTATAACTATATTGCAGTACATTAGTTTCAATTTGCAAGAGAACGCAGATTTAAAAAAAACAACTTGTTTCGTCTTTAGTTCTAGTCTCTTCTATATATTAATGTACGCTAAATAAGCTGTCCAGTTCGAGTTTCCAAATTTAATTTTAATTTAAACTTATAATAGTATTTGGATATTTATTCTAGGCTAATTCCACTCCTGCCTAGTTAGGTCAAATAAGATTAAGGCACATTTATAATGTCATTATTGTTGGCAACACACTGTCGGAGTTCCGGTCAAAACATTGTCCAGAAAGACCTCAGGCACTCGCGTTCACCATCGGCGCACTTCTTTGGAATGCCATCTGCAAATGAACACAAATATATTACGTGAGTATAGATTGTTCATTCCAACAAAAAAAAAACACGATGATTCACAAATTTTACTTTTAATTGTACTAACTCGTGCAAAATTCCCCGATAGTACCAACAAATATTTTTCTAACATATGAGTAAACCAATTTTTGTTACTTTTACCAAGGTCTTATTGGATAACTAGTTCAATCTAATGAAATTATAGATTTTTGTATTAATATTGGATGAGTACTTATTAATTTTGTAGCACCTGTTTAATTCAAATTACTTAATACGCATAATTTTTTTTTACTACAGTAGGAATTTATAATATTCAAGGTGGCGGAGTAGTTTTCTATGGAAATATTATGACGATTACAAATTTACAATTATTTTTAATGTCATTGATATACATTTTTATAAAATTCTGATAAAATAATTAAGTCAAATTTAAAAGAAAAAGCGCGATGCAGCAAATTGATCATTGTCCAAAAATTGTATTGTCATGACGCATTTTCTTGTAGTTTTACGATCGAATCTACAAATTAGCAAAATACCATCAACAATTGTCAATCACAAAACCAATAATAAATACATTATATAAAACATCACGCAAAAACCGTAACACACAAAAAAAATACATTTATTTGTGTTACTGTTTTTCGGTGATGTTTTATACAATTATTTAACGCCGTAGTGAGGATTTTACAACAAATAAATACAATTTCTATTTACCTGTTGTGTATCATCCTCCATTGGACTTGCACCATCTTCGTCATCGCTATCTTCTTCACTGTCCTCCCAATCAGCGCCCCAAGGGACACCAGCTGCTTGCATCATCTGTGTCAACGCAGCGGATAATTCACCTTCCAGTTCCAGAGCCGATCGTCCATTGTAGTTCACCTGCTCCACGTCCAGACGGCACGTACATTCGCCCAACAGGAAGTGGGCCAACTCTGTGTCATTCCGCAGAGCGGCATAGTGGAGGGCAGTGTTGCCGGCGCAACCCTCGCGAGCATTGATATCTGCACCGTACCACATCAGGTGCCGTAGAACATTGACGTGGCCCAGCTGGGCGGCAAGATGGACGCAAGTCTGACCTGGCAATAGATGGAGACGAAATTAGCACGGTCAGGTAAATAAGTAAGTCTATTTTTTATGATATTCTTAAGAACAGTAACATTGGTCCTGTTTTCATGATAGGTTTTGTTTACATGAATGTTTAAAAAAATTAATACGGTCAAAGATATACGTATAAAATAAATAGTACCTATATAAATCAATAATTGTTGAAAGGTAAAAATTTTAAATTCTACCGTAATGATAAAAACCCAAATGCTTGCCATTAACTCGTTTTATTTGTTCGAAAAGATATTCTATTAATTTTTATCGAATTTTTCTTTTAAAAGGAAATTTCGTTAATTCCTATGTATAGCAATTTATTTAATTCAATAAATCTATCGATTAGGATTTCATAAAAAAAAAATAAGGAGCTAGTTATAAATTTTATTATGTGATCTCATCGGGAATTAGTGTGAAGATTATCGGGTATTCGATTCTTATTTTACGTGTTTAATAAAATTTGTATGAATAATGGAATTATACGCGATTAACAATAAAATTGCAACTCATATTTAGAAATGCGAATTTTACGTTATCAAAGAAATGGATAGTAATAGTTTCTGATTAAGTCAATGAATTTAGCACAGATAGTAAAGTCGAATATAATCAATGAACAGGTGCGTAATAGGAATAAACACCATT
The DNA here is from genome assembly GCA_947310635.1 of Leptodirus hochenwartii. Classification (NCBI taxonomy): domain Eukaryota; kingdom Metazoa; phylum Arthropoda; class Insecta; order Coleoptera; family Leiodidae; genus Leptodirus; species Leptodirus hochenwartii. Next base: position 49,956,688 of record OX371176.1, read on the forward strand.
TCAACAAAAAAGCATACGACTTATAAATGCGAAGAAAAATATGCAGGCATTTCGCAGAAATCTATAACAAACAAATATGCAATAACTTTTAAATTTGTTATTGTCGAAAAAACACTTCTACGGAAATCTATACATGAATATCATTTAAGGAGATGCCATAAAAATTAGCGAGTTAATTAAAAAAATCACATTCGTATCGCACGTAAAATTTCCTAATTTGCAGTGCAATGTTAATAACATGGTCATAATTGACACTGCCAATAAACGTAATAGCACGTAGCACCGTCAATATTATTATGTTAAATAAATTGGATTTAATAAAACTGATGAAATTAGTAGTAGTTAGAGTCCGCAATCCTAAAGATTGGTTGGAAACAGCACGCCATGCCGATCTATCCTGAGCTAATCCCTTCATCTCCCTATAGCTATTCATCTCAACGTCTTCAACTATCTGACTCACATACTCCAATCTAGGCCTACCTACCCCTCTCTTTCCCTCCACTCTACCTTGTATGATCAATTGCATAATACCCCATGCCTAAGGATATGCCCTACTAATCTGTCTCTCCTACGCTGTAACACTCTCCAGATACTTCTCTTCTCCCCTACTAACTCTAGTACAGCTTTATTTGTTACTTTATCTTCCCAACCAATCCTCATCATCCTCCTATAACACCACATTTCAAGTGCTTCTAATCTACGCTTCTCTTCCTTTCCTATAGTCCACGCCTCACACCCGTACAGTGCTACACTCCAAACATATACCTTCAGTAATCTTTTTCTAATACCCAAGTCAATATTTGATCTTAAAATCTGTTCTTTTTCTACGAATGCCTTCCTACCCTGTGCTATCCTACACTTTATATCTACCTTGCTTCGATTATCTTTTGTGATTCTACTGCCTAAATAACAAAAATCTGACACTTCTTCGATTCTATTATCTCCTATTGAGATCCTCATTTTTCTACTGCATTCCTTTTTGTCACACCTCATCACTTTAGTTTTACCTATATTTATTTTCATGTTAAAATCCCTAGTCAATACTGCCTGCATACCATTCAATACCCTTTCTAAATTCTTTTCGCTTTCTTCCAATATAGCTATATCGTCGGCGAATCTCAGCATATATATTTTCTCTCCCTGTACATTCACACCTACACTATACTCTTCTTTTACTTTGTTTATTGCATCTTCTATATATAGATTAAATAATAACGGTGAGAGTGTACATCCCTGCCGAACTCCCTTCCTTATTTTTGCTACCTCTTCTTCCCCCTCAATTCTAACTAAGGCAGTTTGGTGTTTATATAAATTAAAAATTATTCTCCTATCCTTATAATCTATACCCGTTTCTTTTAAAATTCTAAACATTATGTCCCAATCTACATTATCAAATGCCTTTTCTAAGTCTACAAAAGCTATGCAAGTTACCTTTCCTACCCTCTTTCTTTTTTCTACTACCGTTCTTAGTGCTAGAATCGCCTCTCTCGTCCCTCTGTTTTTCCTAAAACCAAACTGATCTTCTCCTAGCCTTTCCTCTACTTTATTTTCTAATCTCCTATAAATAATCTTTAACAATATCTTCGATGCATGTGATAGTAGGCTAATGGTCCTATAGTTCTCACACAAATTAGCTCCTATTTTCTTTGGCATTGTTACTATTCTACTACGCTGAAAATCCTGTGGTACTTCTCCCTTCTCATATATTTTACAAACTAACCTGTATAATCGCTCCTGCATTTTTTCCCCTGCGTGTTTTATTAATTCGGCTGGTATCATATCAATCCCCGCTGCTTTGTTATTCCGTAAATCATTTAATGCTCTATGAAACTCTGACCTAAGTATGCTAGGACCTAAGTCATCCTCATCTATCTGTTCCACATTTTCTAGCTCCTCCATGTCCTGCCTACCTTTATATAAATCTTCAAGATACTCCTTCCATCTTCTAGCTTTTTCCTTATTTTCTGTGAGTTCCTTACCCTGCTTATCACATATAATGTTACCCTTTGGTTTTACTTTAGAAAAATGTGACTTAATTTTCTTGTATTATTATTATTATTGAAATTATTTTCGCAAATTCGAACGTCCCTAGTCATACTCTAGAATTTCCAGATTCAAACAGCAAGTGCTTGGGAAATTTGCTGATATGATCAAATTGGAGATAACCAACGAACGTTTGTGTACAGATTATCACATATTTTTTAAAAATATTGCTGTATTATATTTCCGGGCCACGCTTTAACTAAGTGCTGCGTACTATTCTAGTCGAAGTCATGGGAAATTGTATTAATCAGACGGCGTTGCAACCATTCTCGACATAATGAAAACAATTTTAGCATCTGGACGGGCTAAAAACCAATTCAGTCCAAAAATGGCCCGAGAGACTTTCGATTTAAAATTAGCGTTCCTGGTCGCGAAAGCATTCCCGTACGTCTTCCAGTGCGTCTATCTATAAATATTCCGATACGTAATCATAACGTGATTTGGGATGAGAAGCGTTGGCGTTTATATATTCGCAAACAGCCGTATACATTTTTGTTGTTGCAAAAGTTAGTAGGTAGCATAAATCAAAATAAATACATAATTTATTTGGCAGTCAACGAAGTAGCTCTAGCGAATAGATTTAAAATTCCTACTTGAATGACTGCGATATACAAAAGATGTTTGTTTGCGAGCGAATGTTCTTGTAAATAACAATCTTGTGGATCAGACAACTAGGGGCTAGACCACAAAATAATTACCTGTATACGTCAATCTTACTTTGTACTACATGACTGAGACTGATTTGTAAAATATAAGAAAATATATATACCGATATTCGGATAATTAATAGTTATGGACATCGTTGCTTATTTAATAAATTATAAATATTTAGTTCATAAAACAAATAAAGAAAATCAAAAACTTATATGCGGGTTATTGATAATTCTATTGGATTGAATTGAACGCGTATGGCGCAAAAATACGATTTGGAAATATGAAATTAAAAATTGGATAAATAAAAAATGAACCGAATAAAATAATATTATAACAAAAAGGCATAATTATAGTTTGTGGTACGGATCCATTTGTGAATTCAGTTGAAAGACTGACTGATAAATATTATTATTTGTTATTGATTATAGGAATATTTCGTTTATTCCGTTCAAATAGTAAATTAAAATCGCATAAAAACAGGTCTGTGTCGCCTTAGAATATTTTGGATGTTTCTTTCAACTTTTTAATAAACATCTCAATAAATGTACACAGCGAACAATATAGCAGCGTACTACACATATATATGCAGAGATTAAATTATTATGGTCTGGTTTTCCCAGGTTTTATATCATATGAGGTATACATCATGGACTTCGGCTGTGTGCATTCTGTACACCAATTAGCCATTAACCACTTCGGGTTTCTCTACCATCAATAAACTCGCAAAATTGCATGTTCTTTCCAATGGGTCGACCGATACTCTTCACTTGCGAGCGACCAATTGTTATATCGCAAATAAATACAATTCTAACGGAACGATCGTTTTTCGAATAACTTCACGACATTTACTAAACTGCCAAATTTCCATATACACATGGGCCGGGTTATATACACACACAATACCGTGATAAACGCGATTGGAAATACCATCAATTTCGCAGTGGCCAATTTAAGCGAGTCATTTTGCCGGTGAAGTGCGAAGCATACGCTGAACGTTATAATATTTGCATTCGATTAAAAGAAGTAATTGCCATCGCCATGCGGTTTGGATTACCGGGGTCATTTGAATTTCCCGAAGGTGGTAGTATAGTAACGAACGGGTTTGCTTCGAAATGAATTTGGAACGATATTCTAACTATGCTTCAATCGATTTTTGCCGAAGGTGTAGTTTTTGTTCACCAACAAATCAAGATGAGATCTTCAATGATTAAATTGAAAATACAAAGCAACTATTTTAAATACGAACGAACACAATCTCAAACGCCAGAATAATAAATGCTATGTTGGAGATTATCCTTTTACATTTTAAGCAAATTAAGAACATTTTATTTTCCAATTAATACCGTAAGTGTTTCCGGTTAGTTCTGTTGGGTCATTAAAAGTAGTAAGATATGACAAACGAAATGGTGAATGAAAACTACGTGCTTTAATCGAATAATAACAGTAGAGGAAACGAAATCTACTGGAAACAGAATGGAAAGCGTCATCAATTTCGGTGGAAATTTAGCGGGTGATTTCTTTGTTTGCAAATAGTACGCGGAATTTGAGCCATTTTTCTCGCATCTCTACAGGCGACTTATATACATATATTATACGTCATTCTGATGGTATGCAGGAAAGATGGGAAAACCCTCTAGTTATTTAGACCAGAGCTAGTCGCCCGCCACCTCGTCTATTTCTGTTCGGGCGTCTTTTATTTCTATTCGGGCGGCTTTTATTTCTGTATCGGCTCGCCGCGCTTTTTCGTCTATTTCCATACAGTAGTCCGATTTTAAACATAGACTATCTATTTGCGAACAAGTCGCAGATACCTCAGCGAGATATTAATATTTCCAGTTAGATAATAATGCCAAATTTATCAACCGCTTGCGACGTAATTTTTTTTTTTAAGAACCAAGAAAACTGAATATCCTTGGCGCACAAAATAAAGTTACCTCGATTTGCTCGTGATTCAATAAAGATTTCGGAAGAAGAACAAACCTATTTAAACCTTTTTTATGATTGAGTAATGATTAATAGCGAGAAAGTTTGTAGGCAATAATTAATAAAACGGGGCAACGGTTACAAACATTTCAATATAAAAATAAACACCGCAATGATGTTAATTTGATGAAATCCAAGTACTTAGCAAAGCAAATAAAATATTCATTATATGCCAGGTTTAACCAACTAGAAATTTCACTTTCAAAGCATTGTTTGCCAATTATCTACTTCATATTAATAGGAGTGCTCGCAAATAGATTATCACGATTATCAAAAAAGCACAAATTTTCCAGGTATATTTACGCAATTTCGAGGTATTTTAATCAAAGTATCGAGTACCATCAATATTACCGAAGGTTTATCTATCGACATATGAAATGCACGAAATTTATTGCGTACATATATATTGGAAAAACCTATTGTTACAATCGAACCATATATCGTAAATTTCATGTCACGCGTTTTAGTTATGCGCTTTAGAACATAAATCGAAGGCTTCGGAACGGATATTTGTTACAAGAACTTATATATACAGCGTAATATATGAATTAAAATGAAAAATAATGGATAGTACAATAATTTATGGTAAAGCGCGTTTTGCCGTATTTATTCTCACCGTTTAAATCAGAAAATGTTTGATAGGTTATTATACTAAAAACGTAATTATTTAAGACGAAATAATCATCGAATATGAAATGCATAGCACGACGAAAAAATCTGTTCAAGGGACAATAATTGTTGTGTAGCTTTTTGTGAATGTGTTTAATTTTTTTTATCACTGTAGATATAATCAGTGTCAAAATCAGCAATGAGGGATTTAAATAAAAACACTTGTAATTGTAAAAAAAAAAAAAACTGAGTAAACTATGTTCCCGAATTACTCACATAAAATCGACTGGATTTCCCTACTCAGCCTTATCACTAGATAAAATGGTTGGTTATAGTATATAATATATAGATAACGCACATAAAACGATGTTGTTCCCAAATTATAATAATGTATGCAATAAAAAATGAAACTAGAAAAATAGTCTATTGAAAATGTCGATAAAATTTTCGTAAATAATTGCTTGCATAGTGTTACAAATACACATTTTTTTATAAAGGTCATCTATTATATGCATGTGATAAAATATTCACTTTATCAATAAATGTTTATACTTTTAAAACATTTTGCAAACCTTCTTTTTAACGACATTTCTAATTGCAATATAATTTTAATTTTTCAGAATTATTATTAATCGCCATTATTGATTCAGGTTGATCATTAAAATGACTTTTTTAATATTTGCAAAATATCCAACGGCACTGAATTAATTTCTCCAGTAAAAGCGGGCCTCTCTTAGTAATTATTTTGGGGGAATTGTATTTTTCCTATAATTATTTTGGGGAAATTATATTTTTCCTACATACTGCGTGCTAATAAAACAGATGCAATCAAAAGCTAATTAGACAATTATTTTAATAAATGTAGAATAATTACACGGCAGCGAAAACTAAATGAAAAATGTTGTTTTATGTTAATCGGAAATGTAATTTGTGAATAACTTGGCGTTTTTTTTTTTGATGGATCAGGTGATTTGGATCGACGCACAAACTCGCATGGTATTGGAATTATTCCTATTCTGAATTTGATAAGATAATCTCCTATACTTATAGTAACTGCGGACGGTTTTTACGAATGACAAAAATGCGGTTAAAGTACACGATCCCAAAATCGAGTACTATAGAAATAGCCATTCCATCGGTAAAATTCCATTGAAACTTTTCTTATTAAAATCGTTTCGTAATTGCTGCCTGCCTACTTTGTACATAACATAATCGTGGATTTTGTATACTTTTTAAATTTACTATTTCCTTTATAATAAAGTATTTTTTTTTGTAGATTCCAAATTGTTCAAAAAAAATGCAACTCACCATCATAATTCCATTGGTTCAAATCCATGACATCAGCTCCCGCAGCAACACTGACATCGTATTTCAACTGAAGCTGTTCCTTTTCCTGTCTCTTGATGGGGTCTGTCAATGCTTTGCACGTCGCCAGATCACCGGCGGCTGTGGCCACGTGCAACGGCGAATCTCCGCGCAGATTTCGCACCGACAGCCGAGCACCCGCAACTACCAGCCATCGAACAACCTGCGATTGACCGGTGGCAGCTGCCAGGTGCAGAGGTGTTTGTCCGTCGTCGTTGACCGTGTCCAGAAGGCGCGGGTGCGGCGCGGCACATATAAGGGCAAATGTGACCTCGATGAAGTGCTGCACGATGGCCATATGCAGTTGCCTGAAAGGTTTAATGCAACATGAAGAAGCTTCTAAATGGAGAGGGTTAAGATAAGAGAAAGCAGGTTTTTTATGAAAAAAAAATCGACGAATATAATCAATTTAATGCAACATGAAGGAGCTTCGAAATGGAGAGGGTTAAGATAAGAGAAAGGATTTTTTTATGAACAAAAAATCGACGAATATAATCAATTTAATGCAACGTGAAGAAGCTTCGAAATGGAGAAGGTTAAGATAAGAGAAAGGATTTTTTTATGAACAAAAGTATCGGCGAAAATAATCAATTGTATCCCAATAAAGAAAAATTGAATTTAAATAGAGTAATTAAAGTATCGTTTCGCGAAATTAAGTCGATATAAAATATTTAATCGATTTAATAACTCTTGATAAGATAATAATGAACAATGTCTTGACGTCAAAGACGCATAACAAAAAAAAACACACACACAATCTCGTTGACCGTATCGGTATCAGATGTAAAAATAATACAAAAACATTTTAAATTTTCTTAAACTTGATTAATACAGAGCATAAGCCAAGTACCGAGAAATTTATGAAAAATATTAGTTATAAAAGGATGTGGTCAAAAAATTTATTGACACCTAAGTTTCAAATAATAAATATTGATAAAACAGGATTGCTTATCACAATTTTAACGAGGTCAATGTATAAAATTATTTTTAAAAACAAATAGTTAGTTAAACAATTACATCCAATAGTAACTTCATTAAAAGGAATCGAAACTATTAAAAAAGATTTGGCCGGTATTAATTTGAATTGCCTAATTGCCAGAGAACTAGAGGAAAATTACCAGAGGAGCTATCGCATAAGGGGTTTTTGTTTGAAACACTTACATTAAGCTCATTTTATTAACGTAAAATCGAATTCCTTCGGCAAGAGTAAAATTTAAACACCAAGACGAAATACGTGAGGCTTTGATTAACGTAGCAGGTAAACAGCGCGCGCGCGTAGAGTACGTAACGTGAACTGAACGTAACGGGTTGATCTGGAAGTATGAGGGTAGAGGGTGGCTTAGGTACTATTGACCTGTTTCTGCGCATAACGGTTTTGGTCCTGATTATCCCCACTATACCATTGCGCGCCCTCACATGTGATATACATCTTGTAATTTGCAATTGATATTTAACTGCAAGCTGCAAGAGTATTGCATATTCAAGTTTATGTTGTCTATAAGAAAATATATTATATTAATTGAATTTCGCTGATGTAATCAGAAAATATATCGAAAGATCTGATTTGTCAATGTCCTCGAAGAAAATTGAATGAAACTGCATATACAAATGTATGAGATTGTAGACTAAAAAATAATCCTTTGTATTATTATCACGAAGGTCTATGATTTTATTTAAATTTGCACCGTTTGACCCAATTTGCATTATATATTTTATTTTGCGAGGATTTGCAAGAAGCAGACCGAAATAATTTTGATTAGTTTGAAAACAAAATCTGCACGGTGTTGTGTTGTGTTATATGATAAGTTGGACTTTGGAAGGTTGCCGTCTAGAAAATCCCCTAATTGAACGTCTAATTACAAATGACTAAATCAAATTAGTGGAAAAGATACAAATACATTGTAGGCTACGTGCGGTTTTAAGCTATACAGATTAAAGCGCTATTAATGTCGAAAGAATGTTAACCGGGAAATGACGTGGGAAAAAGTTACTTATTTTTGGGCAAATAATTGACTAGTCGGAGATGTTTGAATGGAACTGTATAAAAATTTGGGGGATTTTTTAATTGACGCGGTTTTTACGCTGATTTCTTTTCAAGATAAATTTACGTTCGGGTTGTTTTCAGTTTTCTTAGTAAATAGTTTGAGTATATTGTGATAAATAAAGCAAACGTAGTAGAAAAACACCTGAGAAAAACCAATGAACTCGATTCAAATATCAACACCAGATTCTGCATAATTTGACAATATTGTGAAAAACGGGAAGATGCGTATTTACAGCTGAATTCAGAAATTCCCGAAACACTTCCAATATTTCACGCAAATCGTAAAGGCAATTAATTTAAAGAGCAGGTATTTCCAACACATATAAGCAAATAACAAGTAAATACCGCAAAACTGCCTTTCAATTTGCGCAATTGAATAAAAATAATTAAATTTGTGCTTTCCATGTGCACATATTTTATTTATCAGATCTAATAAATTATATTATAAATTTACGAAACGAATTATTGTACATCCGCCTGAGTAAAATTCGTTTGTTACGAAGATTTTCAAAGGATGTAGAGTTAGTTGACCGTTATCAATTTATGAATTATTTCGTAAATTAATAACTACGACTTTAAATATTTGAATAGTAGAATATCAACTAAATATCGTAACTTGTAAGCTAGATGCGCAATTTGAAGACTAAGCTCGCATCTTCAGAAGCACAACAAATCGACAAATAAATATCATGGAGTGTTAATGACCTTACTCAATGTGCGCTTAGTATTCGAAATGCGCATCTATAGCTTGTAAATATTAAAAAATACGTCAATTGTGTATATAATTAAACAACAAGAAAGATTTAAGAACAGAAGCATGAGAGAGATCTGCGTATAATATTCTTTAGTAATTCTCTAAATTGCGAACCAATAGTATTTTCGGTGGGTTTAGAATAAACTATAGAAGAATATATTCTTTAGGAATTTCCAAATCATGACGTAGGCTATAAATTAATGTATTTAAAAAGTAGCATAGACTTAAACTCGTATATAGAGGAGGTTCCCCAAAAGTCCCACATAAAATTCACATCTCTTTATTGCGTTATTTGCGAAGAAAATCCCGAGACATGTAAATTTATTTATTTGTTTGGCCATCTTTTGGTAATATATATAACTATTTTATTTCAACCCCCTAGCCGCAATCTAACCTCACTATCTTTTCTAATGTCAACCTATGTCATGTGAGGGCTCAATCAAAAGCTTGCAAAAAACAGATTTATTGTGTTTTTATAATTTTGTTTAACTCATAGCAAATAACTCCCACACAAGATAAAAACGACGCAGAGACGTTGTGTTTGATATTTAATATTAGACTCTTGACATTGACGTTACCTCTGCTCAGTTCGTTAATTTACAAGAAAAACAACGGCTGTCATAATCTTCTATAACCTCTTAACCTCAAGGTACACCTTATGTCAATTTACATGTCATGGGGTTTTCTTAGCACATAACGCAATAAAGAAATACGAATTTTATGCGGGGGGACTTCTGGGAAGCCTGTACAAGTAGTATACAGCATATTTAGCTTCACCGTAGAAATCTGTTTTACGGCCATCATACGCTTGGTACCATCACTTATGGTAAAGATTAATTAAGAACTAGGGAATTCCGGGCATTGAAATCCATACGACGTGCTCGCCTAACTTTATTACACGATAATTTCTAGTACTAATTACCATTAATACTTGAAATAAATTCGAAATGCAGGACTCTAGAGATGTTTCGGTACGCGAAATACTGTTAATTCGACGCAATTTTACTTACGTATCGCCGTCCTCATCCTGTTCATAATAAATTTGCCACAGATCTTGTTGGTCCGCATTTGTTGCGGCCCGCGAATCCTTATCGGACGTCCCGACGGCGGAACATTTCGAATTCAGGTCGTTCAGAAGCTTCGCCGATCCCTTATTCTGCACACTGAGGTTCGAGAAACTTTCCGACAGATGCACACCACTGTCGAACTTCATCGAAGTACCGACACCCGAGTCCAGTTCGAGTTGTTCTTCGGTAGATGCGAGCGGTTTCGTATTATCAGCGCCGCTCGGTTCCGATGCTTCTATTTCACCGGAGATCATCAAGTTCCCGGATGAGATAAAGCCGCTGTCCGTGGCACTGTCCTCTATGAGGTCAGTCTTCGCGGCGGCATCATCATCCAGAAAATCGGCTGCGAATGATTTGTCTTCCGCGCTAAGTTCCTTCGCGAGCTGCGACGACTGCTGTGACATGTTGCGGTCCGGTATGCAACAGGTTTACTAAACGCGGGCTTGACTCGGGAGCGTTGCCAGACAATATGAACGCGCGTAAGCGAGCTAGTATATCGACCCTGATAGAGAACCGCAATATCGTAAAGAGTCGAACCAACAAAGGTTGTCACCGATGCAACGATACGCTTAAATATAATGATCGATTCAATCGCGATTACAATTCGGACATGCTTAATGTTGTATTTAGCCAGCGGATGATCACTCTCACGCACAGTAATTGCGCTTCGCGGTCGCTATTAATATTTATACACGATCAATTACGCGCGGATGCCTAATATCGTGGCGTTTGTCAGATAACGTAAACTGCAAATAACTCTGGATATTCGAAAACAGATTGTTATTGGGGAAACTGTTCGGGGACAGGTGGTATAACGGGGAGCTTGGGAACGTGTAGTTTAGCATACTGGGGAATCCCGAGTCATGCGCAGTGCTCTGCGGCCGTGATATTACAATCACCAATGGTTTTTCCAGAAATTCGAGTGGAGCCGCGATTAATAGACCGCTGGCGCTATCTCTTGATGATTCATATTTAATGTGGAAATAGTCAGTTGCCGAAACGTCGTCAGCCATTACGAATGTAATAATTTGAAGTTTTATTATTAATAACCCGTATCCTATTGAACAATATTAAGTTGAAAAATATGGTACGATTCTAGTTGAGAATAGCCGGATAGGGAAAGGAAATTAAATATAGGCAACTAAAACGACACGATAAAACCCTAAAAATTTTCAATTGATATATACACTAGCTACAAAATTGATAAAATATTAAATTAAGTAAAATTAAAAAATTATTCATATATCAAAGTAAGCGTTAATTGGAGGTATTAAAGACCTGACGTAGGATCCATTGGTCAGCTTCTTGGTGCACCGAAAATCTGAGCTTAATACCCCTTGAGAGTAGGCTACTTCGTAAACTCAACTGTATCGCGAAACGAGCACTAAATCAGTTAATCTCAGCCAGAATCGTGCCAAAAATATATTTGAAATGATAGAAATTCGTTTATAAATTGTATAATTAATTAAATCTCAACTAATGACATGGCGTACAAGACCTTGTCTAATTAATTCTTCACATTCAGTTCTCGGCAAATAGTGTCTTGTATTCTTTTTAAGTAAAATGACCGAACCATTATTTAGTTCGAATTTACCATAATCTACTAAACACAGCACTTCTATGTAAAGCGATTTAGGTGGTTTCAGATCCACACATAAATTAACACCGCCCTCATCTCCGATGGATCGCATATACTTCGCCAGCATGGTAGAATATGTGTTAAACCAACGCGTTTCCCCAGGGCTGAGATTCGCCTTAATTTCCGGTGGTAAAATACTGCCGAACTCCCAACGCATTTTCCGCAAAAGCTGAATACGATGATAATGGTACGCCAGTATACATCGCGTATTCCTCTCGATAGCTGCATGACGAACGGTTGCGGTCGGAATTAATGCAGCTAGTGCGTTATTCGCCGACACGTCTGCATTGCCTCTCCTATAAAAAATCACCGCGCCATTCGTAATTTAATTATTATAGTTTTTTTTATCAACTTACAAATCCACTTTGTTTTCCTGTATACATTCTGTAATTTCGTTTCCTATTTCAATCAATACTTCCGGCTAAAAATAGTTTGATTTTCAATTAGCGCGCTTAAATTTTCAAATACTTACATTATACGGTGGTAAACTTTCGCGATTTCGATTTAAATCGCGAATTAAAGAACAGGCTTTTTCACAAAACATTTGTAGGATAATCAGATAACGTCCCTATAAAAGTTTACAAAACAAAAATTGTTTACAAAATGCACTAGAAATGTCATAAATATGGCGGCAAAAATATATAATGGTTCCAGACAAAATAACTGCACGTATTGTTTACCACAATTAAAATGACGTGTATGTTTTAATAAATAAATGTTTGTTATAATAATAAATATATTTAAATAAATTATAATAATAAAAATAAATATATATATTTATTAACAAAATTTCATAATTTGTAAATATGACATACACAATAAATGTGTTGATGGTGAGATGTCAAAAAAAGATGTCTGGTGAGATGTCAAAAAAACACCATACGCAATAACCAAACATTCATTCTGGATATTCTAGAACATTGAAGAACGCGGAAGTTTATAGAACGTTCTCAACCGTGCATATATAGTTGTAAATAAATATTTTTTTGCGTAAGAAATACTTCATATCTATTCTAAGGAAGACTACCAACACATTTTACCACATATACTAGTCGCCGATATGGATAAAGTAAGTGGAAAACAATTATAAAACATTAAGCATGCCGCCAGCAAATTTGCACTTAACTTACGAATACAACATACAATAAGTGCATTCGCTTTATAATGACCAGGTTGATTGAACCTAACTAATAATTTAGCGATGAATAGCGCGTGTAATTGTTTAGAAGACTGACTTTTTGGAATGTGTTTAAACGTGGTAAATTTCATTAGGTAGCTGCCCTTAAAGACAAGGGAAATGAATGCCTCGCCGCCGACCGTCTAGACGAGGCCATCAAACATTACAGCGATGCTATCGAGTTAGATACCACCAATCACGTGTTATATTCTAATCGCTCTGCGGCGTACGCAAAAGCCGGAAAATACGATCTGTCATTAGTGGATGCGGAGAAAACTGTCGAATTAAATCCGAAATGGGCAAAGGGTGAGAATAGTTATTTTCGATATTTCTTATCAGTGTGGTAAATCATTAAAGTACAGTTAGTTAAACAGTTGTCAATGCTAAGGATTGGTTGGAAACAGCACGCCATCTCTCGATCTATCCTGAACTTAATGCCTTCAATTCCCTATAGCTACTCATCCTACACTATCTGACCCACATACTTCAATCTAGCCCTACGTACCCGTTGCTTTCCCTCTACTCTACCTTCTATAACTAATTGCATAATACCCACCATGTCTAAGGATGTGACTATCTCTCCTGCGCTGAAAATACTTTCCAAATACTTCTCTTCTCCTGTACTAACTTTAGTACGGCTTCAAATGTTACTTTATGTTCCCAACCAATTCTCATAATCCTCCTGTAGCACCACATTTCGAATGCTAAATTTCTAAAGTAAAGTATTTATTCCACCAAGGGACATGAATACATGCATGATAGATAGATTTTTTATTATTTGTTCTCATTGATTACAATGTTAAATAATATGTACATTTGTCAACAGACAGTTATCGTCAATATAATATTGTTACACCATTTGAGAACATAAGATACAAATTCGGTTAGGTACATTTGATTCATTATTAAGATACCAAGATTCATTTTAACAATTACAATTAGAAACGGTGCTTTTTTATAAGGCGATTTTTTTGTATTTCATAATATTTACTTAATTTATAATATTTATACGACTATTTAACTAACTAATATATGTGTAGAAAATGGAGATAGAATTGTAATTCCTCATTGGTAAGAATTTAAGGCAATAATTTTTATTTTTAAAGGATTTTTTTTCTTATATTAAGGATAAATTACAAGTCATCTCCATTTTCTACATTATGTACCTCATACAACATGGACAAAAACACATATTAGTTAAAGAGTCCGCAATCCTAAAGATTGGTTGGAAACAGCACGCCATGCCGATCTATCCTGAGCTAATCCCTTCATCTCCCTATAGCTATTCATCTCAACGTCTTCAACTATCTGACTCACATACTCCAATCTAGGCCTACCTACCCCTCTCTTTCCCTCCACTCTACCTTCTATGATCAATTGCATAATCCCCCCATGTCTAAGGATATGCCCTACTAATCTGTCTCTCCTACGCTGTAACACTCTCCAGATACTTCTCTTCTCCCCTACTAACTCTAGTACAGCTTCATTTGTTACTTTATCTTCCCAACCAATCCTCATCATCCTCCTATAACACCACATTTCAAGTGCTTCTAATCTACGCTTCTCTTCCTTTCCTATAGTCCACGCCTCACACCCGTACAGTGCTACACTCCAAACATATACCTTCAGTAATCTTTTTCTAATACCCAAGTCAATATTTGATCTTAAAATCTGTTCTTTTTCTACGAATGCCTTCCTACCCTGTGCTATCCTACACTTTATATCTACCTTGCTTCGATTATCTTTTGTGATTCTACTGCCTAAATAACAAAAATCTGACACTTCTTCGATTCTATTATCTCCTATTGAGATCCTCATTTTTCTACTGCATTCCTTTTTGTCACACTTCATCACTTTAGTTTTACCTATATTTATTTTCATGTTAAAATCCCTAGTCAATACTGCCTGCATACCATTCAATACCCTTTCTAAATTCTTTTCGCTTTCTTCCAATATAGCTATATCGTCGGCGAATCTCAGCATATATATTTTCTCTCCCTGTACATTCACACCTACACTATACTCTTCTTTTACTTTGTTTATTGCATCTTCTATATATAGATTAAATAATAACGGT
Organism: Leptodirus hochenwartii; assembly: GCA_947310635.1. Classification (NCBI taxonomy): domain Eukaryota; kingdom Metazoa; phylum Arthropoda; class Insecta; order Coleoptera; family Leiodidae; genus Leptodirus; species Leptodirus hochenwartii. Next base: position 49,972,100 of record OX371176.1, read on the forward strand.
GAGAGTGTACATCCCTGCCGAACTCCCTTCCTTATTTTTGCTACCTCTTCTTCCCCCTCAATTCTAACTAAGGCAGTTTGGTGTTTATATAAATTAAAAATTATTCTCCTATCCTTATAATCTATACCCGTTTCTTTTAAAATTCTAAACATTATGTCCCAATCTACATTATCAAATGCCTTTTCTAAGTCTACAAAAGCTATGCAAGTTACCTTTCCTACCCTCTTTCTTTTTTCTACTATTATATTATATAAAAACACATATAATTAATAATATGTCATTTGCCTTTCTGGTATTATAAGAGTGGTTATTTGAATTATTGAGAAATTTGCTTTTGTTCATATATACATAAGTAATTATTTTATAACATAAAATATAAGATAAAACGTTTACATGGTAAATGTTCACAGCTTGTAAAAGTTCCAGTGATATAGTTAATAATAAATAATCAATGGAACAAAAATATATTAAAATTTACTACATGATGAAGTATATCAATGAATTAATTAATAATTAAGAAATCAGCGAAAATATTCATCTACAGAATCTACATACGCTACATACTTCATCTACATGCGCTTTCTAAAAGTATTTTTTTACATTTCCTTTAAAAATATATATATCATGAATTGTTTTTTTTTGTATTGGCCAGTTTATTGTATATTTTAAGTCCCGCATAGTTAACACAGTTTTTGGAAACATTTGTTCATGGATCGGGAAGATGATAATGATCATTCGTAATGTGCTTGTGTACAATATTGTTTTTAAGAAACGTATCTCTGCTCATGAATGAAAACACACACACATTTTTATATAATTTATATAATTATAATTAAGTATTTAAGTATTTACAATTACACCTTTTCTCTGATCGTATTTTCTAGCGTATAATATGTCAGTAACGATCACAAATCGTTTGCTGGTTTGATATTTTACGCTTAATTGAGCATATAAACTTCTTGCATTTATATCCATTATATTGATTGTATAAATATAATGGATATAAACATATCTCTAAGAGAAAAACACAAGGAAGCGTTAAAATATTATATTTTTTAACGAAACGTTTATGGAAATCGATATAATTATATAAAATTTTAATTAAAAATAATGGAGTATTGCGTAATGATTGACTGAATCATCGATCAATTCTCAGGACATTCGCGGAAAGGTGCTGCTCTCGCTTATCTCGGCCGTATCGCCGAATCTCGTGCTACGTACGACGCTGGCCTCGCCATTGACCCGAATAATGCGCAACTTAAGGAGGGCCTCGCCGAGTTGCGGGCCTCAACCTCTCGCAATTCAGGCCTCGGTGGCCTGTTCGGGAACTTTAATCCATTCGCAGCACCGGACGTATTCCAGAAACTGATGACCGATAGTACTACCGCATCTTATCTAAGGGATCCTTCTTATTTAGCGTTGCTATCTCAATTGGCTCAAGATCCGAATACCATTGAAAAGCATTTATCTGATCCAAGGGTGGTGTCCACGTTGTCCGTGCTGATGAATTTAGGTGGTGGTAAGCTAATTTATTTACAAACTGTTAGGCTAGTGTATGTATCAAAAATGTTGTAACAAAATTAGAGACATCTCTTAATCTACAGCAGGGGTCTCCAAACTACGGCCCGGTATGCTGCCTTAATTTTTTATAAGCTTTTATTGAACTTTACTTGTTAGTTATGGTGCAATTTTGTAAGCTAATTTTGATACACTTCCACACATCCAATGGACTTGAAACTTTTATACATATACGTAGTTCCGATGACAATACAACTTTTTCATAAAAGTTCGATTTAATAAAACTTATAAAAAAAAAATGTGTAAGCTTTTCTCTAATTGCCATTGTTAGTTTGGGTGCAATCTTGTAAGCTAATTTTGACCCCCTGATAAACTGTTGCTTATCTCGACAAATTTTTAATCAATCAATCACTTTTAAAAATTATCACTACGGTATTCAATTATATTATAGAATATCACCCAAATACCGTAACAAGCATTAAGTAGCTAGATGTACATTTTAAGCAATGGGTGCCTATTTTGGTAATATTCAAAATAGGCACCCTTTAAGACATCAGCTAAGACACAGTTACTAATTGATCGCAAGAGAAAAGCTAGACTGTTCAATCCTGAAGCCACTCTTTCACGGTACTCTAACCAATTTTGGGAGGGATTTAAGATTACGCCGATGAAAGAATTACATTTCGCATATCCATCTGGAATGTTTCATATACTGAAGATCATTTATTGAGTTTTACAGGTGTTCAGGCTTAATTTATTTGCAGAAAACCACCTGGAAATATCTTGTGTCAAGTGATCAGATTGTGCAATAAGTTACGGTTCAATCAATCCTTTATACTACGTATATACTACGTATTAAAATGCTGAAATTGGGTTTGAAACGAAACAGTTTTCTGTCGGAATGACTTAATATGAGTGTACAAATCAGACAGGAGGTGTTGTTAGGTCGACTTTGTGTGGCCCATTGACCGAATAGTTTGGAGACCCCTGTTCTACAGAGAAAGTAAGATACTGATATTTCAGCGAGATCTGCCGCCAACAATACTTCCGCAAGAGCAACAATGAGCTCCGCTAGCCGACCGCAGCCCAAAGCCGAACCAATGGAGACTGGCGATGCGGGGCCCAGCAAAGAGGAGGCCGAAAGATCTAGTTGGCCAGAACACAAGCGCTTCGCGGCAGATGCCAAGAGCAACGGCAATGACGCTTATAAACGCAAAGACTTCGCTGCCGCCATCAAATATTACGATGACGCAATCAAGCACGACCATAAGGATATTACATTTTATAGTAATAAGGCGGCCGTCTACTTTGAGCAGAAAGACTACCAAAAATGCATAGAAGTGTGCGAGCAAGGTTAGTGAAGAATATTAGCTGAAATAGCATTTTTTTCATTCATACTTTTATTCATTACTGATATAACTATTTAAACCGACTGCAGAAGTTTGAAACCGTTAATGTTCAAATCCGAATATAACCTGTACCCTGGTTGCTGTGTTATAGAACGAATTCTATCAATACTAAGTTTTATTGTGAGAAAAAATGATTTATGGGATATTGATCATTTTAAAATTATCACTGCGGTGTAAATTGATTGTGTATAGATTATTGCCCAAATACCGTAACTCGAAAATAATGTATGGAGAATCTATGAATATAAGGAACAATTCAAATCATTGTCAACATAAATATGCTGCTTTTAATTTTTTAATTAATCGCTTATTAAATTTTCCCTTTTCTAATGATTGAAATAAATAATATCCGAAATATACAAGTGCAGAAGGGCTATTCCTCTTTAATTATAAATAACAATTTAAACGAACAAGAGATATCAGAAATATTAATAGTTTAATGCAAAGTAATACTTCTACTCCTATATTTGCTAAATTACCTTTTGATCTTGTTATTGCGCATGGTTTAGATAGCATTTTAGATAAATATAATTTTAAAGTAGCATATAATACCTCTATCTTTCTAATACCTAAGATCCAATTTCATCTTGTCTATTTAATTTATTTTCTAAGGACCATTTTTAATTTAATTTTTGGTTATTAAAATAAATGCTTGACTATCCATTATTTATTGTTGTTACTTTTTAGTTTCTTTAATCGTTAATTCGTATTGACTTAAGATTTATAGGTCAAATATGTCATATTTTGAATTACTTCTCGTCATGTTGACTTATTTATTCAATTGTATAGCAATCACGATTCGTGACAGGTAATTTATTTAGTTTTTATCTTGTGCTACTGAAGATGGGGGGCATAGCCTTCGAAATGCGCATCTAGCTATTAATTGCTTTGAGTTATGGCGTTTGGGTGATATCCTATACGGACATTATCATAGCATATGAAATTTTCTATAAATTTATCCAATTAGAATTTCGACTAATTTGGAATTATCTAATTGCAAATAAAAATTCCAAATAAATAAAGTTTTAACGAAGTCGTTTGTGGACAATTTTAATTGTGTTTAAATCGCAAGAACATCTGTACGTGACAATACATTGTTTTAATCACGGAAATCCCTGAAATTATATCCAACGCATATTCTAATTGAAAATACGTGCAGTATAAGGTTTTACTACTTCAATCTGTTTCACGGTTTTACCAAATTAGTGGTTTTTGTCTAATCTAAGGCAAAATAATGCACACACTATTCGAAAGAGAAATAATGGAATTAAAAATTTCATGTTGCTTTCACTTTATCTTGATTTTACAAGATAATAAAAATGTTAATTATCCATAAGAAATATGGTATATATTTTTGGAGTCTTTAATACTCTTTAATATGGAGTCAAGAATTTTTTTTAGAGGAAATTGAAAAGGACGTAATATTGTAAACACACATTTAAAAAGGTTTGGATTAGCTAATAACAAATTCTGACGGTATTAGCTATATTAGTTACTCTTTAATACAGCCTTAAAGCTTTTTTTAGTCAAAATTCATTTCTATTTTTACATATTGGCGAATATTTGACTAAGAGTGGTTACAAATCTTAAACTTATGATTCACTACTGAAACTATATATAACACCCATGTCTATGTCTATTTTTGGTAAAATACTCAAAAACATTTTATCAACTGCGCCACTAAACACTTTTTTAACATAAATAATTAACGGCTTACTACTGATTCACAATTATCTATTTGCAGATAATCAGTTCATTTTTCCAAATTTTATTTATTAATCGTATTGTCGTTAAAAAGGTAAGTACGCAAAACACCTTTTTTGCTCAACTGTTATTTAAATAATTACATCGTTAATTGCCAAATATTTCATGGCAATTCGTTTACCAACATTTAAATTTTGCACACTTAATGGACGAAAAGTACGCATTATTCCGACTATATGGCAATTATACAATCGTTATTTATATTCTACTTCTAGGTGTTGAGGTAGGTCGGGAAAACCGTGCCGATTATAAGCTGATCGCGAAAGCGTTCATGCGTATCGGGAACGCTTACAAACGTCTCAAGGACTGGAAATCCGCCAAGATGTACTTTGAGAAGTCGATGTCCGAGCATCGTACCCCGGATATCCGAACGCTGCTATCCGATGCCGAGAAACAAATTAAAGAAGAAGAGCGTAAGGCTTATATTGACGCCGTTAAAGCCGAGGAAGAGAAAGAATTCGGCAACGAATTCTTTAAGAAAGGTTCGAAAATTATCAGCGAAATTTCAAAAACGATCGTTTTTTCTTTATTGTTTTTAGAATAAAATATCGAATTATCTCATTTGATATTCATGAATATTTTAAATAATGAGACTTACTATATTTGTTTCAAGCTCGCTCATATAATTGTGGCCTCTCAAAATATAAATTTGACCTCTTTATGGTACTAAAACTTTCAATATGTGTATTTATAAAGGTGATTACGCGACAGCGGTAAAGCACTATACCGAAGCAATTAAAAGGAATCCGGAAGATGCAAAATATTATAGTAATAGAGCTGCTTGCTATACGAAACTAGCTGCTTTCGATTTGGGATTAAAAGATTGCGAAGATTGTGTTCGTCTAGATCCAAACTTTATTAAGGGATGGATTCGTAAAGGTGCGGCAATCGCTGCTACAATCTATCTTATCGATGAGATTGTATCGTGATATTTTTGTAGGGCATATTTTGCATGGTATGCAACAATCAAGCAAAGCCATGGCAGCGTTCCAAAGTGCTCTTGAATTAGATTCGAACAACGAGGAGGCCCTGAACGGCTACCGTACTTGTACCATGTCAGCTATGTCCTTTAGAAACTCCGGTTCAAATCAGGCTGGAACAGATGCGGAACAAGTAATTATCTTAAACAGCCTCCACGAAAAAAAAAAACATTTAAGGGAAGAGAAATAAAAGTACAATGTTTTATATTATTTTAAAAATTATCACTACGGTGTTAAATTATAATATAGAATATCACCCAAATACCGTAACAAGCACTAAGTAGCTAGATGTACATTTCAAGGGCTATGCCCCCATCTTCAGTAGCACAAGATAAAACTAAATAAAATACCTCTGTCACGAATCGTGATTGATATACTATTATATTAAAAAAATAAAAAATCGTACTTTGCTAACCATATTTTAGAATTTCATCATAATTTTCCTAGTATAGATAATTTAACAATTTTACGTGTTTGTTCAAAGAATCGTAAATTAAATTTGCTTGAATTACTAACACAATACACAAACACCGTAAAAACCCTAATTATACATTACTTAATGACCAGTTCGACCAAATCTCCCCATTATTCAATATTATCTGTAGGTAGATTGTTTGTATATAAATAATTATTCTGTAATTCGTTTTTCATTTCATGTTTAATAAGCGAAACTATAGTCGAATAAATCCTCGTTCTTAACTGTAATATAAAATATTTTACTTTTACTTCTATTCCCTAATAAGGAATATCACAACATAACGGCAAAATCTATAAATAAGTTTCTATTCGGTGATGTGTTGTACAGGTCAGACAGCGTGCCATGGCCGATCCGGAAGTGCAAGGAATCTTACGTGACCCAGCTATGCGCATGATCTTAGATCAGATGCAGAACGATCCGCGCGCTCTGCAGGAGCATCTGAAGAACCCCGATATCGCTGCAAAAATTCAAAAGCTGCTGGAATCTGGCTTAATCGCTATCCATTAAACGAACGAACAAGTCGATACAATATTCATTGCCACGATGAATTTAATTGCGGCACAGCAACTGGTAGTAGAAACATCCGGTATATTGCTATATCGTACATTCAGTTCACAAACGGTATACCCATTTGTATTTGTAAACTTAATTAATTTCGTGTAATTTGTATGGACGATATCGTAACGTAATTCGAAAGGAATTTTTTTTTAGTTTCGTTTTTTGTTTAATGCGACTAGTTTGTAAGCAGTTGTCATTTTCTTTTGAGTATGTTTTTTTTTCTTTGTTTGACTCCGCTTTAATGCATTTAGTGAGTTCAATATCTTACAATTAAATAATATGAATCTTTTATAACGGTATCTTTTTTCTTTCCTCTCAATATCTCCAGCTTTCTAAGGATGGGCGAAATATACCAGTTCCTCCAATATTGATTTTTTTTAGACTTTATCCTTTATTATAGTTTGAATAATGGGTTATTAAGAATGTTGCTTTTGTTACTAAATTAAATAGTATGATTATATGAAACTCCAAATTTAGCGTCGATATTTTTTTGGAGCTAAATAATTAATTACCAATTTAATATTTTAAGTTAATATGGTCCTATATTGTTGATTTTTAATCCAATTCATTGCATACTACTCTTTTTTTTATTGCGTATTTAACGAAATATTTAAGGTTTTAATAAAATTGGTTGATAAAATATCTAGCAATTTAATTCATATTTCACTATCTGATTTTTGTTCGATGTTTCATGTATATTTAAATATTATCATGTAAATACAGGTGTTTGGTCATTTATCGGCTATAATGTGACCTCTACGCCTTGTTACATGTCTTGGAAGGTCGCATACGCTATCTAAAATTACTCGGCAGTGTATCTTGTACCACGGTCATACGCGCTGCGTAGCAAAATGACTGCAACTTTGGTACATATAGTGATTCGTTGGTTTTCGTTTTAAAAAACTATTTTATTACGTATTAGCGTTAGTAAAACGCGATTGAGTATTAAGAAATCGCGAGATGGTTTCATATTTTCGATTCGAACAGTTTTTTTTTTTATTCGGTATGATCGGTGTCATAAAGTAATGCGTAATATTCGTGGCTTTTTGTTTTTTTTGTAATTCGAAAATTAGAAACGGACTTATTTGGCGACATAGAAAGAGGAGCAAATAATTATTGCAAATGCAATAAGTTATCGTAAAAATTGTTTTTGTAAAAGGAGCTTTTATGAAAATGGATTGTCATCGGAACTACGTATGTGCGCGAAGCTTCAAGTCGATCGGAGGTGTGCAAATTAGTTTACGAGATTTCACCCTAACGAATTAACAAGTGAAATTAAATAAAAGCTTAAAAATACTATATTATAATGGATATTTCAAATGAACAATCAACATATCGAATAAATTAAAAGAAATTCCACTGTGTATGCGGCAATATCGAAATTTGTGTCATGCGCAAGTGTCCAACTAACTAAACCAAATGTCAAGTTAAAAGAACGCGAACTGTGATTTTATCCGAGGTTTATATATTATTATGTATAACCTTAATTTATAATGGCATTTCAAATGAACATATCGAATAAATTAAAAGTAATTCCACTGTGTATGCGGCAATATCGAAATTTGTGTCATGCGCACGTGTCCAACTAACTAAACCAAATGTCAAGTTAAAAGAACGCGAACTGTGATTTTATGCAAGGTTTATATGTTATTATGTATAACCTTTAATTATAATGGACATTTTAAATGGACAATCAACATATCGGATAAATTAAAAGAAATCCCACTGTGTGTGTGGCAATATCGAAATTTGTGTCATGTCAAGTGTCCAACTAACTAAACCAAATGTCGAGTTAAAAGAACGCGAACTGTGATTTTATGCGAGGTTTATATATTATTATGTATAACCTTAATTTATAATGGAATTTCAAATGAACATATCGAATAAATTAAAAGAAATCCCACTGTGTGTGCGGCAATATCGAAATTTGTGTCATGCGCAAGTGTCCAACTAACTAAACCAAATGTCAAGTTAAAAGAACGCGAACTGTGATTTTATCCGAGGTTTATATATTATTATGTATAACCTTAATTTATAATGGAATTTCAAATGAACATATCGAATAAATTAAAAGAAATTCCACTGTGTATGCGGCAATATCGAAATTTGTGTCATGCGCACGTGTGCAACTAACTAAACCAAATGTCAAGTTAAAAGAACGCGAACTGTGATTTTATGCAAGGTTTATATGTTATTATATATAACCTTTAATTATAATGGGAATTTCAAATGAACAATCAACATATCGGATAAATTAAAAGAAATTCCACTGTGTATGCGGCAATATCGAAATTTGTGTCATGCGCACGTGTCCAACTAACTAAACCAAATGTCAAGTTAAAAGAACGCGAACTGTGATTTTATCCGAGGTTTATATATTATTATGTATAACCTTAATTTATAATGGCATTTCAAATGAACATATCGAATAAATTAAAAGAAATTCCAATGTGTATGCGGCAATATCGAAATTTGTGTCATGCGCACGTGTCCAACTAACTAAACCAAATGTCAAGTTAAAAGAACGCGAACTGTGATTTTATGCAAGGTTTATATGTTATTATGTATAACCTTTAATTATAATGGACATTTCAAATGAACAATCAACATATCGGATAAATTAAAAGAAATCCCACTGTGTGTGCGGCAATATCGAAATTTGTGTCATGTCAAGTGTCCAACTAACTAAACCAAATGTCAAGTTAAAAGAACGCGAACTGTGATTTTATCCGAGGTTTATATATTATTATGTATAACCTTAATTTATAATGGCATTTCAAATGAACATATCGAATAAATTAAAAGTAATTCCACTGTGTATGCGGCAATACCGAAATTTGTGACATTTCCGACTTCATCAATCTAGTTTTGAAAGGGGTAAGTGTTTGAATGGATATAATCCTTTTAAATTCTATAGCTGGCATTCTGGCATTGTACAATGTTTGAATTGGGTATAAATTCCAAAAAGGACCACCCAAATAAAGGGCCTGTATATTCTGCCTTTACTTCTGCATTATTTTGTTCGTATAATCGAAACATAAATGTAACATTGGAATATAATTATAGTTAGTTCCCGCTATAGTTTTAATGAAAAAGGGAATAACAGGGAATTGAAAAAAATCGACCGGTCGTGGATTAAAATCTATTACAAACCGTTACATCAATAAAATCATTTACATATTAAAATATGAAGGGCGCTATTTACAAATGTTTAAAATAGCTATTATTAATCTATTGAGTAAAATGCCTGGAAAATTTGATGATCAATCCATGGCGTTGATTCAACCATACGATATAGAGACAAAGCGAACGCTGGAAAGGCAGCGAATATTTGTTTCTTCAATTCTTCAATGCTTGCAGAGTCTCCGGTACTGACTTTCATTTTTATAAATCTAAAAGTTTTACGTTGGTAATTAACAGCACATCGTATACTTTATTAATATATTAAAATTGTGAAATTATTGCAACCTTAGTAAGCCTGTGGGAGTATCATCATTGACCATTGCAGATGTAGATGCAGTGGAGAACGTGTTGTTCATAATACCAACCCAGTTCCCCTTAATATTTTCTTTTGCGGATATTTTATCTAGGCAATAATGTAAATCTTCCAGATGCGTTGTATTTGCGGAATAGGTCGACGAGATACCGCAGCATGTTAAAATAAACCGCCATTTTCGTTTCGTAGACCAAAAGAACACATGTCTAAAAACAGATCTCGCTACTCACAATTTCCTATAATATTTTATAATATTTGATCATACGATAAAACTTGTTTAATAGATGGTCTATCTGTTGGCTCGGACAATAGCATCCAAGCAATTAGATCTTGCAATTCCATATCGTGAGTGGCTAGCTTTGGAGTGGCCTTCTCTAAATTCTTCATGATAATTCTCATTTCATTGCCGAACGGATGTTGACCAGCCATCATAATAAAATATATCAACATTCCTTTAAATGCAAATTGAGTTTGTAAAAGGGCATTCGTCAAATGCACAGTATATTTGCTTTATATTACCTGCAACTTGTATATCAGATGCCAAATTGCATTCCATGATAGACAATTCTCTAAACGTTCTAAATGTTTCGGTAGAGAACCAAATAATTGACGAGGAGGCTGCCTCTTTAAACTTAAACAGCGCCTATAAAGTTACAGTTGATATGTAATATCTTCGTTAACTGTTGTGTCTATTTCTACCTTATGTATTCCAAATTCAGCTATCTTTACCGTTCCATCCAAGTCGACGAATATGTTGGATGGCTTCAAATTTCCATGAACAACCGGTTCCTTCAGTTGATGCAAATATTGCAGGCCGGTTAGGAACTGTCTCACCATTTTATTGGTACACATGGTGACGGTAGTGGAATTCTTCATTAACATCACGTACTGTCCGACATTATATTCGCACAATGGAGTGGCTAAAATTAATTCGTTGTCGCTAAATTCGCAAAAGTAATATGGCAACAGGTTCCTGTGCTCCAGATGCAGCAGTGGATCGACCATGTTCTTGATCATTTTGCAAACGCAACTTCCTTTCGGTACTCGCTTCACGGCCAGAGCAACATTTTCTCTGCTCAATCCCAGTTCGACCGGTGTAAAATTTCCCCCCGTTGATATAACGTGGCCCTGTCGTTTCTCTTGATTACTAATGCGTATTTTACCATCAAAGAACAGTTGGCAGTTGTCCATAAGCTCCAGCGTTCGCATCAACTTGCGCCAACGACTCTTCACATTGTCATCATCATCTAAATTGGGTAATACGTCGAGGGTGTCCAACAAAACTGTTGTTTTATCTGACGTATCGCTAATGGTTGGTTTGTAGCAGTAGATTGCATTTGCGCTGCATTTGCATATGAAGTCATCTTCGGTGGCCAGGCCACAGTTCTCATCCGAATCGCTGCCAGTCATAAAGATTGCTCTGGCCTCTTCGAGGAACGATGAATTAATAGCATCCTCGTCATCACAACAGATTGATAGAATCGATGGAACAAGATGATACGGATGCGTGTTGTTCTTGGACGATTTAGTCGGAGATTTAGTTGTAGGTTTTCTGTAGCTAGTATTGAGGTTTATAAAGTCCTCGATGAGACTGTCTTCGTAGCTTTCATTTCCTGTTGAGATGACTCGAATTTTTATATCTGGTAATTCGTCGCGTTCTTCATTTAGTACCTGATGGAATGTTTTCAACATTAATCATATAACATTTTTTTTAATTGATTATATTGTATAAAAAATATACCTCTTCCACATATTTTGCCAAAGTACTTTCAGATTCATCTAAGCCGGGAATGAAGAAATTTTGCGGCATGTTAACGTTTAATATTATATTTTCCATTGGTAGAACATCCTCTACAATACTCCTTCCGCGAATTGCATGCGTAAGTAGCAATTTTTCAAGTTGTTTTAGAATTGTGTAAGTTTCTTTCAAATTGGTATCAGCTTGTTCCTCCAACATATGTATTAAACCGTGAAATTCCTGCTCGAGTATGACCAGCTTTTCCTTTTCCAATTCGTGCAAAATATGATTTTGCATAACTTGAACGTTAGCATTACTATTGGCAATATTCTTGGGACCTAGAAAAGTCGTTGTTATAAATTTAGCATGTTTTTTTTTTTTAATAAAAACTCGCAACTTTTATATCTGTAAGCTTCATATTCAATCTCTTTGTCAATAGTCCAGTATTTATGGTACTGCTTAATTATTCTTTGCAGTAGGTCCGCCAGATATCGAAAAACGGGAATTAATTCCTTTCCACCGCTGTGTTTTGATTCAAAAATGTTCGTAAACAAATTTCTCAATCTATTATTTCCGTAAGAGTGGCCATTTTTATAGACATCGAATGTTATGGGATTATTACGAAATTTTAGTTCTTTGATTTGCTTTTTCCAATCATTCGTGTCATCAACGTTGTTGGATCCTCCAATTGCTTGATGTAATAACTCGGACGTTTCGTAATGAGCGCCATCGTGAATATTCATATTCATTTTGATGCTGTTGACAATTTCGCTTTCATCGGCATCGGAAGATCTGCGAAGTAATTAAATTTTTAAAATTCGCCGTAATCAATTATTATTTTTTAACGTCACCTAATGTACAATTCTCTCAATTCCAAATTTGAATCGCGTTTAGGAAAACTATCACTTAATGATGTATTCGATTTATTTCCAGCAATTTTCATTCCGTTATATCGCATTGTAAGTTCTGCACTTTTTATTTTCGCAATCTTTGCTTTTAATGCTTTGGATCTGCGTTTCAATTTCTTCGAGCAACCTTTCTTACCGTCTGAACCATCGCAGGTGCCTTCGAATGTATCGTCTTGATTCAAAACAGTCGTGCTGCTCTTTGGTGTCACTGAACCTCCTTGGACTTTTTGTTCGAATAGTACTAAAGTTTCTGGGGACTTAAACAGATTGGTTTGCATTTATTTACAATTTTTGTAAGTGTTGTGAAAATTACTAACTATATTGAAAGATGAAGCGAGTTCATCGGGCTGTAATTGTTTGCAGACACCTTGATAAAGTGTTGATATATCGCCATGATTTGTATCGAACCATATCAAACCGATTTCATGAAAGGTGGTACATTTTATAATTAAAGATAAAGCTAAGTTGACAAGAAAGTTTTCTTTCGTAGTCGTATATCTAAAATTTAGATTAGTTAATCTAATAGTAAAGATGATTAGTTGAAAAACCTTTTTATGACATCCAGACAAGCTTCTAAAATTCTACTTGCAACGTATTGAGTTGCTAATAATTTCTGCAATTCTTCTCGGTCGTTGAAAAAATATTTCAAGATACTATTAAGGACAATTAAGATTGTTCTGAGATTTTCTGGATGCTGTATGTGCTCTTTAGTTATCTGAAAATATTTTTTAATATTAAAAAATGTCCGTGAATTGAATATGATTACACAAACATTAGCTAGAAAATGCAAAAATTTGTATTCCGAAAACAAAAGTTTAGTCCCATCGTTCACGTAAATAATTACAAAAATAATTATATTGGCCAACAACTGTTCAGGATTTGGTTGGGTTTTATCAACGGACTTGGTCGTATATGGATCACCAATCATGTTAATTCGTTCCTGAAATATTATCGCATTCAATACTTGTTCATCAGACTTGACTAAATTCGTGTCTTACTTTCAAATAATCGTGTATCGATACTTTCGCTTTATCTAGTTCGAACAAAATTCGGTCGACCACTGCAAATGGTGGTTTGGCATCTTTATCAATTGCCGAGCAGAAGCTATAGCACAAGGCAATATAACCGTGATTATCTGGTTGCACCAAATTTGCTCCGGAATTTAGGAGATGAATCACAATTTGCAGATTGCTACGGTAACTGGCCAACATTAGTGGCGTCACACCGTTTTCATTTATTATATTGACATCGGCCTAAGTATCAACGTGTTCGAAATAAAATTATACTGTATTTATGATTGTAAAAAACATCACCTAAAAACCGTAACACAAAGCATTTTTTAAGCTAGATGCGCATTTCGGAGGCTATAGCCCAAGCAATGGAAAAGCTACATACGTTGGAGGAACAAGCTGATACCAATTTGAAAGAAACGTACACAATTCTGAAACAACTTGAAAAAATGCTACTTACACATGCAATTCGCGGAAGGAGTATTGTAGAGGATGTTCTACCAATGGAAAATATAATATTAAACGTTAACATGCCGCAAAATTTCTTCATCCTTGGCTTAGATGAATCTGAGAGTACTCTGGCAAAAATGTAGAATAGGGATATTTTTTAAATAATCAATAAAAAATGTTATATGGTTAGTGTTGAAAACATTCCATCAGGCACTAAATGAAGAACGCTACGAATTACCATATATAAAAATTGGAGTCATCTCAACAGGAAACGAAAGACAGTCTCATCGAAGACTTTATAAACCTCAATACTAGCTACAGAAAACCTACAACTAAATCTCTGACTAAGAACAACACGCATCCTTATCTGTTGTGATGACGAGGTTGCCATTAATTCATCGTTCCTCGAAGAGGCCAGAGGAATCTTTATGACTGGCACCGATTCGGACGAGAACTGTGGTCTGGCCACCGAAGATAACTTCATATGCAAATACAATCTACTGATGTAGCATCTGAAATGCCTCCGGTTTTTGGATGATGTCTTATACAATTCTTTAACGTTTTATACAAGATATTTATGACATTTTAGATTACTTTATCCAGAATTAGGATTTCGATGAAATTCATCCATTCTCGCCGAACGGCCAGATGTAGCATACTCAATCCATTTCGATTGACGAGATTTATGTCGATTCTATGTTGATTTTTGATTAAGTTCCATAGTTGTAGAAACGATTGCTCATCCCATATTTTGTTTTCTAAAGCTGTGAACAGGATGTGGTCATTTGCTTTCATTTGAACGAACGCTCCATTTGACATGAGGCATTCGATCATGTCGAACTTCTTTAATTTTAAAGCCCATTGCAGCGAACTCAAGTTATTCTAATTATAGAAAATGTAAATGATTTCAAACAAATTTGAAGAATTAGCGTACTTTAGGGTACCTTATCTACTTCGTTAATATCCAGACCATCCTTAATAAATTTAATAACAGTACTCGCTTTTCCGACGACTGTCGCAACGATCAGTAACGGTACATTTGCCTAAAGTTGAAAAAAAAAACAATTTCAATGCGTCAGTATACAATCTCTGAACTCCCGCATCTTCGTATTCTGACGTAAATAGTATCTTTAATTGTGCGCAAAATGCAATTGAGAACTTTGTCCTAATTCAGTTTGATTTACCAAATCCTTCAAACGCAATAATTGCTTCGCTTCCTTCTGTTCATTTCCGGTAAAATTGATGTTCAGATGATCCAGGCACTGTTTGCACTCGGTTGCAGGGAGCTTTGTGGTAGCCGCCTTCCGTGTCACCTCGGATTGGTATGCGTTCGATTTCGCGGGCTTTTTCTTTTTACTTGGCATAGGAATGACACTTTTCTATTTCGTATGACAATAGATCGTACATTTATCAAGGCGGTTGCAAAATACGCTTTCTTGATAAATCCGTTTTAAATCGAATCACGGGTCAAGAACACCCGAATTAATAGGTTTTTCTTCGTTCCCCGATAAAAGTGTGTTTCGGAAGTTAAAATGATTAAAAAGTAATGTTAATTTTATAAGAGTAAATCACAATAAGGGTAGTACACAGTACAACATAATTGTATTGTTTCTGAGCTTAGCTTAATACTAAAATAGTATTTATAAAAACCATAACAATAAATATTATCAAGAGTCATTGGCGGCACTATGAACGGTACCAGATGATGTTGTACCGGTATCATTTGCATTCGTTTCAGTGGTACCACTATTGTCAGTATCAGTTGAATTGCTCTGACTAGTTGTCTGATCTTCTTTCGGGGCACTTATACGATCAGTGTTGGACGTATCAATCACTTCACTTCGATCAACCGTTGAATTTTGTCGACTTATACGACGCGAATGCTGTTCCTCCTGCTGCTCCTCCCGATCGGTTCGCGTCTCTTGCATTTGCATAACGGTAATGACTTGATCGTTTATTTTATTATTGGGAAAGAGCGCCGAGTACAGCGGTGGTTGATCCAAGTCATCATATTCGGGCGGACGGCCCCCCGTTTCGTCACCTTGGTTTATAACGAGCACTGTGGGGCCACTGTCGCCACCGCCTGGCCCATGGCCCGGGGTGCCGTTCCTATGGCCCCCACTGCCGCTGAGAAATGGCTTCGGTTGGCGACAGCAGCACTCCCACATGCCGCAGAGCAATAGAATACCACCGCATATCAGCATGCCCAGCATGAGATAACCCCATGGGCCGTACTGATTCAAGATGGCCGAGATTGTGAGCGTGTGATTTTCCGTGGTGGCGGCCGGATGGGTTTTCGTGCTCGTGAACTCGCCTAGTTGGTTAAGGTTGGGCTTTCGCGTGGATACTAAAGTAACAATGAACGAGTTTTATAAATGTTAATTTTTTTGTTAGATTCTATGTACCTTCAATTTTCTTCCAAATACTGACGATTTTATTGGCAACGGAACTCTCTGTGGTGCTTGGTTCTATATTTTTTTTGGCACTTTCAAGCCATTTCTCGTTGAGTCCGAGTGGTAGTTGGAATTCTTGTATGATTTTCCTCGCAATGTCTTCCAAAGATTGTGGCGCCCTGCATATGACTTCTGCTTCGTCGCTTTAAAATAAAAGTTCGTATTTTTCTATTACTCATTCGTGGTAGATACTATAAAGTTTGATATTTGAAAAGTTGGTATAGGAATTTGTGGCTGTTCGAAAACAAAACTTCGTTTCATTTTAAATAGAATAGTCCAAATATTTCTAATATTTCTACTACAGAATGTGTGCGATTGTTTTTGCAATAAAAATATATCGTTGGTTTTTTAAAATATTTTTATTGTGTTATTACACCATTTAAATTAATCAGTCTCGCTTCGAACCGATTGCTGGTTATTTAGATTTTTTTAAGTATAAATCAAGGATATGTAATTAAATAAAAACCACGAATTTTCGACTAAACCACGTGAAATATAAAGCTGTTACGTAAAAACGCAGACTACCAATAAAACTTATAATTCATCCGATACAAATTCGTAGATTTGTTTTCGCACGTCAATAGAAGTCGTTATGTCACGCCAATAGTCATCTAAATCTGCAAAATTTATTGTTTTAAAATGCAACGTAATGTTGAAAAAGAAGTGGAAGATAAAGAAGCGCAAACAGACACATTTGTTCCGCGATTTTTGGCAACACACCGGGATTTCGAAAAACCTGGATGTTGCGTAGTTGATGTAATTAAAAGTTTGATGAAAAAAAGATCCGCATCGAATTATAGAGAAGAAGGTAATAGTATGGACCAAATAAATCTGCGTTTAATGCGCGAATAACATTTCGCAACGACGTAGGATATATTAATTACTCGGCCAAATTATGGTAAAATGCACTTCGATTTGTGCAAATAAACGTATAAAATCAGGACAGCAATTATTTACTACAGAGAATGAACTGACAAACAAAGATTCGTCAAAATGTCACATTATTAACTTCGTTTGTCAACATATTAAGCAAATTTTAAGCGGCGTTGGTAATGCAAGATCCAACTAATTACACGCACGATTTCGATGTAAATCCACAATCACGACCTTACCAACAGCCAATATCGGACGATGACATGGAACCTCCTCATTGCTGTATGGTTGAACTCTTCAAAATGCTAATTCAAAAATTGAAAGGAACGGAAGCGATTGAAGCAGAGTACAGGCGAAGGGAACAACAAATCAAACAACATCCACACCAGATAAGCTTTCAAATGCTGAACTAATGAAATCATTATGGCAACTACCCGCAAATGATTTATTGCTTTCCCGATTTTATGCTATATAGATTTTATTTTATAAACGTTTATTTTTGTAATCATGGCACATGCCTTGATATTATACCTTGCTTCTAAGTTTTGTGCATTTACAATAAAAGTAAACTAATTGTGTCAATTTTCAATCGCACTTTCGTCAAATATACATCACTCAAATTGCGATTTATGTCCGCAAAGTTGAACCGATGTTTAATTTCTCGATTATGTTCAAATTACCAACTGTACGTTTATCGTTGCGTAATCCCAGAGATATACGAGATTCTCACCTACTGGTAGATCCTTTCGGACAATTCTTCTGGCCATTGCACATGAGATCCTTCGATACACATAATATCGGCTCCCAGCCGATCTTCATACACGTGTGATACTTCTGCCTCTCTGCGACACCTGCGGGTGATCGACAAGTCGTTTCTTTGCCAACAGCTGTGATAAGTAACACTCGGTCCATAGTTAGCATTTCGATTTCGGTATTGTCCGACAATGGGGGTGGCTTCCACACAAGGTCCAGTTCGGATGGAAGTAGTGGGACATCTGGCACAGGGTGGACATCGCACATGTTCGCAGTATATACTGATTTCGATTTTGTGTCTGGAAGAAACTGGGCGGGAGGAAGAAAAATAATAACAATAAATCTGTATTGTATAGGCAAGATAATTACAAAGGTAACAGACACATAACGTAGCTATGGTTTACGATCTACCAACGTATAAAATGGTTACAACAAGTCGGAAACAAATACTAAGCTAAGCTAGAATTATACATAGGAGAAGAACTCATTGATAGCGTATGCACAACAGGTTGAAGCATTTAATTTTAACCGTGGCAAGATTGCGGACTTCTACAATCGCTACAGGCTGAAATTTTGTTGAATTTTTTTAACAGTTTGGCAATTTCGGTAATATATATTTGAGGGTGGATTTATTTACGTCGATTCCAGGAGTATCTTGAAGATTTATATAAAGGTAGGCAGGACATGGAGGAGCTAGAAAATGTGGAACAGATAGATGAGGATGACTTAGGTCCTAGCATACTTAGGTCAGAGTTTCATAGAGCATTAAATGATTTACGGAATAACAAAGCAGCGGGGATTGATATGATACCAGCCGAATTAATAAAACACGCAGGGGAAAAAATGCAGGAGCGATTATACAGGTTAGTTTGTAAAATATATGAGAAGGGAGAAGTACCACAGGATTTTCAGCGTAGTAGAATAGTAACAATGCCGAAGAAAATAGGAGCTAATCTGTGTGAGAACTATAGGACCATTAGTCTACTATCACATGCATCGAAGATATTGCTAAAAATTATTTATAGGAGATTAGAAAATAAAGTAGAGGAAAGGCTGGGAGAAGATCAGTATGGTTTTAGGAAAAACAGAGGGACGAGGGAGGCGATTTTAGCACTAAGAACAGTAGTAGAAAAATGAATGAGGGTAGGAAAGGTAACTTGCATAGCTTTTGTAGATTTAGAAAAGGCATTTGATAATGTAGATTGGGACATAATGTTTAGAATTTTAAAAGAAACGGGTATAGATTATAAGGATAGGAGAATAATTTTTAATTTATATAAACACCAAACTGCCTTAGTTAGAATTGAGGGGGAAGAAGAGGTAGCAAAAATAGGGAAGGGAGTTCGGCAGGGATGTACACTTTCACCGTTATTATTTAATCTATATATAGAAGATGCAATAAACAAAGTAAAAGAAGAGTATAGTGTAGGTGTGAATGTACAGGGAGAGAAAATATATATGTTGAGATTCGCCGACGATATAGCTATATTAGAAGAAAACGAAAAGAATTTAGAAAGGGTATTGAATGGTATGCAGGCAGTATTGACTAGGGATTTTAACATGAAAATAAATATAGGTAAAACTAAAGTGATGAGGTGTGACAAAAAGGAATGCAGTAGAAAAATGAGGATCACAATAGAAGATAATAGAATCGAAGAAGTGTCAGATTTTTGTTATTTAGGCAGTAGAATCACAAAAGATAATCGAAGCAAGGTAGATATAAAGTGTAGGATAGCACAGGGTAGGAAGGCATTCGTAGAAAAGGAACAGATTTTAAGATCAAATATTGACTTGTGTATTAGAAAAAGATTACTGAAGGTATATGTTTGGAGTGTAGCACTGTACGGGTGTGAGGCGTGGACTATAGGAAAGGAAGAGAAGCGTAGATTACAAGCATTCGAAATGTGGTGTTATAGGAGGATGATGAGGATTGGTTGGGAAGATAAAGTAACAAATGAAGCTGTACTAGAGTTAGTAGGGGAGAAGAGAAGTATTTGGAGAGTGTTACAGCGTAGGAGAGACAGATTAGTAGGGCATATCCTTAGGCATGGGGGGATTATGGAATTGATCATAGAAGGTAGCGTGGAGGGAAAGAGAGGGGTAGGTAGGCCTAGATTGGAGTATGTGAGTCAGATAGTTGAAGACGTTGAGATGAATAGCTATAGGGAGATGAAGGGATTAGCTCAGGATAGATCGGCATGGCGTGCTGTTTCCAACCAATCTTTAGGATTGCGGACTCTTTAACTAATCTGGATCGCAAACTAACAGAGAAAATCAAATTAGGGTAGGGAATAAAACCGTGTAATTTTATTTCTCTTCTATAACCTATTGAAAATGAAATAGTTAATATTGCAAATATCATATTATTGCTAAAGCAAGAATTGTTTTAGATTGTGTCATCGTGCACTAATAAACTGCCTAAATTTTTAAATAATCTGAGGTAATTAATAAATAATTTTCCATCGATTTTGCCGTTTTATTGTGATATTCCATATTAGAGAAGAGAAATAATAAAATTACCCTGTTTTATATCACAATTAAAATTTTTAATTAATTGTGAAATTAAATTTGAATGAATTTTAATTGTGATATAAAACAGTGTAATTGGATTTCTTCCGTGAAGTTAAAAATAAATATTTCCCCCGTTAAGAAATAGTTCGTGTTATCAGAGCCATTACTAGAAAAGAATGTCATCAGTTCGAGTACAAAACGGACTTTGGTCGATTTATTCTAAATTTATTCGCATCTGAATAATGAAAAGGTTATTTTTGTATCCAAGTATGATAAAAACTTATTACAGATATATTTTCGATATATTTTATAATACTTAATATGAGTTGTTTACTTCGTGTTTCTATAACCCCTTTAAAAGTTTATCACGTTCGATTTTTGCGAAGTAGCATTTGATATTTATTTTGAATTTTGATGGTTTACTTCTCTAATATTGACCTATGTTAAAAATACATAATTTTTTTTTTATTAATTTAATTGGCAAAAAAAATTCGTTATATATAGTGCTAGAAAACTAGAGTTGACTGAAAAAAGTAATAATATATAAACAATTTTTACTAAGCGTTTCAATAATATTGAATAAAAAGAATTTTTTTTTTTATTAATAATATATATTTTTTTAATTGTATCATTCTATGCAGAATTCACATTTAGTTCATGTCGAATACTTTAATATTGACCCTGTATAAAATCAAATTAGTATAGATAGAAAATTTTGCAAAATACGTATAATATAAAAAATAAACGTTAAGTGGGGAATAATTTCTACAAAATGCGATATAGGTAAGAGTTGATTTCTGAACGATAACAATTTATTACACTTGTGCAATTGACGCAAATTTGATAAAACTAATCATTATATAGGATTAATTGCATTAATCAGATTACACGTATTATTCGTGGAAAATATTGGGACTTCTAGTCGCTCAATTTTTATATACTTTTATTAGAATATATAAATATGAATATGTAATTTAACAATAAAATTACTCACTTCTGAATTTATTTTAAATTTAAAATCATAAACTGTTTTAAAAAATTATTTACATACCGTGACTTATTTTTCGCTTATTGTCTCAATGAAACCGAAATATTTTAATTAGAAAGTAACTATCAAACTTTTACTACCGCTCTTATACAAGTTAATAAACACGTTAATTATCGTGTCAGTTAAATATTTAAATTACGCCGTAATGATCTTAGTATTTTATAATAAACCAATGACTGAAGAAACGAACCACAATTTGGCAAGTTTGCCGTGTGTAATTTTTATTTATATAAGCACCAGCGAATATATTCTTCGGAACCTTCGACAAAAAAAAAAAAAATCATTTCACTTACGATATTCAACGGACAATTGACGTCCCTCTCGGAATGATGCACAATCAGAGCCCTATATATTTCCAATCGTGTCTCCAGCACATTCACATAAACCACATGCCCCGGCGGGGCTGTAATCTTCAGGCGACATGGCGATTGTATCTGTTGGGGCTGTGTATATTCCATCATCCTCCCGCGGGATGGCCATTGTAGCCGGCCCTCAATACCGACACCCACCAAACTGGTGGAATCTTCTTCGTTGCCTCTTAGCAAGATATAAGCGGAGGCGCCAATACCGTGCGCGGTCAAATGTATTTCGGGACTTTGCTCTTCGTCCGTAACGCAAATTGGGATGTTGTCCACGTGGACTGGAATTGGATAAAGTTATTGGTGGTGGTGTTTTTTTTTTATTGCTGGCCTTTCTCGTTGTTTGTTAAATGCCAATAAGTTCTTTGTTAAATTGTTTATTTGTATATCAATTAAGCGTTAAAAAAAAACGGACTCGTTCTTTGATTTATATTAAAAATTCCATTTTTGTGCCAACTTAAGGCTAGCGTCTTCTTATAGGAAAAGCAGGAGTTCGGCAGCGTATTTCGCGTTTCTACAATTTTGATTATTTTTTTACAATATTTTTAGACAATGTTGCTAAAGGATGGGGCTTTTGACCGGTGTATTTTTTATATTTTAAAATTTTCAATAACATGTCGGAAAAAAATCGTAACTTTCATTTAAAAAAAAGACGATTTTTCACACGTTGTTTTATCGAGGAAGCTAGTGAAAAAAATAGAAAAAAGTTTGACTGTTCCATAGCCAGACATCTTGGCTACAATTAGAAAAAAATGCGTAATTTAATTTACTTTCGTTTAATAGTTGAGCTAACGTTAGTAAACCTTTGAAATCGAAACGGTAAGGGTTTGGTAGCGTGTCTAGCATTTCTCCAATTTTGATTATTTTTTGTAGAATATTTTCAGACAACGTTGCTAAAGGATGGGGCTTTTGACCGGTATATTTTTAAATTTTCAATAACATGTCGGAAAAAAATCGTAACTTTCATTAAAAAAAAAAGACGATTTTTCAAACGTTGTTTTATCGAGGAAGCTAGTGAAAAAAATAGAAAAAAGTTTGACTGTTCCATAGCCAGACATCTTGGCTACAATTAGAAAAAAATGCGTAATTTAATTTACTTTCGTTTAATAGTTGAGCTAACGTCAGTAAACCTTTGAAATCGAAACGGTAAGGGTTCGGTAGCATGTCTAGCATTTCTCCAATTTTGATTATTTTTTGTAGAATATTTTTAGACAATGTTGCTAAAGGATGGGGCTTTTGACCGGTGTATTTTTTATATTTAAAAATTTTCAATAACATGTCGGAAAAAATCGTAACTTTCATTAAAAAAAAAAACGATTTTTCACACGTTGTTTTATCGAGGAAGCTAGTGAAAAAATTAGAAAAAAGTTTGACTGTTCCATAGCCAGACATCTTGGCTACAATTAGAAAAAAATGCGTAATTTAATTTACTTTCGTTTAATAGTTGAGCTAACGTCAGTAAACCTTTGAAATCGAAACGGTAAGGGTTTGGTAGCGTGTTTAGCATTTCTCCAATTTTGATTATTTTATGTAGAATATTTTTAGACAATGTTGCTAAAGGATGGGGCTTTTGACCGGTGTATTTTTTATATTTAAAAATTTTCAATAACATGACGGAAAAAATCGTAACTTTCATTAAAAAAAAAAACGATTTTTCACACGTTGTTTTATCGAGGAAGCTAGTGAAAAAATTAGAAAAAAGTTTGACTGTTCCATAGCCAGACATCTTGGCTACAATTAGAAAAAAATGCGTAATTTAATTTACTTTCGTTTAATAGTTGAGCTAACGTTAGTAAACCTTTGAAATCGAAACGGTAAGGGTTTGGTAGCGTGTCTAGCATTTCTCCAATTTTGATTATTTTTTGTAGAATATTTTTAGACAACGTTGCTAAAGGATGGGGCTTTTGACCGGTATATTTTTAAATTTTCAATAACATGTCGGAAAAAAATCGTGACTTTCATAAAAAAAAGACAATTTTTCACACGTTGTTTTATCGAGGAAGCTAGTGAAAAAAGAAAGAAAAAACGCTTAAAAACTGTAGTTTCGTAGAAATCACTTTTTTAAATACCGGTGTCAATTCGAATAGATTTCTTGTTGTTTTTCAAAATATTAGTGAATATACGATTTCCTTGAATTAATTTATTAATACGGTTGCTATAATGATATAGTAACGTTACTTCTTTATATAAATTACGTATTTCTTGTTTACTATTAATACTATTCATTGATTGGAATCGAAACGTTTTAATTGCGTTTACATGCAATCTCGTTGACTATTAGAATATCTATACGATAGTAGTATATTGCTTTGTTAGTGCACTACTTTATGAATAATTAATAAATTGCAAATGGTTCGAGTTTGTAAAACGATGATTGAATAATTCACGAATACCAGCTCTAACTGATTTAATGAATCTTTGTCGTGAAGACGTAAATTAATAATATTTAGCAGTTTTTCTGTATCTTAAAGTCATAGTGAATTATTTTCTCTTAATGTGTAGGGAAATTTATAGATATTTAGAATTAAAAGACTAATTAGGAAGAAAAAATGATACTGGTACACATATGATATATTTTTGGTAAAATTTCACGTCCTTGGTCAAATAAATTAATGTGAATTTAATTAGTTATAGACGCTATTCGTATATGGATAAATAAAGAAATATTTCCATATAACATATGTTAGCATATATTTTTTTATATGTATAAGATTTCAAGAAATTCAACTATAATTTATTTCAGGTATTTTTACTAAAACTTTTACCTTCGTATTTACTTGAACTTTGTTTATTTTTGAACTATTTAGAATTAATTTTTTTCTGAGAAGCAAGAAAATTTTAAATCCCCAAAATTTTTAACATCTTATTTTTTTTGTAAGGTGCTAATTAAAATAGTACCCCTTTAAAAATTATTCCTAATTTTCTAATAAAAGCAAAGCAATGAGTAATAAATAGCTCAATGATCAATTGAAATGGTCTTTTTCATTTTTGATCATCGCAAAAAGTGCATAAGTCGAGATATTTGTCACTAACTTATTTTTATGTTTTTAATCTTTGCCGACTGAAGTCTCCATAAAATTCATTTGTGATGCTACGATCATAATAGGCACTATTAATCGTCACAATACATGCAGTTTATTTAAATTTAGTAACAGAGAGCGAATATCAAATAATTTATCTTCTATACTGTGTCAATTAATAATTTGCCGATCCAAAATTCCATTTCCTTCTGCCAATTTAGTCTAGGCACACACTATAAGCGTTTTTGTAAATTTTTTACGTAATTTTTCAAATAGGAAAATTAAATATAAATATATCTTTATAGTCGTGACATATCTTCATTTAAAAAAATCGTAGATTTTTTTAGAACGTCAGCATTTTTAAAAGCTATCATATAAAAAGTAATTTGATTTGAAATAGTGAGGTCTGTTGAAAATTGCGTTTTACGTATTTTTTTTTTTTTGGAAACGCAAGACAAATAAATATAGCTACGTTATATAAAAAATATTATATAGTTGTAGTTGATGAAGTGTCTTGTTAGCCACGGGGTCAAGTGCTTCTTCCAACGGGGAAGGTGTAATATATAACATGCATCTACAGGATAATAGATTTTATGAAGATCAAATTTTTATGGTAAAAAAAAATTATAAGCAAAAAACTTCTAATACACCAATTAAAAATGCATTTGCAAATGTAAGAATTGTCAAAATTCCTGCTGCTTTTTGCACTCATTTCCCTTTCTCTTAAAATATTCCTGATATTCCTGAAAAAAAATTATAACCAAAAAACTTCTAATACACCAATTAAAAATTCATTTACAAATGTAAGAATTTTCAACATTCCTGTTGCTTTTTGCACTCATTTCCCTTTCTCTTAAAATATTCCTGATATTCCTGAAAAAAAATTATAACCAAAAAACTTCTAATACACCAATTAAAAATTCATTTACAAATGTAAGAATTTTCAACATTCCTGTTGCTTTTTGCACTCATTCCCCTTTCTCTTAAGATATTCCTGATATTGCTGCAAAAAAAATTATAAGCAAAAAACTTCTAATACACCAATTAAAAATTCATTTACAAATGTAAGAATTTTCAACATTCCTGTTGCTTTTTGCACTCATTCCCCTTTCTCTTAAGATATTCCTGATATTGCTGCAAAAAAAATTATAACCAAAAAACTTCTAATACACCAATTAAAAATCCATTTACAAATATAAGAATTTTCAACATTCCTGTTGCTTTTTGCACTCATTTCTCTTTCTCTTAAAATATTTCCGATATATTGATGAAATTATCAAATTATGTATATACATATTTCACTTGTCAATAGTTATATTAGGTGTATTTACCTTAATATTTTTTTTAATTCTAAAAATATTCGACATGATTGTACATTTTTTTAGTACATTTTATTTTGTTTTTCCATACATTTTCTGGAACATTCGGTAAATGTTCCAAAGCTAAACAAATGCAACGATGCGCAATTGCATATATCAATTATTTATATAATATAGATAGTAGTTTATTTATATAGCGAAGATTTGGACTCGTTCATTTAATGAACAAAAATTTGAATTACGAAATCAATTGAATGCTTGAAAATGGATTTCCATTGAAATTTGTCAATAAAAACATTTTTTTTCCGAAAGTGTATAAAATATTTATTATCGAGTTGATTCTATTGCACTTGATTTTTCTAAAGCATGTTTTGCGTAACTCTTGATAATGTTAAATACGTCTTCCTGAAAGGAATTTACATTTACTGGCCACTGCGAGTTATCTCAACATTTATTTTAGCTCATTATCAATTATAAATTGTCCTATGACCATTTCTTATCGTTTACTTGAAGCAGTTCTACAACTTTAGCCAAGTCAAATTGACCAAAATTACAATATATGTGTTGACAAAATTGAAGCGAAATTATTTGAAAACCGTTTTTAAAACAATTTAATAAATACATAATTGTTTTAGTTAGTTATATGACTTGTTTGTTGTACTTGGGAATTTCTGCAAAAAAATGTTATTTTACGAGAATTTGCTTATTATCGATAAGAAACGTATGCAAAATTGTTAATGACTTCGTAACCATATATTTAAAAATATATTCTTTTTATATATTTAGTTCGTGCGCAACAAATTTGCAAATAACGAAGATTTTTCCATATTCAAATAGCTTTCGGATTATAATCGTTCAATTTGGCCAAATGAAATCTATAAATTGAAAACCATTTATTTACTAATAGATGTATCAAGAACATATTTTTAATTTTCATTTTCGCGCATCTGAATTTCTTTATTTTAGTTGATCATTCATCTAAAATCGCATTCGCAGATAATTTATACAATTGCGTTTAATATTTCACTTACTGGATGAACATTGAATTGCATACAAAAGCAATTGTACGACGAAAAACACATAAACGACGGACACATATTCCATTTTCGTTAAAAGCACATTGAAATCGATTTCAACTAAAATTATTTATCGCAAATAGACTAAAAATAGATAAGCACACGCACTAGAACAGGTTATATCC
Source organism: Leptodirus hochenwartii (assembly GCA_947310635.1). Lineage (NCBI taxonomy): Eukaryota > Metazoa > Arthropoda > Insecta > Coleoptera > Leiodidae > Leptodirus > Leptodirus hochenwartii. Next base: position 49,999,946 of record OX371176.1, read on the forward strand.
ACATATTTCTTGGCACATGGCGGGTTATGTTAAGTGAACGCGATTTGTAACGGATAACCTTTTTTTTCGAACCGTTTTTCTAGCAGCTTCGAGATTCGAATCACTTTTGATTTTTATGATGCCTCAAGGCTGCACAACGTAAAAACGATTCTTTTTAAGGGAATTTACGTTCCCGCGACTGTTATCTTGTATGCGCGATTCGGTCAATTCGGGGGTTAATCAAACTGAAGACTGGCGTACGATTGTAATTCGCCCGGAGATGACCACAGCTGTTTGTGCTCGCGAGTTGCAGCAATTTCTGCCATATGCAAATGTTGCTGTTGATGCGGTTTGGTTGTAATCATTGTTCAACACGATGTCATATTCGGTAGACACGACCGAACCCATACTTAAGTACATGTCCATGTCCAATTTGCTAAACACAAAGATAGCTTTATCCATGTGTTTTTTTTTTTTATTGTTTGTAAATTTCTATTCGTTATATGTCGATTCGTCAAAGCATCTTTCTATTTTCCATTTTTTTTAAAATATATATAAAATTATCTGTCAATTTTTTACTTTATTTTAATTACCTAGAATAGTTTTTTTGCAATTTCTAACTAACCAGTTCGAAACTGAAATGTTAAGTTAATGAAGATAAACAAAAAGTGTATTGTCCTGCAATTTCTGCAGGGTTTTATCATTTAACACTTATCCACTTATCAGCCCCCCCCCCCCCCCCCCCCACTACACTTATCATATGGAAATACTCTTCGCTCAATCAAATTAAGACACGAATATACAAATTTTCTAGCGTAAATCTAAATGAGTAGATTGTACTCTCAAAGACAATATTAATCAGTGGCGGTTTCTTCTGCAGGCCGCAGGGCCGCGCGCCCCTCCTGAACATTGACCGCATCAAAACCGTAGATATATAATTGTATTGCGATATTTTATCTCGGCATTATTTTCCCTAAAAGATAAAGCTTGCGCCGCGATAAGATCAACACAACGTTCGTTGTGGCGTTCGTTCGGTGTGGCGTTCGTTGTGGTATCCGTTGCAAGTCACAGCAGCGACCGATGCTGTATCTGTCTTTATCGATCGTTCGCATGGTATAGATATAACGCTAATTTGGTGCCGCTGCATATTCGGTGCCACCCAGTACAGGTTAAATGCATATACACTCATCTCACTCTATTGCAAGCAATCGGTGAGAGCGACCGTATGCCGTATATCTTCTATTTCTTCGGTTCGATCCTTGCTTCATTGTCTAATATATGTCACAGATAACCAGCGGCTATCCATTGCCAGTACAAGTTAAATACATATATACAGTACATATGCAATGAGATGAGTGTATCATAAAGTGCAGTCGACCGATCTATTGGATATCGCGCTTCTTTAACGGCTTAGAGAAGTTCAGAGAGAAGAGAGAGAGATATATATATATATATATATAAAATTGATGTAGAATAGCCAGATTAGACAGTACCATTTGTTCTGTGTATGTACGATATGTACGTATGTATGATTTTGACACGTGTTTCTCCAAGAAGATATTTAATAAAAATGAATAGTGTTAGTTCTTTATTGAAAATAGAGTTTTGTAGACTTTTCCTTGTGGACAAAGTAAAAATTAAAGAATTAGGTAGGCCATTGCCTGATTTAAATTTATCGCAAACTTGTGCAAGGAGTGCTCAAAACCGGACATTTACGCGGCCTTTTACAAGAGACATCACCGTAGATATATTGCAATATTTTATATCGGCATTATTTTTCCTAAAAGATGAAGCTTTTAAATTTAAAAACGTATTTTTAGAGAACACTCTTAATTTTTTTTTTTAATATTTGAATCCAATAAAATTTGGGTACTTGATGTATGAAAATTGAAAATATAAAACTAATCAAGAGATTATTCCATTATATCCCTGAAATATGGCGCAGTATATATATTTTCCACTGTTTTCGTGATTTTTGCATCGATTCAAAAATTATTTGTTTTAGATAGTGCAGCAAAAAAAAATGAATCGGCTTTTATTTTAGATTGATGAGTTTTTTGGATTACATTTTCGATACTGTTTGATGAAATTTTTAATTCTCATTAAATATTAATAATGTATTAATTTTATTATCTTATTATTATCAGTAATTTTATTATATCTGCTCAGGTTTATTTGTTAATATTACCATCCAGAAGTTAGACAATTAGACAAAATTAATTAATGAAACGTATTATTTATCTGATTGTTATGTGGTACTGAAGATGAAAACTTAGCTTTCAAAACGCGCATATGTCTTCGCGTTACTATCTTTCTGTTATATTCTATACCGATGTAAAATTATATTTACAACCTTTATATTTTGAATCGTACACATTTTTTTTTAAATTAAATATTTTTTTTTAAACCTGTTCGTTTAAACTAGCATGAGCCTCGAGGTTCATCCCGATACATGTCTTGTTTCGGTACAATATAAAATACATTCGTATCTCTCGCAGCGTAATTATTATAATTTTTTTTCCCTCAATTTAACAACAATATGTCGCCAAGTAATCGTCAGAAACAATGAGCTCCTCGTTTTTTCTTGCGCAGAACATTATCATCCTCAGACTTTGTTGTCTGTTCGATAAGGAGGCTCTAAGTAAAGTCTGTTATTTTCTTTTTAAAACAATAGCGAAAATACAATTTATTACGGTAAATGAACTCAGGCTCATACATGGTAAAAAGATGTAGATTTGAAAAAAATTAACGTAAATTCAATTTGCGCTTTGTGTTAAGAAATTTGTGTTAAGAAATATGAACGCTGCTGGTTAGAAGAATTGTTGAATGAATCTACTTTGTTGAATGTACGAAGAATATTTTTTAAAAAACATGTAAAAAATTACATGAAGTAGATGATATTCTCAGCTGCGTTATTTAGGGGAACATTTTTTGGATAAAAAAATTAATTTTTATTTGTAAGTGTAAAGGTAAATACCCGATGTGTCTTTTAATCAATATTTTCTTTAAATATGTACATAACATATTTTTAAATGGTATGTATATATATTAAAATAATTTTAATCAGTGAAGAGTGAAAATATTATGAATGGTCATTTAAAATATTCTGATAACGGATGTAACTGATAATCGATTATATCGATAATTATATGGAAAAAAATACACGATTTTCAAATGATAATAACAAATTAATTATGCCGTCGATTTGAAATTTTGAGGGTCTTCAGTTTATTTAAAAATACTGAAAGCGGTAAAATATATTTAATTTATGACTAATATACGATCTTACCTAATAACAATATCTATGAATTTGTTATTACAAAAATAATTATTTAATGCAACTCATATTTAAATAGCAAATAAAGTACTTTTCTGATGCCATTAAATTAATATAAACATTATCACGAAATTATTTTTTAAGCTTTATCGTACGAAAAGCAGCCTGTCTAGCATTCCCCTAATTTTGGTTATTTTTCTACAATATTTTTAGAGAATATTCCTAAAGGATGAGGCTTTTGAACGGTGTATTTCTTATATTTTTTAAATTTCAATAACATGTCGAAAAAATCTTAACTTTCATTTTTAAAAAAGTCGCTTTTTCACACGTTGTTTTATCGAGGAAGCTGGTGAAAAAATTAGAAAAAAGTTTGACCGTTCCATAGCTAGACATATTGTGTACAATCAGTAAAAATTGCGTTATTTAATTTGCTTTCGTTGGGCTAACGTTTAGGCTTTAAGCGTTAAAAAAAAACTGTCTCGTTCTTTGATTTATATGAAAAATTCCATTTTTGTGCCAACTTAAGGCTAGCGTCTTCTTATAGGAAAAGCAGGAGTTCGGCAGCGTATTTTGCATTTCTACAATTTTGATTATTTTTGTACAATATTTTTAGAGAACGTTCCTAAAGGATGGGGCTTTTGAACGGTGTATTTCTTATATATTTTTAATTTTTAATAACATGTCGGAAAAATATCGTAACTTTCATTTTTAAAAAAGTCGATTTTTCACACGTTGTTTTATCGAGGAAGCTAGTGAAAAATTTAGAAAAAGTTTGACCGTTCCATAGCTAGACATCTTGGCTATAATTAGAAAAAAATGCGTAATTTAATTTGCTTTCGTTTAATAGTTGGGCTAACATTAGTAAACCTCTGCAACCCATCATAAAAACATATGAAATAATTTGATTTGGGCTACTAATAGCACAGCGTAGTGTAAGGTATTCATAATAGATGGTGCTGGTTTACTAATACATTCTTTATGTATTATATCTACATATATCCATATGGACCTTATATAATATGTTGGCAATGGCATTGTACTTTATTCAAAGTGTGATAAAATTATATAAATTAAATACGACATAATTAACGTTTATAATTTTTTTTGGATAAATACTAAATATAAACTTATTAAGGATTTGTGGGAACGTTAATTTTGGAAAATCTGAAACTTTGTGTCTAGAAATCAAACAATATTTCAAAACTAAATAGAAAATTAATAATATATATTATTAAAATCGTTTCTTATTTTTTTTTTGGATAAATAATAAATATAAACTTATTTCGATTTGAGGAAACCGTTATTTTGGAAAATCTGAAACTTCGTCTCTAAAAATCAAAAAATATTTCAAAATAAAATCGAAAATTAATAATAAATGAATAAAACAGACATTTAAAATTGACCGTGAATTTATAATAATAGAATTTAATATAATTTAGAATTGAGGGGGAAAAGAGGTAGCAAAAATAGGGAAGGGAGTTCGGCAGGGATGTACACTCTCACCGTTATTATTTAATCTATATATAGAAGATGCAATAAACAAAGTAAAAGAAGAGTATAGTGTAGGTGTGAATGTACAGGGAGAGAAAATATATATGTTGAGATTCGCCGACGATATAGCTATATTGGAAGAAAGCGAAAAGAATTTAGAAAGGGTATTGAATGGTATGCAGGCAGTATTGACTAGGGATTTTAACATGAAAATAAATATAGGTAAAACTAAAGTGATGAGGTGTGACAAAAAGGAATGCAGTAGAAAAATGAGGATCACAATAGGAGATAATAGAATCGAAGAAGTGTCAGATTTTTGTTATTTAGGCAGTAGAATCACAAAAGATAATCGAAGCAAGGTAGATATAAAGTGTAGGATAGCACAGGGTAGGAAGGCATTCGTAGAAAAGGAACAGATTTTAAGATCAAATATTGACTTGGGTATTAGAAAAAGATTACTGAAGGTATATGTTTGGAGTGTAGCACTGTACGGGTGTGAGGCGTGGACTATAGGAAAGGAAGAGAAGCGTAGATTAGAAGCACATGAAATGTGGTGTTATAGGAGGATGATGAGGATTGGTTGGGAAGATAAAGTAACAAATGAAGCTGTACTAGAGTTAGTAGGGGAGAAGAGAAGTATCTGGAGAGTGTTACAGCGTAGGAGAGACAGATTAGTAGGGCATATTCTTAGGCATGGGGGGATTATGCAATTGATCATAGAAGGTAGAGTGGAGGGAAAGAGAGGGGTAGGTAGGCCTAGATTGGAGTATGTGAGTCAGATAGTTGAAGACGTTGAGATGAATAGCTATAGGGAGATGAAGGGATTAGCTCAGGATAGATCGGCATGGCGTGCTGTTTCCAACCAATCTTTAGGATTGCGGACTCTTTAACTAAATAACAAATATATTTGGTTTGGGAAATTAAAACAAACGGATACTGACAATAAATTATTTATTGCTGTAACAAAATTTTGCAATATATACAATTTGATTAGGAATCATCTTACTCAGGTATTATAGTGAGATTATTCTTATTTATTATATATTTTTTTACAAAATATCTTATGCTATATTTACATTTTAAATCTTATATATCACACAGTTTCACATAAAATAGCAACTTTTAGATATTAACTATTGACAATATCACAGTCGGGCAGAATTCTTGCGAAAATTACAGAAAATATAAAATGTCAATATAATTAAAATCAATGTGAAAACAGATTGGCAAATTATTTTTCGCGGGCAAATATTATTTTTATGTACGCGATATACGAATGCTAAGACTAAGTCGAAACGACGGTAAAATATATATTTTTTTAAATCTAGTAGTTATATTTATTGTGATAAGATACAATTTAACCCGCGTTTGTTTAAGCCAAATAATTGGAACGTAACAAACAAGACGACAAAATAACTCGAAATCGCGAGTTATAAATTTTCCAGAGTAATTTTCAAATTTGCACAAGCGACATTCTTTGCATAGCCGAATTTTCGCTAAAATTGACTACGAAAATGAACTTTGCGCGGGTTATTTTTTTTTAACACGTGCTATAAGTTAATTCAAATCGCCAAATCAAAATTATTTGCCTTTTCTTTCACGTGAAATTAACGTACAAATATATACATTACACGATTATATAGCCACATTTTTGGCAGGTTTTTTTTTTTTTAATTTTATATTGTCTTCAGAATTAGCTTAATTATATACAAATAATTGCAGTGTGTTGTATAACAAATATGCATTTGTTTTATGAATAATTTATTACAATTTTGTTCCGTGAAGGGAATCACAAAAAGCAACAAAAAAGATGGCAGCTTGAAATATATTGCCCCGCTATAAAGAGTGCAAGAATCTGTTGTTGCGAAACGTTTAACAGTACACGAATTGTAGTACTCTCAGATAAGGAGAAAGAAGGTGTAATTAATGCAGAAATATTGTGCTCTCGAATTTAATTAATATAACGATGCATATATTATTATACAACCACGAAATCCTGTCTCTCATAAGTCTTCAATATCTCTTCAGTAAGGTAACTGTTTGTCGTATAGAAGGATAATTGACTGAATGCAGATTTTACAAATATTGTTCTCGCAGTTGCCCAAAACGCATTATCAATTTTCCGCGGCCACGTGCAGTTCTTTCTTTTCGCTCAGTTTTATCACTCGATTAACATTTCAACTGAGATATTCTTATCGCTAACCAATACAGAATTTAATAATAACTGTTCAGTCTCCGGCAGCCTAAACAATATGAGGGCGTGTGCGCTTTATCTAGAAATAAATATCATCGAGAAACGAATAATCGAAATGAGTATTCGTTATCGATTGACGTCAGAATATAATCAGATATGTAATTGAATTTTTCGTTATCTGTTTTGGCATAAGTATGCGCACGTAAATGTTGTTAGATTTGTCCAATTCTAAAATGGAACCTTAATTTTACTTGAAGAGAATAATACTTCAAAATTGTACTTTGGTCTTTTTACGGAATCTTATCTCTCTTCTGTGTGTTTTAATTCTATGTTCTACTCTACGGTTTTCGCTAGCCCTCAGAGGGACTCTTCGAAAAGCAAAATTCAAAAATTGCTTCTCCTTTCCAAGAAGAAACAATAGTCTACAATATTTCCAACTTTTTATATGATTTCTTTAAAAAAAAATATGTTTAAATCAATTTTGAACTGCGTCGATATTAAATATTAGTTCCACAAATCGTCGCTTCTTTAGTTGTAGTACCAATAGGTAGTACTGGCGCAGAAATATCAAGCACTGCATGATGCTCACGTTTATTTCGTTCGATAGTCTTCACTTAAACCGGCACTAACACCTCGGCGCACGCGCACTATTCTCCTGCTCGGCCGCAGATGATTGTATATTCAGCACAGCGTAACTAGGGGGCGCTTCTTCCGCCCCAGGGGCTAAAGTCGGTGCAGAACTGACCTGCTCCAACATTGTGGTCATTGTATGCACCGGCACCACGTACACTTCGTAGTCACTCTTCTTCGTCTCGCCGCTGGTAATGAGGCTGTCGTAAGTTGGCGGCGCGAACTGGTCGTAAGATGGCGGCGGTTGCTGTTCGGGTTGCGAACGGGTCGCTATTACGCGCATGTCTGTTTGCGATGTGGTCGAGGTGGTTTGATTTTGGGGTTGTTGTTGTTGTTGGCGACGGATGCGGTTGCGACAGCACCACTCGCTACAAGAGACGATGAGGAAGAAGAGAATCAAACCGCTGAAGGAAGCGATGTACCAGACGATCGACCAAGAGTCGAACATTTCTGTATCATTTCCAGTATTCGCTGGAAATTAATTGTAGGTCGAAATTTAGTTAAATCGTAATACAACATACTGTATTTTAAAAATTATTACTACGGTGTTAAATAATAGTGTAGAATATCACCCAGATACAGTACCTCAAAGCATTAAATTGCTAGATGCGCATTTTGAAGGCTATCCCCCATCTTCAGTAGCACAAAATAATAACGAAATAAAATACCTCTGTCACGAATCGTGATTGATATACTATCAAATAAATAAGTCAACATGGCAGAAGTATTTCAAAATGGCATATAATATGACTTATAAAATAATATAAATTGTTAATAGACAACATTAAATTGGGCCTGAATCTAAATTCATTCAATTTGATTTAGATTTATGCATGTATATCTTTCATAAGCATTTAACTCGGAATAATTCAAAACACATTTAAGTGAACTAATTTGAATAGGATGACCTGAATAATTAAAAATATGCTCGGCCACAGCACTTTTATCTTTTCTATTTAATCTGAAATGAGCTGAATGCTCCTTAAATCTAGTTTCAATTGGTCTACCTGTTTGTCCTATATAAACTTTAGGACAAACTTACTGTTTCTTTCTATATTAACATATTAACGTATAATAAATTTTATATTATGTCGAATTTTCTAAAAAAAAAAAAAATTTTTATTTTACATATAATTGCTTATTTAAAATTATACTAGCCTATATAAAAGAGATAAATGGAAAACTGAAGGTAAATCTAATAAATCGCAAAAAGCGAATTCCAAGACACAAATTTGAAACAGAATTTTGCAAAAATTAGCTCACATAGTAACTTCTAAATAACGAGACAATTTTATTCAATTTTATTAAAATTTCAAGAAATTTCACGTGTAAACAAAATGCATAGTTCAAGGCATTACATAATGAAAAATACACAGACAATATTTATGAAAATAAACAAATCCTCATTGCTAGACACAATCATTGACGCAACGCAAACAAAATTAAATCAAATTATAAACTTCAACATAATCTAGCTTGAGCTAGCTCCGATTAAAGCCTGAAATTTACATTGTTTACCATTTATTTGGATTTATTATTCACGGAGAACATTATAATTTAAATTTTATAACAAATTGCGAATTTTCAACAATTATAAAGCCTCGTTTTTGCATCGTTTTTAAAATTAATCTCGCCTTGCAAAATTTTCAATTATTTTACGATACGAAATGATCCAAATTCAAATTTTGCAAAAGTTTGGAGAACTTAGAAATTTCCATTACACTTGTTCTAATTACCCATTTAGTTATAAATATCCGTAGTTACATTTTTCAGTTATTTATTTATTTATTACAAATAAAGATGAGTACTTTAAGCACTCAGAAACTACTTATTGATTACAATTTTATCGATTCACTTACGTAAATAGAGATACTGAACATATCAAGTTTGACAAAACGTTTTGTTTTTTTTGTAAAATGTACGATTAATTGAGAATAAATGTGCAATATGCGTGAATTTTGAATATAATTGCATTCTTCTAGTATATATTGTCTAAAAATATCACACCCGTTAGATTATAGAATTGATTCTATCTAATAAACATCTTTTTGAGTGTATAATTTTATTCGTAAAATTGCATTGACGTAAATGATTTTAATTGTTCTAATTGTTGGATTTAAGTGAATATACGTGCTTAAATACTTTATTTTTATATTCATTAGAAATGGGTAAACTACAGCAGCAAATGAAGTATTAGGCACAAAGAAAAGGGCAGGTAGGAGGGAATGGATCACGGAAGAAATAGTTGAAATGATAGAAGCAAGAAGGAAAATTAAAATTGGAAACACAGAAGCAGGACAGAAAAAATATAAGGAACTAAGGAACTTAATTAATAGGAAATGCAAGCTAGCGAAAGAAGAGTGGATAAAAGGAAACTGTGAGGATATTGAGGAGGATATGAGAAGAGGTAAAGTAGATTTGGGCTACAGGAAAATTAAGTCACATTTTTCTAAAGTAAAACCAAAGGGTAACATTATATGTGATAAGCAGGGTAAGGAACTCACAGAAAATAAGGAAAAAGCTAGAAGATGGAAGGAGTATCTTGAAGATTTATATAAAGGTAGGCAGGACATGGAGGAGCTAGAAAGTGTGGAACAGATAGATGAGGATGACTTAGGTCCTAGCATACTTAGGTCAGAGTTTCATAGAGCATTAAATGATTTACGGAATAACAAAGCAGCGGGGATTGATATGATACCAGCCGAATTAATAAAAGACGCAGGGGGAAAAATGCAGGAGCGATTATACAGGTTAGTTTGTAAAATATATGAGAAGGGAGAAGTACCACAGGATTTTCAGCGTAGTAGAATAGTAACAATGCCGAAGAAAATAGGAGCTAATTTGTGTGAGAACTATAGGACCATTAGTCTACTATCACATGCATCGAAGATATTGCTAAAGATTATTTATAGGAGATTAGAAAATAAAGTAGAGGAAAGGCTAGGAGAAGATCAGTTTGGTTTTAGGAAAAACAGAGGGACGAGGGAGGTGATTTTAGCACTAAGAACAGTAGTAGAAAAAAGAATGAGGGTAGGAAAGGTAACTTGCATAGCTTTTGTAGATTTAGAAAAGGCATTTGATAATGTAGATTGGGATATAATGTTTAGAATTTTAAAAGAAACGGGTATAGATTATAAGGATAGGAGAATAATTTTTAATTTATATAAACACCAAACTGCCTTAGTTAGAATTGAGGGGGAAGAAGAGGTAGCAAAAGTACACTTTCACCGTTATTATTTAATCTATATATAGAAGATGCAATAAACAAAGTAAAAGAAGAGTATAGTGTAGGTGTGAATGTACAGGGAGAGAAAATATATATGTTGAGATTCGCCGACGATATAGCTATATTAGAAGAAAACGAAAAGAATTTAGAAAGGGTATTGAATGGTATGCAGGCAGTATTGACTAGGGATTTTAACATGAAAATAAATATAGGTAAAACTAAAGTGATGAGGTGTGACGAAAAGGAATGCAGGGATCACAATAGGAGATAATAGAATCGAAGAAGTGTCAGATTTTTGTTATTTAGGCAGTAGAATCACAAAAGATAATCGAAGCAAGGTAGATATAAAGTGTAGGATAGCACAGGGTAGGAAGGCATTCGTAGAAAAGGAACAGATTTTAAGATCAAATATTGACTTGGGTATTAGAAAAAGATTACTGAAGGTATATGTTTGGAGTGTAGCACTGTACGGGTGTGAGGCGTGGACTATAGGAAAGGAAGAGAAGCGTAGATTACAAGCATTCGAAATGTGGTGTTATAGGAGGATGATGAGGATTGGTTGGGAAGATAAAGTAACAAATGAAGCTGTACTAGAGTTAGTAGGGGAGAAGAGAAGTATTTGGAGAGTGTTACAGCCTAGGAGAGACAGATTAGTAGGGCATATTCTTAGGCATGGGGGGGATTATGCAATTGATCATAGAAGGTAGAGTGGAGGGAAAGAGAGGGGTAGGTAGGCCTAGATTGGAGTATGTGAGTCAAATAGTTGAAGACGTTGAGATGAATAGCTATAGGGAGATGAAGGGATTAGCTCAGGATAGATCGGCATGGCGTGCTGTTTCCAACCAATCTTTAGGATTGCGGACTCTTTAACTATATAAATATATATTTTTGTTTCGGCTATGACAAAAATTCAATGTTATATTTATTTGACATCATTTACTTCTATAGCCTTTTGTCACGGTTTAGATGCTAAAATCGATATATACCTTCTTCTGAAGAGTTTTTATGCGAACTGAAAATGTCCTCCTGGGTAGGTTTCATTTCTGTACCGTCTAATTCTGTTGTATAGGCAATTCTTCCTGTAATATTCTTGGTGAAAAAAATCCTCGTCAGCAAACTGTCATCTTCTATGTTAGATTGCTCAGCAGCTACATCTGGAAGAAATGAATTCATCGTTCTGTTTTTTATTCTAATCTTTTACATTTCACCTAAATTATCGCGATTTTTCGAAAAATATTATTGTATAGATGGTAGATTTCATTTTACAATAGACATTAAATTTAGTTTTGTTCCGTAGAATTTTTAAAATTCAATATTAGATATGGGAAAAATATAAATGAAAATTGCTAATGGCTAAAATAAAATTTGTTTAATTATTTCTTTTACTATCCGTTTTTACCTAGAGAATACAATTACAAGTGTTTAACATGGTTTTTTAAAATAGTTTTTAACATAGATATTCAAAAATGAAATGTATTGAAAAAATCTCTTTGTAACAAATTAGATAGTTGTTAGATAAATTGGTCGTTAAAAAATGCCATTGTGAAATATCAAACTTTTCCATGTTTCAAATAGTTACGAAATAACGGTTTTATTAAATCCTTTTACGTGTCATTATTTAATCTCAAACGCCGAAAAATCGTTGAAGAAATGTATAGATTTATCAACGTTCAATGTATGCGTTTGTTTATTTATACCTGGGAAAAAAAAAAATTCCGTTAGCAATCATAAATTGATGAAGTGATTTGTAATCCCAGGAAAATCTTTCACCTGCCCAATTTATTGCTTATCATTTTATATTACCGCTTATATCAATAACACACTTATTGATTTACGTCAAGGCAAATTATTTTTAGGATATTTATTAAGAAATATTATATCTCCGACAAAAATAAATTTTTTCTTTCGCATTATCGTAATCAGATGTGCATAGGCATATAATTTTTTTTTAACTATAAACCTTGGCGTTGTGTATTGTTCAAATGATTAGAAAACTATTTATTTACACGCATTCTCACTCAAATGCACTTGGTTTCTAATTTTTTAAAGTTAAACTTTGCAATTTTTATAATAATGCTAAAATTTTAAATGCTCAAACTCGTTGGGGATCTTTACTCTAACCATTTACAGAGAATATATTATTTTTTGTAAAAAAAAATTATTCTACCTGTAATTTTAATATTTTCTTAAAAAAATATATCTTTTACCTATCCACTTCTATATTAATGAACCATGTACAATTTTAAATAATTTTCTAATTATAATAATGGACTATAATAGTGCATATATTTTCGACAATTTAACAATATTATTTACATAACAATTATATATTATGGTCAAGGTAGTCGTTCGTATTTTTTCTTAAAAAAAAAAACCTATAAATAAATCACAGACAACAGAAAGAGTACATTTCGGATCAAGGTGAACTCGTACCAAAGATCTCTGGCTAGACTTCCTATACATTAACAAAAAGTGAAACGAAACGAATTTTAGCAGAATGTTTCTCTTGGTATAGAAATTTTATAAAAAAAAATCAGTTCAAACAGCCGCACAAATTTTTTTTTTAAACTTTTTAAATATGAAAATAAAAACGCCATTAAGAAATTGGTTTAAAAGTAATCGTGGATTCTCGCAAATTTGTTCCCTAAAATCAACTAAATGGTTTGTTTGAGAAATGTTGAAACGTAAATATTATAAAATTAAATTATAATTTATAACATTTTTTCGTATGTTTCTAGAAATCATCGTTTGAATCATTTGTATATGACATATTTGATTATTTGCGAAAACTTCTATCTCGGAACAAATAAAAAGTAAATTAGTCTTTGTTCTTAAAACTCGCTCGGTGAGTAACAACGGCAAATATATTACCCAGTGTACGAGTATTTGCCAATTACCACGGTGGTACCCATCGAGAGTGATTCATTCAGTTCATAGGTACGGCCATCATACTATGGTCAATTTTCGAATTAATGGCGAAATAATGTGCATCATGATGACCGTTATTAACATTAACAAGATTTGTTACTTTGAACTTGGCCATATATGGTACGCGCATATGGCGAAGTAATTTGTACATTGTTACCATATTTGGTACGTTGCAGAGTAATTTTATCTTTTGTTTTAAAAAATTATTGGAATTTTCAAAGAAATTTATTTCGAATAGTCGAAAGATAAATAAATAGCATTTATATCACTACTAAATTCCTTCAATGTATTCTTCGGGCATATTAGGTAAATAAAATATATTTTTAAATATTTGCGATTATAATTGCATTTTTATGCAAAACATTACTTATGTGCAATACGTAACAGTGGAGTAGCAATTGTGGCACGATTTTGGTGACATCTTAGAGAGTACCCTTTGAATTAGTTACATCAATATATTTTAATTTTCATTGAAAATTATAATTAATTACAACAAAATATAATTAATTATAATTTTGCCTGTAGAAAATGCTTTTGCAATGCCTTTGGTGTCTAGTTTGATGCCAGATACGTTTTTAGCCTTTACATAGTTAAATATTTATTGAAATAATTTTTTTTTACCAATTTAAAATAAAATATATTAATAAATTACCCCATTTTCGTAGTTTATATGGTAAATACGTGCAAATTTAAAAGACTAATTATGATGCACTTATTAATTAATTAGCGTCTATTATTTTTTCAAAATTATATTAGCAAAAAAAAATGGAATAATAACAAAAATTTTTGGAAGTAATTATTATAAATATTCTGCGCGATGTAATAAATGTCGTTTTTCATTATGATAAATTAAAATTAAAACAATTTAATAAAAATGTTTCCAATCTTATACAAACAAAATGTTTGAATTTATTTTTGTACATGTTTAAATTGCTTACCTAACAAATGTATGGTCATTCCTTGCGTTAATGAAAGGACGGCTCCTAGGCAGAATACATTTATTATAACACACTTCATTTTCAATTTTTTTTTTGTATTGCAAAAATCCGGATTGAAGTCAACTCACAAACACTAAAAGTATATTCGTTTTAAGATGCAAATTTACCGAACCGAGCGAATTGGAATATAAATCGAAAATCGTCGCTTATTTGAGCGGCAGTCAAATATCGAATGTGTAAAAATGAAAACTGGTTATTCCTCTAACGAACAAGAGATTAACTTGTTATGGCCGTCCATTTATCTACTTGTACGTTTATTAACATTTGGCGAAAAACGGCCGTTTTGCGGAGACGATTGAATCTTTTTGAATGGCGGAGACTCCGCGAATTTTTACAATTTAAAGTCAGCCAAATCGAGACGCGAGTCTACCTGGATCGACAATGCCCGCGCATAAACGCATCTCGCTTTATTATAACAAATAATTTGTCGGAGGTAATAATATTTACTTACGTCGTTAGTACGGGTACTGCCTACCAGCGGAATGATTAAGGACGCTACACCTGATAACGGATTAAAAAGTGCGATTTTTTTGCGATACAAAACGCTGACGTATACGTAATAAAACAGTTTCACTGTGAAAAATCGAATGCAACATTTATTGTATACACGTTGTAGCCAATAAAAAAGTTTTTATTGTTTACAAATGTACGTTTGAAATTTGCCAAGTATTTGCATTTCTTAAAGTTTAACGTTTACAAGTACTCTTTTGATCACTCCATAGATATTCTATGGAGTGATCAAATTGGATGTACTATCTATTGAAACTTTCGAAAATTATAGTTCTGGTGTATCAAGATGTCGGGCGAGGTCATCGTGAGCGTTTTTTTAAATGACTACTTGTCAGCTTTTACATTTTTTAATTATAATCAAGCACCAGCGTCGCTATTAGGATATGTAAAATATATTTAAACGTTTTATTTTTTTAAATTATTCAATTTATAGTTCATTCAACAACTGTTGATGAGAAAAGGCCATTTTTTTTACTGTAATTCGCTAGATAATGCCAACGAAATTTTCTTTTTAAAACAATTAAAAATAATTCTCGAAAGAGATATACGCTAATTAAATATTTTGCCGAAAACTTCAATACATGCAAATAAATACATGTAATAGGTGTGTAAAATGTATATTTTATCAAAAAATCTCGTATTATAAAAAAGAAACGTGCTATATTATATAATTAGTTAATCTAAACTAAATTATATTACATAACAAAATATTTTTCACCTATTTTATAGTAACGATTAGATTAAAAGGGTCTTATTAAAAAAAAAAAAAAACATAAAAACTATGTACATTTTTTAAAATTAAAATACGTAATAGAAAATTTATATCCAATGTTGATTTAAATAATATCAATTTAGAATGTATACTAAACATTAGAGAATTATGTGTTTTTACTTAATAATAATAAATCAGCCGATACCAGTCGTTAGTTTTATATACTGCAAATTTTTTACGTATCTCTAGCAAGAAATTGTAGCGCTGAAATTATCGTAAACCGGATCACAAAAAAACTTGATTTAATGCACTTTATTTGGCAATAACAGGTGCAATAATAATGTACACACTAGTGGAGGGTTAAATTATTTGCATTTGGCATTTTCTATGTCCACAAGTATACTTATAAAGGTCAACTTATTTTATTTTTAATGGAATTATAATAATATATTATTGCGAAAGGAATTTTTACATTTTCGGAGAATCCGCAAGAAATTACAAATAACATTTTGGAAAATATTCAAAGCAAATATGAACACTTTTGGTTCTATTGCAAATTTCTTTCTTTATTTATACAAAAGTATTTGAAAAAAAAATCAATTGAACTGTCATACGTTTTTAGAGATTCATATTTTGTACTGTACATTTTGATTTAGTAAGTCAGCAGTAACTATAAACCAATTGCAATTACAATACCGAAAGCGTATGGATTTTAAAGTTTCAATCGACGCAAGAGTGCTTTCTGTTATCTCAGTTAATGTTCCAACCATTATTACAAGTGCATAACAGAAATATAAATTATTCGTAATCATAACAGATAAGTTACAATAGCTTCGATTATTCTTCTATGAAAAGCATATTTAGCAAATAAATTTAATCAATTCATAGTGAATAATTAGTTTCGATTATTATTATACAATTGTACTTGGGGTCATAGCAAAATATCAATAACTAAGAATTAAAGCTCAATTTTGACAAATACACGCTATTATTTGTTTCGCTTAGAATGATTAGA
This sequence comes from Leptodirus hochenwartii, assembly GCA_947310635.1. Taxonomy (NCBI): domain Eukaryota; kingdom Metazoa; phylum Arthropoda; class Insecta; order Coleoptera; family Leiodidae; genus Leptodirus; species Leptodirus hochenwartii. The sequence goes on from OX371176.1 coordinate 50,016,906, forward strand.
GTAAACACGGTGTCACCCATAAAATGCTAAAATTAAGCAACGCAATTAGTAGAATGTTATTGGATTTTTTCAACATTTTCAAGATACCAGCAGAGAGTAAAAACGTTGTTTAAAATAAATAATGTATATAAATACTCTAAATACTTATACCCAGAGAGCGGAGTAATATAATCAGAGAGTTGAGTAATATATTCTATGAGGTAATGTAAATTTTATAATCAATATTTGCGACATTTATTAGGTAAATATCTCTTTCCAGTCTAGGACAACCTGTATAATTGCAAAAACATTTTTTTGCCGTTTTTATGTGCACAGAGTGAATATATTTACGATTCTTTACTCTTTTCTAATATTCTCGAAAATAATTCTGAAGACTACAACTTCCCGAGCATCATCGTATTATTTTTTACGGACCTTTTCTTCAACAAAATAAATATTCGATTTGGCAAATCAGCCGTTCGCTTCATTTAAAAAATAATTATATACAATATTGTCAATTGTTATTGATACAGCTCGTTACAGTTATTGTTAACTCGCTTAAAACTTTTCTCTTAAATTTTACATTGGACCTCATTTTACTGTTTTGGAAGGGCAATTTTTAATACTGTTGCGTACTATCTGACTGGAAATAAGCTATCATAGGACGGGGGTAAATCTTTGTTACTTGCTTCCAAGGGGAGCGCCGTTGAATTAGAGGGTGATTCGTTCCTCGCTGGTGCTCCGCTCGTATCTGGAGTGGTTGACGTGGCCGTCGTTGTTGTTGTTGACGACGCCGTCCTAGTTGACGGTTGATTCAATTCGATAACTCGATCTCGAGAAGACTACCAAATAATTGTAGAATTTAATATAGAAATACTAAATGCATTAACGTCTTTGTAGATATTTAAAAATGATCACTACGGTGTTAATAGTATAGAATATCACCCAAATACCGTAACTCAAAGCATTAAATAGCTAGATGCGCATTTCGAAGGCTATGCCCATACACTCTTTGTTAATACATTAATTGTAAATGTATTAACGAAACGGGCAATAACTTAGTAATAAAACTTAAAACTAACATTTCGAATTTGATGTAATCCTTCTTTTTGGCCATCAGCTGATATTTTAACTATCTAACAATGATTATATACATAAGAAATAATGTCAATTTAAAAATGTAAAAGACGTAAATACTGTATAACAAATATAATAGGGAAAATAACCTTTGCATAACAAATATTTATTAATCTTGTAACAATACAAGTTCTTAATATTCTACACTTACCGGCGGCGTTCTTGAACTAATGCAACTATCCGACCAACAAAGTGCGCCAAATTTGCGGCATATATAAACGCAAACGATAAATAATCCGAACATTAGCACCAAAGAAGTTACATAACCAATTAGCACCTTGTTGCCAAGTGGTTTCCGCTTAATATCATCCTAAAGAGAAAGTTGTGATAAATGCATGGAAAAAAAAAAACGGTGTTATCTAGTTCTAGACTACCTTATCCTCGAAGGCGCACCCATTTTCGTCGACGCAATTTAAATGCGGACAATTGATAACACCATCGTCGAAATAATCTTCGCTTATGCAGGATAAATTATCGATACAGGCTCTGTAATATCTCGGAGCATTTAAACATTCTAAAATGCAACAAATCGCTAGTAAACAACTGTTTTGTATTTTAAAAATTATCACTACGGTGTTAAATTATAATATAGAATATCACCCAAATACAGTAACAAGCATTGGGTAGCTAGATGTACATTTCAAGCGCTATGCGTTTAATAGTATGGAATATAATTAATTAATAATTCTATACTATTAATGAATTACTTTACATTGATAGTATATCAATCACGATTCGTGACAGAGGTATTTTATTTCGTTTTATCTTGTGCTACTGAAGATGGGCGCATAGCGCTTGAAATGTACATCTAGCTACTTAATGCTTGTTACGGTATTTGGGTGATAATCTACATAACAGTTTTGTATGTTTCTGAACCACAACACCTTATTAAAAAATTTAAAAATAAAACAATAGATATAGATATCGCAAGACTCTAGTTGGTTGTTGACCAGGTTACCATCAACAGAGCACTGAAGATGAATATTTAATTTGAAAACGAATCTGCCATTGAATAATAATTATATGGGCGTGGATCATATCTATCGTTCTTTATTCAGTTCACATCAACAGTTTCTTAAAACCTTTATAACTAGTTAGTGCCAAGTTTAAATCCATCTCTACTTCATTCTTGAGCGACTCTTTCGACAAGAAAATATACACTTCGAGCGACCCGTGCGTGTCGATGAACGTGGCCACCCCGTGCGTATCCGCTTCTGCCGGATTAAAAATCCCGTCCATCGTCAGCGCGGCATTGAATCGCCCGCATAACTTTCCGCTCGCGGAACCATCGAGCCTCTTAAACTGAACGTAGTCGATACAGTCGTCGGTCGATTCGTTCTTTCGCAGCACCAAATGCTGTATGACGGCAAAGATGCCCGTGTGCTTCTCCGCCGTCGTGATCTCGAACCGGAAGAACGAATCCGTGTGGCAGTTTATCGGATGATAGTTTAGCCACTTCTGCTGTATTATTATCGCCGATGGACTCGAGCCGCCCAATTTAACCTTTTTCCTCGTGAGCGAGTGACAGAGGTCCGCCTCTTCTAATGAATCTAATTGATGAGAACAATTGAGAACGTTGCGGGTGCTTAATGAATGATTCATATACTTACACGTCTTGTAGGCCCATACTTCCGCGTTCACCGTTTTTATTATGATTGTAAGGTATAAGAAATGTTGAACGATCGATGCGAACGAGAATTTGTAGCACATTATTTTCAATTATAAACGAAAAATATATTTGAGGAAAATAAACATTGTATGTTGCCCGTGGGGTGGGGGCACTGGTGTATTAACTAACTCTTTGTCCGTATAATACGCGGAGGACAATTATTAGTTGTTTATCACATGGGACGATAGTGAAATAATAAAGTTAGGCTAACCTATCAGAATACGATTTGAACTAATAGATTAGGACACCGTTTAAACCTGCCATACCTCGGAACCATTCGACTCTCGGTTTACTACTTCGTTTTATATATATATAGATATTTTGCGACAAATTCAAAATATTACATTTATGTTTTTTCAGCATAAATTAATTTCAATGCACAATTTATAAATATATATAATACAATACAACGGAGATTATAAGGATAGGAGAATAATTTTTAATTTATATAAACACCAAACTGCCTTAGTTAGAATTGAGGGGGAAGAAGAGGTAGCAAAAATAAGGAAGGGAGTTCGGCAGGGATGTACACCCTCACCGTTATTATTTAATCTATATATAGAAGATGCAATAAACAAAGTAAAAGAAGAGTATAGTGTAGGTGTGAATGTACAGGGAGAGAAAATATATATGCTGAGATTCGCCGACGATATAGCTATATTGGAAGAAAGCGAAAAGAATTTAGAAAGGGTATTGAATGGTATGCAGGCAGTATTGACTAGGGATTTTAACATGAAAATAAATATAGGTAAAACTAAAGTGATGAGGTGTGACAAAAAGGAATGCAGTAGAAAAATGAGGATCTCAATAGGAGATAATAGAATCGAAGAAGTGTCAGATTTTTGTTATTTAGGCAGTAGAATCACAAAAGATAATCGAAGCAAGGTAGATATAAAGTGTAGGATAGCACAGGGTAGGAAGGCATTCGTAGAAAAAGAACAGATTTTAAGATCAAATATTGACTTGGGTATTAGAAAAAGATTACTGAAGGTATATGTTTGGAGTGTAGCACTGTACGGGTGTGAGGCGTGGACTATAGGAAAGGAAGAGAAGCGTAGATTAGAAGCACTTGAAATGTGGTGTTATAGGAGGATGATGAGGATTGGTTAGGAAGATAAAGTAACAAATGAAGCTGTACTAGAGTTAGTAGAGGAGAAGAGAAGTATTTGGAGAGTGTTACAGCGTAGGAGAGACAGATTAGTAGGGCATATTCTTAGGCATGGGGGGATTATGCAATTGATCATAGAAGGTAGAGTGGAGGGAAAGAGAGGGGTAGGTAGGCCTAGATTGGAGTATGCGAGTCAGATAGTTGAAGACGTTGAGATGAATAGCTATAGGGAGATGAAGGGATTAGCTCAGGATAGATCGGCATGGCGTGCTGTTTCCAACCAATCTTTAGGATTGCGGACTCTTTAACTAACTAATACAACGGATTATAAAACATTAACGATGAATATACTATAATCGTTTCAGGAGATATTATAACAAATATGTGTGTGAAATAAAACAATTCATTGAATAAAAACGATATAAAATGTACAAATGTACAAAATGTACGATACAAATTCATGAAAAGTATCAATAAATATTATTTAAAAATGATATGAAGTCAAATATGGCGCCTATTTATCACTTAATAAAATTTGAAAATACATTCGAAATAAAATCACTTAAACTTCAGCTGACATTTTATATATTTATTTCCAACTTATTGAAAATATTGTTCAATGTTCGTATTTTTGTTAACGATGGAATATAATTCTACCAAAACACGCTACGCTTCTGTCTTCTCCAAGGAATAAGTAGGTGTGTCTAGTGCAGAAGGTGTACGTCCTAAGAAATGCAATGTTGACAAATCACCACGCACAGTTATAACCATTTCATGCAATTAGAATGAATTCTTTGAAATTAATACAAAATGCAGAAAAGTTATACTAGAATATAAGAAATGCTGATAAATACTTATTATAGTATCATATTTATGTCATACTTAATTTGTACGATAGCTATAAAATAGTGACCTAGAGTATTTTTTGTTGTCTGGCACCACTGTATAACCCCGATAAGCACAACCCTATGCGCAGAAGACTACCAAAATTCTCCGCCAATTTAGAAATAAAGATCTATACTTAAGGAGAATCTAGAATATCTAGACTATTTGAAATACATTTTATATGGTTTTTGTAAAATGAATCGTTTTATTTGACACACATATTTTTTATAATATCTACCGTTTCGATTGTTATAATATTTTTTGTCATTAATGTTTTATAATCCATTTATAATCCATCATAGTTAGAGAATTTGAAATTAGAAATGGAAAGACTTAAACTGGATATTGTAGGGATTAGTGAAGTTAGGAGGAAAGATCAAGTAGATACGTGGTCAGGAGAATACAGATTAATAACCACAGCATCAGATAATGGGCATACCGGTGTAGGTTTTATAATGAATAGAAAGTTGGGATGTAGAATAAAGAGTTATTGCCAAGTTAGTGATAGAATTATAACTATTAGATTAGACACGAAGCCAACGGACACAGTTATAGTGCAAGTATATATGCCAACTTCAAGTCACGATGATGAGGAGGTAGAATCCATTTATGAGGAGATTGAATCTAGGTTAGCAAACGTTAAAGGACACGATAATCTAATTGTAACCGGAGATTGGAATGCCGTAGTAGGTAAGGGAAAGGAAGTTTCAATAGTAGGAGAATATGGAATAGGAACACGTAATGATAGAGGGGATAGATTGGTAGAGTTTTGTATTAGGAATGAGCTAGTGGTAGCAAACACGCTTTTTCAGAATCACAAGCGCAGGATATATACGTGGAAAATGCCAGGAGATATAGGGAGGTATCAGATAGATTACATACTGGTTAAAGAGAGGTTTAGGAACCAGATTAAGAATTGTAAGAGTTACCCTGGAGCAGATATTGATAGTGACCATAATTTAGTAGTCCTGGACTCAGAGGTCAAATTCAAGAAATTACAGAAGTCTAAACAGGTCAGAGTAGATGTCGATAGGCTAAAATTAGCTGATGTATGTGAAAAGTACAAGCAGAAAGTAGAAATCATGGCTAATGGAACATCTAGGAACGACATAGATTGCGAATGGAGGGAAATCAGAAATGGGTTAACTACAGCAGCAAATGAAGTATTAGGCACAAAGAAAAGGGCAGGTAGGAGGGAATGGATCACGGAAGAAATAGTTGAAATGATAGAAGCAAGAAGGAAAATTAAAATTGGAAACACAGAAGCAGGACAGAAAAAATATAAGGAACTAAGGAACTTAATTAATAGGAAATGCAAGCTAGCGAAAGAAGAGTGGATAAAAGGAAATTGTGAGGATATTGAGGAGGATATGAGAAGAGGTAAAGTAGATTTGGGCTACAGGAAAATTAAGTCACATTTTTCTAAAGTAAAACCAAAGGGTAACATTATATGTGATAAGCAGGGTAAGGAACTCACAGAAAATAAGGAAAAAGCTAGAAGATGGAAGGAGTATCTTGAAGATTTATATAAAGGTAGGCAGGACATGGAGGAGCTAGAAAATGTGGAACAGATAGATGAGGATGACTTAGGTCCTAGCATACTTAGGTCAGAGTTTCATAGAGCATTAAATGATTTACGGAATAACAAAGCAGCGGGGATTGATATGATACCAGCCGAATTAATAAAACACGCAGGGGAAAAATGCAGGAGCGATTATACAGGTTAGTTTGTAAAATATATGAGAAGGGAGAAGTACCACAGGATTTTCAGCGTAGTAGAATAGTAACAATGCCGAAGAAAATAGGAGCTAATTTGTGTGAGAACTATAGGACCATTAGCCTACTATCACATGCATCGAAGATATTGTTAAAGATTATTTATAGGAGATTAGAAAATAAAGTAGAGGAAAGGCTAGGAGAAGATCAGTTTGGTTTTAGGAAAAACAGAGGGACGAGAGAGGCGATTCTAGCACTAAGAACGGTAGTAGAAAAAAGAAAGAGGGTAGGAAAGGTAACTTGCATAGCTTTTGTAGACTTAGAAAAGGCATTTGACAATGTAGATTGGGACATAATGTTTAGAATTTTAAAAGAAACGGGTATAGATTATAAGGATAGGAGAATAATTTTTAATTTATATAAACACCAAACTGCCTTAGTTAGAATTGAGGGGGAAGAAGAGGTAGCAAAAATAGGGAAGGGAGTTCGGCAGGGATGTACACTCTCACCGTTATTATTTAATCTATATATAGAAGATGCAATAAACAAAGTAAAAGAAGAGTATAGTGTAGGTGTGAATGTACATGGAGAGAAAATATATATGCTGAGATTCGCCGACGATATAGCTATATTGGAAGAAAGCGAAAAGAATTTAGAAAGGGTATTGAATGGTATGCAGGCAGTATTGACTAGGGATTTTAACATGAAAATAAATATAGGTAAAACTAAAGTGATGAGGTGTGACAAAAAGGAATGCAGCAGAAAAATGAGGATCACAATAGGAGACAATAGAATCGAAGAAGTGTCAGATTTTTGTTATTTAGGCAGTAGAATCACAAAAGATAATCGAAGCAAGGTAGATATAAAGTGTAGGATAGCACAGGGTAGGAAGGCATTCGTAGAAAAAGAACAGATTTTAAGATCAAATATTGACTTGGGTATTAGAAAAAGATTACTGAAGGTATATGTTTGGAGTGTAGCACTGTACGGGTGTGAGGCGTGGACTATAGGAAAGGAAGAGAAGCGTAGATTAGAAGCACTTGAAATGTGGTGTTATAGGAGGATGATGAGGATTGGTTGGGAAGATAAAGTAACAAATGAAGCTGTACTAGAGTTAGTAGGGGAGAAGAGAAGTATTTGGAGAGTGTTACAGCGTAGGAGAGACAGATTAGTAGGGCATATTCTTAGGCATGGGGGGATTATGCAATTGATCATAGAAGGTAGAGTGGAGGGAAAGAGAGGGGTAGGTAGGCCTAGATTGGAGTATGTGAGTCAGATAGTTGAAGACGTTGAGATGAATAGCTATAGGGAGATGAAGGGATTAGCTCAGGATAGATCGGCATGGCGTGCTGTTTCCAACCAATCTTTAGGATTGCGGACTCTTTAACTTAATCCATTGCGTATTTATAATTATTGTGCATTGAAACTAATACCGAAAAATCATAAAGGTATTATTTTGAATTTGCCGCGTATATATAATAACACGAAGACGTGACCTGAGCCGATTGGTTCCGAGGAGCTCTCGAAGTGAATTGTGTCCTAAGAAAGGAAATTAATTGCAAAAAATGTGAGAAATATATTGTAAATTTGCAAAAATCAAGAGAAGAAATATTAAAAAAATTTGATAGTATAGAGGTGAAGAATAAATATTTGTAATGACTATTCACCATGAATTCCAAGCTGTTGTACTCGCTGCGGGAAGGGGCTCACGAATGACCGAATTAACTGCTGGTATACCGAAGTGTCTTTTGCCTGTTGGAAATAAGCCCCTGGTATGGTACCCATTAATGAAATTGCAACAGGCGGGGTTCACTGGTAATTAGCGAACAACCATTTATAATGCTGCCACTTTTCCCTGAGTAATATTCGCCGCGTTTTAGATGTTCTTTTAATCGTTGCCGAGAACCATAAAACGGACATTCAGATGACGCTGGATAAAACCGATTTAAAAATAAAGATCGACTATTGTTGCGTGTCAACGAAAGACGACTTGGGAACGGCGGATTCCCTGCTGGAGGTTTACGATAAAATTAAATCGGATTTATTTATTCTTACCTGCGATATAATTACCGACGTAAACTTGGGACATGTTATCGATCTCTTCCGTAAGCACGACGCTACTATTTGCTCGCTATTATTTAGTCCTGTAAGTACTTCCGCCGTTACTGTACCCGGCCCAAAAACGAAACAGAAAGTTGGTAAGTCATTTAATGGCGTTTAATTCGTTAAATGTGTTAAAAAAGTTTGCGTTTAATTCTTCGAAAATGTACTGTTTTGCTGGACCTTAGAAAAGGACTTAATCGCCATCGATGCGCAAACGTCCCGCTTAATATTCCACGCTTCGGCAAGCGATTTTGAAACGGACGTTGCTTTACCGAGGGCTTTGTTGCAAAAGCATACGAATATAACTATGTACAGCAACTTGCTCGATTCGCACGTATATGTCTTCAAGAAATGGATATTGGATTATATGAAGAGCGCCGTGTCGAATAATCATAGCACAATTAAGGGTGAATTATTGCCATATATTATTCGGAAACAATTGGTAAAAAAGCCAGAACCGACGCAACCTCCTCCTACTGATATGCATTCGGTCAGTGTGAATGTAAGAAAGGACAATTTAGAGATATTCTCATACGCGGCGAAAGATCAGGACCCGATCGGCGATAAATCGGCATATAATGATCATATCGGCGATATGAGCCCGGCATATCACGGCGACGCAATTCGCTGTTATGCTTACATTGCGCCACCCGATGTATTCGGAATTAGAGTCAATAATTTATCGTCTTATTGCTTTATCAACACTATGGTAAGAGACGCTTTCGTGATCTAAGAGTTTAGTTGGTTAAATAGTCGTCAATCCTAAGGATTGGTTGGAAACAGCACGCCTTCTGTCGATCTATCCTCGGCTAACTCCTTGATCTCCCTATAGCTATTCATCCCACATTTCCTCCACTATCTGACCCACATACTCCAATCTAGGCCTACGTACCTATCTCGTAGCTTTTCTTAAACTTTATTTTCTGATCTTCTATAAATAATCTTTAACAATATATTCGATCGATCTCTAAGAGGTCGTCCAAAAATTCGTTTACTCGGATTTTTTAGATTCAAGAGAAATGGTCAAAAATATCGAACAATTTAGACCTTCAAATTATCGATCCTAAAGCTATTAATCAATGCACGCAAATGTCGTCGACGTTTTTGTGGGATTCGAGCAAGATTTGTGAAAAGACGTCATTACAAAAATCAGTAATTGGCACAAGAAGCGTTGTAAATGAGAAGTCCCGCGTTACGAATTCTATTATTATGAATAATGTTACAATAAGCGAAAAGTAAGTGCGATATGAAAGAATGAATGGACTTTAAATATTTACGATTTCGTTTATCGTAGGGTCGTTTTGGAGAATTGTATAGTGTGCGATTACGCCGAAATTAATGAAAATTGTCATTTGAAAAATTGTATTATAGGATACAAGTATGTTGTTCCCGCACAAAGTACACTAGAAAATGATGTACTTAGTGATTCTGATAAACTCATGGAATTTTAACATATTCATACATGTATTAAATAAACTATAAAAATAATTATAGGACTTTTTTATTATTTATACCAAAACGATTTGGAACTAGTAATTTAAACAATTCAGTAGTGCATTCATTTAATATATTTTTGCGCTGTTAAAGAACGATATTTTTAATAATTTCACATTTTTACGTAATCACATTATAAAAATATTACTTCAAAATATACGTAGGCTCCTTCATAGGGCGAATTCAAATGTTACAAATTATAAATAAAAAATCATATAAATTAGGATATTCCCCTACGACATGCAAATGAAAACCGTGCGAAATATTTTGGTAATGTATTTAATTACCTAATTCGTATGTTTAGATTCCGGCAAGTATTGAATGCAATAAACTGCTCGTAAAGGGTCAAAAATTGAAATTGGAATACATTTAGTTAATATTAAAAATGCCTATTCAATCAATTGATCGAATATTACATTAATTGATTCGAGTTAATTGGCCTAGAAATTAAAGTATCTACTACTATCAAATATAAATAATAAATGTGGAATAAAGAAGGAAATTGTCGTTGGAACATATGCTGCTTTGCAAGTATAAAAATATGTTTACTCGCAATTTTTTTTGAAGAACAGATTATGATACAATAAGGTATAATATTAAGATCGCATAAATAAATACCGAAGTAGTCACCATGAAAAGCACACTTTCTATAATAAATTACAACAGCTTAGTAGTTTTATCGCATTATTTCATAAATTATTACTTTACGTAAGACGAAAGCGGGATTGTTAATAATTATTTAATACATCCTGACCATATATCCTGATTATTGAATCAACATAAAATTGAATTCTTCAAAGATAAAACACAAAATTACACAATTGTCTTTTTGGTTCTCTGTAAACTAAAAATTAATATAATAACGTTACAATTTCTAAGTTGGTATACTGGACAATTATGAAGATAATAGAAATAAATTAAAATCGTAAAATAAACACGTAACATGATTTTCATAAAGATATCGACAAAAAATAATAATTGTGACTATGTAAGTAAAGCCTAGTAATACTATTTATACAACCGATTTAACAAGAGTTAAAGCAGCTTGTCACAATAAAACAGACTTATGAATGTAATATAAATAATTGTTTAAATTATAATATCTACAGCTTAAATAAAAAAATTATTACAAAGTGTTACTGGAAAAAATTCAAACTAACATGTTAATTGTTTATTATGATTGTTAGGAAAAAGTACCGGCCTGAAGGTAATTGTATGGTTCGCCCACAACGTATATAACGCTTCCTCTCACATTCTTGGAATAACAATCACATGTAATCTGGGAAACAGTCGGATTGGCTACCGGCGCTAAACATTACATTTCTCTTCAATGGGTCAAAACCAAACGTTTCTAATTACACACAGCTATTGCTCTATATATATATATAATAGAACATAGCAATAACACAGATCATAAGAGGGTGAATTTCAATCGACTAAATACTCCTAAAGAGCACACACGACAGACTATTGTCCAAATCGTCCCATTTCCTTTAGAATCAAATTTAAAATCTACGATTGTTCCGTAGATTGCAAGTAAATTAAATAGATAGAGAACCTTTGTAAAATCACTACGGCGTTAAATAATTGTATAAAACATCACCCAAAAACCGTAACACAAAGTATTTATAATCTAGATGCGCATTTCGGAGGCTATGCCCCCATCTTCAGTAGCACGATAATACAACAAATAAAGATACCTCTGTCACTCACCAGGATTGCTATACAATTATATAGCGATATACTATATAGTATAGTTCTTCCAGTGAGTGACAGACAGGTATCTTTATTTGTTTTATTATTGTGCTACTGAAGGTAGGGGAATAGTCTCCGAAATGCGCATCTAGCTAATAAATGCTTTGTGTTGCGGTTTTTGGGTGGTGTTTTATACAAGATAGAGAATCATTTAAGTGATTGGAAATATATTAAAAATCTTAGTGCACCTTACGCTTACATACACGCTAGAGTATTTTCCAAGCAATTGAAGCATGTAATTGAGCTCACACAAAGTTCAAATTAATCAATATTTGTTCTAAGTCTATTATATAGCAGGTCAACTAATTCCGTAAGTGGTATTAAATCTAATGCGGAGCAAAGTTAATTCTTTTTTTAAAAATTATATTACTTTGTGCAAGCTTACACCAATGCATGATCGTAACACCGTATATGAATATTATTATTATGTCAATAAGAAGTTGGTTAGAGATTTAGTCCCGACTGATTTACCTTTGGTGTTTTGGGTTTTCCTTTATAATTTAACTGTCTTCTGAAACAAAATCAACGTATTCGTTACAATTTCCAACTGTCAATATATGACTTCTGTTTGTGGTTTGTTACTTACCTCTAGCGCTACTCAGTATAATCGATTTCCGTTTGGGTTCATCTGGCCTCACTACAGGCCTGGGCATAGCTCCAGTTCCGCCCCCACTCGTAATAATCGAATGATGCTGGCCGGCTCGTATAGGTTTGGCTATCTGCGGTACTGGACCGCGACGTGCCAAGTTCTTCTGTCTCACAGCCTCTTTAATCCTATCCACCTCATATTGATACCTGGGCAAGAAAAGAGTCGTGACAATGTTCTTGAAAATCTTGTTCGGTTACTCACCGTTTACGATCGCGCATTGCACCTTCCTTGGCATCTTTCAGTGCTGTCTCCAGTGCTTTAACACGTTCCATGGTAGCGCGCAGACGCTTCTCTAACTTAGGCAATTCGCAGCGTAGGTCCGCATTGTCGCGCACCAACTGTTTATGCACCTTCGTCAATTGGTCGAGATTGTTCTCTAGGAAGGAGATCTTCTGTTTCTGGGCCAAAGTTCCACCGTCGTCCTCGTTATCTTCTGAATTCACTGCCTTCTTAATTCTCGCCTAAACATTTGTATAGAATAGTACAGGACATGATTGTTGCGGATATATCACGATATTGTACCTGTAGATCTTGGACGAAAAGCTTGCGTAGGTTGTGCAGCGTTTGTAGTTCTTTAGCGACGGTGTCTTCGAGTGCCTTGAGGTCTTTGCGCGCTTGTTCCCGACGTTCGTTTGTGGCACTGCGTGTATATACATAGCAAATCGTCAGCGCAAGGGTGGTTCTTTCGCACGCTCACCCCACTCTTGTTTGGTTGGGCTTACATTTACCGCATATTCTTATAGGCGACGGAAAATTTACGTTCATTTGTCTAATATTTTCTTTTTTCCATTCGATTGTACGATATTAAGGGGTTTCTAGCATTTACGATACGCGTCCTGATAGGTATACAAACTAAGTGTGCCAGAACCAAGGAAAATTAAACCAAAATGCAAAATGGAACTAAAGTAAAACCACCACGATATTATTGGTATTTTAATTTGCAAACGTAAAAATAATCGATCAAATAGTACGGGGTACATACAAATCACGAAAACGTTTTGTTGCAACAATTTTTATAGAATTGTTCGCAAATAAAACAACAATAACATCGAAGAGAAACTCAAAATTGAACTTGAACTAAACAGAATTTGTGCGATAAGTTTATAAAGCTGGTAGATACGACTGTACGTTGGTTTTCCGTTGCATTCTATAATGTTGGAAATAAAACTCAACCAAACAACAATGATGTGATGTGAGCATGAAAGAAATTATACGTAAAAAGAAATAAGTAATTCTTATAACTAGTTCGGCTTGATGACATTTAGTGGGTTATGACGAATTTAGATGCAACATTCTAAATTCGGTTAAAATACTCTTACGATTTGCTAGTTTAATATAAACGATCATTCAATTACAAATGTCTATTGCATATAATACTTATTGCATTGAACGACTTTAGTTCCTAAGCCTTTATTAATGTTTGTACATCCATTTCATGATTTCATTTAAATATTGTCATAAACTGAAGCTATAAGCAATTTCTCATCAATTTTATTTATTGATAAGCAAACCGATTATTTAGTGTACATACTAGCAACACTACTATAAATGCGGTAGTTTGATAATAAATTTTGGAAAATGCCTTTTTGTTTATCGCGTTGAAATGAATGTAATTTTTAAAACAAAACAGAATGAAATGAAATAAAATGATGATATGATAAGGCTGGGTTCTCGATTTTCCTTCTTACAATTTTATACTTGTCTGAAAATAGATTTCTTTTCTTTTATACAGGTAACAGTTATTAAAAATATATATTCTTCCATCAAAAGTAAAGTTTCTGCCATTATCAATTTGACTTATTCGTACTTCTTTTCGTAAATATCACTATCAATAATGTCAAGTTAGAATATTGCTTTATAATTTATATGTAAAATAAATATTGCTTTATGTGATATGTACAAAAACAACGTTGATCTAGTAATAAATATTTCTATTAAACGACGAGACATTTACAATGCCTGTTTGATTACGATTAAATATTGCGGGCAACGATGCGTGACTAGGATGAAAGTTAACGAGATGAGCAAATGCAAATGGAACGTGTGCATGGTGAAAATGGATGATAGGTGCAATTTTTCGACTTTGTCGGAAATTGGCGTTTTGTGTCGGGCGTTGTTCTTTTTGTTGTGTTTAAGTCGCGAGTTAAGGTAGTTGTGGTAGTCTTTGGTCTTATTAATATTCGATTTGTGCTCTGCGTTGAATATGTCGCGCGTTTCCGCCGCGTATTTACTATTGTTTACGTCATCGGAGAGGGACTCGAGCAGAGCGGACTTGTTATTGTGGGGTGATAACGGTGGGAATATGTGTTTGCGTGCGGGTGACAGAATCGGGGAGCGTTTGTTACTATCGTTAGTGATTAAGTTGTTAGTTGGTACTGACATAAGCTCCGCGAGTTTGTTCGATTTCTCGCTCTCCTCACTCTTCACACGTTCATAGTCCGCTTGCAGTTGCTGCTGGGCCAACGCTATCTTCTGATTCGAACTGAAAAACAAAATGTAAGCAAACAGTTTAACGCTGACACTTAAACGGATTAGAGAAATAAAAGTACAATGTTTTATATCACGGTTAAAAATGAGGATTCATTCGACTATAGTTTCGCTTACAAATTCTTGATTCATAGAGACTTCTCCATCCCTTTAAGTATTGATCATTTGAATCTCGAGATTTCGAATATTCTTGAAATTGCTTGATGGTTGAATGTTTTTCAAAAAACATATTTATGTTTCCTTTACTTTTTCATTTTCATTAAAGTATTGGGAAATAAAGACGCTAAATAAAATAAATAAAATTTGCTCGAATCACTGGAAATGCACAAACACCATAAAAAAAAACTAATTATAATTTACTCAATGACCAATTAGACCAAATCTCCTCCCCATTATTCGATATTATCTGTAATTAGATTGTTTATATATAAACGTGTTTTCTGTAATTCGTTTTAATTTCTCGATAATGTTCAATAACCGAAACTATTGTCGAATAAATCGTCGTTTTTTACTGCGATATGAAACATGGTATTTTTATTTCTGTTCCCTAATATGGAATATCACAACATAACGGCAAAATCTATAACCTAATTAAACAGATGTTGGCAACTTACTCCTTAATATCGTTAATGAGTTGTTGCTTTTCGGAGATTTCATCGCGAAGGTTCGCAACTTGTTTCTGATGGGCGGCCCGCAGTTGGTCCATTTGCGTTTCCAAGGTCAGACGTAATTCGGTGGCTTCCTTCTTCTCGCTCTCACTTACGCTCGACACCTAAACAACACACATACCGTGATTAGCATGATTTTTCAGGATGCTTGTAATATAAGCCCTACTCTCCAAATTCAGACCGGAATTCGGGGTTTGGAGAGTTATAACGATGTCCCAGAAGAAGATGACATGACTGTATTTGAATAAATTTAGATTTTTGTACATAAATAAATGAAGATTGTTGTACATGAACAAATAAGACATCCCCTGAAAATAAGCCCTAATGCGTCTTTTGGAGCAAAAATTAATATAAGACCCGGTCTTATTTCCGAGGAAATATGGTAGGAAACGAAATACCCGTCTAATGGTGTTTTTTTCGTACCTGTTCGGCAGCTTTGAGCTTAGCACACTCATCCCTCAGAGCATCTACATTATCTTCTAAAGCGCGTTTCTTGTTCTCCGCTTCGCGCATGCTCTCCTGTAAGCTACGCATGCGCGCTTCGTGCTGCGATATTAACAATCGACACTCCGCCAATTCGCGCTCGTACTCTGTCACTTTACGGTTACTGTCCATCTGCGAATTGTCCAGATCATGGAGGCGAGCCGCCAGGTTAATCACTTCGCTTTTCATACGCGATATGTACAGACGGGCTACAGTGAATTCTTCCTCCAGTTTCGTGGCATCGTTGCTAGGTTTCAGATCGGGGGCATCACCTCCGATGGCGGTGCCAACTTCGCCTGAGAATTAATTTCGGAATTGGACCAACTGTTTATAAAACAGCCGATGAAACGATTTTTAAAATCGAGTCTTTGTTTACTCTTGATATATTTAATAGTATATCAATCACGATTCGTGACAGGTATTTTATTTAGTTTTTATATTGTGCTACTGAAGATGGGGGCATAGCCTTCGAAATGTATATCTAGCTACTTAATGTTTAAGTTACGGTATTTGGTTTATATTCTATATTAATATTTGATATTAAAACCTGCTCCTTTTCTACGAATGAATTCTATTATTATCCTCATTTTTCGCATGTATTCCTTCTTGTCACACCTCATCACTTTGGTCTCGTCTATATTTATTTTCATGTTATAATCCCTAGTCAATACTTCCTGCATACCATTTAATACATGTTCTAAATTCTGCTTCCTTTATTCTAAAATTGCTATATCGTCTGCGAACCTCAAGTGTTGACTATTTATTTAAATTTGAATATCTAACTTACCAAGTTCTTTTAGCAAGTTCGATAACATTTCGGTGATTCTCTTCTTTTGATGGCTTGACATATCACGCAATTGTTGCAATTCAGAAGCAGTGCTATTCAATGAGGTCTGCTTTTGCATGAGCTCCTCCGACATAGTCTCCATCTATAAAAAAATATTGCGATATCAAGCAAAATCATTAACAGAACACCCAATGTGTACTTCTTTGTTCTTAGCTTCGACCTCTTGCAATTTCTGATCATAATTCATCGCCAGCTCTTCAAGCGCTTGTAGCACCTCCTTCACCTCATCCTTTGCACTTTCATTCTCTTCCCGAATACGGTTCATATCGCTCTGTAGCGCTTCATAGTCCCGCTGCACGCCGCTCAACAACTCGTCCTGTTCCAGCATCTGCTCTTTGAGCTTCTCCACATATTGGCTCTGTTGATTGATCTCCTCGTCCTTCTCATCGAGCTGCTGGTAGAGTCGTTCCCGCTCTTGTTCGAGTTTCTGTCTATCTTCGTTGCCCAATGTACTGCCGATCATTAAGGCGGGTGTTGCTGGCATTGGGCCTGCAATGGAGATGTATATAAAAATGTATTTGATATGTGAAATGAATGAGGTGTGTACCTCCAGGAACGGTTGTTGTAGATTCTTCCATTGCTGCGACTGGCGTACCAGCCTCTCCAATTTCATTCAAGTTAACCTGAATGAATTAAATTATTTGTAATAATCTTGCCAGTTGTGCTATATTAATGATTAATTAGTATTAATATCATAAAATAACTCGTTAGACTTTTTCAAAATTATAGTTCTTCAACTGAAATTAATGATTTACCACATTATTTAATAAATACTTACGATGATAATTGACATAACACATACGTTTACCTGTTCTTCAATCTTAACAGTCTCTCCATTTCGCCATCGTTGTAATTCCTCTTCCAACTTCTCAACTTTTCCCTTAAGGCGACCGACCTTTTCTTTTTCACGCTCATACCGCCGTTTCCATTCTTCCGCTGTGAGTTCTTCATTGACACAAACCACGTTCTTCACGGTCTTGGCACTATCAATAGGAACAAAGTGTGATGAAATCCCACGTTTCAACTCCTTTCTTATAAACTATTGCTAGTATAAATCTTCTATTTCATTCGACTCGAAACATAATGCTTATTTAAAATGCAACGTGTGCTGTTTTTTTGTCATCAAATTAAATATATAAAGGTATATTGTTGTAATACCAAATTATATATGTGTTAACTATAAACACGACATCATAAACTTCGCAATTATTATAATTAATCAACATATTGAAGATGTATTTTCTCTTACACTAATATGAAAATAATTGTACCTATACCTAATATAACATTCAGCTACGATATAGTTTTCGTACTCTTTTATTAAGATTACAGTTTTTGCAAACACTAATGTTGTAAAAATATATAATTAAAAAATATATAAATACACAGTAATATTGTAAAAATATTTTAAGTGGTATTATAACTAAGTTATTTTTCTTCAAACAAATTTACTAATATTGTATATTGAACGATGTACTTTTTAGCGGTGCGTAAACTTGCGCAAGTTGTGCTTATTAAATTGTAAGATATTGTTTAGCTGGAAGCGACGAATTATTACGTAATAGGATATAATAAAATTGCGATTACAATCACATTACATAATAAAAGAATATACAAAGAACGCGTAAATATAACGCACTTTTATTCCTGCGTAGCTTCTATTAAAATTAAATTGAGAAATAACCTTCCAGCACGTTTGAAAACTGTTGTACAAACATATATAATTTAGATTGTTTCAATATAACAAATTCTGGTCATTCTGGCCGAAATATGTTCAGATTCACTTACCGTTTACCGAACTCTAACGTAGACTTTGATTCAGATTCGTTGAAACTGGCCGGTGAGCAGCAGATAACGATGGTAGTCCTGGCATTACCACCGAGCGACTCCTGTAGGATCCTAGTCAACTTGCTGTCTCGGTACGGAATGTGGGTTTTATTGCCGTCCGCCAATGCGCTAATTACGTTGCCCAGAGCCGATAGCGACTTATTGATGTTCTTTGCCTCGTCCAGCACGGTCCCTTCCGCGCCGGTCTTCGATACCTTCTCCGAACCGGCGAGATCCACAAGGTACAATTTACCCGATAGTTTCTTCTGGTTCTCTAAGTTCTCCTGTTTCACGTTTATGAGAAACACGGAGTGAGAACGCGAGGAATGCTCATTCATGTCTGAAATTGAACAAAAACAATTTACATTCCATTTATAATTTTGATATATTCAATCTTAATTGGACTGGAAAGAAATTGTAACTGTTTTTGCAACTAGCTTTCGAAGAGATCTATTTCATTGGTAGTTAGATTCCTTGAAATAGCCAACATTCTTGAAAGTCTACACTTGTAGATATTGACATTTTTGCAGTTATTTTAGCAAACATTTGCATATCAATAAAATTAATTTGTTTCGTGTACTTTTGATCTTCTAATATTAATGTAGAGCATCAATATAATCGTTTTTCGAGTTACATAAAAAATAATAATGCAAGAAGTAGGTCGTACTATAATTAAAGATAATATCGTTGCAAAAATTGTTATTTTGTGGTATGATCAGATATAATCCGAATAGCTCATCCACTCGTGTCTTCTTGTGATTTAAATTGAGTTGCCAGTTGTGTAAATAAATCAAACCAAACTGCGGATACTTGAATAAATATTGGGTAAACTTATATATATGAACTAATTAAGGTGTGAATCCAGTACATATGATAAGAATATGTATCGTTTGAATAGGTAATATATGAGTAGGTAGAAGTGCTTCAGTCAATCAGCCCACAGAAAACATTAATTATTCCAAAGCATAAAACAGGAGAATATGAACTTACTAGTAACGGCTATATGCCTATTCGATTTGCCATCTTCAATAGCTTCAAATACTTCTTCCGGACTGGAAACAAATCGTTCCGTAGCACCCTTTACGAACGGCACTCTGTTTTTATCTTCGTGGACGCTCAAATTTATTTTTGACACTATAATGTCGAGATAAAAAATATTATTTTTAAAGCGAGATTTAGTAGTGAAGTTAGAGCCGATAATAACAAAAAAAAAAAAACGGCCCAAAGAATCGGTAGATTATAAATCCCCTGGTTTTAAACTGAACTTAATAGATTTCTAGGGATATTCTCATATCTTTACGATATACTCACCATCGAGAAGGTCTCTGATTTTGTCCATGTATATTTCATAGTAGGATACTTTAATATGGAACTCAAGGTTCTCCTCCATCGCGTAGATGTGGTTGAAGATGTCATTGACGATACGGGGTATGATACCCTGTTTCGCCGGATCACCGAGCACTCCCTCCATGGTATGCGTCTTGCCAGAGCTGGTTTGGCCATAGGCGAATATAGTGCCATTGTAACCGGCCAGCACGTCCGATACAATGCTTTTCGCCGCTTCATTGTAGACCTTCTCTTGGGTTGCGTTCGGTTTGAAAACCTTGTCAAAGAGATATACTTTGCCCTGTAAAAATATCGAAGGTGTTAGCGGATTTTTTGCAACATCATTTTTCTGCAAATTCCCGATCTGCTCTCACAAGGATATGTGACAATAAATCGATTCATCTTGATACTAGTTCCTCGTATAACTTGGCTTTTATATTTTAAGTGATCGCAAGTCTCGAATGACACGCTATAAAATATTTAAACACATCCCTTGTTCAGTTTCCATTTTAGGGCTTACAGAAGCATTCTAAATAAATGATTAGTTTATATAGAAATAGAAATGAATGAAAACATTCTAAATAAATGATGCGAATATTTCAGAATTAGATTTCATTTTAGTAAATTTGCAGTATATTTATAAAGATTGAAAGAATTTTTCATTAAATTGTAGGGATATCTCGAGGCAGGTGAATTAAATCTCACGGTAGACTTCTAAATAGAAATTCTGATTAATTATATAAAAATTTATTAAGTCGTAAAATTAAATTTCTCTTTTTGTTGCGAGGCTATTGACTCCACAATGCGCTAAATAATTGCTTACAGCTATCGATTTACTATTCAGTTCGGAAATAAACTAGTGTTTTTCATCAGATTTAATGTAAAGTACAAATTTTAACTCATCCATACAACGTTTGAAACTTGTTTCTTGACATGCTTGTATTTTAAATTGATATTCGTTTTAAAATGTAAGTTGCTAAATTACAATAAGAGGTAATATCAACATATAATTCATCAAGTTATAATTTTTTTTTTATTAACCCAAGGAAGAATCGATTTTGCCATTTTTCTGTGGTACTAGTTCGAACGTGATCAAATGTATTTTCGCAAAGACGTCAACAATTTTAATAAAAAAATATACCTTTGCTCATAATCTGTAATGAAGGAAAAATAATAACACATGCAATAAAGTTACGGAAAGTTATAGGGTGGTACAAAAGAAATTTATCAAACAACATTATTGCGAATTTAATCGTTTAAAACGATCTATCTTAGTTTATTAATGTTCTAATTACATTTCAAGTTTAGTAAAAAATGATTCCAATTATCAGCAAGCATTCCAAGATTTATTTAAGTACGTATGTACTGTTTTCTCTACACGTAAGTGTTAACCATTTCTTCTGAAAACATTTCGTTTATTCACCGACTGTTAGTTTAATTGGGAAAGAAAAATAAACCTATGTTATAATATAGAATATCACCCAAATACCGTAAGTTAAAGCATTAAGTAGCTAGATGTACATTTCAAGCGCTATGCGCCCATCTTCAGTAGCACAAGTAAAACTGTCACGAATTTTATTTTGTTTTATCTTGTGCTACTGAAGATGGGCGCATAGCGCTTGAAATGTACATCTAGCTACTTACGGTATTTGGGTGATATTCTATATTATAATTTAACACCGTAGTGATAATTTTTAAAACCTATGTTAGTTTAATTTTTTATGTACAACTTCTTGTACAACGTATAGACTTAATTTAGCTACAAATTCATAGAAATAAATAACATTTAGTTTCATTTCGCCGTTAATTTACTTTTTTTTTAATGTTTTAGAAGATATAATCTTGTATTGTTTGAGCCTTTTGTGCGGAGTAAGTACGTTTAACTTCAATTGCGTATAAAAAACAGAAAATAATTGATGTGTAACGAAGTGTTGGACAACTATAAGAATAAGAAGCTAAGAAAAGTACCATACGAAATAAATGCAATTTTACTGAGGTGACACGCGATAAATGTCTATGCGCTCCAATATTTATTTTAATACATTAACGATCGAAAAACCAAGACCGAAGTTCCAATTACAGGCGCTACCGGTTTTCTTTTGCACGCGCAGAAAATAATTGATACAATTTAATTTTCTGTCGTGGCTGGGATTCAAACCCTATCGATTGCAAACTATGCAAGTTAATCGTAAGATTTCACAACGCTGTATATGTAATTACGGTGAAATACGATCAAATATATAGGATAGGGTTGAACCAATACATTGCTACTGCTTTTATTACATCTGATTTATAAATGACTAAGCATCTGTCAATACTACGCGTGGAAACGATCAAAATCGTTTTATATACTTACACCGATTGAAATACAATTTTCATCTGAACCTTGCGGAAATTTTACGACAAACTTAGATCCTGCTTTTTCCTCTGAATCATTGAGTGGCCTAAAACGACACACCACTCTGATACTGTCTTCTGCCGGTATTACCCTTTCCCCGGACATTATAAAACACTTCTATGACCCACTAAACAATAATATTACATTAATGAATTAATTGTACTACCTTATTTACAAATTGTATTATAAAGATTCAAGCTTTATTAAGAAATGACGTTTGATAAAAAGAATACGCGGCCATCTTTAGTTAACATGTATTTTTTAGTAAATGCACTGCGCAAGCTTAGTTGAATACCTATTTTTAAATAGGCAAATTATTCACTTCTAGTGAGTTCATTTTTCAATCTGCACAAATATTTCCGTATTATGAGAATAAAATAGTTATATTGAACTTATGGCCGTAATTTTGGTACGATTCTGACTGAGAATAGCTGATAGGGATAATGATTTAGTGCATGTTCCGCGATATAGTTGTGTTTACGAAGTAGCCTACTGTAAAGGGGTATTAAGGTTGCCAAATTTTCGGTGAATCAAGAAGCCGACCTATGGATCCTAGGTCAGGTCTTTAATACCTACCATTAAGACTTAATTTGACATATGAATATGTTTTAAAGTTTACTTAATTTCATATTTCATCAATTACGTAGCTAGAATATTTAAATCAATTGAATGTTTTTGGGGGCAACCCTAGGTTTTTATTGTGTAGTTTTAGTTGCCTATATTTATTTCCGTTTACCTATTCTCAACTAGAATCGTACCGTAATAAGTAAAAAGTAAATCTCAATAATACACCGTGTAAAAATTAAAAACTTTGCTTCACGTTTTAATATTATAGCAGTATGACAGAACCGCAAATAACGGGAACGTTGCTTATTTCTTTAAATTTTTGCAAAATACCAATTATAAAATATATGAGAAGGGAGAAGTACCACAGGATTTTCAGCGTAGTAGAATAGTAACAATGCCGAAGAAAATAGGAGCTAATTTGTGTGAGAACTATAGGACCATTAGCCTACTATCACATGCATCGAAGATATTGTTAAAGATTATTTATAGGAGATTAGAAAATAAAGTAGAGGAAAGGCTAGGAGAAGATCAGTTTGGTTTTAGGAAAAACAGAGGGACGAGAGATGCGATTCTAGCACTAAGAACGGTAGTAGAAAAAAGAAAGAGGGTAGGAAAGGTAACTTGCATAGCTTTTGTAGATTTAGAAAAGGCATTTGATAATGTAGATTGGGACATAATGTTTAGAATTTTAAAAGAAACGGGTATAGATTATAAGGATAGGAGAATAATTTTTAATTTATATAAACACCAAACTGCCTTAGTTAGAATTGAGGGGGAAGAAGAGGTAGCAAAAATAGGGAAGGGAGTTCGGCAGGGATGTACACTCTCACCGTTATTATTTAATCTATATATAGAAGATGCAATAAACAAAATAAAAGAAGAGTATAGTGTAGGTGTGAATGTACAGGGAGAGAAAATATATATGCTGAGATTCGCCGACGATATAGCTATATTGGAAGAAAGCGAAAAGAATTTAGAAAGGGTATTGAATGGTATGCAGGCAGTATTGACTAGGGATTTTAACATGAAAATAAATATAGGTAAAACTAAAGTGATGAGGTGTGACAAAAAGGAATGCAGTAGAAAAATGAGGATCACAATAGGAGATAATAGAATCGAAGAAGTGTCAGATTTTTGTTATTTAGGCAGTAGAATCACAAAAGATAATCGAAGCAAGGTAGATATAAAGTGTAGGATAGCACAGGGTAGGAAGGCATTCGTAGAAAAAGAACAGATTTTAAGATCAAATATTGACTTGGGTATTAGAAAAAGATTACTGAAGGTATATGTTTGGAGTGTAGCACTGTACGGGTGTGAGGCGTGGACTATAGGAAAGGAAGAGAAGCGTAGATTAGAAGCACTTGAAATGTGGTGTTATAGGAGGATGATGAGGATTGGTTGGGAAGATAAAGTAACAAATGAAGCTGTACTAGAGTTAGTAGGAGAGAAGAGAAGTATCTGGAGAGTGTTACAGCGTAGGAGAGACAGATTAGTAGGGCATATTCTTAGGCATGGGGGTTTATGCAATTGATCATAGAAGGTAGAGTGGAGGGAAAGAGAGGGGTAGGTAGGCCTAGATTGGAGTATGTGAGTCAGATAGTTGAAGACGTTGAGATGAATAGCTATAGGGAGATGAAGGGATTAGCTCAGGATAGATCGGCATGGCGTGCTGTTTCCAACCAATCTTTAGGATTGCGGACTCTTTAACTAAACCAATTATTGAAATTCAATTTCAATAATTCTAATTAAAATATTATTGCCTTCTAATAATATTATAATATATTATATACTTATATATATAATTTATATTATATGATATATTATATAATTAGATTATAATACTTAGCAAAATTTATACTTGAATTTGAATATGTATAGAAAATACGCATGCGTTATGTGGAGTAAATAATTCATTGTGGATTGAATTAGTCTTCAAAATTAATCATTACGAACTGTTTTTATTGCTATTTTAAATTTATATTCCAAAAATGTCAAGTTTAATTACGTGTGTGAATTAATCGTATTAAACTGAGAAATAATTGTAATTTCTGAATTTCAATTTGTCCCATAATAGTAGTTCAAAGTGTTCTCATACGATTCCAAGTAGAACTACTGTTAGTACAGTGTCCTCCAATTGAGATATTCGAGCGCAACAGTAACAGCTTCGAAAGTACACACAAGAAAATATCACCACGCACACCTTTATCACTATATGCACAGGCAACACTACGACAAATTTACAAACGAATCACCCGCCGCTTTTATCGTACGGTGTGTGTGTGTAAACAAATGCCCGTCAACAAGAAATAATTAACACGGCGCCGATATAGGCATTCTTTCTGCGCGTCAGAGCTCTTGGGGATTGGTTCATTACGCTAATAGTCTTGGCACACAATTGACGATACACGAACATAACTCCGCAACATACGGGGCTCGCGATCACTCCAAAGTTAAAGGCTGTTTTCCGGTTCCAAAATAATGATAGTAATTTAGGTATGTACTTTTGTATTTCTCGAACTGTTAGTTAATTTGATCGGTCGGCAAATAATTTTTTTCTGTAATAAATTTATAATTGATAGGACAATATAGTTTCGCGTACCAAAAAATATATGTGGGTACGATTCTGGCTGAGAATAGCTGAGATAGAGAAAGGAAAATATGATATAGGCAACTGAAACGGCACAATAAAAACCTAGGGTTTCCCTAAAAAAATATCAATTGATTTAAATTAGCTGACTAATGGGGATAAAATATTAAGTTGAGTAAAATAAATCTTAATAGTAGGTATTAAAGACCTGACCTAGGATTTATAGTTCAGCTCCTTGATGCATCGAAAAGATGGCAACCTTTCACAGTAGGCAACTTCGTAAACACATTTGTATCGCGGAACATGCACTAAATCATGATGCCTATTCAGCTCATTCTCAGTCAGAATCGTACCAATGTGTGTATTAAGTGGATTTTCTTGTCGAAAAAAATATCGAGACACCATTTCCTTCCAGCCAAATACCTCGCGATGGGCTGCGTGAGTAGCAAACGTGAATCGAACGGTCTTCGGGGGAACATCTTCAACGTGGAGAACGTGGACGATGCGGGCCAAGCTTTGAGCCCTGGCCAGCTAGAGGTGACGGACACAGAGCTGGTGTACCATCAGAGAGGTGGGGCCGGTGGTGGGCCGCCCATTACCACCCACTGGCAACTGTGTTATTTGCGCAAGTACGGTTACGATTCGGAGATATTCAGCTTCGAGTGCGGGCGCCGCTGTCCTACCGGGGCGGGAATATACGCGTTCAGGTGCAAGCGGGCCGAGCAATTGTTCAACATGCTGCAGCACAGTATTCAGGTACGATAATCAAAGTTAAGCAACGTCCCGCTAGAAGTCGGTGCTTGGATGAGTGACCGTAGCTCAGCGGCACCTATCCTCTATACTCGGTACCATTCTTAGTTAGTTAAATAGTCCAATTCTAAGTATTGGTTGGAAACAGCACACCATCTGTAGATCTATCCTGAGCTAATTGCTTCATCTCCCCACAACTATTCATCCCACATGTCCTCCACTATCTGACCCACATACTCCAATATGGGCTTACCCACACTTTTCTTTCCCTCTACTTTACCTTCTATAACTTTATTGCATAATAACCCCCATGTCTAATAATGTGACCTACTAGTCTCTCCTGCACTGTAATACTCTCCAAATACTTCTCTTCTCCCCTACTAATTAATACGGCTTCATTTGTTACTTTATCTTCCCAACCAATCCTCATCATCCTCCTATAGTACCACATTTCGAATGCTTCTATTCTACGTTTCTCTTCTTTACTTATGGTCCACGCTTCACACCCGTACAATGCTACACTCCACACATATGCCTTCAGTTACCTTTTTCTAATACCCAAGTCAATACTAGATTTTAAAATCTGCTCGTTTTCTACGAATGCCTTCCTACCCTGTACTATCCTACATTCTTAGTTGGGATACAATTAACTCAGCTTTAGCGGAGTAGCGAACCGCTCTATAGTAACAGGCCTCCCACCCTTCCCATATGTTCCTAAAATCCCTCTATAACAACACTGTAATTGGGATATTATATCCTGTTGAGGTAGTTTCCACTAAACAAATATAGTGTATAATATTTAGCTATAAAGCTATTACAATCCAACAACTTATTGCAAAATTTAGCACACTAGTTACAGCCTAGCTCTACATATTCTATAATATTCTATCAAATTCTTCTTAAAAGTATTTACATTTCTTATGGATATTATAAATTCCGGCAGTTTATTAAAACTACCAAATCCATCATGTTGTAGCAACGCATTTTTGAGTTAGAGTAACTTATGTAAAAGTCGTTTCTCTGCCTAGTTTCATATTTATGAATTTCCTTCCTAGTACTTACGCTATTGCACAGGTGTTTTGGTGTAATGTTTTTTTTTTTATTTTGTGTATAAAACACATAACATGAAGGTAGATACGTAGATGGTATGAATTTTGTCTTCGTTTAGTAATTAACAATCTGCGGTGAATAAACGTATATTTGATTGATTTAACACGTTAGTTAGAGAGTCCGCAATCCTAAAGATTGGTTGGAAACAGCACGCCATGCCGATCTATCCTGAGCTAATCCCTTCATCTCCCTATAGCTATTCATCTCAACGTCTTCAACTATCTGACTCACATACTCCAATCTAGGCCTACCTACCCCTCTCTTTCCCTCCACTCTACCTTCTATGATCAATTGCATAATCCCCCCATGCCTAAGAATATGCCCTACTAATCTGTCTCTCCTACGTTGTAACACTCTCCAAATACTTCTCTTCTCCCCTACTAACTCTAGTACAGCTTCATTTGTTACTTTATCTTCCCAACCAATCCTCATCATCCTCCTATAACACCACATTTCAAGTGCTTCTAATCTACGCTTCTCTTCCTTTCCTATAGTCCACGCCTCACACCCGTACAGTGCTACACTCCAAACATATACCTTCAGTAATCTTTTTCTAATACCCAAGTCAATATTTGATCTTAAAATCTGTTCTTTTTCTACGAATGCCTTCCTACCCTGTGCTATCCTACACTTTATATCTACCTTGCTTCGATTATCTTTTGTGATTCTACTGCCTAAATAACAAAAATCTGACACTTCTTCGATTCTATTATCTCCTATTGTGATCCTCATTTTTCTACTGCATTCCTTTTTGTCACACCTCATCACTTTAGTTTTACCTATATTTATTTTCATGTTAAAATCCCTAGTCAATACTGCCTGCATACCATTCAATACCCTTTCTAATTTCTTTTCGCTTTCTTCCAATATAGCTATATCGTCGGCGAATCTCAGCATATATATTTTCTCTCCCTGTACATTCACACCTACACTATACTCTTCTTTTACTTTGTTTATTGCATCTTCTATATATAGATTAAATAATAACGGTGAGAGTGTACATCCCTGCCGAACTCCCTTCCCTATTTTTGCTACCTCTTCTTCCCCCTCAATTCTAACTAAGGCAGTTTGGTGTTTATATAAATTAAAAATTATTCTCCTATCCTTATAATCTATACCCGTTTCTTTTAAAATTCTAAACATTATGTCCCAATCTACATTGTCAAATGCCTTTTCTAAGTCTACAAAAGCTATGCAAGTTACCTTTCCTACCCTATTTCTTTTTTCTACTACCGTTCTTAGTGCTAGAATCGCCTCCCTCGTCCCTCAGTTTTTCCTAAAACCAAACTGATCTTCTCCTAGCCTTTCCTCTACTTTATTTTCTAATCTCCTATAAATAATCTTTAACAATATCTTCGATGCATGTGATAGTAGGCTAATGGTCCTATAGTTCTCACACAAATTAGCTCCTATTTTCTTCGGCATTGTTACTATTCTACTACGCTGAAAATCCTGTGGTACTTCTCCCTTCTCATATATTTTACAAACTAACCTGTATAATCGCTCCTGCATTTTTTCCCCTGCGTGTTTTATTAATTCGGCTGGTATCATATCAATCCCCGAATGGTATAATATCATAAACACGTGCGTATATTATATCGGATGATCTGATCTGAGTTGTCTATAAAGTTCTATAGTGTATAAATATTTGTTTAATTGTCTTGTAGTTTTCGTTTTATGAAGGGTGTTTGAAATTTGATAAAAAGGTACAGTTTAGTATGAAAAGAATATCAATCGAAATGAATATATTATTAATTAGGAAATAAATGAATTTTATTTCATATATTATGGAATATTACAAATTAACGGCTAAGTCAATCAATTATTTTTATTTATTTGAAACATTTAATTGGATCCAAAGCACTTAATTATATTCAATGGGACATATTTACTTTTTACATAATAATTCGATGCATCTTTTTTTTTCTGGTATTATTTTTATATTCGCATATTTCAACCTGCGACATTTATTTCGTATAGCAAAACATATCTGGAGGTCATACAAATAAAAAAAAATGAATAGTACGCACATATGAGATGAAGAAATTGAAAAAAGCTTTTCGAGTACTTTTTACGTCTATGATTTTAATATGCGTAGAATGTGGTTTGATGCTACCTATATGAAATGAAATTCAGAATGGCATATTTATTAAAATGATGCTGATGGGATTTATTGCTACTAATTAAATGAACAGATATTGCATATTCATTTTTTTTCAGTTAATCTAAATCTACATTAGTTCCGAGCTTCAAACTATAATATAGTATTATTAATTTTAATAATTTATGACCTCATGTAGAAATTTTTAATACTGTACTTTGAATTATACTCGTCGACGGACAATTAATTAATAAAATATTTATTAATTCATTTTACAGTTTTTATGTAAAATTTTGTAATGTCATGTTAAAAAAACGACTATTTGCGTAGGTATATAATAATTAATTTTAATAAAATGACGATTTTGATGTTTGATGAAATGATGATCTACCATTCGATTGATTTATCTATGATTTGGAGATTATTATAAGAGATAATGTGAATTATTTAATTTGACTTTTATGTTCACATTAAATTCATGGCGATTTCCATCGTATTTACAGGTGGGAAATCTAACGGATGAACGTAGAATTACGAGCGCCACAGGTGCAACTGTAACCCCCAATGATTATCCCATTCCAATTGCCAGTAACGGTCCGCCAGTTCCAAATCGTGTCCTCCCTTCGACAGCTGGTCCACAACCTCTCGATGGTAGTGGTTACCTCAATCCAATCGGCGCAACTGGGTCAGGTAAATTTTGCTACACAAAAATATATCATAAAATCGTACTGATATACTTATATAAAATTCCAAAAACAGCCTCATTAAAGCCTTTTCAACTTTTTTCAACCTTGATAATAAAAATACTTAAATCTAGAAGAGTAAACTAAAGTGAACTATGAGATTAAATTAAATGTTTACCAAATTAAACACTCAATCCCTAGCACTGTAGGTACTACAAAAAAAATAATGATTACCGATTTTAGTAAAAGTTCACTGAATTTTCTAAATGTTCACGAAATGTATAAAACTAAATTTACGCGACAATACTGCCAAACAAGTATAAGTATTTACAGGTAACTGCAGGCAGGTGTATGGTTATTACTACTGTTATTTTTTGGTCAGAAAAAGAACTTTAGATTTAGTCATCAATTATTAATTTTAATTTCAGTTCCAATATGATAAGAAATAACATAATTATGATTACATTTTCCCCGTTTTAAAAATATATAGTCTTATAAATAAATAGTCTTACGTTTGGTAAATATTATTTTACTTACAAATGATAAAAGAGGCGAACAAGAAGTCAATATGGTTATTGATTTAAAATTAGATATCGTCTAAAATTTGGTGAACATTTACTATTTTTGGGAAACAAAAAGTTTTTTTGGTGGCAAATAAGATAATAGACTAACAAGAAGTAAATATTTAGTTAACACTTTAAGATTAAATATGGTGTAAAAATTGGTGAACATTTGCTATTTTCAGGGGAAACGAAAGTTTTTTTTTGTATGCATATTTTCTTTAAACTTGGTAAGCAGTTAAACACAAGCCGTGAACTAGAGTCAAAGACTTAAATCGGCAAAAATTTTAAGTACATATGAACGAACACCATTTTTAGGTAGCATACGAACACAAACAGTACGACCTGACTCTGTGACGAGTAACGGAGTGGGCGGTGGACTTAATAGCCCCGTATCGCCATTAAGTCCTTCCTTAATGCTCGGCAATGGTGAGATTATTGGCGGCGCTACTAGCATTATAGAATGGAATAACAACAAGAGAGGTTCACTTAGTGGTACCGCACCGAATTCGGTCATTTCCAATGGATATTTAAACGCCCAGGTCGTGATAGAACAACAGATAGCTGCGCAAACTGCCGCTATAGCGACAGGTATAGTTGATCCTATGCGATTAATTTCATTTTTAACGAGATATCTTTAATTCCAGCAAATGGCGCACCGACGTACATAAATCTCATTCCAACTGTAGCGATTCCGTCTCTCGTAAACAGCGTGAGTTTATCGAACGCCCCAACAGTTCCGT
Source organism: Leptodirus hochenwartii (assembly GCA_947310635.1). Lineage (NCBI taxonomy): Eukaryota > Metazoa > Arthropoda > Insecta > Coleoptera > Leiodidae > Leptodirus > Leptodirus hochenwartii. The sequence continues at coordinate 50,048,538 of OX371176.1, forward strand.
GCACCCCATCGCCATTCGACAATACATATGTCAATGTCTCTTCGAATAACACAGCAAATGCGTATATGAATGTTATTTGTCCACCACAAACACCAGGTAAATCAACGAATACGTACCATCCTGTATTTCCTTTTTGGAGAATTCTTATCAAATGTTTTATATCAAATTTTCTTGTATTAAATAAATAAGTCAACATGACAGAAGATATAAACATATCATGCACGGCCCAAATCTCAGGTCGAGAATCAGTCAGCTGACGCTTGTGGTCAGCACAAACGGACTCATGACTGACCATACGTAATATATCCATTGTTAAATGGCATGACTAGTAAACACGTGCTATTTCTCTATCACCCAAATTAAATTTATAAATTAATAATTTAAAAAAATATATATTTTTTTAAAATCTTATATAAATTATAGATTTTGCCGTTATGTTGCGATATTCCATATTAGGGTAGATAAATAAGAATACAACTGTGTTTTAACCATTTTTAAGTTTTAACCGTGATATAAAACTTTGTATTTTTAAGAAACAAGAAAACAGAATATTAAAACAATAGTGGTATAGTGGACTACGTAAATAAAACGACTGATATTACGCCGAACGTTAGTAAGATATCAGTCGTTTTTTTCCCGCTATACCACTATTGTTTTAATATTGTATTTTTATTTCTCTTCCCAAATAATCTTATTATAATAATGTATTCCAGCCGTAAAAAAGTCGCATTTTTTCCTATAACATCCCATTAGTTCCACGGTAGGTCTATTACTGCGAACTGTCGTTAAACAGACAGTTTCTGCGAATATTTGCAGGGCCGCACGATATGCACATGTTTGCCGCGTTGATGCTGCCACCGCCCCCAAGTAAGATCGCTGGCATCGAGGACGATCCACAGCACTGTTACATCAATGTCACGGAGCCATCGGCATCGTCGTTGTCGATAAGGCGCGGCCCTAGTGGAAGTGTGCCCAGCACACCTACAGTCGTCGGCAATTACGCCGAATTGGATTTACCTTCCATCTTCAAGGCAAATGCGTCCGCAACACAGGTGAGTTTTTTTGTTTGAAAAAAAAGACTCGGAATGTACCGAGTATATAAATAGACAAGTCGTTAACGCCCGTTTTCATAATAATTCCTTTAAAGGCACTACGTAAATTTGCTTTAAGACTTTAAAGGCACTTTAAAGTGAATGCTTTTCATAATAATAGTTCTTAGTTACTTTATTAAAAGGCAGCTATAAGGACACTATTTTTGCGATTGGCTAAACGGTACCCAAAGTGATAACTTCACTGTGATGAATTATTTTAAACAAACATTGGAAAATTTAAAAAACGAAGATCGAAAATAATGCCCGATATATGTATTGTCACAGATAAGGGGATTTGAGGAAAATGGAAAAATATCATGTTCCAACTTTTCATTAATATGCTAATAACTTTTCGTTTCCATTAATACTTGTATGCAGGTAGAATCGTAGTAGATTTATAGTTGTTTTATGTGAGGAATTTTACGTTCCGAATTTCAATATTTTATACAATAGCATCTGGTGGAAGTTTTGAGTATAAAATGCTATTCTCTAAATAACGGTGTTGCTATTTAGTTTTATTTTATTATTTCTTTTGAAAAGTATATTCATAGAAGAAATGAATTTAAATTATAATAATATGGTGTATTCGTCGTATTTCACACTTAAACCTTCTTTAATAATAGTGCATTTAAACAAAAAATTACGTGATCAATATTTCGCTCCAATTCTACCACTATATTTGTACTCTATGTAATTATATAACTCCAAGATACTATAAAAAAGTTCTACGAAAGCATTTTTTCTATAGATTCTTGAAACGCACTGATATGACTAAATAATATTACCATTTTTAGAATATTGTTCCACCGAACGAAACAAAAATTAGAAATGATGTTAGGTAATTTGAATTTTTACAAAAAATAATATTTAAGAAAATATATCTAGTTTATTTAATTTTAGGATCGCGGCTCTAAAATATGTTACATCAAGCTATAAGTATTTATTTAAAAAAATTTCAAACAATTATGTTTCGTTGTTTTACGATCTTATTCGAGATTGAACATAGCAAAAAATTGGACTTATTGTTTTTTTTTTCTATCAACCGATTTCATGTTGTTGCGTGTTTGTGGAATTCTACAATCTTAATTTTAACCCATACTCGTGAAGTAAATATCTTCGCCGTGCAGGAATGTTTTCAACATTTATTCTTGCTTTTTAAGCAAAACATCTCGATAAGAAACCAATACATCAGCTGTCCCTCGTTTCTTTAATGTCCCTATTTAATTTAACCTTCTGAAGGATATTTGTATCATCATCTTCAAAAAAACCCATTAATATTCACCAAATATCGAAATTTCATCATGGACTACTTATATCGTCATATAGTCTGGTACTATACTCGTACAGTAATCGAACTTAAATTACTTCATGCCTATTGAACTTTTTACTCGCCTCAGATCAACCCGACCACATATATCACTGTCCTCCCATCCCCATCCATAGTCTCTACCATCTCTTGTACCCAGCCACCATTCGGTGGCGCCAACCCTTCCCATCTGGGCGCTCCAGACCATCACGATACATCCGCTGCCAAACCGTACGTCACCATCGATTGGCAGAAGACAACGGCCCTCTCCCAAATCGCCAACCAACAGCTATTGGAGACGGACAAAGGCAGCAGGAAGACGCGACACAACTCGACAATCGGCGATCTACTCCCCATCGCGAGACAGAGTAGTTCGCAAAGCGATTAAGAGACGAGCGAAATAATATTCTATTCGACGATGTTTATTAATCAACTTAATCAAAGTTCATTAAAAATCTCAGTATATCTTGCATTAGTATTTTATCTCAGAGCGTATGGGCTGTGAGTAATTTACCAATGAAAAGGAATAAGAAATTGATTCTTTCTAAAATACCAGCGGAATTTTAAAGTAATCTCCGATAGTTTTACAGATGTTTAATGACAAAAATTCAGCTATTTTGTTGATAAAAATCATCCCGTAGAAGGTAATTGTGCAATGTTCAGGTTGAAGAAAGATGTAATGTGTTTTCATAAAAAAGGTTGATTATATTTTCGGTGTAGATTAGTGGGGGATTGGTTTATTTGTTGAGCGTAAAGGATTGGAAAAAGTATTTCTAGGGGTTAATTTATTAATTAAATGATCTGAAAAGGTATGCGCGTAAGTAATAGCTGACTCTTATTTTTAATGTATCTATTAAAGCGCCCGAATTTAATAATACGATTTAAAATGCGTGTACTGCGAAACTTCATAGTTTTTGAGGATATGCGTTAGTGAATTCCCCAAAATATGTTGTCAACTACATAGAATAATTTAAAAATAATGTTTTACCTGAAAGCAACCACATTCGCAAAAGAAAAAAAATCGGTTAGATTCTTGTTTGACTAACGAGATTCACGAAAAGAATTGTTTTTTATTATGCATATAAAACACGAAAAGAATTGTTTTTTATTGTGCATATTTATATTTTACGTGCTTCCAAAAATTGATGATTTAATAAATTATTACAATCATGAATTTTTTTGGAAAGTATAAAATTGCATAAAAAAGGGATTATCGAACCTATTTTAATTATAACTGAGTATTAATTAGCGATTTGAATCCCAATCTAATTCATGTGCCTAATTTAATTGTTTGGCCTTCCGATTAGATTATTAGTATTTATTTTAGTGCAATTAATTATAAACCGAAAAACGATATTTCTCTATATTTATAATAAGAATTTTTTTTTATAATTATATTGTCCATAATATAACAATCGATTCAATATAGAATCAGTCTATTTTACAGGAAAATACAATCGCAAAATAAAATCAGTATACTATCAGCCTTTTGCTAATAAATTTATACAATTTAAAACTTGCCTAATTATGAATGAATAGACTTTCAATATTTTTTTTATTTCTATTTAACCTTTGATCGTTTTTCATTCATTTATTTTTAAAATAAGACAAATAAGCAGCTAATATTATAAAGTCGATGTTTTTAAATGTGAGTAAAAATAATTATTTCTTAATATCAAGGAACTGATATAAACGAAACTGCACCTAGTACTAAAACTAAGGTGTGCTGTGAGTGAGTTTTATGTAGTATATAGAAATTTTATTAGAAATAGTAAAATCGACGAAGTTGCAACATAAAAAAATATATTTTTTCTAAAATGCATTGGAAAGAATCTCCACGCACACACACACGCACATATATATATATATGAAATTTGGGATAAAATTATTATTTTTTCATTTGCTCAAACTCTTGAGCATGCAAATCGAAAGGTGAATTATGTAACGAAGTATACCATAATTTATTTTTCATGTTTTAGCTGCACAAATGAAAAATAGCGTAATATTAAAAAAAAAAAATGATTAACCACATACCATAATAATTAAGTATTTTAGCAACTGTGTCGATTTTCTGTACGATATATAAGTATGGTATTGGTAAGGTGAAAGTATTTTTTATATTAGAAATAAGTATATTTGTGATGTTAGGCCAGACGTAGTTTTTATACAATGATAATACGTCCCATTTGAATAGATTTAAGATCCATGTTAAAAATTTGCCAAAGGTCAGTAATTGTTTGCCAAAGTATAAATGTACTAATCATAGCCAAATAATACCGATATCTCCATATACAATAATTTATTGATTTAAACGAAACCTATTTTAAAGGTAGCATTAAGTCAGTTCTTGAAAATATATGCACAGAAAGCGTGACACTTTTCATACATTAATATACCAAAGATTTTCTAATTCATTGTTATAAATAATGTTATTTTTTCTCGAGTGATTAATATTTTGTAAGAAATTCGTTCCTAAATTTTTAATAAAACACTTAAACGAATTTTAAATAGTATTAGAACTGATGACGATTGAAACTAAACAATATTAAAAAAAGAAACACAATTAATTTATTATTGCGATTTTTTAATTGCAGTTTAAAATATAAAATTTGCGAGATTGATTGACTAATGTAAATATATAAAATATATATTTATATTAAACTAGGATATATTATATGTATGATTTTTATATAGAAAATGATAAACGAAGTTCAAGACCTACACTAAAAGAAGTTTGTAAATGTAATTATTTATATTATTATACTCTAAGAGAAATAGTGCCACTATTATTATAAGGAATTATTTTTGGAGTTGGATAGTGCCATTATATAATAATTATTATATGGGGATTAAGATTTAACAAAGGAGACAACTCTAATTTAACGATTCTTTTATAAGAAAAATATATATTGATTACATTATGTAAATTAAATTTACAGCTATGATACTCTATTTTTATACCAAAATTATTTTTAGGACTGTGTATAAGAAATTGTTGTAATTGTTTTCATTGTCACGAGATATATATCTACTGTAATTTTATTTTACGACCCGGTTACGTTTTATAAATCGTTTTAGAATTCATTTGGTTTAGGCGCTTGCATTGTAGCGGACACAAAAATTGCAATAAAGATTTATTGCTAAAGTACGATTTTTTTAGGTCATAAAGTAGCAGCATACGAAAATGTAAAGCATAAAATAAGGCAGTTTATTTATTTGGTTATATTAAGAACATAGAGTAAATAAAATATACTGTATACGTATAATTATACGATAAATTACATTTTCGTTTCAGGCCGGTCTAACATTCAAATTTCATGGCCAGTTTTGGATACGCATTAAAATACACCACATTTCTTAATATAAATGCACTTCTATATTGTTTAATATTTAGTTTTTACTAAATTCTAGCGTTGTAAATGGAAGACGAGATTGGAAGACATACAGACTGCGATTATTCTTGGAACTAGTACAGTATTGTTTTTCATTACGTTCGTAATGGTTATTTATATTTATCGTAACTTTTGATTGTTCGCTTCAAAATATCCAAAAAAATATCGATGTATTTTTTCTGGTATATCAGTGCAGGCCGCAATCGAAACGAACGAATCCCAGACATGCCAATTAATACACCTAATAATTATTAATATTATTTTCAATAGAACTTTATAGCGCAAATATCTAAATTCGTAGTTGCCACTACAAATCAGTGCCTTTGTCTTTATACATGTCAAATGGCATTGATTGTATTAAAATATTCTTGTTAAGTGGCGATGTCGGACCATAAATTACTTGTATAGAACATCACCCAAAAACCGTAACACAAAGCATTTATTATTAATCATATAGCAGCGTTGAGTGATAGAAGTATCTTTATTAGTTCTATTATTGTGCTACTGAGGATGGGGGTATGGCCTCCGAAATGCGCATCTAGCTAATAAATGCTTTGGGTGATGTTTTATACAATTATTTAACGCTGCAGTGACGATTTTACATTTTACCTATTTTTTTGTATTCAAGTGAAATTTGCAAATGTGCAAATCGAATGCAGTTAGTGTGGATGGTGGTAAATGGAAAATAGTTATTAATGTCGTTTCACCAATAGAAAAGAACGGAGATGCGTGATTATTTTGATAAAGTGTAATAATATCGTGGATACCTAATATAAAGAAAGTTGTACATGCTGTGAATTGTTAAATATTGTTCATCATAGCAAAATCTGGATGATAAATAAGCAACATGAATCACAAAACAAATCTGATGCGTGCAGACTTATAAACGGAAAACATTCACAAGTAATTGAGAAGCCTTCGTTAGTATACGTGCAATGAAAAATGCCAACATTAATCACCTATACTTATGTGAGACTGCAGAAATATCTTTAAATAGTGAAGATATTTTGTGTGAATTTAGAATTCTTTAAGACTCTCTCTAAGCCTATCCAAGAAGATGTCCGCGTGTTTCTTTTCGAATGTAAGAGTTGTGCGGATGCGAATGGAAATATCGGCGCATCCCCCGGCCCCTATGCCTGTAATAAACACACATGTCATATGTTACAATTATTTAATGAAAAAGAAGAAATCGATAATTTATCGAAAGATTGATGATGCTATATTTAATTTTAAATGGCCGAAAACCTAGAAAAAGTCTAACTGGCTTTAGCATGCTACATGTCCAAAGACAATGGGATCATTTCAGTACATTTCTGACGCTAAATGTAAAATATTTATTACAAAGTAACATATTATAATATTGTCAGTAAATCTTTGCTGCTTTAGTAAAGAAGCTATTTGATGAATTACTAATATTTGAAATAAGCAAAGTGAAGGGTGATGAAAAACCGCATTTGTATTTGTATAAATAACTAGCATTGCCTTACGTAATGAATTTTTCATGTATTTTCAGAAAAATTTCCTGTATGAATCTGAAAGTTTAACATGTCGAAAAATGTGCTTTTCGGATCTGATTAATGAATCTCTCACCTTTTTGTCTTAGTTTCAATAAAATGCTATCTCTAGTCGCCATATCTTTAGCATCGAAAGCGAGGAATGTACCTCGACCTCGAGCCTTATGAATAACATTCGGATACTCATTCTGTAATTGCTTAAGACCACCCAACATATGAATACCAGTCTTATTGACATTCTCAATGAGATTCTGTTTCTTAATTACATTCAGTATTTCATTGAGCAACAGCAGTTTTCCGGGATCTCCCATCCAGGTGTTATAAATGCGATATGGTTCTATTGGCCTAAATATATCACATTCGGATTTAAATATATCAGTAACATAGATTTGAAGATGATACATTCTAATTCGGATATTTACTTCATCTCTTCCGTGTGGAAGTATCCTCCCAACTGAAGCTTTTTACTAAAGGTTACTAAATCTGGAGGAGACTCCAAACCGAAATGTTCGTGGCACCAAAATTTACCAGTGCAACCTCCACCCGTCTGTACCTCGTCCAATAAGAGATAGGCATTATGTCTCTTAGCAATGCGTTGGAGTTCTTGGAAAAATTCAGGACTTGCCTCATTATCACCACCTTCATAAAGCAACGAGTTTCAATTAACAATATTTTTTGTTTTAAAGCACTTACCTTCACTTTGGATGGGCTCAGCAATAATTCCAGCTACTGGAATACCTTTCTTGTTATAAGTAACAAGCAAATCCTCAACTTCGGCCAAACATTTCCCATCTTCAGCCTTGTTTTCGGCAACATTTTCCTCGAGTGGGTATTTATACCGTGGGAAATGGGCAATGGGCCAATCAAACGATGGAATATCTAATTTGTGAATGGGCTGAAACACCGATCGAAACGTTATATTAAATCAAAAATTACGGATCAGCTTTACCTTTGAATGTGTACAGGATAAAGTTGCCAACGTACGTCCGTGAAACGCGCCGAAGAACGATAGAATTGATAATTTCGGCGAACCAGGAGACATGTTGATCAAACTTGATTGGTTTTCCTCGTCTGAAAAAGAGCGTCCACCACGACGTTTACGCATATAAGCTATAAATATGCTTTTGAATGCATTTTCATTGGAACATGATCCACACATCATTGTAGTCAAGCATGGTAAACCCGGGGACACCTTCAAAAAGCATTCTATTGAATTTCGAAGTAAGACAATTTAACAATCTACGTACACCGATTAAAACTTTCTTTATTAAATCTACATGATCGCTGCCAGGGTATGCCCCAAGAGCTGGGCGATTTACTAATATTTTCTGCAATAAAAGCGCATTATTAAAATAAATTCCAATCCGAAACTAAATTATGCGAGAACTCGTACAATATTCTCTTTATTATTAAAAACGTTTAAAAGAGATGGATGATTGTAACCCAAAGGAATCGATGAAATCTGCATGTAGACATCGAGGAGACAATTGCCGTCGACATCCACCAAATAATTTCCTATCGATTTTTGGTAATCGGTAAACAATTCTATGCTTGTTGAGTTCTACAAAAAAAGGTCGGTTAGTTACAAAATTTTTAGACCACAATTAAAATGAATACAAGTGGGTCCTCAAATTTTATCGGTTTCAAAAAATATGTACAAATAAAACTTGTACAGTATCTTCTAAAAATGTACAAATTTCAGGCGATCATATATTCCGCCTTGGGCGTCTCCATTTCCATACAAAGTATTTGTGATGTAAGTTCACGTTATATCGTTTCAAATACTTAATTTAAAAACAGTCGAGGCTTGATTGGTAGAAGTGACTATTAGTTAAATTAATGTTAGAACGCTTTATTTTTTCATTGTACGTCCGAAAGTTGAAAATTTAAATAGTCCCTCTATCAAGCCCGAAGGTTAAATTGCCTTCAATAAAATATAGCAACAATATTGTTATCAGATATTAAATAATATCGTCTGAGTGCTTATTTGCTTGGATATATATATTTATAATTGCTGTATATTTTACAAATTATCTATAGTTAGTGTATATTTGATACTTGAAATTTGATTTAGCCGGCTATTTATATATGAAGATTTCAAAATAAAAATTATTTTAAGGCAAGCTTTTATTAAAATGTACTAAAAAGGAAAAATAACTTTAATACCAGTCAATATGACTGCCTTAAAAGAATTCCCTGCATATGACTAAAAATAAAAGCGTGGGGCGTATAGTTTAGTTTATTTGTATTATTTAATTCTGAATATTAAAAGTAATGCAAAAACGAATTGCGCAACGGCATGATTTTGAAATAATAATTTTAATGTACCTGATATTGACTGAGCTCCTCTTTTAATTTTAAAGTTTTTGGTCCCGGAACTTGAGTTATTATACTAGGACCTTCAGGTTCTCCAGGTACCAACGAATGTGCAGATCGCACACCTAGTAATTTTGAAACATTAATTCTTTTTTCACGCTGGCTATATATTTCTCGAATATGTAATACATTTAATAATGTTTACGATGATTTCACCAACTAAGTTGAGCGATTGTAATTTAATAGAGTAGATAAAGATGTAGTTAAGTGTAGTAACAAGCAATAGATTGAAAGAGTTGTATTTTTATTACACTTAAGTCTTAACCAATATTAACGGTAGCGTGGTGCATGAGAAACAAATGTATATATTTTCGTACCTGTTATTTTAATTAAGTTCTTTAGAGCATGGCTATGCCGAAAAACGGGTTTAGCTGCATGTGAAAACATTTTTTTTTCTGTATTATTGTTCAATTTTGAACGTCGGTATTAAATACAGAAATATATACTTTTAAAAAATCGATGCGAACGATTACGAAAACTGACGCGACCAGATCGCGACTTCACCGTATTTAATATTAATTTGTCACTAGCTACGATCGAAAATGTTATCAATTCGCTAGTCTTATCGGTAAAGGGGCTCTTAGCATGTATGTGACGAGAGGATTAACATTTCTATCGATCAATTCACGAGCTATGAGCCGGTTCAACCGCATGCGCTCTTCATTCCGTTTCGAAGAAAAAAAAAAATGAAAAGTGAATGCTCTGCACCGGTTTTCCATGAAATTAGATGATGTATAAATAGAATATATACGTAACTATATAGTAGAATGTTAAATATCGTATCGGGCATTATAATTGCAGTTATTTGAACAATTTAACGCGGAGTTAATAAAACAGTTCAACATATGTTTCATAATAAGATGCATCCAAATATAGAACTAGCAAATAATGTTTTATCCGAATGAAAAATAGTTTATATTAACAAACTGCCTTAGTTAGAATTGAGGGGGAAGAAGAGGTAGCAAAAATAGGGAAGGGAGTTCGGCAGGGATGTACACTCTCACCGTTATTATTTAATCTATATATAGAAGATGCAATAAACAAAGTAAAAGAAGAGTATAATGTAGGTGTGAATGTACAGGGAGAGAAAATATATATGTTGAGATTCGCCGACGATATAGCTATATTGGAAGAAAGCGAAAAGAATTTAGAAAGGGTATTGAATGGTATGCAGGCAGTATTGACTAGGGATTTTAACATGAAAATAAATATAGGTAAAACTAAAGTGATGAGGTGTGACAAAAAGGAATGCAGTAGAAAAATGAGGATCTCAATAGGAGATAATAGAATCGAAGAAGTGTCAGATTTTTGTTATTTAGGCAGTAGAATCACAAAAGATAATCGAAGCAAGGTAGATATAAAGTGTAGGATAGCACAGGGTAGGAAGGCATTCGTAGAAAAGGAACAGATTTTAACATCAAATATTGACTTGCGTATTAGAAAAAGATTACTGAAGGTATATGTTTGGAGTGTAGCACTGTACGGGTGTGAGGCGTGGACTATAGGAAAGGAAGAGAAGCGTAGATTACAAGCATTCGAAATGTGGTGTTATAGGAGGATGATGAGGATTGGTTGGGAAGATAAAGTAACAAATGAAGCTGTACTAGAGTTAGTAGGGGAGAAGAGAAGTATCTGGAGTGTTACAGCGTAGGAGAGACAGATTAGTAGGGCATATTCTTAGGCATGGGGGGATTATGCAATTGATCATAGAAGGTAGAGTGGAGGGAAAGAGAGGGGTAGGTAGGCCTAGATTGGAGTATGTGAGTCAGATAGTTGAAGACGTTGAGATGAATAGCTATAGGGAGATGAAGGGATTAGCTCAGGATAGATCGGCATGGCGTGCTGTTTCCAACCAATCTTTAGGATTGCGGACTCTTTAACCTAATTAACAATAGATTATTTTTCTATAATTTCATTTTTGGACATGACTTATGAAACAGACAATATTATATTTCTGAATTACAAAAATTGTTAAAGCAGAATAATATATATTAATTAAACGAGCGCAACAACATTTAATTAAGGGTACCTTTACATTCCACAACGAAAATAGTAAAATTTATTTAACAAACAGTTTGCGTATTTTTTGCTCAAATTTGTCAAAATTTCGTGCAATAACAGCTTATCGATGCGAATTTTTATAAAGCGTTTTATTTATACATATTTAGATCCATAAACTTCTCACACACAAAAAAAAAAAAGTTGAACAGAAACAATTGCGAAAATAAATATTTACTAAATTCGTTTGCGACAATTAAGTAAACGTAATCTAAGCAACATAATTATAAATATCCGGATTATCCTTATCCCTCTGTATATAATCCCTTTCAATAAGCAATTCGATTCGTTTCTTGAAATCGTGGGTGGTACTTGGTGTTTCCATAAACTGGAACAATTCTGCGACTAATTCGTTGTGACTCAATCGTCGGCTTCTCTTCATAATTCTCACAATTGCTGCATCTACGTGAAATTGTCGCTCGTGCGTAACGCTCCTCTCGATGGCTTGCTCTTCTTCGTGAGTATCTCTGAGCACTGGACCCTGGCCAATCTTAATGCGAAACAATTTATCGGTGAAACCTTCATTGAATTTGATGATATCCTCCGGATCGATCTTAAACCCTTCATCATCGTCGATCGGTTTTGTTTCATTGTTCGATAGCAACAAGATCCTGCCTTTGATTAAACCAATAATCTGGCGCGTGAAATCCTTCTGGGGTAAGCTGACGATCGCAATTAAATCTTGCACGACATATTCGTTGCAGGTGTTGAACCGAAGTAATATCGCGGCCTGAATCAAAGATAATTGTAGCTCTTTCGATCTGTCTTTCTCGTTGAAGCACGCCTTTAAGATGCAACTACCTAGAGCGGGTTGCCACAAAAGCTTACGCTTACGGAAGTGTTTGGAATAGTAATCATTGAATATCGTTTGGAACTGTTGGAATTCATCTCCGAGGATCACTCGCGTACTTAAAAAGTTCGGCCAGAAGCTCATTGTGAGAACGTGAACATTTAGATCTACGTTACATTCGCCGGTTTTTAAATTCGATTTGAAAGTGGAGTTTATGGATTGACTTAAATCCATATCTTTCATCATACCTTCTAGTTTCGAAGTGAATCCCTCGCCGCATTCTAAGCGCAATTTACTTATCATGCTTTTTTCTGCATCTTGGCTAGAAGATTTGCCGATAAGGAGACGCTTGGCGAAATGTTTGTAGTAAAAGGCTTGAAATACATCTTTGCTTTGAAGGTAACGAAATAATACCATAATATTATTCAGAGTGGTATCGGAATGGTCCATGTCCCTCGAACGCAGATGAACATCAACAAATTGGGCTAAGTGCTTGGCAAAGTTATTCCCATTCAATATAAATTTGAAGCTTACTCGTATAGCCTCTATAAAGTAATCGTTATTCTCAAAATAACTCCTTACGATTTCATCTACATCTTGTTTGAAGCGAAGCATTTTCTCAACGATTTGTTTGAACAGAGATTTACTTTTGATTATTTCCGAGCCGCGGGTAACGATATAGCTACCAAATTGAATGGACAGTGCTTTCATATGTTCCGGTATCAACTTAAACAGTTTAAATAAAATCGATAAAGCTTCCGCATCTTTCGATTCGTACAATGCAAATAGTTGACCTTCCCTACTCAAAATCACGTCAATTTTCTGAGTTAGTAAATCGTCGATCATAATAAAAATAAGCATAGTGCGACTCTCCGTCAGGTTCAATGCTTTAATTCTGTTTTCTTCACTTTCCAGTTGTTTATTGGTGTACTTTAGGTAGTCCACGATATCCATATTATTTAAATGCATGGTAGCGCGTTCTTGATAAAACGTGATTGTAGTTTGTAACAGCTTATTCAGAAATAATTCCTGATACAGTCCCAACTTCAAAAATATCGATACTATTGTACGTAGCACATCGCTACGCACGCTCTCATCATCTAATCGCGCGAGTTCAATGAATTGAAACGTGGCGTTCACGATCCTTTTCTGCAAAAATGGGTGCAAGACAATTTGGTGCCGAAATAACTCGAACGACATCCGACTTATAGTCAATAAATCGTGATTGGAGTCTCCGTCAGTTCGTATCAGCTTCCTATCGTAACTTAAGCAAATATTCGATACGATCGATGTGTTCTTGCAGAATTTCATCCAAAGGCTACTCAACTCTTGCAAAAACTCACTATCTTCTTCGATGCTCACGAGCTCATCAACGTGCTGGTCCAAAAATGTTTTCATTGCATTTCGACAAAAAGTCGAAAGGTAAATGTTACCCTTTTGTAACGTGCACAAGTTATCTGCGTAGCGATAAAGTTCTTCATAGCTCGCGATATTTTGGCCAGTATATATGCTATAAATGCAATCTTGAAAGCATATCTTCGTATTTTCGGTAATGAACGATTTGACGAACGGCAGCCTATTTTTGTCGCGGGAGCATTTAATAACTAACTTTCGAATATTCGATGACTTGTTAACCATATCAATATTTTCCTGAAAATGTATGCGGCATATTTATTTCGTTTAGAAAAACGAAATCTTTGCTACTCACGTGAACGGATGAAATATTGATGAATCGTTGCTTATGTATTTTATGGATCTTTGTAATTACACCAAACTTGAAAAGCAATTTTACTGTAAATATTTGACAAATGAAAGTATTCCAAACAAAAGAAGAAACTTTTTTTTAAATTTCAACATGGCTGTTACCGTTTCTATGGAGATAAAGAAATTTGAACTTCCGGTATAATACAAAAATAATAATTTGGATTATTTAGAACTTAACTAGTATATCTTTAACAAATCAAATATATTTAAATAAATAGATTACTTATTCTAAAATACAATTAATTAACGAACGTGATTAAAATGAATAAAAATTTAAATATATGCTCAATGCGTACTTGACTTCTTTTATGTGCAGCAGAAATTGCATAAGAAAAACTTCAATAGTTACTTAGGCGGAGATTTTAAGTAACTTAAGGAAAAGGTAAAATTAGTATTGCCAATGAATACTAACTCCACTATAGAATTAGTATTGTAACATTTTATTCTTTTATTTTCGAAAATACACAGAAATCAAAACAAATATTAAGAATAAACATTTATGGCAGTATAAAACAGTACATTCTTTTTAATTAAAGGAACATTTAAAATAATGACTAGAATTGAGATTCATCTAAATTATTTATTCTTCGAGGAAGTATATAGGAAATAATAATTGAATTGAAATACATCGTCCTTTACAGTCACATTTATAACATTTATGCAAAAATACTTGTAAGTGTTTATCTATAGCTTGTACAAATTATAAAATTGCTATTTTTTAAATTTGAGATTCGTTGATTTTTACAAAACTTACGCGCAAATTATTACACCACTGCATATTTATGAAATTTAAATTATCTACGGACATTTTGGCATTTATGGTTAATTCTTTTTTTGTTATAAAGACTAGATATAAATAATTATCTGTCTTTTTCTTATATTGCACAATAATGAAATGAAATACTGAAAGAATTGATACCAAGTGTATTTTTTTTGAAAATAATGGGATTTTGATTCTTCGTATAAAACTATTATCTGTTATATCAATCGGACTTTAGCACCACACAATCATTCGCATTTTATTACAAAACCATTTCTTTACACATAGCTCTCGCCATTCAACAACATTCTTGTTGTATTCACCCCTTCAACAGCCCGAAGAGGCGTCCGTACATAGCATTCCCTCAAGCTCTTCTCCCTATTATTGTTCTTAAGCTCCTCGTTCGCGACAGCTGCGGCTGCTTCTTTACCCGAGTGTCTGTTGTGTTTGTGATGACTACTATACCGATTCCAGAAAGATTCGGACGTTTGCTGCGACGAGTTCTGCATAGAACTCGTCGTGTTGAACGTATTTTTCCTATTGATCTCCGCGTTATGACGGTACTTCGCGTGCAACCTCTTCAAGCCACATAATCGGAAGAATCCACCGCGAAACTTCGAGCTCATTATATTATACAAAATCGGATTGATAGCGGAGTTAATGTGGAACATAATTCGGCAAAAGTAGAGTATGTTCCAATACCCTTCCAAACCGTACTTGAGTATCGAATCAGCTGGTACCACAATAATCCATAGCACCAATGCTCGAAACGGCAGCAGACATATAAAGAACGCCAACACGACAGTTCCTAACATAAGTACGACTTGCTTGCGATATTTGATGACACTCTGCGAGGGAATGTGACAATGGTTCTTGTACGGAGCCATCATGTTCGGGTGGTCCATCAACGCTTTGGCGATCAGTGCGTATAGAATGATGAGGATGGCTAGTGGTACGAAGAAGAATATGGTTATGGACAGGATGAAGAACAGGGAAGGCAGGAACGTGTCCACCTGGCTGAAACAGGCGGTTATTAACGTGCCATCGTAGTACCTCTCGATGCTGTACTTTGTTATCGCCAACATTGGACTGAAACATACGAAAGTCTTAGTAAATATCAAAAATGGAAATAATTTACATTTAGATTTTTTTTAAACACATACAAAGAAAAACACATACAAAGTTGTATGTCTAAATATGAAATTTTTATTAGAGGCTTTTGAAGAGGTGACGAATATTAATAATTTGAAGCAGAAGCAATTTTCACAACAATTCTTATCAAAGACAATGTTCAATTTGGACGAAGTTAAATGGAAATTATTTTATTACACCATTTAATAATGGCTATTTACTTATTCAAATTTTCTTTTGTATATTTAAAAATGGAGGACTAACCAGTGATTTATTCGTCTCGTTTAAAATTCCACGAGCAATATTATTTTCAAATGAAATATTGCTTTCCTCTTAGCTTTTCATATGACAATGATTTCGTGATATGATTTCTACGTGCTTTACTTTCTGTATGCAAAGTGGTGGTTGGACGCAATACGTACGTTTATTCTATTTTCGCAGTTTTAAAAATTCAACAATAAAATGGTGGCTCTACGTGGCTTCTACCGATTAATGAATTATTTTCTATCGAAGCAGATTCTAATTAAATATAAATACCAAATTGAACGAAATTACAAGCACGAATAATTACTTACGGTTTTCGGTTGATGGTGATGATTATGGTGAAATGTAGTGTTAAGTGTCCTTGTTATACGAAAATGGGAAAGTGTTGTGTGTTCGTGCTGACGCGAAGGAAAACTATATGGTGCAAATGTCAATTACCGAGATAAATTACTATGCTTTATTAATAGTTAACATTTATTATATCATTTTATATCTAGGACTAGTCTTTGGTTTCACACTTATCCGCTACATTTTGCAATTAATTAATTATAGCTACATAAATATTATATTACAGTCGAATAGGCGTATATATTAATGGATTATAACTGCATCGATTCTACTCAACAGGAAACGGAATCATTTATGGGGTTAACTCTGAATTATTACACCGATTTAATTATATATTGTAATTATATATCGAGCGATTATACCGTAGAAAGCTAGACTATATATAATATTTTTCTTTACAAATAGCTACAGCAGTCTATAACTGGAATTGATTGTAAATCTACAAAATGTTCTTGAAAATCTGGCAAAATTTGCTTATTTTAACCATCAGTTTCTTACAAAAAAAAATGGAATTTTCCATAATAGTCACTCTATTATTAGATATTGATAGTGACCATAATTTAGTAGTCCTGGACTCAGAGGTCAAATTCAAGAAATTACAGAAGTCTAAACAGGTCAGAGTAGATGTCGATAGGCTAAAATTAGCTGATGTATGTGAAAAGTACAAGCAGAAAGTAGAAATCATGGCTAATGGAACATCTATGAGCGACATAGATTGCGAATGGAGGGAAATCAGAAATGGGTTAACTACAGCAGCAAATGAAGTATTAGGCACAAAGAAAAGGGCAGGTAGGAGGGAATGGATCACGGAAGAAATAGTTGAAATGATAGAAGCAAGAAGGAAAATTAAAATTGGAAACACAGAAGCAGGACAGAAAAAATATAAGGAACTAAGGAACTTAATTAATAGGAAATGCAAGCTAGCGAAAGAAGAGTGGATAAAAGGAAATTGTGAGGATATTGAGGAGGATATGAGAAGAGGTAAAGTAGATTTGGGCTACAGGAAAATTAAGTCACATTTTTCTAAAGTAAAACCAAAGGGTAACATTATATGTGATAAGCAGGGTAAGGAACTCACAGAAAATAAGGAAAAAGCTAGAAGATGGAAGGAGTATCTTGAAGATTTATATAAAGGTAGGCAGGACATGGAGGAGCTAGAAAATGTGGAACAGATAGATGAGGATGACTTAGGTCCTAGCATACTTAGGTCAGAGTTTCATAGAGCATTAAATGATTTACGGAATAACAAAGCAGCGGGGATTGATATGATACCAGCCGAATTAATAAAACACGCAGGGGAAAAAATGCAGGAGCGATTATACAGGTTAGTTTGTAAAATATATGAGAAGGGAGAAGTACCACAGGATTTTCAGCGTAGTAGAATACTAACAATGCCGAAGAAAATAGGAGCTAATTTGTGTGAGAACTATAGGACCATTAGTCTACTATCACATGCATCGAAGATATTGCTAAAGATTATTTATAGGAGATTAGAAAATAAAGTAGAGGAAAGGCTAGGAGAAGATCAGTTTGGTTTTAGGAAAAACAGAGGGACGAGGGAGGCGATTCTAGCACTAAGAACGGTAGTAGAAAAAAGAAAGAGGGTAGGAAAGGTAACTTGCATAGCTTTTGTAGATTTAGAAAAGGCATTTGATAATGTAGATTGGGACATAATGTTTAGAATTTTAAAAGAAACGAGTATAGATTATAAGGATAGGAGAATAATTTTTAATTTATATAAACACCAAACTGCCTTAGTTAGAATTGAGGGGGAAGAAGAGGTAGCAAAAATAGGGAAGGGAGTTCGGCAGGGATGTACACTTTCACCGTTATTATTTAATCTATATATAGAAGATGCAATAAACAAAGTAAAAGAAGAGTATAGTGTAGGTGTGAATGTACAGGGAGAGAAAATATATATGTTGAGATTCGCCGACGATATAGCTATATTGGAAGAAAGCGAAAAGAATTTAGAAAGGGTATTGAATGGTATGCAGGCAGTATTGACTAGGGATTTTAACATGAAAATAAATATAGGTAAAACTAAAGTGATGAGGTGTGACAAAAAGGAATGCAGTAGAAAAATGAGGATTACAATAGGAGATAATAGAATCGAAGAAGTGTCAGATTTTTGTTATTTAGGCAGTAGAATCACAAAAGATAATCGAAGCAAGGTAGATATAAAGTGTAGGATAGCACAGGGTAGGAAGGCATTCATAGAAAAGGAACAGATTTTAAGATCAAATATTGACTTGGGTATTAGAAAAAGATTACTGAAGGTATATGTTTGGAGTGTAGCACTGTACGGGTGTGAGGCGTGGACTATAGGAAAGGAAGAGAAGCGTAGATTACAAGCATTCGAAATGTGGTGTTATAGGAGGATGATGAGGATTGGTTGGGAAGATAAAGTAACAAATGAAGCTGTACTAGAGTTAGTAGGGGAGAAGAGAAGTATTTGGAGAGTGTTACAGCGTAGGAGAGACAGATTAGTAGGGCATATTCTTAGGCATGGGGGGATTATGCAATTGATCATAGAAGGTAGAGTGGAGGGAAAGAGAGGGGTAGGTAGGCCTAGATTGGAGTATGTGAGTCAGATAGTTGAAGACGTTGAGATGAATAGCTATAGGGAGATGAAGGGATTAGCTCAGGATAGATCGGCATGGCGTGCTGTTTCCAACCAATCTTTAGGATTGCGGACTCTTTAACTTAAGTCACTCTAATCAATTTTGAGAAATTCAGTTTAATTCTGGAATTTTTTTTTGTAACATATACATCAAATGCAAATTTTGCAAAACTTTACAATCGTCGATTTAGAAATACATGCCAAAATTTTTATTAAATTCATTTTACATATTGAAGCGGTACATTTTTTTCTTTTATTGATGAAGCTCCTGCGTAACGAAATAGACTTGGTTCCAAGAAATTTACAATTGATTTAATTTATACGTGAAATGATTTGATAAAATGGTTTGTCTTTGTTCAGTAAGTTGAACAAAAATTTGATAGATAATGAAAATTCTTCTGACATTTCTCTTTGTTTAATATTACGCGAATGTGGGACACTCTGTATATATACATATTGGTGAATAGACTTTTACAACAATTATGAATAGAAGTGACGTAAAAAAAATCATTTCAATGATTTATAGTTAAGTCCAACGAATTTTAGGAACATCTATTTCTGAACTTTACGTTAGGTGCATTAAAAATACTTTATAGGTTTTCTAAGTGGTTATCTGTAATAAACTTTTTAATATGAACAATTTTTCGTAATACTACCAAATTGATCGCATTTAATTCAATAAATGCATATGCGTTTTATATTTAAATATCCTTAGTTTCAGTCTCAGATTCAAACAAAACTTTCCCTATCCGTGGAGCACCCCTTCATTGTAATGGCTTCGTGCAGATTAATAATGACATCATCACGCATCAGAACCCTGGTGTCTTTCGCTGGAAATGTGTCATTTCCTGGCACTTGTTCGTCAATTCTGCTTGCCATCAATTTATCACTGTTTCTTCGCTCCGAACTGACTTCGATCAATTCGCTGCTAGTCATTTTCCTATAAACGGGTATATTCCTAGCCATCAGGCCATCATCGGGATCAGTTCTAATCGTACTCTCGTCTTTAGTACCATGCGAAACTAGAATCGAATTGTATCTGGGTCTGTACGAAACCTTGTACATTTCTGCGGTGGAGTTGTTATGTTTGAAAGTACTGCCTCGTCTAGATGTGGCAGTTGTACTGAAAGTACCGTTACTTCTAGTGCGCTTGAAGTACAGATTCCTCGTTTCTGAACAAATGACGAAACCCGTACGGAATTTGCTGCTCATCAAATTGTACAAAATCGGATTTATAGCCGAATTGATGTAGACCATTATCCGACAGAAGTACAGTATGTTATAGTACCTTTCCATACCTAGCTGACCGATCTTTTCATCTGGTACTATTATAACGTATAACGTAAACACTCTAAACGGTATTAAACAAAGGAAGAAACTCAGTACCACCGTTCCCAGCATCATAATGACTTGCTTCCTCGCTCGTGCCGAGTAACTGTCTATATGCTTATTAAGTACTAAATTGGCGGCGTTGGAGATCAAGTTTCTGGCGATGATTAAGTATAGAACGATCAGGATTACGAGTGGTACCAGGAAGAATAGGAACACCGTGCCCAGGAAGTAAAATGCTGACCAGAACGTGTTCGCCCTTGTGTGACACGCTGGTACGTGAGTTCCATCGAAATATCGGACGTGGTGGTACTCTGCGATGCCGAGGATTGGGCTGCAAAGAATCATCAGGGTCTGTTTGATATTCGGGATAGAAAAGTGATTAGGTAGAAGCTGCGGCAGATTTGAAAGATGCGAAAAATCGTCGTAAGTTGCGCAAAATGATCGTTAAAAAAAAAATCGAAAAATATATAAACGCAAGTTGTTGAGGCGCTTAAGAAAAATAAGCCGTACGAAAAAATCAACCCATTCGCCAAAAGAGAACTTTCAAGATGCACTGAAGCTTTAATTGTTCCATCATTTGCGGCAGAAGTAATAAGTACCAGAGAAAATTTATTTACATGGTTAATACATAAAATAATATATGTACGTAAAATTTGTTAGTATTAACGATAATATATTACAAAGAGATTTGCATTCGTATAAGCTTTGGTTGGCTAAATCACAGAATCAGCAAAACGCTTCGTAAGATCGGCGTAGATAAATCACAAAGCATTAACCTAAATTCAAAGATATCTCACCAAATGAACTCTATAAATTTATTATTTAAATAATAAAATTAGATCGCTTACATTACGTAAAACAAACAAAATTACGAAGGATGAAACTGCGCCGCAAGATATATCGAGTTCACAATATGAACTTTTATTACTTTCGACACTCACAACGTTTATTAGATCGGATAAATTTCATTGAC
Source organism: Leptodirus hochenwartii (assembly GCA_947310635.1). NCBI lineage: Eukaryota > Metazoa > Arthropoda > Insecta > Coleoptera > Leiodidae > Leptodirus > Leptodirus hochenwartii. The sequence goes on from OX371176.1 coordinate 50,070,260, forward strand.
CCGTGAATGCGTGAAATTATGTTCGATGAAACTTGCTAGATCAAATGATTCGAATTCAGCGAAGTGCGGTGGGTTATAGTAAATGCAGTTATCGGCTGTGAAGGAGTAGGTCAATAGTCATCCAGGACGCACAGTTTTCTGAATTATTGGGACATTCCAATTATAACAGATTTATTTTATCGACACTCCAGCCGTATTACTATTTCCAAGAGGTATTTATTTCGGATCATTCCGTCGAGCGTAAAAAAAAAATTCATCGAGTGTAAAAGTGAGCTACGTCGAAATGGTCGCTTTGTATATAAATACCGTATTTTTCGAACTAAAAAAAAGATTTTTTTCCATGGATTATATTTTTTAGGATATATTTGGTAATGTATTTCGATATATGTCAATTGTTTGTTTATGAAAAATGAACCTTCACTTTATTATTAAAAGTTTTTATTTATATTTTTTTTTTGTAATTTAGTAATTTTAAATCTTGACACGAAAAAAAATTATTGACATTTTTATTACACTAATACATTCATTACAATTTTTTTCTTATAAACTAATCTTTTAGTCAGTTTCTATATAATATAAAGTTCGTATTTTCATCACATTTCCGATAGAATAGAAATTTTTTGCAACTATTAATCCAATTACAGTTATTTATCTTCTCTGTGAAATTGTTTCGTATTACGAAAAATTGCGAATACAAAATAAATGCGTCTCGTAAATCTCGTCATAAATTTATGTTCTCAAGTTGTGTATATTGAAGGAAATGGGAAGAAAATTATTATTAAATAGGGGGTGAAATAGGGGATGTTAACGACATTCGCGACGTGTTGAAGACATTATTTATTGCGATATTATTGACGGCGAGAGAGGATTTATTGCAGTTGCTGAAAGTAATGAATAGTTTGCATGTTGCACAAAATATTGTCGAGAAGAGAAAAATATTATTCTGTATGGGAACTGTTTTAAAATGTAGGTACAGTTTAAAACATCGATATTTTTACTTAGTACTGTTAAAATGCTTTTTTAATATATTCAACATGAATGATAGAAAAAAATTTCGTCCTTAAAAATTGCTTGAAAGTCAATCCTTTGGCAAAAAAAAGGAAAATAATTTGACAAGGATTTTTAGCATGTGTTGAATGAAGTTGAAGTTTCGCTTTCACCCCTAAAGATTTTCACTTTATTATTTCACTAAACGATATAATTTACTATAAAATAATTATTTTTTTTTCTATCTAAACATAAAATTTAGATCTTACATTATTATTATTAAATTGACATCAATTTTATGAAATTTCGTCTATCGTAGATAATGCAAATATGTCGTTCAGTAAATTTAGTGATTTTTTTAGACTTTTTCCATTATATTTTCTGTATGGTTTGTAACTTTCGTTTTAAATTTGATTCTACTAATTTTGTATTGTATTTTATTTTGTTCTTCTACAAAGATATTGCTAAAGATTATTTATAGGAGATTAGAAAATAAAGTAGAGGAAAGGCTAGGAGAAGATCAGTTTGGTTTTAGGAAAAACAGAGGGACGAGGGAGGCGATTTTAGCACTAAGAACAGTAGTAGAAAAAAGAATGAGGGTAGGAAAGGTAACTTGCATAGCTTTTGTAGATTTAGAAAAGGCATTTGATAATGTAGATTGGGACATAATGTTTAGAATTTTAAAAGAAACGGGTATAGATTATAAGGATGAGGAGAATAATTTTTAATTTATATAAACACCAAACTGCCTTAGTTAGAATTGAGGGGGAAGAAGAGGTAGCAAAAATAGGGAAGGGAGTTCGGCAGGGATGTACACTTTCACCGTTATTATTTAATCTATATATAGAAGATGCAATAAACAAAGTAAAAGAAGAGTATAGTGTAGGTGTGAATGTACAGGGAGAGAAAATATATATGTTGAGATTCGCCGACGATATAGCTATATTGGAAGAAAGCGAAAAGAATTTAGAAAGGGTATTGAATGGTATGCAGGCAGTATTGACTAGGGATTATAACATGAAAATAAATATAGGTAAAACTAAAGTGATGAGGTGTGACAAAAAGGAATGAAGTAGAAAAATGAGGATCACAATAGGAGATAATAGAATCGAAGACGTGTCAGATTTTTGTTATTTAGGCAGTAGAATCACAAAAGATAATCGAAGCAAGGTAGATATAAAGTGTAGGATAGCACAGGGTAGGAAGGCATTCGTAGAAAAGGAACAGATTTTAAGATCAAATATTGACTTGGGTATTAGAAAAAGATTACTGAAGGTATATGTTTGGAGTGTAGCACTGTACGGGTGTGAGGCGTGGACTATAGGAAAGGAAGAGAAGCGTAGATTACAAGCATTCGAAATGTGGTGTTATAGGAGGATGATGAGGATTGGTTGGGAAGATAAAGTAACAAATGAAGCTGTACTAGAGTTAGTAGGGGAGAAGAGAAGTATTTGGAGAGTGTTACAGCGTAGGAGAGACCGATTAGTAGGGCATATCCTTAGGCATGGGGGGATTATGCAATTGATCATAGAAGGTAGAGTGGAGGGAAAGAGAGGGGTAGGTAGGCCTAGATTGGAGTATGTGAGTCAGATAGTTGAAGACGTTGAGATGAATAGCTATAGGGAGATGAAGGGATTAGCTCAGGATAGATCGGCATGGCGTGCTGTTTCCAACCAATCTTTAGGATTGCGGACTCTTTAACTAACAAAGTGGCAAAACCCAAAAGAATTTCACTAGTCGATGCTTGCCCTCAGTTGAATTTTTTTGGTAAATTTTCCACATTTTCAAATTTATTTTCAAAAAATAACATAATTGTGAGAAATCTTACCTAAAATTGATGCAAAATGATTAAATTCAATCATTTCTTGAAAGTGAATTCCACTCTTCTATCTTTCATTGATATAAACTTTTCCAAAACTTTTTCGTTGAAATTGTAAATATCTCGCACCACATTTTTATTAATTAATCATCATCGCCAACGCGTTCAAACGATCATTACCCCCATAGCATTTCGCAAAAAAGTCTTCATTCTTTTAAGTGTTGAAAAACAACGCTCTGATTCAGCTGTGGTCATCGGGGTTGTTAAAATAATTCATATCCAAACACATTCAAAAAGTGCAAAACTTGCATCAACTTAATATATTTTCATTCTTAGGAAGTGGGTAATTTTATGGAGAGCGAAATATAAAATCTAAAGTGCCTTTAAACAATGCTATTTTGTGACTTTGACCTATTTCCAAAATGCATTCGAATAATTGAATCGATTTTTACAATGAACTGAAATAATTCGTTTCAATGTGGCAATTAAAATTTCTTTCGTTCGGTGTTTATATTTTTTAAGTATTAAAATATTAGTAACTGATTCGGAATAAAATATTTCATTTAGAAATAAGCGTTCAATTTTTAATTTCGGTACTGGATCATCTGTATATTGATTTTATATCATTTCTATATAATTAAAAATATTATATTTCTATATAATTCCTGTTTATGATCACTGCTAAATCAATTTTATTCATTTTTAAGTTTTTTTAATTACTCCGATTCCTAATATAATAATATTTGTTTCAGTACAAATTAGTCATCAATCTCCGATGATTGATTGGAAACAAATATACGTGCTTATTTAGCATTTTATTTCTTCGCTGAAGAACTGTATTTATACATCCCCTGATACGACAGATGTATATATCAAGTCCTTCTTACAAAGCATAAAAAGCGTTGGATTCACTTGAGCTTTTAAGGTATCAGTTTTCTTTCATCAACACTCCTCTTCGTCGTGATTCCAACAATATAACGATAAACCTGCCAAGTTTAAACATCTCACGTTCTCCTTTTAATATATCACAGCACTACAAACAAGGGTTCAAATGAAAAATGAGAAAAGAATTGTTTTTTAATGAAAACTTCTATTTTAACATGGTTTTTCCCTAACATAAAATCGAAAATGTTTGTGACGCAAGTTTAGATATTGATTGAACCGGATGACCTAAGAAATATCTTTCTATAAAGTGCATTTACTCGATAAAATAGCCGCCATTACATTCTAACGTGCAATTTTATTCGCGAATTCTTTTGGAATAATTAACGACCCCCTTTATATTAACATCTCGGAGTTCCTTCTTAATCCTATATGTCATCGGTCCACAAGTACATAGCTGTAAAGTTGCGAGTTACAGCTTCAGATGATCAGTTTGGGCCACTTTGGCCCAATATTGACAGAACCCAGTTATGTTTCTCTGACGTAAACCTTCGCGTGTTTGTGCATGGAGATAATAGTGCAATAGTCGGAAGACTCCGCAAATTGACAATTGATGTCCCTCGTCGCCACTTCCTGCTATTTTTATAGCGACCTCGTCCTGCAGGATAGGATTATGTATGTCTTTGCGTATATGACAGTTGCAGTTGATGCGGTGGTTTAGACAAATTGTCACGATGAGGCCGAAAATAGATATGTTAGTTCGGGTGATAATTTTTGCAAGATTTCTTGAAACAATCTTTCATTTTTACTGGAAATTATTGTTGAACAGTTCGGTCAGGTCAGGTTACGTCACGTCAGGTCAGGTCAGTTGATGACAGTTGTAGTTGTTGCGGAGGTTTAGACAAATTGTCACGATGAGGCCGAAAATAGATATGTTAGTTCGGGTGATAATTTTTGCAAGATTTCTTGAAATAATTTTTCATTTTTACTTGAAATTATTGTTGAACAGTTAGGTCAGGTCAGGTTACGGCACGTCAGGTCAGGTCAGTTGATGACAGTTGTAGTTGATGCGGAGGTTTAGACAAATTGTCACGATGAGGCCGAAAATAGATATGTTAGTTCGGGTGATAATTTTTGCAAGATTTCTTGAAATAATTTTTCATTTTTACTTGAAATTATTGTTGAACAGTTAGGTCAGGTCAGGTTACGGCACGTCAGGTCAGGTCAGTTGATGACAGTTGTAGTTGATGCGGAGGTTTAGACAAATTGTCACGATGAGGCCGAAAATAGATATGTTAGTTCAGGTGATAAGTTTTGCAAGATTTCTTGAAACAATCTTTCATTTTTACTGGAAATTATTGTTGAACAGTTAGGTCAGGTCAAGTTACGTCACGTCAGGTCAGGTCAGTTGATGACAGTTGTAGTTGTTGCGGAGGTTTAGACAAATTGTCACGATGAGGCCGAAAATAGATATGTTAGTTCGGGTGATAATTTCTGCTAGATTTCTTGAAATAATCTTTCATTTTTACTGGAAATTATTGTTGAACAGTTAGGTCAGGTCAGGTTACGGCACGTCAGGTCAGGTCAGTTGATGACAGTTGTAGTTGATGCGGAGGTTTAGACAAATTGTCACGATGAGGCCGAAAATAGATATGTTAGTTCAGGTGATAAGTTTTGCAAGATTTCTTGAAACAATCTTTCATTTTTACTGGAAATTATTGTTGAACAGTTAGGTCAGGTCAAGTTACGCCACGTCAGGTCAGGTCAGTTGATGACAGTTGTAGTTGTTGCGGAGGTTTAGACAAATTGTCACGATGAGGCCGAAAATAGATATGTTAGTTCGGGTGATAATTTTTGCAAGATTTCTTGAAATAATTTTTCATTTTTACTTGAAATTATTGTTGAACAGTTAGGTCAGGTCAGGTTACGGCACGTCAGGTCAGGTCAGTTGATGACAGTTGTAGTTGATGCGGAGGTTTAGACAAATTGTCACGATGAGGCCGAAAATAGATATGTTAGTTCAGGTGATAAGTTTTGCAAGATTTCTTGAAACAATCTTTCATTTTTACTGGAAATTATTGTTGAACAGTTAGGTCAGGTCAAGTTACGTCACGTCAGGTCAGTTCAGTTGATGACAGTTGTAGTTGTTGCGGAGGTTTAGACAAATTGTCACGATGAGGCCGAAAATAGATATGTTAGTTCGGGTGATAATTTCTGCTAGATTTCTTGAAATAATCTTTCATTTTTACTGGAAATTATTGTTGAACAGTTAGGTCAGGTCAGGTTACGGCACGTCAGGTCAGGTCAGTTGATGACAGTTGTAGTTGATGCGGAGGTTTAGACAAATTGTCACGATGAGGCCGAAAATAGATATGTTAGTTCAGGTGATAAGTTTTGCAAGATTTCTTGAAACAATCTTTCATTTTTACTGGAAATTATTGTTGAACAGTTAGGTCAGGTCAAGTTACGCCACGTCAGGTCAGGTCAGTTGATGACAGTTGTAGTTGTTGCGGAGGTTTAGACAAATTGTCACGATGAGGCCGAAAATAGATATGTTAGTTCGGGTGATAATTTTTGCAAGATTTCTTGAAACAATCTTTCATTTTTACTTGAAATTATTGTTGAACAGTTAGGTCAGGTCAGGTTACGGCACGTCAGGTCAGGTCAGTTGATGACAGTTGTAGTTGATGCGGAGGTTTAGACAAATTGTCACGATGAGGCCGAAAATAGATATGTTAGTTCGGGTGATAATTTTTGCAAGATTTCTTGAAATAATATTTCATTTTTACTGGAAAAATTTGTGGAGCAGCCCAAGTAAGTTTTTTATATATAATTAATTATATAGAATATCACCCAAATACCGTAACTTAGAGCATTAAGTAGCCATATGCGCATTTCGAAGGCTATGCCCCTATCTTCAGTAGCACAAGCAGCTAAATACAAATCATTTAGCTCATTTCAGATTAAATAGACCAGATAACAGTGCTGTAGCCGATCATATTTTTGACTAACTCAGGTCATCCTATTCAAATTAGTTCACTTAAATTATTTAAGTGTTTTGAATTATTCCGAACTGAATTAAGACCAAACTTCCCCATTCTAAATTCACGCGTCAAACTGAAAGAGTATCGACCTAAATCATGACGTAAATTCATCATCGAATACGCAATTAGTGAAATTGATAATGAATAGAAATAATATATACAAAATACTTTTGCTTACGCTAAAATGACAACTTAAATTGGATTTGCATTGACTTGTAATCTTTTTTTTTTGTATACTTTACTGTATTTTCGATTGTAATAGAAATGTTAACGTTGGTTTAAGTTGTGCATTTGAGAAACTTGATATATTTTCCAATGCAATGCAGCTGGTAGTTTTCACGTAGACTGTTTGTCAAACAGGATCATTACGATCTAGATTTTCCGGGAACGGACATGTGCTTACACAACCAAACTTTTTGTACGTACAAAAAAAATATTGAAACAAATATTTGTACAGATAGTAGGACTGAACATTTATAATATACCAAGCAAATAATTACTCATATAATTGTAAGAAAATAAATTAAATACAAAAGATTTTATTGATTTCATTAAAAAATCGGGTATTTATGAAATATCTTGTTCTAGTTGTCCTAAAGTACATATAGAAGACAAACACGTAGACCAATTGCAACTAGATTTAAAGAGCATTTCAGATTAAATAGAAAGTGATAAAAGTGCTGTAGCCGAGCATATTTCTGACTAACTCAGGTCATCCTATTCAAATTAGTTCACTTATAAATGACTCAAAAGTGTTTTGAATAATTTTTGTTGTATAAAATTTTATGAATACTGTTTTAAAATATGCTTCGTCTTTGAAAAAATACGCATAGATTCTAAATAGAAATTTTCGCAATTTTTTTACCACATAAAAAAATATTAAGCTTTCTCTTAATGCACATTATTCGAACAATATTCAATTCGTATTCGCCTGACGTTTTCCTCGACTCATGTTTATCTTGTTACTTAAAATATCCATTTCGTATAGCCTCTGTATTACGTCGACATATTTACTTCTGTTATACGTCACGTGATTTCAATTGTCTCTTCTTGTCTCCGATGTCAAGAATATCCCTCTAGAAGATTTACCACAATCGAACTATTCGATATTAGAGCGACAATAATTTTTATCGAATTGTGTTTGATTTGCAGAATTTATTTGATATTAAATTTCTTAGGCGATTAGTTGGCAAATTATCCAAGGAAAATGATGGAAAAAGTTCGTTGAATTTTAAATAATTGTTTTTTCAACTAAGAATATATTCATTTTTTTCGTTCACTCGACGTATTATCTAAAATCATCTGGAAAATATCGTAAATATTTAAACGGGGTCGATTAAAAATTAGATTTTTATAGGGGTTGATAATATTTTATAATTTATAATAATTTATAAATGTTAATAATATACCTAGGTAAATATAAAATTGTGGATATATAGAACATAAGTACTGGTAACGAGAGATTTAATTAATTTAAGTCGAAAAGAATTTGGTGTTTTTTTTTTTTGCAAATTTTGAACATTTCATTTGACGAGCGTTTTTTGTAGATTTTAAGCTGAAATGATTTTTTTCCTTCGGATAATAAGATTTCTCATCTTTCAAGCGGTACAAATGGGATCAATTATTAACGCAAGTTGTAGCAGTTACATCTAATTGCTTACTTAATTCTTGAGGATATACGAAGTTATTTCTGCCCCTGAAGATCTTTCACTTATAGTGTTTTTATTAGCTCTTTAACAGCATCATATGCACTGGCTAGATGGATACAGTAATATAAATTATATTACGTAGTTATAAATTTGTAAAAGCACATCATGTGCATTTTAGAACGTAAAATATATAGTCCTTTGTGCAGAAATGTTACTAACGCCATTCTAAACACAATGTATTTGCAATCACATCATTTTACACGATGCTATAATATTCCTGAACAAGAAATAATGTTTAGTTTAGTGATTTTAAAAATTGCTTTTTCAAGAATTGATTAATTCAATTTCTAACAAGAAAGAAGAGGTGTCTTTCTTTCATCAGTTGAATACTTTACAGTCGTATTTACTATACGCCTCCTTCTTTAAACTTTTATTTCACACAGCTAAGAGTTCATCGAAGATTAGATTCTTCACCTAGAGGTGCCTCAAATTGTAACTAAAGTTGCAGCCATTGTATTGTATGTGCGACATTAACATGCCATTGAAAATATTCGGTTCCTTCATAATGTGCTGGTGGTCCTCTTTCTGTATTTTAAATTATACACTAAGATTTTGGACTCGAGCCAATATGCATAAATTGAACGTTCGTGGAATTCAATTTTTGCGCTTTGACAGTTTTGTCCTCGTTTCTCATTTCGCCAATTTCGAAAGCTTTTATGTATGTATTTTTTATACAATAATCAGCGGTCTTTGAATTGTTGAAGAGCTCTTTTGAGGATCCTCTTTACGCGTGTTTTTATAGTTATCTAATTTTTATTTAGAATATTAGATGCGAGAAGTTAATTTCTCATATCGAAGATATTGTTTAACAAGTGAAAATTTACACATATGCTTGTCCATATTCAATTTATTGCCTGGTACAATTTTTTTTAGTCATATAAAAGAAATATCGAAATTACATTTTTCCGATTGTCAAACTATAGTTTGAAAATAACGCAATAAAATATTCTTGCAAATTTAAAATATTATAAAATGATGTTTAAGATCTTTCGTGATACTTCTCTCGTGGATTTTATTATTTATATATGAAGAATTTCGTAAAATTTGACATCTTCTTGAATATTTCACAAATACAACAGACATTTTAGAAATTGAGATTTTTTTGTGCAACAACCTCTTCAATTTAACATTTTCTTCTAGAAATTGATCTCAGGATCTCGAATCAGTTTTTAGTGTAAAATTGAAGAGTTTATTAGATAAATTAAAATTGATAATTTTCTTAATATATTAGTTAGTTAAAGAGTCCGCAATCCTAAAGATTGGTTGGAAACAGCACGCCATGCCGATCTATCCTGAGCTAATCCCTTCATCTCCCTATAGCTATTCATCTCAACGTCTTCAACTATCTGACTCACATACTCCAATCTAGGCCTACCTACCCCTCTCTTTCCCTCCACTCTACCTTCTATGATCAATTGCATAATCCCCCCATGCCTAAGAATATGCCCTACTAATCTGTCTCTCATACGCTGTAACACTCTCCAAATACTTCTCTTCTCCCCTACTAACTCTAGTACAGCTTCATTTGTTACTTTATCTTCCCAACCAATCCTCATCATCCTCCTATAACACCACATTTCAAGTGCTTCTAATCTACGCTTCTCTTCCTTTCCTATAGTCCACGCCTCACACCCGTACAGTGCTACACTCCAAACATATACCTTCAGTAATCTTTTTCTAATACCCAAGTCAATATTTGATCTTAAAATCTGTTCTTTTTCTACGAATGCCTTCCTACCCTGTGCTATCCTACACTTTATATCTACCTTGCTTCGATTATCTTTTGTGATTCTACTGCCTAAATAACAAAAATCTGACACTTCTTCGATTCTATTATCTCCTATTGTGATCCTCATTTTTCTGCTGCATTCCTTTTTGTCACACCTCATCACTTTAGTTTTACCTATATTTATTTTCATGTTAAAATCCCTAGTCAATACTGCCTGCATACCATTCAATACCCTTTCTAAATTCTTTTCGCTTTCTTCCAATATAGCTATATCGTCGGCGAATCTCAACATATATATTTTCTCTCCCTGTACATTCACACCTACACTATACTCTTCTTTTACTTTGTTTATTGCATCTTCTATATATAGATTAAATAATAACGGTGAAAGTGTACATCCCTGCCGAACTCCCTTCCCTATTTTTGCTACCTCTTCTTCCCCCTCAATTCTAACTATATTATAAAATTTTAATATATTATAAAATTGAAATGTAAAAAATGATTAAGCGCTCCTTTAAAAACTGGAATTGTTTTATTTTTTCAAACGTGTTTTGTTAAAAATATCTCGTGCTTCGTATATCATTTTTTGATGCCTTGATATTTTTTATCTGGCCCGTTATTTTTGTCTGCTTTAATTTAATACGGGGAATATTTTGCATAAAGAAGAAGGTAGATGGTATAAGATCCGAACACGGACTGTATTAGGATAAGTACGTAGGATGCTAATTTATATTCAACTCGTGAAAAGAACGGAAATTAAACGTACTTTGGCACACAAAATGCCAAGAAGAAAGCATGGTGTAAAACTGCTTCTAAACCATTGACGTCTAATCTTAAGTACTGTTCTGTTAATACAAGAAGAAGTGCTTTGGGAACGAAAGAATATTTATTTTTCGTACAATACATAAATAAATATTTATGGAAGGTTAGCACAGGCATTTTTTTGGTGCGAAAATTCGTAAAAAAAATTCGCTTTTTGAGGCTTAAATAATTTTTTAATTAACTTTATTAATTCGGATGCAGCAGTCAATCGTTTAATTAAAGTTCTTATTGCGGTTTATTCAAAATAAATTTCTTTTGCTTATTATTTCAATAATGTGGGCATCTTTATATTAAACATTGTGCAGACTTCACTGGGACAGAAGAGCAAACGAACTAACAGAAAAAATACCAATCGTCGTTTGGTGGCCATTCGCCTCTGTAATTTTACAATTATTACACTTTTGGGTGATAATACGCGACGAAACATTTCCAAAAATTATACAAAGTAAATTATAATTACCCTTTTGTTTAAACCACGCTGATTATTTTATAAATACAATTTCATTCGAAGAAATCGCTCTAAAAACAATGAACGATTATTTCGAACTATTAGTGGATTAAATTATTTAAAAATCGCCAAAGAAATGATTTTTTCAAACTTGTTGTTATAACAAATATCGTAAACTGATTTGATTAAATTAAGTCCGTTTTATTTGATATTTAACAACACGAGATTTGTAAGATTAACCGAATAGGAAAGGAGATAAAAATTAACGAACGCAATTCTGACAATTTTTGTGAATGATTATACAAAAGTTTCACAATAGGAATATATAAAAGCACATACCAAGAGAAATTCATTTTCCAAATAGTTGGTTTGTTCTTCCCAATTTTGATCAAAATATAGTTGATTTATTGATTTATCTACTTTGATTAAAATCTTTAATAATGACCGATCTATTTAATTTTTTTTAATAATATTGTCCGATCCAGTTTTGATTTTTGAAACATTTTCATAGACCTTAAAGGAATAGATTTCTCAAAAATTCTTAACCGTAAAGAAATCGTACGTACATGTTAAATTAGAATTAAAGAAACTTTGTTGGATGTCAATTTCCTCGAAGAGTTATAATTATAATAATAAATATTCAAGATCACTTTCATTTGTTTTGAATTGTATATTCGCACGATTTTACGATCCACCCTTAACATGTTCTTTGGAAATTTATTAGATGTACGATAGCAAATGACAAAGGAATTTATCTTTATATGTCTATTAATATCAACCACATATGTATATAGTGTGTTCGAATAACAATTCATGGCAATATCAATTTATTTTTACGGTTAATTCAGTAAGAATATATTTTATTGGGTGATAAGTTTAGAATAATATTTTAGGCAAATAATAACTTTATCTCAAACACATTTTACGTAATTTACAAGTATTTAATTTAATATAAATTAATAAATTTATTTAGATAAGCATTAAATTAAACAAGAGCTTGCCATCTGCATTTTAGCTCTTTTTTTTCGGTAAATAAATATGACCCATTTTTATTTATATATTATTTTTTGTATTGTTCTTTGCAGGATATTTTTTTCTTTGTTGCAAAAGAAAGCGATTTATTTTGTTGATATAGTCATTTTAAATTATTTGATACTTAAAAAAATAATTAAGAAAAACGAAAATGATTTTATTATTTGAAAATATAAATTTTTGTGTAGAATAAATGTAGGAGATTTTATTAAGGCTAGCGTCTTATCTTACGAAAAGCAGTGGTTCGGCAGTGTGTCTAGCATTTCCCCAATTTTGTTTATTTTTATACAATATTATTAGAAAATGTTCTCAAAGGATGGGGCTTTTGAACGGTATATGTTTTATATTTTTTAATTTTCAATTACATGCTAACAAAATCATAGCTTTCAGCAAAAAATACGATTTTTCAAATGTTGTTTTATCGAGGAAGCTAGTGAAAAAAATACGAAAAAAATTTGAACGTTCCATAGCTAAACATCCTGTCTACAATTAGAAAAAAATGTGTAATTTAATTTGCTTCCGTTTAATAGATGGGCTAACGCTAGTAAACCCTTGCAATCCAGCGTGTTAGTTAAACAGTCCGCAATCCTAAAGATTGGTTGGAAACAGCACGCCATGCCGATCTATCCTGAGCTAATCCCTTCATCTCTCTATAGCTATTCATCTCAACGTCTTCAGCTATCTGACTCACATACTCCAATCTAGGCCTACCTACCCCTCTCTTTCCTTCCACTCTACCTTCTATGATCAATTGCATAATCCCCCCATGCCTAAGAATATGCCCTACTAATCTGTCTCTCCTACGCTGTAACACTCTCCAGATACTTCTCTTCTCCCCTACTAACTCTAGTACAGCTTCATTTGTTACTTTATCTTCCCAACCAATCCTCATCATCCTCCTATAACACCACATTTCTAATGCTTGTAATCTACGCTTCTCTTCCTTTCCTATAGTCCACGCCTCACACCCGTACAGTGCTACACTCCAAACATACACCTTCAGTAATCTTTTTCTAATACCCAAGTCAATATTTGATCTTAAAATCTGTTCTTTTTCTACGAATGCCTTCCTACCCTGTGCTATCCTACACTTTATATCTACTTTGCTTCGATTATCTTTTGTGATTCTACTGCCTAAATAACAAAAATCTGACACTTCTTCGATTCTATTATCTCCTATTGAGATCTTCATTTTTCTACTGCATTCCTTTTTGTCACACCTCATCACTTTAGTTTTACCTATATTTATTTTCATGTTAAAATCCCTAGTCAATACTGCCTGCATACCATTCAATACCCTTTCTAAATTCTTTTCGCTTTCTTCTAATATAGCTATATCGTCGGCGAATCTCAACATATATATTTTCTCTCCCTGTACATTCACACCTACACTATACTCTTCTTTTACTTTGTTTATTGCATCTTCTATATATAGATTAAATAATAACGGTGAGAGTGTACATCCCTGCCGAACTCCCTTCCCTATTTTTGCTACCTCTTCTTCCCCCTCAATTCTAACTAAGGCAGTTTGGTGTTTATATAAATTAAAAATTATTCTCCTATCCTTATAATCTATACCCGTTTCTTTTAAAATTCTAAACATTATGTCCCAATCTACATTATCAAATGCCTTTTCTAAATCTACAAAAGCTATGCAAGTTACCTTTCCTACCCTATTTCTTTTTTCTACTACCGTTCTTAGTGCTAGAATCGCCTCTCTCGTCCCTCTGTTTTTCCTAAAACCAAACTGATCTTCTCCTAGCCTTTCCTCTACTTTATTTTCTAATCTCCTATAAATAATCTTTAACAATATCTTCGATGCATGTGGTAGTAGGCTAATGGTCCTATAGTTCTCACACAATTTAGCTCCTATTTTCTTCGGCATTGTTACTATTCTACTACGCTGAAAATCCTGTGGTACTTCTCCCTTCTCATATATTTTACAAACTAACCTGTATAATCGCTCCTGCATTTTTTCCCCTGCGTGTTTTATTAATTCGGCTGGTATCATATCAATCCCCTCTGCTTTGTTATTCCGTAAATCATTTAATGCTCTATGAAACTCTGACCTAAGTATGCTAGGACCTAAGTCATCCTCATCTATCTGTTCCACATTTTCTAGCTCCTCCATGTCCTGCCTACCTTTATATAAATCTTCAAGATACTCCTTCCATCTTCTAGCTTTTTCCTTATTTTCTGTGAGTTCCTTACCCTGCTTATCACATATAATGTTACCCTTTGGTTTTACTTTAGAAAAATGTGACTTAATTTTCCTGTAGCCCAAATCTACTTTACCTCTTCTCATATCCTCCTCAATATCCTCACAGTTTCCTTTTATCCACTCTTCTTTCGCTAGCTTGCATTTCCTATTAATTAAGTTCCTTAGTTCCTTATATTTTTTCTGTCCTGCTTCTGTGTTTCCTATTTTAATTTTCCTTCTTGCTTCTATCATTTCAACTATTTCTTCCGTGATCCATTCCCTCCTACCTGCCCTTTTCTTTGTGCCTAATACTTCATTTGCTGCTGTAGTTAGCCCATTTCTGATTTCCCTCCATTCGCAATCTATGTCGTTCCTAGATGTTCCATTAGCCATTATTTCTACTTTCTGCTTGTACTTTTCACATACATCAGCTAATTTTAACCTATCGACATCTACTCTGACCTGTTTGGACTTCTGTAATTTCTTGAATTTGACCTCTGAGTCCAGGACTACTAAATTATGGTCACTATCAATATCTGCTCCAGGGTAACTCTTACAATTCTTAATCTGGTTCCTAAACCTCTCTTTAACCAGTATGTAATCTATCTGATACCTCCCTATATCTCCTGGCATTTTCCACGTATATATCCTGCGCTTGTGATTCTGAAAAAACGTGTTTGCTACCACTAGCTTATTCCTAATACAAAACTCTACCAATCTATCCCCTCTATCATTACGTGATCCTATTCCATATTCTCCTACTATTGGAACTTCCTTTCCCTTACCTACTACGGCATTCCAATCTCCGATTACAATTAGATTATCCTGTCCTTTAACGTTTGCTAACCTAGATTCAATCTCCTCATAAATGGATTCTACCTCCTCATCATCGTGACTTGAAGTTGGCATATATACTTGCACTATAACTGTGTCCGTTGGCTTCGTGTCTAATCTAATAGTTATAATTCTATCACTAACTTGGCAATAACTCTTTACTCTACATCCCAACTTTCTATTCATTATAAAACCTACACCTCCAGCGTGTATTCAACATAAAATCATATGAAAATATTTGATTTAGGCTACTAATAGTACAGAGTAGTGTAGGGAATTCATAATAGATGGTGCTGGTTTACTAATACATCCTTTATGAGGTATATCTACGTATTCATATGGACTTTATATAATATGTTGGCAATGGCAGTGTACTTTATTCAAAGTGTGATAAACTTATAAACCCTTACAATTGAAAAGCAGGGGTTCGGCAGCATGTCTAGCATTTCCCCAATTTTCATTATTTTTGTACAATATTTTTAGAGAATGTTCCTAAAGGATGGGGCTTTTGAGCGATATATTTCATACATTTTTCAATTTTCAACAACATATCGAAAAAAATATTTTCAAGGCGCTTTTAGACTTCTCAACCATAAATTATACAATAAGCGAACGTATCAAATGTCCTAGTCTGAAGGCCACATAAATAAAAAGCCGACAGACGAATCTGTATGTATATATGTATGTGTCCGCAAGTGATTTAGCATAGTATCTATACAGAATTTGAGAGAATTGGCAACAGTGGTACAAACACGTTGTACAATACAAGTACAGTCGACTATCTGTGGTATCTGTTGGCAGAAGTTTGTCACTATTTTGGAGACGCTGATATTAAAAGTTAAATATATTTAAAATAATGCACGCGCCTATGTTTATATCATATGTAAATTACTACATTGTTTGTTAGATTTATTTCTCTTGTATATATAATTTGCAAAGAGGTTTTGTACTCTTCCAATAAAAGATCGAATATCTGCCACTAGTCAACTGGCTTAGTTGTTGCTGTTGAAATGATGTTTATGATTTTTTTTTACCACTCCATAGCTAGACATATTATCTACAATCGGAAAAAATGGCGTAATTTAGTTTGCTTTCGTTTAATAGTTGGGCTAACATTAGTAAACCATTGCAATCCAGCATAAAAACATATGAAAATATTTGATTTAGGCTACTAATAGTACAGAGTAGTGTAGGGAATACACAATAGATGGAGCTAGTTTACTAATACATTCTTTATGATGTATATCTACGTGTCCATATGAACCTAATATAATATGTTGGCAATGGGCAGTGTACTTTACTCGAAGTGCGATAAAATTATAAACCTAATGCTAATGCAATTTTTATTTTTACGGAATATTAAAGGCTATGGTAAATTAGTTTTCGTAGAATGACATTTTTGAGATACTATGTGAAATATCACAACGTATTTTTTGTTGCTTATCATAAATAAAAAAATTGTTTTTCTTATCAAAAAATATCAATGCCGAAGAAAATAGGAGCTAATTTGTGTGAGAACTATAGGACCATTAGGACTTATCACATGCATCGAAGATATTGTTAAAGATTATTTATAGGAGATTAGAAAATAAAGTAAAGGAAAGGCTAGGAGAAGATCAGTTTGGTTTTAGGAAAAACAGAGGGACGAGAGAGGCGATTCTAGCACTAAGAACGGTAGTAGAAAAAAGAAAGAGGGTAGGAAAGGTAACTTGCATAGCTTTTGTAGATTTAGAAAAGGCATTTGATAATGTAGATTGGGACATAATGTTTAGAATTTTAAAAGAAACGGGTATAGATTATAAGGATAGGAGAATAATTTTTAATTTATATAAACACCAAACTGCCTTACTTAGAATTGAGGGGGAAGAAGAGGTAGCAAAAATTGGGAAGGGAGTTCGGCAGGGATGTACACTCTCACCGTTATTATTTAATCTATATATAGAAGATGCAATAAACAAAGTAAAAGAAGAGTATAGTGTAGGTGTGAATGTACAGGGAGAGAAAATATATATGCTGAGATTCGCCGACGATATAGCTATATTGGAAGAAAGCGAAAAGAATTTAGAAAGGGTATTGAATGGTATGCAGGCAGTATTGACTAGGGATTTTAACATGAAAATAAATATAGGTAAAACTAAAGTGATGAGGTGTGACAAAAAGGAATGCAGCAGAAAAATGAGGATCACAATAGGAGATAATAGAATCGAAGAAGTGTCAGATTTTTGTTATTTAGGCAGTAGAATCACAAAAGATAATCGAAGCAAGGTAGATATAAAGTGTAGGATAGCACAGGGTAGGAAGGCATTCGTAGAAAAAGAACAGATTTTAAGATCAAATATTGACTTGGGTATTAGAAAAAGATTACTGAAGGTATATGTTTGGAGTGTAGCACTGTACGGGTGTGAGGCGTGGACTATAGGAAAGGAAGAGAAGCGTAGATTAGAAGCACTTGAAATGTGGTGTTATAGGAGGATGATGAGGATTGGTTGGGAAGATAAAGTAACAAATGAAGCTGTACTAGAGTTAGTAGGGGAGAAGAGAAGTATCTGGAGAGCGTTACAGCGTAGGAGAGACAGATTAGTAGGGCATATTCTTAGGCATGGGGGGATTATGCAATTGATCATAGAACATAGAGTGGAGGGAAAGAGAGGGGTAGGTAGGCCTAGATTGGAGTATGTGAGTCAGATAGTTGAAGACGTTGAGATGAATAGCTATAGGGAGATGAAGGGATTAGCTCAGGATAGATCGCCATGGCGTGCTGTTTCCAACCAATCTTTAGGATTGCGGACTCTTTAACTAACTATCATAAAGGCGAAACATTATTGATTTGGCTGAACAGCTTTGTCCCCGATACAAGAGTAAATCGATAAAACATTTTCACATATTTATTTGATAACGATATTATCATATTATCAACCAATTCCATCCTCGCGTTAGCGTTAGTTACTCTCCTAGCCTAACCACCCGTTGCGTCGCTCTTGTGCGTTGACGACGGTGGCGCCATATGGACCAGGATGTATAAAAATTTCATTAGCTCACTCACGAGTGGTATGTGTCCTTTGTCCGTCTTCCCAGTTACCATTTTCCCATTGCTTTTGTCACTCGCATATGGTTCGAGGCACATGTGTTTTAGATAGAATGATTCTTTCAGTGCCAAGCTTTTTTTTTCTTTCGCTTCTCGATACCAGAGGCTCGAAATCAACATGCAACACACATCTGCTGAAGATAGATCTATTTTTTTGACAGAATTTGTCAAATATCGTTTTTATACATAATCGGATTTGTAAATTTCGCCAACATTAAACTATTTTGCGTAAAAAAACTTATTTTTTTTATTACAGCACTTATTTTGAAATATTATTTTTTGAAGATTGTTTTTAGCAAAGCCTATTTAGAATTTGCGGATTTTGTTGTACATATTTTCCAAGAGAAATTAGAAATAGAATTCCATATTGGAAGTAATAAATTCATCAGTAAATAAAAATATTTTTTCCAATAAAAGTAAAATCAATTTGAAAATAATGAAAAGATAAATAAATAGATAAATTCGATTTAAATTGCAAGAGTTGGGATAAAAATGTTACGAATATTTGACGTTAATGAAAATTTGAATTTTAATAATTTTACTTGGTCGAAATTAAATAGGGGGGTCAAATGTGGAAAGGAATTGAAAAAATAGTATTTCCCACCTTAACTCAAAAAATGCCATTGTAAATGATTTTAAAATATTTTGATCGATGTTGCAATTTAATGAAAACATTTTTTTATATGGACTTATAGAAATAAAGTTTCTTGTCCCAAATGGATAAAATATTTTCACATAAAGCTTCATTCTGAATTATCAATTTTTTACAAGACCAAAATTCCTATGTAAAAAAAAATATTTTCGATTATCACCGATCGGTCAATAAATAAAAGTATTGAATTGAAAATATTCAGTCTTCCAATTATTTTTAGCGTAGTTTATAAATCTTAAAAAATTTCAAATAGTTTTTTTATTGTTCACTCTACTTGAAGAGATGTAAAATTTGACGTGACCTGTGCTCAGTATACAACAAATTTGTTTTTAAAAATAATATATTTATAGGAAAAACAAATTTTTCGCATTTTCAATCATCTCGTTTATAGCAGAGGTTCGAAATCGATATCCAATGCCGTTATTGTAGATCCCATTAAATTTTCCCCGACTGCACATTTTTTTAAATGATTTTTCGTACCTATTTATTAATCCTTAAAAAATATCCTTATTAAAAAATATTATTAATCCTTTTAAAATTTCTTTAAATGCATCTACATTTGCATATTATTTCGAACAAATGTCACACATTGTACATTACGCTTAAACATCGGAATAAACTGAAGAAAACGAGGATCTTCAGTTAGAGGGAAGGGTAAGCGGAAGCTTAGACGCCCTCCCATTAGCTTAGGACGAAAGGGTGTCTTATTATTGTGGCGATGCTCAAAGGACATTGCATTGTATAGGGTGAAAGAGAATCGCGGACAATTTAAATTTTAGTTTTACGAATATTTTCGGCAACGTGCATTTTCTGTTGTAAGTTTAATGTATTAAAAAAGAAGTCTTTTTAAATGTGTAGCATCTTTCCTGTTATTAAAATATGAACTGTCTTTATAAAGTAAAAAATGAATATTGTAATTTTGTTTGGGTTTTTTATGGCCGTGTAGAATTGATTGAATTATTATATATGTTGTCCTAGGACGAGTAAGTGATATGAAGAAGGATGTTGAACAATAATCCAGATTACTACGACAAGATTTTTTTGTATTGCAATACAATCTTTTATTTGCTGCCACTTCTATTTATTTATTTCAGTCCTGTCGATGGCTAAATGTAATTATAAATTTCACTCTATATCGAAGAAAATAATACAAAATTCTATATAATAATTATTTCATCAAGAATTTTTATATTATTAAATAGGTTATAGATTTTACCGTTATATTCCATATTAAGGAAGAGAAATTAAAATACAAGTTAACTGTGATATAACACGTTAGTTCTCTTCCTTAATAAATATGTCAATAGAAAATTTAAAAACCAGTCTTGTATAAGACTATTAATATTTTTCCAATTTATATTATACACGAATATAAATTAAATTTAGTATAAATTAATTAAAACCTACAATTAATTTCGGTTTCGAAAAAAAAATTGATTCAACTTAATTATCTTATTATAGTTGAAAAGCCCCAACATAAAGTTCTCTCAACTGAATGCGAAATGTTTCAGTTCTGTAAATGTGTATAAAAATTTAAATCGCTCAAAAATTCGCGAAAGAAACTATTTCTTTATGCGAAATTGCGAGGTGAAGTTTATGCAATAATATTTCAAGTTAGTTGTACATTTTTTCTAAATTAAAGTCGGTAACTCGAAGAAATACGATGTTTTTTATATTGTAAAAAAATTATGAATTAGTCTTGGCTTTTATTGCGGATATTTTCTTTGTCCGAGTACTTTCGGGCCCTTCGTAGTATAACGATATATTTATTCGATTTGACCGTTGTATTGCACAAGCGTACATTTATTTGTGGTAATCCATCCGAAAGCGAATTTTTTGTATAAAATTAGAAAAAAAAAGTTTCACACTACTTAAAATAAAATGGTCAATTCTAAAGTTTTCGGAAGAAATAGCTATTCATTTTATTTATTTAAGAAAATGGGTTCTTCATTGCGAAATGTGAATTAAAAAATATTATATATAGAATATATTTAAACATTCTTTAAATAAAAAAAAATATTTTAAACAAAAAAATCAAATTTCTTCGAACGAAAGAAATCACGAATTTGTTTAGTACAATTTTTTGTTTAATACATGGTCTAGGCATTTAAAAAATAACCAAATTACAAAATGTGAATTTACGGTATACTTTTCCAGTACATACGAAAATTAGAATTAATTTTTAAACGCCTTTACAAGCTCGTTATGAAATTATTTGGTAGAAATCTGAAGTATTTACGAATATGAAATTTTTTTTGTAAAATTTGTTTTAGGTTTGATGTTTGTTTTGAAAAATTTGCATAAACTAAATGTATAATTTTAATAGCGGGAAAATTAAACTTAGACTTCCTCAAGATTGTTGATATTTAGTTATATTTAGTTAGTATAAATATATTTTCACAGGTGATTTTTATTGAAAAGTTTAATTTTCAGATTATTAAAAATTATTTTACATGCGCGATTATTTATAAAAATATGTACAACTTATTTATAACAAATTACATACTCATGCAGATCCGTAACCGCCCATGCGTTAATTTTATAGAAATTCATGCAACTAAATACCAAAGGAATTGCAAATGAATATTTTACTATAAAGTGTAATATTTATATAACATTGAAAAAGTATTAAAAAAATATTTAGCTCATTTGATTTATAAAATTAAGCGTGTTAGAAAGCTTTTAAAAAATGTATTATCCGATTTCATTTAGATCCCGAAAGGGTACTGTAATTTATAATAAATATCGATCGAAAATATTCTTTAGAAATGACTAAAAATTGCAAATACAATTCGTCAATGAAGTACTACTTAAAAAATGAAATGAACGACGTCAAGAGCTTTTTATGGGCGATATTAAAATGTTCATCTTACCTAGTGAAGATAGCTGCAATTATCCACGCCAATAAGCAGATAAGGGACGCTCGAGCTTTTGTACAGATGTACCCCGCTTTGAGTGGCTTGCATATCGCGTAATAACGTTCAAAACTGATGGCAAGTATCGTTAGTACCGATGCGTGAGCAACAGTCAGTTCTACAAATGGCACCGCTTTACCTAAAAATACAAAAAATAATTGTATTTAGATAGCGCTTGTAATTTTTTCGACACTTCACAACGAGACAGTTTTTCTGTAGTAACAAATTTGTTTGACCAATAATTTTTTTTGAATGATTACAATAGCCTCTAGTAAAATTGTCAATGCGATTTTTTTCTCGAAAAGTATTTAAAAAAAACTTGAGCATGTGATTCTTATATCATTGGAAAAACTGACAGTTTTCTTAAGAAAAATAATAACAAAAAAGTACAAACATGTTTCCAAATCAATAGAATTTAAATATCAAATTGCGACAAAATTTTATATACAAATATTTAAAGCTATTTTACTAAATATTTGCCAATGCGTATTTCTGATAATATTAAATAGATACTTTGCGCATCCTGGTTTTCGAATTCACAAATATTTGTCATCGTATTTACGCAGGAATTAAAATATATTCGTAATATTATGTAAATGCTTTCCGATTGAACTAAATATTCCTTTTAATATGTAAAACAATATACGGTAAAATCAGAGATAGCCAATTCTCGCCTACAAACTTCGTACTGCGTGTTCTAAATTGATTTTCTACGTAAATTTATAATAACATTTTCGCGTATGTTTAGCACAAAGGTGCTGATTTAATTATATTCTTATTTTACAAATAAATAAATCACATTTCGATTTATTTCATTATTAAAACAATTCAAGTCGTCTTAAATTTACGATCTTGAATTGTTAAAATTGATTTTTCACAAAAAAAAATCGTTTGGTAACGAATATGCCCGAAATTATTCAGCCAATTAATATTAGACGAAAATTAAGGGGTCGGTTAATTCAAAAAAAAAAATTTCTTGCCTTGCATTTTCTAATATATCGCGCTATATTATCGATTTAATTGAACATTGAATTTAAGTACCTCGCTAATTGAAGCACTTTGCTTTCGTCTGTATTTATCTTATTATTTAGCTGATGTATGTGAAAAGTACAAGCAGAAAGTAGAAATCATGGCTAATGGAACATCTAGGAGCGACATAGATTGCGAATGGAGGGAAATCAGAAATGGGTTAACTACAGCAGCAAATGAAGTATTAGGCACAAAGAAAAGGGCAGGTAGGAGGGAATGGATCACGGAAGAAATAGTTGAAATGATAGAAGCAAGAAGGAAAATTAAAATTGGAAACACAGAAGCAGGACAGAAAAAATATAAGGAACTAAGGAACTTAATTAATAGGAAATGCAAGCTAGCGAAAGAAGAGTGGATAAAAGGAAACTGTGAGGATATTGAGGAGGATATGAGAAGAGGTAAAGTAGATTTGGGCTACAGGAAAATTAAGTCACATTTTTCTAAAGTAAAACCAAAGGGTAACATTATATGTGATAAGCAGGGTAAGGAACTCACAGAAAATAAGGAAAAAGCTAGAAGATGGAAGGAGTATCTTGAAGATTTATATAAAGGTAGGCAGGACATGGAGGAGCTAGAAAATGTGGAACAGATAGATGAGGATGACTTAGGTCCTAGCATACTTAGGTCAGAGTTTCATAGAGCATTAAATGATTTACGGAATAACAAAGCAGCGGGGATTGATATGATACCAGCCGAATTAATAAAACACGCAGGGGAAAAAATGCAGGAGCGATTATACAGGTTAGTTTGTAAAATATATGAGAAGGGATAAGTACCATAGGATTTTCAGCGTAGTAGAATAGTAACAATGCCGAAGAAAATAGGAGCTAATTTGTGTGAGAACTATAGGACCATTAGTCTACTATCACATGCATCGAAGATATTGTTAAAGATTATTTATAGGAGACTAGAAAATAAAGTAGAGGAAAGGCTAGGAGAAGATCAGTTTGGTTTTAGGAAAAACAGAGGGACGAGAGAGGCGATTCTAGCACTAAGAACGGTAGTAGAAAAAAGAAAGAGGGTAGGAAAGGTAACTTGCATAGCTTTTGTAGACTTAGAAAAGGCATTTGACAATGTAGATTGGGACATAATGTTTAGAATTTTAAAAGAAACGGGTATAGATTATAAGGATAGGAGAATAATTTTTAATTTATATAAACACCAAACTGCCTTAGTTAGAATTGAGGGGGAAGAAGAGGTAGCAAAAATAGGGAAGGGAGTTCGGCAGGGATGTACACTCTCACCGTTATTATTTAATCTATATATAGAAGATGCAATAAACAAAGTAAAAGAAGAGTATAGTGTAGGTGTGAATGTACAGGGAGAGAAAATATATATGCTGAGATTCGCCGACGATATAGCTATATTGGAAGAAAGCGAAAAGAATTTAGAAAGGGTATTGAATGGTATGCAGGCAGTATTGACTAGGGATTTTAACATGAAAATAAATATAGGTAAAACTAAAGTGATGAGGTGTGACAAAAAGGAATGCAGTAGAAAAATGAGGATCACAATAGGAGATAATAGAATCGAAGAAGTGTCAGATTTTTGTTATTTAGGCAGTAGAATCACAAAAGATAATCGAAGCAAGGTAGATATAAAGTGTAGGATAGCACAGGGTAGGAAGGCATTCGTAGAAAAAGAACAGATTTTAAGATCAAATATTGACTTGGGTATTAGAAAAAGATTACTGAAGGTATATGTTTGGAGTGTAGCACTGTACGGGTGTGAGGCGTGGACTATAGGAAAGGAAGAGAAGCGTAGATTAGATGCACTTGAAATGTGGTGTTATAGGAGGATGATGAGGATTGGTTGGGAAGATAAAGTAACAAATGAAGCTGTACTAGAGTTAGTAGGGGAGAAGAGAAGTATTTGGAGAGTGTTACAGCGTAGGAGAGACAGATTAGTAGGGCATATTCTTAGGCATGGGGGGATTATGCAATTGATCATAGAAGGTAGAGTGGAGGGAAAGAGAGGGGTAGGTAGGCCTAGATTGGAGTATGTGAGTCAGATAGTTGAAGACGTTGAGATGAATAGCTATAGGGAGATGAAGGGATTAGCTCAGGATAGATCGGCATGGCGTGCTGTTTCCAACCAATCTTTAGGATTGCGGACTCTTTAACTAACACACGAATTAAGATAGCTATTTGTACACTACGGTTTATTTCTTCAGCTGCTGTTACCTGGAGGCAAACTAGATAATTCTTTAATGAGGCGTAAAATGCACTATTAAACATCCAATTTAACGTAGTTGCTTATTTTGTGTGAAATATTCCGATTTTTTTTGCGATTTTTGTCAAAGTTTAACAAGTGCTGCCCAAAACAATGCAAAATGGCTATAAATCGTCTTAAAACTATATTCTACTGATTTCCGGTTCAAATGGAAAAAGTTGAAATTATCGTCGAAAAAAGTGAAAAAGTCGTGTATATATACCTTTGAAATATTCCGATTTTTTTGGCGATTTTTGTCAAAGTTTAACAAGTGCTGCCCAAAACAATGCAAAATGGCTATAAATCGTCTTAAAACAATATTTTACTGATTTCCGGTTCAAATGGGAAAAGTTGAAATTATCGTCGAAAAAAGTGAAAAAGTCGTGTATATATAAAGTTCAGATAAAAGTTAATTCACGCAAAGATAATTTGTATATGATTAGTATTCAGAAATTTGTGGTCAATACAGCTTTTTTTTCTCGAATAAAATCGAAAAATTAAAAAAAAATCATTTAAAAATTTAAAAATTAATCACGTAATAAAGAAATTTGTATATTACGCAGTTACATTTGTTTGCTATGCGTATGCGCACTTCGAAAATTGTAGTACCGCGTGTAAGAACAATTACTATGATGTAATAAATTACAACAAAGCTAAATTGTTAAAAAAATCTTATGTAATGATTAGAAGTTATAATATTATTTTGATCTGGACTAAAATATGAAGACAAATTTGGGATATCTGTAAAATAATTAAGGGAACTATTTGTACCACGAAAATGATGTTTATGATATATTATTATACAGGGTGAGTCATGCCCTACTCGAACCATACTTTTATATTCTTTATTAAGGATTTTGCAATTATTTGCAATGATTAACTAACAAATTAAATATCGGGAAAATGCGTCAATTAATCGACATTAAATAATTTTTTTTTTCACGAGTAAATGACAGTTACTTCATAATTTCTTACAAAAATGGTAATATAATTATTATAGTTAAAAATAAAGCAGTTAAAGTGTGTTTAGTCATTTTTGAGTCATCTTTTAACGATTATTAATAAAAAAATTATTATTTAAACAATTTGTTTGTATAAAATTTATAATCTCAAGTTATTACAAAAATTTGAATAAATTTCATACCCAATCTTATGAACCGTTAATATTTTACTAAAGCATATTTCGGCTATATCTTCGTATGAGTAAATTTTTTTAATTCATTAAAAAAAAATTATTTATTACCGAAATAACGCAATTATAGGAATATGTCCAACAATCTTCCGCCAGTCTTAAAAGGACCGATTTGCATTTGTTTATATTAAGAATTAAAAGTTAAGCTAAATTCCCAGTATCGTTATTATTGAATTAATATCAAATTTTACTAATCTTTTAAAAAAATAATTATACGTAACATTTTTTTTTGCTTTGCAAATGAAAAATGACGAATCATTGTTAATAAGATGTTTCACGATTTCGAAATCGTGTTTGTTCAAAAAATTTTCATTAAAGTCAACGGCGCATAATTAAAAAAGACATGCATAATAAAAAAATGTATATTTAAATATCGATCAGCGGGAGGTGCATTGAATTAACTCCAAAATGAAGACAGTTACTTGGATGTATTAATTATAATGATGATTGTGCTCCGAATACATATTTATGCATACCAGTACGACAATTATTTTGCCTTTAAGGCTCTAGAGATTCAGAAACGGCCGGTGAAAATATTTTTGATTATTACTTGTATAAAAGGGCATGCAAATTCTTAACGACTCAGCAAAAATATTCAAACAAATCCGTACGCATTTTTGATGTTGAATATTTTGTGTAGCCTAAAATTGTGTGTATGTGTCATCCCGCAAGTCTTCATTCGTTAAAGTGTTTTAAATCCTACACTATATGGTGTCATTTAACCAGTGACTTTTCGCCGATATTAAACGCCGGAATAACTTTATTGAAACGCATATAAATGCGTGTAAATGTACGAAATTTAATGTTTCTCTTTGATTTTTATATACGCACGGATATAAAAAAGAGCGAGTTTTCGTATGAACGCAAAAGGCCCCACTCACAATATGAGTTTTATATGTTCGGAACACTTAATATTTTAGCAGATTGTCGATGGGATTGGAATTTATCGGTGAACGTATAACTTTTTTTTTTTAGCTGTAATAAATAACGATTATGAAACGTGTCGAGATGTTGTAAATTGGTTTGTGGATTTTCGTTATCCAATCTGAATTTATTTACCTTGTTTATTTGCTATTGAATTCTTTATGGCACCATACCTTATAAAAAGCAATTCGTTATTTTCATTAATTGTTTGTTTAAACGTACTTGTTACAAATGCTATATTCCAATAATTTATGACTATTAATATTAGTTAGTTAAAGAGTCCGCAATCCTAAAGATTGGTTGGAAACAGCACGCCATGCCGATCTATCCTGAGCTAATCCCTTCATCTCCCTATAGCTATTCATCTCAACGTCTTCAACTATCTGACTCACATACTCCAATCTAGGCCTACCTACCCCTCTCTTTCCCTCCACTCTACCTTCTATGATCAATTGCATAATCCCCCCATGCCTAAGAATATACCCTACTAATCTGTCTCTCCTACGCTGTAACACTCTCCAGATACTTCTCTTCTCCCCTACTAACTCTAGTACAGCTTCATTTGTTACTTTATCTTCCCAACCAATCCTCATCATCCTCCTATAACACCACATTTCGAATGCTTGTAATCTACGCTTCTCTTCCTTTCCTATAGTCCACGCCTCACACCCGTACAGTGCTACACTCCAAACATATACCTTCAGTAATCTTTTTCTAATACCCAAGTCAATATTTGATCTTAAAATCTGTTCCTTTTCTACGAATGCCTTCCTACCCTGTGCTATCCTACACTTTATATCTACCTTGCTTCGATTATCTTTTGTGATTCTACTGCCTAAATAACAAAAATCTGACACTTCTTCGATTCTATTATCTCCTATTGTGATCCTCATTTTTCTACTGCAATCCTTTTTGTCACACCTCATCACTTTAGTTTTACCTATATTTATTTTCTTGTTAAAATCCCTAGTCAATACTGCCTGCATACCATTCAATACCCTTTCTAAATTCTTTTCGCTTTCTTCCAATATAGCTATATCGTCGGCGAATCTCAACATATATATTTTCTCTCCCTGTACATTCACACCGACACTATACTCTTCTTTTACTTTGTTTATTGCATCTTCTATATATAGATTAAATAATAACGGTGAGAGTGTACATCCCTGCCGAACTCCCTTCCCTATTTTTGCTACCTCTTCTTCCCCCTCAATTCTAACTAAGGCAGTTTGGTGTTTATATAAATTAAAAATTATTCTCCTATCCTTATAATCTATACCCGTTTCTTTTAAAATTCTAAACATTATGTCCCAATCTACATTATCAAATGCCTTTTCTAAATCTACAAAAGCTATGCAAGTTACCTTTCCTACCCTCATTCTTTTTTCTACTACCGTTCTTAGTGCTAAAATCGCCTCCCTCGTCCCTCTGTTTTTCCTAAAACCAAACTGATCTTCTCCTAGCCTTTTCTCTACTTTATTTTCTAATCTCCTATAAATAATCTTTAGCAATATCTTCGATGCATGTGATAGTAGACTAATGGTCCTATAGTTCTCACACAAATTAGCTCCTATTTTCTTCGGCATTATTACTATTCTACTACGCTGAAAATCCTGTGGTACTTCTCCCTTCTCATATATTTTACAAACTAACCTGTATAATCGCTCCTGCATTTTTTCCCCTGCGTGTTTTATTAATTCGGCTGGTATCATATCAATCCCCGCTGCTTTGTTATTCCGTAAATCATTTAATGCTCTATGAAACTCTGACCTAAGTATGCTAGGACCTAAGTCATCCTCATCTATCTGTTCCACACTTTCTAGCTCCTCCATGTCCTGCTTACCTTTATATAAATCTTCAAGATACTCCTTCCATCTTCTAGCTTTTTCCTTATTTTCTGTGAGTTCCTTACCCTGCTTATCACATATAATGTTACCCTTTGGTTTTACTTTAGAAAAATGTGACTTAATTTTCCTGTAGCCCAAATCTACTTTACCTCTTCTCATATCCTCCTCAATATCCTCACAATTTCCTTTTATCCACTCTTCTTTCGCTAGCTTGCATTTCCTATTAATTAAGTTCCTTAGTTCCTTATATTTTTACTGTCCCGCTTCTGTGTTTCCAATTTTAATTTTCCTTCTTGCTTCTATCATTTCAACTATTTCTTCCGTGATCCATTCCCTCCTACCTGCCCTATTAATATTAATATTACAATATTGTATTAGACAATTAAAAAAAAATTGATAAAACATTGTTGTATATATTATTGGTTGCTTTTATACACTAACAACAGAAATTCACTAAATAAAGCTGTTTGTATTTGCTTAGTACCTATAAAAATATTTTAATTTGATGGTCAACAATTATTCAAATCCTTCGGGATCTTGAAGATTATAAAGCACTGAAGGAACAATGTAATATTCAATATATAACGCAACACGGATCAAGATTCTGTCACTCTTTGATTTGCAGATAATCTTAATTTAATCATATTTAGACCTTAGATCAGGTATGACGAATCTGTAGCACGTACAAAAATCAACGAAGATTTACATTTGCAGAAAATTTGTTTGAAGTGAAACTTCTATAGGCGCGGTAGGGCAAATTGGCCTGAACGTCACGAAATGTGAAACGCTTCCGTCACGAAAAGTGAAACACGCTACACGCATGCGCCGCGTGTACTGTGTGTGTACGTGGCATAAGGCAACCAGTACACGCTTGCGTATTATATTATATATTACAATTGCCATTGTGAGAAAAGTGAAATGGAGTAAAAGACAAGTACAGACCGAGTGTGAGCCTTTAGAGAACGGAAGAAAGCGAATAAACAGCCAAGAAAAGTGGCAACATTGGTAGGAACAGCCAAGAAAAGTAACGAAAAAGAAACGAAATGAATCTGATACAGCTGAGCGAACCATCGACAAATAGAAATGCACCCACTAGTGCATCATACACAAAATTTACATTCTTTCAACCTGCTCATCGCGAATTTGATAAACAAATTTTTCAATAATCCGCTAGGTACGGTGTGTTCCATATAAAAGAATTATAAAAATATGGCTACAATATTTAATCTAAACTCCTCTTTATAGACTGTACGATATTACAGTTAATAATGCTTTCTTTGATGATCAAAGTGTCGAATCAAAATCAATCAAAACCAAAATCAAATCGTTAACAAATGGAAAAAAAGCAATGCATAAAATCAACTTTTCCTAGGAGCTAAGAAGTTTTCACTTCTACCACGCGAGAGTCTCACGCATTTTTTTTTACATTCTGACAATACATCAGCGAATAAGCTTATTTTGGAGTTTATTTCGCGTGGCTGACTTTTGATGATATATTTTTTATATTAAGTAATTCATTTTTAAGCAATTAATTGATTTTCAAATCAGTTCTTAATACACAAACTTTTTTATATATTGAAACAAGCGATTTAAGAAATGACATGAAAAAAAGTGGAAAATACTTTCATAAAAAAATATATAAACTTGGAATGTCATCCCCGAAATCTTCATATTATTTTTTTAGAATAATTAGATTTAATTTATTTTTATAACAACAATAATTGTACAAACAAGCTTAAGCGTGCAAATAATTGTATTTTTTCATCATCGTCATTATTGCAATTTTTGAAACATTTTTATATCATCCTTATATTACCTTCTGATTCTTTTTGCTGCGTGTTATAATTTTTTAAAAGATCATCTATTCCTCAATTATCCCTAAGTGCCCCCACTATTTATTTATACTAGCGCACCTTAATTTTTCCTTTTTCATTCATCTCAACAATATTAATAGCAAAATGTGATATTTTATGGCAAATACATTTGCATTTGTATACGATGTTGTGTATATTTTGAACATTCTGTACATTAACTGTATAAAGGTTTTGATTCGACTGGTTGAACTTGGAGAATCTGGTTAGCCGAAGACTT
This sequence comes from Leptodirus hochenwartii, assembly GCA_947310635.1. Lineage (NCBI taxonomy): Eukaryota > Metazoa > Arthropoda > Insecta > Coleoptera > Leiodidae > Leptodirus > Leptodirus hochenwartii. Next base: position 50,101,712 of record OX371176.1, read on the forward strand.
GGCAATAGTCAAAGTAACGCAACTTCTTGCGTATTTCAGCATGTAATTTCGGTACGGTAGAAGTACTAGAAGTACCGCCAATTTATTTATGTGGTCATCGCCGGACCGCTACAATAGTCGCACCATATTTAGGGTTGATCTACTTAGGGCTTATACGTGAAGTGATATAGAGTGTCAAAAATAATGCCCCGATTTACAATGTAAAATGTTAATAGTTAATTCGGCATTACAATTTAAGAGCGGCGTCTCCATATTAGGGACAAACTTCTGCCAACAGATGCCACCAGTGGTTTATGACCATAGTTCATTGTACTGGTGTTGTGTATCGTGTTTGTACCATTGTTGTCAATTCTCTCAAAAACCCAAATATAGATACAATGCTAAATTACTTGCGGCTTTTTATGTATGCGGCATTTATCATTATAGAAATTTGATACGTTCGCGTATCTTATATTTTTTATGAAAGTTATGATTTTTTTTCGACATGTAATTGAAAATTTAAAAATATATAATATATACCGTTCAAAAGCCTCATCATTTAGGAACATTCTCTAAACATATTGTAGAAAGATAATCAAAATTGTAGAAATGCGAGACACGCTGCTGAACCCCTGCTCTTCGATTGCAATGGTTTACTAATGTTAGCCCAACTATTAAACGAAAGCAAATTAAGTAACAAAATTTTTACTGTTTGTAGATAAGATGTCTAGCTATGGAACGGTCACACTTTTTTCTAATTTTTGCACTACTTTCCTCGATAAAACAACGTCTGAACAATCGCCTTTTTTTTTATCAAAGTTGTGATTTTTTTTTCGACATGTTATTGAATTTAAAAAAATGCATAATATATACTGTTCAAAAGCCTCATCATTTACGAACATTCTTTAAATATATTGTACAAATATAATGAAAATTGTGGAAATGCTAGACATGCTGCCGAACCCCTGCTTTTCGTAAGACGAAACGCTAGCCATAAATTTTTTTCTACTCTGTGAAGAAAACTTTTTTAGATCATGAAAAGTTCTCAAAAATGCCTTCGAAGACATTTTTCCAAATTCTAAAATGATCACCACATTGCAAATATGATATTTGGTAAATTTTGTATTATAAATATTACAAAGCAATTTTACTACATGCTTATAGAGAAAAAGCACATTTCTCTAAATAAAATGCTTTCAAACACTTTTATTTTCTCGCATTTTAGCAAGTTACGTATTTAGAATAAGAAGCGTATTTCATCAGCGAAATTGAAATAACATCGCCATCGCGGCATAAATCTCATTTATGCGGTATAAATGACCGTAATAAACGTTATTTTGTGTTTAATGAAGTCTACTGTGACTCCTAATAAGCGTGACTCTAAATAATTTAATATAAAATTAGATGTAGTTGTTTCCGTTGCAGACGTGAACAAAATTCCTGAACTTACATCAACAGCAGAAGAGAAATTCTTATAATTGTCAATTTAACGCCAAACTAAAATTGAGCACAATGAATTATATTAAATGTACATTCTATTCCATTTTTGACTTTGTGTTATTGCAACAATTTTGTTATTAAAATTTGATTTTCCACAATGTGAAAATTTCGCAAATTTTTGGATCAGTACGCCTGCTTAGTTTTCATATGACAATTTTGTATTAGTACTTGTAAATAATTACATAATATAAATTTCCCTTAACTTAACTTAACAACGTATCGCTTAACTTCAAAATAATTTACGAATTCTCAAAGACATTTATTAAATGTTCCTTCGAGGCCTACACATCCATTTCTTATTTAAGTTTTTGAACAAATATTTTTCAGGTAATGAAGATCTTAGGTTAAATAGTGGACGAAGAGTAATACATTCAAAGTTAAATTCCATAACATTACTTGGACGATTTTTAATCGGCGTTACAGCAACTGACAAATATCGCACAATTATTAAGTTTTTAAAAAAAGTGAAGAAGTACAAGTGTCAATTAAGTCAATGTTTAATGTGGTTCTGATTTTTAACTGAAACAACCATGAAAAAATGGTTATGTATTTAATTAATTATTCTACATCGGAGTTTTGTGAAATGAATTTTATGCCTTCATGTCAAATTATCTAATTTCATTTTGATCCTGTATAATGATTTAATTATAGCCAGTTTATCGTCCATTAGCACTGAAGTTGACTTTGACATTGACGTTACCACGCTTCCGCGCCGACACTTTATATAAACGAACACATCAACAATTCACTGTCATCGTTGCCATTTACTTAATCACCATTTAAAAAATCGGAATGGAATAAATGTGCGCTGAAGATCCGTAGACATGTTGAGATTTTTCCTCCGTGTATTATTGATTTTTGTGCCATCGTATGTTTACATATGGGGCAAAAGTAAATATCTACGCACAGTTGTTTATAATCGATTAGTGAGGGATACAGAAGAAGTCATTTTTTACGAGAATCTACAAGAATATTTAAATTTTCCGCAGCTACTTTTTATTAGTGTCCCATAAATCTGCAACATTTCACGAGAAAAAACTGATTTTTATGCAAAAAGATAAGAGTTGTTTCATTCTATTACAATAAAAAAAAACATCTCGTAAAACCTTATATGGAAAGACAAACTTGACACTTAAGCAAGATAATATTTTGGCCATTCTATTTTAATACGGCGCAATAAAAAAAAATTGACTGTTGCAAATATAGAAGAAAAATACGGACGTCTCAAAATACTATTTATATTATAAACGTAAATTTTTATAGAAACATTTGGGAAATTCGAATGTTGTGCCTGTCTCTAGAAATTAGGTGAAATTAATTAAATACCTCGATTAAACTTAGCTTTTAGTAAATAATTCGAGTACAAATGACACTTCAAAGTTGACATGTCATTAAGTTGAGGTCACAAAGTAAATATGGTTTATTGTTCTTCTTCTCCGTTTAATTATACAATTAATTTTGCACATTCTGCATTCAAAATTCTTCACATTAAAGCTTGATATTTCGATAAGTTTTTTTTGTATTTTTTGTACGCGCATTATTTCTTTTATGAACTGCAAAAAAGCATTGTGAATTCGAACAATTATATAATTTAAAAATTAAGCCACTTTCAAAATGACCAACAAAATTGTAACTCAAAGTATCTATAAGCTAGATGTGCATTTCGAAAAAGAATCCTCCATCTTTAGTGGCTCAACAATATTTCGGTATTTTCGATTTAGTTTGAAATAAAACAAGACTATCGATTTGTGTTTGCCACGTAAACAAAAAATAATAAAAAAAATTCTGTATTCTGAAGAAACCGAGAAAATCCGAATTTTTATTCTTTAATCAAATTAAGTGCACCAATCTATTCGCATCCAAAGCTAAAAAGAATTTATAACCGCCATGTGACATGTTATATTTTACTCTGTTCAGTTCTTTGTTAGAACTTTACGATAAAATTATTCAGCCCTACATTATTTTCTTATCTCTTTTTCTAAACAAACTTGCTAATAATAATACTATACATACACATAGGTATAGTATAATTTGTGTTTCTGTTTTGGCTTTACTGAATTCGTAAGTGTATAGATTGTTCTTAGGATGCTTTCTAAACCGTACGAATTTCTACTCGTCAGGAATTCAGTGGAATAGAATCAGGGACCAGATTATTGATATTTATATTGACCTTAGGGTATTTGGTAGGCACAAAGAGCAGAGTTAAGTGAACCTCTTTAGAATTTAGAGGTTCAGTCTTCTTCTTCTACTTCTTCTTTCATCTGGCATCTGTCAGGGGTTCATGTATTGTATGGCTCCAAAGTACAAATGAAATTCCAGAAGATACTTTTCATACGCAAAGGATTATTCGATATCCAAAAAAAAAATTGGGAGTAGATGATATTCAAAACTTTCTCAGTTTCATTTTTGCTTTTTATAACTGTATTTTAATTTACACTAATCAATCTTATATACGGACATGTTGGAAAATCTCTCACAATTTGTCACTTTCTACAGGGGGAGATAACTACCCAAAAAAACTCGTCATTTTCTGGACGTATTACAAAAAAAATACTAATATTTTGAGTATTACTTTTATGCTAGATGTAGAATGCGAGCGGGGAACGGAAGATTCATGCAAAATTCAGGAAGAATTGTACCCTAATATCGCTGTTCTTTCCAACCGAAATATCTGAAAATAACGTACTATTCTAATATAAGTGTCAACGCAAGAAGACGACATATATTCTATAATGAAAAAAAGGTCTTTGATATATTGCTTGAGCGCTTATTCTATAAATACCAACGAGAAGAATTGCGTTTGAATTGATGCATATGAAAATAGATAATCTGCTTTTACGTTATATTAAAGAAAAACAAAATGTTTGTATACAAATAAAAATATAGGGGACTTTCAGTCAATTGATTATTTAGAAATGCAATAGGTGCATTGAATAGGCAAAACTTTAAGTTATTTTTATAAGACAGAATTTTCGAGTTCACCGAAAGTGAAAAAATACAAACAAATTGATTCTTCCAATTGTTTGTTATACACAAATATTGTATACCAATTAATGTAGTGTATCTAATTTTCTTTTATGAAAATGCACCCATAAAATAGATTATTTTTCTATGAAATATTGATCGCAGACATGAATTCTTACAGGAACATTTGAGTAATAAAATTACTAATCTATTCCGAGTATTTCGCAATGTACACAGTCCATCATTGTGGGGGGATGTTTATTTACGAGCGTAAATTTGGTGTATCTTTACGCTGTAGCAAACAGTATTCAATTTCTGGGTAGAAGCTCGAGGCAAAAGGGGCGCCGCAAGATTGCGTTCGCATTGTCCCATCGTAAGTCTTGTGCGATTAAAACTTTGTTGGACTGGATATTTGGTCGTGATCGCGATGATTAAAGAAGCCAGTTAAAGTTGGTGGAGCAATACAAGGATGTAGTGAAAGTGAGATAGATGGAAAAGTACAATATACATATTATGGGGAGGTTCATCAGTGACGGCGAGAAATCAATTTATCGCTTGAAAATTTTATTCCTTCACTAAACCCTTATATATTTATTCAAATCCATTATAAAATTGAGTTGTAGAATCTATCCATTTTTCGTGCAGTGTAATATAAGGAGGTAAAAAAGGGTGTTTTTGCATTTCTGCACGTATAATTCTTTATTCATAAAATAGACTAGTTTCGGCTGTTAGTCATCATCAGTTTTTAATAAAGCAAAAAAAAAAACAAGAACACAATTTATACACATTTGTCTAGTTATAGACGAATTACTTACGAAATATTGTATTTAGTTTACGACATTAACAACATTATTAAACGAGTTTATTAATTTATAATGGCCCATTTCCTCTAATGTAACGTGCTCTGTTATAAAAATGGCCGACAACACAAGATCAAAGGAAGTTGTGGTAGAGCACCATACATTATAGGTGTAGGATCAGAAGCCTATAGTAAAATCAACTAACATTAGGACAATTTAAAAACCTCCTTTTCGATCTCCTTTTTTACCTCCACCTATTATAAAAGTTTATCATTATTAACTGTCGGAAATCAATTCCATTTTTACATGACATTTCTTGTCAATATAGACATATTAGGACCACATTATTGATATCGCATAAGAACTACTGCATTAACAAATGTATTTAAATACATTTTTAAATACACAATTAATACAAAAACTTGTTAAAATATGGCTAAATACTATTGAAAATACTTTGTCATGTTAAGTGTATACAAATATATGTTTCTTAAATGACAGCCGATGAGTTAAAATGCCTTCGTTGCAATGCAATATTTTGAGGTTAGACACAGTGTCAAATTAAATACATTGGCATTGACAAATTACTTTTACATTTTATATTATTTATATTAGTCTATATATTAGTACAAATTTATATTAGTCTATGTCATTGGTACATTGTAACGATAGGCAAGTGGCTTTCCATATCAGATAAACATTCTTCGTCAATAGTTTCTCTAGTAGTCTCTTTAAATTAATCCCGCACATTCAAATACATTTTAATACGAAAATTCAACTATAAAAGCCTTATTTCGCACACGTACGTCCATGTAGTTTTATTGTGATTTTACAAGAACATATTTATATTAGCCAATCAATGTGACAGTAATCTGACAGGAGTGGTTGATGTATGGTAAGGCAATTAGTGTGCCGCGAATTGGTGTTTAAGTGACGTTTGACATGAATCACGCGTTTTTTTTTTTTCGCACGCTATACCGTGAACGAAAATGCTTTGTCCTGCCTACGTTGTGTTTGCTATAAAGGCCAGGCATCACTTGAAATATGCACAATTAAAAGTGTACCTGTCCACGAGGAAAGATTACCGCCATAAATTTGCACATTCTATGCATCTTTCGACAGATGCCGTCGCCCATAAACTAATCAAAATTCACGTGGTACTCGCGAGCGGTGCTGTGTACACATTGTACTTGAATTGGCAGTGGCGGCTCGTGCCATTTCAATCGGGGGGGGGGGGGGGGGGGGGCATTTCTTAAAAAATAATATAATAGTGAGAATGCAAAAATGGATGCAAAATGATTAAATTCAATCATTTCTTCAAAGTGAATTCCACTCGTCTGTCTTTCATTGATATAAACTTTTCCAAAACTTTTTCGTTAAAATTGTAAATATCTCGCACCACATTTTTATTAATACACATCATCGCCAACGCGTTTAAACGATCATTACCCATAGCATTTCGCAAAAAAGTCTTGATTCTTTTAAGTGTTGAAAAACAACGCTCTGATTCAGCAGTGGTCATCGGGGTTGTTAAAATAATTTTAAGTATTTTTATAGTTTCCGGGAAAGTTTCACTCAGATTATTTTGTAGCAATAACGAAAGAAAATTTGTGGCTCCAATTATTTGATAAAAATCCGGACGCGAGTAAATGACTTCTAATTCTGTTTTTAATCTGGTTTTATTCAAAAATGGATATGCATGACACACGGTTTCCAAAAGGTCCACTGGAAATTGTTTAGAAAATGTTGGCATCGATTTCGTGTTAAATAATTCAGCGACTTGTAGATGGCCACGATACAAGAATCTGTCCCTCATCTGTGTTATAATTTTTTTTGTAAATGTCTCTTGTAAAACGCCGCGTAAATGTCCGGTTTTGAGCACTCCTTGCACAAGATTGCGATAAATTTAAATCTAATTCTTTAATTTTTACTTTGTCCACTAGAGAAAGTCTACAAAACTCTATTTTCAATAAAGAACTAACACTATTAATTTTTATTAAATTATTTCTATTAAATATATTCTTGGAGAAACACGTGGCAAAATCGTACATACGTAACTCACAAAACAATGCCACTATATCTATATCAATTTTACTGTATACTAGGCTTCTCTGTTACGACGCTAAAGAATCGTAGCCCAGAATAGCATAAACAACGATATATATTCTCGCTGTACAAACAGCTTGACGTCACATTGCTATGACTCATCCAAGCCGCTGGAATGTTGCACACTAGTCGTAATATAGTACAAGCCGACCGAAGAAATAGAGAAGACATACTGCATACGGTCGCTGTCACCTATTGCTTGCAATAGAGTGAGATGAGTGCATATGCATTTAACCTGTACTGTGTGGCTGGGTGGCGCTGGAATGTGTACAACATATTAACGATATAGCTATATTGCGAAGTATATGCAGTATAGCTATATAGCTATACTGCATACCGTCGCTCTAACTCTAGCGCTTCCAACAGATAGGGTATATGCATTTGACTGGTACTTGCTAACTGCCATATCGTGTGAGTCATGAGTGTTAGGTATGTTCGCGGCGCAAGCTTTATATTTTAGGAAAAATAAAGCCGAGATAAAATATCGCAATACAATTATATATCTACGGTGATGCGCTCAATGTTCAGGAGGGGCGCGCGGCCCTGCGGCTTGCATAAGGAACCGCCACTGTGTATTGGGTCAAATTTTAATGCGGTCCAACGTATTTTATTTTTGATTTCCAATTATTATATTATGTGGCGTAAAATCGGAAGAATTAATAAAATTGATGATATAGCAAATGTAGATGAAAAGTGGCAGAATTTAAAACAAATTTTAAATAGTTTACCAATTACTCGTTTTGAAGACAAAAAAGATATACGGTTTTGTGGATCCAATTTGTTTTTCGATAAATAAAAAACGTTCGATATAGAATGTTTTGAACCCATTTCTGTTATCGTATAGTCAAATTTAGAATGGCTTTGTAATGAATCCCTCTGCATCATCGCTGGCGAAGATGTGATTTGGCACTGGCGTGGTCTGTTCCAATGGAACTTGGCGCCCTCTTGTTTTATTCGAGCATTAAATTTCGTATATGTGCACGAATCATATTAAAAGATAACGCAACGTACATTTATCACATTCTGTAGTGTATTTATGATGGATTTGTTTTGCCCGAGGGTATCGCACTTTTTTCCGCATCCAAATCGAACTCTTCTGTTCTCAGCTTGGGTGCGTCTGAAGTGTATTAATATTATTCTTCGCTGATGTATTTATGCCGCTTTCGGATTGTTCGGAGAACAACCTAGATTTACAATGCAGCAAATGAGTACATTATCAGAATATTACAATGTAATTCTGAAACCAAATAAACCTATTTATTCAGAGATTCAATATAAAGTCATCTTAAGTCATATAGATTATATATATATTTAATATTTCTTATTGGATGTATATGTTGTATATATTATATTATATTGTATATTTCACTTCAAGTGCCCCGCCATCATGATTTTGGTTGCCATTCTAGTAACAACGTCAAAATGACATTTCAATCTCAATGTAAACATCCCGAAATGTAAACAAACGCATCTTACGAATAAATAAATGAAATAACAAGTGAATTCGTGAAAGGCAACTAGAAATATTCTATAAATTTCTTCTTAAGGTAGCAACTCTGTACAATTTTTTAAAAAATTGACAGGAATACTCTGAAATAAAACCGTAATAGTAAAGACACACACAACTAAATGTCAAACTAATTAGACGGCCATCATTATTTTACTGTATCCTGTCAACGACGTCAAATTGACGTTTCTAAAGTCACAACAACATCTTAAATTGTAAATAATCACACCTTATCAATAAATAAATGAAATAACAAGTGAATTCGTGAAAGGCAACTAGAAATATTCTATAAATTTCTTCATAAGGTAACAACGCTGTACAATTTAAAAAAATTTCGACAGGAATATTCGGAAGTAAAACCATAATAGTAAAGACACTGACAACTAAATGTCAATCCAATTAGACGGCCATCATTATTTTACTGTATCCTGTCAACGACGTCAAATTGACGTTTCTAAAGTCACAACAACATCTTAAGTTGTAAATAATACATCTTATGAATAAATAAATAAAATAAGACATGAATTCCTGAAACGCAAACAATAATATTCTGGAAATATATAATTCTGTATAAAATGTTGTAGAAAAAATTGTATAGCAATCACGATTCGTGACAGGTATTTTATTTCGTTTTTATCTTGTGCTACTGAAGATGGGGGCATAGCCTTCGAAATGCGCATGTAGCTACTTAATGCTTTAAGTTACGGCATTTGGGTGATATTCTATACTATTATACTTATAGTATACAAAACGATTACGATAATTGTTTATGTATTGCTATGTAATTTAAGTTAAACGTGTTCTTCGGAAGTGTATTTTTATGAGTATTCAAGATATCTGATAAAGCACGAAGGTATGCTTGTTTAACTCCATACAAGGTGGCTGCTGTAGAATAAAGAACGACCCAAATACCATTAACTATATTCTGAAATATATATAAAAAGAAATACTTCTAGAGAAGGAAAAGAATTTTTTCTATAAAAAGTTACATTAAATACAGTCGTCGAAAGAATCTCACTATTAAAATGACTTCGAATCAATCGAAACAAAAAAGTATATATGTATATATTTAATTCGGTCAATATGTGATTTAATTCTTAAATATATGTTATTCCTTTTTTTGCGAGATACAAAATACAAAAGAAAATGATCACAATGTTTAACACGGTGGAAGTGTCTCGAATGTTGTTAGAAAATAAATTGAAAAATGCAATTGCACAAGTTAAATAATCCTCTTTGAATTATTGAACCAAATTTCAGTGCTTATTTATTGTGGTATAGGCTAGTGTTGTTAGTTTGGAGAAAGTTTGCTTTTAATAAAATATCCATTGAAACTTGAACCCGGCAATTTATTTATTTAATATCATAATATATTATGGTATTGTTGATAATTTATATTTACCACAGTAGTGTACTGAAACCTTAATATTAATTTTTTTAGAGGTTCATTTTACTAAAGCCCACCTTTGAGCAAATGAACATATATCTACGATGCTTTAATAAATACTCCCGTATTGTGTTGTGACTTAAGGTTAGCGTCTCATCATACAAAAAGCAGTGGTTCGGCAGCGTGTCTAGCATTTCCCCAATTTTTCATTATTTTCGAACAATATTTTTAGGGAATGTTCCTAAAGGACGGGGCTTTTGAATGGTATATGTCTTATATTTTTTACATTTCAATTACACGCTGAAAATAAAAACAGCTTTCATAAAAAAAAGACGATTTTTCAGATGTTTTATCGAGGAAGATAGTGAAAAAAATACGAAAAAAGTTTGAACGTTCCATAGCTAAACATCCTGTCTACAATTAGAAAAAATGGTGTAATTTAATTTGTTTCCGTTTAATAGTTGGACTAACGTTAGTAAACCCTTGCAATCCAGCATAAAAACATATGAAAATATTTGATTTAGGCTACTAATAGTACAGAGTAGTGTAGGGAATACACAATAGATGGTGCTGGTTTACTAATACATTCTTTATGAAGTATATCTACGTGTCTATATGGACCTAATATAATGTGTTGGCAATGGCAGTGTACTTTATTCAAAGTCTGATAAAATTACAAACCCTTACAATCGAAAAGCAGGGGTTCGGCAGCATGTCTAGCATTTCCCCAATTTTCATTATTTTTGTACAATATTTTTAGAGAATGTTCCTAAAGGATGGGGCTTTTGAGCGATATATTTCATACATTTTTCAATTTTCAACAACATATCGAAAAAAATATTTTCAAGGCGCTTTTAGATTCTCAACCATAAATTATAAGATACGCGAACGTATCAAATTTCCTCGTCATGAAGGCCACATAAATAAAAAGCCGACAGACGAATCTGTATGTATTTATGTATGCGTCGGCAAGTAATTTAACATAGTATCTATACGGAATTTGAGAGAATTGGCAACAATGGCACAAACACGTTATACAATACAAATACAATCGACCAGATGAACCACTATCTGTGGTATCTGTTGGCAGAAGTTTGTCTGTATTTTGGAGACGCTGATATTAAAAGTTAAATATATTTAAAATAATGCACGCCCCTATGTTATATTGTGATTTGTAAGAAAAAAGTAAATCTACAGATTAATTTATATTACTTTGAATATCTGAATTAATATATAATTTGTTGACAACTTTGCAATTTTATGTAAATTATTACATTGTTTGTTAGATTTATTTCTCTTGTATAAATAATTTGCAAAGAGGTCTTGTACTCTTCCAATAAAAGATAAAATATCTGCCACTAGTAATCCGTCAACTGGCTTCACTTGACAAAATAAATTCAATTCGGAGATTGAGTAATTAAATTTTGAAGATACAGAAATGAAATTAATCAATTTTTAATCCGGTTATATATATGCAAAGATTTGACACGAACGTTTGTTTATTTGGAAAACGACTTTGAAAAAAATCAAAAATCATCCTTTATTAGGCGTAATTTAAAAATAAGCGGAAGAGGAAATGTTGAGAACACGAAATGTCAATTTTGAAAGCTTTAGTTGTTTAAAAAACCATCGATGACTCTACAATAAATTTTGTTCTCAATATATATAATTCAACTTTATAAAAGACATAGTAAAATGGTCACTACGGCGTTAAATAAGTGTATAGAATATCATCTAGATGCGATTTTCGCAGGCTTCGCCCTCATCGTCAGTAACACAATAATAGACCAATTACAGATACAGTTGTTACTATTTCCAATTTGATATAAAAAATAGATCAAAATAACTATTTTGTTTTTACCAAATTATTAATGCATAGATCGAGGTTTAAAAAAATGATGAAGGGTATAAAAAACGGAGTGTTATGCTTAAAAAATGAAAAGGAATAAAACACACTTGATTGAATCAAAATCATCGAAAAGTCAAAGAGGCTAGTATTATATAACAAAAAACTATTATTTAACACCGTAGTGATAATTAAAAAAAAATCAAACTATTTGGCAATTACTTAAATATAAAGCACATACTGAAAATACACCATAAAATATTTCTTTCAATGATTTCAAGTATGCAGAAAAGAACACACAATCAATTGACAAGTCATGTTTGCTTATCACGGGGTAGTTTAAACAGCAGGTGCTTTTATTGATGGACTAATACAATTCGATTCTATAATCAATTCTTTTAAATTTTATGATTTTAACATTGAATGCTTTATCAATTTATTTACGCAATTACTAAAAAGCGTTCCACACAACGACACAAACATTAAAAAGACTAATTTTCAAAGTTGTCCACGACATTTTAGTTTGCCAAGAAGTATTATGTTTTGTTCGCTTAAAATGCGTAGAATTTCGCGCATAAAATATTAAACGTACTTACCATTCTTATGCAAGAAAAATTCGGTATATTTATACTGTAATTTTACACATATATAATTCTGTAATACACATAATATTTTTACTCGCCAAATTTGTGTGAATATTTTTTTGCTACAATCATCTGCCGTGCAAAATCGTACCTGTAAATATATGAATTTAAATTTATTAATACACAGACACAAGTTAGTTAAAGAGTCCGCAATCCTAAAGATTGGTTGGAAACAGCACGCCATGCCGATCTATCCTGAGCTAATCCCTTCATCTCCCTATAGCTATTCATCTCAACGTCTTCAACTATCTGACTCACATACTCCAATCTAGGCCTACCTACCCCTCTCTTTCCCTCCACTCTACCTTCTATGATCAATTGCATAATCCCCCCATGTCTAAGGATATGCCCTACTAATCTGTCTCTCCTACGCTGTAACACTCTCCAGATACTTCTCTTCTCCCCTACTAACTCTAGTACAGCTTCATTTGTTACTTTATCTTCCCAACCAATCCTCATCATCCTCCTATAACACCACATTTCAAGTGCTTCTAATCTACGCTTCTCTTCCTTTCCTATAGTCCACGCCTCACACCCGTACAGTGCTACACTCCAAACATATACCTTCAGTAATCTTTTTCTAATACCCAAGTCAATATTTGATCTTAAAATCTGTTCTTTTTCTACGAATGCCTTCCTACCCTGTGCTATCCTACACTTTATATCTACCTTGCTTCGATTATCTTTTGTGATTCTACTGCCTAAATAACAAAAATCTGACACTTCTTCGATTCTATTATCTCCTATTGAGATCCTCATTTTTCTACTGCATTCCTTTTTGTCACACCTCATCACTTTAGTTTTACCTATATTTATTTTCATGTTAAAATCCCTAGTCAATACTGCCTGCATACCATTCAATACCCTTTCTAAATTCTTTTCGCTTTCTTCCAATATAGCTATATCGTCGGCGAATCTCAGCATATATATTTTCTCTCCCTGTACATTCACACCTACACTATACTCTTCTTTTACTTTGTTTATTGCATCTTCTATATATAGATTAAATAATAACGGTGAGAGTGTACATCCCTGCCGAACTCCCTTCCTTATTTTTGCTACCTCTTCTTCCCCCTCAATTCTAACTAAGGCAGTTTGGTGTTTATATAAATTAAAAATTATTCTCCTATCCTTATAATCTATACCCGTTTCTTTTAAAATTCTAAACATTATGTCCCAATCTACATTATCAAATGCCTTTTCTAAGTCTACAAAAGCTATGCAAGTTACCTTTCCTACCCTCTTTCTTTTTTCTACTACCGTTCTTAGTGCTAGAATCGCCTCTCTCGTCCCTCTGTTTTTCCTAAAACCAAACTGATCTTCTCCTAGCCTTTCCTCTACTTTATTTTCTAATCTCCTATAAATAATCTTTAACAATATCTTCGATGCATGTGATAGTAGGCTAATGGTCCTATAGTTCTCACACAAATTAGCTCCTATTTTCTTCGGCATTGTTACTATTCTACTACGCTGAAAATCCTGTGGTACTTCTCCCTTCTCATATATTTTACAAACTAACCTGTATAACCGCTCCTGCATTTTTTCCCCTGCGTGTTTTATTAATTCGGCTGGTATCATATCAATCCCCGCTGCTTTGTTATTCCGTAAATCATTTAATGCTCTATGAAACTCTGACCTAAGTATGCTAGGACCTAAGTCATCCTCATCTATCTGTTCCACATTTTCTAGCTCCTCCATGTCCTGCCTACCTTTATATAAATCTTCAAGATACTCCTTCCATCTTCTAGCTTTTTCCTTATTTTCTGTGAGTTCCTTACCCTGCTTATCACATATAATGTTACCCTTTGGTTTTACTTTAGAAAAATGTGACTTAATTTTCCTGTAGCCCAAATCTACTTTACCTCTTCTCATATCCTCCTCAATATCCTCACAGTTTCCTTTTATCCACTCTTCTTTCGCTAGCTTGCATTTCCTATTAATTAAGTTCCTTAGTTCCTTATATTTTTTCTGTCCTGCTTCTGTGTTTCCAATTTTAATTTTCCTTCTTGCTTCTATCATTTCAACTATTTCTTCCGTGATCCATTCCCTCCTACCTGCCCTTTTCTTTGTGCCTAATACTTCATTTGCTGCTGTAGTTAACCCATTTCTGATTTCAGACACAAGTATTATTAAAAATTCAGCAGATAGTACCCTTTACCTGATAGGAGTTCAATAATCTGTCTAAGCTTCTATATCACTTGGTTTATGTTGAATTTTACAAGAACTTAATATGGATAATATGTACAGGATATTGCCTAGCATCAAATAGATTTCTGTGCAATGAGTAACATGCAATAAATACTAAGAAAATATATATTTGTATCGAATATTAATTTATAAAGCAAAATATTGTTTTTAAAAATCATGAAAAATTATCGCTTATAAAAGGATAATTTAATACCAAAAAAATAAGAGTAAAAAGCAAAATATATCGTAACTCTAGAGGCGGCCAACTTTAACGTAATTATTTTGGAAATATTTTGTATTTATCTCCAGTCGTTCCTTGTATATTGATATTTCTATAATTTCTAATGGTTTTCTCTATTAATCAGTTTTTTGTTCAACGATTAAGATTTCAAAATATTTATTCAAATTTATCGCCACAATTTTTTCTCTATATTATTTTTCAAATCTTCAAAAATGTTTTTTTTATTATTAATATATACTTTATCGTATTAAAATATATTACTCTTCAAAATGAACAATTAAAATGTAATCGATTGTTCTTTGCAATATTTTACATCTTAAATATCAAAAAAAAAATCGCGTTTCATCTGTTTTAACCTCTTGTATTTTACTTTTCATCTTTCACCATGGAAAGACATGGAGGAGCTAGAAAATGTGGAACAGATAGATGAGGATGACTTAGGTCCTAGCATACTTAGGTCAGAGTTTCATAGAGCATTAAATGATTTACGGAATAACAAAGCAGCGGGGATTGATATGATACCAGCCGAATTAATAAAACACGCAGGGGAAAAAATGCAGGAGCGATTATACAGGTTAGTTTGTAAAATATATGAGAAGGGAGAAGTACCACAGGATTTTCAGCGTAGTAGAATAGTAACAATGCCGAAGAAAATAGGAGCTAAATTGTGTGAGAACTATAGGACCATTAGCCTACTATCACATGCATCGAAGATATTGTTAAAGATTATTTATAGGAGATTAGAAAATAAAGTAGAGGAAAGGCTAGGAGAAGATCAGTTTGGTTTTAGGAAAAACAGAGGGACGAGAGAGGCGATTCTAGCACTAAGAACGGTAGTAGAAAAAAGAAATAGGGTAGGAAAGGTAACTTGCATAGCTTTTGTAGATTTAGAAAAGGCATTTGATAATGTAGATTGGGACATAATGTTTAGAATTTTAAAAGAAACGGGTATAGATTATAAGGATAGGAGAATAATTTTTAATTTATATAAACACCAAACTGCCTTAGTTAGAATTGAGGGGGAAGAAGAGGTAGCAAAAATAGGGAAGGGAGTTCGGCAGGGATGTACACTCTCACCGTTATTATTTAATCTATATATAGAAGATGCAATAAACAAAGTAAAAGAAGAGTATAGTGTAGGTGTGAATGTACAGGGAGAGAAAATATATATGTTGAGATTCGCCGACGATATAGCTATATTAGAAGAAAGCGAAAAGAATTTAGAAAGGGTATTGAATGGTATGCAGGCAGTATTGACTAGGGATTTTAACATGAAAATAAATATAGGTAAAACTAAAGTGATGAGGTGTGACAAAAAGGAATGCAGTAGAAAAATGAAGATCTCAATAGGAGATAATAGAATCGAAGAAGTGTCAGATTTTTGTTATTTAGGCAGTAGAATCACAAAAGATAATCGAAGCAAAGTAGATATAAAGTGTAGGATAGCACAGGGTAGGAAGGCATTCGTAGAAAAAGAACAGATTTTAAGATCAAATATTGACTTGGGTATTAGAAAAAGATTACTGAAGGTATATGTTTGGAGTGTAGCACTGTACGGGTGTGAGGCGTGGACTATAGGAAAGGAAGAGAAGCGTAGATTACAAGCATTAGAAATGTGGTGTTATAGGAGGATGATGAGGATTGGTTGGGAAGATAAAGTAACAAATGAAGCTGTACTAGAGTTAGTAGGGGAGAAGAGAAGTATCTGGAGAGTGTTACAGCGTAGGAGAGACAGATTAGTAGGGCATATTCTTAGGCATGGGGGGATTATGCAATTGATCATAGAAGGTAGAGTGGAGGGAAAGAGAGGGGTAGGTAGGCCTAGATTGGAGTATGTGAGTCAGATAGCTGAAGACGTTGAGATGAATAACTATAGAGAGATGAAGGGATTAGCTCAGGATAGATCGGCATGGCGTGCTGTTTCCAACCAATCTTTAGGATTGCGGACTGTTTAACTTAACTTTCACCTGCATTCACTTTTTCACACCAAATTTCGTTAGTATTCATTTAAAAAAAAATGAATTTGTTAAAAAACAATTTCGCATCATATTTTAATAAAATTGCTCTGAAATGTTTTAAATCCTTCGAGGGTTTAAAAAAATATTAAAAACACTTAAACTTGCGTCCGCCGCAACTATCTTCTCCGGAATGGATTTGATGTGAGCGCGGTCTATTAAGGCTACCATCATTTATTAGTAAGATACGCCGGAGAAGAAAAGAACAAAAAAAGAATATGATTCTCGTCGTGCGGGCGGAACTTCTAATAATATCCGTATCTAAAAATATGGTCACTCGGCAGAGTTAGGAAATAATTTAGTGCCTCTGGTTATTCAGTCCGATTGCTATTAATCATATTGGAAATTCGAAGATACCACGAACCGATAAATATTATGGTACATTAAGCGACATACTCCAAAAACGAAATAGAGGTGTACAGGAAATAAGGAGGTATCGTGGTTAAAAAATATTAATACAAAAAAAAAATTCCAGAAAAATTAAATTGTGCATCAAATAAATACAGGATGTTAGAAATTCACTATTTAGAAATTAGTATTAACTAACAAATTTTGCAATGTATAAGGCTGCGATTAATTTTATTTCTTCTTCTACGAGTATCGTGGATACTCGTCCTCTAAGTAAATTGCGAATTTATTGCTGGACATTTAAATGTTTACTCGCCGAATTTATTCACGTGTCCTTTTTAATTCACGTGTCCACATCATTTTGCGTGTTTACATACATTCGGTACGCACTACTTTAAATTATTACATATTTATTTTAATGTCCGTACATTAATTGCCGCCACAAATCTCTTCGGAGCGAGCTGTTCTCTTGTAACTCGTACGGCTTAAGAATTATATCCATTTCGACTGGCTGCAATCTGTTGGCGTGTTTTGTGAAACGTACTGCATTCGTAATACGAAGCAGAAGGTTCTTAGAAGCGAAATTTGCTTCACTTCATTTCGCTTCACATCTTTTTACTAAATATATTATTAAATGCGTGGTACTGAAGTAATCGTTCATAGTTGTGCGTACTGATGCAGATGAGGAATTTATTTGGTACATTCCTGCCGGAGCAAGTTCCGATAACGTTCCGGCATGGTGTTGCAAAAGAGCCTTAAGTATTGTACACGTAATATTGCGAATGCATCAAGTGCCTTTAGCAAAATTCAATTTACCACCGAGTTTACAACACAATATGCATCTTGCACAATAATCTAAATGTATATAGATACAACAGATATATAAAACATTCTTGCTTTATAGTTCGCTTCTGTTGGATTACGTTTTATAAAAGAACTTAAAATGATTTAATAAAAAAATGTTTTTTCGATTGATTTTTATAGTATCCAATTTATGTTGATAAAGGACGTATAAAAACGAGGGGTACAATAAGTATTGATTTTCTAAAATAATTGTTTTAATTGATATAAAATACCAAAAAAATTGCCAAAATAGAACATTTTAAAATAAAATGATATTAAGCAAGTAAAATATGTTATATCTTCCTATATGGAAGATTCGTTACTTCCGAGTGTTTTTATAATTTCCTGTTTTAAAACCATATATGCTGGCAATGTTAGCGAGGTACAGTTTTTTCTTTTATGGTATGATTTTAAGTCATTCTATTCCATATATAGCTACAGTGAGGTGTTCCAATATTTTTTCCATAAATTAACATATAATGGCTTAAAATGCATTCTTTGCATACATTGTTGTGTATATTTATATAAACGAATTTTTTATTAACTTGAAAATGAAATTTTGATTTTTTTCCATGGGTTATATATACTGAATTGCATCTTATAAATATTTGGTTTCCATTCATTTTTCTAGCACTAAGAACGGTAGTAGAAAAAAGAAAGAGGGTAGGAAAGGTAACTTGCATAGCTTTTGTAGATTTAGAAAAGGCATTTGATAATGTAGATTGGGACATAATGTTTAGAATTTTAAAAGAAACGGGTATAGATTATAAGGATAGGAGAATAATTTTTAATTTATATAAACACCAAACTGCCCTAGTTAGAATTGAGGGGGAAGAAGAGGTAGCAAAAATAGGGAAGGGAGTTCGGCAGGGATGTACACTCTCACCGTTATTATTTAATCTATATATAGAAGATGCAATAAACAAAGTAAAAGAAGAGTATAGTGTAGGTGTGAATGTACAGGGAGAGAAAATATATATGCTGAGATTCGCCGACGATATAGCTATATTGGAAGAAAGCGAAAAGAATTTAGAAAGGGTATTGAATGGTATGCAGGCAGTATTGACTAGGGATTTTAACATGAAAATAAATATAGGTAAAACTAAAGTGATGAGGTGTGACAAAAAGGAATGCAGTAGAAAAATGAGGATCACAATAGGAGATAATAGAATCGAAGAAGTGTCAGATTTTTGTTATTTAGGCAGTAGAATCACAAAAGATAATCGAAGCAAGGTAGATATAAAGTGTAGGATAGCACAGGGTAGGAAGGCATTCGTAGAAAAAGAACAGATTTTAAGATCAAATATTGACTTGGGTATTAGAAAAAGATTACTGAAGGTATATGTTTGGAGTGTAGCACTGTACGGGTGTGAGGCGTGGACTATAGGAAAGGAAGAGAAGCGTAGATTAGAAGCACTTGAAATGTGGTGTTATAGGAGGATGATGAGGATTGGTTGGGAAGATAAAGTAACAAATGAAGCTGTACTAGAGTTAGTAGGGGAGAAGAGAAGTATCTGGAGAGTGTTACAGCGTAGAAGAGACAGATTAGTAGGGCATATTCTTAGGCATGGGGGGATTATGCAATTGATCATAGAAGGTAGAGTGGAGGGAAAGAGAGGGGTAGGTAGGCCTAGATTGGAGTATGTGAGTCAGATAGTTGAAGACGTTGAGATGAATAGCTATAGGGAGATGAAGGGATTAGCTCAGGATAGATCGGCATGGCGTGCTGTTTCCAACCAATCTTTAGGATTGCGGACTCTTTAACTAAACTAATTCATTTTTATTGAATGAGATGTTTTTTTTTGGGCCATTATTCGTGATTACTTTAAACGAAATAAAACGTTGCGCTTAATTTCGCGCTTTTACTATTTTGAGCGTTCGTTAGTTCATTTTTTGAAATCCATAGAATTATCGAAGTTAACATATTTGTTATAGTTCTTCATTTTGAAATTAATTTAAAATTCACATTAATAATAATATTTCAGGATATAATAGTTCCGTTTTAAATAATTCGTATAATTCTTGAGAAAAAAAAACGTCTAATATTTATTTCTATATGCATTGCGCAGGTGGAGGATCAGGTATTTTACTCATAATACCTTTATAGGATATTAAAGCAAAGTTGTTTTAAGAATCTTGTATTTTGTTGGTGGCGGTATAAATATAGTGACAGAACACGGTCGTACGTGGATGGTTCTTCTCGCGACAACAACAACCTATAAATAATAAGAACGGTGCCCACGAAATGTACGCTTGTCATACGCTATTTGTCGTATGACCTATAACACAATGACTGCGACAATCGTTCTTCTTTCCTTGCGGTCGCATTGAACCATGTTTTGACAGAGTATTCCGGCTAGACAGCCTTCCGGACACGATACATACATTATTCGCGTGTTTTTCTTAACAATCAAATCTGCATACTAGCAGAAAAAAGAAAAAATTTGACCGTTCTATAGCTAGACATCTTATCTACAATCAATAAAAATTGCGTACTTTCATTTGCTCAAATCATGTCCCGGTCAAATTCAATCGAATTCAGTGTCCCAACGTTGTTTTTGTTTGCTAGACCAACGTGAAAATTGCAGATGGTTCTTTGGCCTGCTGTCGATATTCACAGTGAATGAACCGATCGATATTTGAATTGCAATATAGTCTGGCATCTATCCAATGGTCATCAGATTTGCATAAATGCCTTCATCATGCACCAAAAAGTCTTTTATTACCAATTGAATACATCAACGCGCATATATCTATTTATATGTTGTATTGTCGTATTCCTCATGAAAAAAAAAATCAAAGAACATTTTTGCCAGAGTCGGTAATATTAAATCAAATTTATTTATTTAGCGTATGGCATTTTATTGACAAGTGGTACATTAAAAATTTTAAAAATATGTAAAGTACATTAAATTTAATAAAAAGATACTAATGGCATGATTACAGATGTCAGTTCTAGAATTCGTTATATATTAAATTATTAATGAATGTTACTGAAATTTGCTAAAAATTACTATATCCTTTATTCCGTAATTAATATTTAATATACCATTAGTCTACTATCACATGCATCGAAGATATTGCTAAAGATTATTTATAGGAGATTAGAAAATAAAGTAGAGGAAAGGCTAGGAGAAGATCAGTTTGGTTTTAGGAAAAACAGAGGGACGAGGGAGGCGATTTTAGCACTAAGAACAGTAGTAGAAAAAAGAATGAGGGTAGGAAAGGTAACTTGCATAGCTTTTGTAGATTTAGAAAAGGCATTTGATAATGTAGATTGGGACATAATGTTTAGAATTTTAAAAGAAACGGGTATAGATTATAAGGATAGGAGAATAATTTTTAATTTATATAAACACCAAACTGCCTTAGTTAGAATTGAGGGGGAAGAAGAGGTAGCAAAAATGGGGAAGGGAGTTCGGCAGGGATGTACACTTTCACCGTTATTATTTAATCTATATATAGAAGATGCAATAAACAAAGTAAAAGAAGAGTATAGTGTAGGTGTGAATGTACAGGGAGAGAAAATATATATGTTGAGATTCGCCGACGATATAGCTATATTGGAAGAAAGCGAAAAGAATTTAGAAAGGGTGTTGAATGGTATGCAGGCAGTATTGACTAGGGATTTTAACATGAAAATAAATATAGGTAAAACTAAAGTGATGAGGTGTGACAAAAAGGAATGCAGTAGAAAAATGAGGATCACAATAGGAGATAATAGAATCGAAGAAGTGTCAGATTTTTGTTATTTAGGCAGTAGAATCACAAAAGATAATCGAAGCAAGGTAGATATAAAGTGTAGGATAGCACAGGGTAGGAAGGCATTCGTAGAAAAGGAACAGATTTTAAGATCAAATATTGACTTGGGTATTAGAAAAAGATTACTGAAGGTATATGTTTGGAGTGTAGCACTGTACGGGTGTGAGGCGTGGATTATAGGAAAGGAAGAGAAGCGTAGATTACAAGCATTCGAAATGTGGTGTTATAGGAGGATGATGAGAATTGGTTGGGAAGATAAAGTAACAAATGAAGCTGTACTAGAGTTAGTAGGGGAGAAGAGAAGTATTTGGAGAGTGTTACAGCGTAGGAGAGACAGATTAGTAGGGCATATTCTTAGGCATGGGGGGATTATGCAATTGATCATAGAAGGTAGAGTGGAGGGAAAGAGAGGAGTAGGTTGGCCTAAATTGGAGTATGTGAGTCAGATAGTTGAAGACGTTGAGATGAATAGCTATAGGGAGATGAAGGGATTAGCTCAGGATAGATCGGCATGGCGTGCTGTTTCCAACCAATCTTTAGGATTGCGGACTCTTTAACTAATATCAAGATCTGTATCATTAAATTATCGAATTATAATTTTTTTAATTATCGAAGAAATCTAGTAGCAATATTTAATATTTAATCTAGTAGCAATAATAATTTTACTACCGTTTTGTTTTATCAGAATGAAGAAAATACTGAATATAAAAATAATATACGTAGCGATATGATATTCAACAGGTGTTGGGTAAATATAGCGATAAATTCATATTTCTATATCACGAAAATGGCATTTAATATTGATAATAAATCTATGACAGTGCAGTGTTGAATTATTTAAAATACATATAAATATAAATTCAAATACGTTAGCCAATACGAGAATTTCAATCGTGCGATTTAGAATTGATATTTTAATGAAGTTTGATCAAATTTTATATTATAATTATACACTAAAATTTAATTAGCGGATATATTTTCCATTGAACGAAGCATACTTATTAAAAATATGCGTAATTAAAAATCTACTTTTGCAAATGAATATCCTTAAATTAAATTTATTAATTTTGCAGACTATGAATTAAGACATGTATTTTTCATTGATTTAAAAAAAATGCTGCAAATTTCATTTTGTACGCTAACTAAAATTTTTATGCATTAACTACTTTTGCAAATATCTCAAAATCGATGTGAAACTGCGCCTTATCCATTTACACGTTTTTTTTTTTTTCATTTTAATATTTGTGCTGATTTTATGGTCGTAAAATCAAATCGGCTTTGTCAAAAAAAAAAACCGTTCGATTTATTAACAATTACCAATACGCATAGAATTGGTGATAAATTAACAGTCCCTTGCGATAATAATTAAGACTAAAAAAAAATCATAAATTCAACTCTATTCAAAACAGTAATTTTTTAAATGAAAAAAAAAAAAAATACCTAGGGCTCAATGAAATAACGCTTTGGTGGAATTGAATAATCAAAGAATCGTTTCCATTAACCTCAATTAAAATTGTACGAGTAAACTCTTCACCAAAATAAGGCAAATCAGATATAAATGTATAGTTTAAAAAGTTGAAGAAAACACAATCGAGACGCTTTAAGCCACATTAAAGAAATAAGAAATAAAGGTCTATATGAATATGGATAAAAAAACGACTGTCGAAAAAACGTCGTCGCAATTTAAATATATAGATATTTATAACTCTTAAAAAACTAGCGATTGTATATATATATATAAAACTTTTATATTGTATAAATATTTTATTAGTTCGTTTGCTAAAAATACTTATTTTTGTACACCTACACGATTAATTTTATTTGAATAATTATCTCTTTTATAATATTATCACCTCATACATAAACTGTTAAAATTATGCAAAATTTGAACACAATGTTCCAAATATATTTGATAATAAAATATTACAGTGCAAAGTAAAAATAGACGAAGTCTGTTTTTATTCTAACTATTTTAAGGCTATTCTACATCTAGAATTTATTTTTATTATCATATTTAGTGTATTAAACAAATCAGAAATTTATTTATTGCGAACAATTTACTAAAATAAAAATAGAGGATGGTTTAAATGTATTGATACCTTCGTTAATACTTGATAATATAAAACGAATTATTTGCAGGTTTAATCAATAAACAATATTTTTTTTGAAACAGCGAGTAGTTTGAAAAAATAAATATGAACTAATGATGAATATTACCAACAATTTAAAAAAATCCTCTACTGCAGATAAACAGAAATTGTTTTGATCTTTGATGCTATTTTCATTTTTTGGATATTCCCATTTGTTGTGGTTTTATATAATTGCAATATGCTAAGAACAAGAAGTTTAAATTATTGTCGCAAGAGTGTGAACAAAATGTATGTACTTTATATATCTCTTTAGATGCGTTTTGACGAAACAAGAAGCACGTGTTAAGATTTAGAGAGTTATTCAGCATTATTTGGAATGTTTTTTTTTGTTGTACAGTTCAGCTGAACTCGTTCAGAATGTCTAATTATATAAAAAGAACTTCGTGATATAGTGCAGTTGAAGAGATAGAAAGGAAGATACACTCTTGTTGTCTTTTGAAACACAAAGTATGTAATTCGTGACATAAAATGATTTTTTTCAACGGATAAAGCTATGTTTGTCTTTAAAGAGGAAATAAATAAATCAAATTAAAAATACCAGGTTCATTTCGGCATTTTCAAATATTGACTTCCCTAATTTGCGAAGGACTTCATTTATCAAGAATAATATCAACTATATTTGCAATATCTCTAAATATTTATTCAAAAAAAAAAATCCAGAGATTTACGCTTTCGAAACCATCATTTTTTGACCTCACCCCTAACTAATTCAAATATTGACTTTTCAATTTGCCTTCAGGAATAAATAAAAATAGCATTATTTTTATATTATCACTAATGTTTTTTTTTAAGTGATGCAAAGATAGCAGCTTTCAAGATGATTGTGTTCTGTTTTTTTTTTCATTTTTCTTGTATTACAGTTAAAATTTTCTTTAATTTCTTTAAAGCTAATGACATGGGGCAATAATTATTAAATTCCAAATCTGAAAAATTTTCGCCTTTACAGAATTGTTGAAAAAAAGCACATTTTTCGAAAACAATTATAATTTGCTATTTCGATACGAAAATATACATTCTTCCAAACATTTTTCGACGAACCTTATATTTTTAAATGAGAATGTTTCAGTGTATTTTTAATTTTATAAACCTTAATATTATAGCATATCGATATAATCTAATTATTTCTTTTTTAACCACTTATTTAAATTATAAGGACCGGATATTGCGCTAACATTAAACTTACATTGCACAATTTCGTCTAGTAAAAAGATTTAGTATAATGTTTTCAATTTTCTGTGATATTTCTAAATTTACTTCAAATCACCGAGCATCCTAAAATCAATAAAACGTATTTTTTTTAAACGAAATTATTAACACATATTCTACGGGTATTTTTTAATATACATGATAATAAAATACGCGATAAAAAAAATTAATTTAGATTTTAAAAGATTTCGATATTTCTTGAAATTTTAATTTTCGCAATTTTTTGTTTTTATCTCCTCAAAAGTTTTTATCTTTGAAACATGATTTTTTTTATAAATAGTAAAACTAGAGGTCAATTTTATGTAATTTTATTTAATTTCCCCACATTGATTGTTAGCTTTAAGTTATTTACCCAATTTCTTATTGTTACAATTTTACATAATTTTTTTTTTAATTTCCAATATATCCCCACCTTGAAATCTTCGAATTCCCCTTCCTTCCTTCGAATAAAGTCGAAATTTTCGTAAGAAAAGCAATTCCTCTC
Source organism: Leptodirus hochenwartii (assembly GCA_947310635.1). Classification (NCBI taxonomy): domain Eukaryota; kingdom Metazoa; phylum Arthropoda; class Insecta; order Coleoptera; family Leiodidae; genus Leptodirus; species Leptodirus hochenwartii. The sequence goes on from OX371176.1 coordinate 50,127,681, forward strand.
GAACGACTTTTCTTTTCTATAGACCATCATTCCACACAATACAAATACAATCAATCACTTACACATTTCTTCTCCAAGCACCCACACTTCCGGTTTGGCATTCACCTCCACAAGAACTGTTGGGGTACATACTAGCAGTACCATGAGGTCCGCTACGCTCAGATTAACCAGGAATATGTTGGTACTGTTGCGCATATCTTTCGTCTTGAAGATGACGATCGGTACCATCACATTCCCAATTACACCTAAGCACATGATTGCTATGCAGAATACCATCGACGTGGTGCGCATGTACGCCGGGTAGGTGTAGGTACCGCTATCGTCTCCTGGAATAGATGAGAACATAACGTTGGAAATTGTTTTATTTAAGAAGTACCAAACATATTGCGGCACAGGTAAAATCGTTCCTCACCATTATGGTCGTAGCTATTATTTCCCGGCGGCGAAATGGACGTCGACGACGCCGTCGCCGTGGACGTGGTACCGGATGTCGCCGCCGTACCATTGAGGATAAGGTCCACAGAATTGGGCGTATAAAGGAGGCTGCTGAAAGCGGCTACTGCGGCGGTGGACACCACCGAAGCATTGGCGAAAATCGGCGGTGGTACCGCGGTACTATTCGTAATATTAGTTAAATGCCAGTCGATCAGGGTGGTTACTGTGGTGGTATTGGTAATCATATCACGTATTCTGTGTTGTTAGTTCTTATGTATCTTTATATCAAGGATCTATCATCTCAAAATTATCGAAGTGATGCGACGTCAATGTTTATTTCACGTTCGTTTGGTTGTCTTTACCCTTTTTACTTTTGTGAATGTTGATTGTAACTCCACTTTCGTTCGAAACTATATATCCAGCGGATTTTTAATAATAGTTGCTTCCTCGAATTTTTTTTACAAATTCAAAAAGACTAATTTATTATTTATGCCAAAGCCAAAGTTACTTTTTGTCGCAGCTATATTTAACATATTTATAATATTGATAAGAAAACATGTTTTTGCAATTTCCTTCGTATAAAAATGCAATACGTAGCCAATTATCTTTCATGTTTTTGTAAACGTTTTACTATCAAATAATTGCTTAGAAAATTAAATTGCCTTGATAACGAAAACCTACCAATGCAGCCTTTATATTTATAAAAAAAATCATTGTTTTTTTAAATTTCGATTTACATTTCACAATGGCACTTCCCATTACAATTTCACAATAATTCAGGATTCGTCTTTTAAAAACAATACACTTATAAAAATAGTTACGGATTATACGAACTGGCGCTACTCAAATTTCTGGACGTATCTTTGAAAATGGTGGCAATTTCTCTTTCCGAAGCTTGCGTTATATGATACTGAAAACTTGATATAGAAGCACCGCGACGGATTTAATAGTTGTTGCAGTTAGTTCCGTTGTCTTCGGTCCAATGAGACGCTTTTTGTTGTCGTAGGGGACACGCGGGACTTTCGCATTTTCATGAAAAGTTCTTTAATAATAACAAACTTGTGCAGAGTTTTTCGCTGTTCGCAAGCGACACGCCGGCCAACAGTTCCGCTTCGTAACATAGCAACAGAAAAGGACGCTTTTCAAAGGGAACGTTTCCGCAATTGTCGCTCAACGCACAAAACAAAGCTGCCCAACATAAAAGTTATGTTTCAAAATTAGATGCTATCATTGTTTTAAACAAAAAATCACCGGATTCGTTTCTATCAAGAAACGTGTACTCTTTCGCGTCTTCGCGGTAATATTGTCTTCGCATCACGGAAGAAGCGGTGGAAGTTGCTGCCGCTTCTTCGCAGCACAACCGCAACAATATGTGAACAGTGACTGAGACACCGAGAAGCGCGCGTGAGCTTTAGAAGCGGCCCATCACCGGCACACATGTCCACGGCGGCTAGAATAGTCTCGCGGAACGTATAACTCGCGTGTGCGTGCGTGCCAATCGCGATATTGCTGTATTGTTAAATGGAAACGGCAATCCGTTCGCAATTCCGTAACAGTATTGATAATAAAAATACAATGTTTGATATCACAATTAAAAACGAGGATTTATTCGGTTATAGTTTCGCTCTTATTAAGCATTATCAAGAAATCACAAACGAATTACAGAAAACTTAACTATATATAAACAATCTACCTGCAGATAATTTAATAATTAATTATATTAATTTATTACGTCAGTATATTTTCAGCATTTTAAATTTAAATTAATTAAATTTATAATTTCGCATTGTGTTGTGTGTAAAAATTGTTTTAAAGTTTTGTAAATTATCTAAAAATTGTCAAAATTTACTATTTTTATCTTGTACTTACGTTCTTCTTCTCTTTCATGTAAATTTTTAATTTTTTTCCCTTTTGCCCAATAAAAATTATTATTATTATTATTATATCGAATAATAGGGAGATTTGGTCTAATTGGTCATTAATTAAATTATAATTAGGGTTTTTTCGGTGTTTGTGAATTTCTAGTAATTCGAAAAAAAAATGTATGACTTTGAACAAACGTGTAAAATTGTTAAATTATCTATACTAGGAAAATTATGTTGAGATTCTAAAATATGGCTAAAAATTAGAACTAATCATACACGCCTAATCGAAACAATAATTTCTTAGCGTTCGAAAAAATATTTTTACGATATCTTCCTAAAATTAATTATTTTAAATAGTTGTATGAGTGAATCGATGAGAGTTCAATCGATAGTTTTTCTTTAAATCACAGTTGAACGTCAATTTCATCATCTTTATATATAGAAATATTTATTATTTTTCATTAATTTAATCAAACATTTTCTCAGACTGGCATCTTTCATATAAAATATCACGTCTTAGCTTCAAATATTTTAGTTAGTTAAAGAGTCCGCAATCCTAAAGATTGGTTGGAAACAGCACGCCATGCCGATCTATCCTGAGCTAATCCCTTCATCTCCCTATAGCTATTCATCTCAACGTCTTCTACTATCTGACTCACATACTCCAATCTAGGCCTACCTACCCCTCTCTTTCCCTCCACTCTACCTTCTATGATCAATTGCATAATCCCCCCATGCCTAAGAATATGCCCTACTAATCTGTCTCTCCTACGCTGTAACACTCTCCAAATACTTCTCTTCTCCCCTACTAACTCTAGTACAGCTTCATTTGTTACTTTATCTTCCCAACCAATCCTCATCATCCTCCTATAACACCACATTTCAAGTGCTTCTAATCTACGCTTCTCTTCCTTTCCTATAGTCCACGCCTCACACCCGTACAGTGCTACACTCCAAACATATACCTTTTCTAATACCCAAGTCAATATTTGATCTTAAAATCTGTTCTTTTTCTACGAATGCCTTCCTACCCTGTGCTATCCTACACTTTATATCTACCTTGCTTCGATTATCTTTTGTGATTCTACTGCCTAAATAACAAAAATCTGACACTTCTTCGATTCTATTATCTCCTATTGTGATCCTCATTTTTCTGCTGCATTCCTTTTTGTCACACCTCATCACTTTAGTTTTACCTATATTTATTTTCATGTTAAAATCCCTAGTCAATACTGCCTGCATACCATTCAATACCCTTTCTAAATTCTTTTCGCTTTCTTCCAATATAGCTATATCGTCGGCGAATCTCAGCATATATATTTTCTCTCCCTGTACATTCACACCTACACTATACTCTTCTTTTACTTTGTTTATTGCATCTTCTATATATAGATTAAATAATAACGGTGAGAGTGTACATCCCTGCCGAACTCCCTTCCCTATTTTTGCTACCTCTTCTTCCCCCTCAATTCTAACTAAGGCAGTTTGGTGTTTATATAAATTAAAAATTATTCTCCTATCCTTATAATCTATACCCGTTTCTTTTAAAATTCTAAACATTATGTCCCAATCTACATTGTCAAATGCCTTTTCTAAGTCTACAAAAGCTATGCAAGTTACCTTTCCTACCCTCTTTCTTTTTTCTACTACCGTTCTTATATATTTTATAAAACGATTTTTGTTTAATTGGAATATTTGTGTATTTATTTCATCAATGTTTCTTAATTCCCTTCGTTTTTATTACTATCTCACAGTCTGTTCTGTCATATTTTTGTCAACTGTTATAAAAAGACACATATTTTTTCTGGATTTCCCACAGGATTTGCTCAATTGATCTTGCGATGCAATATTTTTTCTTTATATTCTTTGTGCAACTGCAATACGTTCCGTACGTGGGTGTGTGATGTGTATTTGATCCATATTCCGTCCACCATCTAAAATCCTCAACAGGAAATTGTTTTCATCGCTGCTGTCGAAGCATGTCCCGATATATTTTGCCGTATTGGTCTTATGACGTAATCTCGACAGACTGAAAAAAAAAATACTCTCTTCAATCCGGATCAGATTCATATAAACAGCCATCGGGCTTATTGATTGCAAGCGGGTTTTAATGAAAAATATGTACGATTTTTATTGCATTTTTATCTTTTACTAATACCATTGTATTTCTTAAAAATACTTTAGTATACATTTTCCAAATCTATTTGTTTATTTTCTTTTTTTTTCTTTTTTTCTGTCTTTCTTTTCTTGTATTTTTAACTAAAACCAATGCTTGAAGAAATTGTTATGTTTCGGAAAATATTTTAATATGTAACAAATATTTTATATACGATTTTAAGATTCCACTATACTCGGTATATTTTCGTACTTTCGCGCGCATTCACTGGCTCTTGTCTTGGCTCTACCAGCACCGATATAAATACAATGATAATGGTACTGGAGCCAGCGCTAGTGATGCCATCTATGGGATATTCGGTTTATACTCGGTACATTTGCGTACTTTCGCGCGCATTCACTGGCTCTTGTCTTGGCTCCACCAGCACCGATATAAATACAATGATAATGGTACTGGAGCCAGTGCTAGTGATGTCATCTATGGGATATTCGGTTTATACTCGGTACATTTGCGTACTTTCGCGCGCATTCACTGGCTCTTGTCTTGGCTCCACCAGCACCGATATAAATACAATGATAATGGTACTGGAGCCTGCGCTAGTGTTGCCATCTATGGGATATTCGGTTTATACTCGGTACATTTGCGTACTTTCGCGCGCATTCACTGGCTCTTGTCTTGGCTCCACCAGCACCGATATAAATACAATGATAATGGTACTGGAGCCTGCGCTAGTGTTGCCATCTATGGGATATTCGGTTTATACTCGGTACATTTGCGTACTTTCGCGCGCATTCACTGGCTCTTGTCTTGGCTCCACCAGCACCTATATAAATACAATGATAATGGTACTGGAGCCTGCGCTAGTGTTGCCATCTATGGGATATTCGGTGCAAGAGAGAAGCTGTAGCTCTAGCGAGTGGCTCCAGAATCTCTCGAAAATGTGTCTCGTAAATTTAACATTACGTTAGACCAATAAGTTAATACGGAGTCGTTCGATTCAAATTAACTGTAAAATTAATCGTTCTGTTGTGCTGTTGTGGACTTTGAGGTGGAAAGTCGAAGAAGAAAAATGCGCTCTATATAGACAGCATGTGACAAGATTAAATAAAATGGACGCAGTTATAAAAATAAATATCTATGTGGGCAATAATTACGATTCTTAATTATTTCTTTGCGACAAACTTAATTTCATACGATGTAAAAAATGTAGAAAAATAAGTGTGGTAAATTTTTGGCAAAATAGAATTTTTTTACGTGTTTTTATAAGTTTGGTTGTGGTCCACAGTTTTTAAATCTACAAATGATTTTGTGATGGGAAATGAATATCAAGATAAATAAATAAAAGATAAATGGAATTTTAAATCGGCGGTTACAAATATATTTAAATGGATGTCAAATGGAAACTTTCAATTTTAAATCCACTTAATAAAATGCTTATTTTCTCATAAGAAATGATTTCAGGATTCTAGAAGTGAACGTAGTTTTGCTGTAGTTTGGAAAAAACTTAAAATTGAAAATTGAGAAGGGAATTTTTTGAATATTTTTTATTTGGTCAAATATTCACATTTTGGAATGATTGCTTATGATACTTTCTCATAGTATTTGATCCAAGAAATTAGAATTTGCAAATGGTTTTGATGGGAAATGAATACTTCAGATGATACAGCATGAAACTTTAGAAATTGTAGGTAGAAATGTTTCCCTACATGGAGATGATATATTTTTAGATGTATTTCTGCATGGAAAAAATGGTTTGTTAGAACATTTTCTAGTAGAAATCAATATTAAGATTCTAAATCTGTAGAGAAATAATTTTTTAATGTGATTTGTAAAAGTTATTTGTTAAATTATCTAGAATTAACATTTATATTAAACAAAGATATAAATAGACTAAATTAAAATTTTAATTTAGTCTATATAGATAGTTTGGATTTAAAATCATACTTCAATAAATGTAGCAAAATTCCCGTGAAATCCTTCAATGAATCTAAAAACCCACATTTCAAAAATATTTACAAAATAATGTCGGTATCATCACGCTTATTTAAAATATTGCCAATAATCTTTTTTCTCAAAAAAAAAATCAGCGTTAAAAAAATCTATATTAAAGACGGCGTCCATAAATATTTTTCGCTCTTCTATTTATAAATAACAAGCTACAAAACGGCAATAAATACCCAAACCGATTACTTGTCATATTCTTTCATTTCTTCTGTCAACATAATTGCTGGTTTTATAACACGAGCTTCGACAACAGAAATATTCTTTCCACATTTTATTTGCTACTTACTAGAATGATACGAAGATGTCTCAATTGTAACGTAGAAAATTCTTTTGGAATTGTTTCTTATATTTCACAGATGAAATATTAGTTCATTATAATAAAAAATTTCACACAAAGATTTATTTAAAAACATGAAAATAATCACGGCTCGCATTTTATGGATTTTTTAAATATACTACAGTTTATTATATCTCAAGTGAATATTTTCGTCAGTAATATTCATTTTTTTATAACTGTCCAAATCATCTTTTATATTTAGAAAAAAATTCTTTATAGTTTATAAAAATCTGTATAGAAGCTTTTGGATCTGAACGAGTAATATTATTTACATTTCTTCGTCAGTTTTAGAGCTGGTATGTTATTCCATTCTTGAGAAGCGTATAATAGGAATATGCGTCCCCAAAATGGAATTGTTATTGCCTTACGAGGGTGGAATAAATGAATACCACGAACGCTTCGTACAATTTCGATGTTACATGTTAATCGTCGAATGTTCACAAAAATTGTATTTGAGATTTCTTCGGGAAAGTAGATTATTGTATTATGCAGATATTTGTATCGATTTACCATACGTAATAAAAACCTCATCATTTTGGAGGCAAATAATTTTTATGGTTCTTCCGAACATGTTTGCTTTTTAGTCAATTTTAAATAATATCGGGCTTTATGATAATTCCTAATAAAAATAAATATAAAAATACCCAGCATAGTAGAATTGATCAAAAATTAGAATGCACAATTAAAATAACTTATTTTAATTACAGATAAAATACTTCTGAATGTTCTTTATAACTAATAGATCAAAATATAAAATTGTTCATTCTTTTTTTCTCTTTGATCAGCGTTATATTTAACAATAGTAAAATTATTTCTGTTTATTGATCATCTAATCTTTTTGTAGCAACAATACAAAAATCCTATCGAGTAAAATGAAGTATAACCACCCGTCGTTGAACATGAAATCCTTTTTAACGGAAGTAGCAGTCATAGAATCAATAATCTGCCTTTTTGCCAGGAAGTTCTTACAGATTCATTATTCTGTTTATATAAAATTGTTAAGAAGTAACAATTTTTAAATATCAATTTTGAGTCGAATGACATTGTTATTTATTTTGTTGAAATAGTGATTTAATAAATCTTTGATTCTTTAAGAAACATTTAAAAAATGAGAGAAATGAAAATAATTTTATTATTTGAAAATATAATTTTTTGTGTAGAATTAATGTAGGAGATTTTATTAAGGCTAGCGTCTTATCATACGAAAAGCAGAGGTGCGGCAGTGTGTCTAGCATTTCCCCAATTTTGATTATTTTTGTACAATATTTTTAGAACATGTTCCTAAAGGATGACGCTTTTGCACAGTATATTTTTTATATTCTTAAATTTTCAATTATATGCTGAAAAAAAAAATCATAACTTTTATCAAAGAAGAACGATTTTTCAGACGTAATTTTATCGAGGAAGCTAGTGAAAATATAAGAAAAAAGTTGGACCGTTCTATAGCTAGACACCTTGTCTACAATCAGTAGAAATTGTGTATCTGAATTTGCTTTCGTTTAATAGTTGGGCTAACGTTAGTAAACCCTTGCAATCCAGCAGGTAATTCAGCATAAAAACATATTAAAATATTTGATTTAGGCTACTAATAGTACAGTGTAGTGTACGGAATACACAATAGATGGTGCTGGTTTACTAATACCAAAGACGATGTATATATAGACATTGCAAGTCCATGTACGAAATCGAATCAGCTTTAAGCGGTTGATTTTTATGTGGCGCCATCTGTCGATATCTTCCCCACGAGAACTTGGTGAAGATAACTGAAGAGTGCGCTAGTATATTGACCAAATACACGGGAACGAAATTTTGACAATTTTCCACTTAGTGTGGCGCCATTGTCTCCACATAAGTAATATGTTAATTGATTCAATACGCGCGTTGCGTCCCCAATCGACTTAAACCAAGCATTCGATTACTGTGTTCGAACACGCTCAGCTGTTCGACATCAGCAACATCAAAACAATGAATGAAATGTGTTAAACATTCAACAACCCGGGAGAAATGTATCGAATTGATAAAATTCGATAAAATACATTGTCATTGGCATTAGTTACAATGCACATTTAATAAATATACGAGCCATATATTAACTTTCACTCCTCAGTATATTCCTCCTCTTACACTCCATCAAAAACAATTTTTTAAATGCCCAATTCGTAACTTAAACTTCCGCCATCAACAAATATTTCACTTTTGTCTCTCATTACAATTTCTTTATAATTGTACCTAAAGAAGTATTAATAATTGTACCTAAAGAAGTATACAATTTACTACCTTCAAAACTCTTCAATTTATTTTCTAAAAAATCTTTAACAATTTTCAGTTTGGCAAAAAAAAAAACCAAAAAGGAAATTACATTTTGCATTGTTTTGGGCACTTGTTAAACTTTGACCAAAATCGACGAAAAATCGAAATATTTCAAAGGTATATATACATTCCTTTTTCACGTTTGTTGACGATAATTTCTACTTTTTCCGTTTGAACCGAAAATCAGTAAAATAGAGTTTTAAGACGATTTATAGTCATTTTGCATTGTTTTGGGCACTTGTTAAACTTGACCAAAATCTACGAAAAATCGAAATATTTTAAAGGTACACCCAAAGGTACATATGTGCATATGTACGAGTCATGATTTTTTTTACAAGAAAAAAAATGTATATTATTCAAATGGTTCATTTTATTGGTAACTATATATCTTAATATATATTTTTTATCAAGCAATATTGATGTGTACTCAAAGTTATATATCGTATGTGTTCGGAAGGCAAGTTTTAATCGATTTTGATTTGACGCATTCCCATGGAGGTCCCTTATTAGTTCCATTTCGTGCGAAGGCTATGCCGGAAAAGTTTCCACTTCGCCGAAGAAGTTATCACGGCAGCAATCTGTACTTCTGCATACCATCTAGTCCTTTCCGACATTACAAAAATAAAACGATCAGAATTCACGATACATCCGAATGTCTGCACTTAAGATAAGCCTTATCAGTGGTACATATAAATATTTTTTGTTTGGGGAAAAAATAAAGGTCTTACAAATTTACGTATTCATTCTAAGCGCGATTTTTAGATCTAGAATAAGTTGGTAGTTTCAGCTTGTTCTAGTTTTTTCCTCAATTTATCTTTCAATTTAGTGCTACTAACAAAATTTCTGTGATATTTTTTTTTGATATTTACAAATAGTAGAAAATTGGAAAGTTAAAAATAGAGGGAAAATTGATAAGTGTAATACGAGCTTAACCAAAATTAGAACGTTAGCGTTGAGCATTCTTCTAGAATCATTAAAAAATTGGCAAAAATTGACAAAAAAAAGACAGAAAAGTGAACAAAAATAAAAACGAAAGAATTGCTAAACTAGCCAAAAACACGTCAGAATTAATAAACGTTTTTAAAATTTAAAAATCATTTAAAAATCTTTTCTTAAGAGTGTTCGTATTTGTTGAGCCGAAATATATGGAATAAACCTGAAATATATGAAACTGTCTATTTTTGGATATTTTAAGTTGGCGTTCAAATCACAATGTAACATGTCTTCAGAGACTCGAGATAATATCCTCTACAGCCCACCACGCTTTTATGCCGTTATATTGATTTATATTACGTTGAGCAAAAAGTGTTTATATATGAAAGTCTTACGGCAGAGGCGCGCCGACAAAACTCACGCAAGAAGACTCTTGCGTGAGTTTTGTTTGCGCGCCTCTGCCATATAGCAATAAAGTTGGTGTCACACGCAGTTTGCTTTGGAGACAGTTTGCAAACAGTTGTATGATTGCGATTTATCACCACTCCATCTAACCGACTATATCTCGTGCATCTTCATCTAGCCTTTAACCGCATTTATAAGAGCAATATTAAGAGTGTTTGTTAATTACTTTATAAGGGAAGATGATCGATATATATATTATATTCGTTGATATTAATGCATTAATATATGAAGCTTTTGATTGTCAAGCAAATATGACTTGAAGAACTGATCTTTTCATAATTAGTTAGTTAGTTAAAGAGTCCTCAATCCTAAAGATTGGTTGGAAACAGCACGCCATGCCGATCTATCCTGAGCTAATCCCTTCATCTCCCTATAGCTATTCATCTCAACGTCTTCAACTATCTGACTCACATACTCCAATCTAGGCCTACCTACCCCTCTCTTTCCCTAATTGCATAATCCCCCCATGCCTAAGAATATGCCCTACTAATCTGTCTCTCCTACGCTGTAACACTCTCCAGATACTTCTCTTCTCCCCTACTAACTCTAGTACAGCTTCATTTGTTACTTTATCTTCCCAACCAATCCTCATCATCCTCCTATAACACCACATTTCGAATGCTTGTAATCTACGCTTCTCTTCCTTTCCTATAGTCCACGCCTCACACCCGTACAGTGCTACACTCCAAACATATACCTTCAGTAATCTTTTGCTAATACCCAAGTCAATATTTGATCTTAAAATCTGTTCCTTTTCTACGAATGCCTTCCTACCCTATGCTATCCTACACTTTATATCTACCTTGCTTCGATTATCTTTTGTGATTCTACTGCCTAAATAACAAAAATCTGACACTTCTTCGATTCTATTATCTCCTATTGTGATCCTCATTTTTCTACTGCATTCCTTTTTGTCACACCTCATCACTTTAGTTTTACCTATATTTATTTTCATGTTAAAATCCCTAGTCAATACTGCCTGCATACCATTCAATACCCTTTCTAAATTCTTTTCGCTTTCTTCCAATATAGCTATATCGTCGGCGAATCTCAACATATATATTTTCTCTCCCTGTACATTCACACCTACACTATACTCTTCTTTTACTTTGTTTATTGCATCTTCTATATATAGATTAAATAATAACGGTGAGAGTGTACATCCCTGCCGAACTCCCTTCCCTATTTTTGCTACCTCTTCTTCCCCCTCAATTCTAACTAAGGCAGTTTGGTGTTTATATAAATTAAAAATTATTCTCCTATCCTTATAATCTATACCCGTTTCTTTTAAAATTCTAAACATTATGTCCCAATCTACATTATCAAATGCCTTTTCTAAAACTACAAAAGCTATGCAAGTTACCTTTCCTACCCTCTTTCTTTTTTCTACTACCGTTCTTAGTGCTAGAATCGCCTCCCTCGTCCCTCTGTTTTTCCTAAAACCAAACTGATCTTCTCCTAGCCTTTCCTCTATTTTATTTTCTAATCTCCTATAAATAATCTTTAACAATATCTTCGATGCATGTGATAGTAGACTAATGGTCCTATAGTTCTCACACAAATTAGCTCCTATTTTCTTCGGCATTGTTACTATTCTACTACGTTGAAAATCCTGTGGTACTTCTCCCTTATTTCATAATTATATAATTCAAAAATAAATAAATCGAGGCATTACCAAAGAAAATGATCTATTATATCAACTAGTACAATTTTTATGTTTGGCAATATTCTAAACAACGAAGAATTACTTCAATGTTTATATAAACTTCTTTCGTGTAAATCTGGCAGTTATATTCTTACCCATCTCAATTTGTCGCTTGACATTTTATAAAATCTCTTTACGCAATATACAAAATTACAAATGAAAAAAATTAAGTAAAACGAAATTTTTTACTATGAACAAAATGAAAATTTCTCTAGGTTTAATGGACGTACGTAACTTGTCTGTCGAAGACAGACGAGTCGCAAAAGCACTTTTGCTACGAGCGAAACATTGCACTTATTCGTGAAGCACTTTCAAGTTAACTTTATTGATTTTATATTATATATCAATTATTTTGCATACGAAATAAACACTTTTTATGTCCATATATAATATGGCTGACCATACCGAGTTTAGTTACCTACCTCAGAACTGCCACCAGTGGTGAATCATTTTTGTACTAGACCAAAAATGAACTCTTACTATATTATAGTAAAATGGTAACACTTTAATGCCGTCGGCAAGGGCAAATTTTAAATATGTAACCTTTTACAATAAAAAAAGTCTGCTGTTTGAATATCTACCATTACTATTGCTTTTACTAACGCTACGTTCATTCTTGTAGCGTCATGTTAGATTCTTCAGACGACAATTGTTTTAACTAAGTGGCGTAATGGCCGGTTCGTGTTGTGCGGCAATATTGGCCCACAGTGAACCTGGATCGTCTTTTAGTCGTCGTTCTTCGACGTCTTTTCGGAGTTCAGACGCAATCGGCATTAGCATTATTTCCACTAGATAAATGCGAAAGTGAAAACTCGACGGATTTTTTTACGATGCTGATGAACACTCGGCATTGGACGAGCAGAATAACGAACACCACAGCTAAAACGAATCGGATGCAGACGAACCCTTTCGAATTAATTGTTTATTCGACTCTGCACAAGTTGTTTTAACAAATTGTAAATTAAATCGAATCATTAACGGACGAATAACATTACCATTGCATTGTAATATTTTGAAAAGATTTCCGCACATTGGATCAATGATTTTTTTTTATGAATTCAAGCCGGACCTGTATTTTATACACATCTTCGTGCAAAAGAAATTTTCTGTTTTAAAAATCATGTTTTAATATGAGCAATAATAAATTTTATTTAATACATTAGGTTTATGTGGGACAAACTCGACAAAATCTTTCTTCGAAAGATGGAAGAAATGGGTATTAATTAGGAATTGTTGTTTAAAAATTAAATTTTTACTTTGTCGGTGGATATTATTGCAATTTGCGATAATAAATATGGAAAAAAACGCGCCCTTTTTCATTCACTGATCACTGGCATAAAGATATAAATAAAGCAATTAAAAAAATCAACAATAACACCGTGTATCTTGGAATATCTTGTGGAACAGGTCAGAAGGGAGGAAGAGGGACGGCCAGCCACGCCGATGCCGCCCTTATGGCAAGGGCGTCGTGATACGCATTTGCCTTTATATTTTAAAAAACATCCTTTTATGGCTGTAATAAATTAATTGGCGAATATATTGAGTCATAGATAATGAACAATCTTTGTTTTTTCGATAAACGTAAAATTTATTTTGCATGAAAATGAAGACATTTTTATTGCATTAAGTGAAATTGTTAGCTTCAATTGATTATGTTTTCTAATGTTGCCATTTGAACGATCAGCGTATAAAAGTGAGGACCAAAATGACTAGGATATAGTATACAAAAAAACCTCTTCATTTTACAATTTTTCATCTGCTTTAATATCTGCGGATTTTCTTATTCATTGGACAAACTTTCGCTAACTTTTCCGACTCGCTGTTTATATATTTCTGCGTTTTCACAAAGAACAAGGGCATCAGTGTCGGCAAAAAAAAAAGGTTAAAATTACAAATTTATTTCACTTTTATGTATTTCAATTCTCTTTTAATTTGCAGATTTGCTGGTCATAACCCTTTAGTTTGAGGATCTCAAAGAAAAATGGGTGAGTGCTTGATTTTTATTATTTTATATACTTCTTAACTACATAACTTAATAGTTAATATAGTTAACTTTATATACAAAATTGTTTATAAGTAACATATAAATAAATTAAGATGATAAAATATAGAACACAAAATTTACCGAAGCAATTCTTTTTACGATTTAAAAAGTTTAAAAACCAAGAGTTTTTCTATTTTTTCACGTTTCGAATAAATTTATATTCGCTATCATTAAGTTTTTTTAATTACTACTTTAAATTTGGTATAATTAAATATTTAAGCAAAAAGTACTTTCATCGAATTTTGTATCATTATCATGGAAAAACAATCTAAAGAGTATTTTCAAAAAGAATCGTATACTGTGATTTCTGATTTCGAAATCAATTAAATTGTTTCAATTTTTTCAATTTTTTTCAGGCTTTGTGCAAAATATTTAGAAATCATTTTATTATATATAATAATTCATAAAATTCATAAAAAGATAACATTGTTAACAAATTGTTAAAAAATTTGCAACAATGGTTTAAATTAAATAGAGACATAAAAAAAATATATAGTAGAAATAAAAATCAAATTTGTTATATTAGAAGAATTGTTGCCAAATTAATATATTTTTAATTACGTATAAAATTACAAAGCAGAAATTGAATCTTCAGCCGAAAATATTTACTAGTCTGCAATATATTTTATATTGTTTCGATATAGTTGTTTGGGAATTCGGTACTCGACGTAAAATATTCAAAACAAGTTATTGCCCATTACCATGCTCAAACCAAGATTAAAATAAACTCTTCATTTAAAAACCCGCAACCTTCTACATTCGTACATTGACCAATTAAACATGCTATCTCGATAACTATGTTTGTATTTAGTTGTGGTGTAGTCGTTCATGGATCTTGTTGTGTTTCAATTATACGAATTCTCGAGTGGAATAAGATTAGATTAATTAAATATTAGAACGTAAATGATTCGGTGTTGTAAAAAGTGCAAAAAAACTCACCAATAACAGTAAAAATGAGTGATGCAAATGCACATGCAGTAAGTTTTATTTAATTTAAATACAAACGTTATTTTTTAGCTGAATAGTAAATACGTTGTTCGATTTTTTGATATAATATTTGCACGTATAGATTTATTCAAAGTTTCAATCGTTAGCGAGAATTTAATTGTTCAATAATATATCGGAAGACTTTATTATATTCTAACAATAATCGCATGACGTTATTGTTAATAAATAGTTTCAATTAATATCATGTAAAGAAATATAAATTTGTGTTGATTTAAAATTTATATTTGTTTATTTGTATGTACAATTTGAAAAGAATTATTTTAATGAAGGAAAGTTTTCTACCAATAACAATAATAATTAATCGCCACCTAAAAATGAATTTTATAAATTTTATAATTGCTCTATATATATTTATAGGATTTATTTAAATGTACATTAAATTTATAAACTTGTTTTTAATTTGATATAACATGTAATTCGTATAAAAAATCTATCGAATGCTAATTGAGACATTCCTAAAATCGTAATTTTTATTTTCTTCATTTTGATGCGAATCGATTTTTTTTGTCCTTTGCCTTCTATACAGCTGCAATTCTTTTCATCATTATAAAATATGAATTATTAAAAGAATGTAAGGAATTTTTAAAGATTTAAATTTTATTTTGTGCTTAATATTTAAATAACGCTAAAATAAAATAAAAGCACAACAAAAAAACTTTAAAATTAAATAGTTTTTGACAGAGTTACAAATAACTAACTCTTCATATTTTTGACTTTTTAGCAAAAATATGCAGTTACTATCACTTTATAATTTTTTTTTGTGATTTTTAATAACTTAATCAAATCTCGTTACTCTGTATTCGTGTACAAATGACCTTTTATCAAGTAACGTGTGTTTTTAATTTTTATATAAAATAGTAACATAATCTAAAATAGTAATATAATCGCGTTATCAGAACTTCATCGTAATAAAAGAATTCTTTTAATTTCGGAAATATGAAAATAATACAAAACTATACCAACGAAATTGTGTTTGATTATAATTTTGCAAAAAAAAAATTGAAATGGTAATTGTTTATATTATTTAAATTTAACACGGGATAATAGACCAGCTGTTGTTTATATACCAAGTGAATTTTGCAAATTAGGACAATGTCTCTTTGTTTATAATAATTCCAATGACCTCAAGTTACACCTTGCTATATTAGCAATATGCTCGTTGAAGATTGCGTAAAATATAAAATCTGAATGACATATTGTGACATATTGTAAATACGCATTTGACATTAAACTTTCAATTTTGAGAAATTGTATTATAGTATATTAAAGAACGAGTTTCATAAGGCAGGTTTTATTGTACGAGTTCAAGTTTAGAAAACGAGTTTTCTAAAGAACGAGTGATATAAATGACTTATGAAATGAGTTTTTTATACAATTTTTTTCTAATTTGCGTCTTTTATGCCCGTTTTAAATAAAAAATCGGAATTTCAAAATTAGGGATTTTTTTACTGTTGGTAGTAGCTATTGACACATTTGAAATATTTGAAATAAATTGTCAAATAAATTAAAATTAAACTATTTGTTGCTTTCTTTTGGAGTTTCACGTACAATTGTGCATTTCAGGGACAAAATTTAAATTAAACTATTTGTTGCTTTCTTCTGTAGTTTGACGTACAATTGTGCATTTCAAGGACGAAATTAAAATCAAACTATTTGTTGCTTTCTATTGTAGTTTGACGTTTGATAACTGGCAAGCAGAGCTACCAACTTTGAAACAGTAAATTGCCGTATGTTATAAGCGAACTCAAATTCGCTATAAACGAACTCATTTGGGTTCGTTAATAGCTCTATTAGAAACGCAAATTAGAAAAATATCTTTTTCTATAGCAACTAATCGAAATATGCATGCATTATTACTTAAAAACGCGTAAAAACTTATTTGTAAAAAATTCTTAGGACTGTTTATTTTCAACTTTTACTTTCTTGAAAATCTAATAGCCTTTCAACTTCGTTTTTAAACATTAAATATTTTGCGGACAAAGTGAAGACACAGCGAAGATGCATAATGGGGAATACAGAAATAAATTCTCTTGTGTTTATGAAGACTTACAATGCTCTAATTACGCAATTCAATATTTGTGACACATTGGTATGGTTACTTTAATTTATATTGAAAATTGTGTAAATGTAAGTAAAAGGGAATTTCTGATTTACCCGCGATGTCTATTTATTGTTATTCAATATATTCGAAGCATTTCAGATTATTTGAAAAAACATGTTGTCACATTTTTGATTTGCAAAATAACTAAGTCATATTATACAAGCTTTTTTTATGTAAACAATATAATAATAACGGACGTTTAGCAATAATTATTTAAAGTATTTTCCAAGTGTTTATCCATTGGAATTTTGAGTACTATATTTTATTTATCATACGAAAAGTGGGGGTTCGGTAGTATGTCTAGCATTCCTCAAATTTCGATTATTTTTGTACAACATTTTTAAAGAATATTGCAAAAGGATGGGGCTCTCGAACGGTACATTTCGTATATTTTTAAATTTTCCATAACATGTCGCAAAAAAAAATCATAGCTCTCATAAAAAAAAGACGATTTTTCGTGTATTTCGCATTTCTACAATTTTGATTATTTTTGTACAATATTCTTAAAGAATGTTCCAAGAAGATTTCGAACGGTATATTTCTTATATTTTTTAATTTTCAATAATATGTCGCAAAACAAATCATAACTGTCATAAAAAAAGACGATTTTTCAGACGTTATTTTATCGAGGAAGCTAGTGGAAAAAATAAAAAATAAGTTTGACCGTTCCATAGCCAGACATCTTGTCTACAATCAGTAAAAATTGCGTAATTTAATTTGTTTTCGTTTAATAGTTGACCTAACGTTAGTAAACCTTTGAAATCGAAACGGTAAGGGTTCGGCAATGTTTCTAGCATTTTCCCAATTTTGATTATTTTTCTACAATATTTTTAGAAAATGTTCCAAAAGGATGGAGCTTTCGAACGGTATATTTCTTATATTTTTAATTTTCAATAACATGTCGCAAAAAAAATCATAACTCTCATAAAAAAAGACGATTTTTCAGACGTTGTTTTATCGAGGAAGCTGGTGAAAAAAAAAGAAAAAATGTTGACCGTTCCATAGCTAGACATCTTGTCTACAATCGGAAAAAATTGCGTAATTTTATTTGCTTTCATTTAATAGTTGGGCTAACGCTACTAAACCCTTGCAATCCTATGAGAATATGAACTAAACTAAATTATGAGGAAACTTCAAAACTGTATGTTTGACATAAACATTTTCTTGATTTATTTTATATTAATTTTTTTTTGGATATCAGACTATTGCAAGGTTTTGCGTGTATAGTTATAATCTTTATAATTTTCTGTTTTGTTGAATTAAACCGATTTTTTGAAAATCTTTTCATTCAGCGAGTTCCTCAATGGCAACATTCACAACATCCACGGTCCAGAACGTATTTTTCCTCAAGAATTATAACAAGTCGTGATATTACGTACAATGCATTATTAAAAATAAAATAAAAAATTCAAAAATTATTATAATTAATAAATAATTACAGCCGATAAGACTTTTTAAGAAAACCGTTCTTTCTCTACAAGGAAGAATAATAAGGACAAATTATATCCACACCTCGTATAGGTAGAAATATTTTATCTATGTTTATTTATAACAAATCCCGCAACATTATGCGAGCGCAATTTATTCTCTGGTAGTTGTAAATCGTGCCATTAATTCATTAAATCCAAATGTAAATACATCATTTTGCCTCCACTATTGACTGTAGAGGCTTCTTGCAAATGTCTCTTGATGCTGTCTTTATCATTCGCATGTAGAGCGTGTTTATTCGCTTCTATACGCGAATTTTGTTTATCGCACATTTATATATTTACAATCACTTTTGACCCAGCTCTGTCAGTCCATTCGCAATATACGTCGCTGATTTTTACACAGGGTCATTTTGTACAGGGTTTCAACTTCACAAAAGTGAACCTGCAAATCACTGTTATGCGCCTTCGAGCAGGCAAATTGTATAGCTCTGAAGCTTAAAATTAGTATTATCTATTCCAGAACCATCTCTCAATATTACTCAGAAGTACAATATGAACGAATCGCGCCGCTAAGTATGCGAAAATAGGCAATGCAAAGGAGTTAAGAAGAAGTTATATGACATAACATCATAAGAGAAAACTATAGATAACTAATAGAAAACAACTGCGTTAAAGTTATTGTTATTGAATTAGATTTATGTAAGAAAATGATGAATTTTCGCCTTCGCATACATTCACATCTCTAGTTCATAGATTATGTCATTCTGTACTTGGTGTCATGTTACATTCTTCATGTTGCAATGTGTAGGGCTTTTGCAGGGTGCCTTCCCATCTGCTTTCCCCAGTAAACTTAATTTTATATGAAAGTACATCAAATTTGATGTGTCCTGTGAAAATTTCGTGGTATTCCCAGATAACGCAGCCGAATGAAAATTAAATCCGTGTCAGGTGCCATTGTCCATATAATTGGCAATTTGAAATTACCCGCATTTTTACAAGTAATGACTAATTGTTTATTAAGTTTGTTTACATGCTGAACATTAATTTTCATTTGGGAGCCCCGTACAAGTATCATCGATTATAATATTGTATAGAAAAGCCCTTGTCATCAACATATATCAAATACCAAAAGCTCGAAACATTGAAATATATATTTAGTTATGACTCAGTTTCCCATATACTACCATACAAACGCAGTCTTACGTTTCACAATATTATTTAAAATTTCTTCATTGGAACAATATGATTTTCTATGAGAAGATAACTACATTAATTCTTTAGCGTATAAATAAAATTCATTATTGTTAAGTTAGCGGAAGACACCCTATCAAATCTTTAAAGTTGAATAGATTTCCCTATACAAATAGCATATACTTTTATATTTTATGTTCCCAATAAAAAATAAGAACCGCAACAAATATGAGCTTATATCTAAAGATAACGTGATTAATCCTGTTCCAACTGATACTATTTTTAATACAATTAACAGAGGGGAAGACCCTTAATTTAATTTTAATTTATAGGCTGGTATCAAATTGATAGGCTCTATCAAAAAATACAAAAATAAGCATATTAATGGCTGTATATCATTGGTTTATATATTTATTATAAATAATTTTGATTTTAGGCGCGTTTTTATCGTTTTACATTTGCAATTGGACATGAATTTAGATTTTTAACGTAAATAAATTTTATTAATTTACATGAAAACCATCTTTGGGCCACAAAGTAGTTCGAATTTTTCTATATATATGCTGAAAATCTTGTATTATATATAGATATACTAATACATTGCATGAAGTGAGGTTATGTACCCCATGTTGTACAAAAGTCAGTGACGTATTATATATAGATATACTAATACATTACATGAAGTGAGGTTATGTACCCCGTGCTGTACAAAAGTCAGTGACGTATTATATATAGATATACTAATACATTGCATGAAGTGAGGTTATGTACCCCGTGCTGTACAAAAGTCAGTGACGTATTATATATAGATATACTAATACATTGCATGAAGTGAGGTTATGTACCCCGTGCTGTACAAAAGTCAGTGACGGCTCAATATTAGCACCGAACGAAACAAAACGAGTCCAGTAAAGTTAAATACTTCGGTGCAGAATTAACAGAATAGTTGTCGATTGGTTGCTGAGTGAAATTGTTGGCAGCGGATTCGAATTAAATCGTTATTTGTGCAGAGAAGTTTAAAGTAACTAAATAAATAGTGGTTGTTTTTATTTGTGGCAGTTTGTACTGTTCTTGAATCATTTTTAATTATTTTAAAATATTTTAATATATTTTAAAATATTTTAAAATTATTTTTAAAATTTTTTAAATATATTATTTACATTGTTAAATTAAACAATAAGTTCTTAAAAAAATGTTGTTCCTTTAAAATTTCAAAGTAATCAGATTTATAATGATATAAAACAAAAATGATTCGTAGAAAATTAGGTGATATGTATTTATTTTAAAACACGCAACGTGTTATAAATAGAAAATAGAAAATTAGAAAATGAAATAGAAGTCGAAGATTACTTTCGTGGTATAACTTTGCAAAGCTGTAATTTATGAATCTATTATGAATAATAAATTAAAAATTTATGAATATTATCGCGCTTAACAATTTCGCAATCTATTGTAGGTTAATTAGCATTTTTTTCGAATTAAAAAACCGTAATTTTGTTAAAAAAAATCGCGAAAGGAAAGACAAAATGTAATCTGTGTATCTGCAACAGCTAAAAATGTGGTTATTATACTAAAATTAAATTCACAAAATTACAAGAAGCATGTTGTAGTTCTCTTATAAAATTATGTGGTTAAGGTAACATTCAATAAAAAATTAAATAATGCCTCAATATTACGTATTTTCGTGACAAAACATATTTGGATATTTTTCTGGATAAAATTTGGATACCCAAATGAGTTAATTTAAATGACGAAGAAAAGTTCATTGTTTTTTAAATATATTATTTCAAACTATCTAGTGTAACAATATGCATGCTCATTTGTCAATAACAAATTTTGGTCTCTCTTCTTCATTATGTCCAATTAATCCAATTTACTCAAATATATAATATTTTCATATTTATACAAAATTATAAATAATTTTATATAAAATCATCATTAAATTATGCTGAAATATAATCTTTATTTGAAATTGTAGCAGCATATCATTTAATTCTAGATTTGGTCTTATTTTTTTACAATTTACCGTAGCAGATATATCTAAAACTAAGTACTATAAACTGAAATAACACATTCGTTTGCGCCTGTGCAAAATGCAGAAATTCCAAGACGTGTACTTTTTTTTTTTACTGCCAGCAATTCAAGTATTCGCACATAACAAATAATTTTTAATGATATGCAATATTGGCACATTTGCGATTAAGAAAGATTTTTTTACGTGTATACGAAATATTTAGTAGATCATGGTGTTTTATAATTTTTATATATTATAAAAGTAAAGTGTTCAGATTGCTTAAAAAAAAAAATTATGTAAATGTTTTAAAATTGTGTAAAATTTTGACTTCTATCTTTATTAAAATATAACTACAATGCGAAAAAAATGCAATCCTCGGCTCTTGAGATAAAAAAAAATCTCTTTTAGAAAGTAAGGACCCTGCAAACGAGCTAAAGAACCGAAATATACAAGAAAAGACCTCGTTCTATTTATTTAATTCAATTTTTCACTATACAAAATAGTAAAATATCCAGTGAAACTCGGACAAAGAGTATACATTATTATATATTACATATGAATGTAGAAAGATATTTAAAAAATAATACTGGAAAATTGTATTATTAAAAAAAACCAACGTAGTGTTAATATGTTCTGATTTCGAATAATCTTGAATTACGTTTGAACGATTGAATGTTATTACAATGCATTTAAAACAGGTCAAGAGTTTTACGTAATTCTACTGTAATTAAAAAAATTTACATCCATTCTCTTGCAATTTATTATCTATCTATTCATTATAATGAATATAATTATAAGTACGATTATTTTAATTAATTTGTACTGTTCTTTAAAGTTTTTAACAACTGACTATATTAATATGTTAACATCGATTAGATACTGTAATTAAATACAACAATTTCTTGTATTAATTAATTATTGAGGCAATAGAATTTCCAAACTTGGTAATATAATTAATAAACGATTCTCAAAATACAATCAAGCATTTATATAATCTCTAATTTCTCATCTCCATAACCACATAAAAACCTATAAAAGAAATATTAATTCGTAAATACTTGCCTTTTATTACTTTTTTAAGTGATTTTATTCTAATTGCGCAATTTAAAAATGTGTTTGTGAATATGTAAAATAAAAAATGATAATAACAGCAAAAAAACGTATCTTCGATACAATTCTTGAACGTATACTTGCATAATTGTTTCGTTCTTTATATTGAAAGTAATTATATCTTTACAGAAATATTTGTAGATATTACTAAGAAACTAGATACGTTTCGCCTTGGTAATATAATTTATGAAATGTTTCAATAGAATTATTTATTATTACATTATATCGAAACGTACGTAGTATAAACAGAGTCCTTGCAACTTTTTCTGCATATTTCCAAAAAAAAAGTTCATTTAAAATGTAACTCTACATCCTTTCATATCTTTTATTTTCTAGATGTGTTCTGTACCAAACCTTTCAATCCTGAAAGGTCCCACGCGAAACTTACAACCGAATTTACTACACCGACTATTTGAAATTATTGCCAAGGGACCTGCTTCTGAAAAAACAGCCGTAATATTCCAAGGTATAGTCCCAGAATAATATAACATGTCACTATGTAATCCTTAAGTTAATTCGCTTGATTACCACTTCTCCAATTCAATTAATCTCTTGTTCAAATTTTTGTCTATTTAGCAATACCCGAGTTCTTAAATCTGATGTTAAATCTATGTTAAAACTATGTTAAATCTGATTCTATTGTCTCCAATATAATAGAAAATGATACTACGAAACGTTATACATATTCCGAATTGGATTCCCTCAGCAATCGTATGGCACGCGTCCTAAAGGATACCATCGTATCGAACGATTTACCACGAAATTCGGACGGAGACTATATAATTGCAATTGCCTTACCACCATCGGATCGTTTGCTCATCGCCCTGTTAGCAATATTTAAGACTGGTGCCGCTTATCTACCAATTGATCCCACTTTTCCTGGACCAAGAGTCGAACATATAATACAAGAAGCGAAACCGGTCGTAGTGATATATGAAGAAGGTGATTTTTGATTTAGTTTTTTTTTTTTAAAAGAGTAACAAATTATCTGTAAACTATTTCTAAATACAATTAATCTTGTTATGTAAAACTATCCAAAAGCTGTGTTATATTTTTCTTTGTTCTAGATTCTGAACATTTTTTAACAACCAAGAAAATCGCCATTGACGAGTTGACTGGAAACTCCATAGAAATATCTTCTGCCCCTTTGAAACAAGACGAATGTTTGCAACATTTACGCGATGATTTGGCAATTGTGCTTTATACATCTGGCAGTACTGGTGTGCCTAAAGGTAAAGGTTTCTCTTCTAGAAATTGGAAATAATATATATTAACTTATTTTAACAGAAGTCTAAACAGGTCAGAGTAGATGTCGATAGGTTAAAATTAGCTGATGTATGTGAAAAGTACAAGCAGAAAGTAGAAATCATGGCTAATGGCACATCTAGGAGCGACATAGATTGCGAATGGAGGGAAATCAGAAATGGGTTAACTACAGCAGCAAATGAAGTATTAGGCACAAAGAAAAGGGCAGGTGGGAGGGAATGGATCACGGAAGAAATAGTTGAAATGATAGAAGCAAGAAGGAAAATTAAAATTGAAAACACAGAAACAGGACAGAAAAAATATAAGGAACTAAGGAACTTAATTAATAGGAAATGCAAGCTAGCGAAAGAAGAGTGGATAAAAGGAAATTGTGAGGATATTGAAGAGGATATGAGAAGAGGTAAAGTAGATTTGGGCTAAGGAAAATTAAGTCACATTTTTCTAAAGTAAAACCAAAGGGTAACATAATATATGATAAGCAGGGTAAGGAACTCACGGAAAATAAGGAAAAAGCTAGAAGATGGAAGGAGTATCTTGAAGATTTATATAAAGGTAGGCAGGACATGGAGGAGCTAGAAAGTGTGGAACAGATAGATGAGGATGACTTAGGTCCTAGCATACTTAGGTCAGAGTTTCATAGAGCATTAAATGATTTACGGAATAACAAAGCAGCGGGGATTGATATGATACCAGCCGAATTAATAAAACACGCAGGGGAAAAAATGCAGGAGCGATTATACAGGTTAGTTTGTAAAATATATGAGAAGGGAGAAGTACCACAGGATTTTCAGCGTAGTAGAATAGTAACAATGCCGAAGAAAATAGGAGCTAATTTGTGTGAGAACTATAGGACCATTAGCCTACTATCACATGCATCGAAGATATTGTTAAAGATTATTTATAGGAGATTAGAAAATAAAGTAGAGGAAAGGCTAGGAGAAGATCAGTTTGGTTTTAGGAAAAATAGAGGGACGAGAGAGGCGATTCTAGCACTAAGAACGGTAGTAGAAAAAAGAAAGAGGGTAGGAAAGGTAACTTGCATAGCTTTTGTAGATTTAGAAAAGGCATTTGATAATGTAGATTGGGACATAATGTTTAGAATTTTAAAAGAAACGGGTATAGATTATAAGGATAGGAGAATAATTTTTAATTTATATAAACACCAAACTGCCTTAGTTAGAATTGAGGGGGAAGAAGAGGTAGCAAAAATAGGGAAGGGAGTTCGGCAGGGATGTACACTCTCACCGTTATTATTTAATCTATATATAGAAGATGCAATAAACAAAGTAAAAGAAGAGTATAGTGTAGGTGTGAATGTACAGGGAGAGAAAATATATATGTTGAGATTCGCCGACGATATAGCTATATTGGAAGAAAGCGAAAAGAATTTAGAAAGGGTATTGAATGGTATGCAGGCAGTATTGACTAGGGATCTTAACATGAAAATAAATATAGGTAAAACTAAAGTGATGAGGTGTGACAAAAAGGAATGCAGTAGAAAAATGAGGATCACAATAGGAGATAATAGAATCGAAGAAGTGTCAGATTTTTGTTATTTAGGCAGTAGAATCACAAAAGATAATCGAAGCAAGGTAGATATAAAGTGTAGGATAGCACAGGGTAGGAAGGCATTCGTAGAAAAAGAACAGATTTTAAGATCAAATATTGACTTGGGTATTAGAAAAAGATTACTGAAGGTATATGTTTGGAGTGTAGCACTGTACGGGTGTGAGGCGTGGACTATAGGAAAGGAAGAGAAGCGTAGATTAGAAGCACTTGAAATGTGGTGTTATAGGAGGATGATGAGGATTGGTTGGGAAGATAAAGTAACAAATGAAGCTGTACTAGAGTTAGTAGGGGAGAAGAGAAGTATCTGGAGAGTGTTACAGCGTAGGAGAGACAGATTAGTAGGGCATATTCTTAGGCATGGGGGGATTATGCAATTGATCATAGAAGGTAGAGTGGAGGGAAAGAGAGGGGTAGGTAGGCCTAGATTGGAGTATGTGAGTCAGATAGTTGAAGACGTTGAGATGAATAGCTATAGGGAGATGAAGGGATTAGCTCAGGATAGATCGGCATGGCGTGCTGTTTCCAACCAATCTTTAGGATTGCGGACTCTTTAACTAACTTATTTCGCATTTACTTGTATATTAATGATTAATATAATACTTTTTTACAACCTATAAAACTACTACAATTGTAATTTATCACAATTTATCATTACCATACTTCCGTAATTAAAGAAACACTTGATAAAAAATTCTTTCTATAATTATTCAGACTAATTGAAAGGAAACTAAGTTGATATTAGAACGGATTTATAAGATAATACTGATATGTAAAACCAGATTTTATTTTGTATAATATTAAATATTAAATGAATAATTTATGCATAATATTTAATAATGCATTGCGTGTTAAATTGGATTATTTACGTAAATATGATAATATTTTTGATGTCAGGCAATTGCGTGAAAAGTTTCCTGTCTTTTTTTACGCAAAAAAAAATGTATTTAGTGGAGGCTCCTCCAAAAATTTCGAAGAATCTTCAAAAACATAGGATTGGCACTAAAAAAATATTAAAAAATCTGATACTTTCCCACACTATTCCTCGATAATCCAATATTTATTTATATTTCGCATAGAACGATTAGCGTATTAAAAATGGAAAAAAAAAATTTTTTTTTAGGCGTGAGGCTACCGCACAAAGTTATTCTTAATCGCCTACATTGGCAATTTAAGACATTCCCATATAGTTCCACCGAAACAACTGGTGTGTTTAAGACAGCTTTAACTTTTGTGGACAGTGTGTCAGAAATTTGGGGCCCCTTGATTAATGGCCTCGCTATATTAGTAGTTCCAAAAGCAGTTACAGCCGATCCAGAAAGACTTGTTGGCGTACTTGATCGCTATAAGGTATATTTTCAGATGAAGAATTATTATTTTTTTGTATTATACCGTTTTTTTTAATAAAATCATTAACAATTGTATTAAAATTCACATTGAAAAGTGAATGAATATAATTATGAAAGTGTAAAAACCTCGAATAAAACAAGAAAATGTAACTTGTTAATAAGCTAAACTCGTCACGCCATTCATATTTTAATTATTTCCTTTTATCTCATTGCTTATAGATCGAACGACTTGTTCTTGTACCGTCACTTCTACGATCACTACTTTTGTATTTGGCACTCCGTGTAAGTAATACTTAACGAAAGTATATCAATATAATTATTAAAATAAATAGCGTATCAATTGATAAATAAATTGACAATAAATGATTTAAGTTAACGTTCTCTCGATATATTTTTTTGACACAAATATACAATTTAATAATTATCGTAATTTCACAGAAAGATAAAACTGCCTTAGCAAGTTTGAAAACTTGGATCTGTTCTGGTGAAACATTATCCGTATCTTTAGCTACCGATTTCCTGAACTACTTTCCGGAGAATGAATATAAATTGTGCAATTTCTATGGCAGCACCGAAATCATGGGTGATGTTACTTATCATGTAATGAGTAGCAAAAAACAAATGTTAAATCAACATAAAATACCAATAGGTAAGTCTTTTTTTTTCTAATTTCCCACTTATTTTGTAATTTAATTTATAGTTAGTTTATCGTGGATTGTAAAATTCCAAATATATTTTTAGTAAATAGTATGTAATAATAATAATAATAATTTATTGGTGTAAAAATTCTACAAAATAGATTACACAAGTCACATCAGTCTATTTACTATACTATATAGGGTATATTAAAATCAAAAATTAGTGTATAAAATTCATGTTCACTATAAAAAGCGTTCTCTATAAGAAGTTTCTTCACTTTATATTTAAATACACTTGTATCACAATTTTTTATTGCTAGCGGAAATTTAGACATTGTTTTTTTGATGAACGCTAAGATTTTTTTACGATATTTTATTGAAAATTTGAAAATTTAAGAAATTACCGTTCAAAGCCCTATCTTTAAGAACAGCCTCTAAACATAAACTTGTAAATAGTAAATATTTAGTGTAAGTTGTAATTAAACTACTATCGCGATTAAATTACAATGTTTCTATTTAATCTTTATTTTTTAGGTATGCCTATTGACAACACTATCCTATATCTCTTAGACGCCGATGGAAGACCTGTTAAAGTAGGTGAGGGCGGCGAATTGTTCGTGGCCGGTTTGAATTTAGCTGCCGGTTACGTTGCCGGCCGTGATCCCGACCGTTTTATAGAAAGCCCATTTGCCGTTGATCCGCAATACGCGCGATTATTCAAAACTGGCGATTTTGCCAAAGTTGTTAAAGGGGCCCTTGTGTTCGAGGGACGTACAGACTCACAAGTAAGTTATGTTTCTCTTTGCACACTTTTTTTTATGAGAGTTACGATTTTTTTCTATATTTTATTGAAAATTTAAAAATATAAGAAATATACCGCTCAAAAGCCCCATCCTTTAGGAACATTCTTTAAAAATATTGTACAAAAATAATCAAAATTGTGAAAATGCTAGACACGTTGCCGAACCCCTGCCGTTTCGATTGCAAGGGTTTACTAGCGTTAGCCCAACTATTTAACGAAAGCAAATTAAATTACGCAATTTTTTTGCTGATTGTAGACAGGGTGTCTACCTATGGAATGGTCAAACTTTTTTTCATTGTTTTTATTAGCTTCCTCGATAAAACAACGTTTGGAAAATCGTCTTTTTTTCATAAAAGTTGTGATTTTATTCGATGGCCTTAACATTTATATAATGTAGTTTTATAATTTAATTAAAAAATAGATATGTTGAAAACAATTGAGGATATATCTATCTTATAAAAAATAATAGCAGGATTTTTAACAGGTATTAAATTGTATACAGGAAGTAATGACTAGGGATTATAATATAAAAATAAATATACGTAAAACGAAAGAGATGTAGTTGTCAAAAAAGGCAAAATAAAAATGTTACGATAGATTTTTGTTATTTAATAGAGTACAAAGGCCCGATACAGTTAAACTGGATATAAAATGTAGATTAGACGATGTAAAAGAGTATTCATTCAAAAGGAGCGAATGTTAAGATCTAATATTCAATTAAGAATTAGGAAAACTATTTTAGAATTTAAATTTACATTATATCTATCGGATTTAATTGCTAAAATATATTTTTTTAATTTGATTCTTTGCATCGTGTTAGGTGAAGATTCGCGGCTATCGAGTAGACCTCACCGAGGTAGAACGAGCTCTAGGTGGAATCTCGGGCGTAGATAAAGCAGTGGTGCTATGTTATCGCCCGGGTGAGCCGAATCAACAACTTCTTGCTTTTGTAACAACACTTTCTAGCGAACTCGCTATTGGTGAGGGCGAAATCGAACAGAAGTTGCGCTATAAACTTAGCGCCTATATGTTACCACAAGTTATTCTGCTCGAGACTATTCCTCTTCTTGTAAATGGGAAAGTAGATAGACAAACATTGTTGAAAGAATACGAATATACTAACAATAATAATGGTAAGTTAATTGCAATTAATTTAAAACGTACTTCTTTATGAATTAGCAAAAGGTAAGTGATCGGGGATTCCCATTTATGTAACACGAATAAGAGGTTTTATGATTTTGGAAATTTAAAAAGAAAATACCGTATACCCACCATTTTTTTTAGAAAAAGAGCACTGTATATACTTATATATTCTGAAGTCAGTAAAAAGATAAAATATATCTATATTTTCTAGATGAATCAACATTCCAATCTGACATTGATTATAAAGGTGTCCAAAATCATCAAATGAGTGCAGCGAAAGTTCTTTTCGAAACAATTGCTTCCGTTTTACAACGGCCCGCTCGTACAGCCATCTGCTCAGATGCAAATTTCTACGAAATTGGCGGCAATTCGTTAAATTCAATTTACACTATTACAAGTTTAAACGAACGAGGATATTACATAAGTGCGTTTCCGTATCTTGAAAATAAACTAAGGAAATAATATGATTTTTTAATTCATGTTTTAGGCATTGGTGATTTCATTGCTGCGGTCAATTTAAAAGAGGTTCTCGACAGAATGAAGCCTTCAGATGCGAACGAAAGCAATTTTAATAATATTACAACAGATCCAGTAATATTTACTTCCGAATTATTAAAAGACGAATATAAAGAGGATGTTATATGGTACATATATTATTATTTCTTTATTTGTATGAATTTTTACTAATGATTTTATATTTTCTCTTGTTCATTTTTATTACTATTCTTTCGTCCATATTATTTCTTCTTTTTTAGTATGATCACGTCTAGCTTTTACCAAAAAGCAGATTTGGAACAATGGTTAATGCCAGATATATCTGAATCAGATTATACCGAATTACTAGACGCTATTTGGGAACCTCTAGTTGAAAAACGGCTAAGTTTTGTATGTCGTAATAAAGCGGGTAAAGTCGTGGGAGTTGCGTTAAATTTTGACGCTAGGGACGAACCGGAAGTGGAAATACACTCGAAACTTGTTATCGTTTTTGAGTATTTGGAAAGCATCGAAGGACCCGTTCGGTAAGGCTTATGACCGAATACAAGTACATTATACGAATGCAATTTAAGATACTTGAACGCCAAATGTTGTTTAAAGATTGGGGGCACAGGGGCATAGAATACGACAATAATGTAGCATATTTGAAAAAAAAAAGTTCTCTTTTAGAAATTAGAAGATGAATTACATTTTCTTAGACATTTATGGATCACATAGCATGTTATTGATTTATGTAATAAATAAATTTTAAATCGTTCACATCTATTTTTAGAGATAATATACTACCACCTGGTAAAAATGTTGCTCTGCATTCTTTCATGATGGGTACTCATGATACGTTAGCAGCTAAAGACAATGTCGCTATCATGAAATTTATGGAAGATGAAGTATTAGAATTAGCAAAAGAGCGAAAATTTGTTGGTATATTTACAACAAATACAAGTCCGCTAACGCAGGTAACTATTTCATAAAATCCGAACTAATAAAAAAAGGTCGAATTATGTATTTTATTTGTAGCAATTGGGAAGTGATGTGTATGGTTATAAGACCCTGTGCGACAGTCAAGTGAATACATTTATATTTTCCGATAATACAAAACCCTTTGAAACGGCTCCAGACTCGCAACATTCCTTAGTGCAATGGAAACTGATTTAAATTACTTGTAACTATCATATGATCTTACTTTCTTTTGTTCTTAGCAGTTTATCAAATACTCATTTTAGTCATCAAAAATGAATATTTATATAGAGCTAGAAGTGATATTTATTGTAGTTTCAGAATTTGCATTTTTATGTAATTGTAGCTTCTTAAGTTAATTGTAAGATCGTGCTCATGGTGAAATGTGTTTATGAATTAAACGTTAACATAATATATTTCACCATATTTATTAGTATAAAATATTCTTATAAATAATTTAAGAAAATTTCGATGCAGTACATATGGTTTCTGCAACATTCTGAAAAAGCAACTACAAATTCTTTATTTTTTTATTTTTAACAATATTCTCCCTTCCATTAACTTGGTCCTAACCTGATCTAATATATACGCATGTGGTAAATATCAACTACCTTCTTATTATGCTTAACCGGCTTACTACATTTTGCATTAATTTTATAGATTTGGTATTATTAATACAGAACTATTATTTTGCTTTTTCCAGATTCGCAAACTATAATAATTGCCTCGCGAAGGTTTTTAATGGTTTCAAAATGTATGCGGCAGCATAGGTAAGTTGATTATATACTTCTGTTTATTTCAGATTACATAAAATATCAACTGCAAGTTTCTCAAAAAATAATCATGATGAATAGTCTCTTTATATAAATTAAAGTTGATGGTTAAAATTTTTTAAATTCATTTTAAAAGTCTCGTAAGATTTAATCAAATTTCGATGTACATTAAAATATAATCACATAATGTTTAGAATTTTAAAAGAAACGGGTATAGATTATAAGGATAGGAGAATAATTTTTAATTTATATAAACACCAAACTGCCTTAGTTAGAATTGAGGGGGAAGAAGAGGTAGCAAAAATAGGGAAGGGAGTTCGGCAGGGATGTACACTCTCACCGTTATTATTTAATCTATATATAGAAGATGCAATAAACAAAGTAAAAGAAGAGTATAGTGTAGGTGTGAATGTACAGGGAGAGAACATATATATGCTGAGATTCGCCGACGATATAGCTATATTGGAAGAAAGCGAAAAGAATTTAGAAAGGGTATTGAATGGTATGCAGGCAGTATTGACTAGGGATTTTAACATGAAAATAAATATAGGTAAAACTAAAGTGATGAGGTGTGACAAAAAGGAATGCAGTAGAAAAATGAGGATCTCAATAGGAGATAATAGAATCGAAGAAGTGTCAGATTTTTGTTATTTAGGCAGTAGAATCACAAAAGATAATCGAAGCAAGGTAGATATAAAGTGTAGGATAGCACAGGGTAGGAAGGCATTCGTAGAAAAAGAACAGATTTTAAGATCAAATATTGACTTGGGTATTAGAAAAAGATTACTGAAGGTATATGTTTGGAGTGTAGCACTGTACGGGTGTGAGGCGTGGACTATAGGAAAGAAAGAGAAGCGTAGATTAGAAGCACTTGAAATGTGGTGTTATAGGAGGATGATGAGGATTGGTTGGGAAGATAAAGTAACAAATGAAGCTGTACTAGAGTTAGTAGGGGAGAAGAGAAGTATTTAGAGAGTGTTACAGCGTAGGAGAGACAGATTAGTAGGGCATATTCTTAGGCATGGGAGGATTATGCAATTGATCATAGAAGGTAGAGTGGAGGGAGAGAGAGGGGTAGGTAGGCCTAGATTGGAGTATGTGAGTCAGATAGTTGAAGACGTTGAGATGAATAGCTATAGGGAGATGAAGGGATTTGCTCAGGATAGATCGGCATGGCGTGCTGTTTCCAACCAATCTTTAGGATTGCGGACTCTTTAACTAATTGAAATATTGTTTATTCCAATTCTTTTTTAAATAAATGTAAATAACTTTCAATTTTCATTACACTATTGTTCCAAGTTCTTAGCTCAGACTGATTTAATATATTAATAAAAGCTAATGCAGGCGAAAATCCGATTTCGATTTGATCAATTAGTATGTTCATGACAATAATTGTTTTCAAACAAACTATGCATATATTCTTCATGGGAGTATTTGGACATATCTGTTCAATTGAAATAATACAAATAATAGGCAATTATTGGTGATCATGTATATTAAAATCATACTTGAAACTTACTTGAAATTTATGAATAATACGTTTGTGTAAATAGCGAAAAGAATGTTTCCCCGGGTTAAAATGTTTGATATCTCGATATGAAAATGTTTCATGCGCTGGTAGACCATACGCCAATATTACAATTTGGTGATAATATTCAGAACAATATTTTTCAATAATTCGTCTCAACGGTTCATTACTAATTTGTGATGATAATATATCAATTAACAATTCTTCGTCAGGTTCATAACAAAAGCGACATAGCAATTTGAGACTACGCGAAGTAATAGTAACCCTTTCCTTTGGATTGGATGGTGTCTCTTTCCAAAAGCCAAATATTTGTAATAGGTATAGAAAACTTGTTTTCAAATTTGATAACCAGTTTGACTTGTTTATATTAAAAAATACGCCTGTATCTATATGGTTTACATTGTCCGATATTAAGGAGCAATTTTTATGATTTCTTTCGATGGAATTAGTTATACGTGGATTTTCCCTTGTGATTGATTTGATAAAACTCTTGGGATTATTTAAAACATTTCCGATTTCCTGTATTTCCGCTTCCGATGATCGCATTCGATTAAGAAACGAATCGAATTCGACAATTATTTTAGCGCAATCTTTACATATGCCTGTCATAAATTCAATATCATCGCAAATCCAAAAACCGACATTCATAATTGTTTTTATGTTCTTCAACTTTATTATCAAATGCATTTCCGGTTACTACTAACAATTCTTGTTGAATAATATCGTGTTTATTTCCTTTTCCAATATCTGTCCAGTGTGTTTCAAATTTTGTGATCGGAAAAAAATTCATATCAGCAATGAATGTTGTATCTCCAATACGAGAATGATGAATATTGATAAAGTATTCTCTATTAGTTTGGAAATTAAAACAAAATCGGCAAATAGATTTGTGCTTTTCTTTGGAAATCATTTCTTTTATTTTTTAATACGTTGCCTTCGTTGTAAATACTTAAAAGACGTACTGTACTGAAATTTGTATATTAAATAAAGATATTTTTGTTAACAACTTGAACTGGTATGATAAAAGCAATTATCCGAAAACTTGAAGCAATCAATTTATTTTTAACTGTAGATAGCTTAAGAAATCATGAGAAATTTTTAATCAAATATTGATCCTTACTCTGTAAATGGGCAGGAATTTCAAGATAACAAGTTTCTATTGCAAAATAACTATTTAATTTTCAATATTCATTCTTTTCACATTATATTTGCACAAATGTAAAATTCTTTAATATAGCTAATAAAACCTCTGATTATTAAAACGACTAAAAACAAAAACATACTGTAATTCTATATCGATCAGAAATTGCAACAAAATAACTATTCTAAATATAATGAGCTAAGTGTATTAAAAGAAATTTCTAAAACTTCCAATAAAAATGCAAAATAATATAATGTAAACGAAAATAATTTTTATAATTGAAACCGACATTTATGATTCTTTGTACAATTTTCTTATTATATAACAATTGTTTGGCACTTACACTAAATAATAAAAACCTACGAAAAGCATTATACTCGTAAAATAATATAATATTGTGAATTTGTATGAATACTTTCGGGAAAGACAAGTGGGTCTATAAATCCATATGAATTATACAAATATTACAGATTTTAACATACTATAATGTATTATAACGCAATATAAATAAACGCGAATATATTATTAAATGTGGGACTATAAATATATTACAAATTCAAAGCGAATCTCGCAAAGATAGTAATGTTTATTACTGACTGTAATAAACACTACTATCGGTAATAATAATAAAATGTAATTAAAACTATATTACAAGCTGTATTTAATAATGAGATTTTTTAAATATATTCTTAACTTTATATCATTAGAGAAATTTCGCGCAGCACAACGTTTAAAATATCCATTATATTAAATTTAGAAATTTTAAGGGTCAATTTCCATAAATTGAAATACGTTGCTGTATATCCCTAATACATTACGAATTTGTACAACTTACTTATATATTTTTAATCTGTCAAACTACACTATATCTCGAACTTAAATAGATCGTAGCAAATACAAAGAATTAAAAGTTTTCGGATTAAAAATATATCATATAATAAATTGCTTACTTTCCTAGGAAGCGTGTTGTATTAAATAATTCAGAGATAAATTTATATAAAAAGCAATAGAGAAAATCATTTATGTAAATACTGGATTTCTTTAATTTAGCAAGTATATAAATTAGAAAGAATAATTTTCCTCGATTTAATTAAATGTATTAAAGCTAATAATTTATTGTACTAACTTCTATACACATCATATATACAGCCTTACTATATTTTTACCCTTTCCGAACGTACCCACTTTATATTAGGCCTAAATTAATTCTATACATCTTTCCGTGTAATTCCCATTCGTGTAAAAATCTAATTTCTGTGCTTATTACATGTAAAATTACAGCTATTAAGGTAATTCGTATGTTTAGTACTTTGAATAGTCGTTTTATAGATTATTTTCGGGTTTATTCAATATAGGAAATTGGAAATCATTTGATCCCATTGTATATATTTATTTTTAATCGACACTAGCAATACATTTTCCTATCTATCTTCAAATATTTCAGACATGTTTGAAACTAAAATTTACGTTGTTTAAACTGAATGAAATAAATTCAAAATCTATTGTCACCCACGATGTAACAGAACTTATTTTGCGGTTTATTTTAAGATCTTAAAAAGTGTCGGTATGCGACACGATCGTGAATACAAATGTCTTTTATTATTTCGGCTCATTTTTACACTTTTTCTTTGTTTCAGTGACTATCATACCAGTCCGGCGGCTTGTTGCGCACTACCGGCCGTTAGTTGGTCTATACTAGGCTCCATATGTCTGTACTTCTTGATACGCTTCCATTCGCCGTTATTGTAGTTCATCTGGAAGTGTGTCTCCACCAACATCGATACAAAGGTATTGTCTGTCTGCATGACATTCTCTTGATCTTCGGATAACTTTATTGTAACGATATTGCCCAAATGCGGACATGGGTTATCCCGCGAGCCCGCCATAAAGCCAAGAATGAGAGCCTTTTCTGGCCGCGTTACTTTATTTGCGGTACGGAACATTTCTTGCGCCTCGATCATTTGATCACGCTGCAAGTAGATAATTTATTGATGTTATACATATACATGTTTACACCGGTCAGAATCGATCAAATAAAAACACAAATTATGTAAGCAGTACAATACTTGGTGACAACTAACATTAAAACAGTAAGACATATAAAAAGGAATAAAAAATATATTTTATATATTATTTATATATATATTTATATATTATATATTTACATATTTACCGGTATATCATGACGTTTTATTTCTAAAAATTCATCTAATGAATAAAAGGCGTGACGACATAAGTATTTTTAACAGTATTTTAAAAATATGTAATGCTTAAGTTTTAGTATATTTATTATATAAGGTGAATTGCATTTTGATATTTGATAGGAAGATTAATTTGCTCATTTCACGATTTTACTACAAATTAATGACAATATTTCGTCAACTCACCGTTAATGCTAATCCCCTTCGTTGCAGAGCGGCGGCCGGTTGAGGTTGTAGTCGGATCTGTGTAACTTGTTGCACAGGCCGTGTAACGACAATCGGATTCTGTGAGGTGGCCGTCAATACTTGACCAACGGCCGCGCCACTTGTCGCCAGTAATGGCGGCACAGGTCGAACAACTGTAGTTGTACCGGCCATTGAAACGGGTATTTGGCGGATAATAGTAGCTGTAGTACCGGCTGGTGTTGTCCCTGTTGCCTTTCCACTGTAAATTTCAGACGTTTCAGATAGTTCGTCCATATGAGTAACAACTAATTAGGTTATAGATTTTGCCGTTATATTGTGATATTCCATATTAGGCAAGAGAAATAAAACTACATTGTTTTATATCACAGTTAAAAACGAGGATTTATTCGACTATAGTTTTAAAGAGTATAAAATTTAATTAGGAATTCTGTCTATTTATGGTACCGCTATGGTATAAATTATAGCTTGTTTTAATGGCACTACTAGACAATTAGATTCCTCTTTATCATTTTTGAACCAACAACATGATAATATTAAATTCACTTTAGAAACGGGTACAGACCTCAATGCGGCCAGACCGCCCGCCATGGCCAACTGTTGTTTGGTTGCCGTTAGCACAGTTCCAGTTGGCATCGCAACCAACTTAGCACCAGCCGCCACAGCGGCCGCAGCGGTCGCTGCAGGCACTGTAATGGCAGATACAATGTTGGCCTGCTGGTGCAGCAACTGCTGCGCAGCGGCTTTGGATGTGATAATGGTAAGGGGTGTGGGGGTGGTTGAGGTGGTGTGATTGTTGTGGATTGGAGTGGTTTTGATGAAGGTGGGAGTGGGTGTTGTGACGGTAAGGGTGGTTGCTGCTGCCGCCACAGGGATGGCGGCGGTTGTTGCAGCCGTAATGGCTGGTGTTGATGCAGTGGATGTTACTGCAATTGGTGTTGCTGATGGTGTTGGTGGTGAGACGAGTGTGGCAGATACTGTCAGTGCGTAGATATGGTTTGAGTTGTCTTGTAATAAATGTGCTGGTTTGGTATGGGATAACGGTGTTTTTGTGAAAGTGATAGATGGAACGAGTATGAAATGAAGCAACTCAATCAATTTTAAAGATATTTGATATACTTAATTTCAATGAAATTAAAATACATAAAAAATATTATTTTTATTTCGGTCTTATTACATTTCAAGCATACCTTGATTCGTTTTGATTATATCGAATAAAATTGTGGTTGTATAAAAATTGTAGATTTTCATTTCGTACGATATAAAAACGAAACAATTTTTTCTCTTACCCGTGGATGGTATAGTGGGTTGAGGTGTTGCCGGGGCATATGTGGGCGCCGTTAATCCCAAAGCATAATCCGGCGTAATACCACCAGTACCAGTAGGCGAATTATGCGCTCCTACCGTGCCTTCTTTTTTCACGTTAGAGGTTATTGTAGCTGTTGCCGCAGCTGTCGCCGCTGCTACAGCCGCCGATGCGGCAACCGCCGCAGCAGCATCCTCCATCTCCTGCATCTTCTTTCGCTTCTTAGCCGCGTATCCAAGGGGCTGATCTGCGATATCGAGGAGTTTCACGCCACCTTCTTTACGACCTGCCGGTGGTCGAGCGAGGGCCGCCGGTGGTCTGGTTAGCGACGAGTTGTTTAGTGCGCCAGAACGAAATCCTCCGCTAGGTACACGACTTGGGATACCTTCGATAAGGAATAGAAACATTTCATTTGGCTTAAATTAATTAAAATGGATGTACCTTTTAAAGGTGTTGTATCCGTCATTTTCCTCGGCATTCCCCTTGAACGAACGGGTATGACGGGTGCGGAAGCCTTCTTTAGATTAGACGCAGCATCATTTGATTTTTGCAACAAGTCCGCGCGTAAAATAGCAGATTTCGGTTTCTTTCTTAGCGTGAAGTGTTTTGTGGGGGCTGGCTGCTGGCCGACAACGGAAATAAGCGCAATTTTGTTTAAATAATGACATTCCATAGGTAACATAACATGTTCTGCTTGTTTCTTTACAAGTCGTTTCAAATCGTTCACCAAATCCGTAAATATCGGTCTCACATCATCCAAATCCGATATTTCTGTATTCAAAGAACCTGTTGCTGGGAATGTCTTTAATGCTTCCGCTAACATAGAAACCCATAATTCTGAATCACTAACAGCAACATCGATAATTTGTTCCAATTCTATTCTCCACTAAAAAAAAAACATTGATTTATTTTCGTAATGTTTGATGTTGTAGAATTTCTTCGGCAATATTGCGTGACCCACATCATATCATATTGTAAACATTACCTCTTCGATATTTCTGCGCGGGATATGGAAGAAACTGAGCAGCAGTTTTAATTTAACTTGCGTTTGAAGGTCGGGAAAGCAATCTTTAATATTACGTAGAACTTCCGCGTTTAGTTGGGAACAAATTGAACCCCCAGTCCATGAATCATTCGATGTCCCGAGCTTATTATGAAGCCACAGAGAAGTATCGCTATCGCGAACATTCGCCATTTTTTCAACACTATCAACACAATACGATAACAACTCAACAACTAATCAACAAACAATTTTTGACATCGCGACTCGTGGTAGTTGATAATTGACAATTGACATATACTTTCGACACCTGACTTAGTTGCTGGGTCATTGCCTGGATTTTAAAAGAATTAAATGATATTAACTTAAAATATTTCTAATTATGAATTAATAGTATTGTATTTAGTTATATTTTATTTTTCATGTAAGAATAATTCAAATGAAAAATTACATTTGGTATATTACATTTTACTCGTGTATATTTGGTTGTCTAT
Organism: Leptodirus hochenwartii; assembly: GCA_947310635.1. Lineage (NCBI taxonomy): Eukaryota > Metazoa > Arthropoda > Insecta > Coleoptera > Leiodidae > Leptodirus > Leptodirus hochenwartii. The sequence continues at coordinate 50,167,612 of OX371176.1, forward strand.
TACAGCCATTATTATGAATGGAAAATGTGCGTAGACGTATATGACAGAAACAGAACCCCTGTGATTTGTAGGAATCATAACACTTATCAAACGATTTATTAACAATCTTTAAATGTATTAAAACACTTTAAGGGTGAATTTTACGTTATTCACGTAGAAGTAAGTTGTCTTAATAATTAAGTACAAGTTATTCACTTATTCACCCGTATTTAATTACGGTTAATATTCGCTAGCTTTTCACTAAATTGATTTTACAATTATAAATTTTTATACATTTCGTAATTGTAGGCGATTAAAAATGTCGATGCACAATGTTCAAGATTGAATCATATATCACGCCGATCTTGCTGAGCTATGTCGACAAGTACATTAAAAATTTTAGGCCAGAGGACTCGCAGGTAATACCTATTATATCTTACCCTGTTTTACTATATATATATATATATGTACGGTGACATATCTTGTAGGTGTCCTTATGGGGTGGAGACGTGTCATTCCATAATTTGGACTTACGATTGGAAGTGTTGGAGGAGGAGTTGCAGCTACCATTCTGTTTTGTTTCCGGTCACATACATGAACTTTTAATACATGTACCATGGACCAAACTTGCATCCGAACCGATTACTATTACTATAAATACTATAGGTACATATTTCTGTATATTAAGAACTATATATCTGTACCTTGGAACAAAAAGGGCCAATGTCCGAATTATGGAGCCAATGTGCATGAAAACAAAATATAATTTTAAAAACAAAAAATATTTTACACTGTTAATTCACCAAATAACATGAATAATTAAAACAATTTTATTAAAATTGTTATATAATTTTTAATTATATAAATTCGCATGAAAATGCGAAAACGATAATGTTTAAAAATTTAAAAACCCATTTTCCGACATATTATAATATTGGACATTGGCTATTTTTGTATCAAGGTACAGATATTAGGCTAGGGCAAGTGTCGTTCATTTAGGTGAATTATTCAGTATTCACATAAATGAATAATTCACGAACGATTATTCATTATTCACATACATGGATAACATTAAGCTACGAGTATTAACTCTAAGAATATTATATTTGGACATAAATTTTGCAACGATCCAGCTTTAACTGACAGTAATTTCGAACATTATATGCGCTTAGCTTTGGATAACCCACTATCTTTGAAATACGTCAAAATTTGGCTAGTTCGTTTCGGCATTTGGTAGTAATAATTTCACCACAAAGCAAATATTTTATTTTTTAATTTTAAAAGAAACGGGTATAGATTATAAGGATAGGAGAATAATTTTTAATTTATATAACCACCAAACTGCCTTAGTTAGAATTGAGGGGGAAGAAGAGGTAGCAAAAATAGGGAAAGGAGTTCGGCAGGGATGTACACTCTCACCGTCATTATTTAATCTATATATAGAAGATGCAATAAACAAAGTAAAAGAAGAGTATAGTGTAGGTGTGAATGTACAGGGAGAGAAAATATATATGCTGAGATTCGCCGACGATATAGCTATATTGGAAGAAAGCGAAAAGAATTTAGAAAGGGTATTGAATGGTATGCAGGCAGTATTGACTAGGGATTTTAACATGAAAATAAATATAGGTAAAACTAAAGTGATGAGGTGTGACAAAAAGGAATGCAGCAGAAAAATGAGGATCACAATAGGAGATAATAGAATCGAAGAAGTGTCAGATTTTTGTTATTTAGGCAGTAGAATCACAAAAGATAATCGAAGCAAGGTAGATATAAAGTGTAGGATAGCACAGGGTAGGAAGGCATTCGTAGAAAAAGAACAGATTTTAAGATCAAATATTGACTTGGGTATTAGAAAAAGATTACTGAAGGTATATGTTTGGAGTGTAGCACTGTACGGGTGTGAGGCGTGGACTATAGGAAAGGAAGAGAAGCGTAGATTAGAAGCACTTGAAATGTGGTGTTATAGGAGGATGATGAGGATTGGTTGGGAAGATAAAGTAACAAATGAAGCTGTACTAGAGTTAGTAGGGGAGAAGAGAAGTATTTGGAGAGTGTTACAGCGTAGGAGAGACAGATTAGTAGGGCATATTCTTAGGAATGGGGGGATTATGCAATTGATCATAGAAGGTAGAGTGGAGGGAAAGAGAGGTGTAGGTAGGCCTACATTGGAGTATGTGAGTCAGATAGTTGAAGACGTTGAGATGAATAGCTATAGGGAGATGAAGGGATTAGCTCAGGATAGATCGGCATGGCGTGCTGTTTCCAACCAATCTTTAGGATTGCGGACTCTTTAACTAACTAACTCGGATGTAAAATAGAATTTCTAAAGTCATGCAAATTATAATTAATATTTATATACTTACGTTAATTCATATTTAAAATATATATTGAACAAGAAAATGTTTATGTGTATTCTAGACTAGACAGTTAGACTAAATGAAACCGCTAGATTAAATAAGATTTTAAATACTTATATTCGCAGAAAAGTGTTAACGCCTCCGATTATTTTACTATTATCTTATGCTTGATATGCTTGATATCTTATGCTTGATATGCTATATATATATGTACATAATATTTTAGAATGCATTTTAAAATTACGAGGTCCTGAAGAGGCTACCCGGTTAAGCCCAGATGCTACTAAATTGGCTCAAATGGCCCAGGAAAAGGCTAGAAAGGCTCAAAAACGGTACGCATTATATATATTTTTATTTCATTTAGATGTTTCAACTCGCTCTTTACAGGAACGAATTAGAAGCACCGCCAGGATACGTCCAATCCCTCATTAATAAAATCGTTGGAAATATTCGCATTTATTGTAACAATCTAATTTTAAAATATGTCGAGGAAGACATTGTATTGTCGATGAATGTGAAACTATTGACATTTCAATCGGCAGATTCTAAATGGAAAGCGGCTTTTACAGGTGTGTTAATAAAACAACTGGGTAATACGCGTTTATATAATAAAAATTCGCAATTGCGACATGATTTAAATTGAATCGTGCGTCGAATGAAACTTTGGCAACTGGTTGGGTTTGATTTACTATGAATTTACTATGAATTTACCACAAGGTATCACTTGATTCAGTCTATTATTTTCGTAGATGTTGGGCAGGGGTATGTGACACAGCATAAAATTATAAATGTACTTGATTTGACGGTATGTTTGGACAAAAGAAATGCATCGGGCAAGATCGATGTATATCAAGAGCCGATGCTATATCGTTGTTCAATGGTTGTTCACTTTTTAAGATGTTATCATTCCGCAACTGCGAAGAAAGCATCGACAATAAGAGTTGATCTTTATTGTAAACAGTATGGAATATTATATTGTTACAATGATGCCGATTTTTTAATTTTTTTATATTATTAGGATGGAGTTTAGTATGACCGAGCAACAAATACCGATGCTTATTCGGTTGATATATTTGATGCTCGCTTTACAACGAAGAGAATTAATAATGAAACCTGTCGATAAAATTGCCGTTACCACTGATAATATTGGAAGTAAAGGTAAGAACATTTACCCGATTTTTCGTAAAACTTTCAAACTGCACAAGCCTACCATATATTTATTATTCGGTTAAAAATATTACCATATACAGTCAAGTCTCTCTTTATGCGGTAGATACGTTCCACAGAAAACCGCATATAAAAAAATCACAAAAAAGACTAATTTACATTGAAAAATTAGGGATACGTTCCATAATTTTCTAAAACTGCATAAAACTAAAGCAATGAGTTAAAATAAAACCTAAAATCGCATAAAAAATTGTACAAAAATTCAGGAAAATATGGATGCCTAAAAATATCTTCCAAAATATGAAAGAAATTGATATAAAACTTAAAATTAGTTTGCTTTAAAACCTTATTCATTTAATTTGATTGAAAAGTAACAATTATTCGGCACCGTTTTGGAACTGGTTCGAAATCACTTTTATCACTAGAAGAAATAGTCCGCGCATCAGCTCTGCATGGTAAAGACAATAGTTCTTCACAAACAGAATTAGCGTCAATTTCATTCTCGTTCTGTGTTGATTTTTTTTCTCTAACAATGTGATTAAACTTTCGATGATGATTTTACTCATTTTTTATACAGCTCGCGATACCCAGACATACAGTTCTTTAACTCACGTTGGAATTTAAAGGATCGTTCAGAATTTGTGCCATTAACAACAAAATGATTTTCCAATTTATTGCAAAGTTGAAGACCTTCTCGAAATATATTTGGTTTACGGTTAATAACGTAAACGTATTAAAAACATAAAAAACATAACGTGCAATGTGTATGTATATACAATAGGGAAACACCTAATTTTCAAGAAATGTGCACCGCGTAACTTCAAAACCGCATTAAAAAGATGCGCATAAAAAGAAACTTGACTGTAATATACTTTCACTTCCTTATTAAAACACTCGTATTCCTATTTATGTAAGCATTTATCTTTTCCTTCATTTATCTGAAGCATACATCCCATTTTCCTATTCCAATGTACATTTCTTAAACCCATTATATAATAAGATGTTGCGGCGCGTGTTAAAGCACAATCTGACGATGGAGAGACGAATACATGGGCGGGATGGGCTTGGTCTTTTGTTCCGGCTGTTGGCGTCAAAGACGATGAATGGAATAAACAGCGTGAATTAATCGATTCTGGACATACGTTGCAAGTTGGATTCTATGTTGATGATGCTTCATTAACGTTTAAAGTAAGTACTTCAATGTACTACTCAAAAGACTAGAAAGTTGTTTGACGCGAGAGCTTATTTGCTGCTACCATTTAGAGAATTTCTTTTGTACAAATTTCCCCAAATTAACGTACATATATGTTGCGCTATTATTAGGGTTTGTCGGTTTAAAAAAAACGTTTTTTTACTAAATATGTAAAATTCGAAAACCGGTTTGTTTAAACGTTAAAAACGCGTTCTACTATCAGTCCAAAAAAAAGAAATTACCGATCCGCGCTCTATACACAGTTTGCGAAAAAGGTAATTTTAGGTGTCCCGAGAACAATTGTCTTTTACTTGTTAATTTTTGATTAATTTGGAATATATTTTATGTTATTTTCATATTTTTGTACAATCAAAAAAATATATACATATTTTGAAATAAGTATAATAATTTTATAACTTTATAACTATATTTTTTGTAAATATTCGAAAACCGGTTTTAAGCGTTTTTTTTTTTGAAATGCTAGAATTTGAATACCTGTTTTTCAAAAGTCGGTTTTTGTATAAATCCTAGCTATTGAATAGAATAGAATAGAATAGAATAGAATAGAATAGAATAGAATAGAATAGAATAGAATAGAATAGAATAGAATAGAATAGAATAGAATAGAATAGAATAGAATAGAATAGAATAGAATAGAATAGAATAGAATAGAATAGAATAGAATAGAATAGAATAGAATAGAATAGAATAGAATAGAATAGAATAGAATAGAATAGAATAGAATAGAATAGAATAGAATAGAATAGAATAGAATAGAATAGAATAGAATAGAATAGAATAGAATAGAATAATTACCACTACTGTGTTAAATAATAGTATAGAATATCACCCAAATACCGTAACTTAAAGCATTAAGTAGCTAGATGCGCTTTTCGAAGGCTATGCCCCCATCTTCAGTAGCACAAGATAAAAAAAATAAAATACCTCTGTCACAATAAATAGTGACACAGATAATTCCTACATTTTATTTTTGCATACATTATACATTTCAATATATATAAGTATGACAGGGTAAGTATTTTTAAGTGTTTGTTTATATTGCCTATTCAAGGTTTCTGAATCGAGTAACGAACGTTATTCAGGATACTATTCGCAAAGAAAACTTAAGTACTATCCATTATTATCCCTTAAACTACAAGGAATTTTTACGGACTGTATTATTCACGGAAAGTGTTGGATACAAGCGAGTGCTGGTATAAGTGAAGCGCTTCTAGTTCCTTTGGGATGCTGTAGCTGCTCTCAAAATGACGTTGAAGACAATAACGCCACCATTAAATATATTAAAGTAAGCTTAAAACGTAATCTGTTAACTAGAACTAGTTTCACCGGCGCAGTAATTTTTTTTTGCTCGTGATTTTTAGGCAGGTTCCAGTTCTCAACTACATAAAAGCGATTCATTATTTGATGCTGAAGCCACTGAAAATAATGGAAATATTAGGCATTACAATATATGTTGGGACCATCATTTGGATACGACATCTGAAGCTGTGTTATTAGAACGAACGCCGGCAATTGCAATTGATTATGTTTACCAATTGATTGTACCAGATGATGTGACCAGCGAACAATTATCCGAATGGGGAAGCGACTTGGAATATAGGTAAAAAAATCTAATGAAATAATTATAATTTTTGTAAACCCACCTTTAACAAGTCACTCTAATATTGAAACGCGATTAAAAGTGTTGGTTAATAAAAAAGTGCAATTGACTAAAAATGATTACGAATACCATTTTCACTATACAATAGACCAAATTTAAATTAAAATACAATGTTTTATATCACAGTTAAAAAACGAGAATTTATTCGACTATAGTTTTATAGACTATAAAATTTAAATGTGAATTCTGTCTATTTATGGTACCGCTATGTGGATGACATTTTAGCTTGTTTTAATGGCACTACTAGCCAATTAGATTCCTTTTTATCATTTTTGAACCAAGAACATGATAATTCACTTCAGAAACTGAAATCGATAACTATAAATTTAAAAAATTATCACTACGGTGTTAAATTATAGTATAGAATATCACCCAAATATCGTAACCAACATTAAGTAGCTAGATGTACATTTCAACGGCTATGCCCCCATCTTCAGTAGCACAAGATAAAACTAAATAAAATACCTCTGTCACGAATCGTGATTGATATACTATTAAATAAATAAGTCAACATGACAGAAGTACTTCAAAAATGGCATATAATATGACCTATAATATAATATATAAGATTAATTGTCCAGATTGCAATGCAATATATATTGGCCAACAGGTCGGTAGCTTTAAAAATTTAATGAACATGTTAATAGTTTTTAATAAAAAAAACTAATTCGAACTTTGCTAACCCTATTTTAGAATCTCACCATAAATTTCCTAGTGTAGATAATTTAACAATTTTACGTTTGTTCAAAGAGTCGTAAATTAAATTTGCTTGAATCACTAGAAATTCATAAACACCGTAATAACCCTAATTATACATTACTCAATGACCAGTTAGGCCCAATCTCTTCCCCCAATATTCGATATTACCTGTAGGTAGATTGTTTATATATAAATAAGTTTTCTGTAATTCGTTTTTCATTTCTAGATAATCCTTAATAAGCGAAACTATAGTCGAATAAATCCTCGATTTGAACTGTGATCATATTGTACCTTTATTTCTCTTCCCTAATATGGAATATCACAACATAACGGTAAAATCTATAACCAAATTTAAATGATTATCATATTTTAGCAATATGAACGAGCGTGCCCTGTTTCGCATCGTCGTTGGTCCGACGCGCATACGTGTCTGTTCCGGCTTATTGCATCGCTTTAGTAGTTTACAAGTTGCTGCTGCTGCGTACGATTATCAACCATATGGTAATAAATCGCAGGTTCCAGAAAAGTCTTTTGCTGATCTGCCGCCAGCAACTGAAGAGGACTATGACGCACTGAACGAACAGATTCCGATACGTACGACGCAACTGACGATTCTAGCGCCCGTGGTCGAGTTACAGCTTATGGACCATCCGTGGTTCGAACCTTGTAAAGGCATGCTGTTTAGAAGGAAAAAGGTGAGTCGCTTAAGGAACGCATTTCAATTAAAAAACAAAATTGTACTTTTATATGTTTAATACGTGTAATTTTGCCTCGGCAATGTGAGTACCACGATTATCTGACAAAACAGAGACGTGGAAAGACGGTCCGCCTGTCCTTTTGCGGTTTTATTTCAAGATATTGTGTTGAAAACTTGGTTTCCAATATTATAATACCATAATTATGAGGATTGTGACAGGGGTTATTTCTAAATTAAAATTGAATTGATATCTAAATTAAAATTGATTTATTTTTATATCTCATTCTTTTTTCTACTGCCGTTCTTAGTGCTAAAATAGCCTCCCTCGTCCCTTTGTTCTTCCTAAAACTAAACTGATCTTCTCCTAGCCTTTCTTCTACTTTATTTTCTAATCTTCTATAATCTTTAACAATATCTTCTATGCGTGCGATAGTAGGCTAATGGTCCTATAATTATTATACAAATTAGATCCTACTTTCTTCGGCATTGTCACTATTCTACTGCGTTGAAATCCTGTGGTACTTCTCCCTTGTCATATATTTTACAAACTGACACTGCATCGTTTCCCCTGCGTGTTTTATTAATTCTGCTAGTATCATATCAACTCCCGCTGCTTTGTTATTCCTTAAATCATATAATGCTCTATCAAACTCTTAACTAAGAATGCTAGATGAATGTAGATGAAATAATTCATTGCAATTCTGTATATACATTTAGTCCATATATCGATCATTTACTACTTTCCGATTGTTCCCCCAAAGAAACTGGTCGCCACAGCCTCCACAACGTCCAATATCTCATCTACCACGGCTGCCGGTCAGACATCCTCTTCGACCACGCCGGAGGTCCTGCTGCCCAAGCTCACTATTGAATGCCAGTGCATCGACATGCGGCACACCGAACCGATGTATGTCAACCGCCTGGTGGACACTGTCTGCCAACTGCCCGATGCGCCGATGCACATGTTCAGAGCATGCTACGCCGATACGACGGTGAAGCTAATTGGAGCGTACAGTAGATTGATATTAGCGGCCAATAGGCATACGTATGTCGTGACGCCTAGCAGTGCCAGTTACGTATGTAAGCGGATATTTAAGGAGAAGTACTGGCTCAGGCCAGATGTAGTACATGAAGAAGTTACGATTGAATCCGGTAAGGACAGGAATAGAAAGTGTATACCAAAAACGTATATATAAGAATAGTATACCAAAAACGTATCATATATGAATGTGGGTTTTCTTCGATTTTACTATTTTTTATTTTTGAAGCTGAAATTGATGTTGATTTTTTGTGTAAATTATTATTTTTTGTTTATAACGGAAATTACATTGGAAAACTACATACTCAATAAAAAGGGAAAAGAAATGTTTTTCATACGTTTTTATGCTGAATTACACGCTGAATTTCAAGGGTTTACTAACCTTAGCCCAAATGAAAGCAAATTAAATTACACAATTTTTCCTAATTATAAAAAAGATGTCCAGCAATAGAACGGTTTTTTTTCCAATTATTTCACTCGCTTCCTCGATAAAAGAACGTCTGAAAATTCGTATTTTTTTTATGAAAGTTGTGATTTTTCTTCGACATTATTGAAAATAAAAATAAAAGAAATATACCGTTCAAAAGCCACATCCTTTAAGAACCTTTCTAAAAATATTGTACAAAAATAATCAAAATTGCGGAAATGCGAAATACGCTACCGAACCCCTGCTTTTCGTATGAGGACTGGCCTTAAGACTATGCTTTATATAATAAAATCCAAATCTAAAAATATTTCATGGTTTGATTACCATGATATAATATATATATTTTTAATTAAGTAATATATCATTTTTAGAGTGTTTTACTTTGACTGGTACTTATCCAAAGCTGATGTGCATCATGTTGATCCTCGATAAATTGTCCAAGCAGGATTCAGAAGATTCTCTTAATATTATTAAAACCAGTTCTTTAATTGATGATGCAACTAGGGATTTCGGTAAGCCGCGTACATGTTTCATAATCACGTTACTCGTATTATTTCGAATTTTAACATAATTTTCGATATTTTAATATTTTGTAGGGATGGTTTATTTAGAAATTTGTGCCGAAGGAATTCGGATGAAATCCGTGAAAACAGTGACTACAGTAACAATGGATGCTAGTTTAGGCTCCGTCAAAGCGTTTATTTTCGATCCGATTGATATGGTGTGTCCTGCGAAGGCATACAGCAACATAACGTTGAAGAACTCTTCAGGCAGTTCGTTAGCGGGCAGTGCCAGTCCACCGTATTACGGTACAAGAGAAATACAACAAGTTCTTTTCATATCGGGACCTGAATCTATTAATGACAATAAGAATCCAAATGAAAATCAAACGTACGATTGCTATTTTCTTAATGAAATGTTCTCTGAGCTAATCTTTTAGAAACATTCTATTTTTTTTACAGGGAAGTACAACTTTTGTCCGTCACTTTACAATATCCAAAGAATCCAGACAACCAACCGCATCCACCAATAGTATTTTTCAACTTGCAGGAAATGTGTATTTGTATTGATCCTCTATTATGTAAATTTTTACTGTACGGGCCAAGAAACTTGCCTCCAAAACCAGACATTATTTATCGTACGTTTTTATGCTACTGTCGATACATTTTCGTATTATTTTAAAACAATTTAATGTTTTTTTAATAGTATATGACCCGCCACCGCGTAAGATCAGTAGGACTGTGTCTGATGTGAGCGCAAGCGCATCAGAAACTCCGAGAAAGTTAAAAACACCCCACGAATCTATACATAGTAGTTCTGAGCCGCAAACGCATTTTAATTATCCACAAAAAATTGACGATGTATCGTCAACTGAAAACATACATACCGATGTAATCCTGCAGTTATAAATTAACGAGTTTAGTGTATTTATTTAATTTTTAAATTGTTTTCAGATTCAAGAACAAATTTACAACTTTTTAAGAGAATGGGTTGATGTCTGGAAGGGTTTACTTTTGTACGGTGATGTTTCGAAATGTACTATTTACTTTCCTATCAAAACATTATCAGCTGTCGGTTCTAAAGGTAAAGAACAGACGCAATTTCGAGGGAGATATTTACAATTACTTTTGTATTTTTAGGGATTCAAGAAGCAGTTCAAGTGCAAATAACGAAACCAAATCCACCCGATATATTGGTATTCACTTTGCCTTCGGCTGTTATACGGAGCTCTTCATTGAAACAAAGTTTGTCACTGTATATCGCTACGTTGCCCGTTACCGTTCCAGACCACGTTTGGAATAAAAGTAAGTTACAACGAAACGAAAAATAGGTGCAGCAATATTTTTCAGATCTTTATTTTAACAGTGAAAAAATAATCGTAAAACATTTTGCCGTTATGTTGTCATATACCATATTAAGGAAGAGAAATAAAAATACAATGTTTTATATCACGGTTAAAAACGAGGATTTATTCGACTATAGTTTCGCTTATTAAGCATTATCAAGAAATGAAAAACGAACTGCAGAAAACTTATTTATATATAAATAATCTACCTACACATAATATCAAATAATGGCGGGGAGGTTAGATCTAATTGGTCATTAAGTAAATTATAATACGGTGTTTGTGAATTTCTAGTGATTCAAGCAAATTTAATTTATGACTATTTGAACAAACATATAAAATTGTTAGATTATCTATACTAGGAAAATTATGGTGAGATTCTATAGATAGTTAGCAAAGTTCGATTAATTATTTTATTTTTTATAACTATTAGCATGTTCATTAAATCTATTTTTTTTTTTATAGATTGTGTAGATTATATATATATATAAATATTGTAGATTTTTTACATATAAATAAATTTTCTATAATTCGTTTTTAATTTATTGATAATGCTTAATAAGCGAAACTATAGTCGAATTAATTATCGTTTTTAAAAATTAATTTAAAAAATTAAATCATCGTTCTTAACTGCGATATAAAACATTGTATGTTTTATATCATGTGATATAATGTTATATGTTATATAATCATGTGAATAAACATTAAGTATTATCAATGAAAGAAAATTTTCATTAAAATTTCATAAAACATTGTATTTTTATTTCTCTTCCCAAACAATCAATAATATATTATTCTTGCAGACAAATTCACTTTTCCTTGGACCATCTCCGTCTCTGGCTTGGCCTGTTACACCTACCAACATGGACGTAAACTAAACTGTCTTCAGCCAGTTACTTTGACCGCAACGGTCGGTCTATCCACATCGGGGAAACAGCGTACTGCAACTTCAGCCGCCGGTCTGGGCTTCGAGCAGCACAAAGATGATAAATCGAGTGTGGTAACGTCAACAGTGGCGGCCAGTGCGCATTCATTGGCCGTTCAGTCTGCGGTCACGGCTGTGCCCGAAGCGGCGGTAGCGGCAACGGTCGAGTGGAATTCCACGGTGGATGCTGGCGTCAATGCGGAGTACGTGATGAATTTGGATAAGGGAATCGGTAGCCTGAGTGTGTGTGTTCATATTGATGTTACGCCTATGGTTATAACAACATCGGAAATACAGGTAGGCGCAAAAATTTCGATTTCGTTTTAATTATATCTGTGCGTGATTTTTGGGCCCATTCCAATAATTCAATTTATATGTGGCATATATTTGCGTTTATATTAAAATGGCAATGTTTCGCGAGAAACAACGCGGGACGCTCTAGAATTTTCAAGATTTGGGCAATATTATTTTACATTCATTATACATTTTATGGTTTTTATATTTAATTGGGATTATTCTGTCTTCCCACATAAGTAAGACGATCGTAGCAACAGAAATCGAATTTTGTTTACACGGGTAAATAGTAAACTTGAAAATAATGATTTTTTTTTCTTTCATTTCGAGACAAATTATGTATGTAACGTGAATAACGACTGATCGAACGATTCATGTATATGTGAATAATGAATAATCATTCGTAAACTATTCATGTATGTGAATACTGAATAACTGAATAATTCACCTAAATGCCCAAGCCTACTGTAAATGGAAGTAAAATAATATATCTGACTAAGCTTTATTCATACTTTAGTTTGGCTTCGAACGCAATACTTTGTAAAGTCAACACAATTTCTTGTTTTTAGGTCTGTCTTATAGCTAGTGTCGTCCATGGCTTGAATGAAGTACTCGCTAACCTTTTACCAACCCTTCCTACTCTGAAACCGGACCAAACATCCGCACCGACTTTTCACGAACGTCAATCGTCGGTCGCACCCACCCGCTTGCCTTCGTTCCACAGTTCTCGTTCTTTATCCTCTGGTAACACGAGGCATAAGACGGGAGACGGTGGTAGTACGCTAAGATCGCCGAGCCCTAGTTCCACGCAGACCGGAACCGCCGGTGTGTATGGCGGGGGCGCAAGTTGTGGGCCGAAGATGGAAAAGAGGGAAGCGAATACGCTGACGGGGGATAGTACTGGGACCGGTGTCGCAAGGGGTGAGGTTAAATTGACAGCGTGGCTACAATGGACAGTGGCGAGGTTTACTATTCGATTGCTGGCGCATGATAGTAAAGATGTACAGGGTGCTAAGGTAAGAGAAATTGAAAAAGTGATATGAATATGTTTTTCTTAAAATCATTAACGATCGTAAAAATTCATTTGTACACTTTCCTTCAGGTCTATCTGCACCCCGTCCACAATTTAGTTGATTATTGATTTAGTTGCTGTTGAACATTTAAGATAATGAGGCTTTGTGTATTTTAGAATTTCACTTATTCGAATGAACCGAAACTGAAATTGGTTTTGGATGCTGAAGATATCGTTAGTTCGCTCGATTTTCAAAATGTATTTCTTAAGCTCAAGAGCAAAATTGGAGCTGCCAGTATTATGCATTTTATGCGGTAGGTATTTTTATTTTTATTTTTCTATTAAATGTGTAATTTTGAACTGCATATATTTTGCATTTCTTATTTAATACTTTTCTTAACTATTAGCAAAATAAAAATTCAACATAATATAATAACATATTTCATTAATTGCAATTAATTATCGGTATTCTTCGTTTACACTGCGTAGAATTTTTGTATGTTTTGTTTATTTTTTTGGCGCTGATATAAATTCTAATCCATGACATTCCCTAGCCAGATACACACCAATACTAAATATTGCGATGCTTTTGATTATAGACCTAAAATATATTTTTTTTCAGTAAGATTACGGGAATTGTTATAAGTTTGCTTACCATTTAAATTCATCGTTATATATTCTGCTAAAGAAACCGCCTGATCGGCTTTTAGCCATTTTCGTGTCGCTGTTTAAAAATAGAATTACGCTACCGAAATAAACATCGCTTGGTTTGAAAATAATATGTTCTATCTTCATATCTATTCGTGGGACATTTTTAGAATTAACAATATCAAAAATATGACTTCTAAGAATTATAATATTTTAATTAGGCTTATAAATAGCCTGCACATAATTTTAAAATTGAACTCTTTAAAAAAAAAACCTTTCACATTTTGCAAAATATTGAGAAAAATCAAAATATATTTTATTCTAATATAGGGATAAGCCGAAAAGTAAATGGAAACCGGGTCCATTTTTGGGAATCATTATGCGCACGAGAGAGGACACTGTTCTGAATGAAAATCGCGACGATATTAATTTCGCTAACATTACTGTAACACGCGCTAGTTGCAATCACACGCACAACTTATGGGGCACGGTAAAAAAACAAAAAACGGCCAAATCCAAGGTACGGAATTTATTTTCACCATTACCTCTTTACAGAATAAGCAATTGTACTTCGTGTTCCGATATATTCTAGCCCCCTACGGACCCAACAATGCCGAAGTCCGTTAGCGCCTATCACACACCTCCCCCATCTCGATATATAACCGAGATCGTTGTACGTATGCAACCTATCGACCTAATCTTATCGCCCAGTACACTACGCAGCTACTATATGGTATTGGAACCGTTGATTATGGTCCCTGCTATACCACCACAGGAAGAGTGTGCGTATAGTAGAGGTCGCATCGCTAGTAGAAAGTCCATGTCCAATATGGCCGTCACTTCATCCTCAATAGATAACCATTACAATATGGCGGTGCGGACGGGATCTTTGGTTCCGGGACTGGCGGGGACACAGAGCACCGCCACTATTGGAAATGTTGTTCCAGTACTACCTGTGGGTAAGTAACTTAGATAAAATAAGCTTTGTTGCGAGATATATGCGATTCAAATATTGTGTAAAACTCGTGATTTATTCAAATCGTTTCAAAAATATAACGGAAATAAATAAATCACCAACATCCAGTATTTACGTACATATTACTATACGGAAAAAACACGTGCGAAAAAGCCACACGATGATTGTGTGATTTGAGTTTTGCACTATTTATTAACAAATACAAATTTTTGTAATTGAAATTGTATAATATTATATCAATGTAATTTTGCTTTTAACATACAAGATCGGAGTTGAGTTTTTGTGCGGTTTATAGAAATAAGTACATCATAAAATTCATACAATATTGTGTACAATATCCCATGAACGATTATTTAAGCAACTGTTACAATTTGTGGCAGAAAATATATATTATTATATTTCTTCCAATAATTTATGTATATTTTTAACAGACGGAGATTAATAAAAACTGCTGAACTATTGTGTTGCTAAAATAAATAATTTTATATTGCATAAACTAACATATGATATTCTTATATAATTTGTTGCATAATTTCTAATATCATGTTCACACAATCTTGTGGGTATTCTCAACAAATTATTCTCGTCCCTATTTTCACTATAAATTGTGGATATCAACTACAATAGTTCAATTTTGTACTAGAAAAAAAATCCGTATACAATACTATATTTATACGACTCTTTATCCTGGGATCAATTTATTAATTCTATTTATCCACGTTTGAGCTTCTTCAAAGGTAGTCTTCACGTATAGTTCAACCTCTCTAATTATTCTAGATATTATTACCGAGTCTTAATTAAGTGAGTAATAATACCACTGATAGAACAGACTTCCAAACACTTATTATCTACAATTACTCGTCGTCTCCTTTACAATTTTTTCTAGATGCGCTGTGGAATAATCGTACGTTACCCCTCGCTTATTTGGAATGCGGTGGATTTCGCATAACGATACCTTCGCAGCAGTCTGTTGCGCCACATTCAAAACATACCGGGAAAACAGTTCAATTTTCCACACATTTTGTATCGCTACTTCACGATACTTGCATATTCCAAGTAGACCAAATCACACTTAGTCCACAAGCTGTTAATCCAATATGTAGGGCACCTATTAGGCCGGATATATATCAAAGAGCAGCGCAAATGCGAATATTAAATATTCCGGGTACTATATACCACATAAATGCTTTGAACGCTGTATATGGTTTTTCTTAAACATTTTTTTCAATGTGTATTTTTAGGAAGTGACTTAGAAGATCGGCAATATCAATTGGATATAACGGCTATAGGATTTCATACAGGAAAATGGTCGGAGTTCAGTCCGATACTAGATATGGCAAAATCAAATGTATCAAAATTTAAAACAATGAGTGAAAATCCCGCTTTAGAATGGAACAGTTTAGGAAAAAACGGTCTGGGAAATGTGCAACACCTAAATCTGTGGCCTATAATTTCCAAGTAATAACAAAATAAATACCTTCTACAACATTTTATATTCCGGAAGAGAAATAAAGTTACAATGTTTTATATCACAGTTAAAAACGATGATTTATTCGACTGTGATATAAAACATTGTACCTTTATTTCTCTTCCCTAATATGGAATATCACAACATAACGGTAAAATCTATAACAAATTTATATTCCTTTAACAAATGTATTTTAGACTTGACGTTTCGATAGTAGCAGCCCCAGCGATGGTTTACAAAAAGGACATAATTTGCGGACATTCTATAGAATGGAATTTTGTATCGGATATACTTTTTACACTTTCTTTAAGCCAAGTTAAATTGGCTTCTGCATTGATGAACGAATGTTCGTACGTATTTGATATGTTATTTGGTTCGAAACCTTACGTTGATAGGCCAAAAGTTGTAATACCCTATCCAAAATTTGCTACGTGGGTAGATGAATTCAACGAAGAACGAGAATTGGATATTGTTGAACTTACTAGGGACTCCGGCTTTGAAACTAGTGACCTAAAAAGTGCTATTTCCGTTTCCGTTAAAACTCAGGTAGATAGTAATAATAGTAATCTTAATTAGTAAACACATAAAAAAACGGAGATATAAAAAAAAGTAAAACATCATTGATATGGTTTTTGGTTTTATATGGTTTCTATGGTTTTCTGAAATAAAGAACTTATTCTATTCTATTCTATTCTATGCAATGCGAATACAATTTCTAATAACTTAAATATTCGTATATTTTACAGGATAATTTTAGAATTCGTAAGAAATCTGAAACTGACAAAATGACTATCATGCCCATGCATCAAATTTCCTCATTTGAAAATGATCCTCCAGCCGTTCCGTTTGATATTTTAATAACTGCTGGCAAATTTTCTTTCGTCTTGTACGATTACGAGTATACCGAAGGAGCTAAAGCTAGTGTTAAATTTTCTAAGAGGCATAGTTCTCTTAAGAAAAAACACGTAAGTAAAGATGCCCAAAGCTTTATTTAACTCAAAATTTTATTTTGCCCTACAATTTTTGTATATAGAATAGATTAGAATATTTATTTCTGCGTGAGATACAAAGTATATGGTACACGCAGTCTTCAGGTATAAATTAAAATTAAAAATGAGTATAAATTATAATACAAAGTGAATTCAGCTTATTCAGTTGGAGCAGATCCTTATCTAGTATCAAGAGTGAAAGCACGTTCCTTGAATATAGTCGTTAATATGTAATTTAACAAACTTAATACATAGATAAATATAAATACTATTGAGTATTAATATGTTATTCTTAATAGCGGTTAGCACGAGGTGTTAAATTAAAAATTAGTCTGACAATACGCTTTTGAGTAACAAAAAGTCGTTTATATTTAAGGTGGATTCGGAAAAAGGCTACGATGCCTCAGAAGAGGGCAGCATAATAGATGAACTCTTAGTAGATGATGCAAAAAAATTCAAACCGTTGCTTTATTTATCATTTCAACAACCTAACGCATTCTTATCCCAATTACAACTCGGTCAGAAAGTACAAATTTCCGTATTTGATATTCGTATAAAAGTAAGCGGTCCCGAGTACTATCTAGCTAAAGGAATACCAACTGAGAGTGATTTCCCTATACACTTGCTAGAAACGAAACCTGGCGAACCGCATCCAGATTCAGGCATATTACCAGCGTTCTTCACCGTGAAGTTCTCTAAAGGTTTAGGCAAAGCGCCAACGTTAGAGTTAGAGATAGCAAAGCCTACAAAGATGTTATGTTCCATGGAACGATGGAAGTACCTTTTAGACGTCTATAAGCAAATTTTGGAAAGTTACCGAATTGCGAACGTTACCAATAGAGAAATAACAGCCAATTTAAATATGAATGCGCCGTTCGTATCGTCTAATTCTTCTCGTGAAATTTATTCCAAGTTCAAGGAGATTAAGAAGTACTTCTGCGGTATATCGGTTGTAAATATTCGACTGGCGCAGATGCTCTTTATGTTTAAAACGAATAAAGGTATGGAACTAAATGTATGCTTTGGAAAATTAAATGACACCATTACAATAACGAATCGACCCGAGAGACTTACCAAAATTGTGCATCTGGATTGCGTTACTGTTTTTGTGAAGAATGACAAGACTACGCATTTATTATTGAACCCGTGGTCACTTTCTTTCGAGGTATATTGGTTTTAATAAATATTTTTTTTTACAACCTCCCAAAGTGGTTGAAATCTTATATTAAGTGCACAAAATCCACCATTTTATTAGATATCCATGTTTTGGGAACCGTGGCAATCGACAGATAGCTATCCACAACTCCAAATCACTGCAGATAGTGACGCGATTATGGTAGATATAAGTCCCGAACACATCAAGACTCTGGAGGTGGTTTTGAAAGAGGTGAAAGATTTTGTCGCCGTAATGAGAGCTGGTGGATACGTCGAACCTATGTCAGATATAGATGACTTAACATCTGAACAACACGAAGAGAGTGATCTAAATGCAGAGGACGAATCTATGGAGCAGCCGGTACATGAAAAGGAACAGCATTATAAGGACGATTTGCGCGCTGGAGCATTCCAGTTCGTTGATGCTAGTGGAGGTGCTTTAGATGAATTACCTTTGCCTTATCAAGTAAGTTGTAAATTAATATTATACAAAAATTTAAACCGCTTTGAAAATATCTCGTAAAAATTGTAAAATTGGTGGATTTAGTAATGTGGCGACTACGGCTCGATAATGAAACGAATTAAGTTTCATTATCGTTTCGACCATAATTTGGGGTTTTCCAAATTCATTTTAATTTTTAATTTTTTAATTTTATTTTTTGAGGTCTCTGAACTGTATATACAAATTACTATAATACATAATATATTATTATAATATAAAAAGGAGGTAATAAAAGGCACTTTGTTTTTATATCACGGAGTAACAAAGCAACTGTTTTATTACCTCCTTTTTAAAATGAATTATCACAAACTATATATCTGACTACACATAACATGAACACTGCCTTTGCAATTCAGAATTTTATATACCTTCCAAACGCCGATTTATTCTAACGATTGATTTTAGCGTTAATATAACCTTTTTGAACCATAAAATCACCGTTAATATCCAGGTGATGTTTTGGACGCGCACTATTTCCGCGATGGCTTGGCGGTACCCACAGCCGCGTGCTCTAACGAAGGTGCGCGTGTTCCCTGTACCGTTCAAGCTGAGCTGTGAGTCCGCCTTGGCACTGAACTCGCCCAGTGCGCACTTGTTGGGCAACCAGCCGCAGCAGGTGCTGTGCAGTCTAGAGTACTGGTCGGACTGTCACGGAGCATATCAACCGTACGCTAACTTCCAGCTGAGCGAAACCGAGATGCATTTACTCGAGTTGCCCAAGTGCAGGCCACAGCCAGCAGTGGCGTGCGTATGGAGAGTGGTTTTGACGAATCCGTATGGGTTTGCCAGGTGAAGAATTAAAATTATTTAATGCGGCATTATGTTTATGGAAGTAATATTTTATTAATATTAATTTTTTCAAACTACTACACAATATTAACACTAGAAGTACAAGACCCATCATTTTTACGGAACTCCGATGTTTTGTTTTAAAATCACTGAAATACTACTAATAATAATAGCCTTTATTTAATAAAAAATATTTTTGCCCTATATGGTTCCATATATGTAAGTATGTATATATTATAATATATCTTTATCTTATGAGGAATAAGACGTTTTCTTCTTGAACCCGTTAAATTGACGGATTTGGTAGAATTAGGTACACGTAAAATGTAGGTCGTTCTAGTGTTAATGATTTACGAAATCTTTAAAGCAAATATGTCATAGGTCTTACTAAAGCATTAAAAATGTTGAAAAATAACTTTGATGAAAATATGTTCAACAATTTATTGCAAGTTCAATTAAAGGTAGTAAGAAAAGAAAAATGTTTATAAAATTGAATAAAAAAAATGGGAATTTTCTATTTTATTTTAGGGTTCTTGTATCGCCTCGAGCTCTCGCCGGATGCATAAGAGTAGATTCTTATTTCAACAAGCATTTAGTTCCCAATTTAACATTAGCAATGAACATCTCCACTATTCACATCTCATTGTACAACCATTTCAACAAAGAAGTGGACGTTCGACTGCCCGACTGCTTGAAGAACTACACATTGGACGCTGTTATACCGGAGAGCCAACGTTTCCTCACCTTAGCCATCGACAATATAAATGTTTATTTCGCAACGTGGAACTTCAAGACAGCTCTGATTGATGTCACCTCTTCAATCAAATGCAACGTGCTGGATTACATGTTCTTATCAGAGCTGCCCCTGTTGGAGCCATTCACCTCGAGGCTGGAGTTGAGTTATTCCAAGTGTCTAGGAATCAGTTTCGTGTCGAAACCCATTCAGATCAAGATCGGTGCTGCCATCGCGCATACTCTAACTGTTAGCGCGCAGATGTGGGAGCAAAGTTGGAAGGTCGCCGAAGACAATACAACCACCGAGCCGATCGATATAATTATTATGACTCATTATGTTATATGTAACGATACGAACTTAAATCTACGTTTCGGGCAAGCTGGACACGAAGATATTTTCCTACCATCGCGCTGTTGCCACTTGTACAGCTGGCGATCGCAAAAATACAAGCAAATGTTGCGTGTAGCTTTGGAAGAGCTCAGATGGATTTGGTCCGAACCGTTTCGGATCGATACAGATGGAACGGATATGATTCATATACCGGATGAACAGCTAACGATTGTGGTGACAGTTAAGTCCTTGTCAGCTACGCAAAAGCAAATTATTTTCTCTGGCCAATTGATTATATGCAATACACTGCTGGAACACTTTGAATTTAAAGTATTAGAGGCCGTCGAGCAGGACAAGGAGAAAGTATTTAAATCAAACCAGAGTTACATCGTCGGTGGAAAAACTACGCCACCATCGATGTTAATTGACCAATCGAAGAGGTATATGTTGCGATTGAGATTCTTTGGTTTGGAATCTGCATGGACCGGAGATATTCCATTAATGGAAAATACAAAATGTGCTCAACCTTGGCTCGTTAAAGGTAATATTACATTTACTAAATTAATTAATTAATTAATTCTTTATTGGCAAAAATATATATATTTTAAAAGAAACGATACAGAATATAAAACAAGAACATAAAAACCAAATGGCGATGTAAAATTATGTAAATAATTCCAAAATTTATTTGTTTATTTCCTTATTTAATAATTCGGATGTACAATAGTCGAAATATTTGAATTTCCTACTTATAATAGATGTAAGTAATGCACCTGCGCACAACATAAAAGATTAATTATGTGAGTAAATAATATAACACGAAGAGATATAAATGAAATTAATGAAATCTTATGAAAAGAATTAAAAAATACAACTGAAAATTGAAATTGCACAACGTAAGAGAAGAAAAAAAGAATTATTTGTTTATTTAGCCCCAACAACAGAAATTTAACAAAATCCAATTACAGTGGAGTATATAAACAATAAGAATAAATATATTAATACATTTCAACCAGAGATATATAAGAATTTATGACAAAAATGGTTTACACATATAGTATATAGCAGTAAAAAAATTAAAAGATTTACAAACCAAACCAGAGAAAACAATTTCTAAACTTAACTTAAAGGAATTGCTACAAAGCTGTTATATATATATATATATATATATATATATATATATATATATATATATAACAATTCAATTGCAATTAACGAAATATAACAAACAATTAACAACAATTTATCAAAATATTATAATATAAATCAACAATTTCGTTTTAAATGTTATTTTGTTACATATAAATATATCTACATCAGATTTACTACCGATTATATTAGTGTTGTTGCACATTAAATGAATATGTGAACGAAGCGCATTATTGGTTTTGGCAAGAACTTTTTTAAAAGTTTGTTTATGTCGAGTTTTGGAATAGAAAAGTTCAGTTTGCTTAATAAATAAACATTTACCCACATTTAAATATTGAATTATGTTATAATATTTACTCACATAATTAATCTTTTAGGATTGGCATTTGTAAATGAATTGTACGGATTGCACAGACGGGATATATGAGAATGTTTGTATGTATGTATGTGTGTGTGTGTGTGTATATATACGTATATGCCGCTATTATATATTATTTATATATATAAATAATATAATAAAATTTATATGTATTATTATCGTAATATTGTAGTTCCTCTGCAAGAACGCGGCCAGTTTCTCAGTATTTGGTGTCGGATTGTAGTACAAACGTTTCCCAATGGCAAAAAAATATTAGCGATGCTTTGGCCTCTGTTTATGGTACGATCTAATTTACCAGTTAGTGCCAAAGTTCATATAGAAACTCCCACTCTAAACGTTCATTTAGAATCGACAGTTAAAGGCCGTGGTGAAATTCACCAGTTATATTGTCCCGGTACCATCGACCATAGTCATCAATTGACATTCCAATTAGAGTATGTAATCGGATTAATCGATTGAATTTGTTCAATTATATTTTCACTTTTTATTTGCAGCAGTGTAACACCAACGTCAAATCCATACGTGCCTCTAAACTACAGTTTAGTCGATCAGAATAGCTTTTTCAAGAAAGCCGATAACGAAGATATTAACGAAATTTTAGCGTCCATTGCGAAATATGAGAAAGCGACCTGGCCGTACTTCACCGAAGAAGACGAATTTGTCGATTATATTATCGAGGATCAACCACTTACCCAAGTTCAGGTACAATATGCATTTATTTATTCGGAATATTGTACTTTATTTATTTATAATATAGAATATCACCCAAATACCGTAACAAGCATTAAGTAGCTAAATGTACATTTCAAGCGCTATGCGCCCATCTTCAGTAGCACTTAATATTAGCATTTAATACTTAAGATGGGCGCATAGCGCTTGAAATATACACCTAACTACTTAATGCTTGTTACGGTATTTGGGTGATATTCTATATTATAATTTTACATCAATTTTATACATGCAATATATAATATAGTTTTAAATAATTGAAAAATTGTATTTTGAAAAATAAAAGACGGTTACTTTGTTTTTATATCACCAAAATGTATATTATTTCGGTGATATAAAAACAAAGTAACCGTCTTTTATTTACTATAATACAGTTTTTGTCACAAGTGCAAAACTGTGTGACTAGATATTTTTACTTATAATTCTAGTGCACGATTTAGTAGTTTATATAAGAAAAAATTGTTTTAATTTAAATTCAAAGTCAAGTTTATTTAAGTAAATGTTTGATCGATACTATAAATACTATACCGTAATATTTCCCTTAATTGTACAATGCTATGCGTAATTTATATTTATTTTTACATTTATATTACATGCTAATAATCTAAAAACTTTTAATATCCTAGTATTATTACAGTATTAGAGCGTACATGTTTCAATGTATATCAAATATTTTTTTAATGTCGTCGTAATACTGTAATCGTAATAATTGATTTCTGTATTTTATTTTTAAAGGTGCGATATCAAAATGCCTGCCAATATTCCAGTGCCTTATTAGTCGAGTTATTGCCATGGTGTTTACTAGTTAATTCGTTAGGGTGTACGGTAGCTTTAATCGTGAACGAAAAGGAATTGTGCCGAATTAATCATAAAGGAATATTAGCGCCGCCAAAGTTAGAAGTAATATTCTTCACATTTGGCGCTGTCTATGAAATTATTGCGCGTATTTTCTAGGAAACTTTTTACCTTGGTGTTGGAATAGGCGGTACGTGGAATCTTTCGTTGCCATTACAAGTAGCTAATTCAGATTGGGGACAGTCTTTTTACATGCCGAAAATTAGCGGAACAATTCCGTTGGAAGGATGTATTAAAACGGGAATTACGTGCGGCCCATATGTACGAAGTTGTATCGTTTGAGCGTCGCAAATTCAAATAGTCGGTATTTCTTTTTCAGATTTGTATGGTCTGTATTAACAGTTCTATTGTCAACGAAATACGTTTGTTAAAAGTTGCTTCAACGCACGTGCTCACTAGTCATTTGAATTTTAAACTACAAGTCGCATGTTTCGCTGTGCCAGAAGAAGAAAGAAGTTTAGAAATGCCAACTAGCCTGAAACAACATTCCGTTACCATTAATCCAAATTTAAATGAAACGTAAGATTTTTAATAGATAAATAGATTGGTAGACGTTTTTATTTTTCAGTTAAATATTTTACAAAAAAAGTTTAATCTGTATAATAAGAATAACAAATACATTTTTTAATATTTAAGATCAAAATAACTTAAATTTGCTTACAAATTCTTTTATACTATACGGCTCTACTAACATTTTCTTGAACTTATTTCGAAATCTATGGGGATTGTTAATTTCTTTCACATTCTTTGGTAACTTATTATATAGACTTATACCTCGGGAAATTGGGCTATTTGCCGTTTTAATTTACCTATGTTTTTTTTGTGTCTAATTTGGAACCCATTCATTATTCTAATAATCCTGTTTTGTGTAACAAATATTCTTTTAATTTTTTTTTGTTTTTCCCCAGACACTCATTCCAGCTTTAATATGTGAATATACATTTGCAAAATACATAATCCTAAGTGTATTTTTATTCACATATCTTGCAATTCTCATGCCATATCCAGCTTTTGCTACTTTTACTAATTTCTTTCGCTTTTTTTTTTATCTATCATACATCCCAAGAATCTTGTGTTCTCTTGTAATTCCATAATATAAAAGTATAGCAAATAATCTAATATAAGCAAATAATTAAATCTTTTTTTTTTTTAGTAATAATGGTATTTCTATTATTCAATGGTTAACGATTGGAAGTGTGGAATTAACTTCTGATTTCGCTTTGTACATGACATTTTCAACCGGCGATAAATATGGATGGTCATGTCCAATACGAGTTGATAAAATTTTTATTAAAACTAGTTTTGTTGTTAAAACTAGTACAATGGTAAATTAATTTCTGTTTTGAAACGTATACTTCATTTGAGGAACGTAACTTACTTTTTGTAGATCGCACCACTATTGTTAATTTCTCAAGAATCGAAAGGCCAATATTTCCTTTCAATACATCACGATGTATATCCTCAACTGTTGATAGAAAACAACAGCGGCATAGAATTATTTTGCGCTCAAATGTCTACGCTTAAAGATAGTAATATTATAGTACCAGAATGTGTGCATTTCAGATGGATTTGTAGTATAGAGGATTGTGCAAATATTTACTACACAATGCCCTCGATATCTGAAAAGTTTCCTGATATACCTCAAACGGTCGCAAGTATGGAAAATTTGGTTTTAGCTACAGATCCAGAAGGTAGAAAATATATACAATTGTAGTAATGTTCACTTTATTTAACATCGTGTTTTCATCGCATTGCTAGAATTTTTTTTAAATAATTTAAACACAAATTTTAGGAGACCCGCTGGGGTTTTTATGGTCAAATCCGATAAATGTTACAAATTTCAATGAACAATTCGTCCGTATTCCATACTTTGGCGATGTCAAAGTATCGGTTTTAAATATAATTCACACTGTTCGTATTTTGATACAATCAGTTAGTCAGGTAACAATTAAATCTGAGTCCTAATTATTGCTGTATGATTAAATAATTAAATTACGTTTTAATTATTCGTAGGCTGAAATAAGTGCGCGAGACATAAGAGTACGTTTGAGTTTACACGAAACAGAACCATTGGAAAATAAACCAAATTACTTAAATATGAAGGTACGATTTAATACTTTAAAACGGAATAGTTTTTTTTTACAGTTGTATAGATATTATTAGATATAGTTTGTTACAAATTTTGGTATATTTTGACTATTATACTTTTAGGATACAAATAGTGATTCCACCAACGTTTCGTCCTACTTTAGTGCCGAAGAATCCTCCGGTGGGCATTCCACTCCGCGTCAAATTAGTGTTCATGCATTAACTTCTGCAGTTCTTAATAAATATTCTCAATATAGTACAGCGTTCACAAAGGACAATACAAAAGAATACAAACCAAAAAACGAGGTACAATAATCTACAACGTTCTCATAAATCCTTCCCATAGATTTTTTTTTTGTCGAATAAAAATTTCTTTTGAACGATGAAAATATATTTGGGACACTGTTTTTAACATTTATAGATTGTTAAATGGGTTTGAAGGAAAATGACTTAGTTATAATCCCACTTAAAAAAACTAAGTCTTTTTCCTTTCAAACCCATTTACTATGAACTACCACAAGGTAACACTTGATTCAATCAATTATTTAGATTGTTACACATCACGGTCGTGAATTAGCGGTCCGCAGAGTTATGGCAATACCAATGGGCGGTTGTTGTGCGAAAAATGAAAACAGCGCGAGATCTTTACTGCGCTTGTTGTTGTTTATAAAGCGGCTTACAGTAACTTTAACATCCGATCTTGAAGATGGTGGAGCAGAACGAACAGAAGTTGCTAGTGTGACTTTGGATAACGTGGGCATTACTACCACCAAAGGCAACGTAAGTACAGAAAATTATACTTCCGTTCGCATTTAATAACGTTTCGTCTGTTATCTGCAATTAGCGGCACTTTTCATTGTTCTGGTATCATTTTATTGTTTTTTTTCTTCGTGCTTGCAGTTCACTGAAGTGTGCATTACACTAACCGAATTCCAAGTCGACAATCAAATGCATTCGCGACGTTCATTCGATTTTCCGGTGGTATTAATTGGACAGAAAGAAAAAACGAATTTGGAATTGAAATCACTGAATGTACCTATAATGCAGTTGATTCTGGAGGCCCAACAACATGCTTTATTAAAAATTGATGTGAATATAGAATCTTGGAAGGACTATGTTTTACGGAAAATGATTACTGGTTAGTAAAAAGTATATATGTAATTCAATTTTTTATTGTTTTAAAAAGTATTAAAGGTCAGAAGTGTAACTTTAGTTTAGTTTATATATTTGCCCATCAAAAAGACGGATAAGAACAATTCATGTAACAATATTTCATAAAATATGTACCTGCTTTATATCACAGATTTGCCTTATATAAAGATTAACTAGTTATATCACTACAGATAGAATAGGGGTAGACGTAAAATAATTTAATAAAATAAATACTTAAATTAATCAAAATAGTTAACAAGTTATTTGCAAACAAACAATAAATATTGAAAAATTTTGAAAATTGAAAAGAGGATAAAAACGATTTAGTCATTCAAATACTCTTCATAGCGTTTATTGTAATAAAAAAAAATTACAATGTGTCGTGTTCTTTACAAAAGTTGACTTGCTTATATAAATTACATAATATTTAATGTGGTATCAAAATGTTTTACAGTTTTATGTTCATATAAATTTATAATCAAAATATTCTGCAATAGTATAGAAGCCTTCATTGACTAGGATTTTCTTCAGTCGTGTAGATCTGTTAGTTGACTTCAATGCTTGAGGAAGGTGGTTATATACTTTTATTGCAACAGTTGCTTCCTCCCTGTTTTATTCTGCCTATAATATGGTATACTTAGTTCATTTTTGTTTCTTGTTTCATATTTGTGATATTCACCATTTGTCTCGTAGTTTGATTTGTGCTACTGTATATAATTTACGCAGCCTAAAATAATATGCTCTTTGTACCAAAAATTTTGTCAGTTTCTTTTTAAAGTTATTGTAATTAAAACTGCTAATTTAAAAAGCATTAGGGAAGCTTACTGAATACAAGGATAGGCTTATTAGGAAAGGATTTTTGAAAAAATGAAGAATGTGGCTGAATACAATATATATTATTAGCGATTCTTGTAGAATAATTGTGGACACAACATAGGTTTTAGCGATTTTTATAGACAATTAGACATTGTAAAATATAGATAGATCAAATATAGATACCTGGCAACGTAAGAATCTCTATTTTTCAATATAATTCTCTACAGGAGCTCTCACAATAAATTCTTATTGCCCATGTATAGCTTCTAATTAACTGCGCATTCTTTTAACATATTTTAAATATCGCAATTTTCTCTTTCATCTCAGATATTCGTGACGTACATGTAACACTTCTTCCTCTATCTGCGTACATCGAGGACACATTCTATTACGAGCTGCGTTCGCATCTGTATAAGCTCCTACCCAGCAATCTGGTGCTATGGCGGCATGCCGCCAATACGAACAATAGCATATCAAGTCGGACTAATATGTCAATGTCCGCGGCGCTGCAACTGGTCCATGTGCCTCAGGCCATGAATTGGAGCGCCGCCGTCTTGGCCAGACCGCTGGTATTATCCGCGTTCACAATAGAGCCGCTGTCTGTACTATTGTCTGTCCATTCGTCGGTTAAGATGTACATTGCACTGGATCATTCGCCGATGAGCTTTGGGCGGTTCGGTAAGAAGAGGATCAGCACCACGTCGTACAGGTACGTGTCCATTTTTGCCAACTTTTAATTTTAAAAATTATCACTGCGGTGTTAAATACTAGTATAGAATATCACCCAAATACCGTAACTCGAAGCATTAAAAAGCTAAATGCGCATTTAGCTCAATTTAAATTAAATAGTAAGGATAAAAGTGCTGTAGCCGAGCATATTTTTGAATCAGGTCATCCTATTGAAATTAGTTCACTTAAATTGCTTAAAAGTATTTTGAATTATTCCGAGATAAATGTTTATGAAACTATATGTGGGCGAACCAATGCAGTATAAAGAAGTTTAATAGCATAAACATTACGAAACATTTTGGTATTCCTAACTATATTATTCCGTTCTAGGCTTGGTCATGCTCTGACAATGCACTACCTGAGTGGCGCCCTGTTCGGGGCCGGCTGGGTGGTGGGCTCGCTCGAGCTCCTCGGTAGTCCGGGCGGTCTCGCTCGCGCAATGGGCAGCGGCCTGCGAGACTTTGTCACGTACCCATATCACGGTATAGTGCAAGGCCCGTGGGCATTCTTAAAGGGCGTTACGCACGGCAGCGCCTCCCTCATGCGGCACGTCACCGCCGGCACCCTGCAATCGGTCACCAAGCTTGCCAGTAGTGTCGCACGGAATCTAGACAGGTTCGGGCTAATTGAACAAACTGATCGGTGCAGATCTTAAGCGTTAAATGCTCCAGATATGAGAATAGTTAACAAGTCATTATTTAATATTGTATACTATTTTTATTATAGTTACGTACTATAGTTCTTAGAGTTTTAAATTATTCATGACTAGATGAGTGATAGTTTTATATTCAAATGTGAGTTTAGCTTTTCAATTTGTTTCATGGCTTATTTAATTGAATTTCATTTTTTAATTGACTTAAAATACTTTGTTGCAAATTCGCCCGAATTTGTTATTTATTATTAATAAATTACACCTTATAATAGATTTGATGCACAACTACAATTTCAATTAGGCTTTTATAATTTAGTATATTTAAACAAACTTCAATCTCAATATAGTTTTGCAAGTTTATTTAGTTTCTTTCTTATGAATGTCCGTAATTAATTTTATTGAAACACTATTTTATAATTTATAACTAAACATAATTTTATATTATAACTAAACATAATTTTTTTGAAAGAAAGAAAATATATATATATATATATCGCACGTAGAAAAGAGACGCACGACGAAATTTGTATAAAATAATCTGACCACCCGTCATTTAATAAAAACGATTTAAAATCTATTCTAGGCTCACGTTAGATGAGGAGCACGTACGCCGCACCGAGGAACAGCGTCGACAACGGCCACAAGGTCTCGCCCAGGGTCTGATGCAGGGCCTAACTGGCTTCGGTATCAGCCTGCTGGGCGCTGTGGGTGGCATCGCCCATCACCCGCTCCAAAGCTTGCTCAGCCAAGGTGGCGCTTCGCCGCGCAGTTTAGCGGCGGGTGTTGGACTGGGACTTGTGGGCGTTATCACTAAACCTCTTAGCGGAGCGGCAGAATTGGTCGCACTAACTGGAGAAGGTATTTTTTGTTCTTCACCTTGGGCTTGGGCAAATGTCGTTCATTTAAGTGAATTATTCAGGTATTCAGTATGCACATGAGTGAATAGTTCACGAACGATTATTCATTATCCACATATATATGAATCGTTCGATCAGTCGTTATTCACGTTACATACATGGGTAACATTAAGCTACGAGTTTAATTCAAACAATATTATATTTAAAAATAAAATTTGCAACGATCCAGCTTTAAATTACAGTCATTTCGAACAATATTTGCACATAGTTTTGGATAACCCATTATCTTTGAAATACGTCCAAATTTTGCTAGTTCGTTTCGGCATTTTGTAGTAATAATTTCACTACAAAGCAAATATTTTATTTTATAACTCGGATGTAAAAGAGAAGCATTAAAGTCATAGAAAATGGCGACTGATGTACAATGACCACATCACCGACAGGAAAAAAATGGATTCAGCACAAAAAAAAACGTAATTCAGCACCAGCGGTACTTTAGTTATTCACAATAATGTGCACGCTAAATAATGATGTACAGTACAATTCAATCTTTCGACAATTTCGATTATCTCTTTTCAGGTCTTTTGCAAGGAGCCGGTTGGAACACACTTCCCGAGCCCCGCTCTAATCCAATACTCCATCACATGTTTAGCAGTTGCAACAGTTCGCTGAAGTACCAATGGAAATTTCTACAGTCCCTGGCGCACTCGGCCATCATTCTCTTCGCAATGGATGCCACCGCGATCCACGGCAACGGTATCGGCAATAGCAACACGTACGAAGCTGTGTCGCTGATCTTAACTGCCGATGCGCTGATTGTCGTGAACGTAGACGAAGATGTGACACAGTGTGTGTTGAGCTTAAGTGACTTAACCAGCCTCTATGTCGGGAATGACCCAACCCTCTTGAATCTACGAATGCAAGAAAAGGAGAAGGACAAACCGAGCGGTGCAAAGGAACGCGCTATAGAAAAGGATAAAGGTGGTGGAAAAGAGGGAAATGTCGAGGTGAGAAAAAGAATACAGTTGTTGACATTCTAAGTATAGTGTTGGAAAATTTAAATTGTAGCGTACATTATAACTATTACAAGAGATAATACAATATAATACATCAAAAATATCAACTATAAAAAATAATTTGAATTACTATACATCTGATTAAATTTAAAATATCATTACGATGATATTTGATTTAGAATATATTAAAATGATGTATAAAATAATATAAATTTTTATATTATTTTATACGCTATAAAAACGTACATAGTTATAGTTAGTAGAAAATGGGTTTAAACTAGTGCTGGAAATGGTTCCGGTAAACCGGTGCACCGGTTTATTTTTTGTCGAAAACCGGCAACCAAGACAATCTCGGTTCACCGATTTTCGCTGAAAACCGGTTTTTCGGTGAAAACCGCGTTTCGGTGAAAACCGGTTTTCGATTAGCACTGGTCGGTAGCACCGACTATTGATTCATACGAAACCGCGTTGGTGGTTGGTACGGTATGATAGCCATTATGCTCAGTTCATTTGGATCTTACTCTAGCTATTCAGAATAATGAAGTTTATGCGAGTTGATTTCTATTAGAGCAGCAGATACAAAGCTCTACCATAGTTAGTACTCTAGTAGATATTAAATATTAAATAATATGATAGTATTTTAAACCATTTGAACTTAAAATAATCTTAAAAAACTTAATCTTAAAATCCTAAAATAATCTTATGCAAAGATTCTGATCTAAAGTGAAAAACGAAACAAAATATGCTATTATTAAATTGAAAAATATATAATTACTGGTGTTGGTATCAGAATTTAAAAAAAATTAAAAAACAGTTAAACACAGCAAA
Source organism: Leptodirus hochenwartii (assembly GCA_947310635.1). Classification (NCBI taxonomy): domain Eukaryota; kingdom Metazoa; phylum Arthropoda; class Insecta; order Coleoptera; family Leiodidae; genus Leptodirus; species Leptodirus hochenwartii. Next base: position 50,199,773 of record OX371176.1, read on the forward strand.
ATGATAATGCATATAGAGTTATAGAGTAATTTTACATAAGTTTACATTCACTTATTCTCTAAGCATGTAGAATTTGATTAAAAATGCAATTTATTTATCCCTTGCAGACGAAATCGCAGTAACAAAATAAACACGTAGATAAGATATGATTCCACAATTATACAGTATTGATACGTCGAGCAATGAGTATTTGCACTGTGCTTTGTGCATTAAGCTGCATCTTGATATAACAATTCATTATCTATGGGATTCAGTGGCATATCAACTATTTAAGAGTGGTTAGCAAAAATTGTATTGTCCACCTAAAATGCGCCGCAATGAAAATCGACAGGTATATACCTCTGTTCTTTTTTGATAATTTTTCGATAATTTTGATGAACAGCTTACCGAACAGATTTTTGCTTATTTTATTTTATATAAAATTTTATTGGGATAAAATTAATAACACAAATAATTAAAGTGACCATACGTCCCGCTTTTAGCGGGACAATACCGATTTTCGGTAATTTGTCCCGCTTAAAGATAAAAATCATTATTTCCATGCTTACTACAAAAGTTTACCATTTACCCGTATAAAAAAAATTCTGCGGAACCGCTCGACAGATTTCAATGATTTTGGTGTTATATTAAAGCGATTATGTCTATTTTTGCCCATTTTGTTCAAAATTTAAGTGTATTTGCTAAATTGGTCGAAAATTGAAAATTAAGAATTACTATTTTCGTCTACATTCATATAGACTTAGTCAAAGGCTTGTACAATCGAGTCAAAGAAATAGTCAATAATTGTGGCTTAAAGTGTCTGACTTAAAATTATTCTAGGCGAGACCTGGCGTTGCTATATATATCTATATAATTTATTTTTACATACATTTCTTATATTTTAATTTTCTTAAATATTTGATTTTGATTTTTGTCAAATATTTTATAGCAAATTATGTTGGATTTATGAATTACAAAATAAATACACAATAGCGTCCTCAAACAATCGGTCAATAATTGTATTTTCTTTTTTCAGTTTTTAAACTATACATTTATGTTTGATTTGCCATATTGTTGGCAGTAGGTGTACTACTGTAGAGATAAAATTCTGATAATAAACACGCGTTCGTTGATAACGAATACTCGACTAGAGCGAGAACTTGCTCAGAAAACGGCGAAAGTCTCGCTTCAACCAACGCCATCAACTTTTTCGAGTTTATATTCTTCGCTTCAACTTATCGTTCAGGGTGCCATTGAAACTGCCCATATAAAATAGCATGTGCAAAGATGGGATTGCATTCACGTAACCATGTAGTTAGACTTGAATTCCTCGCCGCGTTTGTCGAGAATAAATAGTGTGTAATCTGTGTGTGTGTTTATCGTCGTTGTCGCACACATATCTAATATTAAAATATGTAGATGGCGATACCAACACGATCAGCAACTGTAAATTAATACGCGATGTTAATTGCGTGTTCAATTTCAAAGTCAGCATTTTGAAACATTTTTATATGGACTGTCCATGCTAAGATTATACACTTTTATTAAACGTGAAAAAATGATTGAATGGGACATTTTCTAATGGGAAATGATAATTTTGATGAAAATCGACCTCTGTTCTTTTTCGATATTTTTTCGATAATTTTGATGCAAATCTACCTCTGCTCTTTTTCGATAATTTTGATGAAAATTGACAGGAATATACCTTTGTACTTTTTCGATAATTTTGATGCTAATCGACAAAAGAATTAAAAAATTCGACAGGTATATGCCTCTGTACTTTTTCGATAATTTCTATCAAAATCGACAGGTAAATAAATAAGTTGTTATTTTAGCATTTATGGTGGCGTATATAAAAATAATTTTAGGATTTGTTATTTATCATTTTCATCGTTGGTAAGAAATAATCAGGCGTAAATAGATACAGAGTAAATCAATTCTTCGCTTTTATTCGAACGTAAACAATTTCAACCTACACAAGTCTATCATTATAATATACAGCCTGTCACATACGTCTACTTTTTGTAAAAAAAATATAATTAAATTATAAGGTCACTAAACTATATATCAATCTTAACTTCTAATTTTTACAAATACTTGCGAATATAATTATTTTTTGCACCAAATTGTATATACAAAATTGGATGCTTTAAAAAATTATCGTAATTTGTTGTAAATTCGTTACTTATTTGGGATTTATTATTTATTTTGGATTATTCTTTCACCTACATTAAACATACCGAAAAAAATGGATTTCACAAACAGAAATGTTCCCCATTTTTATACGAACTCCGTATAAAAATATTTTATTATTAAACAATTTTCATAATATCTAAATCATTTTGGAGTATGCTGTATCGTGTACATATTCTTAGGATAAGTTCTGAATATAACAAATTTTATATTTATTAGTCAATACCTGAACCTGTCTAAATTTTTTCCACTCTACTTCAGTAGTGTACCGAATCTTCTGCGTGTCACATTAATTATTAGTAGTATTCCGCAAAATATTTACGTTTTTACTAACCGCGGCTGTGGCATGTTTTTTTAATAAAAATCAAACGGTTGAAAGCGTGTATTTTTGTGAAAAGAATGGAAGTGCCTTCAATGATCATCTTTAAAGAAAAAAAAAGACCAAGACAATTCGATAGACGTGTGTATTGATTGAAAGTGAGCCAGTGGTCAAAATTTTGGAGCGAATTACGTTTACGGTAAATTGGCATATTTTGAGGAATGAGGGTTTTTAGGCCTTTTTAGGGTGGAAACTTTAACACTGAATTGAAAAAACCAGGCGGAAACAATCACTTGAATAGCATTTTTTTGTTCAAAAAACTGTAAAAAAAGCTGCTAAGCAAAAAATTAAGCCAAACAAGTTACCTTTTTTCCACAGGGACCATGAATATTCATCCCGTCCCCCGTTCATAGCCTCCAAACACCCACTGACCTTTGACACGATGACCTCTGTGGTACTTTCGACGGCCAAATTTGCTCTCATCGATTTCGACCACTTTATCTTTGCCGCCTCGATTTTTTTTTGTTTTTATGGTTTTTGGACCTTCCTGGACACAGAAAAATTAACGCCGGATTTTTAGGAATTTTTACCGTAACCCACATTTTACCCAAAAATTTTTTTTTGGTTAAAAGTGTCCGGGTAATTTCAATAATAAATTTCAATATAGTTCAATAATTTTGAATATTAAATGCCATATTGGATTCCGATTTAATAACGTGTCAATTTATTAAAATGTCAATAGCTATTGTTAAAAATCGTCGAAAAATCAGGTATACAGGTATAATACAGGTATATACCTGTGTATACCTGTTCTTTTCTATTCTTTTTCGACAGGTATATACCTGTGTTCTTTTTCAATATTTTTTCGATAATTTTGATGAAAATCGACAGGTATATACCTGTGTTCTTTTTCGATAATTTTGATGAAAATCGACAAGTTCTTTTTCGATAATTTTGATGAAAATCGACAAGTTCTTTTTCGATAATTTTTATGAAAATCGATAGGTTCGACCTCTGTTCTTTTTCGATAATTTTTCGATAATTTTGATGAAAATCGACAGGTATATACCTTTGCTTTTTTTCGATAATTTTGATGAAAATCGACAGGTATATACCTTTGCTTTTTTTCGATAATTTTTCGATAATTTTGATGAAAATCGACAAGTTCTTTTTCGATAATTTTTATGAAAATCGATAGGTTCGACCTCTGTTCTTTTTCGATAATTTTTCGATAATTTTGATGAAAATCGACAGGTATATACCTTTGCTTTTTTTCGATAATTTTGATGAAAATCGACAGGTATATACCTTTGCTTTTTTTCGATAATTTTTCGATAATTTTGATGAAAATCGACAAGTTCTTTTTCGATAATTTTTATGAAAATCGATAGGTTCGACCTCTGTTCTTTTTCGATAATTTTTCGATAATTTTGATGAAAATCGACAGGTATATACCTTTGTACTTTTTCGATAATTTTGATAAAAATCGACCTTCTTTGTAAATAATTTTTAAAATTCGGCAGGTATATATATACCATCTTCGTAAATAATTAAAATAAATAATAAAAGCGTAATAGCATTGTATACAAGTTTTCGAAACGCGGTTTTCACCAGAAACCGGTTTTCACCGAAAATTGGTGAAAACGGTTAGTCGGTGAACCGGTGAAAAATCGCTTGCACCGCTTCCGGTTTGATTGGCAAATATTCCCAGCACTAGTTTAAACATAATTTCAATTAATTTTTTAATGTTTTACTAATTAACATATAAAAGTATCGAAATGAGGGTTCCACTTGTTATTGCGGCATAATTTTTTTAAATACCGATATAAGGATTTTAATTAATTGATTTTTTTTATTATACATTTCAATATAAATTTTTTTTTGCCTAAACGGTTTTTTCGAATTCAAAATTAATTATGTAGATGTTCCATTACATTAGGTAATTTATATAATTGATAATCTACAGCAAAATTTTCTAAATACTTTTAAATTTCAAAATTGTATAAAAAATTAAATATTTTCTAAGACCATAAAAACATCTTTTCTATAAAATCAAATATATATATACACAAGCAATTGTACGAACTATATTATATATTAAATAAATAAATTATTAAACGAATTATCGAAATATAAAAATGTCTTTAATAAATAAGTTTAAAATCAAAATTTTGTGTTTTCATTGCTATGAAAATACGATATTATTGAGCTTTAGGTTTACTGAAGATATAGCCGTTTTAATAAGAAACTGCAATAGTTGAAACGCAAACTTATGAAGAAAGAAGCTGCCAAAATAATTACAGCTTACACAAATGAGCAAGGCATCACATCTAGAATATTACAACTACTTATTTTGTTGTAAAAATTACAACAATAAGTTCATTCCTATTTCATTATTATGAGATAAAATATAGTCTAGTCGGCGAAGACACGCAGTAATATTTGATTTGATACATCAATTTTCCGTGGGAAATTTAATGGCGTGAAGATAGATTGACGATTTTTGAAAATAAAGCAAATGAAATGGGAGTAAATGTGTTCATTTGTATTTTTAGGATATATTGCTAGGTGAAGATCCTGATCCGGACTTTTTTACGGTTGAAATGGATGATGCGTGCAGAGAAAGAGTAGCAGATTATGTTCGAAATACGGTTGGGATAATGCAATTGTCTGATCAGCAGCAACCACATGCCAGCGTTGGTGAACATTCTGAGATGAGTATTTCACCGGATGAAGGATCTCCACTACGTACGTTCAATTTTGTTATTACATTTGACTTGAAAAAATGCCTAATATGGCTTTTTGTTCCTTGTTAAAAGAATTTTGTTAAAAACTATATTTATTCTAAAAAAAAATGTTTTGGTTCCTGAACATTTTTCCCCATGAACAATTGCTATTAAATCTTAACTCGCAATTCGAATCATACATATTTTTTTAAACGAATTTTTTATTCATCTTGGTGTTAGTTTAGTTAATCAGTTGTCAATTCTAAGGATTGGTTGGAAACAGCACGCCATCTGTCGATCTATCCTCAGCTAACTCCTTCATCTCTTTATAACTATTCATCCCAACGTCCTCCACTATCTGACCCACATACTCCAATCTAGGCCTACCTACCCCTTACTTTCCCTTCTATAACTAATTGCATAATACCCCCGTGTCTGAGAATGTGACCTACTAGTATATCTCCTGCGCTGTAATACTCTCCAAATACTTCTCTTCTTCTCTACTAACTCTAGTACGGCTTTATTTGTCACTAAATTTGCCCAACCAATCCTCATCATCCTCCTGTAGCACCACATTTGGAATTCTTCTATTCTACGTTTCTCTTCATTTCCTATAGTCCACGCCTCACACGCGTACAATGCTACACTCCACACATATGCCTTCAATAATCTTTTTCTAATACCGAAGTCACTATTTGATCTTAAAATCTGCTCCTTTTCTACCTTACTTCGGTTATGCTTTGTAAATCTACTTTCTAAATAAGAACAGTCAAACACTTCTTCTATTCTATTATCTCCTGTTGTTATCCTCATTTTTCGCTTGCATTCCTTCTTGTCACACCTCATCACATTGGTCTTGCCTATATGTATTTTCATGTTATAATCTCTGGTCATTACTTCCTGCATACCATCTTGATGAATATTTAATATTAAATCGGAACGTTTGCAGAAACACCACTATTTAAAATTTTTATAGGTACTGTGATAATGACTGAAGACGTGGCACAAAGCGGCAGACCATCTGTCGGCACATTGACGTTCTATGTAAATCCGCAAAGCAGGAACTACTTCCTGTGCCTATTTTCTCTGGCCAAGCAGCAGTTGTTAGGCAACAGGTTCTCGGTGCTGTGATAGCGTACTCTGAACGCACTATGCACATTCCCGTGCACGATGGTAAAAAGTCCCTATTATCGTTCAATACTTTCTAAACGTCTCATTGCTAATTAAGATGCAAGAGGTCATAAAATTCAAAGTGCAAATATAAATTACTAGTAAATAGTATTTTTTAAATGTGGTATTTTTTCCTTTATACGATTTTTATTATTATAATAGTTTTACAAGTTTTTATATAGCTAAATAAATAATCATTATGAAATAGTATTTGTAACACTTTTGAGATATTGTGATTAAATGTACGTTATTGTAATAAATACTGTATATTACAAATTGTTAAAAAACGATAACAATTCAAGTTTTGGTTAGCTATTATATTTCACAACGTCTTTTTTCTGAAAAGATCGTTTACATTTGAGACAAATCTCTACGTTACAAATTTCCAACAAACACATTCGGCAATATAAATCTTCACACGGTAGCTTATATAAATTAATCATTACATCGCAGTTTATACATTTATTAATAATTTCCGTTTCCGAAGGCTGTTCGTCATTTGAAAAAGAAATATAATTCGAATTTTCTTTCAAAGCCTTTAAAATCTGCTTCATTTCGCCGGGTTCATTTTGGGCGTAGTGCATACTGTCGCCGTATTTCAATCGCTTTTGATTATTATTACAGCAATTAAATGTAGAATCGGGGGATTTAAGCTTTTCCGCGCAATAAGCAGACGGTGTTTTTCTTCCAAGCGTTCGTTTCACATGGTACGTTTCCGTTTTGTGGGCATTTTGCATTAAAAACATGTCGATGCGACTTTTCAGTGCAACATTTAACGCGGCCTTTTTATTTGTAGCAAATGGAATCCCAGTGAATGGATCTAAACCATGTCTGCCACATCTCGCATCATTTTGCAGACACTTTTCCAATGTGGTCTGGTCGACGGTGTGACCACTGGGTAATGTCATTGGTATGGCCATTATTTCGAACGTTAATGCATCTTCAAATTCCTCGGGAATTTCGAAGGATCGTTCATCTAACCCCGCATCATCTCCACCACTACTTTTAACGGCATTTGAACGGTTGTTGTTCATTAGTTTCTCTATTGTTTCCGCGGTTGTTTTCGAGCACGATTTCGATATTCTCCCCACAATTTTAACAGAACCTAAGCACGGGACACATCTATTCGTTCTGAATATCCGTATTTTAATTTTATTCGCGTTGATTATTGTCCTAAACGCCCAATGTTTCAGGAAACTCACGTGAAAATTGCTATCGGTATTTTCGGGCCGTTTTTCTTTCGAATAATAACGTACATTGCAAAATATTACACCTGGCTCGCTAAAAAATGCGCTACCCAATAACACGTAATCCGATCTAGTATTCTTGCCATATAACTCGATGCCTGTAACATGTTGATTTCCAACTTTAGAAGATATAGATACGAAGTTTATTGAAGTAGCAGCTAACAATTCAAACTCAATATCCACCGGAGGCTTTATGGATATATACGCTAGAAATCCTCGAGCCCTAATCATCTCATTCTTTGAAATAAGATTGCTGATTTCGTAATTGTCCATTGCAGCTGCTGAACATTCGACTTTTGGTAGTAATTTCGCATCCAAAAAATCGTACAATACCGTTTCTTTTGACATAAGCATATCGCATTTCAGGCATAAGCATATCAAGAGCTACAATAATTCCTCATCAGAATCATAAATAAAATAGTATTAACGTTGTTACCGTCTTTGATTATTTGTGTATCGTGGAGTATATTCAAAGGTTCTTCGCAACACTTTTTACCTTACGAAATTAAAGAGCGAATAATCAATATCACAGTTGGTAGTAAAAACTATGTACGATTCTAGCTGAGATTAGTTGGATAAGAAATATAGGCAACTAAAGCTACACAATAAAAACCTAGGGTTGCTCTAAGAATATTTCAATTGATATAAATATTCTAGCTATATAATTGATAAAATGTTCAATTTAGTAAAATTTAAAAAATATATATATCAATGTAAGTCTTGATAGTAGGTATTGAAGACCTGACCGAGGATCTATAGATCAACTTTTTGGTCCCTGGAAAATCTGGCAATCTAAAAACTCCTTGAGAGTAGGCTACTTCATTGACAAATGACTATAGACAGAGAACTCTATATGCTTATCAATGCTTATCAACTCTTATGCTTATCAATTTTACGTAGTGGTTTACAACTAACGAGTTGCTAACGAATTAGAAGTAAGACACAATATTGACATATTAATTAAAATATGTCTATGTGTCTGATATGCGTTTTTTTTGATGATTTCTTCAACTTTTTCCGATTGAACCGGAAATCACTAAAACTGGATTCTAGGACGATTTATAGTAATTTTACATTGTTTTGGGCACCTTTGAAATTTTGACGAAAATAGACCAAAATTGAAAAAAATTTACGATCACAGAATCGGACTTTTCGACGATTTTTGAGGTATTGAATATTGAACCGGAAATCCCTAAAATTGATATCCAGGATTTATTGTCATTTTACATTGTGTTGGGCACTTTTTAAATTTTGATGAAAATTGACGAAAAATTGAAAATTTTCAGAGGGTCAAAGAATCGGACTTTGCATTTTTTGACGATTTGTTTAACTTTTTCCGATTTCAGAAATCACAAAAAGTGGTTTCTCAGACGATTTATAGTCATTTTACGTTGTTATGGCACTTGTTAAAATTTCAAAATCGAACAAAAATTGAAAATTTTTCTAGGGTTATAACCCCATTGCATTTTTTGACGATTTGTTCAACTTGTTCAACAGTTGCAAAAAATGAAAAAAATAGCCTAAAACGACTATAAATGGTCCTAGGGAACGTTTCTACTGATTTCCGGTTCAATCGGAAAAAATTAAGAAATTCATCGAAAAAAATTCTATCGTTTTGTAAGGAAAATATTTCTATTTTGGTGAATGATTTAAAAATGAAAAAAATAGCCTAAACGACTATAAATGGTCCTAGGGAACGTTTCTACTGATTTCCGGTTCAATCGGAAAAAATTGAGAAATTCATCGAAAAAAATTCTATCGTTTTGTAAGGAAAAAATCTCTATTTTGGTGAATAATTAAAAAATGAAAAAAATAGCCTAAAACGACTATAAATGGTCCTAGGGAACGTTTCTACTGATTTCCGGTTCAATCGGAAAAAAATGAGAAATTCATCGAAAAAAATTCTATCGTTTTGTAAGGCAAAAATCTCTATTTTGGTGAATAATTTTTAAATGAAAAAAATAGCCTAAAACGACTATAAATGGTCCTAGGGAACGTTTCTACTGATTTCCGGTTCAATCGGAAAAAAATGAGAAATTCATCGAAAAAATTTCTATCGTTTTGTAAGGAAAAAATCTCTATTTTGGTGAATAATTAAAAATGAAAAAAATAACCTAAAACGACAATAAATGGTCCTAGGGAACGTTTCTACTGATTTCCGGTTCAATCGGAAAAAGTTGAGAAATTCATCGAAAAAATGTCTATCGTTTTGTATGGAAAAAATCTCGATTTTGGTGAATAATTAATAATGAAAAAAATAGCCTAAAACGACTATAAGTGGTCCTAGGGAACGTTTCTACTGATTTCCGGTTCAATCGGAAAAAATTGAGAAATTCATCGAAAAAATTTCTATCGTTTTGTAAGGAAAAAATCTCTATTTTGGTGAATAATTTAAAAATGAAAAAAATAGCCTAAAACGACTATAAATGGTCCTAGGGAACGTTTCTACTGATTTCCGGTTCAATCGGAAAAAGTGGAGAAATTCATCGAAAAAATTTCTATCGTTTTGTAAGGAGAAATCTCTATTTTCGTGAATAATTAAAAAATTAAAAAAATAGCCTAAAACGACTATAAATGGTTCTAGGAACATTTCTACTGATTTCCGGTTCAATCGGAAAAAAATGAGAAATTCATCGAAAAAAATTCTATTTTGGTGAATAATTAAAAAATGAAAAAAATAGCCTAAAACGACTATAAATGGTCCTAGGGAACGTTTCTACTGATTTCCGGTTCAATCGGAAAAAGTAGAGAAATTCATCGAAAAAAATTCTATCGTTTTGTAAGGAAAAAATCTCTATTTTGGTGAATAATTTAAAAATAAAAAAAATAGCCTAAAACGACTATAAATGGTTCTAGGGAACGTTTCTACTGATTTCCGGTTCAATCGGAAAAAGTGGAGAAATTCATCGAAAAAATTTCTATCGTTTTGTATGGAAAAAATCTCGATTTTAGTGAATAATTTAAAAATGAAAAAAATAGCCTAAAACGACTATAAATGGTCCTAGGGAACGTTTCTACTGATTTCCGGTTCAATCGGAAAAAAATGAGAAATTCATCGAAAAAAATTCTATCGTTTTGTATGGAAAAAATCTCTATTTTGGTGAACAATTTAAAAATGAAAAAAATAGCATCAAACGACTATAAATGGTCCTAGGGAACGTTTCTACTGATTTCCAGTTCAATCGAAAAAAGTTGAGAAATTCATCGAAAAAATGTCTATCGTTTTGTAAGGAAAAATATCGATTTTGGTGAATAATTAAAAAATGAAAAAAATAGCCTAAAACGACTATAAATTGTCCTAGGGAACGTCTCCACTGATTTCCGGTTTAATCGGAAAAAGTAGAGAAATTCATCGAAAAAATTTCTATCGTTTTGTATGGAAAAAATCTCGATTTTGGTGAATAATTTAAAAATGAAAAAAATAGCCTAAAACGACTATAAGTGGTCCTAGGGAACGTTTCTACTGATTTCCGGATCAATCGGAAAAAGTTGAGAAATTCATCGAAAAATTTCTATCGTTTTGTATGGAAAAAATATCGATTTTGGTGAATAATTTAAAAATGAAAAAAATAGCCTAAAACGACTATAAATGGTCCTAGGGAACGTTTCTACTGATTTCCGGTTCAATCGAAAAAAGTTGAGAAATTCATCGAAAAAATTTCTATCGTTTTGTAGGAAAAAATCTCTATTTTGGTGAATAATTAAAAAATGAAAAAAATAGCCTAAAACGACTATAAATGGTCCTAGGGAACGTTTCTACTGATTTCCGGTTCAATCGGAAAAAGTAGAGAAATTCATCGAAAAAATTTCTATCGTTTTGTAGGAAAAAATCTCTATTTTGGTGAATAATTAAAAAATGAAAAAAATAGCCTAAAACGACTATAAATGGTCCTAGGGAACGTTTCTACTGATTTCCGGTTCAATCGGAAAAAGTAGAGAAATTCATCGAAAAAATTTCTATCGTTTTGTAAGGAAAAAATCACTATTTTGGTGAATAATTTAAAAATGAAAAAAATAGCCTAAAACGACTATAAGTGGTCCTAGGGAACGTTTCTACTGATTTCCGGTTCAATCGGAAAAAAATGAGAAATTCATCGAAAAAGATTCTATCGTTTTGTAAGGAAAAAATCTCGATTTTGGTGAATAATTTAAAAATGAAAAAAATAGCCTAAAACGACTATAAATGGTCTTAGGGAACGTTTCTACTGATTTACGGTTCAATCGGAAAAAATTGAGAAATTCATCGAAAAAATTTCTATCGTTTTGTAAGGAAAAAATCTCTATTTTGGTGAATAATTTAAAAATTAAAAAAATAGCCTAAAACGAATATAAATGGTCCTAGGGAACGTTTCTACTGATTTCCGGTTCAATCGGAAAAAGTGGAGAAATTCATCGAAAAAATTTCTATCGTTTTGTAAGGAAAAAATCTCGATTTTGGTGAATAATTTAAAAATAAAAAAAATAGCCTAAAACGACTATAAATGGTTCTAGGGAACGTTTCTACTGATTTCCGGTTCAATCGGAAAAAGTGGAGAAATTCATCGAAAAAATTTCCATCGTTTTGTATGGAAAAAATCTCGATTTTGGTGAATAATTTAAAAATGAAAAAAATAGCCTAAAACGACTATAAATGGTCCTAGGGAACGTTTCTACTGATTTCCGGTTCAATCGGAAAAAAATGAGAAATTCATCGAAAAAAATTCTATCGTTTTGTATGGAAAAAATCTCTATTTTGGTGAACAATTTAAAAATGAAAAAAATAGCATCAAACGACTATAAATGGTCCTAGGGAACGTTTCTACTGATTTCCAGTTCAATCGAAAAAAGTTGAGAAATTCATCGAAAAAATGTCTATCGTTTTGTAAGGAAAAATATCGATTTTGGTGAATAATTAAAAAATGAAAAAAATAGCCTAAAACGACTATAAATTGTCCTAGGGAACGTCTCTACTGATTTCCGGTTTAATCGGAAAAAGTTCTATCGTTTTGTAAGGAAAAAATCTCTATTTTGGTGAATAATTTAAAAATGAAAAAAATAGCCTAAAACGACTATAAATGGTCCTAGGGAACGTTTCTACTGATTTCCGGTTCAATCGGAAAAAAATGAGAAATTCATCGAAAGAAATTCTATCGTTTTGTATGGAAAAAATCTCTATTTTGGTTAACAATTTAAAAATGAAAAAAATAGCATCAAACGACTATAAATGGTCCTAGGGAACGTTTCTACTGATTTCCAGTTCAATCGAAAAAAGTTGAGAAATTCATCGAAAAAATTTCTATCGTTTTGTAAGGAAAAATCTCTATTTTGGTGAATAATTAAAAAATGAAAAAAATAGCCTAAAACGACTATAAATTGTCCTAGGGAACGTCTCTACTGATTTCCGGTTTAATCGGAAAAAGTAGAGAAATTCATCGAAAAAATTTCTAACGTTTTGTAAGGAAAAAATCTCGATTTTGGTGAATAATTTTAAAATGAAAAAAATAGCCTAAAACGACTATAAATGGTCCTAGGGAACGTTTCTACTGATTTCCAGTTCAATCGGAAAAAGTTGAGAAATTCATCGAAAAAATTTCTATCGTTTTGTAAGGAAAAAATCTCTATTTTGGTGAATAATCTAAAAATGAAAAAAATAGCCTAAAACGACTATAAATGGTCCTAGGGAACGTTTCTACTGATTTCCGGTTCAATCGGAAAAAGTTGAGAAATTCATCGAAAAAATTTCTATCGTTTTGTAAGGAAAAAATCTCGATTTTGGTGAATGATTTTTAAATGAAAAAAATAGCCTAAAACGACTATAAATGGTCCTAGGGAACGTTTCTACTGATTTCCAGTTCAATCGGAAAAAGTTGAGAAATTCATCGAAAAATTTCTATCGTTTTGTATGGAAAAAATATCGATTTTGGTGAATAATTTAAAAATGAAAAAAATAGCCTAAAACGACTATAGTGGTCCTAGGGAACGTTTCTACTGATTTCCGGTTCAATCGGAAAAAGTTGAGAAATTCATCGAAAAAATTTCTATCGTTTTGTAAGGAAAAAATATCGATTTTGGTGAATAATTTAAAAATGAAAAAAATAGCCTAAAACGACTATAAATGGTCCTAGGGAACGTTTCTACTGATTTCCAGTTCAATCGGAAAAAGTTGAGAAATTCATCGAAAAATTTCTATCGTTTTGTATGGAAAAAATATCGATTTTGGTGAATAATTTAAAAATGAAAAAAATAGCCTAAAACGACTATAAATGGTTCTAGGGAACGTTTCTACTGATTTCCGGTTCAATCGGAAAAAGTGGAGAAATTAATCGAAAAAATTTCTATCGTTTTGTATAGAAAAAATCTCTATTTTGGTGAATAATTAAAAAATGAAAAAAATAGCCTAAAACGACTATAAATGGTCCTAGGGAACGTTTCTACTGATTTCCGGTTCAATCGGAAAAAAATGAGAAATTCATCGAAAAAAATTCTATCGTTTTGTATGGAAAAAATCTCTATTTTGGTGAACAATTTAAAAATGAAAAAAATAGCATCAAACGACTATAAATGGTCCTAGGGAACGTTTCTACTGATTTCCAGTTCAATCGAAAAAAGTTGAGAAATTCATCGAAAAAATTTCTATCGTTTTGTAAGGAAAAATCTCTATTTTGGTGAATAATTTTAAAATGAAAAAAATAGCCTAAAACGACTATAAATGGTCCTAGGGAACGTTTCTACTGATTTCCGGTTCAATTGGAAAAAATTGAGAAATTCATCGAAAAAAAATCTATCGTTTTGTAAGGAAAAAATCTCTATTTTGGTGAATAATTTAAAAATTAAAAAAATAGCCTAAAACGACTATAAATGGTCCTAGGGAATGTTTCTACTGATTTCCGGTTCAATCGGAAAAAAAAGAGAAATTCATCGAAAAAAAATCTATCGTTTTGTAAGGAAAAAATCTCTATTTTGGTGAATAATTAAAAAATGAAAAAAATAGCCTAAAACGACTATAAATGGTCCTAGGGAACGTTTCTACTGATTTCCAGTTCAATCGGAAAAAGTTGAGAAATTAATCGAAAAAATTTCTATCGTTTTGTATGGAAAAAATCTCTATTTTGGTGAATAATCTAAAAATGAAAAAAATAGCCTAAAACGACTATAAATGGTTCTAGGGAACGTTTCTACTGATTTCCGGTTCAATCGGAAAAAAATGAGAAATTAATCGAAAAAATTTCTATCGTTTTGTATGGAAAAAATCTCTATTTTGGTGAATAATTTAAAAATGAAAAAAATAGCCTAAAACGACTATAAATGGTTCTAGGGAACGTTTCTACTGATTTCCAGTTCAATCGGAAAAAGTTGAGAAATTCATCGAAAAAATTTCTATCGTTTTGTAAGGAAAAAATCTCTATTTTGGTGAATAATCTAAAAATGAAAAAAATAGCCTAAAACGACTATAAATGGTCCTAGGGAACGTTTCTACTGATTTCCGGTTCAATCGGAAAAAAATGAGAAATTCATCGAAAAAAAATCTATCGTTTTGTAAGGAAAAAATCTCTATTTTGGTGAATAATTAAAAATGAAAAAAATAGCCTAAAACGACTATAAATGGTCCTAGGGAACGTTTCTACTGATTTCCAGTTCAATCGGAAAAAGTTGAGAAATTCATCGAAAAATTTCTATCGTTTTGTATGGAAAAAATATCGATTTTGGTGAATAATTTAAAAATGAAAAAAATTGCCTAAAACGACTATAGTGGTCCTAGGGAACGTTTCTACTGATTTCCGGTTCAATCGGAAAAAAATGAGAAATTCATCGAAAAAAAATCTATCGTTTTGTAAGGAAAAAATCTCTATTTTGGTGAATAATTAAAAAATGAAAAAAATAGCCTAAAACGACTATAAATGGTCCTAGGGAACGTTTCTACTGATTTCCAGTTCAATCGGAAAAAGTTGAGAAATTCATCGAAAAAATTTCTATCGTTTTGTAAGGAAAAAATCTCGATTTTGGTGAATAATTTAAAAATGAAAAAAATAGCCTAAAACGACTATAAATGGTTCTAGGGAACGTTTCTACTGATTTCCGGTTCAATCGGAAAAAAATGAGAAATTCATCGAAAAAATTTCTATCGTTTTGTAAGGAAAAAATCTCTATTTTGGTGAATAATTTAAAAATGAAAAAAATAGCCTAAAACGACTATAAATGGTTCTAGGGAACGTTTCTACTGATTTCCAGTTCAATCGGAAAAAGTTGAGAAATTCATCGAAAAAATTTCTATCGTTTTGTAAGGAAAAAATCTCTATTTTGGTGAATAATCTAAAAATGAAAAAAATAGCCTAAAACGACTATAAATGGTCCTAGGGAACGTTTCTACTGATTTCCGGTTCAATCGGAAAAAAATGAGAAATTCATCGAAAAAAAATCTATCGTTTTGTAAGGAAAAAATCTCTATTTTGGTGAATAATTAAAAATGAAAAAAATAGCCTAAAACGACTATAAATGGTCCTAGGGAACGTTTCTACTGATTTCCAGTTCAATCGGAAAAAGTTGAGAAATTCATCGAAAAATTTCTATCGTTTTGTATGGAAAAAATATCGATTTTGGTGAATAATTTAAAAATGAAAAAAATAGCCTAAAACGACTATAAATGGTTCTAGGGAACGTTTCTACTGATTTCCGGTTCAATCGGAAAAAGTGGAGAAATTAATCGAAAAAATTTCTATCGTTTTGTATGGAAAAAATCTCGATTTTGGTGAATAATTTAAAAATGAAAAAAATAGCATAAAACGACTATAAATGGTCCTAGGGAACGTTTCTACTGATTTCCGGTTCAATCGGAAAAAGTTGAGAAATTCATCGAAAAAATTTCTATCGTTTTGTATGGAAAAAATCTCGATTTTGGTGAATAATTTAAAAATGAAAAAAATAGCATAAAACGACTATAAATGGTCCT
Source organism: Leptodirus hochenwartii (assembly GCA_947310635.1). Lineage (NCBI taxonomy): Eukaryota > Metazoa > Arthropoda > Insecta > Coleoptera > Leiodidae > Leptodirus > Leptodirus hochenwartii. Next base: position 50,216,333 of record OX371176.1, read on the forward strand.
AGGGAACGTTTCTACTGATTTCCGGTTCAATCGGAAAAAGTGGAGAAATTAATCGAAAAAATTTCTATCGTTTTGTATGGAAAAAATCTCGATTTTGGTGAATAATTTAAAAATGAAAAAAATAGCATAAAACGACTATAAATGGTCCTAGGGAACGTTTCTACTGATTTCCAGTTCAATCGGAAAAAGTTGAGAAATTCATCGAAAAAATTTCTATCGTTTTGTATGGAAAAAATATCGATTTTGGTGAATAATTTAAAAATGAAAAAAATAGCCTAAAACGACTATAAATGGTCCTAGGGAACGTTTCTACTGATTTCCGGTTCAATCGGAAAAAGTGGAGAAATTAATCGAAAAAATTTCTATCGTTTTGTATGGAAAAAATCTCTATTTTGGTGAATAATTTAAAAATGAAAAAAATAGCCTAAAACGATTATAAATGGTCCTAGGGAACGTTTCTACTGATTTCCGGTTCAATTGGAAAAAGTTGAGAAATTCATCGAAAAAATTTCTAACGTTTTGTAAGGTAAAAAATCTCGATTTTGGTGAATAATTTTAAAATGAAAAAAATAGCCTAAAACGACTATAAATGGTCCTAGGGAACGTTTCTACTGATTTCCAGTTCAATCGGAAAAAGTTGAGAAATTAATCGAAAAAATTTCTATCGTTTTGTATGGAAAAAATGTCTATTTTGGTGAATAATCTAAAAATGAAAAAAATAGCCTAAAACGACTATAAATGGTCCTAGGGAACGTTTCTACTGATTTCCGGTTCAATCGGAAAAAAATGAGAAATTAATCGAAAAAATTTCTATCGTTTTGTATGGAAAAAATCTCTATTTTGGTGAATAATTTAAAAATGAAAAAAATAGCCTAAAACGACTATAAATGGTTCTAGGGAACGTTTCTACTGATTTCCAGTTCAATCGGAAAAAGTTGAGAAATTCATCGAAAAAATTTATATCGTTTTGTAAGGAAAAAATCTCTATTTTGGTGAATAATCTAAAAATGAAAAAAATAGCCTAAAACGACTATAAATGGTCCTAGGGAACGTTTCTACTGATTTCCGGTTCAATCGGAAAAAAATGAGAAATTCATCGAAAAAAAATCTATCGTTTTGTAAGGAAAAAATCTCTATTTTGGTGAATAATTAAAAATGAAAAAAATAGCCTAAAACGACTATAAATGGTCCTAGGGAACGTTTCTACTGATTTCCAGTTCAATCGGAAAAAGTTGAGAAATTCATCGAAAAATTTCTATCGTTTTGTATGGAAAAAATATCGATTTTGGTGAATAATTTAAAAATGAAAAAAATTGCCTAAAACGACTATAGTGGTCCTAGGGAACGTTTCTACTGATTTCCGGTTCAATCGGAAAAAAATGAGAAATTCATCGAAAAAAAATCTATCGTTTTGTAAGGAAAAAATCTCTATTTTGGTGAATAATTAAAAAATGAAAAAAATAGCCTAAAACGACTATAAATGGTCCTAGGGAACGTTTCTACTGATTTCCAGTTCAATCGGAAAAAGTTGAGAAATTCATCGAAAAAATTTCTAACGTTTTGTAAGGAAAAAATCTTGATTTTGGTGAATAATTTTAAAATGAAAAAAATAGCCTAAAACGACTATAAATGGTCCTAGGGAACGTTTCTACTGATTTCCAGTTCAATCGGAAAAAGTTGAGAAATTCATCGAAAAAATTTCTATCGTTTTGTAAGGAAAAAATCTCGATTTTGGTGAATAATTTAAAAATGAAAAAAATAGCCTAAAACGACTATAAATGGTTCTAGGGAACGTTTCTACTGATTTCCGGTTCAATCGGAAAAAAATGAGAAATTCATCGAAAAAATTTCTATCGTTTTGTAAGGAAAAAATCTCTATTTTGGTGAATAATTTAAAAATGAAAAAAATAGCCTAAAACGACTATAAATGGTTCTAGGGAACGTTTCTACTGATTTCCAGTTCAATCGGAAAAAGTTGAGAAATTCATCGAAAAAATTTCTATCGTTTTGTAAGGGAAAAATCTCTATTTTGGTGAATAATCTAAAAATGAAAAAAATAGCCTAAAACGACTATAAATGGTCCTAGGGAACGTTTCTACTGATTTCCGGTTCAATCGGAAAAAAATGAGAAATTCATCGAAAAAAAATCTATCGTTTTGTAAGGAAAAAATCTCTATTTTGGTGAATAATTAAAAATGAAAAAATAGCCTAAAACGACTATAAATGGTCCTAGGGAACGTTTCTACTGATTTCCAGTTCAATCGGAAAAAGTTGAGAAATTCATCGAAAAATTTCTATCGTTTTGTATGGAAAAAATATCGATTTTGGTGAATAATTTAAAAATGAAAAAAATAGCCTAAAACGACTATAAATGGTTCTAGGGAACGTTTCTACTGATTTCCGGTTCAATCGGAAAAAGTGGAGAAATTAATCGAAAAAATTTCTATCGTTTTGTATGGAAAAAATCTCGATTTTGGTGAATAATTTAAAAATGAAAAAAATAGCATAAAACGACTATAAATGGTCCTAGGGAACGTTTCTACTGATTTCCGGTTCAATCGGAAAAAGTTGAGAAATTCATCGAAAAAATTTCTATCGTTTTGTATGGAAAAAATCTCGATTTTGGTGAATAATTTAAAAATGAAAAAAATAGCATAAAACGACTATAAATGGTCCTAGGGAACGTTTCTACTGATTTCCGGTTCAATCGGAAAAAGTGGAGAAATTAATCGAAAAAATTTCTATCGTTTTGTATGGAAAAAATCTCGATTTTGGTGAATAATTTAAAAATGAAAAAAATAGCATAAAACGACTATAAATGGTCCTAGGGAACGTTTCTACTGATTTCCAGTTCAATCGGAAAAAGTTGAGAAATTCATCGAAAAAATTTCTATCGTTTTGTATGGAAAAAATATCGATTTTGGTGAATAATTTAAAAATGAAAAAAATAGCCTAAAACGACTATAAATGGTCCTAGGGAACGTTTCTACTGATTTCCGGTTCAATCGGAAAAAGTGGAGAAATTAATCGAAAAAATTTCTATCGTTTTGTATGGAAAAAATCTCTATTTTGGTGAATAATTTAAAAATGAAAAAAATAGCCTAAAACGATTATAAATGGTCCTAGGGAACGTTTCTACTGATTTCCGGTTCAATTGGAAAAAGTTGAGAAATTCATCGAAAAAATTTCTAACGTTTTGTAAGGTAAAAAATCTCGATTTTGGTGAATAATTTTAAAATGAAAAAAATAGCCTAAAACGACTATAAATGGTCCTAGGGAACGTTTCTACTGATTTCCAGTTCAATCGGAAAAAGTTGAGAAATTCATCGAAAAAATTTCTAACGTTTTGTAAGGTAAAAAATCTCGATTTTGGTGAATAATTTTAAAATGAAAAAAATAGCCTAAAACGACTATAGATGGTTCTAGGGAACGTTTCTACTGATTTCCGGTTCAATCGGAAAAAAATGAGAAATTCATCGAAAAAATTTCTATCGTTTTGTAAGGAAAAAATCTCTATTTTGGTGAATAATCTAAAAATGAAAAAAATAGCCTAAAACGACTATAAATGGTCCTAGGGAACGTTTCTACTGATTTCCGGTTCAATCGGAAAAAAATGAGAAATTCATCGAAAAAAATCTATCGTTTTGTAAGGAAAAAATCTCTATTTTGGTGAATAATCTAAAAATGAAAAAAATAGCCTAAAACGACTATAAATGGTCCTAGGGAACGTTTCTACTGATTTCCAGTTCAATCGGAAAAAGTTGAGAAATTCATCGAAAAAATTTCTATCGTTTTGTAAGGAAAAAATCTCTATTTTGGTGAATAATTTAAAAATGAAAAAAATAGCCTAAAACGACTATAAATGGTCCTAGGGAACGTTTCTACTGATTTCCAGTTCAATCGGAAAAAGTTGAGAAATTCATCGAAAAATTTCTATCGTTTTGTATGGAAAAAATATCGATTTTGGTGAATAATTTAAAAATGAAAAAAATAGCCTAAAACGACTATAGTGGTCCTAGGGAACGATTCTACTGATTTCCGGTTCAATCGGAAAAAGTTGAGAAATTCATCGAAAAAATTTCTATCGTTTTGTAAGGAAAAAATATCGATTTTGGTGAATAATTTAAAAATGAAAAAAATAGCCTAAAACGACTATAAATGGTCCTAGGGAACGTTTCTACTGATTTCCAGTTCAATCGGAAAAAGTTGAGAAATTCATCGAAAAATTTCTATCGTTTTGTATGGAAAAAATATCGATTTTGGTGAATAATTTAAAAATGAAAAAAATAGCCTAAAACGACTATAAATGGTCCTAGGGAACGTTTATACTGATTTCCAGTTCAATCGGAAAAAGTTGAGAAATTCATCGAAAAAATTTCTATCGTTTTGTAAGGAAAAAATATCGATTTTGGTGAATAATTTAAAAATGAAAAAAATAGCCTAAAACGACTATAGTGGTCCTAGGGAACGATTCTACTGATTTCCGGTTCAATCGGAAAAAGTTGAGAAATTCATCGAAAAATTTCTATCGTTTTGTATGGAAAAAATATCGATTTTGGTGAATAATTTAAAAATGAAAAAAATAGCCTAAAACGACTATAGTGGTCCTAGGGAACGATTCTACTGATTTCCGGTTCAATCGGAAAAAGTTGAGAAATTCATCGAAAAAATTTCTATCGTTTTGTAAGGAAAAAATATCGATTTTGGTGAATAATTTAAAAATGAAAAAAATAGCCTAAAACGACTATAAATGGTCCTAGGGAACGTTTCTACTGATTTCCAGTTCAATCGGAAAAAGTTGAGAAATTCATCGAAAAATTTCTATCGTTTTGTATGGAAAAAATATCGATTTTGGTGAATAATTTAAAAATGAAAAAAATAGCCTAAAACGACTATAAATGGTCCTAGGGAACGTTTATACTGATTTCCAGTTCAATCGGAAAAAGTTGAGAAATTCATCGAAAAAATTTCTATCGTTTTGTAAGAAAAAAATATCGATTTTGGTGAATAATTTAAAAATGAAAAAAATAGCCTAAAACGACTATAAATGGTCCTAGGGAACGTTTCTACTGATTTTCGGTTCAATCGGAAAAAAATGAGAAATTCATCGAAAAAAATTCTATCGTTTTGTAAGGGAAAAATCTCTATTTTGGTGAATAATTTAAAATTGAAGAAAATAGCATAAAACGACTATATATGGTCCTAGGGAACGTTTCTACTGATTTCCGGCTCAATCGGAAAAAATTGAGAAATTCATCGAAAAAATTTCTATCGTTTTGTATAGAAAAAATCTCGATTTTGGTGAATAATTTAAAAATGAAAAAAATAGCCTAAAACGACTATAAATGGTCCTAGGGAACGTTTCTACTGATTTCCAGTTCAATCGGAAAAAGTTGAGAAATTCATCGAAAAAATTTCTAACGTTTTGTAAGGAAAAAATCTCGATTTCGGTGAATAATTTTAAAATGAAAAAAATAGCCTAAAACGACTATAAATGGTCCTAGGGAACGTTTCTACTGATTTCCAGTTCAATCGGAAAAAGTTGAGAAATTCATCGAAAAAATTTCTATCGTTTTGTAAGGAAAAAATCTCGATTTTGGTGAATAATTTAAAAATGAAAAAAATAGCCTAAAACGACTATAAATGGTCCTAGGGAACGTTTCTACTGATTTCCGGTTCAATCGGAAAAAGTGGAGAAATTAATCGAAAAAATTTCTATCGTTTTGTATGGAAAAAATCTCTATTTTGGTGAATAATTTAAAAATGAAAAAAATAGCCTAAAACGATTATAAATGGTCCTAGGGAACGTTTCCACTGATTTCCGGTTCAATCGGAAAAAGTTGAGAAATTCATCGAAAAAATTTCTATCGTTTTGTAAGGAAAAAATCTCGATTTTGGTGAATAATTTAAAAATGAAAAAAATAGCCTAAAACGACTATAAATGGTCCTAGGGAACGTTTCTACTGATTTCCGGTTCAATTGGAAAAAGTTGAGAAATTCATCGAAAAAATTTCTAACGTTTTGTAAGGTAAAAAATCTCGATTTTGGTGAATAATTTTAAAATGAAAAAAATAGCCTAAAACGACTATAAATGGTCCTAGGGAACGTTTCTACTGATTTCCAGTTCAATCGGAAAAAGTTGAGAAATTCATCGAAAAAATTTCTAACGTTTTGTAAGGTAAAAAATCTCGATTTTGGTGAATAATTTTAAAATGAAAAAAATAGCCTAAAACGATTATAAATGGTCCTAGGGAACGTTTCCACTGATTTCCGGTTCAATCGGAAAAAGTTGAGAAATTCATCGAAAAAATTTCTATCGTTTTGTAAGGAAAAAATCTCTATTTTGGTGAATAATTTAAAAATGAAAAAAATAGCCTAAAACGACTATAAATGGTTCTAGGGAACGTTTCTACTGATTTCCGGTTCAATCGGAAAAAAATGAGAAATTCATCGAAAAAATTTCTATCGTTTTGTAAGGAAAAAATCTCTATTTTGGTGAATAATCTAAAAATGAAAAAAATAGCCTAAAACGACTATAAATGGTTCTAGGGAACGTTTCTACTGATTTCCGGTTCAATCGGAAAAAAATGAGAAATTCATCGAAAAAAATCTATCGTTTTGTAAGGAAAAAATCTCTATTTTGGTGAATAATCTAAAAATGAAAAAAATAGCCTAAAACGACTATAAATGGTCCTAGGGAACGTTTCTACTGATTTCCAGTTCAATCGGAAAAAGTTGAGAAATTCATCGAAAAAATTTCTATCGTTTTGTAAGGAAAAAATCTCTATTTTGGTGAATAATTTAAAAATGAAAAAAATAGCCTAAAACGACTATAAATGGTCCTAGGGAACGTTTCTACTGATTTCCAGTTCAATCGGAAAAAGTTGAGAAATTCATCGAAAAATTTCTATCGTTTTGTATGGAAAAAATATCGATTTTGGTGAATAATTTAAAAATGAAAAAAATAGCCTAAAACGACTATAGTGGTCCTAGGGAACGATTCTACTGATTTCCGGTTCAATCGGAAAAAGTTGAGAAATTCATCGAAAAAATTTCTATCGTTTTGTAAGGAAAAAATATCGATTTTGGTGAATAATTTAAAAATGAAAAAAATAGCCTAAAACGACTATAAATGGTCCTAGGGAACGTTTCTACTGATTTCCAGTTCAATCGGAAAAAGTTGAGAAATTCATCGAAAAATTTCTATCGTTTTGTATGGAAAAAATATCGATTTTGGTGAATAATTTAAAAATGAAAAAAATAGCCTAAAACGACTATAAATGGTCCTAGGGAACGTTTATACTGATTTCCAGTTCAATCGGAAAAAGTTGAGAAATTCATCGAAAAAATTTCTATCGTTTTGTAAGGAAAAAATATCGATTTTGGTGAATAATTTAAAAATGAAAAAAATAGCCTAAAACGACTATAGTGGTCCTAGGGAACGATTCTACTGATTTCCAGTTCAATCGGAAAAAGTTGAGAAATTCATCGAAAAAATTTCTAACGTTTTGTAAGGAAAAAATCTCGATTTCGGTGAATAATTTTAAAATGAAAAAAATAGCCTAAAACGACTATAAATGGTCCTAGGGAACGTTTCTACTGATTTCCAGTTCAATCGGAAAAAGTTGAGAAATTCATCGAAAAAATTTCTATCGTTTTGTAAGGAAAAAATCTCGATTTTGGTGAATAATTTAAAAATGAAAAAAATAGCCTAAAACGACTATAGTGGTCCTAGGGAACGATTCTACTGATTTCCGGTTCAATCGGAAAAAGTTGAGAAATTCATCGAAAAAATTTCTATCGTTTTGTAAGGAAAAAATCTCGATTTTGGTGAATAATTTAAAAATGAAAAAAATAGCCTAAAACGACTATAGTGGTCCTAGGGAACGATTCTACTGATTTCCGGTTCAATCGGAAAAAGTTGAGAAATTCATCGAAAAAATTTCTATCGTTTTGTAAGGAAAAAATATCGATTTTGGTGAATAATTTAAAAATGAAAAAAATAGCCTAATACGACTATAAATGGTCCTAGGGAACGTTTCTACTGATTTCCAGTTCAATCGGAAAAAGTTGAGAAATTCATCGAAAAATTTCTATCGTTTTGTATGGAAAAAATATCGATTTTGGTGAATAATTTAAAAATGAAAAAAATAGCCTAAAACGACTATAAATGGTCCTAGGGAACGTTTATACTGATTTCCAGTTCAATCGGAAAAAGTTGAGAAATTCATCGAAAAAATTTCTATCGTTTTGTAAGGAAAAAATATCGATTTTGGTGAATAATTTAAAAATGAAAAAAATAGCCTAAAACGACTATAAATGGTCCTAGGGAACGTTTCTACTGATTTTCGGTTCAATCGGAAAAAATGAGAAATTCATCGAAAAAAATTCTATCGTTTTGTAAGGAAAAAATCTCTATTTTGGTGAATAATTTAAAATTGAAGAAAATAGCATAAAACGACTATATATGGTCCTAGGGAACGTTTCTACTGATTTCCGGTTCAATCGGAAAAAATTGAGAAATTCATCGAAAAAATTTCTATCGTTTTGTATAGAAAAAATCTCGATTTTGGTGAATAATTTAAAAATGAAAAAAATAGCCTAAAACGACTATAAATGGTCCTAGGGAACGTTTCTACTGATTTCCAGTTCAATCGGAAAAAGTTGAGAAATTCATCGAAAAAATTTCTAACGTTTTGTAAGGAAAAAATCTCGATTTCGGTGAATAATTTTAAAATGAAAAAAATAGCCTAAAACGACTATAAATGGTCCTAGGGAACGTTTCTACTGATTTCCAGTTCAATCGGAAAAAGTTGAGAAATTCATCGAAAAAATTTCTATCGTTTTGTAAGGAAAAAATCTCGATTTTGGTGAATAATTTAAAAATGAAAAAAATAGCCTAAAACGACTTTAAATGGTCCTAGGGAACGTTTCTACTGATTTCCGGTTCAATCGGAAAAAAATGAGAAATTCATCGAAAAATTTACTATCGTTTTGTATGGAAAAAATCTCGATTTTGGTGAATAATTTAAAAATGAAAAAAATAGCCTAAAACGACTATAAATGGTCCTAGGGAACGTTTCTACTGATTTCCGGTTCAATCGGAAAAAAATGAGAAATTCATCGAAAAAAATTCTATCGTTTTGTATGGAAAAAATCTCGATTTTGGTGAATAATTTTAAAATGAAAAAAATAGCATCAAACGACATAAATGGTCCTAGGGAACGTTTCTACTGATTTCCAGTTCAATCGGAAAAAGTTGAGAAATTCATCGAAAAAATTTCTATCGTTTGTAAGGAAAAATCTCTATTTTGGTGAATAATTAAAAAATGAAAAAAATAGCCTAAAACGACTATAAATGGTCCTAGGGAACGTTTCTACCGATTTCCGGTTCAATCGGAAAAAGTTGACAAATTCATCGAAAAAATTTCTATCGTTTTGTATGGAAAAAATCTCGATTTTGGTGAATAATTTAAAAATGAAAAAAATAGCCTAAAACGACTATAAATGGTCCTAGGGAACGTTTCTACTGATTTCCAGTTCAATCGGAAAAAGTTGAGAAATTCATCGAAAAAATTTCTATCGTTTTTTAAGGAAAAAATCTCTATTTTGGTGAACAATTTAAAAATGAAAAAAATTGCATCAAACGACTATAAATGGTCCTAGGGAACGTTTCTACTGATTTCCAGTTCAATCGGAAAAAGTTGAGAAATTCATCGAAAAAATTTCTATCGTTTTGTAAGGAAAAAATCTCGATTTTGGTGAATATTTTAAAATGAAAAAAATAGCCTAAAACGACTATAAATGGTCCTAGGGAACGTTTCTACTGATTTCCAGTTCAATCGGAAAAAATTGAGAAATTCATCGAAAAAATTTCTATCGTTTTGTATGGAAAAAATCTCGATTTTGGTGAATAATTTAAAAATGAAAAAAATAGCCTAAAACGACTATAAATGGTCCTAGGGAACGTTTCTACTGATTTCCGGTTCAATCGGAAAAAATTGAGAAATTCATCGAAAAAATTTCTATCGTTTTGTATGGAAAAAATCTCGATTTTGGTGAATAATTTAAAAATGAAAAAAATAGCCTAAAACGACTATAAATGGTCCTAGGGAACGTTTCTACTGATTTCCGGTTCAATCGGAAAAAAATGAGAAATTCATCGAAAAAATTTCTATCGTTTTGTATGGAAAAAATCTCGATTTTGGTGAATAATTTAAAAATGAAAAAAATAGCATAAAACGACTATATATGGTCCTAGGGAACGTTTCTACTGATTTCCGGTTCAATCGGAAAAAGTTGAGAAATTCATCGAAAAAATTTCTATCGTTTTGTAAGGAAAAAATCTCTATTTTGGTGAATAATTAAAAAATGAAAAAAATAGCCTAAAACGACTATAAATGGTCCTAGGGAACGTTTCTACTGATTTCCGGTTCAATCGGAAAAAGTAGAGAAATTCATCGAAAAAATTTCTATCGTTTTGTAAGGAAAAATCTCTATTTTGGTGAATAATTAAAAAATGAAAAAAATAGCCTAAAACGACTATAAATGGTCCTAGGGAACGTTTCTACTGATTTCCGGTTCAATCGGAAAAAGTAGAGAAATTCATCGAAAAAATTTCTATCGTTTTGTAAGGAAAAATCTCTATTTTGGTGAATAATTAAAAAATGAAAAAATAGGATAAAACGACTATAAATGGTCCTAGGGAACGTTTCTACTGATTTCCGGTTCAATCGGAAAAAGTTGAGAAATTCATCGAAAAAAATTCTATCGTTTTGTAAGGAAAAAATCTCGATTTTGGTGAATAATTTTAAAATGAAAAAAATAGCATCAAACGACTATAAATGGTCCTAGGGAACGTTTCTACTGATTTCCGGTTCAATCGGAAAAAATTGAGAAATTCATCGAAAAAAATTCTATCGTTTTGTATGGAAAAAATCTCTATTTTGGTGAATAATTTAAAAATGAAAAAAATAGCCTAAAACGACTATAAATGGTCCTAGGGAACGTTTCTACTGATTTCCGGTTCAATCGGAAAAAATTGAGAAATTCATCGAAAAAATATCTATCGTTTTGTATGGAAAAAATCTCGATTTTGGTGAATAATTTAAAAATGAAAAAAATAGCCTAAAACGACTATAAATGGTCCTAGGGAACGTTTCTACTGATTTCCGGTTCAATCGGAAAAAATTGAGAAATTCATCGAAAAAAATTCTATCGTTTTGTAAGGAAAAAATCTCTATTTTGGTGAACAATTTAAAAATGAAAAAAATAGCATCAAACGACTATAAATGGTCCTAGGGAACGTTTCTACTGATTTCCAGTTCAATCGGAAAAAGTTGAGAAATTCATCGAAAAAATTTCTATCGTTTTGTAAGGAAAAAATCTCTATTTTGGTGAACAATTTAAAAATGAAAAAAATAGCCTAAAACGACTATAAATGGTCCTAGGGAACGTTTCTACTGATTTCCGGTTCAATCGGAAAAAAATGAGAAATTCATCGAAAAAATTTCTATCGTTTTGTATGGAAAAAATCTCGATTTTGGTGAATAATTTAAAAATGAAAAAAATAGCCTAAAACGACTATAAATGGTTCTAGGGAACGTTTCTACTGATTTCCGGTTCAATCGGAAAAAAATGAGAAATTCATCGAAAAAAATTCTATCGTTTTGTAAGGAAAAAATCTCAATTTTGGTGAATAATTTAAAAATGAAAAAAATAGCCTAAAACGACTATAAATGGTCCTAGGGAACGTTTCTACTGATTTCCGGTTCAATCGGAAAAAGTTGAGAAATTCATCGAAAAAATTTCTATCATTTTGTAAGGAAAAAATCTCTATTTTGGTGAACAATTTAAAAATGAAAAAAATAGCATCAAACGACTATAAATGGTCCTAGGGAACGTTTCTACTGATTTCCAGTTCAATCGGAAAAAGTTGAGAAATTCATCGAAAAAATTTCTATCGTTTTGTAAGGAAAAAATCTCTATTTTGGTGAACAATTTAAAAATGAAAAAAATAGCCTAAAACGACTATAAATGGTCCTAGGGAACGTTTCTACTGATTTCCGGTTCAATCGGAAAAAAATGAGAAATTCATCGAAAAAATTTCTATCGTTTTGTAAGGAAAAAATCTCGATTTTGGTGAATAATTTAAAAATGAAAAAAATAGCCTAAAACGACTATAAATGGTCCTAGGGAACGTTTCTACTGATTTCCGGTTCAATCGGAAAAAGATGAGAAATTCATCGAAAAAATTTCTATCGTTTTGTAAGGAAAAATCTCGATTTTGGTGAATAATTTAAAAATGAAAAAAATAGCCTAAAACGACTATAAATGGTCCTAGGGAACGTTTCTACTGATTTCCGGTTCAATCGGAAAAAATTGAGAAATTCATCGAAAAAATTTCTATCGGTTTGTAAGGAAAAAAATCTCTATTTTGGTGAATAATTTAAAAATGAAAAAAATAGCCTAAAACGACTATAAATGGTCCTAGGGAACGTTTCTACTGATTTCCAGTTCAATCGGAAAAAGTTGAGAAATTCATCGAAAAAATTCTATCGTTTTGTATGGAAAAAATCTCTATTTTGGTGAATAATTTAAAATTGAAGAAAATAGCATAAAACGACTATATATGGTCCTAGGGAACGTTTCTACTGATTTCCGGTTCAATCGGAAAAAGTTGAGAAATTCATCGAAAAAATTTCTATCGTTTTGTATGGAAAAAATCTCGATTTTGGTGAATAATTTTAAAATGAAAAAAATAGCATCAAACGACATAAATGGTCCTAGGGAACGTTTCTACTGATTTCCAGTTCAATCGGAAAAAGTTGAGAAATTCATCGAAAAAATTTCTATCGTTTTGTATGGAAAAAATCTCGATTTTGGTGAATAATTTAAAAATGAAAAAAATAGCCTAAAACGACTATAAATGGTCCTAGGGAACGTTTCTACTGATTTCCGGTTCAATCGGAAAAAAATGAGAAATTCATCGAAAAAATTTCTATCGTTTTGTAAGGAAAAATCTCTATTTTGGTGAATAATTAAAAAATGAAAAAAATAGCCTAAAACGACTATAAATGGTCCTAGGGAACGTTTCTACCGATTTCCGGTTCAATCGGAAAAAGTTGACAAATTCATCGAAAAAATTTCTATCGTTTTGTATGGAAAAAATCTCGATTTTGGTGAATAATTTAAAAATGAAAAAAATAGCCTAAAACGACTATAAATGGTCCTAGGGAACGTTTCTACTGATTTCCAGTTCAATCGGAAAAAGTTGAGAAATTCATCGAAAAAATTTCTATCGTTTTGTATGGAAAAAATCTCGATTTTGGTGAATAATTTAAAAATGAAAAAAATAGCATAAAACGACTATATATGGTCCTAGGGAACGTTTCTACTGATTTCCAGTTCAATCGGAAAAAGTTGAGAAATTCATCGAAAAAATTTCTATCGTTTTTTAAGGAAAAAATCTCTATTTTGGTGAACAATTTAAAAATGAAAAAAATTGCATCAAACGACTATAAATGGTCCTAGGGAACGTTTCTACTGATTTCCAGTTCAATCGGAAAAAATTGAGAAATTCATCGAAAAAATTTCTATCGTTTTGTATGGAAAAAATCTCGATTTTGGTGAATAATTTAAAAATGAAAAAAATAGCATAAAACGACTATAAATGGTCCTAGGGAACGTTTCTACTGATTTCCGGTTCAATCGGAAAAAATTGAGAAATTCATCGAAAAAAATTCTATCGTTTTGTAAGGAAAAAATCTCTATTTTGGTGAACAATTTAAAAATGAAAAAAATAGCATCAAACGACTATAAATGGTCCTAGGGAACGTTTCTACTGATTTCCAGTTCAATCGGAAAAAGTTGAGAAATTCATCGAAAAAATTTCTATCGTTTTGTAAGGAAAAAATCTCTATTTTGGTGAACAATTTAAAAATGAAAAAAATAGCCTAAAACGACTATAAATGGTCCTAGGGAACGTTTCTACTGATTTCCGGTTCAATCGGAAAAAAATGAGAAATTCATCGAAAAAATTTCTATCGTTTTGTATGGAAAAAATCTCGATTTTGGTGAATAATTTAAAAATGAAAAAAATAGCCTAAAACGACTATAAATGGTTCTAGGGAACGTTTCTACTGATTTCCGGTTCAATCGGAAAAAAATGAGAAATTCATCGAAAAAAATTCTATCGTTTTGTAAGGAAAAAATCTCAATTTTGGTGAATAATTTAAAAATGAAAAAAATAGCCTAAAACGACTATAAATGGTCCTAGGGAACGTTTCTACTGATTTCCGGTTCAATCGGAAAAAGTTGAGAAATTCATCGAAAAAATTTCTATCATTTTGTAAGGAAAAAATCTCTATTTTGGTGAACAATTTAAAAATGAAAAAAATAGCATCAAACGACTATAAATGGTCCTAGGGAACGTTTCTACTGATTTCCAGTTCAATCGGAAAAAGTTGAGAAATTCATCGAAAAAATTTCTATCGTTTTGTAAGGAAAAAATCTCTATTTTGGTGAACAATTTAAAAATGAAAAAAATAGCCTAAAACGACTATAAATGGTCCTAGGGAACGTTTCTACTGATTTCCGGTTCAATCGGAAAAAAATGAGAAATTCATCGAAAAAATTTCTATCGTTTTGTAAGGAAAAAATCTCGATTTTGGTGAATAATTTAAAAATGAAAAAAATAGCCTAAAACGACTATAAATGGTCCTAGGGAACGTTTCTACTGATTTCCGGTTCAATCGGAAAAAGATGAGAAATTCATCGAAAAAATTTCTATCGTTTTGTAAGGAAAAATCTCGATTTTGGTGAATAATTTAAAAATGAAAAAAATAGCCTAAAACGACTATAAATGGTCCTAGGGAACGTTTCTACTGATTTCCGGTTCAATCGGAAAAAATTGAGAAATTCATCGAAAAAATTTCTATCGGTTTGTAAGGAAAAAATCTCTATTTTGGTGAATAATTTAAAAATGAAAAAAATAGCCTAAAACGACTATAAATGGTCCTAGGGAACGTTTCTACTGATTTCCAGTTCAATCGGAAAAAGTTGAGAAATTCATCGAAAAAATTCTATCGTTTTGTATGGAAAAAATCTCTATTTTGGTGAATAATTTAAAATTGAAGAAAATAGCATAAAACGACTATATATGGTCCTAGGGAACGTTTCTACCGATTTCCGGTTCAATCGGAAAAAGTTGAGAAATTCATCGAAAAAATTTCTATCGTTTGTAAGGAAAAATCTCTATTTTGGTGAATAATTAAAAAATGAAAAAAATAGCCTAAAACGACTATAAATGGTCCTAGGGAACGTTTCTACTGATTTCCAGTTCAATCGGAAAAAGTTGAGAAATTCATCGAAAAAATTTCTATCGTTTTGTATGGAAAAAATCTCGATTTTGGTGAATAATTTTAAAATGAAAAAAATAGCATCAAACGACATAAATGGTCCTAGGGAACGTTTCTACTGATTTCCAGTTCAATCGGAAAAAGTTGAGAAATTCATCGAAAAAATTTCTATCGTTTGTAAGGAAAAATCTCTATTTTGGTGAATAATTAAAAAATGAAAAAAATAGCCTAAAACGACTATAAATGGTCCTAGGGAACGTTTCTACCGATTTCCGGTTCAATCGGAAAAAGTTGACAAATTCATCGAAAAAATTTCTATCGTTTTGTATGGAAAAAATCTCGATTTTGGTGAATAATTTAAAAATGAAAAAAATAGCCTAAAACGACTATAAATGGTCCTAGGGAACGTTTCTACTGATTTCCAGTTCAATCGGAAAAAGTTGAGAAATTCATCGAAAAAATTTCTATCGTTTTGTATGGAAAAAATCTCGATTTTGGTGAATAATTTAAAAATGAAAAAAATAGCATAAAACGACTATATATGGTCCTAGGGAACGTTTCTACTGATTTCCAGTTCAATCGGAAAAAGTTGAGAAATTCATCGAAAAAATTTCTATCGTTTTTTAAGGAAAAAATCTCTATTTTGGTGAACAATTTAAAAATGAAAAAAATTGCATCAAACGACTATAAATGGTCCTAGGGAACGTTTCTACTGATTTCCAGTTCAATCGGAAAAAATTGAGAAATTCATCGAAAAAATTTCTATCGTTTTGTATGGAAAAAATCTCGATTTTGGTGAATAATTTAAAAATGAAAAAAATAGCATAAAACGACTATATATGGTCCTAGGGAACGTTTCTACTGATTTCCGGTTCAATCGGAAAAAGTTGAGAAATTCATCGAAAAAATTTCTATCGTTTTGTAAGGAAAAAATCTCTATTTTGGTGAATAATTAAAAAATGAAAAAAATAGCCTAAAACGACTATAAATGGTCCTAGGGAACGTTTCTACTGATTTCCGGTTCAATCGGAAAAAGTAGAGAAATTCATCGAAAAAATTTCTATCGTTTTGTAAGGAAAAATCTCTATTTTGGTGAATAATTAAAAAATGAAAAAAATAGCCTAAAACGACTATAAATGGTCCTAGGGAACGTTTCTACTGATTTCCGGTTCAATCGGAAAAAGTAGAGAAATTCATCGAAAAAATTTCTATCGTTTTGTAAGGAAAAATCTCTATTTTGGTGAATAATTAAAAAATGAAAAAATAGGATAAAACGACTATAAATGGTCCTAGGGAACGTTTCTACTGATTTCCAGTTCAATCGGAAAAAGTTGAGAAATTCATCGAAAAAATTTCTATCGTTTTGTATGGAAAAAATCTCTATTTTGGTGAATAATTTAAAAATGAAAAAAATAGCCTAAAACGACTATAAATGGTCCTAGGGAACGTTTCTACTGATTTCCAGTTCAATCGGAAAAAGTTGAGAAATTCATCGAAAAAATTTCTATCGTTTTGTATGGAAAAAATCTCGATTTTGGTGAATAATTTTAAAATGAAAAAAATAGCATCAAACGACATAAATGGTCCTAGGGAACGTTTCTACTGATTTCCAGTTCAATCGGAAAAAGTTGAGAAATTCATCGAAAAAATTTCTATCGTTTGTAAGGAAAAATCTCTATTTTGGTGAATAATTAAAAAATGAAAAAAATAGCCTAAAACGACTATAAATGGTCCTAGGGAACGTTTCTACCGATTTCCGGTTCAATCGGAAAAAGTTGACAAATTCATCGAAAAAATTTCTATCGTTTTGTATGGAAAAAATCTCGATTTTGGTGAATAATTTAAAAATGAAAAAAATAGCCTAAAACGACTATAAATGGTCCTAGGGAACGTTTCTACTGATTTCCAGTTCAATCGGAAAAAGTTGAGAAATTCATCGAAAAAATTTCTATCGTTTTGTATGGAAAAAATCTCGATTTTGGTGAATAATTTAAAAATGAAAAAAATAGCATAAAACGACTATATATGGTCCTAGGGAACGTTTCTACTGATTTCCAGTTCAATCGGAAAAAGTTGAGAAATTCATCGAAAAAATTTCTATCGTTTTTTAAGGAAAAAATCTCTATTTTGGTGAACAATTTAAAAATGAAAAAAATTGCATCAAACGACTATAAATGGTCCTAGGGAACGTTTCTACTGATTTCCAGTTCAATCGGAAAAAATTGAGAAATTCATCGAAAAAATTTCTATCGTTTTGTATGGAAAAAATCTCGATTTTGGTGAATAATTTAAAAATGAAAAAAATAGCATAAAACGACTATATATGGTCCTAGGGAACGTTTCTACTGATTTCCGGTTCAATCGGAAAAAGTTGAGAAATTCATCGAAAAAATTTCTATCGTTTTGTAAGGAAAAAATCTCTATTTTGGTGAATAATTAAAAAATGAAAAAAATAGCCTAAAACGACTATAAATGGTCCTAGGGAACGTTTCTACTGATTTCCGGTTCAATCGGAAAAAGTAGAGAAATTCATCGAAAAAATTTCTATCGTTTTGTAAGGAAAAATCTCTATTTTGGTGAATAATTAAAAAATGAAAAAAATAGCCTAAAACGACTATAAATGGTCCTAGGGAACGTTTCTACTGATTTCCGGTTCAATCGGAAAAAGTAGAGAAATTCATCGAAAAAATTTCTATCGTTTTGTAAGGAAAAATCTCTATTTTGGTGAATAATTAAAAAATGAAAAAATAGGATAAAACGACTATAAATGGTCCTAGGGAACGTTTCTACTGATTTCCGGTTCAATCGGAAAAAGTTGAGAAATTCATCGAAAAAAATTCTATCGTTTTGTAAGGAAAAAATCTCGATTTTGGTGAATAATTTTAAAATGAAAAAAATAGCATCAAACGACTATAAATGGTCCTAGGGAACGTTTCTACTGATTTCCGGTTCAATCGGAAAAAATTGAGAAATTCATCGAAAAAAATTCTATCGTTTTGTATGGAAAAAATCTCTATTTTGGTGAATAATTTAAAAATGAAAAAAATAGCCTAAAACGACTATAAATGGTCCTAGGGAACGTTTCTACTGATTTCCGGTTCAATCGGAAAAAATTGAGAAATTCATCGAAAAAATATCTATCGTTTTGTATGGAAAAAATCTCGATTTTGGTGAATAATTTAAAAATGAAAAAAATAGCCTAAAACGACTATAAATGGTCCTAGGGAACGTTTCTACTGATTTCCGGTTCAATCGGAAAAAATTGAGAAATTCATCGAAAAAAATTCTATCGTTTTGTAAGGAAAAAATCTCTATTTTGGTGAACAATTTAAAAATGAAAAAAATAGCATCAAACGACTATAAATGGTCCTAGGGAACGTTTCTACTGATTTCCAGTTCAATCGGAAAAAGTTGAGAAATTCATCGAAAAAATTTCTATCGTTTTGTAAGGAAAAAATCTCTATTTTGGTGAACAATTTAAAAATGAAAAAAATAGCCTAAAACGACTATAAATGGTCCTAGGGAACGTTTCTACTGATTTCCGGTTCAATCGGAAAAAAATGAGAAATTCATCGAAAAAATTTCTATCGTTTTGTATGGAAAAAATCTCGATTTTGGTGAATAATTTAAAAATGAAAAAAATAGCCTAAAACGACTATAAATGGTTCTAGGGAACGTTTCTACTGATTTCCGGTTCAATCGGAAAAAAATGAGAAATTCATCGAAAAAAATTCTATCGTTTTGTAAGGAACAAATCTCAATTTTGGTGAATAATTTAAAAATGAAAAAAATAGCCTAAAACGACTATAAATGGTCCTAGGGAACGTTTCTACTGATTTCCGGTTCAATCGGAAAAAGTTGAGAAATTCATCGAAAAAATTTCTATCATTTTGTAAGGAAAAAATCTCTATTTTGGTGAACAATTTAAAAATGAAAAAAATAGCATCAAACGACTATAAATGGTCCTAGGGAACGTTTCTACTGATTTCCAGTTCAATCGGAAAAAGTTGAGAAATTCATCGAAAAAATTTCTATCGTTTTGTAAGGAAAAAATCTCTATTTTGGTGAACAATTTAAAAATGAAAAAAATAGCCTAAAACGACTATAAATGGTCCTAGGGAACGTTTCTACTGATTTCCGGTTCAATCGGAAAAAAATGAGAAATTCATCGAAAAAATTTCTATCGTTTTGTAAGGAAAAAATCTCGATTTTGGTGAATAATTTAAAAATGAAAAAAATAGCCTAAAACGACTATAAATGGTCCTAGGGAACGTTTCTACTGATTTCCGGTTCAATCGGAAAAAGATGAGAAATTCATCGAAAAAATTTCTATCGTTTTGTAAGGAAAAATCTCGATTTTGGTGAATAATTTAAAAATGAAAAAAATAGCCTAAAACGACTATAAATGGTCCTAGGGAACGTTTCTACTGATTTCCGGTTCAATCGGAAAAAATTGAGAAATTCATCGAAAAAATTTCTATCGGTTTGTAAGGAAAAAATCTCTATTTTGGTGAATAATTTAAAAATGAAAAAAATAGCCTAAAACGACTATAAATGGTCCTAGGGAACGTTTCTACTGATTTCCAGTTCAATCGGAAAAAGTTGAGAAATTCATCGAAAAAATTTCTATCGTTTTGTAAGGAAAAAATCTCTATTTTGGTGAACAATTTAAAAATGAAAAAAATAGCCTAAAACGACTATAAATGGTTCTAGGGAACGTTTCTACTGATTTCCGGTTCAATCGGAAAAAAATGAGAAATTCATCGAAAAAAATTCTATCGTTTTGTAAGGAAAAAATCTCGATTTTGGTGAATAATTTAAAAATGAAAAAAATAGCCTAAAACGACTATAAATGGTCCTAGGGAACGTTTCTACTGATTTCCGGTTCAATCGGAAAAAAATGAGAAATTCATCGAAAAAATTTCTATCGTTTTGTATGGAAAAAATCTCGATTTTGGTGAATAATTTAAAAATGAAAAAAATAGCCTAAAACGACTATAAATGGTTCTAGGGAACGTTTCTACTGATTTCCAGTTCAATCGGAAAAAGTTGAGAAATTCATCGAAAAAATTTCTATCGTTTTGTAAGGAAAAAATCTCTATTTTGGTGAACAATTTAAAAATGAAAAAAATAGCATCAAACGACTATAAATGGTCCTAGGGAACGTTTCTACTGATTTCCAGTTCAATCGGAAAAAGTTGAGAAATTCATCGAAAAAATTTCTATCGTTTGTAAGGAAAAAATCTCTATTTTGGTGAACAATTTAAAAATGAAAAAAATAGCCTAAAACGACTATAAATGGTCCTAGGGAACGTTTCTACTGATTTCCGGTTCAATCGGAAAAAGTGGAGAAATTCATCGAAAAAATTTCTATCGTTTTGTAAGGAAAAATCTCTATTTTGGTGAATAATTAAAAAATTAAAAAAATAGCCTAAAACGACTATAAATGGTCCTAGGGAACGTTTCTACTGATTTCCGGTTCAATCGGAAAAAGTGGAGAAATTCATCGAAAAAATTTCTATCGTTTTGTAAGGAAAAATCTCTATTTTGGTGAATAATTAAAAATTGAAGAAAATAGCATAAAACGACTATATATGGTCCTAGGGAACGTTTCTACTGATTTCCGGTTCAATCGGAAAAAGTTGAGAAATTCATCGAAAAAATTTCTATCATTTTGTAAGGAAAAAATCTCTATTTTGGTGAATAATTAAAAAATTAAAAAAATAGCCTAAAACGACTATAAATGGTCCTAGGGAACGTTTCTACTGATTTCCGGTTCAATCGGAAAAAGTGGAGAAATTCATCGAAAAAATTTCTATCGTTTTGTAAGGAAAAATCTCTATTTTGGTGAATAATTAAAAATTGAAGAAAATAGCATAAAACGACTATATATGGTCCTAGGGAACGTTTCTACTGATTTCCGGTTCAATCGGAAAAAGTTGAGAAATTCATCGAAAAAATTTCTATCGTTTTGTATGGAAAAAATCTCTATTTTGGTGAACAATTTAAAAATTAAAAAAATAGCCTAAAACGACTATAAATGGTCCTAGGGAACGTTTCTACTGATTTCCGGTTCAATCGGAAAAAGTGGAGAAATTCATCGAAAAAATTTCTATCGTTTTGTAAGGAAAAAATCTCTATTTTGGTGAATAATTAAAAAATTAAAAAAATAGCCTAAAACGACTATAAATGGTCCTAGGGAACGTTTCTACTGATTTCCGGTTCAATCGGAAAAAGTTGAGAAATTCATCGAAAAAATTTCTATCGTTTTGTAAGGAAAAATCTCTATTTTGGTGAATAATTAAAAAATTAAAAAAATAGCCTAAAACGACTATATATGGTCCTAGGGAACGTTTCTACTGATTTCCGGTTCAATCGGAAAAAGTGGAGAAATTCATCGAAAAAATTTCTATCGTTTTGTATGGAAAAAATCTCTATTTTGGTGAACAATTTAAAAATGAAAAAAATAGCATCAAACGACTATAAATGGTCCTAGGGAACGTTTCTACTGATTTCCAGTTCAATCGGAAAAAGTTGAGAAATTCATCGAAAAAATTTCTATCGTTTTGTAAGGAAAAAATCTCTATTTTGGTGAACAATTTAAAAATGAAAAAAATAGCCTAAAACGACTATAAATGGTCCTAGGGAACGTTTCTACTGATTTCCGGTTCAATCGGAAAAAGTGGAGAAATTCATCGAAAAAATTTCTATCGTTTTGTAAGGAAAAATCTCTATTTTGGTGAATAATTAAAAAATTAAAAAAATAGCCTAAAACGACTATAAATGGTCCTAGGGAACGTTTCTACTGATTTCCGGTTCAATCGGAAAAAGTGGAGAAATTCATCGAAAAAATTTCTATCGTTTTGTAAGGAAAAATCTCTATTTTGGTGAATAATTAAAAATTGAAGAAAATAGCATAAAACGACTATATATGGTCCTAGGGAACGTTTCTACTGATTTCCGGTTCAATCGGAAAAAGTTGAGAAATTCATCGAAAAAATTTCTATCATTTTGTAAGGAAAAAATCTCTATTTTGGTGAATAATTAAAAAATTAAAAAAATAGCCTAAAACGACTATAAATGGTCCTAGGGAACGTTTCTACTGATTTCCGGTTCAATCGGAAAAAGTGGAGAAATTCATCGAAAAAATTTCTATCGTTTTGTAAGGAAAAATCTCTATTTTGGTGAATAATTAAAAATTGAAGAAAATAGCATAAAACGACTATATATGGTCCTAGGGAACGTTTCTACTGATTTCCGGTTCAATCGGAAAAAGTTGAGAAATTCATCGAAAAAATTTCTATCGTTTTGTATGGAAAAAATCTCTATTTTGGTGAATAATTAAAAAATTAAAAAAATAGCCTAAAACGACTATAAATGGTTCTAGGAACGTTTCTACTGATTTCCGGTTCAATCGGAAAAAAATGAGAAATTCATCGAAAAAATTCTATCGTTTTGTATGGAAAAAATCTCTATTTTGGTGAATAATTTAAAATTGAAGAAAATAGCATAAAACGACTATATATGGTCCTAGGGAACGTTTCTACTGATTTCCGGTTCAATCGGAAAAAGTTGAGAAATTCATCGAAAAAATTTCTATCGTTTTGTATGGAAAAAATCTCGATTTTGGTGAATAATTTTAAAATGAAAAAAATAGCATCAAACGACATAAATGGTCCTAGGGAACGTTTCTACTGATTTCCAGTTCAATCGGAAAAAGTTGAGAAATTCATCGAAAAAATTTCTATCGTTTGTAAGGAAAAATCTCTATTTTGGTGAATAATTAAAAAATGAAAAAAATAGCCTAAAACGACTATAAATGGTCCTAGGGAACGTTTCTACCGATTTCCGGTTCAATCGGAAAAAGTTGAGAAATTCATCGAAAAAATTTCTATCGTTTTGTACGGAAAAAATCTCTATTTTGGTGAACAATTTAAAAATGAAAAAAATAGCCTAAAACGACTATAAATGGTCCTAGGGAACGTTTCTACTGATTTCCAGTTCAATCGGAAAAAGTTGAGAAATTCATCGAAAAAATTTCTATCGTTTTTTAAGGAAAAAATCTCTATTTTGGTGAACAATTTAAAAATGAAAAAAATTGCATCAAACGACTATAAATGGTCCTAGGGAACGTTTCTACCGATTTCCGGTTCAATCGGAAAAAGTTGAGAAATTCATCGAAAAAATTTCTATCGTTTTGTACGGAAAAAATCTCTATTTTGGTGAACAATTTAAAAATGAAAAAAATAGCCTAAAACGACTATAAATGGTTCTAGGGAACGTTTCTACTGATTTCCGGTTCAATCGGAAAAAGTTGAGAAATTCATCGAAAAAATTTCTATCGTTTTTTAAGGAAAAAATCTCTATTTTGGTGAACAATTTAAAAATGAAAAAAATTGCATCAAACGACTATAAATGGTCCTAGGGAACGTTTCTACCGATTTCCGGTTCAATCGGAAAAAGTTGAGAAATTCATCGAAAAAATTTCTATCGTTTTGTACGGAAAAAATCTCTATTTTGGTGAACAATTTAAAAATGAAAAAAATAGCCTAAAACGACTATAAATGGTCCTAGGGAACGTTTCTACCGATTTCCGGTTCAATCGGAAAAAGTTGAGAAATTCATCGAAAAAATTTCTATCGTTTTGTACGGAAAAAATCTCTATTTTGGTGAACAATTTAAAAATGAAAAAAATAGCCTAAAACGACTATAAATGGTCCTAGGGAACGTTTCTACTGATTTCCAGTTCAATCGGAAAAAGTTGAGAAATTCATCGAAAAAATTTCTATCGTTTTTTAAGGAAAAAATCTCTATTTTGGTGAACAATTTAAAAATGAAAAAAATTGCATCAAACGACTATAAATGGTCCTAGGGAACGTTTCTACCGATTTCCGGTTCAATCGGAAAAAGTTGAGAAATTCATCGAAAAAATTTCTATCGTTTTGTACGGAAAAAATCTCTATTTTGGTGAACAATTTAAAAATGAAAAAAATAGCCTAAAACGACTATAAATGGTCCAAGGGAACGTTTCTACTGATTTCCAGTTCAATCGGAAAAAGTTGAGAAATTCATCGAAAAAATTTCTATCGTTTTTTAAGGAAAAAATCTCTATTTTGGTGAACAATTTAAAAATGAAAAAAATTGCATCAAACGACTATAAATGGTCCTAGGGAACGTTTCTACCGATTTCCGGTTCAATCGGAAAAAGTTGAGAAATTCATCGAAAAAATTTCTATCGTTTTGTACGGAAAAAATCTCTATTTTGGTGAACAATTTAAAAATGAAAAAAATAGCCTAAAACGACTATAAATGGTCCTAGGGAACGTTTCTACCGATTTCCGGTTCAATCGGAAAAAGTTGAGAAATTCATCGAAAAAATTTCTATCGTTTTGTACGGAAAAAATCTCTATTTTGGTGAACAATTTAAAAATGAAAAAAATAGCCTAAAACGACTATAAATGGTTCTAGGGAACGTTTCTACTGATTTCCGGTTCAATCGGAAAAAAATGAGAAATTCATCGAAAAAAATTCTATCGTTTTGTAAGGAAAAAATCTCGATTTTGGTGAATAATTTAAAAATGAAAAAAATAGCCTAAAACGACTATAAATGGTCCTAGGGAACGTTTCTACTGATTTCCGGTTCAATCGGAAAAAAATGAGAAATTCATCGAAAAAATTTCTATCGTTTTGTATGGAAAAAATCTCGATTTTGGTGAATAATTTAAAAATGAAAAAAATAGCCTAAAACGACTATAAATGGTTCTAGGGAACGTTTCTACTGATTTCCAGTTCAATCGGAAAAAGTTGAGAAATTCATCGAAAAAATTTCTATCGTTTTGTAAGGAAAAAATCTCTATTTTGGTGAACAATTTAAAAATGAAAAAAATAGCATCAAACGACTATAAATGGTCCTAGGGAACGTTTCTACTGATTTCCAGTTCAATCGGAAAAAGTTGAGAAATTCATCGAAAAAATTTCTATCGTTTGTAAGGAAAAAATCTCTATTTTGGTGAACAATTTAAAAATGAAAAAAATAGCCTAAAACGACTATAAATGGTCCTAGGGAACGTTTCTACTGATTTCCGGTTCAATCGGAAAAAGTGGAGAAATTCATCGAAAAAATTTCTATCGTTTTGTAAGGAAAAAATCTCTATTTTGGTGAACAATTTAAAAATGAAAAAAATAGCCTAAAACGACTATAAATGGTCCTAGGGAACGTTTCTACTGATTTCCGGTTCAATCGGAAAAAGTGGAGAAATTCATCGAAAAAATTTCTATCGTTTTGTAAGGAAAAAATCTCTATTTTGGTGAACAATTTAAAAATGAAAAAAATAGCATCAAACGACTATAAATGGTCCTAGGGAACGTTTCTACTGATTTCCAGTTCAATCGGAAAAAGTTGAGAAATTCATCGAAAAAATTTCTATCGTTTGTAAGGAAAAAATCTCTATTTTGGTGAACAATTTAAAAATGAAAAAAATAGCCTAAAACGACTATAAATGGTCCTAGGGAACGTTTCTACTGATTTCCGGTTCAATCGGAAAAAGTGGAGAAATTCATCGAAAAAATTTCTATCGTTTTGTAAGGAAAAAATCTCTATTTTGGTGAACAATTTAAAAATGAAAAAAATAGCCTAAAACGACTATATATGGTCCTAGGGAACGTTTCTACTGATTTCCGGTTCAATCGGAAAAAGTTGAGAAATTCATCGAAAAAATTTCTATCATTTTGTAAGGAAAAAATCTCTATTTTGGTGAATAATTAAAAAATTAAAAAAATAGCCTAAAACGACTATAAATGGTTCTAGGAACGTTTCTACTGATTTCCGGTTCAATCGGAAAAAGTTGAGAAATTCATCGAAAAAATTTCTATCGTTTTGTAAGGAAAAAATCTCTATTTTGGTGAACAATTTAAAAATGAAAAAAATAGCCTAAAACGACTATAAATGGTCCTAGGGAACGTTTCTACTGATTTCCGGTTCAATCGGAAAAAGTGGAGAAATTCATCGAAAAAATTTCTATCGTTTTGTAAGGAAAAATCTCTATTTTGGTGAATAATTAAAAAATTAAAAAAATAGCCTAAAACGACTATAAATGGTCCTAGGGAACGTTTCTACTGATTTCCGGTTCAATCGGAAAAAGTGGAGAAATTCATCGAAAAAATTTCTATCGTTTTGTAAGGAAAAATCTCTATTTTGGTGAATAATTAAAAATTGAAGAAAATAGCATAAAACGACTATATATGGTCCTAGGGAACGTTTCTACTGATTTCCGGTTCAATCGGAAAAAGTTGAGAAATTCATCGAAAAAATTTCTATCATTTTGTAAGGAAAAAATCTCTATTTTGGTGAATAATTAAAAAATTAAAAAAATAGCCTAAAACGACTATAAATGGTCCTAGGGAACGTTTCTACTGATTTCCGGTTCAATCGGAAAAAGTGGAGAAATTCATCGAAAAAATTTCTATCGTTTTGTAAGGAAAAATCTCTATTTTGGTGAATAATTAAAAATTGAAGAAAATAGCATAAAACGACTATATATGGTCCTAGGGAACGTTTCTACTGATTTCCGGTTCAATCGGAAAAAGTTGAGAAATTCATCGAAAAAATTTCTATCGTTTTGTATGGAAAAAATCTCTATTTTGGTGAATAATTAAAAAATTAAAAAAATAGCCTAAAACGACTATAAATGGTTCTAGGAACGTTTCTACTGATTTCCGGTTCAATCGGAAAAAAATGAGAAATTCATCGAAAAAATTCTATCGTTTTGTATGGAAAAAATCTCTATTTTGGTGAATAATTTAAAATTGAAGAAAATAGCATAAAACGACTATATATGGTCCTAGGGAACGTTTCTACTGATTTCCGGTTCAATCGGAAAAAGTTGAGAAATTCATCGAAAAAATTTCTATCGTTTTGTATGGAAAAAATCTCGATTTTGGTGAATAATTTTAAAATGAAAAAAATAGCATCAAACGACATAAATGGTCCTAGGGAACGTTTCTACTGATTTCCAGTTCAATCGGAAAAAGTTGAGAAATTCATCGAAAAAATTTCTATCGTTTGTAAGGAAAAATCTCTATTTTGGTGAATAATTAAAAAATGAAAAAAATAGCCTAAAACGACTATAAATGGTCCTAGGGAACGTTTCTACCGATTTCCGGTTCAATCGGAAAAAGTTGAGAAATTCATCGAAAAAATTTCTATCGTTTTGTACGGAAAAAATCTCTATTTTGGTGAACAATTTAAAAATGAAAAAAATAGCCTAAAACGACTATAAATGGTCCTAGGGAACGTTTCTACTGATTTCCAGTTCAATCGGAAAAAGTTGAGAAATTCATCGAAAAAATTTCTATCGTTTTTTAAGGAAAAAATCTCTATTTTGGTGAACAATTTAAAAATGAAAAAAATTGCATCAAACGACTATAAATGGTCCTAGGGAACGTTTCTACCGATTTCCGGTTCAATCGGAAAAAGTTGAGAAATTCATCGAAAAAATTTCTATCGTTTTGTACGGAAAAAATCTCTATTTTGGTGAACAATTTAAAAATGAAAAAAATAGCCTAAAACGACTATAAATGGTTCTAGGGAACGTTTCTACTGATTTCCGGTTCAATCGGAAAAAGTTGAGAAATTCATCGAAAAAATTTCTATCGTTTTTTAAGGAAAAAATCTCTATTTTGGTGAACAATTTAAAAATGAAAAAAATTGCATCAAACGACTATAAATGGTCCTAGGGAACGTTTCTACCGATTTCCGGTTCAATCGGAAAAAGTTGAGAAATTCATCGAAAAAATTTCTATCGTTTTGTACGGAAAAAATCTCTATTTTGGTGAACAATTTAAAAATGAAAAAAATAGCCTAAAACGACTATAAATGGTCCTAGGGAACGTTTCTACCGATTTCCGGTTCAATCGGAAAAAGTTGAGAAATTCATCGAAAAAATTTCTATCGTTTTGTACGGAAAAAATCTCTATTTTGGTGAACAATTTAAAAATGAAAAAAATAGCCTAAAACGACTATAAATGGTCCTAGGGAACGTTTCTACTGATTTCCAGTTCAATCGGAAAAAGTTGAGAAATTCATCGAAAAAATTTCTATCGTTTTTTAAGGAAAAAATCTCTATTTTGGTGAACAATTTAAAAATGAAAAAAATTGCATCAAACGACTATAAATGGTCCTAGGGAACGTTTCTACCGATTTCCGGTTCAATCGGAAAAAGTTGAGAAATTCATCGAAAAAATTTCTATCGTTTTGTACGGAAAAAATCTCTATTTTGGTGAACAATTTAAAAATGAAAAAAATAGCCTAAAACGACTATAAATGGTCCTAGGGAACGTTTCTACTGATTTCCAGTTCAATCGGAAAAAGTTGAGAAATTCATCGAAAAAATTTCTATCGTTTTTTAAGGAAAAAATCTCTATTTTGGTGAACAATTTAAAAATGAAAAAAATTGCATCAAACGACTATAAATGGTCCTAGGGAACGTTTCTACCGATTTCCGGTTCAATCGGAAAAAGTTGAGAAATTCATCGAAAAAATTTCTATCGTTTTGTACGGAAAAAATCTCTATTTTGGTGAACAATTTAAAAATGAAAAAAATAGCCTAAAACGACTATAAATGGTCCTAGGGAACGTTTCTACCGATTTCCGGTTCAATCGGAAAAAGTTGAGAAATTCATCGAAAAAATTTCTATCGTTTTGTACGGAAAAAATCTCTATTTTGGTGAACAATTTAAAAATGAAAAAAATAGCCTAAAACGACTATAAATGGTTCTAGGGAACGTTTCTACTGATTTCCGGTTCAATCGGAAAAAAATGAGAAATTCATCGAAAAAAATTCTATCGTTTTGTAAGGAAAAAATCTCGATTTTGGTGAATAATTTAAAAATGAAAAAAATAGCCTAAAACGACTATAAATGGTCCTAGGGAACGTTTCTACTGATTTCCGGTTCAATCGGAAAAAAATGAGAAATTCATCGAAAAAATTTCTATCGTTTTGTATGGAAAAAATCTCGATTTTGGTGAATAATTTAAAAATGAAAAAAATAGCCTAAAACGACTATAAATGGTTCTAGGGAACGTTTCTACTGATTTCCAGTTCAATCGGAAAAAGTTGAGAAATTCATCGAAAAAATTTCTATCGTTTTGTAAGGAAAAAATCTCTATTTTGGTGAACAATTTAAAAATGAAAAAAATAGCATCAAACGACTATAAATGGTCCTAGGGAACGTTTCTACTGATTTCCAGTTCAATCGGAAAAAGTTGAGAAATTCATCGAAAAAATTTCTATCGTTTGTAAGGAAAAAATCTCTATTTTGGTGAACAATTTAAAAATGAAAAAAATAGCCTAAAACGACTATAAATGGTCCTAGGGAACGTTTCTACTGATTTCCGGTTCAATCGGAAAAAGTGGAGAAATTCATCGAAAAAATTTCTATCGTTTTGTAAGGAAAAATCTCTATTTTGGTGAATAATTAAAAAATTAAAAAAATAGCCTAAAACGACTATAAATGGTCCTAGGGAACGTTTCTACTGATTTCCGGTTCAATCGGAAAAAGTGGAGAAATTCATCGAAAAAATTTCTATCGTTTTGTAAGGAAAAATCTCTATTTTGGTGAATAATTAAAAATTGAAGAAAATAGCATAAAACGACTATATATGGTCCTAGGGAACGTTTCTACTGATTTCCGGTTCAATCGGAAAAAGTT
The DNA here is from genome assembly GCA_947310635.1 of Leptodirus hochenwartii. Lineage (NCBI taxonomy): Eukaryota > Metazoa > Arthropoda > Insecta > Coleoptera > Leiodidae > Leptodirus > Leptodirus hochenwartii. The sequence goes on from OX371176.1 coordinate 50,246,401, forward strand.
GAGAAATTCATCGAAAAAATTTCTATCATTTTGTAAGGAAAAAATCTCTATTTTGGTGAATAATTAAAAAATTAAAAAAATAGCCTAAAACGACTATAAATGGTCCTAGGGAACGTTTCTACTGATTTCCGGTTCAATCGGAAAAAGTGGAGAAATTCATCGAAAAAATTTCTATCGTTTTGTAAGGAAAAATCTCTATTTTGGTGAATAATTAAAAAATTAAAAAAATAGCCTAAAACGACTATAAATGGTCCTAGGGAACGTTTCTACTGATTTCCGGTTCAATCGGAAAAAGTTGAGAAATTCATCGAAAAAATTTCTATCGTTTTGTAAGGAAAAATCTCTATTTTGGTGAATAATTAAAAAATTAAAAAAATAGCCTAAAACGACTATATATGGTCCTAGGGAACGTTTCTACTGATTTCCGGTTCAATCGGAAAAAGTGGAGAAATTCATCGAAAAAATTTCTATCGTTTTGTATGGAAAAAATCTCTATTTTGGTGAACAATTTAAAAATGAAAAAAATAGCATCAAACGACTATAAATGGTCCTAGGGAACGTTTCTACTGATTTCCAGTTCAATCGGAAAAAGTTGAGAAATTCATCGAAAAAATTTCTATCGTTTTGTAAGGAAAAAATCTCTATTTTGGTGAACAATTTAAAAATGAAAAAAATAGCCTAAAACGACTATAAATGGTCCTAGGGAACGTTTCTACTGATTTCCGGTTCAATCGGAAAAAGTGGAGAAATTCATCGAAAAAATTTCTATCGTTTTGTAAGGAAAAATCTCTATTTTGGTGAATAATTAAAAAATTAAAAAAATAGCCTAAAACGACTATAAATGGTCCTAGGGAACGTTTCTACTGATTTCCGGTTCAATCGGAAAAAGTGGAGAAATTCATCGAAAAAATTTCTATCGTTTTGTAAGGAAAAATCTCTATTTTGGTGAATAATTAAAAATTGAAGAAAATAGCATAAAACGACTATATATGGTCCTAGGGAACGTTTCTACTGATTTCCGGTTCAATCGGAAAAAGTTGAGAAATTCATCGAAAAAATTTCTATCATTTTGTAAGGAAAAAATCTCTATTTTGGTGAATAATTAAAAAATTAAAAAAATAGCCTAAAACGACTATAAATGGTCCTAGGGAACGTTTCTACTGATTTCCGGTTCAATCGGAAAAAGTGGAGAAATTCATCGAAAAAATTTCTATCGTTTTGTAAGGAAAAATCTCTATTTTGGTGAATAATTAAAAATTGAAGAAAATAGCATAAAACGACTATATATGGTCCTAGGGAACGTTTCTACTGATTTCCGGTTCAATCGGAAAAAGTTGAGAAATTCATCGAAAAAATTTCTATCGTTTTGTATGGAAAAAATCTCTATTTTGGTGAATAATTAAAAAATTAAAAAAATAGCCTAAAACGACTATAAATGGTTCTAGGAACGTTTCTACTGATTTCCGGTTCAATCGGAAAAAAATGAGAAATTCATCGAAAAAATTCTATCGTTTTGTATGGAAAAAATCTCTATTTTGGTGAATAATTTAAAATTGAAGAAAATAGCATAAAACGACTATATATGGTCCTAGGGAACGTTTCTACTGATTTCCGGTTCAATCGGAAAAAGTTGAGAAATTCATCGAAAAAATTTCTATCGTTTTGTATGGAAAAAATCTCGATTTTGGTGAATAATTTTAAAATGAAAAAAATAGCATCAAACGACATAAATGGTCCTAGGGAACGTTTCTACTGATTTCCAGTTCAATCGGAAAAAGTTGAGAAATTCATCGAAAAAATTTCTATCGTTTGTAAGGAAAAATCTCTATTTTGGTGAATAATTAAAAAATGAAAAAAATAGCCTAAAACGACTATAAATGGTCCTAGGGAACGTTTCTACCGATTTCCGGTTCAATCGGAAAAAGTTGAGAAATTCATCGAAAAAATTTCTATCGTTTTGTACGGAAAAAATCTCGATTTTGGTGAATAATTTAAAAATGAAAAAAATAGCCTAAAACGACTATAAATGGTCCTAGGGAACGTTTCTACTGATTTCCAGTTCAATCGGAAAAAGTTGAGAAATTCATCGAAAAAATTTCTATCGTTTTTTAAGGAAAAAATCTCTATTTTGGTGAACAATTTAAAAATGAAAAAAATTGCATCAAACGACTATAAATGGTCCTAGGGAACGTTTCTACTGATTTCCAGTTCAATCGGAAAAAGTTGAGAAATTCATCGAAAAAATTTCTATCGTTTTGTAAGGAAAAAATCTCGATTTTGGTGAATATTTTAAAATGAAAAAAATAGCCTAAAACGACTATAAATGGTCCTAGGGAACGTTTCTACTGATTTCCAGTTCAATCGGAAAAAATTGAGAAATTCATCGAAAAAATTTCTATCGTTTTGTAAGGAAAAATCTCTATTTTGGTGAATAATTAAAAAATGAAAAAAATAGCCTAAAACGACTATAAATGGTCCTAGGGAACGTTTCTACTGATTTCCGGTTCAATCGGAAAAAGTAGAGAAATTCATCGAAAAAATTTCTATCGTTTTGTAAGGAAAAATCTCTATTTTGGTGAATAATTAAAAAATGAAAAAATAGGATAAAACGACTATAAATGGTCCTAGGGAACGTTTCTACTGATTTCCGGTTCAATCGGAAAAAGTTGAGAAATTCATCGAAAAAAATTCTATCGTTTTGTAAGGAAAAAATCTCGATTTTGGTGAATAATTTTAAAATGAAAAAAATAGCATCAAACGACTATAAATGGTCCTAGGGAACGTTTCTACTGATTTCCGGTTCAATCGGAAAAAATTGAGAAATTCATCGAAAAAAATTCTATCGTTTTGTATGGAAAAAATCTCTATTTTGGTGAATAATTTAAAAATGAAAAAAATAGCCTAAAACGACTATAAATGGTCCTAGGGAACGTTTCTACTGATTTCCGGTTCAATCGGAAAAAATTGAGAAATTCATCGAAAAAATATCTATCGTTTTGTATGGAAAAAATCTCGATTTTGGTGAATAATTTAAAAATGAAAAAAATAGCCTAAAACGACTATAAATGGTCCTAGGGAACGTTTCTACTGATTTCCGGTTCAATCGGAAAAAATTGAGAAATTCATCGAAAAAAATTCTATCGTTTTGTAAGGAAAAAATCTCTATTTTGGTGAACAATTTAAAAATGAAAAAAATAGCATCAAACGACTATAAATGGTCCTAGGGAACGTTTCTACTGATTTCCAGTTCAATCGGAAAAAGTTGAGAAATTCATCGAAAAAAATTCTATCGTTTTGTAAGGAAAAAATCTCTATTTTGGTGAACAATTTAAAAATGAAAAAAATAGCCTAAAACGACTATAAATGGTCCTAGGGAACGTTTCTACTGATTTCCGGTTCAATCGGAAAAAAATGAGAAATTCATCGAAAAAATTTCTATCGTTTTGTATGGAAAAAATCTCGATTTTGGTGAATAATTTAAAAATGAAAAAAATAGCCTAAAACGACTATAAATGGTTCTAGGGAACGTTTCTACTGATTTCCGGTTCAATCGGAAAAAAATGAGAAATTCATCGAAAAAAATTCTATCGTTTTGTAAGGAAAAAATCTCAATTTTGGTGAATAATTTAAAAATGAAAAAAATAGCCTAAAACGACTATAAATGGTCCTAGGGAACGTTTCTACTGATTTCCGGTTCAATCGGAAAAAGTTGAGAAATTCATCGAAAAAATTTCTATCATTTTGTAAGGAAAAAATCTCTATTTTGGTGAACAATTTAAAAATGAAAAAAATAGCATCAAACGACTATAAATGGTCCTAGGGAACGTTTCTACTGATTTCCAGTTCAATCGGAAAAAGTTGAGAAATTCATCGAAAAAATTTCTATCGTTTTGTAAGGAAAAAATCTCTATTTTGGTGAACAATTTAAAAATGAAAAAAATAGCCTAAAACGACTATAAATGGTCCTAGGGAACGTTTCTACTGATTTCCGGTTCAATCGGAAAAAAATGAGAAATTCATCGAAAAAATTTCTATCGTTTTGTAAGGAAAAAATCTCGATTTTGGTGAATAATTTAAAAATGAAAAAAATAGCCTAAAACGACTATAAATGGTCCTAGGGAACGTTTCTACTGATTTCCGGTTCAATCGGAAAAAGATGAGAAATTCATCGAAAAAATTTCTATCGTTTTGTAAGGAAAAATCTCGATTTTGGTGAATAATTTAAAAATGAAAAAAATAGCCTAAAACGACTATAAATGGTCCTAGGGAACGTTTCTACTGATTTCCGGTTCAATCGGAAAAAATTGAGAAATTCATCGAAAAAATTTCTATCGGTTTGTAAGGAAAAAATCTCTATTTTGGTGAACAATTTAAAAATGAAAAAAATAGCCTAAAACGACTATAAATGGTTCTAGGGAACGTTTCTACTGATTTCCGGTTCAATCGGAAAAAAATGAGAAATTCATCGAAAAAAATTCTATCGTTTTGTAAGGAAAAAATCTCGATTTTGGTGAATAATTTAAAAATGAAAAAAATAGCCTAAAACGACTATAAATGGTCCTAGGGAACGTTTCTACTGATTTCCGGTTCAATCGGAAAAAAATGAGAAATTCATCGAAAAAATTTCTATCGTTTTGTATGGAAAAAATCTCGATTTTGGTGAATAATTTAAAAATGAAAAAAATAGCCTAAAACGACTATAAATGGTTCTAGGGAACGTTTCTACTGATTTCCAGTTCAATCGGAAAAAGTTGAGAAATTCATCGAAAAAATTTCTATCGTTTTGTAAGGAAAAAATCTCTATTTTGGTGAACAATTTAAAAATGAAAAAAATAGCATCAAACGACTATAAATGGTCCTAGGGAACGTTTCTACTGATTTCCAGTTCAATCGGAAAAAGTTGAGAAATTCATCGAAAAAATTTCTATCGTTTGTAAGGAAAAAATCTCTATTTTGGTGAATAATTTAAAAATGAAAAAAATAGCCTAAAACGACTATAAATGGTCCTAGGGAACGTTTCTACTGATTTCCGGTTCAATCGGAAAAAGTTGAGAAATTCATCGAAAAAATGTCTATCGTTTTGTAAGGAAAAAATCTCTATTTTGGTGAATAATTTAAAAATGAAAAAAATAGCCTAAAACGACTATAAATGGTCCTAGGGAACGTTTCTACTGATTTCCGGTTCAATCGGAAAAAGTTGAGAAATTCATCGAAAAAATTTCTATCGTTTTGTAAGGAAAAAATCTCGATTTTGGTGAATAATTTAAAAATGAAAAAAATAGCCTAAAACGACTATAAATGGTCCTAGGGAACGTTTCTACTGATTTCCGGTTCAATCGGAAAAAATTGAGAAATTCATCGAAAAAATTTCTATCGTTTTGTAAGGAAAAAATCTCTATTTTGGTGAATAATTTAAAAATGAAAAAAATAGCCTAAAACGACTATAAATGGTCCTAGGGAACGTTTCTACTGATTTCCAGTTCAATCGGAAAAAGTTGAGAAATTCATCGAAATAATTTCTATCGTTTTGTAAGGAAAAAATCTCGATTTTGGTGAATAATTTAAAAATGAAAAAAATAGCCTAAAACGACTATAAATGGTCCTAGGGAACGTTTCTAGTGATTTCCGGTTCAATCGGAAAAAATTGAGAAATTCATCGAAAAAATTTCTATCGTTTTGTAAGGAAAAAATCTCTATTTTGGTGAATAATTTAAAAATTTTAAAAATAGCCTAAAACGACTATAAATGGTCCTAGGGAACGTTTCTACTGATTTCCGGTTCAATCGGAAAAAGTTGAGAAATTCATCGAAAAAATTTCTATCGTTTTGTATGGAAAAAATCTCTATTTTGGTGAATAATTAACAAATAAAAAAAATAGCCTATTATAATATATAAAATAGAGGTGCTACGCAGACGCACCTCGTTTTCCAAACTTGAACTCGTGCAATAAAACCTGCCTTATGAAAGTCGTTCTTTAATATACTATTATTTTCAAGTTGACAAGAAATTGAACTACTTTCAGTTAATATATCATTTATTTCTCAAATATGCATCATTTATACAATAATACTAACCTTGGCACTCACATTATATTTTGATAATAATTATAAGAAATATAAGAGCCAATTCAATAGTAGAAAATAGTATAGAACACATTAGCAATAAAACTATGTAATATATTGTAGACCAAAAAGGGTGCAAAAAGATCAAATATATTGATATATTTATTTAAGTGTTTGTATTTTTTTTCCTTTTGTGCCCGATAACTTTTAAGCTAAGTACACTAAATTTACTGCCATAGAAAGTATTACAGTTAATAATCTATTTATGTAAATAGTAATGAGTTCTATTATGTAGATATTTATTTTTATTATAACATAGCTCAATATAATTTATTTCTCTTTTAAATTGTGACTTATTCTCTCGTTTTTTTTTCAAATGCAATAGATATCAATTATTATGTTCATGATTTGTTTCATAGTTGATCCCACGGTTTGGCGCAACGGCCCAGCGCGTTCTTACTTTTTTTTCTTCAAATGCAACTCTATCGAGTTTGATTCTAATTCCAACTATCGAATTGTTTACACCCCTTGATTATTTGCACAGATATGTTTTTACTTAATAATGCTGCATGTTGACAATTATATACACTTGTTGTGCGCTATTAGTAAAATTAACTCGAGTTATATTTAGAGTTTCCACTAACAAATAATTTCTTTCCAATTGATTACCCTGTGATTTTTTTTTAAACGAGTCACCTCTCTATGTTATAGAAATTAGAATGGGCCACGATAATACGAGATACGTTAGGCCTACACAATTCTCACAAATTTATTGTATGGATAGGCCATTTTTAGAATCGTTTTAGTAGCATGCAAGTTTCACGAATTCCTATATATGTATATATTTCTCACAACCAAAACCATGGTTAGATAATAAACTTTAAAACATTCAACAATTACTAGGTATACTGGAAACCAAAAAGAAAATTAATTCAGAATTCATTACAAAGTCACGGATACTTGATCAATTTGGTCTCCAGCCCGCCTAGGATATGTAAATTCATTTAATTATATCAAGATGTACATTTAACTAGTTTGTTCCCGTAATAAGATAATTATTTGTAGTGGTTACTCTGCGAATGAGACAATTTATTGTGGGATTTTACGAACGCGACAAATAAATAAAATCAAGTGAAAAGCAACAAAAATTCGCAAATAAAAACCATTTAATTCGAAAATAAATGTAAAGGGAGAGAACAAAATAATACTTAAAAGATTCACATATAATACGATTAATCAGTTACGGATAAATAAATGCTAAGGACAACATAATACGAAACAAAAAGAAACCGACAGTTTAACCTGAGCTGCAGAAATATCGTTATAGTAAAAATATAGAACTAGAAATACTTAAAGTAGACAGGATAATAATTCTTACAAATAACTACTATAATAAATTAGATATAATATTAGGTGCTATATGAAAAGATATGAAAGACACGCACAATAATAAAGAGATTCGACAGAATGAATCATAAGAACAGTTTCCGACACACCTAGACATTTTATTATACATTTAGTTTTGTAGATATTGACTTCCATTTTTTTTTTTTGGCAAATACATGCATGTGAGATTAGTGTATATTAATAGAGTCTCTCCAACTTTGTTTTCGGATTCTCGTACAGAGATTCTATGTCCGATATACAAAATATGATTAAAAAAAAAAAACTAATTATCAGTAACAATAAATTCTAGGCCTTAAAAGTATCCAAACAAAACCTTCCAATGGATTATAAAATAATTTATAATTCATTTTCATAACACGTTAATACTGATAAAATATTTAATGCGTATTATGTCTAAAAATCTAAATACAAGTAACGTTTGGTTCGTACGAAAATATTAAATAATTTTTTTAATTTAAATTTTACAAAATTCAACTTGGAAGAGGTTTTAGGCTCATTAGAAACAACTGATACTGTGCAATCCAATTTAAAAATAGCGGCAGGGCAAACTCTACTAGTTGTGGAAAGACGATGTGAATTTTGATTGGAAAATCGTAAAGATCACGCCGTTGTTGCATTGAAAAGTATGATGCTATGATTGTCAATGTTTTAGTATATAAGATAGAGAAAGTATATATTTTCATATGTATGTATATATAATATCAAAGATTATATAGGTAAGAATTTGCGCAATTTGAAAATTCACACCATTTTGCTATTCACTAGAATTTACTGTACGAATGTTTTCGAATTTGTCCCATAGCTACAATCGTTTCCCTCGTAAATGTAAATGCTTACAATACAAACACACACACGTACTTACTAATTCACCTTATGTGTGGTTTTAATATTTTTTCAAGTACATTTATTAGAATTTATTCCAATTTTTATTCGAAAACAAATTACATTCATGAATTCAGTAATAATTATTTTGATATTAATAGATATCCATAGTATCCCTGACCTCCGGTGAAGGATTCCAAAGTACGCATGCACCAAATCCGCTTGGAATATTAATCATTTTTTAGAAATACGATAATGAGCATAGTTGTAATAAATTAAGCATGCGCATGCGTACATGCGAGATACGCATGCGTATATAGATTCCTCCTCCCTCTGGCGGACACACCGGATATCTATAGTTACCGCGAATTAAAAAAATATAAACCACACCAGCAATATTATGCACAATTCACCTACAAACAAATGACATTATATTGTAATGAATAAAAAATAAACATTTACATACCATTACAGCTCACTAAATTTTAGATAATCACGAATATTCGATCGCACTAATTCACTAGTTTATAATATCTGCATTTAACATCAGCAATGATCTATCGCAATCGAATTTACGAGTATACAATTTTAACATATCGTATTTCAAATTCTAGGCATCAAACTATAGTTTTACATCTCTTGTTCGCTATATCTAAATGCAAAGTTTACGCATTTTTTGCCCGCATCTTTCGAAAACATTCTTCAATGGGTAACACTGCATTTATACACGCAGTGTTCGATACAATCGCACGCCAAAGTCAGGTCCATCTAATTTTCTCCAATTTAAATAATAACTATGCTCCTCTTTAGTTTAATTCATATTTGTTTTGCGCAAACGATATAATAACAGTATTTACACGAGCGAAGCTTTATAAACCCACAACAATCTAAATTCATCATTTGTTAAGGGCTGCGCTAATTGAACGGAACTACATCAAGAATATCTTATAATACAACGTTATAGCGTGTCGAGAATTTCTATACACGTATCCTTTTTTGTTATAAAGTTCCGTGCTTTGAAATGAAACGTGAAAATGAAACGACTGGTGACAAAATGGTACACTTATAAAATTCATTCTTGGGCACTCGGGTCAACGTGCACAATGAGACGACCATTGCCCTCTCTAAATATAATAGGGTTACACCCTGTATGCGTGTTTAAATAGTAATATTATTAATAATACATAATATGTGTTTCCTACAATCTAATCACTGGCTAGTCGCTACACAGTACGCTATATCGGCTGTACAAATGCCTCACGCCTTTCTTTCGATACAAATAACCGATAGCCACAATATTAAAAAGTTTATAGTTTAGGTAGTATTTGCCGGCATGTCCGAATAATTTACAGTAACGCATGTGGAACTGGTTTTGTTTTTCCCGTTATATTATGTAAAGATGTCGATATAAACAGGAGAATACTGAAACGTAGCGCTTCGATTCTCAAAATCCATTTCGGTTTTGTTAAGTTCATCGAAAATAATACTTGGGAGGCTAATGGAAATAGATAATTAAATTATAATATATACTGTATTTATAGTATATCCTATACGCTAACGAATAAAGAACGTGAAATAATAGCTAATAAAATACGAACGGGTTGTAGTAGTAGAACCGAGGAGTAAATCAGGATACAAAAATACCTCACGCGTCGCGCGTTATTTAATATTTACTCCTGTTTCGTGTCCTTATCAACGTCGTTTTCTTAGCTTTCTCGCAATAAGTTACAATTTATCGATACAATTAAAAAAATACTATATAAATATATATTATTTATATAAATATATATTTAAAATATACGGATTAGAGATATCGGCTGCACAGTTTTCGCTAGTAGCGCATATATGAGCTGCTCCGCAAGTTGCTAGTCGAGTCTCAGTGGAATGATAACGTTTTGTGTGTGTCTGTTTTTTTTTTTTTTAAATCTACAAAATTCAATTACGGTTAAATAGTGTTTCTATTTACGTTGCGCACTGGCAACGTCGTTTGATCCGCTTCATGTTCTCTAAGCTTTTGTTGTTGTTTTTTTTGTCAGTTTCTCAATACATTTTCTTCTATATTCGAGTAATGGGGTGACGCTCGCTGTCGGAAGAGTAGTTATTAATTTAGTTTGTTTAAGCGAGGTCCGGTGCTTTCGCAGCCATCGCACGTCTATATACTGGACTTGGAGAAGGAGACTCGCAGATGGTTGGACTCGGACAGTTGGTAGTTGTGCATTTTGATCAGAGCCACAACGGCGTCATCCATATTGGGCAATTGAATTAATGCCATTTTACGATCCTTGGGGAAGAACTTAAATGCCTGCACAGAAATGCAAACAGAAAGTCTTGTAAACCACGCCGAAATTAATTGTTCTACTAAAATTATGAAGATTACAAAATAGGCGATTTGATTGTGTTTAAATATATAACTAAATATCTACATATCTAACTAAACTTGAAAAGATTTTGCTATATTAAATCATAATTAATGCGGTTGGCTAATGAATCAAATGTTTCTTTTTTCTGTAACTAATTTGTAATATAACTGAAAATTTTTGGTGAACCATTGTGTGAGATCTGTTTATTGAAGCTGAATTAATTTATTTTGATCTTTTATTTTTATTTTTTTTTATTGCTCTGGTGTTCTAATATTTATTTATTTATTTATTTATGTGATTGGGATCAGATTGCAAACAGCTCGAAGCCAGTGAAGCATATCTGAGTTCTTGGGGAGATATTAGGAACATATGGGAAGGGTGGGAAGCCTGTTGCTATAAGCCTGTTATTACTAATATTAAACTTTTATTATTATTTTAATAAATGTTGTTATTATTATAATTATATACATTATATATATATTATAATGTAATAATAATTTGTTTGTAAAATGGATGTAACCGTTAATAAATAAATAAATAAATTGAAAGTTGAATTTTTGCAATTCCATTTAGTTTGTACCTACATGCTCAAATACATTGGAATTATTTCAATATTGTTCAAAGATTAAATAAAAATATTTGATACAAAATACTATTTACTTTGTCAATTTTTTACAGGTACTTACAGTTCCTTGTTAGTCTCTTTCGAATTCGCAATAATCTACACGAAGTCTACAGTTTCTAGATAAGTTATATGTTAGTTAATTAGTTATTGCCATAATAATTACAAAAAAATACGCACATTTCACTATACGACGATACCGAATAAAAATTTACAATTATGTAACTATTTTAACTAATTTATGAACAACGAAATAGCTTGGATTGCTTTATTAGCTTGATTGGAATTCTCACTAATATGTTTCTGCCATAAGTCGAACATATATATAAAAAAAAACGAAATATTGTAAAACCGTATCGTGGTAATACTGCCCTTTTAAATTTTTTCAACGGCAAAAAAAATGTATTGCCAATACAATAGATGGTACATAATAGTGAGAGATTTATAGATATTTAATATTTTAGTTTGCGCATTAGTGTACGCCATGGGCTTGTAATATAATTCGTCGTAACTTACCTTGACAGTGAATGCATTTTTCGTGAATGCATCCTTGATGTCGTCCTCGTTGACAGTGGCGGGTATGTTGCTGAGGTGCAGCGTGGCCGATGGCGGGTAGATGTTCTGGTAATTCTTGCTGCCGGGCTTCTTGAAACGGTGCAGTGCACTCTGACTGTAGTCTTTGGTGAGGCCAGCGTCTGGCTGACCCTCTTTCGGCATTTGTACCGCCTGATGTTTGCTCAGCATCACGCGAATGTGTTTACCAAACACGCGCAACTTGTCCATGTGGGTGATAGCTGAAATAATCGAATTTTATTTGGTCTCGCTTTAATGTTAATTGCGCAGTATACGTACCTAAATGAGCTTGATGCGGTTCTGCTAGTTGGACGAGTGCCGAATCCTTTTTGTTATACAAAATTTTCACCCGCTGCACATCACCGTACACCCCTAATTACAAAAAAGCGTATTCATTATAACGTGATATAAAATCGGCTTACAATATACACTATTAGAGTAGAATAAGGAAATGATTATTATTACAAAATGCAAAAAGAAATCAAAATTAGTTGTTTTATTTTATAAGATTTCTAAAAAACAACACAAAAACCACGAATTGCAATTAAATGTTGCAAATAGTCATTTCCAAATATTTACTATACAGTCAGAAAAAAGATGATTTGTACTCAAAGGTGCAATATTAGCTGCACATAAGTTTACGTATGACGAATGAGAAATAATTCAGCTAAGATAAAGAGTAATTTTATGTTCAGCTAATAATATGAACAACCAGAGTATTTAAATCTATTTCTTTTTCTTAATTGCGATATGTATCGGTGTGAAAATTATTACTCTAAGTAAGTCATGCAAAACGAAACTTTAAAATGATAATGATAATTCGAGCAGATTTCATTATATTATGTATTTATTAATTGTTTTGTTCTTAGTAAGACTGAAATATATATATATAAACTAGAATGATGACTAAGCAGTAAGCTCAATATAAATAGAAAATTAACGGCCACAATAAACATTTTGTATTGATTCACTGAGAAATAAAAATAAAAATAGTAAACATGGCGAGAAAGTTGCGTCCAATTCACAGATGCTTGAGAAAGTAAAGAAAATAGATAGCAAACACATACTTAAATTAAATAAAAATAAAATGGTCAGAAAGGCAAATGCGCGTTATTTAAATATCAGTGAATTGGAACAATGAAATTAGAATACTTCCACGAATTGATTATACTAAAAAAATATGAAAGTTATAATCTCGGGTTATAACTTAAATTAATAAGATATGGGTCATTCAATGAATCGTGGCTTCTGATCTACGATTTCTTTTGGTATATAATTCAATGAAGAACCTTAGGAAGGTCAGCGGCCAACTTTTTATTGAAGGAACCGTATATACTATTTTAATATAATATATTTTTGGAACGATTTCTAATTACGAAATATTAATAAAAACGAATAATGAACTAGATGATAAAAATACTTAATATCGATAATAGCTGTGCACACGTACCAAATAGGGTAAAGAGAGCGTCAGGCGTGACCATCTACGAAAGAGAAAGATGACAGTAGTAAATGTAAACAGCACACAGAAAGATAATAATTATAATGTCTTTTTGTTGGTGGCATCACCTGCAAGAACTTTTTGTTCTAATATGTGGTGTTCGGTACTAATAAGTTCAGTGAATATTATGCGTTTCAAGTGTTTAATGCGTGGACGAAGTAAATACAATATATTTTGCACATATATGGACGGAGAATTGTATCGTAGTTTTGGAAACCGTTCTTAATTTTTCAACTCCAACCAAACGTTCGAAATATCTACTTAAACAAATGAATTTTAATCGAATCAAAGTTAGCATTCGTGCCGAAAATTAAATAATATAGAGTGTTTTATCGATAAATAGTTGGAGGACTGAATTTAACAATATTCATATTCATATATATATACACCATTTTATAAAAAATACATTATTAATGCGAAAATTCTGGAATTTTGCAGATATGTTTACCATATTGGAGTGGATAGGAAATATGGTCTATGCTCCATCAATACAAGTAGCAAAATTAAATTCTATATACTCGGTCCACGGTCTTCTTTGCAAGAATTTTAGACATCAGTAAGGTAGCTATGGATAATATAAAATTAAATTCAGGTTGAAAATACACAAGATCTATAGTACGAAGTTCATAAAAAATTGATGATGCAATGTATTTTTGGTTAAAACGATCAAGTATATTGAAATAGAAACTAATTTGTCTCTTAGCGATTCTATAGACCTCGCAATTAGTAATATTATTAAAATAAAAAAAGAATTTACAAACATGTTAGGCATAAATTGGAAGAACAACGGCGTCGCCAGCTTCATCAACAAAACGCAATTATTATATTCGTCACACTACACAAAATATTACGTAATTTATTATATAATCTACGAAAAAATTTAAGAACATTATCGACTACATAAAACACTACAAATATATTACTATTAATTGCAGTATCACTACATTATATCAAACAACTCTTTGTTATCATTAATCGCTTTTTTTGCGAGAATTGTATAATTTATTAAACATAGTTTATATCGAGTGAGTTGCAGATAGAATATTAGTTAAACTAAAAAATGGTTTTAGAACTTTATTTAAAACAATATATTAGCATTAATAAAGATAAATTAAGTCGCCTACGAAAAAGAATCAATTTCATCGGCAATATTATATAGATGTGTTAATGTACGAGTAATTTAGATTTTAAGAATAGAAAATTCAAGAGAGCCAATGCAATAGTTCGCACAAACACACACTGTTAAAATAAACTCGTAATGGCGCAATAAATTCATGTGCACGGAGAGTGTTACTCAATTTATAAAACAACATTCCAAGAAAATTATCGATCCAGATGCTGATTTTCGGTTTTGGTTATATTATTAGTAAATAGAAGACTACACTTCAGTCGGTCCTTATATTGCATTATTAGTCGTATGTAAATGTAAATTATATGTATACATTATTTTGAAAATAAACGGTTTGTAAAAATGAACTGTACAATATGTATAAGATCACGATGGATGGTAATGATTATATATTAACACTTGTGTTTGATTTAAAGAGCACAAATAATATTTTAAATAAATAAAAAAACATGCTGGCGGTAGCGGAACGTCTTTTATATGTCTCAATCGAATGCTCACGAAAGTTTAAGAATAATCCTCAATTCTAAGGATTGGTTGGAAACAGCACGCTATTTGTCGATCTATCCTGAACTAATTCTTTCATTTCTCTATATAGCTATTCATCCCACACGTCCTCCACTATCTGACCCACATACTCCAATCTAGGCCCTTGCTTTCCCTCTACTTTTACCTTCCATAACTATTTTAAAAATGATCACTACGGTGTTAAATATTAATATAGAATATCACCCAAATACCGTAACAAGCATTAAGTAGCTAGATGCGCACTTCGAAGGCTATGCCCCCATCTTCAGTAGCACAAGATAAAACTAAATAAAGTACCACTGTCACGAATCGTGATTGATATACTATTAAATAAATAAGTGAACATAACAGAAGTACTTCAAAAATGGCATATAATATGACCTATAAATCCTTTAAAACAATACAAATTAACGAAAATATTGGTTTGTGAAATCTAAAATAACCAAAAATAAATAAATGAACAAAATAAAGATAAATTTAAAAATAGTTCTTATTAAATAAATAAAATAAAATAAATCCGCTCTTTTTCTACGAATGCCTTCCTACCCTGTGCTATCCTACATTTTATATCTACCTTACTTCAGTTATCCTTTCTAATCCTACTTCCTAAATAAGAAAAGTCTAACACTTTTTAAATTAAAATAGAATACATTCTATATTATGTATTTATTCTTTTCACTATGCCGCAATTTTTGGGATGGTTTATTGCATTATTTGGCATAATATTGTGCTAGCGAAAATGGGGGGCTTTAAAAATGTGTATTTAGTTTATAAATATTTGTTATAATAATTTACGGTTGTAGTGTTTAATTTCGCAACTTAATCAAAGCGCTGTTTTATTACGTTCACATTCGTCTTTTAACTTCATTTACCATCCACCATAATTGTCGAAGGACAACGAAATGAAACAGCAAAAATATGCGTATTGTACTCACCTCTTCGTTCAAGTTGCTAACCAACAACACGGTGGCCATGGCGGCCAGTCCACCACAGGGCGTCCCACCTAATCCGCGCAGTCCGGGCGGTCCAGACTGTCCTAAAGCAGCGGCAAACGGACCACCCAGTCCGGGTATGCCAGCCGCCGCCGCTGCGGCAGCTGCGGCGGCGGCAGCGCCACCAGCCGAACCGTACGGCCCTGCGGCGCCCAGCGGGTTGGCGGCGGCGGCCGCCAGGCCGTGCATGAACGGGCTGCTGAGTACACCCGGTGCACCGGCTGCTAGGAGGGAGTCTGCGTATGCAGTCGGGCACCACGTTGACACACCGCGGATTATTGTGAGAAAAGTAAGAAGAAGAGATTGTTGAGACGCCAAATAGTACGAACATTATGTTGTGTAATATGAATTAGTAGACGTATAATAAATATAATGAGTAATAATGAAATGGTAATAAATAATATTAACAAAAATGTAAACATAGTTGTGAAATTAAATCACTCATATAATACTAGACTAAAAACTAATAATAATATAGTAGACACTTTTCTGTTATCTAGAGAAACATGTAAACATTATTTTACGTACTTCATTTCGAAATTATTTAATTGCCTACCTGATAATCTTAAAACATGTACCCAAACTTGTAGTAATTCGCGAAATTACAAAACTAAAATGATTTCATTTATAAAAACAAACCCAATGTTGTTCTCCAATCCATTCAGTTGGCTGCTGCATTAAATGCACCTTATGTATTCTATATATTCTATATTTCATGATTTGCTTTATGGTTCTTGTTAATTAAGGTCGTTTCTCTAAAATACTATGATCATAGTTAATCTCTTAAATTGTGTAAATTGCTATACAAACATAAACGAATTTTCTATCTTTATATAGTGAACATATATCCTGTTGTTACATTTGAATTTAATTTTTTTTTGGCACTAATGTAAAATAGTAAATGTGGCCTGCTTTACTTTAACTCTTTTGTAATATTACCCTACCCACGTAGGCAAGTCTTTGGACTTTTATGGGATCTCTTCTTTATTGTTACTAGTCTTAAGTTTAGAAATTATAATTACTTTCTATAACCGAGTTTGTTACAAAAATGTAAATTGATTGTATTAATATGCATGTTCTGTTCGTTTCAATAAAGCGAATTGAATTGAATTGAATATTATATATTTTATTTTATTTGAGCCGTTTTTAAATAATTATTTGGGTTGTAAATTTTTAATCATAGCATTTTTGAACGATACATAGCAATCCATTTATTTAAAAATAAAATATTTAATATAAACCAAAGATTTATAGACTCAGACTCATTCAACAGTAATAGACTCACATAAATTTCAAATACACTAAAGACTCAAAACGATTATTACAACTGAGGGGGTCCAACTTTTACCTCCTCATTCCGAAAATGTAATAATTTCGATATATAAATATTAGAAAAACAAATTACCTATATAAATCCGAAAATAGATTTCTTTTTATAAATTTAATTTAAAATAATTCCATGGCCAACCTAACAGTATTATTTCGACTAAAAAGGATTAATAAAAAACCTTTAATTATGCTGCTTGTGCACATTGAAATTTTCATTAAATAAATAACCTTTTCACTGCCGGCAATGTAGCATATTTTATTGCAACGTCATATTTCATACTGTTACTTCGTGAATGCATATAAAATATTTAATTAACAAAAAAATGTAGAGAATTTCACAATTATTTCACAAAATTTTCAATAAAACGAGTTTAACAGCAATTATTTCAGCAGTGGGTAGCTGTATCGTTATATGGGGATAATTTTAGAATATTTATTCGATATTTACATTGAATAAATAAGAGAAATAGCAAAAATATTTATTTCATTTTTACTAAGGTAAAATATGACAACTGAATAATAGGAAGTAAAAAATATTTTATTCCTTGCTTAAAAGTAAAAATAATATTGTATATAAGTATAATATGAAAAAGTAGAGAAAGTGCTTGTTTAACTGATTTTGCGAAATTTCAAGAGCTAATGATTAGTGCAATGCTGCGCAAGAGAAAAAATAAAGTTAAGGATTTTTGAACGAAATTAGATATTAAAACCACGAACAATTCATGTTATAAAATTGCAACGAATTTCTAGAAAGAAGAACAAAAATTGGAATAGTTTGAATCAATTTTAGTAAGAAAATGTTCCTCAATGTAGGAATATTATTAATAACTTTTTGTACCGGCAAAAAATCAAGAATAATGAAGAATTTATATTATTAAAAATTGTAAAAGTTTCGGTAATAAACCATTTTAGTTGTATTTAATAATAGATACATTCTCGGTTAATAAAAATATTATAAAAAATCTCAGGTAATATTCGTATCTATAATGAAGCGTTAAAATTCATAAAAATTAAATAGTAAAAAAAGTTTTTTTTTCTTCTATTGTTCATTTAAACTAGAAGGATTGTTCTTCGTCTCAAAACATGAAATTTTATTATTAATTGAATGCATAATATGTTCATAATTTCGCAAAAATATGGCCATTTCGATACATACAATTTATTAATTAATTTATCTACGCTGCTTAATGATTGGAACTCGTATATTTAAATGAATTCCAACACTTCACATCCCATAACACATAAAACATCAAACTAACGCTAGTAATAGTAAAGAGTTCATTTGTGCTTACAGTAGTCTCTACCTGCCAGTCGTTCCCTGGCTAGACGGGGCTGGGCAGCAAGCAGTAGTATATCGGCGCCCAAGCCGCCCGCTAGACCGGCAGCGCCACTTAGCAGTTGATCGCCCGTGTCGCCCATGGGCAGATTCGGATTGGTGTAATCGCGCGACTTATCATTGTTGTACTTGACGTTCAGAGAGGACATCTTGCTGTAGTCGATGCGCAGCGTACAGCAACTGTTGTAGATGTTCTGGCCGTCCAGAGCTGCTTTTGCGTTCTGCGCCATGCTCGTATCGGGGTACTGGATCAACGCTTGGAATGAATCTATATAGGCGGTACGTATGTGATTAACCGTGGCATTAATAAACAAAGCTATTTGTTAATTTGGCGCTAATTCGGTAATATTAATTTTTGCACTTACTGTTTTTCGTGAATGTGACTATCTTTAGAACTTTTCCAAACCTCTGGAATATCTGTGAAAAAAAAATGGTTTAGAAATAATATTTAAAATATGAAAAAAAAGCGAATATCATTCGCGCTAATTTTATAACATATTTTTGTATACATAATATCGTACATATTATATACAAGTTAATATGAAAAAGTGAAGAAAGTGCTTGAAATTTCAAGAGCTTCAAGGGGTATACTTTACTGAGAATTCGAAGGAATGTTACAGCAAAAATTGTAAAAATAATTCAAGTGCCACTTACCACATGCAATATGTCGAGACTTATAGGATAGATCATGTGCTCGATGATGACGCGTAGCACCGTGTTGGGCCCGCCTTGGATGTCACCCGGTATAAGACCTCCACCACCTCCACCACTGCCGTTAACGAGGGCGGGTTGCTGAATGCCAGACACTGGTATCACGATGGCACCATTGTTGACGGCCGGTGGTGACTGGCCACCCGCCCCACCACCAGCACCGACGGCGCCCGGGCCACCGGCTGGAACGCTGCTACCGCCACCGGCGCCTGTCAACGCCTGGGCCGCTTGCAGCGCCGCCTGAGCAGACGCATTCTACAATCACACATGCACCAGGGCACACAAGCGGCGCGTTCTAGGTTATTCGCCCACATGATATATGCTGAATTGTACTTAGACAATTAGGTGTTTGATCGTTACAAGTCGCAGTCAATCAATTTCTACCGAATATACGATTTCTAAAAATTGTGACGGTTCTGTGCCAAACTTAAGCAGCGGAGTTGAATTTGGCGATGCCTCTTTGGCCAATGCACCCGTCGTTTGGTTAGCTCCGATGCATGCGACATGCGAACCCATTAGGGTAGTCGATCTCAAGTTTAGTGCAGAACCGTCCAATATGCAACATATATACAATATTTCTGCACAATAAAAAATATAGTTCGACTTAGAATCATCGTTCTAGAATAGTATAGAATATCACCCAAATACTGTAAGTTAAAGCATTAAATAGCTAGATGCGCATTTCGAAGCCTATACCTCCATCTTCAGTAGCACAATTTGTGATCCTATTGCATGTGGTTTAGATAGCATTTTAAAGTAACATATAATACCACTAATTGTCTTGCTAATTTAGAAAGAAAATCAGAAAAAGTTTTGATTGATTTCAATAAAAAATCTGGTATTTATGAAATATCTCGTTCTAGTTATCCTAAGGGCAAACCCGTAGACCAATTGAAACTAGATTTAAAGAGCATTTAGATCATTTCAGATTAAATAGAAAGGATAAAAGTGCTTTAGCCGAGCATATACATTTTGTATCAGGTCATCCTATTGATAGTTCACTTAAATTGCTTAAATTTGTTTTGAATTATTCTGAGTTAAAGGCTTATGGAAGTATATACATGCATAAATCTAAATAAAATTTAACGAATTTAGATTCAGCCCCAATTTCATCTAGTCTATTTAATTTATTTAATAATTTTTTTATTTTAGGTTTGATAAGCATGTCTATTTAATATTTAGTTCCGTTAATAGTTAATTTGGGTCATATTCTATGCTATTATTCACGATTGTGATAATATAAAAATTATTCTAGAAGTTGAAACATTTTTGATCACACGTTTATTTCATTTTGTTTTATTCTGCGAAGGCGTTTTGTGAAACTTCGAATTGCGCTAAACAGAATGATGTCTCAAAAAAACTAATTTAGAAATAATTTTTTTGATTGATTCCTCATTATATTTCACGTATTTCAAAAATTGACTGCGACAAACGTGTGTATATTTTTCATGAGTGTTATGTGGTGGTATTTAAAAGCATGTAAGCAAGGCAACAACAATACTTTAAGGGTGTTTGTCAGAAACATATTACAGTGAATTTTAAGCAACGTTAATTTGAATTAATTATTATTTACATAGTGCATATCCGATAATATCATATTAATGTAAAACAGGTTTTATATGTATTTTCGATGTTTTTGATGATTTTTTTTACAATTATTAATTAAAAGTTATCAACGCGTTAACAAAAAATTATTTAATTGTCGAAATACTAAAATAATGGTGTATATTATATACATTATTACTGGTAAAATGTTTATTAAGTATTTTTCAATCACTAAAATTTTATTTTACTATTTACAATTTATTTGTACTAAAGAGAATGTATAATTTAGATTCAAGATTATATTAATGAAACGTAGCAATTTATTCATTTATTCGTAGCTAATTAAATTAGAATATCCCACTAGATAGATTAATATTTTATTATCATTTTTTATTTCGACGGTGATAAAATACAGCGTGGGCAAAATAGAAGAGTAGAAGTCGTATTTGATATACATAATAACGCAACGTAGTTTGCCAACTTCCTAAGTACTGCTATGAAAAAGTGCTATAAAACTTCGTTGGTACATAGAATGTTTACAGTATATTGGAGTATAGGGTTCTTCATGGAGACGAAGACTAAATTCAAATTGTCGCGAAATTGTATTAGCTCGCCTCGAAAAAAAAAGTGCAACAAATACGATTTGACTTAATTATGACTAAATATAAGTTTGCGACAAATTAGATTTTTGGAGGCAACGAAGCCTTACCAACGTGCATTTCAACTTTACACCCTGATGGACCAAAGAAACTCGCCATCATTGTCATCACGTTGAAAACAAAGTGCCATACAAATTTCCAGCAGTCATTTAACAAACCTTAAAATTCGTTGGGAAAATGTTTCCGGGCGATAGCCAGATGCTGTGAAAATTGAGACACTGTAGGCAGGCTCGGTTCGTCAGTGGGTAGAATCGCTCTTCTATATATAATATCGTTCTTTATACTTTACAAGGGCTAAATTACGTGCACATCATCGCTCAATTGAATTAACAAAGTTACACATTCAACTTGTCCAACTTCAGGCATCAATTTAGTCCAAATTCTCGGCGAGAGAACGGTGAGGTAATGAAGTTGTTGCTTCAATTTAAACAATATTTTACCATGTAGATGTTATAAACTGAACTAGCGTCTCACGCCAACATTTATACGAAATGAAATTGACAAGACAAAAATGTCCATACTAGTTATTCGCGTAATATTGCCAAGCAAGTTGCTTGAACTAGAGAAAATTACAGACAATATTCGCAATGCGGGCAATCCTTAAACAGGTTTTAATAAACCAATTGGAAACGCACCTGGCGAATTTGCATCGAGTCGAAAGTTTCGCTGATTCTCATTAATAACCCAAACCCTCCTGAAAAACACGGTGCTTATAGCCAAGTACAATACAGATACAATGTTGCGACAGAATTGCGATTGTCGGCAATGGTGGGGCCGTATAGAATAGTCCTGCCGCAAATCTCTGGCAAAGGATACTGACAGGACGATGATTTCATTACGGGTAAATAGAACCGACGTCCGTCCCGACGGCGGCCAACAACACCAGCTACCAAAAAAAACGCCCAAGTCCACAGGCACAGACTGTAGATTGGTATTGTATTGTTGCGTTGTGAATATTGTTAAAATATGAAGAGATGTACTACAAGGCCACGGAGAAAACGCTTAATCAATTCGCGTAGTATTATATGCGATGAATTAAAGAATAAAATAAGAAATAAAAAAGAATACTTAGTTCTAATACAGTAAATATTTGAAAAAAGGAGAAAAAAATGTTCGCTCAAAAAATGTTATATTTATAATTTATCGCTGAATTTTATTTAAGTTCGCCTATATATTTTTTTCCCTTTTTACTGCATTAGAACAAAAATTTTATTGTGAATATAAAACAATATTTTGCAACGAGATTTTTAAAAGATTCGCTGATTGATCGGCTCTTAAATGAACTGTTCGAATTCATCACTTTCTATCCTATAACCATGTTATTGTTATCCTGTTATGGAAGGGCCAATAATGTTAAGGTCGTGCTGGCATTTTGCGCTAATTTGTGGATAACAATATCATCAACAAATGCGAGGTAAATTTACAGAACAAAAAAACAATTAAACAATCCGAAGGTATGTCAAGAAACTGGTGAGAATTTGGTAACAATTTCGAAATATTTTATATAACCATGTTATTGTTATCCTGTTATGGAAGGGCCAATAATGTTAAGGTCGTGCTGGCATTTTGCGCTAATTTGTGGATAACAATATCATCAACAAATGCGAGGTAAATTTACAGAACAAAAAAACAATTAAACAATCCGAAGGTATGTCAAGAAACTGGTGAGAATTTGGTAACAATTTCGAAATATTTTATATAACCATGTTATTGTTATCCTGTTATGGAAGGGCCAATAATGTTAAGGTCGTGCTGGCATTTTGCGCTAATTTGTGGATAACAATATCATCAACAAATGCGAGGTAAATTTACAGAACAAAAAAAACAATTAAACAATCCGAAGGTATGTCAAGAAACTGGTGAGAATTTGGTAACAATTTCGAAATATTTTATATAAGTTTCAATAGATTATTTAGACTCGTACCTGATCGAATAAAATCAACGCCATAGTGGTTAGAAATTTGGCTACGAAATTGACGCATCTCGCGTAAATATTGAATTAATCCGCGCGGGAATTTGTCAATTTGGAAAATTGCGGTTTAAACCGTTTTTCGTTCGGCTTAGTGCGTACGTTGCGCATTGAAATAGCGTTGTTTTTCACGTATAATATATGGAATTGAAGCACAAAAGAACACGACCGCGAACAAAGGCATTTAGACATATAATTGACATATACATGAATTGCCCAGGAAAATATAATAGGATTAACAATTTCATATTTGAAATTTTATTCCACATATACGTACTTCGATTCTAATGGAATACGATCATAAAACATCTAAATGGCTATAATTCCGTTTCAATTATATGCACATTTTGGACAGAAATAATGAATAGAAATATATCTACTACAGTATTATGGAATGTACGATATTAAATACAATTATATATATACATAAAGACTGTTTCTTTCGAGGCCGCACGTCTCCGCGCCCCCTCTGAACATTGAGCGCATCAACGTAGATATATAATTGTATTGTGATATTTTAACTCGGCATTATTTTTCCTAAAAGATAAAGCTTACGTCGCGATAGCACTCAACACAACACGGTGTGGCGGCGAGCAAGTATGAGTTAAATGCATATGCGCACTCAACCTATCTATTGCAAACGGTACAGTGAGAGCCACCGTATGCAGTATCACTCAACACAACACGGTGTGGCGGCGAGCAAGTATGAGTTAAATGCATATGCACTCATCCTATCTATTGCAAACGGTAGAGTGAGAGCCACCGTATGCAGTATCACTCAACACAACACGGTGTGGCGGCGAGCAAGTATGAGTTAAATGCATATGGACTCAACCTATCTATTGCAAACGGTAGAGTGCGAGCCACCGTATGCAGTATATCATCTATTTCTTTGGTTCGCGTATCGTATGAACCAAAATAGTGGCCCCGTTTGCTATTGCAACGTGACGTGCGTGATATATTATAACAACGATATATTTTTAGCTGTAGAAGAAGAGAGTGCTTCTACAGCTAAGAATATATCTTTGTTTTAAGCTATTCCGCACCGCAATTCTTTAGCGTCCGAACAGAGAAGCCTAGTCTAGTATACAGAAAAATTGATATAGAATAGCCAGATAAGACAGTTGCATTGTTCTGTGTAGTTACGTATGTACGATTTTGCCACGTGTTTCTCCAAGAATATATTTAATATATTTAATTTAATAAAAATGAATAGTGTTAGTTCTATATTGAAAATAGAGTTTTTTTTAGACTTTCTCCCGAGGACAAAGTAAAAATTAAAGAATTAGGTAGGCCATTGCCTGATTTAAATTTATCACAAACATGTGCAAGGAGTGTTTATATCTATGAAAGATAGAAGAGATAGAAGAATACCACTTTCAAGAAATGATTGAATTTAATCATTTTGCATCCATTTTAGGTATGATTTCTTACTATTATGCTATTTTTTAAGAAATGCGCCCCCCTCGATTGAAATGTCAAGAGTCGCCACTGCTGCTAGTTCGTCTAAAAACCGAGGTCAAATATAACGAATATAATTTAAAAAAAAAATTGTTTACTGCTTTATAATCCCGATTTCATAAACGGGCAGAAAATTTGCATTATTTTTTCAAAAGCTCTACATGGAATATCGCTCGTATAATGATCCTTCATGTCTTCTCAACATTGCATGGTTACTAATTACATATTGTGTAATTAATTCGTATAGAAATAAACAAAAAATCTCTGGGAATCGCATAGCTTCGGGTTCTATAGTAATAAAATAATAGATTTCGCATGTTAATTCTACAATGTTAAGGTTCGCAAGTTGCAATTTCATTTAGCGGCCATTATTCACTGACTACTCAGGCAGAAACTAATATAATACTACACGGTTCAGTATTAAAATATTAATTCATAGTTGCAACAATTATTAAGCCAATGAATATACGGACGAATTGCAAATAATAATTCTATGAATACTAAATTCCGTCTAAATATGCTGAAACAAACGGTGATGTGCATTCCGAAGCAAGCTTCCAATTAAAAGCGCATCCGAATATTCGCTTTTAATAAACGTTTGATTAAATTATCGATAAAACGAAACGAAGTCGAAAGTGTCCAAATAAATAAAACGCAATGACGTTCGTAATGCTACAGTTTCACAAAAGGGGTTTACAATACATTGGAGCTAAATGGCGCAGAAACATTGCGAATTATGCAGATTGAATAATTCATGAAACAGTTCAATCCAAAAATTTGAATATACACAATGCATCATTAGCAAGAAAACGGAGATATTGAATTGTAGGAGCATGATAATATTGTAATATTTTACTATAAAATCACGTCTTTAATTTTTTTTTTTTACAACATAGACGCTTCTTAGCTTTATTTGCAGTTGTGGTTCGCATTGAAGAGTATAACAATTTCGCGGTAAAAATTTAGTAACTACCCCTGCGTAATTTGATTTTGTTATACACACAGTGCATAAATGAATTGATTAATGAATAATCAACATACATGACGAGACTGTTGAAAACCTCAACCCCAGCCAATATACACTAATAAATATTTCATTGCACATTTGCTGTACGAGCGGTCGAACTAAAAGGGCTGTACTAACTAAACAATAGTATTAATACTTTGTTCGAGCTCTACCTGTTAAATTTTTCATAAGCAGTTTCGTTGTATTGTCAATAATAGTGTATATAGAAATTTGATCAGTGAATCACTAATTATATTTAAATTCCTGTTAAAAATGCGAATTTATAATATAGATTCTCCGCGAAAGAAAATTAACCGAACAGACGATGTATGTTAATGTCGATATTTTCCGTGCATCTGGAGCAGAATAATACGACGCTACTGAATGGAATTTATGCGGGACCGGCGTATTGAAAAAATAAATAAATACCGATGAGATGATGATGACATTTCGTGGTGAAATGAAATAAAATATCGCGATTGTAATTATCATTTAGAATGGAGGACGTATAGAAGCGAAAAAGAGGCTGAGATGATAGGCAGAAATGATTGCGATTATTTTCGAGGAATGCGCCTAAATATAAATATTACAGGAGGCAACCGCAAAGTCATGAAGAATCAATTATTAACACGGAATTACAGATCTATTTCGCCACGCTCTAGAGTTCCATTCGGTACGCATTTCAATTATCATCCAGATAATTTTGATTATAATATTTTGCAAATGACGTAAGATATTTATAGCTATTTTCGTAGTTTGTTTTAATTTGAATAGTTTTACCACCAGTGGTGGCTCGTGCCATTTCAATCTGGGGGGGCGCATTTCTTAAAAAATAACATAATAGTGGGAAATCTAACCTAAAATGGATGCAAAATGATTAAATTCAATCATTTCTTGAAAGTGAATTCCACTCTTCCACCTTTCATTGATGATATAAACTTTTCTAAAACTTCTTCGTTAAAATTGTAAATATCTCGCACTACATTTTTATTAACACACATCATCGCCAATGCGTTTAAACGATCATTACCCATAGCATTTCGCAAAAAAGTCTTGATTCTTTTAAGTGTTGAAAAGGAACGCTTTGATTCAGCAGTGGTCATCGGGGTTGTTAAAATAATTTAAGTATTTTTATAGTTTCCGGGAAAGTTTCACCGAGATTATTTTGTAGCAATAACGAAAGAAAATTTGTGGCTCCAATTATTTGATAAAAATCCGGACGCGAGTAAATGACTTCTAATTCTGTTTTTAATCTGGTTTTATTCAAAAATTGATATGCATGACACACAGTTTCCAAAAGGTCCACTGGAAATTGTTTAGAAAATGTTGGCATCGATTTCATGTTAAATAACTCAGCGGCTTCTAGGTGGCCACGATATGAGAATCTGTCCTTAATCTGTGTTATAATTTTTCTTGTAAATGTCTCTTGTAAAACGCCGCGTAAATGTCCGGTTTTGAGCACTCCTTACACAAGTTTGCGATCAATTTAAATCAGGCAATGGCCGCCTACCTAATTCTTTAATTTCTACTTTGTCCACAAAAGAAAGTCTACAAAACTCTATTTTCAATAAAGAACTAACCCTATTCATTTTTATTAAATTATTTCTATTAAATATATTCTTGGAGAAACACGTGGCAAAATCGTACACACGTAACTCACAGAACAATGCCACTATATCTATATCAATTTTACTATATACTAGGCTTCTCTGTTAGGACGCTAAAGAATCGTAGCCCAGATAGCATAAACAACGATATATATTCTCGCTGTACAAGCACCGTGACGTCACGTTGCTATGACTCATCCAAAGCCGTTGGAATGTTGCACACTAGTCGTAATATAGGACAAGTCGACCGAAGAAATAGGGAAGACATACTGCATACGGTCGCTCTCACCTATTTCTTGCAATAAAGTGAGATGACGGCTGACACAACATAAACCAGGCTAAAAACGAAATTCAATCAAACGAAAACCATTCTGAAGACGAGGTATTTGACTTCATTATAACACGGAAAGACACTAATCCGTTTCGCGCAAGAGAAAACGCTAGAAGTATTGCATTTTGTGACATTTTGGTGTGTATGTTGTCTTTAACGGCTTTTCGGCCAGATCCCCTCTTTTATGTAGGAGGTACATTCGTTGTTTCCACACAGACATATATCTATTATATACCCAGCATCCAGTGTTGGTTTCTCGTGGTTCCGTTGGGGAATAGCGGGCCATTCCTGCGGGAGCTACATTATTAAAACTGTCGTAAAAAGTCGTATTACTTAGAAATTAAAGTGATGCCAAGCATGTACGATCCCGAGCCCAAGTTTCATTTCTAATATATTCAGGGTAAGAAGATTACTGGCATGACGACTGCGACAGATGTCATATATACCCGCCATCAGGAATGAAAACGAAGTAGGGACACCAGGAACAACGTTTGGTATTTATACAGGCGTACCGCAAAAATATTAATTTGAGCGATTTAATTTCTCAACGGCGAATTTATTATACAAGAGAGAAGCCATTGTAATTGCTTTCTACATATTAATTTAAATGAAATAAAATCGCGTGCGCTTTAATATAAACCAGCCAGAAGCGACGCGAAGAAGATTCGTGCGCATATTAATGAGTCGATGGTTTCGGCTGGTTATTTATGAAATTTGCGCGGATTTAATGCCAGCAGCTATCAATCTGCGTGGTGCAGGCTGAACTGAAATATTGACCAGAAAATCGGGGGCTTTCGCACGAATGTAACGTGGGTCATAACATCATTAATCATCCGAAATGATGCAAATGCAAACAGATTTGAACGTACGGGACTATCTGCATACGCAATCTGTATTTAACATGCCGCCAGAGTCAATCACAACATCTGGGACAACAAAACAGACACGTTTGAATAAAAAATGCAACGATACCATATAACGAGAATTTCCGTGTCTCTCTCTCTGGGCGGGCAAAGAATTGTTCGTCCAAGCAAATTGAATTGTTAACGAGTTCATTTTTGTACTAGTATAAAAACGGCAGTTGCTTAAATCACTATTGGTAGGGAAAATTGACGAATCACGAATCACGTAATAAACATCAAAATCATCATTGAAAAACGTGAATGGAGTTCTTTGGAGCTTACGGGATTTTTTTCCTATATAATATAAAAAGACATTGAGGAGGGACTTCCAATTTTCTTTTTTTGAATCGATTTGATAATTGTTTAGAATATCACCCAAATACCGCCAGACAAAACACATTTAACAACGGATTGATAGTAGAGCGAATTCCGATGATTAGTGTCATCTCAAGAAGTAATGAATGATTCCCTCCAGTACTCGAGTATACAGATAACGGTTTCACATTGAATATGGGCAATAAGCGGCGAATTGAACCCAGACAGTATGGATGGATGCAAATCCGATATCTGGTACACCTGCCTACAGGTTACTACAAAGCCCCATTATTATACGGTGGTTGGCGTTTCTGCCACAACCGGGCCGTGATCATAATGTACCTGTGTACGCACACTCACATGTGGGAATAATTAAATTCGCAATCGGAAAATAAATTAGGCAAATTATTGACTCACGAGGGGGCATATACGAATATAATGGATGTACACTAACCGATAGTATTACTACATCGTTTTGATTTATTTGCAAGAATTGAGTTTTGTTAGAGTTTGTTAGTAGGTACAAATAAGCACAAAGGTAGTTTTGTCACATCATTTGCAAGTTTTAAATATACTGCTTGTTACGATAGCTATTAAACTTTTGATCCTAGAAATGTTGCATTCAATCATCTTGTATCTCGAAATCAAAAACTGAAATTTCTCATATTTAAAAAAAAACGGCATTTTTTTGAAATTGTTATTCCTCATTAAAATCACTTCCACAATCTAAATCTCTGAACCAATTGCGGATATTTGAAAATGTGAAAACTTTAACATGGGATATCCATATTAAAATACTCCTAATTGCAATTTTCCAAGTTTCAATATTTTACACGAAATTGAAAATATTCCAATTAAAAAACAATCACCGACAGTCAATGATCGATATTTTGGACGTTTCGAATTATTAATTTAAAAAGGTATAATTTTAGCTAACCGGGATATATGAACATAATAATTGTAACATTGCAGAACGGAGGATAATAGCTAGGTAAATGTAAATCAGCCTGCGAATGGGATCAAATGAACAAACACCAATGTTACCTCAGTCCGGAGCGTTATGCGCAGAAAAAAAGGTATAATGGAAACTGAAGCGGCACGGATTCATTCCCCCCATTTTTCTCATTACCCATTAGGTCTTCTATTCAGCCGACTACATACATAGGCACTGTGTATTTGGGCATCACCAGGATTCACCACCTGCGGGCTTCATTTTCACGCAAATGAATCTGGCGGCTCTCACGGTCTGGTAATGTGATTTATGCAACCGAACAACACTCGTTTGGTGCCCCCTCATTCCTATGATCGGCCACCCATTCGCCGAGTATTCATTCATTCATACATTCATTCACAGCACAGTATTTTACAGTTATTAATTTCAATCTCAAACCTCCAGATATTGTGGGGTATACCAGATAGGAATAAAAAAAAAACAATGAAAGTATGCAGGCAGCATCCAAATAGAAGGAGAATGAAAGCAACATTCGAAAGCTTTGATTAGTTCGACGATAATTCGACCTTTATGAAACCTACATGTTGTAATCGGCGTACGAAATGAGGCAAACTAGTACATGGGGATCTCCTCTTATGTCCTCTACAATACAATGCACCGTACGTGAATTTGGCATGTACAAAGACGTGATAACAATGGAGGTTTATCATCCTATTGTGAGTTCAGAAACTATCTAAAAGTACGCAAACCGGATGGGATCTAAACAAGCAACTTCATACAACTAGACACCTTTATATTCTATCCTTTTGCGTGAATTTAGGTTGTGGCGTTCAAGGAAATTTGTAATATTTTTTTCATTGTGCGAACAATGATGGTGTAAAAGTGACTGAAGGGCGGGCGATACAATAGTTTTGGTAACGCCAAAATGAGAGACCAATCTTAGGGGAACGCGCTATAAATTATCCAAATGTATAAGAAGCACAACACCTTGAGCAGGGTGGAAGACACTTCCCGGTATACCTTCGATCATTTTTTTTTCAATGCACAAAGTTTGACACATAAATCAAGAGTTACTTAACGCGATACACACAAATATTATTTTCATAATCTTCTTCACTTAAATTACCCAAATTTATGGTGGCGAAAAGGTGAGAGTGGTGCTGGAAGGTATGAAGCGTAGCACACGCGGAGATTTATATCAAATTATAGGGGGTGGGCGGTTAGGAGAGAACGGTGAAGCAATTTTCGGGGGCGGCGGCAATTGTTTTCCCAGAGAGTCGTTTCGCTCACCGCTAAAAGTGGGCAATTCCAACTTGCAAATGTTGATCTACTACTACTGGTGCAAACGGCATTACGCTTTTCAGTATAAAACTGTTTTAGAGCAAAGAAATTCTACGCAGACATTTTATGGAAAAGTTTTAAGGAGCATCAATATAACGACAATTTTAGTGAAAGTACAAAAAGATACAATCCAAATTTCTAAATACCTTGCACCCTGAGAGATTAATAAAAAATCCAATCAGTGATCAAAAAGTTGATGACTGATCATTTACCTTCTTAGATTTTTCAAATAAAAAAACTCGAGCTTAACAAATTTTGGAGTTATTATTACTTAGAGAAAAAGTTGCTTAAATCAGTTTTTCATTGGGACGATCAAAGAGCCCACCACGTTGCCAAACACCCATATACATATATCTGCCCTCATTCCAAAACACCTTAGGCATGCAGAGGTACTTAGACCGAGCCGACCGCACTAATTGATTTATATTTATGTGTTGCGCCTGATGCTGCAGCCAGTCTTACACTTCTTAAGACGTAGCACACGCACACACTCACACCTTTCTCGCCTAAGAAGATGAAGTGGCTTATGCAGGAGATGGCGCCCAGTTCTCTCGTGTTGTCCCTAGTATACCAGACGAGTAGAAGAACAGAAAAATTATGGGTACGTATTCGTAAGGACGAAATTCTGGCGCGGCAGTTAAGGAATCGTAATTTAAAAGAATTACCGATTTGGGAAGGAGTAATTGAAGACATTAATAACCCGAGGGATATTTGATGCATTTATGTCGTAATGATGGGAAGATACTGATGGCGAAAAAGATTGCTTAAAAACATTTTTGGTTCGGAATATTAATTTCGTTAGTAATTTAAAGTAAAGTAAATCATTAGATAAAGATGTCTAATCGTAGTTGCTAAAAAATAACTACCATTCACTCTTTCGAAACACGAAATTCATCACACATTGTGAAGGCAATACTCTCTGCATTATTCTCTTTGTCTTAACTGCCGTTCCGTCTAATGAATGGCCTACTTAGTTTTGATTCACTGCCTTTCACCCATCCCTTGAAGCTAGAGGGCGGTCTAAAAACCACCCCTCCGGCAAAACGTAGACGTCTGCACTCACCCTATAGCATTCATCTCCGCATGACCAGCTTGCTCCAAGGTATAAGATCGTTTAAGGCGATAGTTAGGGAATCGTGATTGCGATGACATTTTCGGGTCTATTGGGAGATTTTTAGAATGGTTATAATTTATAGTAAATACGAAGTGTAATAGATGTCTGTCTGAAACAACGACAAGCAATTTCAAGTGCTCCATTAAGGACGAGAGATGCCTTTTTATTGCTACTGTACAGTTATATTTTTTCTCTA
The DNA here is from genome assembly GCA_947310635.1 of Leptodirus hochenwartii. Classification (NCBI taxonomy): domain Eukaryota; kingdom Metazoa; phylum Arthropoda; class Insecta; order Coleoptera; family Leiodidae; genus Leptodirus; species Leptodirus hochenwartii. Next base: position 50,279,168 of record OX371176.1, read on the forward strand.
CAAAAGAGCCACTCCAAGTCCAACAGGTTATCGAAGGTTGATCAATTATTTGTACAGCAAGAGAAAACTGCTTGCGCCCGCCGTACAATTCAATCGTGACGGAAGACGTGGAAAAATGCCCGAGGAAACTCTTAAATTAATATTGCGATTTCTTGTTGCATTTATAGTATTCAAAATGCGAGCAAAGTTGTAAAAATCCTTTAGAGACGCATGAATAGTAAAGTGGAACTTATTTGAAGATAATCCAATTAAAAACGTAACGCTTCAAGTAGAAGAATTTCGGGATAATTGCATACGATTCTAGATTCCAATTAGGAAATCGGACGAAATTTATTCAGCGAAGTACGTTTCGTTCATCTATAGCTCAGAACGTATCCAATATTCAAATGCAATTATATCGTTTAAATTGTAAGACAATCCAGCGATAATGGCAGGATACAATTCCCATCGCGCGAGAAAGTGAAGGACTTTGTTTGCAATTGTACCCGAGGATAATTCCATTCAATTGATGCTATTAAATGATCAATGTGGGGGATTGGATAAACAAACCCGTCGTCGATACAGAGTATCATCCACCTTTGAAACAATATATAATTCTGAACGAAGAGCCCGTTTTTTTTGGTGACATTCGATAAAACAGATATGCAGAAAATAGGCGAGACACGGCAAATAAAATTCCAATCAATTTTTATCCAGGACAGAATACTGCGAAACATTACAGACGATCATTTTAATTTAGGCCATAAAAGAACTCGATTAAATGGAATTAATAATGTAACAATATCGGGCTGTGATATGTATAAGGGAGGCTTGAAATGATCAAATATATAGAGAGGAATTATGATAAAAGGGGACACTTTAGGACGATACGTGGACAGAGCATAAAAAGTGTGCTAGAAATTCTAGTCGCAAGTTTACTGCATCGTAATAATTGTTTACTGCTAATGATATACTGAAAACATATTATACGGGAAATAATAAAAGGGGGCTGTTGACGATGAGTGACATTCTCCTCTAACTCAAAAAAGAATCTGTAGATATAATGTCCAATAATTTCGACATATTGATAAACCGGCAACAAATTAATCAAAGAAGATGAATTCACTACGAAACAACTAAGCCAGCAATGAAGATTTGAAATATTAATAATCACGTATGCATTTATTGACCTGAACTGAAAATTCACTACGAAACATATATGAAATAACTGCACGAACACTGATCAATTGTGTATTTTAGATTCTGATCTTTTAAAATTCTCACCAATTTTCAAATACTGATTAAATCTTGAATAAACCACGCCATTTTAATCATATCGCACTTCTTTCCGCGAATATCCATTCGCCTGGACATCATTAGCGAAGGGTAAGCACCTCGTTAATTCATCTGCGCGTGAGCGTGCGGTCAATTATCACATTTTTTCCTAAACAACGACCAATTAATGACGCGATGCGCGTGAGTGCGCGATTGTCAAATACAAGGAAAGCAATTCTTTCATTCCTGTGTTCTCTGGCCGCTTTATTTCGCCTCACCATTCAGCAAGGACGAGGACAAATTCCATTTTAGGCACGCTGCTCTTCCTTATCTATTGAGGGTATGTTGGGCGAGAGAAGCTCATCCCTTCAGTCTGTTTCTTTATTTGATTCAACCCATATTAATACAAACGAGACACGAGCAATCCTATTTCACATAAGGAACGAAGTAGATCTGCAAAATGCTAAAGTGTATTGGAATAAATTAAATGAATAGCTAATGTTGTAAACATAAAGTTGTTGAAGATTAATTAATAGTAACCTAGAGTAAAAGCTAGTAATTAGTCAAATTTGTGTTGTAAATAAATGTTCAGGCAAATAACCTCCTTACAATAAAATGGATTTATTTCAAATTTATCCTAATTTTGAAATATCTGGATTCAGGGTGAAAATTTTAACAATGGAATGGTATTCGTGTCTTGGACACAAGAAGTAGAACCAACTGGTAGAAAGAAGAAGCGACAGGGAGGAGGAGGAGGAGGAGGAGGAGGAGGAAGTACATCATTAACACTTTATAGGTTCAACCACAGCCATTACGATCATCCAGACATTCATGGACTTCGTTCCAATTAAAAATAAGTGCCTCGTCGAAACAGAACCAAACGCAAAGAAAAATCTGTGCCTCAGTCAGACCACGAAAGAAATGAATTGTAATTCAACAATAAATACAAAACTGCTTATAAAGGGCTTCGTCTAATATATGATGAGAGATTGGTGCGACAACATCCTTTTGGAGAACCTCGCTAAAAACTAACGACAAACGACTTCACAAATAAGTTTCCAGAAATCATAAGAATTCATAAGACATCGTAACGACGTGCTTTAGAGTAATGTGGCATGAATGTGCTACTTGAATACAGTGAAGTACTTTTCATGAAAACACTCTAATCTGTTGGAAATGCAGTTATGGAGGACTTTGAAGAAACCATCGACAACATACCGAAGCAAGGCATAAGTGGTTGGTTCGGTCATCGATATTCACTTAATAATATACAAGTGAGCGTACTAGTTTCTAAGCTTAAGAGAAACGCTCTAATACTAACTCGATTGTTAGTTTAACTAACAATTTGCGGAGAAACATGGGATTTAAATGAAATCAAAAAGAAAACTAAGTCAAAAAGGATACGAGTTGTTAGATAAAAACGGCAAAAGCTAAATCTGAAACATCAGCTCAATTAAATATTTCTATCTGAATTATATAGTTATAGCATATTCTTTAGCTACAATGAAATTGTTATTCTAATTCAGAGAATCGTCAGAAGCGAAACAACCCACCCGCATTGTGTCATGTCCACTCGTTCGCCTCTAACATCTGGATACGAGATTCGAAGAGTAGTCAAAGAGGGGTGGGTCTTCATTTATTATCTTTTAATGTTATTGCAGCTTAATTGCCAGGCTGGATATATATATATATATATAAGCGCACACATACACATCATCCACAATATAGGCTAACGGTGCAGTTCGTTCCCGTTTCCCCATTCGCTCCAGCGAATCAAGCCTTAAGGAAGAATATGTAGAATATATAGGAAAGGGTGGTTTATACTTAGGGATGAAAACCAGTGACGTGCTATAAATGGAATAGTTCAAATGAACGATGATTCATTAGGGATTATGCGAGGGGTAGCCAACTAGGAAATATAGTGAAGACCATATGGTGTGAATAATGAAAATTTGTTAAATATTGGTGATATATAGGAAATATTCGAATTATTCGGTATCTTAGAAATACATGCATATATGGAAAATACAAAGAGAACAGTAAATATAGAAAAAAATGCGTAGGACTCTCGCGCGGTAGAAGTGAAACTTCTTAACTCCTAGGCAATGCATTGCTTTTTTCCCATTTGTTAACGATTTGTTGATTTTGATTGACACTCTGATCATCAAAGAACGCATTATTAACTGTAATGTCGTACAGTCTATAAAGAGGAGTTTGGATTAAATTTTGTGTATGATGCACTAGTGGGTGCATTTCTATTTATCGATGGCTCGCTCAGCTGTATCAGATTCATTTCGTTGATCTCTCACACCGTGTGTATCTTCACGTGCCTGAATCAGTGGCATTCAAATTCTCTATACCACTCACTGTGTCCTCACTTAACTACGGTATCGATTCATCCAGTGTATTCGAGGTCGTTGGAAGGTTATGTTGTCCACCGTGATTCTTTTAACGCCCTTTGCCTATCTCGATACTCTCTACTTCTTTCCAAGGTACTTGTTGGCACTTTTCTTGGCGGTTTATTCGCTTTCTTTCGTTCTCTAAAGGCTCGCACTCTGTACTTGTTTTTTTCTCCATTTCACTTTTCACACAACGGAAATTGTTAGCTAAAAGATTAAGCTGTGTTTGTGTAATATATAATAAAATACGCAAGGGTCTACTGGTTGCCTTATGCTACGTATACACACGGCGCATGCGCGCAGCATGTTTCACATTTCGTGACGAAAGCGTTTCAGTTTTCGTGACGTTCAGGCCAATTTGCCCTACCGCGCCTATAAAAGTTTCACTTCAAAAAAAATCAGTAGAGACAAGAGCATGTCGGTAAAGGGTGAAAAAAATTCCACTATGCAAATTTGATAATAATTTTTTTTAAGTTCCCGGTCGTTAAGGTTTCAGGACTACGTAACTCTATATTAATAGCGATGGAAGTAGAAATTTCAGTAATCTGCAAAAATTGAGTTTGGGAGGTTTGATAGAAAGTTTAAATAATTTCAATGGAATCACGGATAAATGAAATTTTCGGATACTTTTTGAAATAAGGAAAATAAATGTTCTCCACCAATGAAACCCAAGAGGCAGACGATTGCAAAATTATATACATAATATTTTCATTTTGAAATATTTCGTAATTGAGCTCAAATATTTCCAGTAACTCGTTGTACTTACGGATTTTTTCAGTATTTCTTGAATTTATTGATATTTCGAGATTTCTCGATTCATTTACATTTCTTGTGACTTACAGAATGACTATATTTCATAATAAATCTCGGTACTTATTCATTATTTTGTGCATTATATTCCCTAGTTGTCCGATTCTTTGATACACCTATGAGTTTTGGTATAACTTTGAGTGTTGTGTATTCGTATATCCTGCAGAAAGGATTTAAACTGGAGCAAAGCGCGGCCGAGGATGAGGATTGTCAGGATATTTACTCTTGAGTTTACAAAAATACAGTTTACATTTACAAAACAGACATACAGATATTATATTTACAGAGGGAGAATGTCTCGACAATTTACGAGATGCCGGGCTTACGATAACATACCAATTCGTTGCTCAATAGCGAGTTTCGTCAACGGTTTTCAATGCATAATTACTATCAACAGTATAAGAACTATAGTAACACGGTTGGCAACTTGTAAACAGATCAAAATTGCTGCGGAATCCATTGGAACGAGAATTGAAATTGGAAAATGTTTCAGAGCAAAGTCGAGTATATTGACTTTCAATAAGGGACTTCAAATAAAAATGGTCTCTGAATATAAGGTATATTTTTGTTTTGTCTTAAATTGATGGTAAACTTTCCAAATGTTTCATATTGATTACCTTCACATTTGTAAAATGTTACAGTTTTCAATTCACCACCATTTTGGTATTTCGACAAGTTCGTCAAGACTACGTCCTCCAACAATAGCAACTACAACCATTAACATACAAAACACCCAAGCATACGAACTTACAGCATTGGAGTGTGTTTGGTCCGTTTTCAGCTCTTTGTGATTACTGTACTGGACGTAGACGGCCCGGCCGCGCAACTGAGCCATACAGATGCCGAAGTAGTTGACCATCGTGGTGGCGCCGGTCTCGTCGCCCATTTCCAAGAACGCTTGGTTCTTGCCCTTGAGGACCAGAACGTTGGTGACGCGACCGAACGGTATACCCAGATGGATGATCTCCGCTTCGGTGACATCGTTCGGTATGTTACGGATGTGGATGACGCGAGAGGGTTTGCCAACATTGCCGTCCAGTTTGACCTGCAAAGATTCAATCGAGTAATTCGATGATGAGACTTTGTTGAATTTGGCTGTACCGCTTTCTATGCTTCTCTTCGTGGTTTAAAGATGTTGCATAATTACAATTTGTTTTATTTGGAACAAGTTTTAAGGACGTATAGTTCCCCATCATCGGCCAATATATTACAAATTGAATTAGTTTTTTTACATCATAAAAAAGTTAGTAACGTCGATACATGGATAAATTTACTTGTTTCAATTGTTAAAGTTTATGTCGGATAAGTGTTCACTGTAGATCAGCCATCATTTTTGACAACTCTTGTTCCAAATAAACGTATTCTTTAAACTTCTTTAAACCACCAGGAGAAGCACAAAAAGCGAACACCCAAATTCAACAAGGTCTCATCATAAAACAACATGCTTCTAGAAGAACACAAAAACTTCAAGTAATTCGAATTAACTTGACTCGACACTTGATAAGACATGACCTCATGACTAAAAGACGAGGATTAATTAAAATAATTGAAAATAGAAAATACTCTCCCAAGAACAATTTCTTTTCACCGTTTAAAAATTATTTCACAAATGAAAATTTGAATTACGTCGAAATAATTTGGACCTAATGAAAACATTTTGTGAACATATCGGCAATTTCATATCCATAAATAGCTATCGCGAAAAAATTGGATTTTTTTTTTAGAAATTGTTAAATATATTTTGCCACTCTTAATACATTAAAAAACACTCTGCACCCTTAACACAGAATGGTCTCTCACATCGTACTTTATGTTCCAATTTAACACACAATTTCGCATTTCTCGTACAAAGAGCAGAGATCTTAAAAATGATATACTCGTTCAATTAATGTTCTGACGCGACGACACTTAAAAGGAGTTTTCTGACCTGCAAGGAAAAGTTTCATAGGGGATGAGAAGAGGCATTGTATTGTTTAAACGAGTCTGCGGACTATGGAGGACCTATTGTCCTGTTACCCAAGAGGGATGGCAAGTAAAAGAGTAGAGTATAACAAGTTTCTTTAAGGCTATGTATACATACAATGCGTATAGTTCTTCTCTGAAGAAGAAAGGTGTCTACTTTAGAAAAGTATATCAACACATATAAAATAAACATTATAATTTCATGTAGAATTTTCGTAATTTACGTTTATGTTGGATATTACGTTAATTAGAAGCTATGGGTAACCGCGAAACAGCTTGATTTCATCAAGGTTTAATAATTCCCGGCAGAGTATACTGAAAAGAAGCACGACGCTTTGAACAGTACAAGAGGAGGAGACGATAAAATCTTCGCTAAACTACCAAAATACAATAAGACAATGGGCCAAGGAGGAAAGTTTTCCTTTGTGGGGCAGTGGCGAAAGAGCCGCATAAGGCAAAAGAAACACACCGAACCGAAAAGATTAGCTGGAAAGAACTATTCCCGGACGATCAAATCTTTTCGATTCATATATTAGAACTGAATATTCTCTTTGTTTAAAAATATCATCAAAGAAAGTGCGTTACGTTTGATATTTGAAAGTTAATATGATCTTTGATGAATAGAAAGTTTTATAAGTTTAGAAGTCGTAAAAAGGGAACGGCACGTTCCCATCGCGTAATGTGGTGAGATGTCCAATGTCAAGCGAGTTCTCTGGATTCAATTAATTTAGCGAGTATTTATAATTTTCATCAGGGAGAAAGCGCAGTGTTCGTAGAATTGAAGGAAGTTAACCGGGTTTGGAATATCACGATAGAATTATCTTATTAAAGCACTTGTAAAGCTTTGTTCATTACAATGTTATTAATAAAGAAGCTAGCTAGCTAATTTCTCTTCGGATTAATTTTCAAAACTCGCGCGACTCGTGTTCATTCTGATTTTCATGTCAGAACGAAAATTACTGCTTAAAACGATTTGGCAGCAACCCCTTTGAAGATTAACAAATTATACAATTTCCTACGATAGTTATTATTTTTTTTATTACGACCATATTCGCAGCATCAAAGCCGGCAATTTGACGCAATTTCTTATTATACGGTGGTTAATTGGTGGCCTTCGGTGGTGCACTACAAAACCGCGGCTTTGGCAGATGCGTAGCCGAACAGCTATTTTCCTTTTGTAATGGGGATACATTAGCTAGATAGATGTAGCTGGGCGACTCGCCCCATTTCGCCCCGCCAAGCGCGAGACGGTATATTCTTCCGGGTGGTTTTGTTCCGGGATAAGAGAGCAAAGGCGCTACAGAGCGCACAATGTGCCCCGTTGCTCGTGAAACAGGATCTCAGTGATTAGTTCGGGACTAATCCAGAGCGCCGTGTTGTATTTACAGTACATGGAGAATCGCCGTGGTTTCGTCCAGGGGCCTCCAAACATTTTGGTTCCACAAAGTCGGGCGGACCTAGCGCACCTTCTGCCTGATTTATGCACTCATATTAAGTCATGTTTCGTTTCAATCCCGATTGAATAAAAAAAATGTTTCGCGCATTTTAATACACGCCAAATATTCAGTCAGCAAACTGAGACTCCAATCTCCATTGATTTTGCAATTGAAGCTGTGGGTGAGTTAAAGATCCATTTTGAGTGGGGTTTTTTGCAGATCTTCGCGCAACTGCAAATGACATCGAGATTTTTCAGAATCCTTTTAACACCGACATAGAAACCCCAACTCCAGAACTTCAAATGGAAATGATTGGTTCGCAATGTACCGACATTTTTAAAGATAAATACCAAAAATTCTCATTTTATAAGAATCTCCCCACTGACCAGTTGCTTAAATTTGCTTTTTTGTCCGCGTTCGGAACTACTTAGCAGTGTGAAAAAAAGTTTCCCCAAAATGAAATATACTAAAAAAAAAACGTCTACAGATCCAAGTTAACTGATGAGCATCTTTTGATAATTGGCCCTAGTAAACTTGATCCACAACGGCAAACAATTGTCAGCGGAAAAAGCTACATAAATCCCATTAATTATTATTACAATGTAAATTCTATTCTATAAGTACGGGTTTATGTATGACAGTAATTACCCTTCTTTTTTTTTGTAAGTAAAAATTATTTTGTATTATTAAAAAAATAGTCAGCGTGCCAGGCCGGTTCATGGTGCCCACGGACCGTAGTTTGGAGACCCATGGTTTAGTGGGGCTGAGCCGGCCCTGCCGATATATAAGACTAAATTGCGGCCGGCGTGTTTCATTATCGATATTTTCCCAAACAAGCTAAATGGGTTTATGTATATTTAAACGCATTTTGGTGGCAGACGCTGATAAGCCTTTAAGAACACCGGCCCCCCCCCCGAAAAAAAACTGCGAACCAGTAAAGTATAATTCGACCGAAAGATATTATTCTCGAAAGAGGTGTACTTACTTTTTTAGCACTTTCTTGGTTATTATTATCTGCGTGGGGTGCCGAAGGAGCCATAACTGAGACGTTATTTTGGGACAGGAGCTCGTCGCTGCCTCTCTGCAACAAACAAAAGAAACACTGCGTTAATAATTACGTTCTGAAACGACGAGATGTTGAAATACCTTTCGAATATTAATAAATTCATCATTAGAATCGCAGTTAATCATTTTTGCGTAAAACATTTCATGCAATTGACACAACGCGTCTGTTGTAGAAGAAATAAAAGAGTTTATTTACGCGAACCGGGATGCTGTTTCTATGGAAATCGAATATCAGAATTGCAGCGAAGACATGGCGGTAATTTTGAATCTGGCCTCAAGAATATTTTTTTAAGAATCAAATAAAAATTGAATAAACTTGTCAAGTACTCTTGACAAGTTTATTCAATTATAAAATAGAAAGGTTCTATTTTTTAATGATCCAATTCTTTGGAGTCGTGCAGCTGGCAAGGATACTTGAATTTTAAATGCGTCAAATGATTGTTTCGGTACGAATAAAACCAAATATTGTTTCAGAACTATCAATTGTTACAAACGGTTTTTGAACGGTTGCTACGATGCTTTCGAAAAGCGTTAAGCAACTGTTAGAAAACAACAAGTTTTGTTTTTAACCAATTGCCAGAAGCTTCGAGCAAAATTCGAAATCAATTGTAAATTCACGATGCAACGCGCAATGTTGCCGGAACATAAAAGTATACGACGAAAATGAAGCAAAAAAAAACAGACGGATATAGAGAAATAAATGGGCCACCAGCGACAGAAATTTGCCGCGAATATATCAATGCGTTGGTAAAAGCAATTCTGCATTTACTTCGATCCTTTGGGAAAGGAGTTCACTATTCATAGGTGCAGAAAAACACATTTATTGCTTAGTCCATGTGCAGAAAATAGCATTACTATATAGCAACGATACTTAAAGAGAAACATCTAATATTACTTAAGAGAAATAAGTAATATAGTTACAATTTAAACAAAAACGATATTATGGCCTTTCTGCATATATATTTGAATTATGAAAATTAGAACGGTATAACGATCATTATGTTGCCATCATTTTATAATAATGAAGTGTTTTATATGCAAGGGCGATTATCGAGGAAATGCGAAACATTAAAGTAATTTCAAGTGCGCTGTGAGGGGTCTTAATTTAGTTGAATAACATCATCGAAATAACGCACAAAAGATCATACGAAATCTCCTTGATAATTTTTGCGTCAATTAAAAATCATGTTTTGAAAATTCAGAGAAAATCTTGTCCAAAGAAAAAACCTCTTAGTATAATGTCCAAAGATAATAACTTTAGCGAATATTGACTTAAATAATAATGTAATAAACTCATATTTCCAAATTCGTACAAAGTACAATGTATACGCACTTAGTTATTATATATTTTAAAAAACAAAACATGCTTTTCTCTGTCCCTGTTTAAAACAATTCCGATTTATTAATCGTGTGGACGGATTTAGGCTTTTTTATTATTACCTAGCTCAAGCTATTTTAAATAGCGCCAAATAGTACAATTTTTAGGACAGTTTATGCGATATTGGGGACAGGGTGATGCGATTAAAAGGACTGACTTATTTTCTCCGTCATATTGTAGTAGGAAATATGAAAAAAGGTTGGTACCCCTGGAAATATTATGTTGGTGGAACTATTTTTGACACATATACATTTTGACATATGACGTACTTAGCCACGAGCAAATCGCAAATAAATAATACACATAACCTATAAAACTTGTCCAAATTTCTCAATAAAGAGAAAAACTTGTCCAAACAAAAAACCACTTAGTATAAAGATAAGAACTTTAGCGAATATTTTCTTAAATAATAATGTAATAAATTCATATTTCTGAAATATGACAAATTCTGACAAAGTACAATGTATATACACCTGGTGATGCCATAAAAAAAAAAAACAATCCATACAAAAAACTTCCAAATCTTGTCAAAACAAAAAATCACTTAGTATATATCTGTACATTGGAACAAAAAGGGCCAATGTCCAAAATATGGAGCCAATGTACATGAAAATTCAAAAAATTTAAAAAAAATATATTTTACACTGTGTAAATTCACCAAATAACATGAATAATTAAAACAAAAAATTTTGAAAAACAATTTTATAAAAACCATTACGAAACTGTTTAAATTTTTTAAAAACTCCATTTCCATTTTCCGGCACATTATAATTTTGGACATTGGCCATTTTTGTACCAAAGTACAGATATAATGTCTAAAGAAACGAACTTGAGCGAATATTTTCATAAATAATAATGTAATGAATTCTGACAAAGTACCATGTATATATACCTGGTGATTGAAAAAAAAAAAAAAACAATTCATACAAAGAGCTTCCATCTTGTTCTGGGGGGAAATGTAAATATTGATAGTGTTATGGAGGGAAAACTTTTCCATTGCTATTGTGTGTCTTTGCGGGGTATTATATGATGGAGGTGCGTTAATGCAAATGATCCGCATAATTTTATCGGTTCGGCTTCGCTACCGCATATACCACGTGATCAATTTAAGATTTCAAGTAATTGTAGATTTAAACAAAATTAAATTAAAATTTACAAATTTATTTTCAAGCTTTTTTCTGCCAACAGTGGTTTGTTTCAAAATCAATAATCAATTAAAAAAAAAACGTGCAATATCTTGTCTTATTTTGCACCAATTTCCGAAATACAAGATACAGTTTTTTTTTAAATGATTTAAATAAACGCCTGCGTGATGAGAAAATGAAATAACAATTTACAAACTGAAACAAAATACTTGGCTTTGAAACAAAATACTTTTGAAGCATTTTTCTGCCAACAGTCGTTTGTTTTAAAATCCAATTATGACGACCATAAAAAACGTGGAATATCTCGTCTTATTTTGAAGCAATTTCTGAAACACAAGGTACAGTTTTCTAGAATGATTTAAATAAATGCCTACGTGATCTCACGTGGAATATTCGGGGTACATGTTGATGAAGCTGAACAGGTATATTGGTGATTGTTGCCAAACCGACGGAGAAAGAGCTGAGATAGAAGAAAACACTTTGAACTCTCCCGAACAAAATACAAATTCCGATGCGTGGAGAAAATGACATTAACACATCTCCAAGAATTACTGTAGTATTGGAGGCATGATCCAATTGAAGAATATATTCATTTTGGGTAGCTAATTCGTCAGGACTTCAAAAATTCTCTTTTGCTTGCCTAAAAAATACATTTATATTCATCAAAAAAATATAAGAATCCTTTCTATATTGTTTCAACATATAAGAAAATGGAATTGCAAAAAAAAAATTCATTATCAGGTTTTTATTCACATTTTTACGAGGTTTAGTTTCCACGCATAAATTTGGTATGAACAAATACATCTCTTACATTGCTTCAAAGTCTACCCCCATTCATTCTATACATCAGGTAAGCGCTAAACTTTAAATAAAACATTTTCCGTGTTGGGTTCGTTGGGAGGAAGAAGATGGTGTTTAAAAATTCACGGACTCGTCAACGATGGAACGTATTCGTATTGTGAACGTCTTCTGCAAAAAGCAAGGCTCAAGCTGCGATGGAAGATGATACAGTTTCGCTTTTCTATAGCACCGAAAAACGGAGGATGTGAATGTTAGATACCAACGAAAAGTGAGTAAAGATGTGGAGGATTCGAGTTTAGAATAGGGAGCGCTATGGTACCATAAAAAATAAGCTTACTGATCAAATATGATTTGTATTGTAATGGTGCTCTTGCGCATCCGGAGATTTATAACGAGAGAGGATATTGGAAACGAAAACATTTTTAGAAGATTATGAAGATAGGGGAATTATGGGGCAGAACCTTTAACAGGGACCGATTTTTTTCAGGGGTTAAATTTAATAAATACGCTTGATAATACACAAAGTTGGAGTGACATTTATTTTTTTGCAAAAAATCTACATGCTTAATTTCCGCAGTAATAATTAATATATTTTATTTTCAATGGTACATCCAAAATACCCCCAAATAAAATAAAGAAAGCCAAATCAGAAACTATATTGAAAAATATAAAGACACGTTCTTATCCTTATCGTTTTTTACAAAAAGGTTCTTGAACAACAATACCTACCCTTTATATAAAGTACAGTAAAATTACATAAATAATAAACAAAAGTACATGTAACTGCTTTTACAATGAGACATAAAAGCATTTTTTATATACTGAATTATGCATAATTTTCATATATGAGACTGCAGTCGCATATTATATTATAGAATATTATTGTAGAGCTCGCTCCTTTGCTAGAAAAACATATTAAATGAAGAATAGTATAGCAAAATTGTATATTAAATCTGTTTATCAACTGTACAATGTATTTTTCTAATTTGCGTTTCTTATAGAGCTGTTAACGAACCTAAATAAGTTCGTTTATAGCGAATTTAAGTTCTCTTATAGCATAGGGCAATTTACGGTTTCAAAGTTGGTAGCTCTGCTTGCCAGTTATCAAACGTCAAACTACAGAAGAAAGCAACAAATAGTTTAATTTAAATTTTGTCCCTGAAATGTACAATTGTACGTCAAACTACAAAAGAAAGCAACAAATAGTTTAATTCTAATTTATTTCAAATATTTCAAATGTGTCAATAGCTACTACCAACAGTAAAAAAATCCCTAATTTTGAAATTCCGATTTTTTTATTTAAAACGGGCATAAAAGACGCAAGTTAGAAAAAAATTGTATAAAAAACTCATTTCATAAGTCATTTATAACACTCGTTCTTTAGAAAACTCGTTTTCTAAACTTGAAGTCGTGCAATAAAACATGCCTTATGAAACTCGTTCTTTAATAAACAATTTTCTAATTTGCGTTTCTAATAGAGCTGTTAACGAACCTAAATAATTTCGTTTATAGCGAATTTGAGTTCTCTTATAGCATAGTGCAATTTACTGTTTCAAAGTTGGCAGCTCTGCTTGCCATTTATCAAACGTCAAACTACAATAGAAAGCAACAAATAGTTTGATTTTAATTTTGTCCTTGAAATGTACAATTGTACGTCAAACTACAAAGAAAGCCACAAATAGGTTAATTTTAATTTGTTTGACAATTTATTTCAAATGTGTCAATAGCTACTACCAACAGTCAAAAAAATCCCTAAATTTTGAAATATCGATTTTTTTATTTAAAAAGGGCGTAAAAGACGCAAATTAGAAAAAAAAGTATAAAAAACGCATTTCATAAGTCATTTATAACACTTTCTAAACTTTCATGAAACATCATAAAATTCAATGTAGAAGGAAGGAGCTTTTTTTGTAGATTGAACATATTTATTCAAAATAAAAATAATTTACAATTATTTAATTTACAATAAAGTAATTACATGTATTAACAAATTTGTTGATTTGCTAATGATAAATGATTTCTTTGAAATATATTTCTAAATAATTGACAATATTGGTGAAATTAATAGAAAATAGTTTCAGAAAAAAATTGGTCGTAATACAAATCGATCAATTCAAAATTTCAATATACTCTTTTTAAAACAAAGAGAATAAAGTAAAAAACCATTTCATTGATTCTGTTGTATACTATAGTTCATTTTTTTAGTTAGAAAATTTATAGTTAGAAAAAAAATATTGTCATACGAAGAGAGGTAATATAGACCAAAATTTAAAAAAATGTATACAAAAAACGGTCATCTCGCAGAAAAAAAAAATTCCAGCATACACACTGCGCGGTACCTGAAAACAACATGAACGTTATCACGTCAATTTCTTAGCCGAATGACAACTAGGGACGAAAGAAAAAACTTACATACACACAATTTGAGTTATAAGGGAAGCGCGCTTTTCTTGGCGCTGGCCCACTTTGAATATATTCCAACTTTTACTGGAATCGCATATACCTATGTATACGCTTTACATATACTTGCGCAGTTCTAAAGAGCCGAAAAAGAAGAAAGAAGAAAAAAAATCGCGCGCATTAAAAACAATTGCGTCGTGGCAGCCACCGTCGTCGCAGTGTGTGGTGGTGGGGGTGTGAGGAACGGCTTAAATGGAAGCGCTCCTGTATAAACAGGTACACAAGAAATAAGTCTAGAGAAAAGTTGACGAGAAAGGAAATGGTTTGTCTATCCGTGGAATATCGTAAATTGAGAACGGGTTGATTTATTTATTTATTTAAGACTCGGAAAAGTGAAAGAAATGGAAATTGGGATATTTACGGAAGAGATAACTGATGTAAAAACATCACAGAAATATGAAAGAGATTACATATAATATCGAAGGAGCTATCATACTTGAAGCATTGATAAAATCGAGTTTGAAATTTATCGCAACGCCGAACGCCATCTATTGTTGGTTGTATGCAATACGTTGAAGAGTGAACATCTTATTAGTATACAAGCTAATCTTGTAGATGTCGCTGCACCAAAAATAGCTACTTTAAGTACCAATAGCTTAATTAAGACACAAAATATACCAAAATTCAAAATATGCAATTCGATATACGCGTTTATAACACATCGAAACGCACAGAGAAAAAAAATCAAAATTTTATATTCAAGTTATTGAAAATTTCGATTAATTCAATTTGAATTGATAAACCTCTCAGCTATATGGAACAGAATAACTTAGCCTTGTATCAATTTTCGCAGTTCCTTAGCGTATGTAGTTTGGCAGAAAAACTGAACCTTTTCAACATTGCCAGCATATATGGGTCTAATAAGCACGGTATCCTCTTAACACGAAATACGCTCCTTTGCGTAGTTGACGTATTATAACGTCCGCTATATTTAGTTATATGTTTTAGATTACATTCCATTTTATTTTATATTAAATTTCTTTCTAACTAAAAAAAAAAATTTTATTTGAGCCTCCCTGTGTATACTGCGTACGCAATATTTCTAGTTCGTACTAATGTATGACAGCTAAGCATAAATAATATGCACGGGGAAATATTACTCCGCCACTACTTTCGTACATATAGAGCTAGAGGGCGCTGCAGGCCGACGGTTAAAAGCGCCCCCTATACGTGTATTATGTCAAATATTCGAGATTTATTCGATGTACTTGCCAAAGCTGCGGGATATATACTCGTAAATTAATTTACGATCAGATTTATTATAGAAGTATAGTCGGATTTCTTCTATGCGAAAGATAAGGATCGATTAAAGATAAAGATATAATATAGATAAATTAAAATTAAAATAAAAGATATAATATATTAAAATTATCTTTATCCTTTTTAAAATTTTGATATCGATTTTCTAGTATCTTTCGATGTATGGAGATTTTCATTTTAATTGAAAATCGCGATTCGATGTCGAAAGATTTTTAATTGTAATGAAAATTTCAATACGTCGAAAGTTAGTATTCAATTTTTTAAATTTTTAATTATGGTAAAAAAAATTTTTTTGAAAATATAGGTCAATTCTTCTAAAATTTCAAGAAATCACAATTTTGTGAGAAATGTGATAATTCTACACATTTTCTTTGTAACTTTGCGATTTTTATAACCGCAATTTACTCGCTGAACATTTCCGTTCCTTTTATTGACAATGTGAGGGGTAAATCGATGGCACGGGAATAAAAAATAAATAAAAATCGTTGTTGCGGATTTCCGAGATTCGAGCTTGCGGAGCTTTGCTGCGATTTAACATTACGAGATACATTCCAATAACTGGTTTTTTCAAATATTCTCCAGCTACGCGGATTGAGGGCTGGAAAATACCCGACAATTGCACAAATTAAAAAATTGCCGAAATCATAAAATTACGTGTAGATTAGAAACCGCTAAAAGATACAGCGTGATAGATATAGGCGAATAAATTTTTATTTTTATTTTAAGACAATTAATGCGAGAGAATGTATTTTTCAGGTATGCATCAACGACCATAAATACGAATAAGCACATCGGGTATGAATAAGCATACGAAAATCGCGTTTATTTGGCAAAATGAAGATAACTAATACATAGAATGCCTCGAATGGTGCTGTTCCATCATTTTATTGGGTAAATTAAAATGTTAAATTGTTAATAGAAAGAATTTTTATTATCTAAAAATTCTGTTCATTTGAATTTATTAAAACATTTTTTTTGTAGCCAACATATAGATATTAAAAAATATATATAAGAATAAATTCATTTTAGGGAATATTTTCATATAAAAACGAGGATTTATTCGACTATACCTTCCCTTATTAAGCATTATGAAGAATAATAAATTCATTGTTAGTATTATAACCCTGTATAACTGTTATAATAATATAGGAATATTCTAAGCCGCAATAAATATTTAAAGAATAATATTAACCATTTCATAATTCATTGTAAATTAAAGAAGAAAATGTAGATGGGCCTGGAAAGTACGTAATGAATTTTTAAGTGCACGTTTAATGTGAATATTCGACAATAATGATGGTTTTATTTGTGAACGTAACTAACAATAATAACTTCGAATTTTTGTAACGAGACATCTTAAAATTTTTTCTAATTTGCGTTTCTTATAGAGCTGTTAACGAACTTAAATAATTTCGTTTATAGCGAATTTGAGTTCTCTTATAACATAGTGCAATTTACTGTTTCAACGTTGGCAGCTCTGCTTGCCAGTTATCAAACGTCAAACTATAAAACAAAGCAACAAATTGTTTCATTTAAATTTTGTCCCCGAAATGTACAATTGTACGTCAAACTACAGAAGAAAGCACCAAATAGTTTAATTTAAATTTTGTCCCTGAAATGCACAATTGTACGTCAAACTCCAAAAGAAAGCAACAAATAGTTTAATTTTAATTTATTTGACAATTTATTTCAAATATTTCAAATGTGTCAATAGCTACTACCAACAGTAAAAAACTAGAAAAAAATAAAACTGTTTCGTGATTCACATTTTTTTGTTTTGATGACTTGCTAACGAAAAATTCACGTCGCAGGCAGTAGCTCTAAAATTAGGCGATTATTTTCTTTAGCGATAGTTTGCGTGCGATTTGCAGTTGCCAATTTTAACGTTTGTTTGGTAGTTAGAAACAAATAAATAGCAGTCCGAAATATCGTTCGAATCCGTCAAGATTCAATATTTTATTATAAAACTACAGTTAGCTTTATACTTGAAAGAAATTTAACGAAAGAGAACTATCAATATAATTGCGGTTATATTTTTTACCCTAGCAATTTGCTAAAATATATTAAAAATACTTTTTTTAAAAATTAAATTAATGGCTGGGGATTTTTATCCATACGCCAAAAAAAAATATTAATATTATTTATTTAATATTTTTCAAATGAACACAACGTTCAAAAAGTAGCTTAATAAAAATTAGTACATAATAATAGGGCGAGCTATAAAAATATTCCATTATAGTAGTTAAATAAATAATTCACACATCATTATTTAACAAGATTTTTTTTACTACAACACAACACATTTACTGATATAGAAACGATCATCACTTAACAACGTTTTGTAATATACGACTTTAAATCAGTTAGAACTTTTCGCTTGTAATTACAAAAAAAAAAATATTACATCCGCAATTATAAATTATATTTATTTTTCATTATGGTGTATATAGTAAATTTTTTTTAACGGGTAAACGTGTATTTATTCTTGTACGCGCGTGCGCACAGGGCGGTGAATAAAAAATGAAATACACGGGGTCGATGATAAGATAATAAAAAAAAATGTCTTCGCGCAATTTAAAAATATAAATGGGGCGTTCGTATGGGAACATATTGAGTGGTAAATACCACATGGAGCAATGTATTTTGGTTTGGCTGATTGGCGTTAAAAGGTTTTTATACGTGTTCCGGTTATGGCGGCGAACTTCCGGCCTCACGCCATCACTCGGTGCACATGTAATATACATGGTGAATATTGATATTGATAAGGGAATTAATCTTAATACGTGATTTCGTTGTAAATATAACACTTAAGCATATAAGTAGCAGTGTTTGCTTATTTTCTTGGCGAATGGTTTTTGCAACTAGAATAATTTTTCAAATAACTAGGCGAAAATGCCTAAAGTTCATAAAAAAAAAATGTACGTTTATTTCATTTTTATTCAAATCCCATTGTTGATATAAGAGAATGAATTGACTGAAACTGCAGATGCAAAACCTATTGATGTATTAGTTAGTTAAAGAGTCCGCAATCCTAAAGATTGGTTGGAAACAGCACGCCATGCCAATCTATCCTGAGCTAATCCCTTCATCTCCCTATAGCTATTCATCTCAACGTCTTCAACTATCTGACTCACATACTCCAATCTAGGCCTACCTACCCCTCTCTTTCCCTCCACTCTACCTTCTATGATCAATTGCATAATCCCCCCATGCCTAAGAATATGCCCTACTAATCTGTCTCTCCTACGCTGTAACACTCTCCAAATACTTCTCTTCTCCCCTACTAACTCTAGTACAGCTTCATTTGTTACTTTATCTTCCCAACCAATCCTCATCATCCTCCTATAACACCACATTTCGAATGCTTGTAATCTACGCTTCTCTTCCTTTCCTATAGTCCACGCCTCACACCCGTACAGTGCTATACTCCAAACATATACCTTCAGTAATCTTTTTCTAATACCCAAGTCAATATTTGATCTTAAAATCTGTTCTTTTTCTACGAATGCCTTCCTACCCTGTGCTATCCTACACTTTATATCTACCTTGCTTCGATTATCTTTTGTGATTCTACTGCCTAAATAACAAAAATCTGACACTTCTTCGATTCTATTATCTCCTATTGTGATCCTCATTTTTCTACTGCATTCCTTTTTGTCACACCTCATCACTTTAGTTTTACCTATATTTATTTTCATGTTAAAATCCCTAGTCAATACTGCCTGCATACCATTCAATACCCTTTCTAAATTCTTTTCGCTTTCTTCCAATATAGCTATATCGTCGGCGAATCTCAACATATATATTTTCTCTCCCTGTACATTCACACCTACACTATACTCTTCTTTTACTTTGTTTATTGCATCTTCTATATATAGATTAAATAATAACGGTGAAAGTGTACATCCCTGCCGAACTCCCTTCCCTATTTTTGCTACCTCTTCTTCCCCCTCAATTCTAACTAAGGCAGTTTGGTGTTTATATAAATTAAAAATTATTCTCCTATCCTTATAATCTATACCCGTTTCTTTTAAAATTCTAAACATTATGTCCCAATCTACATTATCAAATGCCTTTTCTAAATCTACAAAAGCTATGCAAGTTACCTTTCCTACCCTCTTTCTTTTTTCTACTACCGTTCTTAGTGCTAGAATCGCCTCCCTCGTCCCTCTGTTTTTCCTAAAACCAAACTGATCTTCTCCTAGCCTTTCCTCTACTTTATTTTCTAATCTCCTATAAATAATCTTTAGCAATATCTTCGATGCATGTGATAGTAGACTAATGGTCCTATAGTTCTCACACAAATTAGCTCCTATTTTCTTCGGCATTGTTACTATTCTACTACGCTGAAAATCCTGTGGTACTTCTCCCTTCTCATATATTTTACAAACTAACCTGTATAATCGCTCCTGCATTTTTCCCCCTGCGTGTTTTATTAATTCGGCTGGTATCATATCAATCCCCGCTGCTTTGTTATTCCGTAAATCATTTAATGCTCTATGAAACTCTGACCTAAGTATGCTAGGACCTAAGTCATCCTCATCTATCTGTTCCACACTTTCTAGTTCCTCCATGTCCTGCCTACCTTTATATAAATCTTCAAGATACTCCTTCCATCTTCTAGCTTTTTCCTTATTTTCTGTGAGTTCCTTACCCTGCTTATCACATATAATGTTACCCTTTGGTTTTACTTTAGAAAAATGTGACTTAATTTTCCTGTAGCCCAAATCTACTTTACCTCTTCTCTTGATGTATTACAAAATATATAATAATAACAATAAATGGTCTTTATTGGCATAAGAAAAAATGTTGCAAAAACAAATATATAACAAAACAAATTATATGTACATAAATTATATATATTACGTAACGTATTATTTTTTTATTATATTAACAAATATATAGAGGAATCAACAACTACCTCTGTTTACATAGAAAAAGATTATCAATGCAAAATTTTTCTTAGTGGATTGAATCGTAACTTTTAAAGTTAAAAGCAGTACATAAACTCAAAAGTGGAGGGATAAAAATATTTTACAAAAATGGCAATATGATTCGTAAATTCTAAATACCATGTAGTTATTAATTACAATACAATGAAGAAAATACTACATGATAATAAAAATACTAGACCTTATGACTTTATATAAAATATACAATCAGTTTCAGTCCAATCATCTTTTGTCACTAATATAATTTCGCATATGTGTTACTAATCGTGACAATGCTTTGGTCCTTTCAACAATACCAACTCAAGAATATATTCTACTATCATTCGTATTTGTAATTTATATAATTCTGTATTAAAAACTTGTAGACATTTTGCACCAATCTTTAATAGTATAGCTACTTAATGCTTTAAGTTTGGTTTATATTCTATACAACTATTTAACACCGTAGTGATCTTTTTAGTGATCACTTTTATCTTTTCTATTTAATCTGAAATGCCCCTTAAATCTAGTTTCAATTGGTCTACGTGTTTGTCTTCTATAAATACTTTAGGACAACTAGAACAAGATATCTCATAAATACCAGATTTGTTATTAAAATCAATCAAATCCTTGGGATTTTCTAGATATTTAGCAGGACTATCAGAAGTATTATTAAGTCCATTTATTGCTCATTTATTTACGAGTTATTTTGAAACATTATTAATGAATTCTAAAGAATTGAAAGTTTATCGCTTAAGAATAGGTTATGACATGAATTATGTCTTTGTAATTTGATACTAATTTATTAAGCGGAACGTTTTAAATTTAGATATCTAAACATTTACGTGAAATGTTGTATATTGTAATTTCTGATTTTTATATGTGTGTGTACTTTAAACGATTAGGATTTAAATGCACCCTAACTGTTGTATACCCGATATGTTAATAAATAATAATCATTTTTATAAATGAGTTAACATTTCTCATAGGTCACCGTGTAGAAATGGCACACACATAGAGCCAAGGTACAGGGGTGCGTTTATTTAATTGTGTTTGTTAATAGCGCAAACATATGCATATGTTGGCACACGCCATCACACTTTTATCATATATATTCTACACGGCAACCTTCCATACGCGCGCGTATATATGTATGCCTGATAAACAAAGCACACTCTGCTAAACTAACATGGGTACCACGTACACGTACTGGTGTGCCCGTGGCATATGTGGAATGCATTAAAGTTGATATAGTCTGGATAGGGATAGTTGCATGGGATAGAATCGGGACATAATGCCGCTTTATTCCGCTATGGGAAGGTCAAATTATTCCAGATTTAGTTGTCCATAATTTAGGCAAATTATTCCAGAAAAAGCAATGGTTTTTTTATTTTACTGCTGGTTAACAAATTTGCAGAAGTAATTTTAAGCACGTGTAATGTTACAAAGAACATTTTATTACGCAAATGTTTTCAGCATAAGATCTAATTTTGAATAAATGTTACAATGTATCCTGTGAAACGTTGCAAAAAAATAGTATAGAATATCACCCAAATACCGTAACTTAATTAATAGGAAATGCAAGCTAGCGAAAGAAGAGTGGATAAAAGGAAACTGTGAGGATATTGAGGAGGATATGAGAAGAGGTAAAGTAGATTTGGGCTACAGGAAAATTAAGTCACATTTTTCTAAAGTAAAACCAAAGGGTAACATTATATGTGATAAGCAGGGTAAGGAACTCACAGAAAATAAGGAAAAAGCTAGAAGATGGAAGGAGTATCTTGAAGATTTATATAAAGGTAGGCAGGACATGGAGGAGCTAGAAAGTGTGGAACAGATAGATGAGGATGACTTAGGTCCTAGCATACTTAGGTCAGAGTTTCATAGAGCATTAAATGATTTACGGAATAACAAAGCAGCGGGGATTGATATGATACCAGCCGAATTTATAAAACACGCAGGGGAAAAAATGCAGGAGCGATTATACAGGTTAGTTTGTAAAATATATGAGAAGGGAGAAGTACCACAGGATTTTCAGCGTAGTAGAATAGTAACAATGCCGAAGAAAATAGGAGCTAATTTGTGTGAGAACTATAGGACCATTAGCCTACTATCACATGCATCGAAGATATTGTTAAAGATTATTTATAGGAGATTAGAAAATAAAGTAGAGGAAAGGCTAGGAGAAGATCAGTTTGGTTTTAGGAAAAACAGAGGGACGAGAGAGGCGATTCTAGCACTAAGAACGGTAGTAGAAAAAAGAAATAGGGTAGGAAAGGTAACTTGCATAGCTTTTGTAGACTTAGAAAAGGCATTTGACAATGTAGATTGGGACATAATGTTTAGAATTTTAAAAGAAACGGGTATAGATTATAAGGATAGGAGAATAATTTTTAATTTATATAAACACCAAACTGCCTTAGTTAGAATTGAGGGGGAAGAAGAGGTAGCAAAAATAGGGAAGGGAGTTCGGCAGGGATGTACACTCTCACCGTTATTATTTAATCTATATATAGAAGATGCAATAAACAAAGTAAAAGAAGAGTATAGTGTAGGTGTGAATGTACAGGGAGAGAAAATATATATGCTGAGATTCGCCGACGATATAGCTATATTGGAAGAAAGCGAAAAGAAATTAGAAAGGGTATTGAATGGTATGCAGGCAGTATTGACTAGGGATTTTAACATGAAAATAAATATAGGTAAAACTAAAGTGATGAGGTGTGACAAAAAGGAATGCAGTAGAAAAATGAGGATCACAATAGGAGATAATAGAATCGAAGAAGTGTCAGATTTTTGTTATTTAGGCAGTAGAATCACAAAAGATAATCGAAGCAAGGTAGATATAAAGTGTAGGATAGCACAGGGTAGGAAGGCATTCGTAGAAAAAGAACAGATTTTAAGATCAAATATTGACTTGGGTATTAGAAAAAGATTACTGAAGGTATATGTTTGGAGTGTAGCACTGTACGGGTGTGAGGCGTGGACTATAGGAAAGGAAGAGAAGCGTAGATTAGAAGCACTTGAAATGTGGTGTTATAGGAGGATGATGAGGATTGGTTGGGAAGATAAAGTAACAAATGAAGCTGTACTAGAGTTAGTAGGGGAGAAGAGAAGTATTTGGAGAGTGTTACAACGTAGGAGAGACAGATTAGTAGGGCATATTCTTAGGCATGGGGGGATTATGCAATTGATCATAGAAGGTAGAGTGGAGGGAAAGAGAGGGGTAGGTAGGCCTAGATTGGAGTATGTGAGTCAGATAGTTGAAGACGTTGAGATGAATAGCTATAGGGAGATGAAGGGATTAGCGCAGGATAGATCGGCATGGCGTGCTGTTTCCAACCAATCTTTAGGATTGCGGACTCTTTAACTAAACCGTAACTTAACGCATTTCGAAGGCTATGCCCTCATCTTCAGTAGCACAAGATAAAAACGAAATAAAATACCTGTGTCACGAATCGTGATTGATATACTATACATTTTTGCTAATGGTGTACATAAAATCTGTACGTGAATAGTTAAAAAAACACGCAATTGTTCGTTGTGACATTCGCAATGTACGAAAAAAAAAACCGGTACAAATCAACCGAATTTCCAGCAATCGACTCGCGATACATTTGCAGCACATTAAAAAGGCTAGTTTCTTTTTTTTGGCTAGTATGTTCGTATGAAATATACACAAATTTCACGTCGAGTTGCGTTCGGAATTGGTATATTGAAACACGCGATTTTGGTTTATTCGTGTCAATTGAAAAAGCGGTACGTAAGCTTCGTTGTTTATTACGGCCATGTCAATAAAAACAATCAAGCGCAGAAAAATATCGCACAAACGTACAAAAATAGCCCCCCGCCAATATAGCAAAGTACCAACATTAACAATAATTTTATTAAATATATAAGTGTAGATCATGTTCCATTGGTTTTTTTTATTTATGTATGATGGCCCACCATATCAACAGTTTTTTTAAAATCTATTAATAATTTTTTTTTAATAACGTAAAACATTGCAGTCATTTACGAAATAAAAGAATACAATTCGGAAGCGTATTGGTGTATAGCATTGTACGGATGTGAGGCGTGGACGATAGGACGGAAATAAAATAAAATAGAAGCTTTTACGATTGGATGGGTAGATAGAAATCAAATGAAGACAAGACAAGAAATGAAGTGTTAAGGAAAACGGTAGAACAATTATCATAAAGACGCAAAACGATTATTCGTAATATAATTCGGTCATTCATATATAGCCCCCAATATAGAAGAGCACTAGCATTAATATATATATTTTTTATAACGTAAAGCACTTTGCATGCATTTAATAAATAAAAGAAGATAACTGGAGGCATATGTGTGGTGTACGCAGTGGCGGCTCGTGCCATTCCAATCTGAGGGGGCGCATTTCTTAAAAAATAACATAATAGTTCGAAATCTTACCTAAAATGGATGCAAAATGATTAAATACAATCATTACTTCCGTTCTTCTATCTTTCATTGATATAAACTTTTCCAAAACTTTTTTGTCAAATTATCAATATCTTGCACTACATTTTTATTAACACACATCATCGCCAACGCGTTTAAACGATCATTACCCATAGCATTTCGCAAAAAAGTCTTGATTCTTTTAAGTGTTGAAAAACAACGCTCTGATTCAGCAGTGGTCATCGGAGTTGTTCAAATAATTTTAAGTATTTTTATAGTTTCCGGGAAAGCTTCACTGAGATTATTTTGTAGCAATAACGAAAGAAAATTTGTGGCTCCAATTATTTGATGAAAATCCGGACGCGAGTAAATGACTTCTAATTCTGTTTTTAATCTGGTTCTATTCAAAAATGGATGTGCATGACACACGGTTTCCAAAAGGTCCACTGGAAATTGTTTAGAAAATGTTGGCATCGATTTCGTGTTAAATAACTTAGCGGCTTGTAGATGGCCACGATACGAGAATCTGTCCTTCATCTGTGTTATATATATTTTTTGTAAATGTCTCTTGTAAAACGCCGCGTAAATGTCCGGTTTTGAGCACTCCTTACACAAGTTTGCGATCAATTTAAATCAGGCAATGGCCGCCTACCTAATTCTTTAATTTTTACTTTGTCCACAAGAGAAAGTCTACAAAACTCTATTTCCAATAAAGAACTAACACTATTCATTTTTATTAAATTATTTCTATTAAATATATTCTGGGAGAAACACGTGGCAAAATCATACATACGTAACACACAGTACAATGCCACTATATCTATATCAATTTTACTGTTTACTAGGCTTCTCTGTTAGGACGCTAAAGAATCGTAGCCCAGAATAGCATAAACAACGATATATATTCTCGCTGTACAAGCAGCGTGACGTAACGTTGCTATGACTCATCCAAAGCCGTTGGAATGTTGCACACTAGTCGTAATATAGGACAAGCCGACCGAAGAAATAGAGAAGATATACTGCATACGGTCGCTCTCACCGATTGATTGCAATAGAGTGAGATGAGTGAATATGCATTTAACCTGTACTGTGTGGCTGGGTGGCGCTGGAATGTGTACAACATATTAACGATATAGCTATATTGCCAAGTATATGCAGTGTAGCTATATAGCTATACTGCATACCGTCGCTCTAACTCTAGCGCTTCCAACAGATAGGGTATATGCATTTGACTGGTACTTGCCAGCTGCCATATCGTGTGAGTCATGAGTGTTAGGTATGTTCGCGGCGCAAGCTTTATCTTTTAGGAAAAATAATATCGCAATACAATTATATATCTACGGCGATGCGCTGAATATTCAGGAGGGGCGCGCGGCCCTGCGGCCTGCAAAAGGAACCGCCACTGGATGTACGGTTGTGAGGCGTAGACGGTAGGACAGAAAGTAAATTATAAAATAGAAGCTTTTACGATTGGGAGAGTAGATAGAAGACAAATGAAGACAAGACAAAAAAAATGAAGTGTTAAGGAAAACGGTAGAACAATTCTCATAAAGACGCAAAACGTTTATTCGTTATATAATTCGATTACTGTTACCCAAATGATCTGGATATTTTTTATATGAATTTTAATATTTCCGTCGTTTTTTGCTAAACATTTACAATTCTGTTCAGCTTTAATATACTGTTTTAAATTTAAAATCCCTATTCTAATTGCAAATGTATTTCTTATGAATAAATTTATGATAACGTTCGGTATTTACAACATCTACCAAATCAATTTAATTTAAATTATTATTTGGATTAGTTTATCTTTATGGTTTATTTACTTCACTTAATATATTTATTATTTATTATTATTATTTACACCCATATGTATACGATTTTGTTATTTAGTGGTAAACTGTTAAATATTGTTAACGACCATATTTGTTGTTTACCCGTTAAATAAATAAATAAATAAATAATCGCTTGGTTTAGTCGATCATTCTTATACCTATTTCGAAAATGTACGTCAGCAATACTCCGATCTATTGTTTCACGTTATTTTATTTATATTATTTCATCGCAAGTTAACTGTTATTTCAGAACCCATTTACTTTTACTTATGTAGGATTATATGAACGGCTCATATACAGCTCTCACCATTGGCGTAAGACATGACTTTTGCTCAATTTCAGTTGAGCTCTATGAATTGTTTGTTTATTATAATATAAATACCGCTGGCTTTGCCGTGTGGAATTGTGTTTGCCGTTGATTTTTATATACTTGCTACTACACTGACCACCTATCAACAAAGAAAAGACCAAAAATAAATAACACGGAGCGGAAATCTGGCCAATTTCATCTTTCGAAATTCTTTTGTTGCGCTGCGCGTTGTTTATTTATACAGACGCTGTGCGACGCGCCATCGTGTGGCGAAATTACTAACAACTACCGTATTGACAGGTGACATATATTTGACGTGGCAGATGTCGAATGTCATTTTAAATTTTAGCTTTTACTGGCCGATAAACTAGGTGGCTGTTAACTTAATCGATACCCTAAATATAAATCGCGCGTTTGTGGACCATGGATAAAAAAAACGAACAGTTTATCTTCTTAAATTATTCAACACAAAAATGTAGCACGTATTTACGGGCAAGGGATATTTGAAAAATGAGACGGATACATAGGTGCGATGAAATAAAATCGAATCGCATTAATCATCGATTTATATACCAGCGACAAGTTGATGTCATCAATCTTCGATTTGAAAGGCTTAATGGCGGAATAACTCATTCGAAAACCGCTCCGTAATTGTTATCTACTGAAATATTTGTAAGCGCATTCATTAAATTGTACAGGCACGGCTCTGCATACTGATGTTGCATTTAAATTTTAAATTATCACTTTGAGACAAAAGTTGCAGCCGGTGCACAAATCGGATATTACGTGTACAGGGAAATCTCTTAATTGGATGTAAATACTTTCGTTGCATATTTCAGGAATGATAAGTTTTTTAATTATGTAAACTATTGTAACGAATTAATGTAAAATAGGACGAATGTTGCAGGAAGTAAAATTCCTTTTGCATTGAAATATAGAGGATAATCTCCCACAAATAAAAAAAATATATTGAGGTCATTTTAATACTACAATTTGAATTTTTTTTCAATAAGATGCGAAGCGTAAATTAAATTAATTTTTGCATTTTTTTTGAATATGTAAACTATTGTAACGAATTAATTTAAAATAGGACGAATGTTGCAGGAAGTAAAATTCCTTTTGCATTGAAATATAGAGGATAATCTCCCACAAATTAAAAAAATATATTGAGGTCATTTTAATACTACAATTTGAATTTTTTTTCAATAAGATGCGAAGCGTAAATTAAATTAATTTTTGCATTTTTTTTGAATATGTAAACTATTGTAACGAATTAATGTAAAATAGGACGAATGTTGCAGGAAGTAAAATTCCTTTTGCATTGAAATATAGAGGATAATCTCCCACAAATTAAAAAAATATATTGAGGTCATTTTAATACTACAATTTGAATTTTTTTTCAATAAGATGCGAAGCGTAAATTAAATTAATTTTTGCATTTTTTTTGAATATGTAAACTATTGTAACGAATTAATTTAAAATAGGACGAATGTTGCAGGAAGTAAAATTCCTTTTGCATTGAAATATAGAGGATAATCTCCCACAAATTAAAAAAATATATTCAGGTCATTTTAATACTACAATTTGAATTTTTTTTCAATAAGATGCGAAGCGTATATTAAATATATTTTTGCATTTTTTTTGAATATGTAAACTATTGTAACGAATTAATTTAAAATAGGACGAATGTTGCAGGAAGTAAAATTCCTTTTGCATTGAAATATAGAGGATAATCTCCCACAAATTAAAAAAATATATTGAGGTCATTTTAATACTACAATTTGAATTTTTTTTCAATAAGATGCGAAGCGTATATTAAATATATTTTTGCATTTTTTTTGAATATGTAAACTATTGTAACGAATTAATTTAAAATAGGACGAATGTTGCAGGAAGTAAAATTCCTTTTGCATTGAAATATAGAGGACAATCTCCCACAAATTAAAAAAATATATTGAGGTCATTTTAATACTACAATTTGAATTTTTTTTCAATAAGATGCGAAGCGTAAATTAAATTAATTTTTGCATTTTTTTTGAATATGTAAACTATTTTAACGAATTAATGTAAAATAGGACGAATGTTGCAGGAAGTAAAATTCCTTTTGCATTGAAATATAGAGGATAATCTCCCACAAATTAAAAATATATATTGAGGTCATTTTAATACTACAATTTGAATTTTTTTTCAATAAGATGCGAAGCGTATATTAAATATATTTTTGCATTTTTTTTGAATATGTAAACTATTGTAACGAATTAATGTAAAATAGGACGAATGTTGCAGGAAGTAAAATTCCTTTTGCATTGAAATATAGAGGATAATCTCCCACAAATTAAAAAAATATATTCAGGTCATTTTAATACTACAATTTGAATTTTTTTTCAATAAGATGCGAAGCGTATATTAAATATATTTTTGCATTTTTTTTGAATATGTAAACTATTGTAACGAATTAATTTAAAATAGGACGAATGTTGCAGGAAGTAAAATTCCTTTTGCATTGAAATATAGAGGATAATCTCCCACAAATTAAAAAAATATATTCAGGTCATTTTAATACTACAATTTGAATTTTTTTTCAATAAGATGCGAAGCGTATATTAAATATATTTTTGCATTTTTTTTGAATATGTAAACTATTGTAACGAATTAATGTAAAATAGGACGAATGTTGCAGGAAGTAAAATTCCTTTTGCATTGAAATATAGAGGATAATCTCCCACAAATTAAAAAAATATATTGAGGTCATTTTAATACTACAATTTGAATTTTTTTTCAATAAGATGCGAAGCGTATATTAAATATATTTTTGCATTTTTTTTGAATATGTAAACTATTGTAACGAATTAATGTAAAATAGGACGAATGTTGCAGGAAGTAAAATTCCTTTTGCATTGAAATATAGAGGATAATCTCCCACAAATTAAAAAAATATATTCAGGTCATTTTAATACTACAATTTGAATTTTTTTTCAATAAGATGCGAAGCGTAAATTTAATTTATTTTTGCAAATTTTTTAAATATGTAAACTATTGTAACGAATTAATTTAAAATAGGACGAATGTTGCAGGAAGTAAAATTCCTTTTGCATTGAAATATAGAGGATAATCTCCCACAAATTAAAAAAATATATTGAGGTCATTTTAATACTACAATTTGAATTTTTTTTCAATAAGATGCGAAGCGTAAATTAAATTAATTTTTGCATTTTTTTTGAATATGTAAACTATTGTAACGAATTAATTTAAAATAGGACGAATGTTGCAGGAAGTAAAATTCCTTTTGCATTGAAATATAGAGGATAATCTCCCACAAATTAAAAAAATATATTGAGGTCATTTTAATACTACAATTTGAATTTTTTTTCAATAAGATGCGAAGCGTAAATTAAATTAATTTTTGCATTTTTTTTGAATATGTAAACTATTGTAACGAATTAATGTAAAATAGGACGAATGTTGCAGGAAGTAAAATTCCTTTTGCATTGAAATATAGAGGATAATCTCCCACAAATTAAAAAAATATATTGAGGTCATTTTAATACTACAATTTGAATTTTTTTTCAATAAGATGCGAAGCGTAAATTAAATTAATTTTTGCATTTTTTTTGAATATGTAAACTATTGTAACGAATTAATTTAAAATAGGACGAATGTTGCAGGAAGTAAAATTCCTTTTGCATTGAAATATAGAGGATAATCCCCTACAAATTAAAAAAATATATTCAGGTCATTTTAATACTACAATTTGAATTTTTTTTCAATAAGATGCGAAGCGTATATTAAATATATTTTTGCATTTTTTTTGAATATGTAAACTATTGTAACGAATTAATGTAAAATAGGACGAATGTTGCAGGAAGTAAAATTCCTTTTGCATTGAAATATAGAGGATAATCCCCTACAAATTAAAAAAATATATTCAGGTCATTTTAATACTACAATTTGAATTTTTTTTCAATAAGATGCGAAGCGTATATTAAATATATTTTTGCATTTTTTTTGAATATGTAAACTATTGTAACGAATTAATTTAAAATAGGACGAATGTTGCAGGAAGTAAAATTCCTTTTGCATTGAAATATAGAGGACAATCTCCCACAAATTAAAAAAATATATTGAGGTCATTTTAATACTACAATTTGAATTTTTTTTCAATAAGATGCGAAGCGTAAATTAAATTAATTTTTGCATTTTTTTTGAATATGTAAACTATTTTAACGAATTAATGTAAAATAGGACGAATGTTGCAGGAAGTAAAATTCCTTTTGCATTGAAATATAGAGGATAATCTCCCACAAATTAAAAATATATATTGAGGTCATTTTAATACTACAATTTGAATTTTTTTTCAATAAGATGCGAAGCGTATATTAAATATATTTTTGCATTTTTTTTGAATATGTAAACTATTGTAACGAATTAATTTAAAATAGGACGAATGTTGCAGGAAGTAAAATTCCTTTTGCATTGAAATATAGAGGATAATCCCCTACAAATTAAAAAAATATATTCAGGTCATTTTAATACTACAATTTGAATTTTTTTTCAATAAGATGCGAAGCGTATATTAAATTAATTTTTGCATTTTTTTTGAATATGTAAACTATTGTAACGAATTAATGTAAAATAGGACGAATGTTGCAGGAAGTAAAATTCCTTTTGCATTGAAATATAGAGGATAATCCCCTACAAATTAAAAAAATATATTCAGGTCATTTTAATACTACAATTTGAATTTTTTTTCAATAAGATGCGAAGCGTATATTAAATATATTTTTGCATTTTTTTTGAATATGTAAACTATTGTAACGAATTAATTTAAAATAGGACGAATGTTGCAGGAAGTAAAATTCCTTTTGCATTGAAATATAGAGGACAATCTCCCACAAATTAAAAAAATATATTGAGGTCATTTTAATACTACAATTTGAATTTTTTTTCAATAAGATGCGAAGCGTAAATTAAATTAATTTTTGCATTTTTTTTGAATATGTAAACTATTTTAACGAATTAATGTAAAATAGGACGAATGTTGCAGGAAGTAAAATTCCTTTTGCATTGAAATATAGAGGATAATCTCCCACAAATTAAAAATATATATTGAGGTCATTTTAATACTACAATTTGAATTTTTTTTCAATAAGATGCGAAGCGTATATTAAATATATTTTTGCATTTTTTTTGAATATGTAAACTATTGTAACGAATTAATGTAAAATAGGACGAATGTTGCAGGAAGTAAAATTCCTTTTGCATTGAAATATAGAGGATAATCTCCCACAAATTAAAAAAATATATTGAGGTCATTTTAATACTACAATTTGAATTTTTTTTCAATAAGATGCGAAGCGTATATTAAATATATTTTTGCATTTTTTTTGAATATGTAAACTATTGTAACGAATTAATGTAAAATAGGACGAATGTTGCAGGAAGTAAAATTCCTTTTGCATTGAAATATAGAGGATAATCTCCCACAAATTAAAAAAATATATTGAGGTCATTTTAATACTACAATTTGAATTTTTTTTCAATAAGATGCGAAGCGTATATTAAATATATTTTTGCATTTTTTTTGAATATGTAAACTATTGTAACGAATTAATGTAAAATAGGACGAATGTTGCAGGAAGTAAAATTCCTTTTGCATTGAAATATAGAGGATAATCTCCCACAAATTAAAAAAATATATTCAGGTCATTTTAATACTACAATTTGAATTTTTTTTCAATAAGATGCGAAGCGTATATTAAATATATTTTTGCATTTTTTTTGAATATGTAAACTATTGTAACGAATTAATTTAAAATAGGACGAATGTTGCAGGAAGTAAAATTCCTTTTGCATTGAAATATAGAGGATAATCTCCCACAAATTAAAAAAATATATTGAGGTCATTTTAATACTACAATTTGAATTTTTTTTCAATAAGATGCGAAGCGTATATTAAATATATTTTTGCATTTTTTTTGAATATGTAAACTATTGTAACGAATTAATGTAAAATAGGACGAATGTTGCAGGAAGTAAAATTCCTTTTGCATTGAAATATAGAGGATAATCTCCCACAAATTAAAAAAATATATTGAGGTCATTTTAATACTACAATTTGAATTTTTTTTCAATAAGATGCGAAGCGTATATTAAATATATTTTTGCATTTTTTTTGAATATGTAAACTATTGTAACGAATTAATGTAAAATAGGACGAATGTTGCAGGAAGTAAAATTCCTTTTGCATTGAAATATAGAGGATAATCTCCCACAAATTAAAAAAATATATTGAGGTCATTTTAATACTACAATTTGAATTTTTTTTCAATAAGATGCGAAGCGTATATTAAATATATTTTTGCATTTTTTTTGAATATGTAAACTATTGTAACGAATTAATGTAAAATAGGACGAATGTTGCAGGAAGTAAAATTCCTTTTGCATTGAAATATAGAGGATAATCTCCCACAAATTAAAAAAATATATTCAGGTCATTTTAATACTACAATTTGAATTTTTTTTCAATAAGATGCGAAGCGTATATTAAATATATTTTTGCATTTTTTTTGAATATGTAAACTATTGTAACGAATTAATTTAAAATAGGACGAATGTTGCAGGAAGTAAAATTCCTTTTGCATTGAAATATAGAGGATAATCTCCCACAAATTAAAAAAATATATTGAGGTCATTTTAATACTACAATTTGAATTTTTTTTCAATAAGATGCGAAGCGTATATTAAATATATTTTTGCATTTTTTTTGAATATGTAAACTATTGTAACGAATTAATGTAAAATAGGACGAATGTTGCAGGAAGTAAAATTCCTTTTGCATTGAAATATAGAGGATAATCTCCCACAAATTAAAAAAATATATTGAGGTCATTTTAATACTACAATTTGAATTTTTTTTCAATAAGATGCGAAGCGTATATTAAATATATTTTTGCATTTTTTTTGAATATGTAAACTATTGTAACGAATTAATGTAAAATAGGACGAATGTTGCAGGAAGTAAAATTCCTTTTGCATTGAAATATAGAGGATAATCTCCCACAAATTAAAAAAATATATTCAGGTCATTTTAATACTACAATTTGAATTTTTTTTCAATAAGATGCGAAGCGTAAATTTAATTTATTTTTGCAAATTTTTTAAATATGTAAACTATTGTAACGAATTAATTTAAAATAGGACGAATGTTGCAGGAAGTAAAATTCCTTTTGCATTGAAATATAGAGGATAATCTCCCACAAATTAAAAAAATATATTGAGGTCATTTTAATACTACAATTTGAATTTTTTTTCAATAAGATGCGAAGCGTAAATTAAATTAATTTTTGCATTTTTTTTGAATATGTAAACTATTGTAACGAATTAATTTAAAATAGGACGAATGTTGCAGGAAGTAAAATTCCTTTTGCATTGAAATATAGAGGATAATCTCCCACAAATTAAAAAAATATATTGAGGTCATTTTAATACTACAATTTGAATTTTTTTTCAATAAGATGCGAAGCGTAAATTAAATTAATTTTTGCATTTTTTTTGAATATGTAAACTATTGTAACGAATTAATGTAAAATAGGACGAATGTTGCAGGAAGTAAAATTCCTTTTGCATTGAAATATAGAGGATAATCTCCCACAAATTAAAAAAATATATTGAGGTCATTTTAATACTACAATTTGAATTTTTTTTCAATAAGATGCGAAGCGTAAATTAAATTAATTTTTGCATTTTTTTTGAATATGTAAACTATTGTAACGAATTAATTTAAAATAGGACGAATGTTGCAGGAAGTAAAATTCCTTTTGCATTGAAATATAGAGGATAATCCCCTACAAATTAAAAAAATATATTCAGGTCATTTTAATACTACAATTTGAATTTTTTTTCAATAAGATGCGAAGCGTATATTAAATATATTTTTGCATTTTTTTTGAATATGTAAACTATTGTAACGAATTAATGTAAAATAGGACGAATGTTGCAGGAAGTAAAATTCCTTTTGCATTGAAATATAGAGGATAATCCCCTACAAATTAAAAAAATATATTCAGGTCATTTTAATACTACAATTTGAATTTTTTTTCAATAAGATGCGAAGCGTATATTAAATATATTTTTGCATTTTTTTTGAATATGTAAACTATTGTAACGAATTAATTTAAAATAGGACGAATGTTGCAGGAAGTAAAATTCCTTTTGCATTGAAATATAGAGGATAATCTCCCACAAATTAAAAATATATATTGAGGTCATTTTAATACTACAATTTGAATTTTTTTTCAATAAGATGCGAAGCGTATATTAAATATATTTTTGCATTTTTTTTGAATATGTAAACTATTGTAACGAATTAATTTAAAATAGGACGAATGTTGCAGGAAGTAAAATTCCTTTTGCATTGAAATATAGAGGACAATCTCCCACAAATTAAAAAAATATATTGAGGTCATTTTAATACTACAATTTGAATTTTTTTTCAATAAGATGCGAAGCGTAAATTAAATTAATTTTTGCATTTTTTTTGAATATGTAAACTATTTTAACGAATTAATGTAAAATAGGACGAATGTTGCAGGAAGTAAAATTCCTTTTGCATTGAAATATAGAGGATAATCTCCCACAAATTAAAAATATATATTGAGGTCATTTTAATACTACAATTTGAATTTTTTTTCAATAAGATGCGAAGCGTATATTAAATATATTTTTGCATTTTTTTTGAATATGTAAACTATTGTAACGAATTAATTTAAAATAGGACGAATGTTGCAGGAAGTAAAATTCCTTTTGCATTGAAATATAGAGGATAATCCCCTACAAATTAAAAAAATATATTCAGGTCATTTTAATACTACAATTTGAATTTTTTTTCAATAAGATGCGAAGCGTATATTAAATTAATTTTTGCATTTTTTTTGAATATGTAAACTATTGTAACGAATTAATGTAAAATAGGACGAATGTTGCAGGAAGTAAAATTCCTTTTGCATTGAAATATAGAGGATAATCCCCTACAAATTAAAAAAATATATTCAGGTCATTTTAATACTACAATTTGAATTTTTTTTCAATAAGATGCGAAGCGTATATTAAATATATTTTTGCATTTTTTTTGAATATGTAAACTATTGTAACGAATTAATTTAAAATAGGACGAATGTTGCAGGAAGTAAAATTCCTTTTGCATTGAAATATAGAGGACAATCTCCCACAAATTAAAAAAATATATTGAGGTCATTTTAATACTACAATTTGAATTTTTTTTCAATAAGATGCGAAGCGTAAATTAAATTAATTTTTGCATTTTTTTTTGAATATGTAAACTATTTTAACGAATTAATGTAAAATAGGACGAATGTTGCAGGAAGTAAAATTCCTTTTGCATTGAAATATAGAGGATAATCTCCCACAAATTAAAAATATATATTGAGGTCATTTTAATACTACAATTTGAATTTTTTTTCAATAAGATGCGAAGCGTATATTAAATATATTTTTGCATTTTTTTTGAATATGTAAACTATTGTAACGAATTAATGTAAAATAGGACGAATGTTGCAGGAAGTAAAATTCCTTTTGCATTGAAATATAGAGGATAATCTCCCACAAATTAAAAAAATATATTCAGGTCATTTTAATACTACAATTTGAATTTTTTTTCAATAAGATGCGAAGCGTATATTAAATATATTTTTGCATTTTTTTTGAATATGTAAACTATTGTAACGAATTAATTTAAAATAGGACGAATGTTGCAGGAAGTAAAATTCCTTTTGCATTGAAATATAGAGGATAATCTCCCACAAATTAAAAAAATATATTGAGGTCATTTTAATACTACAATTTGAATTTTTTTTCAATAAGATGCGAAGCGTATATTAAATATATTTTTGCATTTTTTTTGAATATGTAAACTATTGTAACGAATTAATGTAAAATAGGACGAATGTTGCAGGAAGTAAAATTCCTTTTGCATTGAAATATAGAGGATAATCTCCCACAAATTAAAAAAATATATTGAGGTCATTTTAATACTACAATTTGAATTTTTTTTCAATAAGATGCGAAGCGTATATTAAATATATTTTTGCATTTTTTTTGAATATGTAAACTATTGTAACGAATTAATTTAAAATAGGACGAATGTTGCAGGAAGTAAAATTCCTTTTGCATTGAAATATAGAGGATAATCTCCCACAAATTAAAAAAATATATTGAGGTCATTTTAATACTACAATTTGAATTTTTTTTCAATAAGATGCGAAGCGTATATTAAATATATTTTTGCATTTTTTTTGAATATGTAAACTATTGTAACGAATTAATTTAAAATAGGACGAATGTTGCAGGAAGTAAAATTCCTTTTGCATTGAAATATAGAGGATAATCTCCCACAAATTAAAAAAATATATTGAGGTCATTTTAATACTACAATTTGAATTTTTTTTCAATAAGATGCGAAGCGTATATTAAATATATTTTTGCATTTTTTTTGAATATGTAAACTATTGTAACGAATTAATTTAAAATAGGACGAATGTTGCAGGAAGTAAAATTCCTTTTGCATTGAAATATAGAGGATAATCTCCCACAAATTAAAAAAATATATTGAGGTCATTTTAATACTACAATTTGAATTTTTTTTCAATAAGATGCGAAGCGTATATTAAATATATTTTTGCATTTTTTTTGAATATGTAAACTATTGTAACGAATTAATTTAAAATAGGACGAATGTTGCAGGAAGTAAAATTCCTTTTGCATTGAAATATAGAGGATAATCTCCCACAAATTAAAAAAATATATTGAGGTCATTTTAATACTACAATTTGAATTTTTTTTCAATAAGATGCGAAGCGTATATTAAATATATTTTTGCATTTTTTTTGAATATGTAAACTATTGTAACGAATTAATTTAAAATAGGACGAATGTTGCAGGAAGTAAAATTCCTTTTGCATTGAAATATAGAGGATAATCTCCCACAAATTAAAAAAATATATTGAGGTCATTTTAATACTACAATTTGAATTTTTTTTCAATAAGATGCGAAGCGTATATTAAATATATTTTTGCATTTTTTTTGAATATGTAAACTATTGTAACGAATTAATTTAAAATAGGACGAATGTTGCAGGAAGTAAAATTCCTTTTGCATTGAAATATAGAGGATAATCTCCCACAAATTAAAAAAATATATTGAGGTCATTTTAATACTACAATTTGAATTTTTTTTCAATAAGATGCGAAGCGTATATTAAATATATTTTTGCATTTTTTTTGAATATGTAAACTATTGTAACGAATTAATTTAAAATAGGACGAATGTTGCAGGAAGTAAAATTCCTTTTGCATTGAAATATAGAGGATAATCTCCCACAAATTAAAAAAATATATTGAGGTCATTTTAATACTACAATTTGAATTTTTTTTCAATAAGATGCGAAGCGTATATTAAATATATTTTTGCATTTTTTTTGAATATGTAAACTATTGTAACGAATTAATTTAAAATAGGACGAATGTTGCAGGAAGTAAAATTCCTTTTGCATTGAAATATAGAGGATAATCTCCCACAAATTAAAAAAATATATTGAGGTCATTTTAATACTACAATTTGAATTTTTTTTTCAATAAGATGCGAAGCGTATATTAAATATATTTTTGCATTTTTTTTGAATATGTAAACTATTGTAACGAATTAATTTAAAATAGGACGAATGTTGCAGGAAGTAAAATTCCTTTTGCATTGAAATATAGAGGATAATCTCCCACAAATTAAAAAAATATATTGAGGTCATTTTAATACTACAATTTGAATTTTTTTTCAATAAGATGCGAAGCGTATATTAAATATATTTTTGCATTTTTTTTGAATATGTAAACTATTGTAACGAATTAATGTAAAATAGGACGAATGTTGCAGGAAGTAAAATTCCTTTTGCATTGAAATATAGAGGATAATCTCCCACAAATTAAAAAAATATATTGAGGTCATTTTAATACTACAATTTGAATTTTTTTTCAATAAGATGCGAAGCGTATATTAAATATATTTTTGCATTTTTTTTGAATATGTAAACTATTGTAACGAATTAATTTAAAATAGGACGAATGTTGCAGGAAGTAAAATTCCTTTTGCATTGAAATATAGAGGATAATCTCCCACAAATTAAAAAAATATATTGAGGTCATTTTAATACTACAATTTGAATTTTTTTTCAATAAGATGCGAAGCGTATATTAAATATATTTTTGCATTTTTTTTGAATATGTAAACTATTGTAACGAATTAATGTAAAATAGGACGAATGTTGCAGGAAGTAAAATTCCTTTTGCATTGAAATATAGAGGATAATCTCCCACAAATTAAAAAAATATATTGAGGTCATTTTAATACTACAATTTGAATTTTTTTTCAATAAGATGCGAAGCGTAAATTAAATTAATTTTTGCATTTTTTTTGAATATGTAAACTATTGTAACGAATTAATTTAAAATAGGACGAATGTTGCAGGAAGTAAAATTCCTTTTGCATTGAAATATAGAGGATAATCTCCCACAAATTAAAAAAATATATTGAGGTCATTTTAATACTACAATTTGAATTTTTTTTCAATAAGATGCGAAGCGTAAATTAAATTAATTTTTGCATTTTTTTTGAATATGTAAACTATTGTAACGAATTAATGTAAAATAGGACGAATGTTGCAGGAAGTAAAATTCCTTTTGCATTGAAATATAGAGGATAATCTCCCACAAATTAAAAAAATATATTGAGGTCATTTTAATACTACAATTTGAATTTTTTTTCAATAAGATGCGAAGCGTATATTAAATATATTTTTGCATTTTTTTTGAATATGTAAACTATTGTAACGAATTAATGTAAAATAGGACGAATGTTGCAGGAAGTAAAATTCCTTTTGCATTGAAATATAGAGGATAATCTCCCACAAATTAAAAAAATATATTCAGGTCATTTTAATACTACAATTTGAATTTTTTTTCAATAAGATGCGAAGCGTAAATTTAATTTATTTTTGCAAATTTTTTAAATATGTAAACTATTGTAACGAATTAATTTAAAATAGGACGAATGTTGCAGGAAGTAAAATTCCTTTTGCATTGAAATATAGAGGATAATCTCCCACAAATTAAAAAAATATATTGAGGTCATTTTAATACTACAATTTGAATTTTTTTTCAATAAGATGCGAAGCGTAAATTAAATTAATTTTTGCATTTTTTTTGAATATGTAAACTATTGTAACGAATTAATTTAAAATAGGACGAATGTTGCAGGAAGTAAAATTCCTTTTGCATTGAAATATAGAGGATAATCTCCCACAAATTAAAAAAATATATTGAGGTCATTTTAATACTACAATTTGAATTTTTTTTCAATAAGATGCGAAGCGTAAATTAAATTAATTTTTGCATTTTTTTTGAA
Organism: Leptodirus hochenwartii; assembly: GCA_947310635.1. Lineage (NCBI taxonomy): Eukaryota > Metazoa > Arthropoda > Insecta > Coleoptera > Leiodidae > Leptodirus > Leptodirus hochenwartii. The sequence continues at coordinate 50,320,104 of OX371176.1, forward strand.
TATGTAAACTATTGTAACGAATTAATGTAAAATAGGACGAATGTTGCAGGAAGTAAAATTCCTTTTGCATTGAAATATAGAGGATAATCTCCCACAAATTAAAAAAATATATTGAGGTCATTTTAATACTACAATTTGAATTTTTTTTCAATAAGATGCGAAGCGTAAATTTAATTTATTTTTGCATTTTTTTTAAATATGTAAACTATTGTAACGAATTAATTTAAAATAGGACGAATGTTGCAGGAAGTAAAATTCCTTTTGCATTGAAATATAGAGGATAATCTCCCACAAATAAAAAATATATATTCAGGTCATTTTAATACTACAATTTGAATTTTTTTTTCAATAAGATGCGAAACGTAAATTTTATATATTTTTGCAAATTTTTAATTGCGACTCATTAGAAATAGTTTTGACAGCTTAAGTTTAGCGCAGCAAAACGCAATTGTAGAATAATTAAAAATAAATATATCTTCGGAAGATATCGTGAAGATTTCCATCAAAATGTCTCTCGACTTCTGAACAAAACGAACATCACAAAACCATCTCATAGCTGAATAGACATGGTTAATTTTTAACAACTTCCTATTTAGCTTAAAATAATTCCACGATAATACACGAAGACTATTAACTCGACGTTATATTACAACACATGGCCAGTCAGTGACCACCGGAAACGATCGTTCTAATCCAAACTCAAGACACAAATACAAGAAGCTCGTGTCGTAAACAGACGCACGGAAATTATAAATAAATTGCTCGTACCTTGGCGTAGCTAGTGGATGCCACGCAATTCGATTTAATGTATAGATTTACCATTATATTAGCGGAAGATTTTTGAGACGTGTCGGTTGGTCACTTGTTCGTTGGTCACTGTGTGTGTGTGCGTGGACAATTGTCTTTTTGTTATAGCGTAACAGATGTATAATAATAGCGAAAAGAGCTGACGCAAGATGATGATGATGATGATGAAGATCTATACAACAAGAACTAAGACTTTGCTAGAGCTACATACATGTTTGACCGGATATTTAGCCATCAACATCTACTACTGACTCTTTCAATTACGAGAATTTATATCAAACTTGATACACGTGAAGGCCATCGCGTCTACAGGTTAATATACTCGAGTACGTACTGATCTCTTGTACGCTGACGGTATAATGTATGTCTTGATCTTGAATTGTACATGTTCCTATCTTGTAGTACCCATACCAGCAGCCGCGGCGACGTCCCCCATGAAGAGCGTTATGTTTTTATTATTGTTGTTGTGGAGTTGCATTTTATTTTTGTACCATTCGTAATTTGTTTCGATTACGTTAAATAAATGTTTTGTAATGTACAATTATTTTTAAATTATGAAGTGTTAGAAAAAAAAACGTCACTAGTAGATGAAAATAGATACAGAATCTGTAAACAATAGTACAATTAAAATGGCAAAAATCCATTTCAGTTTGGCACTATCAAAAATATTCTTCTAATATTTAATGTTTTTTTTTTTGTTCAATTTTACGATGATTTCAACTAATAAAAAGATTCTTTTCTAGAATGGGTAAGGAATAATATTGTGTGGTAATATACAATTTTTGAAAATTTGAAAACTAACTAGCTGTAATATCCCCATATGTATATATATTTCTTATTCAACCCTCTTAGATATAATTTCAATATTTTCCTTTCATTCGTACTTGTATTCAATCTTTCCATTCTATTAATTTTCCCAAGAATCGCCATCCTTTGTGCTATTAGGAAGTCTCCATTCTACCTTGCTTAAATATTATTTATCCTTTCCCCGTAATCAAGATAGGCAAAGTACCATTTACCATTGTACGCATTAACCATCGTTACCTAAACAGGAGGTTTCGAAGTTAGGAGGAAAGATCAAGTAGATACGTGGTCAGGAGAATACAGATTAATAACCACAGCATCAGATAATGGGCATACCGGTGTAGGTTTTATAATGAATAGAAAGTTGGGATGTAGAATAAAGAGTTATTGCCAAGTTAGTGATAGAATTATAACTATTAGATTAGACACGAAGCCAACGGACACAGTTATAGTGCAAGTATATATGCCAACTTCAAGTCACGATGATGAGGAGGTAGAATCCATTTATGAGGAGATTGAATCTAGGTTAGCAAACGTTAAAGGACAGGATAATCTAATTGTAATCGGAGATTGGAATGCCGTAGTAGGTAAGGGAAAGGAAGTTTCAATAGTAGGAGAATATGGAATAGGAACACGTAATGATAGAGGGGATAGATTGGTAGAGTTTTGTATTAGGAATAAGCTAGTGGTAGCAAACACGCTTTTTCAGAATCACAAGCGCAGGATATATACGTGGAAAATGCCAGGAGATATAGGGAGGTATCAGATAGATTACATACTGGTTAAAGAGAGGTTTAGGAACCAGATTAAGAATTGTAAGAGTTACCCTGGAGCAGATATTGATAGTGACCATAATTTAGTAGTCCTGGACTCAGAGGTCAAATTCAAGAAATTACAGAAGTCTAAACAGGTCAGAGTAGATGTCGATAGGTTAAAATTAGCTGATGTATGTGAAAAGTACAAGCAGAAAGTAGAAATCATGGCTAATGGAACATCTAGGAACGAGATAGATTGCGAATGGAGGGAAATCAGAAATGGGTTAACTACAGCAGCAAATGAAGTATTAGGCACAAAGAAAAGGGCAGGTAGGAGGGAATGGATCACGGAAGAAATAGTTAAAATGATAGAAGCAAGAAGGAAAATTAAAATTGGAAACACAGAAGCAGGACAGAAAAAATATAAGGAACTAAGGAACTTAATTAATAGGAAATGCAAGCTAGCGAAAGAAGAGTGGATAAAAGGAAATTGTGAGGATATTGAGGAGGATATGAGAAGAGGTAAAGTAGATTTGGGCTACAGGAAAATTAAGTCACATTTTTCTAAAGTAAAACCAAAGGGTAACATTATATGTGATAAGCAGGGTAAGGAACTCACAGAAAATAAGGAAAAAGCTAGAAGATGGAAGGAGTATCTTGAAGATTTATATAAAGGTAGGCAGGACATGGAGGAGCTAGAAAATGTGGAACAGATAGATGAGGATGACTTAGGTCCTAGCATACTTAGGTCAGAGTTTCATAGAGCATTAAATGATTTACGGAATAACAAAGCAGCGGGGATTGATATGATACCAGCCGAATTAATAAAACACGCAGGGGAAAAAATGCAGGAGCGATTATACAGGTTAGTTTGTAAAATATATGAAAAGGGAGAAGTACCACAGGATTTTCAGCGTAGTAGAATAGTAACAATGCCGAAGAAAATAGGAGCTAATTTGTGTGAGAACTATAGGACCATTAGCCTACTATCACATGCATCGAAGATATTGTTAAAGATTATTTATAGGAGATTAGAAAATAAAGTAGAGGAAAGGCTAGGAGAAGATCAGTTTGGTTTTAGGAAAAACAGAGGGACGAGGGAGGCGATTCTAGCATTAAGAACGGTAGTAGAAAAAAGAAATAGGGTAGGAAAGGTAACTTGCATAGCTTTTGTAGACTTAGAAAAGGCATTTGACAATGTAGATTGGGACATAATGTTTAGAATTTTAAAAGAAACGGGTATAGATTATAAGGATAGGAGAATAATTTTTAATTTATATAAACACCAAACTGCCTTAGTTAGAATTGAGGGGGAAGAAGAGGTAGCAAAAATAGGGAAGGGAGTTCGGCAGGGATGTACACTCTCACCGTTATTATTTAATCTATATATAGAAGATGCAATAAACAAAGTAAAAGAAGAGTATAGTGTAGGTGTGAATGTACAGGGAGAGAAAATATATATGCTGAGATTCGCCGACGATATAGCTATATTGGAAGAAAGCGAAAAGAAATTAGAAAGGGTATTGAATGGTATGCAGGCAGTATTGACTAGGGATTTTAACATGAAAATAAATATAGGTAAAACTAAAGTGATGAGGTGTGACAAAAAGGAATGCAGTAGAAAAATGAGGATCACAATAGGAGATAATAGAATCGAAGAAGTGTCAGATTTTTGTTATTTAGGCAGTAGAATCACAAAAGATAATCGAAGCAAGGTAGATATAAAGTGTAGGATAGCACAGGGTAGGAAGGCATTCGTAGAAAAAGAACAGATTTTAAGATCAAATATTGACTTGGGTATTAGAAAAAGATTACTGAAGGTATATGTTTGGAGTGTAGCACTGTACGGGTGTGAGGCGTGGACTATAGGAAAGGAAGAGAAGCGTAGATTAGAAGCACTTGAAATGTGGTGTTATAGGAGGATGATGAGGATTGGTTGGGAAGATAAAGTAACAAATGAAGCTGTACTAGAGTTAGTAGGGGAGAAGAGAAGTATTTGGAGAGTGTTACAACGTAGGAGAGACAGATTAGTAGGGCATATTCTTAGGCATGGGGGGATTATGCAATTGATCATAGAAGGTAGAGTGGAGGGAAAGAGAGGGGTAGGTAGGCCTAGATTGGAGTATGTGAGTCAGATAGTTGAAGACGTTGAGATGAATAGCTATAGGGAGATGAAGGGATTAGCTCAGGATAGATCGGCATGGCGTGCTGTTTCCAACCAATCTTTAGGATTGCGGACTCTTTAACTAACTAACCTAAACACACCCCGCGCATCATACAACCACCCTTAACTACATCTACCTGTGACCATATACTATATATAAAAACACCAGAGGTCAGTTCCGCCTCAGAATAATCAATCATATTCCTCAGTCCCAGGTCAACAGTTCACATCGACATTTCTAATTCCAACATTCAAGATTCAGCAATTTTAAGAGTTCACACATCAAACACTGTTTCAGTGAATAAACAAGAATCTAACAACAAGTCTTTTATTTCGCGGTTTATTTTAACCGCTGGCGCAGTCGACGGCAAACGCTACAAAAGCGTCATTACAAGAGTGACATTACAAAAGTGGCGCAGTCGGTAGGATTTTGGAAATCAATACAGATTTCCCGAACCAAAGAAAAAGAAGAATCAACATGGAAGAAAGGAAGCCTCTCCATAACCCAGCGTACCAACATACAGTTCGTAGTTCCAGTTCGCAGTACCAGTTCGTAGTTCCAGTTCGCAGTACCAGTTCGTAGTTCCAGTTCGTAGTTCCAGTTCGCAGTTCCAGTTCGCAGTACCAGTTCGTAGTTCCAGTTCGCAGTACCAGTTCGTAGTTCCAGTTCGTAGTTCCAGTTCGCAGTACCAGTTCGTAGTTCCAGTTCGCAGTACCAGTTCGTAGTTCCAGTTCGCAGTTCCAGTTCCAGTTCGCAGTTGCAGTTCGCAGAGTACCAGTCCACAGTCCAAGTTCGTACTTCCAGTTGCAGCTCCAGACGCAACAAACCAGCTTTTCTTGCAAATTAATCCAATTCACCACTAGCTATTACACTCAAATTATAGAAATAAATAACTCTCTACAAAAAAATATAAAACTAAATTTCGGGATCACACTATATCAAACGGGAAATTGACAGTGTCCTAAAATTATAAAGCTTACTTTATTGTACTTATTTTAGGTTATTATATTAGAATTTTCTAGATCAATATACCAAAATACATTTAGGCAATGATTACCATAGTAGGATATCCTCATTTAACCTAACTATAATAATTCCACATTCTTTGATCATATAAACCTCGAATCTAACAAAAAAAAATAATCCTTTTATACAAATCAGACCATATTATATTTAAGTGCATGTTTTAAAATGAGCTATACAATGTAAATGAATATGATTTTCCCAGATATCCTAAACCTATTTAATGTTTATTTCTATAATGACGTTTATCATGAAAAAAAAAAAAATTACTGTTTTTCTTTATGTTAGTTAATAAGTTATAGCATAAATTTAAAACTATCCCACTAAAAATATCTCCTATTTCATACATCAATATTTTTCGTTTTCAAAAGGGGGGGAGTGTAATATCCCCATATGTATATATATTTCTTATTCAACCCTCTTAGATATAATTTCAATATTTTCCTTTCATTCGTACTTGTATTCAATCTTTCCATTCTATTAATTTTCCCAAGAATCGCCATCCTTTGTGCTATTAGGAAGTCTCCATTCTACCTTGCTTAAATATTATTTATCCTTTCCCCGTAATCAAGATAGGCAAAGTACCATTTACCATTGTACGCATTAACCATCGTTACCTAAACACACCCCGCGCATCATACAACCACCCTTAACTACATCTACCTGTGACCATATACTATATATACAAACACCAGAGCTCAGTTCCGCCTCAGAATAATCAATCATATTCCTCAGTCCCAGGTCAACAGTTCACATCGACATTTCTAATTCCAACATTCAAGATTCAGCAATTTTAAGAGTTCACACATCAAACACTGTTTCAGTGAATAAACAAGAATCTAACAACAAGTCTTTTATTTCGCGGTTTATTTTAACCGCTGGCGCAGTCGACGGCAAACGCTACAAAAGCGTCATTACAAGAGTGACATTACATAGCTGACAATGTTTACATACAATTCTAATCATCAAAGAAAGCATTATTAACTGTAATGTCGTACAGTCTATAAAGAGGAGTTTGTAGCGGATTATCTATAAATACCTAGCGGATTATTGAAAAATTGTTTATCAAATTCGCGATGAGCAGGTTGAAAGAATGTAAATTTTGTGTATGATGCACTAGTGGGTGCATTTCTATTTGCCGATGGCTCGCTCAGCTGTATCAGATTCATTTCGTTGATCTCTCACAGCGCGTGTATCTTCACGTGCCTGATTCAGTGGCATTCAAATTCTCTATACCACTCACTGTGTCCTCACTTAACGACGGTATTGATTCATCCAGTGTATTTGAGGTCGTTGGAAGGTTATGTTGTCCACGGTATTTCTTTAACGCCCTTTGCCTGGCTCGATACTCTCTACTTCTTTCCAAGGTACTTGTTGGCACTTTTCTTGGCGGTTTATTCGCTTTCTTCCGTTCTCTAAAGACTCGCACTCTGTCTATACTTGTCTTTTTCTCCTAATGGAAATTGTTAGGTAAAACATTAAGCTGTGTTTGTGTAATATATAATAAAATACGCAAGCGTCTTACTGGTTGCCTTATGCCACGTACACACACAGTACACGCGGCGCATGCGCGTAGCTTGTTTCACTTTTCGTGACGGAAGCGTTTCACATTTCGTGACGTTCAGGCCAATTTGCCCTACCGCGCCTATAGAAGTTTCACTTCAAAAATACGTATATTAATTGTTGATCACTTAATTGCCTTTTCAATTTCGTAAGTTCAAACTTTAGAAACAATTACGTTTTTAAACTATTCATTTATAGTCTGATTTGTCATATTTTGGTAAATCGTTTACTCGCCAATTATTTAAATACTATTAACATAGCTTTCGATTTTACGTTTCGATATAGTTTGCATAAAGCGATTGCAAAATGTCGCAAACATTATTTTTTGGAATATAAAAAGCGCGCAGTATAAATATACGAAAAAACAAAATTCCCATCGTTGCGAATTAAAATTTGTCCGCTGAAAATATTTAACCAATAGTGCAAATCTTGTAATTTAGCATCAGATACCTTTTATGTATTATAGATTTAGCCACCATTATCTGTGTATGTAGCTAGTGCACAACCATAGGCGTCATTACGCAAAATTTCTGAGGAGGACAAATATAAAAGCGCTATAATCATTTACAAATGATTATTTTCGATAGAAAATATTTATTGATAGTACGAAAAGTCGTCTTTTCGTTATCTTTTTATGAATCAGATGTACTGTATATATATTGTGAAATATTGTTATATTGTGAAACTGAAATTTTTGAAAAAATAACAACATCTAAAAGTAAATTTTCAGACGGAATGGTCTAAGTCTATCCCTCCATAACGACGCCAATGAGTACAACGAAGCAGTGAGTAAAGCATTGGCGTGCTGGAGCGTGTAATAAGTTCAATATTTGGTTTACGTGCTAACTGCTCAGGCAAAGGAAGATCAACGGCAGCAGATTATAAATTAGACAAACCGCCGGAACGTCACGAATCGAGATGACTCTTATATAGACTTTATTATATCTATTTTATGGCCTGTCTGTTCGTTTGATCACAGGCTATTGTCTTAAGTGCCAGAGATTTGCGCTTGGCATAAGTAGATTCTGATGATAGACAAATTTATCAAATTATAGACTATGGAAGTGTAAGATAAAATCTACAGAAATACTCAAACCAAAGTGTTGTAGCGATGTGTAGTTCACTCGCGAACCGTTCACTCTGAACGGTTCAATCAAATGACTGACGATGTTTTGCAACGACCTATAGGTCACTAGGACCTAGTTCGTGAACTATCAACTAGATGGTGCACGGTGTACGTATTGATGTACTTGTACTAGGTCCTGAACCCGTCGTCTACTAAACCGTTCATGAATCACAACGATGCAGTATAGTATACATTACATATACAGTACCAATAGCAGTACTAATATTTATGTGATAAAGTGTGTTGGTGAACGGAACGAAATTATATTTCCTTATATATATATATGTTTTGTATAAATTATAAACATTATTGTTTTTTCTTCCTTATTCTTAATTCAAAATAAGTATTGTAATATTTCCATTTATTTATATTCTACTATTTAATATTTTTATATTGAGAAAAAACGAGATTATTTTCAGTATGTGCATGTATTTCATATAGGTCGTGAACTAGTTCATTTTAAAAAGATGTTAGTAGTTCACGAACTATGTTGAAATGAACTATGAACTACGAACTAGATCGTCAAAGTGACCTACAGTTTGCCAACCCTACAGTGTTGACTTTAGCTGGTGCAAAATTTAGTCGAAGAAATCGATTTTACAAGATAATATAATACGTATGTTGTTAGTGGTCTAGGATATGGATGAATACTTGTTTTTAGAATAAAAAGCTAAAATGTTGCAATTTTATCATTTTTTGGTATATATTGTAGCTTTAAATCGTTGCTCGCCTCGTAAGAAAAAGCGGAAGATAATAAAGGTAACTTATAAAAAAATATTTTAAAAAATGTTCTTTCCCAAACTTGTTTTGTCCAAATAAAGACGTTCACCTTGACTAAAAATATGTAATTATAGTAAGTAGTTACAATGTTTTTTTGAAAGATAAAAACGTGAAAAAAATTGTCTTGTCGAGAATATAAGGAAGTATAAGGAAGTAAAAGGAAGTACTACTTATACATTCTCCTAAAATTGTTATGATGAATGAAATTTAATTAACTGCTCAACTATTTGTCAAAATAGCTGGCAACAATCAAACATTTTCTAGCGCGTCCCATTATTATTTTATTGACACAAAGATTCATTTTTGAAGTGAAACTTCTATAGGCGCGGTAGGGCAAATTGGCCTGAACGTCACGAAATGTGAAACACGCTACGCGCATGCGCCGCATGTACTGTGTGTATACTGTGGCATAAGGCAACCAGTAGACGCTTGCGTATTTTATTATATATTACACAAACAGAGCTTAAACTTTTAGCTAACAATTTCCATTGTGTGAAAAGTGAAATGGAGAAAAAGACAAGTATAGACAAAGTGCGAGTCTTTAGAGAACGGAAGAAAGCGAATAAACCGCCAAGAAAAGTGCCAACAAGTACCTTGGAAAGAAGTAGAGAGTATCGAGCCAGGCAAAGGGCGTGAAAGAAACACGATGGACAACATAACCTTCCAACGACCTCAAATACACTGGATGAATCGATACCGTCGTTAAGTGAGGACACAGTGAGTGGTATAGAGAATTGTATGCCACTGATTCAGGCACGTGAAGTTACACGCGGTGTGAGAGATCAACGAACTGAATCTGATACAGCTGAGCGAGCCATCGATAAATAGAAATGCACCCACTAGTGCATCATACACAAAATTTAATCCAAACTCGTCTTTATAGACTGTACGACATTACAGTTAATAATGCTTTCTTTGATGATCAGAGTGTCAATCAAAATCAATCAAAATCAAAACGTTAGCAAATGGAAAAAAAGCAATGCATAAAATCAACTTTTCCTAGGAGCTAAGAAGTTTCACTTCTACCGCGCGAGAGTCTCACGCATGTTTTTTTTTTTATTCATTCTTGAACCTTTCAACTTGAACAATTGAGTGAAAATATATAAAAATAATTGATGAGAACGGTAAATAAAAAAAAACGTATTTTTCGTCAACTATCCGTATTAATACGCTTGCGTATATAAAACGAGATGCGGGGAAAACAGACATCCAGAAAACAATTTGAAAATTCGCGAGTTTCAATCGAACACAAAACGACAAGAACAACTTTGAACATATTCCCCCGAAATAAATTCAGAATTTAGAAACAGTGCGATGAAATGGGTGTCCTCGTGACCGGAAGGTTTATTTGAAACGGCACAGGGTACCATAAAATACGTACTGCGTGAATGTTTGGAATTGAGTCGAGTAACACCTGTAACTTGTACAAACTTTGGGGGTAAAAGGAAGAAAAGAAAGTCCCGAAACCTCGCCACAGTGACATGCAATTGTGTATTCAATTTTACAACTTGTGTGAAAAATAAAAATATATTCGAGTATGTAAAGAAATGCGGGGGGGGGAAACAAATTTATATATTCGAATATATTCCTTCAAAGACTATAAACAAGACATTCATAATTAATTAGGTTTATGGTGATAATTGAAGAGGCTTAAGTGGAACACTTTTTCCAACTATTAACGATTTTGTAAAGCAATGTTCTTATAAATCATTTTTTAAAAGTCTTACCGTTACTTGAACTTTTTTTCGATACTTCGGTACTTGTATGGCATATTAATTCGTACTCACCTAGAACAAAAGAAAAATTGTTATTAGAATATATATTTAATTAGCATTAAAAAATAGTACTAGAAAACAATGGTTTGTTTTTACGGTCATGGTTAATTATTATGTATATATTTTTTAAATGAAAAAAAAATTAACTCGAAGCTCATATTGATTTTCTTGTACCTACGGGATAAAAATATTACGTGCTTAGAATGTATGTTGAATATAAAACTGCTCATCCCGTGTAAATATTCTTAAGACATTAAGGTAATGCATTTTTTTTATTCATTAATATTTGCATAAATTAATCTTATTTATTCTTTCATATCTTTAATTTGAAAAATTCATCGAGAAACCTAAAATGATTTTTCTAAGAAATAGAGAAAATATTCAATACTCGAATTGGATTACGATAAGTTGCATAAAAATGGGGGGGGGGGGGGGGGGGGGAATTGGCCTAAGCTGATGTTTCAATAAAAATAAAAAATTTACAATATAACAAATCGATATCTCGAAGCTTGCAAAAGATTTAAGGAACATTCAGCTCATTTCAGATTAAATAGAAAAGATAAAAGTGCCGTAGCCGAGCATATTTTTGACTAACTCAGGTCATCCTATTCATATCCTTCGAAATGCGCATCTAGCTACTTAAATGCTTTAAGTTACGATATTTGGGTGATATTTTGTACTATTATTTAACACCGTAGCGATAATTTAAAAATTTAAACAATACTGGCAAATTTTATGCGTTCTCAGTCGAATGAAATATTTATATTGGGAAAACATTTCGTCTTTGCGCAGGGACACCGAAGCGTGTGTTTGCTTGCAGAAAACAGGACGAGTACATACGGGATTTAGGATAACAAATACACAGGGGGGGGGGTTACCAAGTGCTTTCTCTAGTGGCAACGATGCAGAGAAAGCAACAGGGAAATCGGCCAGAATATATTTGTCGACCATTAAAACTTTCCTTCGTAATCGCGGGCAAGTGTACCAATATATTCCTCCGGACATATTTATGAGATGTAGCTAAGCATCCGTCAAACAGATAAATTATTATCGCGATAGCTCAGCGAAACTTGCATACACAACTCGATCTCCTTCGATCTACAGAAGGGATAATTTGTCTCGAGCTCGTGGTTGCGACGAGAAAGGATAACTCGACGTAAATCGGGGTTTATTGGCGAAGGGGTAATTGAGTTTACGAACAAAAGGGAAATATTCACGGGAAGGATAGTGCCCATAATTGATCCGAGCTCTGGTTGTACTACAGCAAAGATTTTTTAATAAAAAAGCGATTATTTAATATATTTTTTTATGTAAATGTATATGTTGAACTTAGACTAGCAAAAGAGCTGTTAACTTCTACTCTTCATTATTTGTATATTTACACGATTTTTTTTTACTACACACATAAATATTTGTTGTACGTTTATAAAGTTTGCACGTATACTTGTCTCGTGGCGAATGTATTTGCACAAAGAAGTTTAAACACTTTTGATTGTGCGAAAGTAACTTGTCGGCAATTAGTCAGCAACGTTCCCGGAATCCCGACGAAACTTTGGACGCCTGTTGTGGAGTTTATACACTTGTAAATAGGGAACATATGGTAAACTGCGAAAATGCCCGTCCTACATGAACACGGAAAACACTGAATAATAGTCACAGAGCGACGCGAAGAAAGGGGACGCAAGAGCTTAAGAAAACTGTAGGCACAAGGATGGTACAATATGTATACATAGACGGACTAAGGCGTACATGATATCTATAAAATGCAAAAAGCAATAAAAATGCATTATTTATTTTGTAATATCCATAAATATCTTCACATTTTTTATCGAACTTGTAATTTGGCAAATTTTATAGTAAACAATATAACATTCTACAAACGTCTCTATAAAAGGTAATAATAACACAAAATCCCTCTCTTTGTTGATAAACATTATTTAAAAAAAACTAGGCAATATATACCACAATATAAAAATTCATCAATAGAGTAAACCAATCAAAAAATTACAATACGTTGAAAGGATTAGCTTTTAACAAACAATTTCGAAGCTGCGTCTTTTAGATTTTACGCGGTGGTTGAGATTAGAGGAAAACTAAAAAAAAAAATCATCATCGTTCTACTAAGGTGCTAGTACGGCTCTGATATGGAAAAAACGGATTGCAAATCCGTTGCGAAATACATCGCCAAGAAATTTTATGCAAACGTGGTACAACAAGTGCGATAGAAATGGAGAAAGAACTAAGCGAAGGAAGAACTTGTGTATGCGTGTTTGGTGGATTTGTACGTAAATGTTTGTTGTTGCGGGTTTTCTACTTTTTAGTTTATACGAAATGTGGGGGATGAGGCAGGCCAGCAGTTCCAAAATAAATAGCATTCGGGAAGTCAAATTCAACCCTCGGTGGAGAGGTTTCGAAAAAATAAGCGTTCGAAACTTTAAAATGGCTTTCGTGAGTAATGGAAGATATGGTGAAATGTTATCGTCAAATATAATGTTTTTTTTAAACTGTAGTTGGAAATATCCCGAAGAAACGTTTTAGAATGCGGTGATAAAATAAAATAAATTGTTACTTAAAATGATGGCAAATTTAGTTTCGATAAGTTGGTGTGGGAATGTAATTTCACCGTTGCCTAATAATAAATTAATTCGATGGTCATGTTCTAAAAATATTTTTGGAGATGTTGGCGGAGAAGTTTTGTATCGTTCGAAAAAATTAGCGTTCGAAATTTTAAAATAGCTTCCGTGAGTTATGGAAAATATGGTGAAATGTTATTGTCAACTTTCGTCAAATATAATTTTTTTTTAAACTCTATCACGAAGAAACATTGCGCTGATAAAATAAATTAAATTATTAATTAAAATGAAATTTTCAATAAGTTAGTTTGGCAATATAATTCCTAATAATAAATAATAAAAGTTGCCTAATAATAAAAGAATAAATATAATTCGATGGTCATGTTCTAAAAATATTTTTTTTAGAACTGCCAAAAAGTATTAAAATTTTATAATAGGAAACAAAAAATACATACGGGCGAAAATAACAAACAAAAATTAGGTATATTGCAAAAATCAATTTTTCAATATACAAAAATCTATTTCAACAAATGCTTAATTCAAATTTTTAGGATACTTTTTAGGATATTTCCAAATATTTTAGGATACTAAGTTCACTAATAAAAATTTAGTGCATCAAATTTACAAATATGTATTGTATTGTCTATTGTTAAATAAGTTGCACATAATATACATTATTAAAAAAATAAAAAATTTCTTAAGCTATCATATTATAATATAATATAATAATTATAAAGTTGTTTATTTATGTACCATAAATGAGTATATTTATGTACCATACAAAGATATAAACATGAAAATCAAGAGAAAAGAAAAACATAAAAAAAGATGTCCTTGATCCCGACATCATTATTGAAGTTATTTAAATGATCGGACGTTAAAGAAACTACTGAATAATATATTATATGTTAATTTCAAACGCTAAAATTTCCCCGCTCATTTATGAAGCGACCTCAAATTTTTACAATTCCTGAATTGTCTTATATACTTATCCCAAATACCAAACTACCCCATGTCCGATTCAAATATGCATAGTTCCTAAATCAGGCATGAGATAGGAGGCAGAAACAGAAGAAAGTGCGTGCTGTTCCTCCTGTTGTCAGACACACATCTCAACTCAAGAGATGGACCAAAAGCTGTCGGGGTGTGGGATGAGACACCCATGTGAGAGTGGCGAGGAAACTAGTGCATCATCACCGAGAGATATATACGAATAAATATAGAAAACCGTTTGTCGAAAATTTGCTGGCTGTGGAGAGCAAATTGTTCTTCGAAAGAATTGGAGAAAAGTACACTCTGAACGGTTCAATCAATTGTGACGATGTTTTGCAATGACCTATAGGTCACTATGACCTAGTTCGTGAACTATCAACTAGATGGTGCACGGTGTACGTATTGATGTACTTGTACTAGGTCCTGAACCGGTCGTGTACTGAATCACAACGACCCGTAAACGATGCAGTATAGTATACATTACATATACAGTACTAACATTTATTTAGTGATAAAGTGTGTTGGTGAACGGAACGAAATAGGAAACTCGATGCAATATTTATATGTTGGTATCAGATTTCATTTGGAATAATATCATTAATATATTCGCAAGATTAAATATGTCATGCCATAGCAAATTTTTGCAATAACGCAAAAATAAACATCTAAATCTTATAGTTCTTCTATTTCATACTGAGTGCAATGCAATCACTTAATATCAAATCAAAGCTTTGAAGTTTGAACAGAAAAGATTCGGAATAGAAAATATAAATTATAACGCCAAACAAAACGATTTTATCTAGTTCATTTTATTATAGTTTGTACATTTAATTTTCAAGTGGTAGTAAAGTAGTAAACATTTTCATCAGTAACTACTAATAAATATTTTAGAACTTCATTATAAATAATCGTGGGTACCTAGAGAAGATTATACTTCCTTATATATATGTTTTGTATAAATTATAAACATTGTTGTCTTTTCTTCTTCATTCCTAATTCAAAATAAGTATTGTAATATTTCAATTTATTTATTTTTTACCATTTAATATTTTTATATTGAGATTATTTTCAGTATGTGCATGTATTGGTTCATATAGGTCATGAACTAGTTCATTTTTAAAAGATGTGGTAGTTCACGACCTATAGTTCGTGAACGGTACATTGAAATGAACTACGAACTAGGTACTCAAAGTGACCTACAGTTCGCCATCGCTAATATACACAAATGGTAATTCCTTTTTTACGTCTACGCTGGATTGTAAAAATTTCAAATATCTATAATGAAACATTTCCTCGTGTGATTAAACCAGTGGAAGGAAATATGTTACATATCACTTCAAATTCGTCTTCGTCGCTTTTGAAAGGTGAATAACTTTTTACATCCTTTAGTTCAACAAACGATTCACCAAGTCATTATAAGACTACATATTTATAGCAAATTTAAGACGGACTTTATATTCACCTCTTTAGCTACGGGGACACCGTTCCCATGAATTAAATATCACGCAACCTAGCATGAGAAAATACGTCCGAGGCGCGAACAATTTTTGTTCCAACACAAATGCGCATTCATTAGTGAACGAATTTTGAAATGTAAGCGGCAATAAAATTGCGGAAGGAACGAAATAACGTTGACAAATCACAAGAGTTAGAAACGACGTGTGTAATGAGACAATAGAAATTGTACATATAATTTTTTGGTACGTTGAACAAATACGACTTCGTAATTAAGCCGAAGAGTCTTTATTAGTAATTATTAACATGCGCGTGTTCTTTTTTATTGTTCCGCTACAATACGAACTGTAATAATTAACAAACTTCCGCGAGTGTATAATTTTTTTAAGATATTCAACGTCAAGAGTTTCTTCGAAAAATATTTGTATAAGAAGCTATTATACGAGCACAATTTTTATATGCTCATAGGGCGTAAGTAGCAACAGTTGAATAACATTTCGAGGAGTTTGCTGTTTAATTATTAGAAGAGAAGTAATGATAACAACGTGCATTAAGTACGGTTGGTTGCGTTCGCGGAGGAAGCGTGTACAGTGGCGGAGGAAGTGTGTGCAGTGGCGGAGGTGGCGCAATGGGGGGGGGGGGACAAGCGTGTGGATGTGGATGGCCGGTGGTGCCACGATGGTAATTAGTGCACGTTGCGGCTAATTAAAATCGAAGACTGTATGCAAGAAAAGCATAGTGATTACGCTGTCCGAATATAATAGGCAGAAGAACGCAGCAGAAGATGTTGGTCGGTTCTTTGGTTCTGCACAAGGGAACAGCTATGATGGTAAGATGAATGCACAACGGGCCAGAGGAATTACCGAGCAAAATTAAACTACAATCGAAACAGTTTCTGTGATGTGGCGTTGGAAATCGAAGGAATTGGCTTAGAAGGGAATTTGTGGAATTACGAAAATTTGCAAAACTCCTCCTCTAGATGTTATAAGAAAAGTAGAAAAAATTCCTTATTTATTGAGTTTTTATTGCGCTTGCTTAATCCAATATTTCTAGATTGTTGATACACACCAGGATTTTTTAAACTATTGAAGTAGGCTTTGTTTCAAAAGATTACAGAATCACAAGAATTAAATTTTTAGATTTTTAGATTAGACAGAAAATTGAAATACCACAAAAAATACAGTAAATATTAGAAATGAAAAATTTCAAAAATATGCATGATGAGTCAGATCTTGTTCGTTTATAGTAAGATGTTATAAAATATTAAAAAATCTGAAAACTATAAAAAAAATTAAATCTTTTAAAAATATTAGCATAGAATTTATTTTGGTCATATTTTTGGGTGATAACCCAAATACCGTACTTAATGCTACTAATAAATACCGCTCTTGTGTTACTGAAGATGGGGGCATAGCCTTCGAAATGCGCTATAAGTTACGGTATTTGGGTGATATTCTATACTATTATTTAACACCGTAGTGATAATTTAAAAAAAAAAAAATATATTTACATTGCGGCCCAAGATTTTTAACTGTCCTTGCACTTTTATATTAAGCTATTTTTACACAATTAAGAATTATGTACATAATTCTCATTAGAATTCTTAACATAATGTTACGAATCGTGTAGGACAGTCAACGTCACTTTTCTATTAAGAATATTTAGAACAGTTCTAATTTTGTGACCATAAAATGAATAAGAAATACTTTTAGACGACCATATTTTTAATTGTTGAAAGTTCATAATATAAGGTAATTTATACGGGGGAATGTGTGGTTAAATTCTACTTCCTTATAATGTTAAATAATTGATTTATATTCTCGACATGTTTCGTTAAATCAATTTAACATCTTCAAGCGAAATTTGTCAGTAAATGTAAGAAGACAACAAATTTTGCATAATAGATTAAGTCATTCGCAGTACTTTTTTATTTTTATATTTATTTATGTATAGTATATATAAAAATAAAAGTTCTTAAAATCTTAGGTTTGACGTTTAAAAGTTTGTAAATATAATAAGTAGTTGTAAAATTATTTTTTATTGTAAAAGTATTTTTTGTTGTTGTAAAACATGAAGGACAAAAACGTGAAAAAATGTGTTAATTAAATAAATATTATAATGCGATGAACCATATATATAAATAAACCATTATTTTTGTTCTGCAAATTTTTATTTCCGGTAATAATGGCGGTATCGACATTTTCTGCGCTTAAAAAAAAATTACTCAAAAAACAGGACTAATAAGGAATCCTGCGTAACACAAATCTAATTAAATTTTACAATAAAAAAAAAAATGTTGACACGTTTATTTAGAGCATAAATGATTTTTGTGCTAGATATTTTATGATTGTTAAATATAGAAAATTTCTTTCGATATATACGTATATAATTCACGTGTTTTTGTATATTAAAGAAGATGTATCGCCAGTACAATGTACTCTACATAGCATGCGAGTGTGTTTCAATAAAGAACAGCATGCTGCCGCAAGAAGTTAATCTTGTATTTGCATTGCGGAGATTGGAGCGTATCCTAGATGAAATATTATATTGCGGCGATGTTTGTTCTAAAGGACAGCGAGGAAATACGTTGTAGCATTATACAGTTGCATTGCGAGTAAATACTGAATCTATGCAGAAGATGGTAGCATCCATCAGATTCAGAAAATAGAAGCGAAGTCCGTGTATATCGTAAGTACGAATCTTTTTCCTTCTACAGAGCATGCTTCCGGCTACAATTACATTATCATATCGCGGTAGTGTTGTAATACAGACACTGAGGCCGTTGTACCTCGCTTCTTGTATACTAGTTCTTCCTTCAGCGCTTTTCGATACGCATTTGTATCCCACAGAAGAAAAAAAAAGACCATTCTCAACATTGTTGCATCCAATGCCATAGAATGAGTTGCAAAAAAAAACGACGTTTCAACAGGATATAGGCACTTAAAAATTTGTTACCATTATTCGCAGAAAAAAAAAATCTATATCGAATATTATCGAATAAAAACTGCGCGGCTAAAGCGAGCGCGGTTCGGTAATTGGATTGCAAATTAATAGGTAATTTAATTGTGCGGATATCACCGAAAAAGTCATTTTAAATTTGTTGGTTGATCTTTTATCTTCATTCATATTCAATTGATCAAATTTCAAATTTACAACATTAAAATTACATGACGAAGAATTCGATCCGATTATGATTTAGTCAACAAATACTTAATTCCGAAATCGCGTAACAAATTGCCACCTGTTGTCTTTACAGTACCGTCTTTTATTACATTTTTTTTTTAATTATCACTACGGTGTTAAATAATAGTATATATCACTCAAATAGCGTAACAAATACGGACTGGTATATAAAGAACGATTCAAATCATTGTCGACAACATAAATTATTTTTTAAATTAACCGCTTATTAAATTTTCCTTTTATCTAATGATAAATATAACATTGATTAAATAATATCCGAAATATAGCAGCACAAAATGGCTATTTTTATAAAAAATATAAATTTAAAAGAACAAGAGATATCAAAAATATTAGTACATAGTTTAGAATAAAATAATAATTCAACACCAATATTGTTAAATTATTATTTGATGCTATAATCACATTACAATCACGATTCGTGACAGAGGTATTTTATTTAGTTTTTATCTGGTGCTACTGAAGATGGGGGCATAGCCTTCGAAATGTACATCTAGCTACTTATTGCTTTAAGTTACATTTTTTATCTTCAAAGGGGCGACGGGATTGCGCCCAAAGTACAGAGAAAAGCTATTCGTCTAAAAGGATTACTTTTTAATTATGCGACCACGAGAAAAAACTTATTAAATTATTTTATTGCGGGCGTCCACATTTCGTCCACCACAGTGGCGTAAAGCCACCGACTGAAATTTAGTAGCGTAATTAGTAGTAAAAAAAATCTGGCCGTAAAAACGGAGCAATTATTAAGGTAATCGCGCGGTGACTTTACGACCCGTCTTAATTTACACGAAATTTTCTATAAACACGAAATGTACAACGTTATTATAGCCTTAATTACAAGAACCACCTTAAAGAAAATTGTGCATGTACGTTGAAATATTCTAATTATTAATGCGAGGTAATTAGGAACAGCAAGATCTACGTCTTCAGTTGATATAAAAAAGATACTATTTTGAAATCGATGAAATGCATTTATTATACAATATAAATTAGTACAATTTAATTGGACCAATTAAATCCAACAGGTAATGATCTTCAATTAGGTTTATATACGTTGGTCTTCGTTTTACATGACGCATGACTCAATAATTATGTTGTAAATTATGTACGAACATCGAAAAGGAAAGGTCTGTAAGATATTTTAATATAAAAAAAACGGAAGATAACATACTTGGGCATATAGAAAGAGAATATCGCAAAGCGAGTGTAAATTATTTCATCAAATTTATTGAGATTTAAATTAATCGACTCGCATAGAGGACAGATAACAATCAATAATGAAAAAACAAAACGTTTTATTAAGTATTAAATAAAAATGCGGAGCAAGCTTGTAGAAATTCTTCGGCAAGTATCCACATACTTTAGAGGTGACACTTTTTAAATGTCAGACAAATGTTCCCACCATAACGTTCATAACAAATCTTTTAATAAAATAACTAGGACTGGTATATGAAAAGTTATCAAATCCATACATATTGCAGCAACTTAACTTGCGCAAATTGCTGCAGAACCAAAAACTCTTCGTCCATAACACAAGGTGGAATTACAAGTGGTACATTGTATTTTTTTGCTCACCCGGTATATGGTGGAAACGTAATATTAGTTGAATATGATTAAGAATGTTGCGAGGGTAATGGCTGCGGGTACCACACCGAAGGCAGGTTGTAAAAGTACTACCAGAGCGTATGAATAACAATAGCATTGAACTTGCTTTCGAGGCGATTCGATGTTCGCTTCACTGGAATACGATTGAAGACAAGGTGGGGTACTTACAATCGTGACGTGGGTACCTTTACATCCAAGGCTATCCGCGTCGTACCGCAAGTTCAATGAAAGTCATCGCGCGAACGTTGCAGAAGAAGTATACTGACTTGGGAAGCAGTTTCGAGATAAACTAGATGAAGGAGTACGCTATATTATGAAATATATCGTTGTTTATTCCTTCAAGCATAATTCAACATTATAAACCAACATCTTCAATAATATGCCCGTTCTTTTTGCTACAACATCAAACTATATTTTGAAAATAAATTGATAATATATTTCGCACTATGAAGATGACCAGGATCTTTTTAATCGCTCGGTGCTTCGTTGCTATTACAACTTTAAAATATAGATGGAAGAAGTACCACAACAATCGAAATGGATTTTCAAATTGGTAACATTTATTGGTCATCAATGACGACAGAAGCTGTTTGCGTATGTTTTTTTTAATCACGTTTCGAAGAATGACGTAATAAAACATCTTCAGTTGAATAAAGAAAAAAATGGTTATGCATCGGGATAGTTTTGAACGCAAAATTACACCTTCCATTTCAAAAATGGTCAGTTTTTGTAGAATAGAATATTGTTGCGCAGAGACTTATTTTGCGAGGAGAGCAAAATGTTGAACAAGTGTGTTCATTGAATACGCTTGAAGAAAAAGAAAATTTAGTGCCACTAAACAAGCGCTACATTCGCAAGACCAACGCAACGGTGTGCAAACGTAATACCAACCTCATTACTTAAATTTAATCGTTACACAAGACTAGATCCTTTCAATAGCATCAATTGAATCGCGGACTATTCAAGACCAAGTAAATCACGGTACTATTATGTAAGAAGCGTCTTGTGGTTTATACCTCGATCACAAATCGGTTGATTCTTTGTCAGATGTTTGTGCGTGAAACGATTGTCACAACACATGTTGCGAGCCTCATTACCAAAGTGAATCTGCGATGGTTTCGCGATCATCAACAAGCACACTGCACAACTGGCGTTCACAGAACATTCCACCATATCCATACAGAAATGCAGAATTATTCAAACACAAAGAGCGGATAAGTAAACATAACGGCACTTGCATTCGGTAGCTGGAGAGAGAAATGGCGATAGCAAACACGCAAGGATTATACGCTGTATTTATGGCGTTGCGTTTTGCTTTTGCAATCTGTTCTTGCATTATGCACAATGGTTAGACGTTGATGTATAAAGGAAATTGAAGAGAATGAATGATTGTTGTTCGAATGGAATGCATGACAAATGGTTATAGAGTCCACCGTACATGAAAAAGTGCCTCACCATAAGATAGAATAATTTAATGAAAAAACTTCTACGAAGAAACCGTATGTTGTAGTATTCGTAAATTGACGTGTTCCCAAACACAAATGAAAGTATTTTCATTTACCGATATTTCACAATTAGGAAAATTGTAATTTAACTGTTGATGAACAAAAATGCTATCGAATGAGCTGGTGTATTCGTAAAATTTGTTAGAAAGCTCTTGAGAGTTTCTAAATTGAAGAAGTTACAACTATAAGTCTCACCGTAAACATTACCTCTGCAATTAAATTATTTTGAAAAAATTTCTATTACCAAGGCAAACGTTTGAGCGAAACTTCTTTGCTTAAACGGTAATTCAATTGATTTTGTCAGGATAACTCTTAAAAAGGTAATATTTTCAGTAGGAAAATGACGACTGACAGATATATAAGATCAGATCGATTGGATTTAGTAGACTAAAAACGTTTTGAATCCAATATTTGACCAATATCAGAAAATTGATGATATTACCTAATATAAGCAAAACTTTACTGTTCAATAATTACCTCCTAAACCATGACAATATTTCCTCCAATATAACCGATATACACGAAAGCCGTCTCCTCCTCAAAATCAACATAAATTCGCAATCTGCTCAATTTTGCACGACCATTTCACCTGAAACACAGCACAATCCATCTTCTAAACTTCTACCCGATGTCTAGGTCGAAGTAAGCTTGTACTACATGCAAAGCAATGTGCATAACATATCACCTGCGTCTTTATACCAGCCTGAACATACCTCCAGTTTCAATTCACACACACACACCTCTGCACAGAGGCTCAAAGATCACAGCAGCCTGCCCTCATTCGTACCTTCGTCTGGGAAGACTTTCCCGTATGTGTGCATACAGAATGCGTTTGATAAGAACAAGAGAAGAGAATATAATGGAGACGCGTGTCGCTACATACGAGTCTAGAAAATCGTTTTGCATTGTTTCTTGAGTGGTAATTTTATAACGTACGTAGTTCAAGTTTGAATTTTAATACTGGGCAATTTTATAATCGTTCAGAAATTATTCGAATTAAAAACGATTTGCACGATGAGATTGTGGACGAAAAATCAAAGGCCCATTAGAAATTGCAGTTGTGTAATTTTGAACCATCTTTCGAAATTCGACAATCCAACGATCCTCCAAACGCCAAAAAAAGCAAGAATCCGTTAGAAATTGCAGTTGTGTAATTTTGAATCATCTTTCGAAATTTGACAATTCTCGAAACGCCAAAAAAACAAGAGAGCCCATTAAAAATTGCAGTTGTGTAATTTTGAATCATTTTTCGCAATTCGACAATTCTCGAAACGCCAAAAAACAAGAGCCCATTAGAAATTACAGTTGTGTAATTTTGAATCATCTTTCGAAATTTGACAATTCTCGAAACGCCAAAAAAACAAGAGTCCATTAAAAATTGCAGTTGTGTAATTTTCAATCATCTTTCGAAATTCGACAATCCAACGATCCTAGAAACGTCAAAAAAACAAGAGTCCATTAAAAATTGCAGTTGTGTAATTTTCAATCATCTTTCGAAATTCGACAATCCAACGATCCTCGATACGCCAAAAAAACAAGAGTTCATTAAAAATTGCAGTTGTGTAATTTTGAACCATCTTTCGAAATTTGACAATTCTCGAAACGCCAAAAAAACAAGAGCCCATAAGAAATTGCAGTTGTGTAATTTCGAATCATCTTTCGAAATTCGACAATGCAACGATCCTCGAAACGCCATTAGACCGGCATAGTATTGGGCAATGAAACAAGAGCAGAGTGATGGAGTTGATCCTGAGGGAACCATCTGCGCAGGCAGAATCTCGCACGTACAAGGATATACGAACGGAAGATATGCTATGCAAGCAAATAGTTGGTGCTGTTGGTGTGTTATACGAGGGGAACAAGTGTAAATGGGTTGGCAGATAGATGTGATGGAAGCATTGACATGGGTGTTCGGTGTTAGGTCGAGTTGCGTTAGGGAGGTGAATAGTTCACCTCGAAAGTAAAAAACAAATTTGTTTTGGCGAAGAAAAAGTTGGTCATGGAAATTCAATAGGAATGTCTAAGGGGATTTTGTTTTTGTTTTCGAAACTAACAAATTTTTTTTGGCTGTTGTTGTGCGGGAAGAAATTAATTCTTCAATGGCTTCGAAAATCAATTGTTAAATTCTTATACAATAACGAAATAGTTCAGCATATGAATTTATTTCGTGTTAATAATAATATAGGAATTCAATTTTTAACTGTTTGACGAACCGAAGCACTACTATTTATACATTCTCCTATACAATTTCTTATAATTATATTATGGTCTGTCAACAATTAACTATAAATTGTCTTCCACATGAAAGGTGACCCTCTTGTAGGGTGAATCATTTAAATATTTAGAAAGCTCTCTTGCATATATACCTTCTGCACATGTGCGATTTAACAACGTTCCTGCAGACGAGGATACAGAATAGAGATTTTATAACAACATTATTGGAAGAGGGTAAAGTATTATTTCGGTTAAATGTTGTAGGTATGATGGTGACGATTTATTTTCAAAATATTAATTGGTAGATAATCTCCCTCATTATTTTTGAAAATAAATTAATGAATATAGTCCTCAATTATAAGGATTAATCTCTCCAACGCAGCAATATCCTTTAAAATGCTTTCCCTTTCCTCTATTAACTCGTAATACTTCTTTATTTGGCCATTTTTAACCATAACACCACATCTCAAAAGCATCTATTCTGATGTGTAAAATATTAAATAAAAGGAGTCAACTTAATATATTATAAACAAATTTTATGATCTAATATTTTATTTCATTAATAAAATGAAGCGGTGAGTATTCTTCTTCTTCCAGTTGATGATGTATTATTTAAATATTGTCTTCATTTTGCTAATTGATAACTTTAACTACACTTTATAAAAAAAAAATGTATATTTCCATACAATTTCTTATACACCGACCCCAAGTCGATGAAGGTAACCCGACCTGTTGAGTGGCCACTAATTACCCGATATAAGATCAAGATTGGGGGAGCTAAACCAAAACATTTTTGTTAACGAGGAAGAGGGTAGTAAATTGGGTAGCTATCATGACCTACGTAAAAAAAAAACCGTTTCTGTGTGTATTTAATTTATGATGAAAATTGATCTGGTCTTTCGGTGCAATCTTCTTTATTTCTGGCGTTTTGTGTCAGACAATGTAATAAAATAAATCATATTTAACCCCTCATCATTTAATTTTGGTCATAAATTGTAATTACGTTTTATTATAAATATCGTAATATGTATGTACATTATTCGAAATGGAATTTTTAATTCGCAATTGTTGTACACTTTTATTTTATTATTTAAATTACTAGTTATTTTGCGATTTTTTCTTTGTCAATGTATTTAGTACGCTAATTATATGAGGCATTTTTTTACAGGCTTAAATGATCGAATTTATGTACAAAAATTATTTATAATGTATCGCTTTTTTGGTGTTATTTACGAGCTAGTTAAATATATATTTTTCCAATTTGCGTCTTTTATGCCCTTTTTAAGTAAAAAATCGAAATTTCAAAATTTAAGGAATTTCTTGACTGTTGGTAGTAATACTTATAATATAATTTGAAATAACATGCTTTATAAAATTCGTTCTTTAATATACTATAAAAAAAAAAAGTTCATTTAAGGAATAAGTAAAAAAAAAATCTACAATAATATTTCGAGGCGCTTAAAATGTTTTTTTTTGCATAGTATATTGAAAATAATTTTAAATAACTGGTTCTATAATTCATTCAGTATACCTGTCTTAGAAGGGCTGAATAATATTAAATATTCTAATTATTGTTAAGTTAATGGTTGATACATTTCAGGAAAAATCAAAAGACTCTTTGTTTGATGTTGCAATTAATGTTGCAAGTGTGGTGTTTAGTTTCGTCTTTTGCTTTGGTACTCGCATGTCTTTCGTATATACGTACATGATATTAGAGCACCTAGATTTTGCGGTTTCAGAATTAGAAGACACCAGGGTTGGCCAACTAGTTTGTTCTTAAAATTAACTTTTCTATTTAAAAATTGATCGCGATCTACCTGTGTAAATTTATTAATATATCACACAATGACATAATCAAGTTTCTTAAAATGGACATGTCAAGGAGGAGACAAAATTTCCTATCGAACAAAGTCCATCATCTAAATTTAAAGAACAAATTACCATAACATAAAAGCGAAATGGTCAAAAAATCGTTATAAATTCGTAAATAATCTTCCAAAGAATGTATCGAGAATCCTCGACACAAATGTTACCGACAATACATCCAAAAGTCAACATAAATCAGGCAGTATCTTAACATAATGAATACTCAAAATAAATGTCAATCTGTAAGCATATTGTTGGAGACATGATTATGTTCAATTATGTAATATAATGTGGCATTAATTCAAAATTAAAATTAATTAGATTATACTAATATTTGATTATGTGTGTTTTCTTTATGTTGTGATCTAAAATGATCTCAGTTGATTTTTATTAACATTTTTTTACAAAAGGTTAAGGTTAAGCCCAAGTTAAGTATTTAATTTGATTTTTTTTTTGTATATTAAGAGATGAACTTCGTGAACTTTTTGTAACAAATGAGCAATTTTCGAATTGTTTTTGTATTTTTCTTATTTTTTTTTTGTATTTTGTTATAAAGAAGTAAAGATTATTATTATTATTATTAAAAGTCGATCTCTAGTGAAAAGTAGAAATGAAGTTTATTTATTAAGAATATTTATTGAATAAATAAAAAAAACAAATATATAAAATATGTGTTTAATAAAAGATTTATTAATGCGAAGATTGTGGTTTCATATCTTCTATTCATAGTGAGGTAGATAAAGATAATCGGTAATGAATCTTCGGTATGTGAATCGGTAAAGGAAACAACGACGCTATGTCTTTGTTAACTTTTATTTATTTATTTATTCGGGGAAAAACGCCAATCACATTTCCCTCTACATAATACATTAAATAATAATCCATCACAAAATTTTAATCAATTCGATTTTATACCTTGATTTACCTAAATTAAAAATATCTAAATGATTGAAGTGCGTATTGTATAATTGCATTAATCTGTAAAAAGGTGAATTCACTCCTACATTTAAGCTTTGAGTTTGTGTATAAAATAAATACTTAGATCTGCTCCTAGCGTCAACTTGCGTCAGTGGAGTACCCATTTTAAGTGAGTACCAA
This sequence comes from Leptodirus hochenwartii, assembly GCA_947310635.1. Lineage (NCBI taxonomy): Eukaryota > Metazoa > Arthropoda > Insecta > Coleoptera > Leiodidae > Leptodirus > Leptodirus hochenwartii. The sequence continues at coordinate 50,347,412 of OX371176.1, forward strand.
CTTTAAATATGAACAAATACGTTGATCCAAAACAAGAATAAACATATTCACTACATTTTTTAATATTTGGATACTCCTCAGAACTAACATATTTCCAAAAGTCGTCTTCAAGCTCCCCAACTATTAAAATTAAATCAGTTATTAAATTTAGTGATCAGACATTTTTGCAGCAATATATTTCGCATTTAAATCTTTCTTAAAAGGGACAGATAAATTGAACAATATCCTCAATTTTTTTACAATCACCAAATCTCACATCAAAATCCACAATAACGTTTTTAATTTCTACAACGTATTTTTCAAAGTTATAACAAAAATTGGCATGTTTTTGTAAATGATCATTCATATTTGGAAAATGATCAAATTTTTTGTTGTTGGATATCTTCAATCAACATTACGAACTAACTTTTATAAGCATTAAATGCAACTAATCATGTGACTTATTTTTTATTGTAACTTTAAATTCCAGCTTGGATGTAAAATCTGCCAAATAACTGATCCAACTTATCTTCGCCTTATTTCGTGTTTTTTTGTCTCGTTTTACTACATTCAAAATCGATCAGTTTTTGTGTCCAATTGTTCGCGATCGACTCATTGGCCACCCCTGACGTATATGATATTAGAGCACCTAGATCTTGCGGTTCCGGAATTAGAAGGCACCTATACACTAAGACTAAGCGGCCGTAGATGAGTTTGATAGACCCATTCCAACGGTTCACCCTCGCCCTCCCAATCTGAAGAGCATCATGGCGGTTGGTGTGTAAATTGTGTATAGTGTAGTCGTATCTACAGGTTGTATAAATATACATGCAAGGGCGAGGCTAGAAGGGGGGTTATGTATGTACACACTCTGCACAGAATAGATAATGGAATAGTTAAAACATATGGCAAGCAATTTCAGCGGGATCTATACGGGAATCCTTCGTAAATAAATGTATATCCTCCGGCAAAATATCCTACACCTCTATCCAACCTGGATGTAATATACCGTGCGATAATAAAGATATCTTCAATGCAATTCTTAGAATGAGGATACACTTAACTCGGGGGGGTATAGATACAATATTTATCGAGTTGTGGCAACGCTGGTTTGAGTGAGCGCAGATATTTTTTTAGAATCGTTTGAACAAACGGACCGAAAATTATAATTTAACAATCAAGCGAAGAAGCCATCGCCAGCGCAGCAGCGAAACGTAATTTTTTTTTGTAATTTAGAATTTCATTGGCAATATGAAAATTTAAAAAAATACCGACAAAAATGTACGATCGCTCCGTATAAAGGTATACCAAAGTAGCTAGCTTGAGTTGGTTCTCTTCTGTTAGAAGGTAACCATCCTACTTGTGCACGGGGATATATAAACCTGTGCAGAAGTGGTTTTGGAATATACGAATTATGTTGCGTTCTACAGGATCTTCTAAGTTCTGATAAACAACGATAATTGATACATTTTCGAATGTTATATAATGCAGATTGATCTCAAAGTGAACAAAGGAATCTATTAATGGTAATAATAATAATAATAAGACAAGAAAATCTAATATTTTTGTTTGTGAGAACACCCAAATAAAATTTCGCACGTAAGAAGAAGATCTTGGCTCACAGAGCACACAACAATTTTTTTTTGTCCCTTAATAAAAATATCAAAGAAAGTCTTCGAAATAAAATTGATTTACGTATAGAAAAAAAAATGGATTATTCGCGAATTGCAGTCGTTTACAATTTTTTTTTATGACTTCCTAAATATATTTATGGTAGCGCGCGGGTCCTGTATTAAAGCCACGTGTCTTCCAGATAGATAATTGTATATATCCATGTCTGGGTAGAACGCAGAACATACCATCACGTAGATGAACCTATATTGTATGACGGATTATGTGAGATTTTCTGTTATCTAATATTCCATCCCCTCGAAATACAAACGCGTATGAACGTAGACAACAAACCACCCTTAAAATAACAGTACACGTAATGGAGTAATTCCATTTCATGTAATAGCGCAACGCAATTGCGCGTGCCAATTCTAAATACCGATAAATTAAAACATGTTCCGCGCGAGTCTTAACAAAAAAAAATCTCAATCTTTTCTGGGTGGCGCAAATCGAACGTAATCTTAAGAATTGCGGCGTGTTTCTCTTTGTAAGCAGAAGAGATCCTCATTAAATCCCGTGGTGTATGGAAACAGTTGTTCGGGTAAGCAAAGGGAATTTTACAAAAGCAAAAATCTGGTGGCTTTATACGGTACGTTGTCCAAATGGAATTGATCCTCAGCTGATATCTGACCGTGCACGAGTTGCTGCTAGAGGTACCATTGAAAGTATTAAAAATATTTTTATTTATGGTGGTAAAACTGAAATGTCGAACACATACATCAGATGACCACGATCTACAGTTGGCACTCTATTTCATTATATTTGGCACGATTAAACATTCGATTATCTTATATATACCGTACCAAAGACTCCGCGTAAGTTTTAGTAAACTGATATGATATTATTAATATTATTCTTTTACTTTGAGATGGCAGACTATTTAAAAATGGTTTTAGAAAAGGACGATGCAAAAAAATGCAGAACTTACAATAGGAATTATATGGTATGCAAGAAGTAATGATTGATATGAAAATAGATAGTTTTGTATGTACAATGATTTCTACGAAATTGATCTTCTAATTTAGGTAGAAGTGGTATTTTATTTCGTTTTTATCTTGTGCTAGTGAAGATGGGGGCATAGCCTTCGAAATGCGCATCTAGCTACTTATGTTACGATATTTGGGTGATATTCTATACAATTATTTAACACCGTAGTGATAATTTTTTTTATTCTTTCTGTGATATACAATTTTATAATTGTCATTAATTTGTAGATGTAAGAATAAAATGTGTTAAAAACCAAGTAGAATTCTCGAAAAATTTGGTTAGAATATAAAATAGAATTCCACAAAAAAATATCCAAATTAAAATTGAATCGACGCAAAATGGCAGTTAAAAAAAATGCAAATACTCGTATAACTGGTAAGCGAAGTTCGCGTTGCAATAAAGCAGGGAATCAGACAGATGAAGAGCTAGAAACAAGGAAGAAAAGAAAAGGATTTAGCAGCGTCGCATCGACAGCAGTAAAACTGGTTTGAATAAAGCAACATTGCATGGCTGAATAACTAGTAACTGAGCTAGTGCCATGACATTACGTACTTCTTCGCGGTACTTGCGCTGTATGCGCAATGTTATGTTCTCAACAAAGAGAATATCGTGGTTTCTTCTGTCTATATATCTTCAGAACACTCTCTGAAGATTTGACCATGAACACACTGAGCAAAGACGACTTATACCTAATATTATTCTTGTCTAGGTACTATATAATACGAGCAAAAAAAAACTTAAATGTGTCGTTATTTTGCTAAACACAAAATTGAGATTTACGATTTAATATTATCTTGAATAATGCTAAAACGAAATAAAAATTCTTAAGCGGAATGGAGAGTATTTAATTGATTTAAGATTTTTCCAAAACTGTAGCACTGATGATGATGTTTTATCGATTTATCGATACAAAAATATCAACATTTCTTGGTAAAGAAGTTGTCAAAACTATGAATTTACGATGTCATTTGAAATTTCGCTTAAGCTAGACGTGAACTAGGCAACCAAAGAATGCACGAGGAATTTTATAATAGTACCCATACATCAACTACGAATACGAAACTCCACCAAATTATTATTAACACGAAGCTTTATACAATACAAAGAAAGCATTGCCCTCTCGGTAACAGCTACAAAAGCAGAATAAATAGTTCTTGCATCATCATCAGCGAGGAAACATCGTGATCGTGTCCGCGTGAGATGTTGGCCAGCGCGCTAGATGAAGATGATGATGATGATGATGACCATCGCACGGTTGTGCATAGAACAGACGTGGGTAACATCTGGTTCCCGAGGAATATCTTCTATGCCTATTGAAAAATCACGACGACACGTGAATAAAAATATCACGGTATACTATAAATGACTAGAAAAGAAAACGTTTCGGTCGGTGGAAGACGCTTACTATGGGGGATCCCGGTGCGAAGCCTCGCCTATAGAATTCGAACCGTTTACAAACGACGTGTCTTCTAGAACTACACTCGCGCTCAGAACCTGTGGATATGTGTTATTTGTTGAGAATCATCTTTCTTTCAATAAGCGAGTGTAGATCTATATCAGCACCAGGCAAAATAGACCATTCGATCGAAAAGAAACGATTGGTGAATGTTACGGATGATTCTAAGAACCTACAATTTTTTTTTAGTAAAACGGTGTTATAGAACAGCAATCTTAGTTAATGGTAATTCGAAATTAAAAGAAATATAACGCAAATAATATGGCGTATAACGAAAAAATCGGTTGTTAAAAAAATTGAATCGTTTTCAAGATATTTCTAGATTATAAAATAAGATGTTGCGAAATACTCTTTGAGATAGCAAAGGGTGTATTGGAAAAATAGTTTGTCAACGGCTATTTCTTTCAGCGCAAAGACGCATTCATTTGAATGCCATGCCACTGGAGCTCAACGTATTCATGTTGGAATATCCGAGGCTCACACACGTATAAAAAGGAACTGCTCTGTCACGATCTTTGGTTTCCTTCAGGTCGCTACTTGCTATATACGCGCAAAGAAAAACATCCTTCTTCGTACTTGTATATACCGCACGATAGGACGAAGTATACGTCGAAGCTCGCCTTGTATATAAGGTACCAAAACGCGTTACATTCAAATGAGATAAGCGCTGTGTAAAATGTAAAAATGATATAACTATAATTGAATTTATTCAACGACGGAGAATAACAAGACAAGACCAAAATTTTTCTATTATGTTTTATACATGAAACGCCTTTATTTCACTTCGTAACGTGCATTCCGCAACACCCCCCGAGTAAGAAGAGCAAAAGAAGTATCTACGGACAATGCAGCCGCTTTCAAACCGCCACATGTATGGTATAATCTTAGTTCTTTCGGTGTGGACTCGTGGAAGTCGATTGGTACTTCACAACGATACGTGTGGAACAATCCTTCATACGTTTCCATAAACCGCGAACAGTTTTCTTCGCCATATCTTTATTTAATATCACCCAAATAGTTATAATAACTATAGGGTAACATATAATAGTCTTGCGCTAATTTTCTAGGAAATCCCAAAGATTTGATTGATTTCAATAAAAAATCTGGTTTTTATAAAATATCTTGTTCTAGTTGTCCTAAGGACAAACACGTAGACCAATTGAAACTAGATTTAACGTGAAATAGCGTATTTAAAATTAAATAGAATAGATAAAAGTGCTGTAGCCGAGCATATTTTTGATTAACTCAGGTCATCCTATTCAAATTAGTTCACTTAAATCTGTTTTGAATTATTCCGAGTTAAATAAATGCTTATGAAAGTATATACACGCATAAATTAAAATCAAATTTAATGAATTTAGATTCAGGCCCAATTTCATCTTGTCTATTAACAATTTATATTTTTTATAGGTCATATTATATGCCAATTTTAAAATACTTCTGCCATGTTGACTTATTTATTTAATTGTATTGGCAATCACGATTCGTGACAGAGGTATTTTATTTCGTTATTATCTCGTGCTACTGAAGATGGGGGGCTAAGCCATCGAAATGCGCATATTTTTGACTAACTCAGGTCATCCTATTCAAATTAGTTCACTTAAATTACGTAAAAGTGTTTTGAATTATTCCGAGTTAAATAGAGATAATTTTTTAAATATCTTTGTTTAGCAAATATTCGTTGGACGTATGATTAAGTGCGATCTGTGCAGATTTACAATGACAATATACAGGATACATGATATTCAAATAAAAAAATTTCGCGAAAATTAAATAAACTATTACATCGTTTGATATCAATTTCTATAAAATAACATCGTATTAAAATATGAATTTTGCCTAACCTGTATATTGATACTTTGTATAGTTCATACAATTAAGTATTTTAGTAACAGTACTATCGAAACAATATATATCAAAAAGTCAAAATAAAACGAGCTAGGATATACTATACAATTCCACACGATACAAAAAACAAAACTATACACATCATTATTTCTTTGCCTGGTACATTTATTTGATATAACGTCTCTCTTTTGTACGGGGCCGATTTAAATAATAGAACTACAGACGGTCGACCATTATATCCGATGTAACAATATTACAGTTTTGAGAATATAATATGCGCCATTCTACAGCACTATTCTTCAGGTGTCCACTCGAATTAACAATATTAATGGCAGTCGGTGACCTGACCGCTAACAAAATGCATCAGTCAACGGTGCCCTGGCGTATTATATAATGGGGCCACCCTTCCAATCGGCCAGGGAAGCTGCTTGCCTTGTGAAGATGATGGCCCACCCGCGTTCTTCTAATGTCCACACACCTGCCGACTGACAGAATAGATGATATTATGTAATATTACGGTACAGAAAGAATTCGGAAAGTGCTGAAGATAAAACGGGATTGCGTTGCATTTTTCAAAACTAGCTGCCCACTTGGAAATATACAATGGGTTTGTAAATATCAATAATTGTCATGAGAACTAGGGGCACTTTTTGAGAAAAGAAATTCGAGACTATATGGCTTTATAGTCGATCAAATAAATCCAAAATTTAGTATTGATATTATAAAAATGAGTTATAATTAGGGGTAATGACATACTCATGTAGTACAAATATATTGGTAGAAGACTTTTTGGTACGAGGTATTTTATTTAGTTTTTATCTTGTGCTAGTGAAGATGGGGGCATAGCCTTCGAAATGCGCATCTAGCTACTTAAATGCTTTAAGTTATGGTATTTGGGTGATATTCTTCTCATAAAATTAGTATACGAATATCTTCAATTAATGACGGACCTGACTTAATTGACCTGACCCAGCCTGTTTTGACGCCTCATATTCGAAATATCTATGGTACTATTAAACCAACCAAAAAAAAAAAAACATTCTGAAATTCTCAAAAATATCGGATTATCTAATATAGAAAATTCGATCGTATACAATGCGCTGAGCTTGTTTACATTTTTAACTCTGTACGAAACTTATTAAAATGCGTAGTCGCTCTTCGACAAAACTTAACATTTGACCTGATCCAAGGTTCTGAAGTTCGAACTGTAAAAATAGCACAATCCATGAAAACTTGCACGGAGCGCGTATGTGCCGCATCATTTGTAAAGGATTTTTTTCAGGTCGCCCGAGAGCGTTTTCCTCTAACAAATATCCTAATGGTAAAAAAGCAGTGGAAAAAGCGAGCGTCCCAACAGCACCTTGTGCGTATAGATAAAAGTTCCGGTAGAGTGCGCACGGACTATCTGAAGAAGAGAAATACCAAGGCGTACGTTCACTTTATATCTTTGTCCAGGAGATTTGTTGTGTACCTCTTCCGTCATTCCTCGTGTGTAAAGGATGTATTAGATCCACTCAGCGGTAATTTAAAATTGGACACAGCGAAATGGGAAAAAGCGACACTCAATTCCACCCAGCGACCACATGTACAAAGAAGTGCGCCTTCTAACTTTACCACGATTATTATACGACATCTGTGACGTAGAGAAGGAAATGTTGGAAACAGCACGCCATCTGTCGATCATGTTCTAAATTCTTCTGCCTCTCTTCCAAGATAGCCAAAATAATCAGCGAATATATATTTCCTCCCTCCTGAATTTTCACACCTACACTATACTCTGCTTTTACCTTGTTTATTGCATGTTCTATATACAGCTTAAATAACAAAGGCGAAAGTGTACACCCCTGCCCGACTCCCTTTCCTAATCTCGCCACCTCTTCTTCCCCCCTCAATTCTAACTAAAGCCATTTGATGTTTGTATAGATTGAAAATAATTCTCATATCCTTATAATCTATTCCAGTTTCTTTTAAAATTCTGTCCCCATTTACATTATCGAAAGCCTTTTCTAAATCTACGAAAGCTACGCGAGTTGCCTTTTCTACTCGCATTCTTTTTTCCATCCATAACCAGGACTATCAAAAACATTGATAAATACAACGGAACGTAAAAGAACTCGAGGAATATTGATTAAGCACGACATATCATACGTGTAACTGATCACGTGCACTTACAACTTGCGCACGTTCACGATTCAGTCGTGAAAAGTATCTGCCCCCTCACCGATATTATTTTCACTATAATTTTCCATAGTCTATATACATTGCGATCTCAAGACGTAGATCAGCAACTCTGGGAAATTGTCACCATCAGCTCTTCGAACATCAGCAGTTGCTTACAACTGTTGGATGCTTCCCGACTCGTTTGTTGCGTGGGAGGTTGAGAAGAGTTAAGCCATTATGATAATACATCAAATGTTATATTCAGCGAACGTACAAAGGTGCTACAAATGGCTGCTGCTGCTGCTGCTGCTGTAGCTTCAGGTATCGAGCTAATAGCGTAGGAATACCAGGACGGGTTTGGATCGAATTTCGTCTCGAGTTGTAAATAATGTTGTGCGGTTATGGATTGTTGCTAATTGCGTGGTTAAGAATTTCTTTCCTTACTTGAGAAGTTGGATTTAACAAATTAATTGGTGGCCGAAAATCGGGAAAGGTAGTAGCCTTAAGGATGGGAGAGCCGTCCTTAAAAAAAAAAATTGTTGGATCTCATAATCTGCAAAATGTATTTATTTGGCACCATGGCGACGAATCATTTATCGCATTTCTTTAGTTGTTGGGTGATTCTTCTACACCATTTCTCGATTTACATTTATCGATTTCCGCAGATTGTGGTTTAGAAAGCATTGGTAACATTTTTCTTCGGGATTGTCAGTTCATATTCAATAAATGGTCTATTCCTTCGCACAGATGTTCTAGCAATTCTTTTCACATTAATGCGCCAGGTTCTTGCGGAATTGCTTTCTAATTTCTAATTCTAATTCTAATTCTAAACAAATTGTAAGTATACCAAAAAAATGTTTCTTCGTCATTAACCGTATGATTTCCCTGTCATCTTGCAAATTGTATTTTCGAAAAAAATTATCTTATGAATTTCAACATCAACTTATATTTGGTCAAAGTCGCTCTTTAACGAGATGATTGTTTATATTAATAATATACTGATATGGCTTAAATGTTTCGCGTAAGTAAATCGACTTGAGATACGTAGAATAATATTTTCGACAGTATTTTTTTTATAGTAATTATTACACTAACTAATAATAAAATTAAATAAAAATAAATTTCTATGTAAATGTTACGTTACATGTTCCGCATAGACTAATGTGTGTATGTGGCACGCCAACATAATATTTGGCAGGGCAACCAACACTTTTCTCTCAATGCATACGTTAATGTAACAAAAAGGGACAAATCGGGCCTGTAAAAAAACACGCTATACGTCCCGAATATCCCACAGAACGCCCCTAAAGCCGATATCATTAAGCTTGCTATTAAAAATAGCTTAATTGAGGTGCCAATAAAATCGCTGAAATCCGTCCAGAGACGGCGCACGAATAATTCTTCGCAAATGTTGAAACAAAGACAAAAAAAATCAAGTTTTATTACATATAATTATAGAATCTTAAGCAGACTACAAGAGCTATTGTGCAAAAGAGCAATCTTTAACTTCTGTTCATATTATCTCGCGATAGAATAAGCTTTTTATTTCAATGTACACTGCCATATTTTTTACCAGAAGGATACGAGAATTTCACTAAACACCTCCCCGTTCGTGGGATGGATGATGCTCTTACGAGTATCGGTGATACATGTAGATAGGAAGATAGATACAGAGGATTACTAACTGTATATACGTATATAATACTTAAATTGACGGAATCGATGGCTGATTATATAAGTGGATGATGATGTGTTAGGGGGTGTACGAGTAGAAGATACCTTGCCAATAATTCGCTTTGCTTCTAGCTGTCGTAACACTACATCACATTTAAGGAAAACTGCATTATATATTCCACGCTCTCCTTGTAATTGCTATGTATATTTAATTCTATGTCACAGTGTGAGGAAGTTCTAACTCGAATAATTGACAAATGATTGATAGTAGCAATGCATTTGCAAGGCTGGGCTGAAGTAATACAACAAAATAATACCATAATCAGTTTTTTTCTGCACATTAACATATTTTAGGTAACCTTAATACAATTAAGGTAGAAGAAGAAGAGGGGGAAGAAGAGGTAGCAAAAATAGGGAAGGGAGTTCGGCAGGGATGTACACTTTCACCGTTATTATTTAATCTATATATAGAAGATGCAATAAACAAAGTAAAAGAAGAGTATAGTGTAGGTGTGAATGTACAGGGAGAGAAAATATATATGTTGAGATTCGCCGACGATATAGCTATATTGGAAGAAAGCGAAAAGAATTTAGAAAGGGTATTGAATGGTATGCAGACAGTATTGACTAGGGATTTTAACATGAAAATAAATATAGGTAAAACTAAAGTGATGAGGTGTGACAAAAAGGAATGCAGTAGAAAAATGAGGATCACAATAGGAGATAATAGAATCGAAGAAGTGTCAGATTTTTGTTATTTAGGCAGTAGAATCACAAAAGATAATCGAAGCAAGGTAGATATAAAGTGTAGGATAGCACAGGGTAGGAAGGCATTCGTAGAAAAAGAACAGATTTTAAGATCAAATATTGACTTGGGTATTAGAAAAAGATTACTGAAGGTATATGTTTGGAGTGTAGCACTGTACGGGTGTGAGGCGTGGACTATAGGAAAGGAAGAGAAGCGTAGATTAGAAGCACTTGAAATGTGGTGTTATAGGAGGATGATGAGGATTGGTTGGGAAGATAAAGTGACAAATGAAGATGTACTAGAGTTAGTAGGGGAGAAGAGAAGTATCTGGAGAGTGTTACAGCGTAGGAGAGACAGATTAGTAGGGCATATCCTTAGGCATGGGGGGATTATGCAATTGATCATAGAAGGTAGAGTGGAGGGAAAGAGAGAGGTAGGTAGGCCTAAATTGGAGTATGTGAGTCAGATAGTTGAAGACGTTGAGATGAATAGCTATAGGGAGATGAAGGGATTAGCTCAGGATTTGATCGGCATGGCGTGTTGTTTCCAACCAATCTTTAGGATTGCGGACTCTTTAACTAACTAATACAATTTATCAAGACAAAATAAGATTAAATATAAGATTAATAAGTTAAAACGTTATTAAATAATATATGAAATAAATTTGTAGATTACATATAAAAACTTACATAATATAAAGAAGACGGCTTATATAGAAACATCTTGACGCTTCTTTTGTTTTTCGTGGACTTACCTGAAAAAAAAGAAAAATGCGTTAGAATCAACAAATAGGTACAAAAATTATTCAAGAAGTTCATTTTTTCAAATTTCAAATATCTACTAAACTCAATACAATGATAATATAAAAAAAAAAAAAACCGTAAAGGCATTTGTGTGGATATAACATTCTATATTCTAATAATTCTTCCCTTTTCCTCTCTAAAATCAATAGGGAAATAAACGTAAGATTTGAAGTTATGCTACATGAAGAATGACAACATAAAAAAACTAAATTAGTCGAAAAGAAGCAGTTTTTATAGTATAAAAAGTTATTCAGCAATAGTTATAGAAGGCAAAGCTGAATAAAAGACAAGTATAAGTACTCCCAGATTAAAACACATACGTTAGATAAAACGGGAATTCAGCTGCAGATCCTTTTTTAAACGTATTTTATTGATTGCGAATTTTTAATTCGATCATTGAATGGATATCTTAAATTTATTAGTCTATTACGATTTTTACAATATAAAAATGTTATTCGGCAATTAGTTAAAGAAGGCAGCGCTGAATAAAAGACAAGTGTATTTACAACATTGAAAAACACAAGTTGGATAAAATAGGAAATCAGGATTAATAGTTGCAGATGCTTTTTTAAACGTACTTCATTGATTGTGAATTTTTAATTCGATCATTCATTCGATTGATTCGAGATCTTAAAACACAACCAGACCGAATATTTTTATACGTTCGCTTACAAAGAAGCCAAGACAAGTCGATTTAGCCCTCCGACATATACGTTAGAAACAATCGGGCACATTAGATGGCCAGATGCAGACAGACACGTTTCTATTGAAACATCTGATGGTGTGGCAACAAATGGCAGCATCAAGGTACATAGTAACATATGAGAAGATGTGCCTTCTGCCTATTGCCCAGGACAAAACAAGGATCGCTGTGTGTATAGACACTGAATTGATGACATCATATCGAATAATAGACGGATCATGGGAAATCTGATTGCGCGTTGAAAGGTCGAAGAGATGGTGAGGTGTGCTGTAGGTGAGCGAACAGTTGGCGAGGGTGTGTGAGGATCGCAACCCTCGAGTTAATAAAATAATAAATCAATCAAGCAATGTTCGAGTGTACTCGTACAGGTGGTGCACTGATGGTAGAAATATATGTGGCAGAAACATTTGTGGAGTTGGATTCGGGTTTTCATTAAAAAAGTTGCAGTTCAATCGAAAGTAGTGCGACGAATTTATCGATACGAAAAGAAAACACAAAAACATTCGACTCGTTTAAACCATTTGCATCGCAGTTAAAAGTAGGTACAAGAATAATTTCATTTTGTGATTTACAAAGTTGTTTTTTTTTAAATTTTATATCGACAGAATGCATTTTCCCGCTACGAAATTTCGTACGGAATAATCGAGGCGCCACTGTATATTCGTTTGGCTCAATGTTTTCTCCAACTTTGACCTAAACCGAGGATGTTTCCTATCGCCATATCATCCATCTGCAGCACTAAAGGCTCGTATCAAAGTCAATAACAATCTCCAACGACGTGTGTGTGTTTACTCAGCTCATATTCGGTTCTTTTTATCATCTATATTTTCCAAATCGTAAAGGAAACGGAATCCGATAATAAACTGGTAAAGTTATAACGAGAAAAGTGGCGAAATGTAAAAAGTAGAGAGGCGACGAGTAGAGAAAAAAAGAACACTGGCACTCTGAGAATGAGAATGTAAATATTGGTATAAGGTTTAATGGGCTCGATTTTTAACAAAATATTGTTTGTATAGTCCCTTTATATAGAATCGTGTCTTAAATAATACTGAGAAATTTTTCGAAATCAATTTCAAAATTGTCTACAAAATTACAAAATATTTATATATATTTAAAAACAACAACATTTGGCTCATGGGGATATCAAAAAAATGCGTGAGACTCTCGCGCGGTAGAAGTAAAACTTCTAAAGCTCCTAGGAAATGTTGATTTTATGCATTGCTTTTTTTCCATTTGTTAACGATTTGATTTTGATTGATTTTGATCATCAAATAAAGCATTATTAACTGTAATATCGTACAGTCTATAAAGAGGAGTTTGGATTAAATTTTGTGTATGATGCACTAGTGGGTGCATTTCTATTTGTCGATGGCTCGCTCAGCTGTATCAGATCTCTCACACCGCGTGTATCTTCACGTGCCTGAATCAGTGGCAATCAAATTCTCTATACCACTCACTGTGTCCTCACTTAACGACGGTATCGATTCATCCAGTGTATTTGAGATCGTTGGAAGGTTATGTTGTCCACCGTGTTTCTTTAACGCCTTTTGCCTGGTTCGATACTCTTTACTTCTTTCCAAGGTATTTGTTGGCACTTTTCTTGGCGGTTTATTCGCTTTCTTCCGTTCTCTAAAGGCTCGCACTCTGTCTGTACTTGTTTTTTTCCCCATTTACACAATGGAAATTGTTAGCTAAAAGTTTAAACTGCGTTTGTGTAATATATAATAAAATACGCAAGCGTCTACTGGCTGCCTTATGCCACGTGTACACGCGGCGCATGCGCATAGCATGTTTCACTTTTCGTGACGTTCAGGCAAATTTGCCCTACAAAAGTTTCACTTCAAAAAAATATTATTATTGCCTTACGATTAATTACTTTTTACAATTTTCTAGTTTACTCTAATGTAGATTGCGATTTTTGGTTTTTGATTGTTGTACAGAATATTTATTTACGATTATTTAATAGTTGCAATTAATAAATTACAATCATCGAACGTCATTTCGTGATTTTTGATTCAATGGAGCATATGGTTTTTCCCCGCGGATTTTCCTAATAGCAAAAACAAAATGGTTAGATTACCGACATAAATGAAAATACACATGTGCAAAATACACAAAATACCATAAATAATACGACAACTTTTCCGGCTGTGCATATTATTTGCAGAATAAAAGCAGCAATAGTTGAAAAAAAAACTGGAAAAGTCAACCTTTCAGTTTAGATTCCATTTTGCACTATATTTTCAATAAAAGCAAAAATTGTTTTGTGGCGGACTGTTGAGTGAATAAAATTTAATTATGCATTGTTTGCGAATGAACTTTTATATGAAAGCATTCCGAGTAACGACAAACAACAGTAGGGTAGGAAATATGGATATTTATAGGCTTAAGTAAACGAACTAATATCGTCTGGTGGATAGATGGGAAATGCATTTATTTTCCAATGAACAATTATTTTATATATCATACTGAATACAATTTATGGCTCGAGAAAAAAATTTGCAAACGGAAAATATTACGCGAGTGATTTTTACCCGATAATTTCTCTCCGATAGTATTTTTTTTTGTTTCGAAAATAATTACAAAAATACTGAATGATTTTTGACAAAGCATTTTATTTGGTACATTAATTTCTAGAAGATCGCTTAGTGTAAAATTTTTTATATGATTTAAATATACCACTCCTTTTTAAAATGTTGCATATATATTTATTGTAATATTTATTATATGATCTATATTTCTACATGCCTTTATATTGTTTTAAAAAAAAGAAACATTTAACTAATTATTATATTTACAAACTTTTAAACTTCATACCCAAATTTTTTAGAACTTAATACATTTATTTTGCATATAATGAAACGAAGAACTGTTAATAAATTATTCTATTATGCAAAATTTGTTATCTTGTTAAGTTTATCCTAGAATATCTAGTACAAAAATCATTTATGCTCTAAATAAATGCGTTAACTTTTTTTTAATTAAAAATTTGTTTAACGCAGGATTCCTTATTAGCCTTGTTTTTTGATTATTTTTTTTAAGCGCGCAGAAAATATCGATATCGCCATTATTATCGGAAATAAAAATTTGCAGAACAAAAATAATGGTTTATTTATTTATATGGTTTATCACCACATTATAATATTTATTTTATAGACACATTTTTTCACGTTTTACAAAAAAAAAATATATTCAACTACTTATTATATTTATAAACTTTAAAACTTCATACATAAGATTTTAATAACTGTGATATATATATTCATTTTGATATTAGCCATATAACAAAACGAAGAACTGTTAATGACTTAATCTATTATGCAAAATTTGTTGTCTTCTTACATTTACTGACAAATTTCTCTTGAAGATGTTACAATTGATTTAACGAAACATGTCGAGAATATAAATCAATTATTCAACATTATAAGGAAGTAGAATTTAACCACACATTCCCCCGTATAAATTACCTTATATTATGGACTTTCAACAATTAATAGATATATTTAGACTGTATAATGAAGCAGCAATAAATAAATAATCACCTGGTTGTCGTTTTCATTTCAACAGCAATGTACAATTATGATTTTTAGAAGCGCAAACTACGCAAAGACATGATCGTAATTGTAATTTTGTGGCTTGTGGACGCGGATCAATAAAGGGCAAGATTTTTGCAACAATGTCCATTTAACGGGCGTACCTAGTCTAATTAAAAATACGCAATCCTTGTGATTGCTACAGAAGTAATAACAGTTACGAGCTCGAGTATTCCGCCAGCAACCGTTACGCTTTTGTTAATAATTGCTAATAAACTAGCTCATTCTGATTGCAAACACCATCCATATTGGAGGAAATAGGCAATACAAGTAGATTGGCACAGGTGTCGTGCTTCGTATACCATACAGGGTCATCGCCAAGCAATTTTTAGTCAAATCAGTCAAGTTTCCATTTTTCAGTTTTTTTTTTATATTGAGCAATTTAAATTTCTACAAATTTTACAAAAAATATACAGCACACGGTATAATAATACAAGTCTGCAATATATATAAATAAAACAGCAGATAAAAACAAATTCCACGTCATGTATATGCATTTTACATTATTATTTATATTAGTATCAATAAAATTTGGAAATAATATACCATAGGCATATGTTAAAATTTATAAGTCAAATATTCATTTAAATCATATGGCTATTGAATAAATTGAAACTTTTTTTTTTGGAAATCCAACTCAATGACAAAATAATAGTAAATATTATTTTGTATATAAAGACTCAAAAATTGGATGAGAGATGATTAGACTATCATTTGTGATGTTTTTTTGGCAAGTGATTTAATAATTTAATACACACATATAATGTGCACCCTTTTCTATGTTTTGCATATTCATAATCATATATACTAGTAGTATAGAATAACCAAATAAAGCATTAAGTAGCTAGATGCGCATTTCGAAGGCTATGCCCCCATCTTCAGTAGCACAAGATAAAAACGAAATAAACGATTGAAATCAGTGTCGTCAACACAAATGTGCTGCTTTTAATTTTGTTAATTAACCGCTTATTAAATTTTCATTTATCTATTGATAAATATAACATTGAATTAAATAATATCCGAAATATAGCAGTACAAAAGGGCTATTCTTATAAAATTATAAACGATATATTAAGAGAATTTAAAAGAACAAGAGATATGAGAAATATTAGTAGTTTAGAACAAAGTAATAATTAAATTTAGGAGCATTTAAGGATCACAAAGTAGATTTAAGGAGCATTTCCGATTAAATAGAATAGATAAAAGTGCTGTAGCCGAGCATATTTTTGACTAACTCAGGTCATCCTAGTCAAATTAGTACAAAAAAAAATTCTAGTTCTTTTGTAGTTTGCTAACGAAACAATTGGCATTTATTAAATTTAATTTAAATGCGCATTTTTGGTGATATTTTATATACTATTATTTAACACCGTAGTGATAATTTTTTAAATATATTCTAGTGTTATAGCGGTTTTTTTTTGCTAATAAATTAAATTTATATCTATATCTAAAATGAAAAAATACACATGTTTGTCTACAGGTTTCGAAGAGATTTAAATTTAACATAATTCGCAAAACCTTTTTGGAACCATAAACACTTTTTTTTAATTTGAGAAACATATCCCCAAACTATTATACCGTTATCTTAATAACGATTCGAAATTTGAATAGTAAAGTGTTCGAATAGCCTCAGTATTTGCCAATGGCTTTATTCTTCTTATAGCAAAACATACGTTACTTAATTTAGTTTTTTCGTCAAAAATTTCGTAGATTTATCGAATTCAAAATATTTATTATCCAACATCAATTGGTAAGGAACGTTTCTCTGAACATCGAAAATATAGCCAATAATTTTTTATTTAAAGTGGCAATATACATCCCCATTTTCGGTAATTTATTTATTTATTTATTTGATTTTCTAGGATAGAGTGGACTTTTTCAGTCCAAGATCATATCCGAAACAGTAGAAAGAACAATGTAGGAACAATGTATAGAAATCCTTAAGTTATGTTTAAGGATTTTTTTTTTTAACGATTTGTTGAGGATATTATGTTAATTTGTCAATTATTTGTTAAGGATTTTTTTTTTAACGATTTGTTGAGGATATTATGTTAAGTTGTCGATTATTTGTTAAGGATTTAACGATTTGTTGAGGATATTATGTTAATTTGTCAATTATTTGTTAAGGTTTTTTTTTTAACGATTTGTTGAGGATATTATATCAAGCGAAATTTTTCAAATGTCCCGCTTTAAAGAAAAAAATTATTAATATTACTGAGTTTACTATTTACACAAAATTACACAAAATTTAAAATGACCAATTTTATTCTATATCCATATAGACATTTATTTCCTATTTGTTTAATAGGCTTAAAGCGTGACTTAAGATAAAAAATAGAAGATACAATGATTTTTTATTTCTTTTTATTTATACATATAATTTATTATTATTCTTATATTTCGATTCTTTAAATATATTATTTTGATTTTTTTAAATATTTTATAGCAAAATATGTAGAATTTATAAATTACAAAATAAATACGCAATAGCGACATCCAGCTAATTAATTAAAAAAATATATTCTTCTAATATTAAAATTGTTTCATTTTAGATGATGATTTCTTATAATATATTATATATTTTTAATTAGAGTATTGATAATAAAAAACTCGTCTCTAATATAGCTAAGAAATTATATTGGGTAAAGTAATAATCAATTTTTTTATTTTAAAAAATAAAACAAACTATAGCTAGACTAACCATTTTTTTAAATATTTTTATACGCTTTATATAATGTAACAAAGCTGGTAAAAATTATGGGTAAAGCTGGTAAAATGAATTTTTTATTGGGCATCTAATCTAAATAATAATAATAAATTGTCTATATAGGCAAAAAAAAAAATGTCGCAGAAAAGAAATACATAACAAAAAAAAGTGTACTTAATGTACATAAATTATATATATTATTTTTAAATTATATTAACAATAAATACTAAATATCTAAATTTAGCATTTTTATATACCTTATATAAATAAACCTTTTTTCGAAAACCTACTTTTTCTATTACACACAAGAAAAATAAATGCCAACGATTAAAATTTGTATTTGATCCAAACTTGAATTTCGATCGAAATGAAACCCACTTCTTTTTTCCTTCAATTTTCAGCCATACAAAAGATTCATTCCGAACATTATCGAATTTTAATATACTCATGTCTTTACGCATAATACATCATCATACTTTCATATTATATAATATTTTGTAGTACACTTACTTCTTCTAAACAAAAGAATATCCCCGTGTGTATTCATACATTTTTGATTCACTTTTGTCTAGACAACGCTAATGGACATATACACTTACATCGATAACGCATACATGATTTAATCCGAATTGCACACCCTGTATATATTCTGCATGTATACTGCAGATGGTGGAACTGCGAGTGCATTTACCACGTTCATCGTAAAAAAAAATTATATTGTTTCTGATTGACTATTTGACTAAAGTACAAGCAGAAAGTAGAAATCATGGCTAATGGAACATCTAGGAACGACATAGATTGCGAATGGAGGGAAATCAGAAATGGGTTAACTACAGCAGCAAATGAAGTATTAGGCACAAAGAAAAGGGCAGGTAGGAGGGAATGGATCACGGAAGAAATAGTTAAAATGATAGAAGCAAGAAGGAAAATTAAAATTGGAAACACAGAAGCAGGACAGAAAAAATATAAGGAACTAAGGAACTTAATTAATAGGAAATGCAAGCTAGCGAAAGAAGAGTGGATAAAAGGAAACTGTGAGGATATTGAGGAGGATATGAGAAGAGGTAAAGTAGATTTGGGCTACAGGAAAATTAAGTCACATTTTTCTAAAGTAAAACCAAAGGGTAACATTATATGTGATAAGCAGGGTAAGGAACTCACAGAAAAGCTAAGGAAAATGCTAGAAGATGGAAGGAGTATCTTGAAGATTTATATAAAGGTAGGCAGGACATGGAGGAGCTAGAAAATGTGGAACAGATAGATGAGGATGACTTAGGTCCTAGCATACTTAGGTCGGAGTTTCATAGAGCATTAAATGATTTACGGAATAACAAAGCAGCGGGGATTGATATGATACCAGCCGAATTAATAAAACACGCAGGGGAAAAAATGCAGGAGCGATTATACAGGCTAGTTTGTAAAATATATGAGAAGGGAGAAGTACCACAGGATTTTCAGCGTAGTAGAATAGTAACAATGCCGAAGAAAATAGGAGCTAATTTGTGTGAGAACTATAGGACCATTAGTCTACTATCACATGCATCGAAGATATTGTTAAAGATTATTTATAGGAGACTAGAAAATAAAGTAGAGGAAAGGCTAGGAGAAGATCAGTTTGGTTTTAGGAAAAACAGAGGGACGAGGGAGGCGATTCTAGCACTAAGAACGGTAGTAGAAAAAAGAAAGAGGGTAGGAAAGGTAACTTGCATAGCTTTTGTAGATTTAGAAAAGGCATTTGATAATGTAGATTGGGACATAATGTTTAGAATTTTAAAAGAAACGGGTATAGATTATAAGGATAGGAGAATAATTTTTAATTTATATAAACACCAAACTGCCTTAGTTAGAATTGAGGGGGAAGAAGAGGTAGCAAAAATAGGGAAGGGAGTTCGGCAGGGATGTACACTTTCACCGTTATTATTTAATCTATATATAGAAGATGCAATAAACAAAGTAAAAGAAGAGTATAGTGTAGGTGTGAATGTACAGGGAGAGAAAATATATATGTTGAGATTCGCCGACGATATAGCTATATTGGAAGAAAGCGAAAAGAATTTAGAAAGGGTATTGAATGGTATGCAGGCAGTATTGACTAGGGATTTTAACATGAAAATAAATATAGGTAAAACTAAAGTGATGAGGTGTGACAAAAAGGAATGCAGTAGAAAAATGAGGATTACAATAGGAGATAATAGAATCGAAGAAGTGTCAGATTTTTGTTATTTAGGCAGTAGAATCACAAAAGATAATCGAAGCAAGGTAGATATAAAGTGTAGGATAGCACAGGGTAGGAAGGCATTCGTAGAAAAAGAACAGATTTTAAGATCAAATATTGACTTGGGTATTAGAAAAAGATTACTGAAGGTATATGTTTGGAGTGTAGCACTGTACGGGTGTGAGGCGTGGACTATAGGAAAGGAAGAGAAGCGTAGATTAGAAGCACTTGAAATGTGGTGTTATAGGAGGATGATGAGGATTGGTTGGGAAGATAAAGTAACAAATGAAGCTGTACTAGAGTTAGTAGGGGAGAAGAGAAGTATTTGGAGAGTGTTACAGCGTAGGAGAGACAGATTAGTAGGGCATATCCTTAGGCATGGGGGGATTATGCAATTGATCGTAGAAGGTAGGGTGGAGGGAAAGAGAGGGGTAGGTAGGCCTATATTGGAGTATGTGAGTCAGATAGTTGAAGACGTTGAGATGAATAGCTATAGGGAGATGAAGGGATTAGCTCAGGATAGATCGGCATGGCGTGCTGTTTCCAACCAATCTTTAGGATTGCGGACTCTTCAACTAACTAACTATTTGAAGCACTAAATGGGTATAAAAGAACATATAATCGTATTTGTAAAGAGAAAATTGTAATTGTATATATTATTAGCCAATGCGAGCATACAAAAGAATTAAATTACTTAAAAAATCATAAAATTGTAACCCCGCACTTTTCTATCACGCATCGATTTATAATAATCATGTATTAAAGCAAAGATTCGAAGAGGGGAATTAAAAAGACTAAGTTCACTAAAAAATAATTATTTTTAGCATTAAAGATAATGAAAGCAAATAACTAGAAAAGATGGTGCAACATTGGGGGTTCGTTTCTAAGAAGGAAACCCTAAAATGTGAAGTATTTAAAAATTTCGCAAATTCCGCGATATAAGATTAGAAAATTTCGAATAAAATTCGGAATACTTCAAATATATAATGATTAAAGTTTAATTATATATTGAATATATAATCTGCATTTTTTTTGCAGTCTGAGGTCGATGTCGATGTGTTGGACGATTTGTATATTGTACGCATCTGGATATAGAACAGAAAGGCCATAAAACCCGAAAATACCCCACGATTAGTTCCGAGAGCGAATGTAAGAAACATACAGCTGGAAAATAACGATTGGAAAACGTCTAATGTATTTCAAGCACAAGCTTAAATTATTAATGTACAAAACCAGATCCAATACATCAGATACACTTAAAACGAACTATATTCTAAAATAGTAAATGCGGTATATAAAGAAGTATTTGCAATATTTACGTGTAAAGGTTTTTTTTTTGTATATAGCAAAAATAGTGTCATTTTAGATCAATTTTGAAATGATATTGAATATGCAAAATCTAGTATAAAATATCACCCAAATATAAAATATCTTGTGCTACTGAAGATGGGGGTATAGCCTTCGAAATGCGCATATAGCTACTTAAGTTACGGTATATTCTATACTATTATTTAACACCCGTAAGTGATAATTTTTAAAATGCAAAATCTAGTAAAATTAATTAATATTTTTTAAGTATTTAAAAAGATCTTCACAATAAATGAAACATTTAAAATTAGGAAGTACATAGTTTATCACAAAAAAAAAAAACCTTTTGCCATAAATATCAAGCTATTGTTTTATTTAGAGAAAAAATGTACTGACACAAAATAATGGTTACGTTGAATTAAAAAAAAGAAATGGATTTATATGATTTCACCACAAGCAAAAATAAATTAGAAAGGATTTATTCCTCAACTGAAAACGACCAAAATAAGTTATTTGTAACGCAATTCTATATCAATTTTACAGAAAATAAAATTCGAATGTTAATATGAAAATTTTGGAATATTTATTTTATTTTATTTATTTATTTCGAGAGGCTATTGTAAAAAATTAAAACAATCGAGTACGAATTAAAGAAGATAACAGTGGACTAAAAATGCACTAAAAATTTGTCGCTGTTATTAAATCAGTTGAAAAAGTGCCGATATGTTTTGATTTTTTTAATATAAAACTTACAATATTTATGATTTATTCCTCAATTCGAAAGTTCCATCAGCCTCTTTTAAAATTTAATCAAACGTAGGAGTATATAGGAACATTAGGAATAAGGAACAATACAAATTTCGAACAGAATTTAAAAAAAAGAAAAACATTTTCTTATAATTTTATAAAAACTACAAATTCAATACCGATCTCTCATCGTATACCAACTTTAAGAATTTGTATAATGCTCAGTATATGCTCTTATTCCGTTATTTTCTTTGACCCTTTCTTAATCTCTATATCGAATTAATTTCTGATAGCAATTATCAGAATTATTACAAAATTAAATTTGTTGTCTGTTTGATGATGTAATAATGTTATTAAATTAAATTCATATTATTTTTCGACGTATCTTGGTATATGTATATTAATTTCTAATATAAAAACTCTGCAAATTTGTAGGTTGAGTTAAAAACAGGCGATTTATAATTTATTACCATGTATAATACATATTATTTTTATATATTAAAACAGCCTTTGGAGAAAGGATTATTTATGTAATTTTGTTTCTTCTTACATGTTGTGTATGAGAATGTTTCTTGCAATTCTTTTTGATAAAATAAAGATAAAATGAATTAAAAATCAATTTTCAGAAAACGAAATTCAAATGTCAATATGAAAATTAATTGGACAATCATTCCATTTGAGAAAGCGTACTCTACTACACCTCTTACGTCCACATTCACATGTACCTTAAGATCGCATACCATGTTGTATATGCTGCGTTTAGTGAAAGTTGGACAATTATATTATAATAGTCTATTTAAGCAATTTAATGTTGGAAAAATGATCAACAAGAGTGATTTTTTTTAGTATATACGAATTATGTTTCTTGTGATACAATTTCATTTTTTTAGCGATGCCAAGTTTCACAGAACGCCATCTAGTAGGCATCAGTACGCTGAGCGCGTTTCCGAATTAATATTGTACGTAATAATACGTGAAAATGGAATTTGTAACGAAAGCAACAATGCCGAAATGACGTTTGCACACATGAACCAACTCTAGTCCTTAAACCATATTATATCATCCTCTGAATCGTCAGAAGAGAACAAGTCGTTCTTTGTGCCGATATATTAGTTTATGCTAAGCTTGGATTGTATACGGCGTTCAGATGAAATACAAAGCGAATAAATACACAACATCTATTACAAATAAATATTATTGCAGAAATTCGCGTTATGTAGATGTGTGGTTTGCGCGAAATGGTAATGGGAAATTTCAGGTTGGGTAAATTGCACATTATACGCGGTTTTCTAGCAACTATAGACAAAAATAGGGCTAACAAAACCGACGGTTCATTAATTTAATTACGCAACGTAATTATTATCTGTACGTTACGATGAAATGATTGATTAATCAATCATTTCTGGCCTGGAATTTAATATAACGATGGCCCTGTTATTGTCAAGGTATCAAGTTAATACGAAAGATCAATTAAAAAAAATTTTATTTACTGAACCATGCGACTTGGACTTTTCAAAATCGAATAGGTTAATAATACGATATCAATTTTTAAAGCGACAATTTATATATATATATAAATATACCGCAAGAGTTGCCAGCGCGATATTTAACTTTTTTTGCTGTGTAATGAAGTAGAAAATTTGCAGAGCTGTCGCGCAATTAAATTATCGTCGCGTCATTATGTCTCGGATGAATACTAATCCGATTAAAATAGTTTTGGACACGAGTCATGAAGAAGGCAAAACAAGAGTTATAAATAATTGATATTTAATCCGGTACACGTCGAAGGCAAATTAAATTCCGATTAATTTCATAATAAGCTGCATTTTTTAACAATTATGTTTAAAATTTTATAACGCTGCACATCGTACTAGATATAGTAATTTGTAAAAAAAAAAACATATCTATACGGGCGCTTTTTAAAATTATAATTAAGATTTGATGAGCTAAATTAGAAAAAAAGCCGGTAAAACGTAAAAAAAGGTTTCGGAGTAGAAAAATTGCAACACAAAAAAATATTAGTATCTAATATTATTTAAAAAATATATTTTTGCAAAAAAAACTCCAATATGGAATCCACGCAAGATAAGATAATGTATATTTTCTATACGCATCATCCGAATATATTTTAAACTTGACAGTACACTTCGAAAAATGATATTGCAGAGAAAGCAAAGAACAATTTTTCATCGGCCTGGTCTTTTTTCAGGATCGACGTCATATTCAATATAATCGAGTGTAAAGTTCTGATAAAAACCAAAGTAGCGCGCTAAAACTTGATGTAACAAGAATATTCGTCGGCAGACTTTTTAAATTAGCGTAAATGTTTGCATATTTCGACATGGAAGACGATATAATATGCCAGATATTGATACGAGAACGCCACGTTCAAAGAAAAGTCAGCAACAGCAGCGCGATGGGTAAGAATAAAGCCAGCAGAAAACTTTTTAAGACGCTTGAAGACGGTAATGTACAGGATATTAAAAATTATTGCATATTATTATAATGTTAGATACAACTTTTTCTCTTTTAACCACCTATATAAGTTTAAAATTTTTATTGAATTTTTTCAGTTAAAAATCAACAATTAGAAAATTACTATGAATTGAACTCAATTAGAATTTCGTTGGCTAATTAGTTTAAACATTGTTGCTTTGTATGGAAAAACTAATAAACGCGGGACAACATTAATTAGTCTAACTGTGTCTTCATTAATTGCGTTATATAAACAATGGTGTAAGAGCGAAGAACTGAATTAAACCGAACGGTTTTGAGGAATAATTTGCAATTTAATTAGTTTTGTAAGATATGCAACCATATAATTATTTTTCACGTGGAATATAATGAACGAGAGCTTAAGATAGTAAGCTAAAAGCTTCTCACTTGGATGATTTAGCAATAGCTGATTTGGCAACAATCATTGCGGGATAGTAAGTATAATTAAATTATAAAACGTAATTTTTAAAATCATTTTCGAAGTTACAGAAGCATTTCTAATGCCTAAACTAAATATTTCGTAATCAACAGGGAATAATTTATTTAAAAACTTAAGTAGTAATATAATTATTATGTACATTAAGTATAATTTCTTTTGTTATGTATTTTCTGTATTATTATTTTTATTTTTTGCAATAAAGACAATATTATTAATTTAAGAACTACAGATTTTTTTTTAAACATTATTTTTGTATACAACAAAAAATACGTACAAAATTGCATTTTGTGCAAATATGGTAAGAATATATTGTTGTTTTAACTCGAAATCTTTGCTGATGATCCTCGAAGGTGCGAGAAAGTTATTTCTAAATGTATTACACCCGTTATATTCAATAATACCAAACTTAATTTTATTGTCCTGACCTGACCTGTCTTTATATTTTCTAAATAGATTTTTCGACACTGTAATTAACAAAGAACTCTACCAAAGAAAATTATTTTCAAAAAAATGGGACTTTGAATTTAATAATAAATAATAATAAAAAAACGCCATAAAGATGAAGAAATTTCAAATGAACTCAACAGGCCATTAAAAAACACTTGAATTTTTACACACTAGTTGCATATTTTTAAATTGTGGATTGTTAAGAAGGGAAGTTACGTTTTTACTAAAAAAAAAAAGCAAGGTGCATAGGCAACATTTTAATAAAATATTATTAGCTAAATATAGCATTACTATTTTTCACAAATTCGGCAATAAATATGACACTTAACATGACAAGTAATAGATTTATTAGAAAAAATAAAAATGTGCCCTCAAAAAAAAAACATACTAGTGGTTTTTTAATCAATTGATGCACGAATTAGTATATTCACATTTTGACAAATATTTTCCTATCGCAGTAAGGGACTTTGAATTTATTGATAAATAACTAAAAACAACGCCATAAAGATGAAGAAATTTCAAATGAACTCAACAGGCCATTAAAAAACACTTGAATTTTTACACACTAGTTGAATATTTTTAAATTGTGGATTGTTAAGAAGGGAAGTTACGTTTCTACTAAAAAAAAAAAGCAAGGTGCATAGGCAACATTTTAATAAAATATTATTAGCTAAATATAGCATTACTATTTTTCACGAATTCGACAATAAATATGACACTTAACATGTCAAGTAATAGATTTATTAGAAAAAATAAAAATGTGTCCTCAAAAAAAACATACTAGTGGTTTTTTAATCAATTGATGCACGAATTAGTATATTCACATTTTGACAAATATTTTCCTATCGCAGTAAGGGACTTTGAATTTATTGATAAATAACTAAAAACAACGCCATAAAGATGAAGAAATTTCAAATGAACTCAACAGGCCATTAAAAAACACTTGAATTTTTACACACTAGTTGAATATTTTTAAATTGTGGATTGTTAAGAAGGGAAGTTACGTTTTTACTAAAAAAAAAAAGCAAGGTGCATAGGCAACATTTTAATAAAATATTATTAGCTAAATATAGCATTACTATTTTTCACAAATTCGGCAATAAATATGACACTTAACATGTCAAGTAATAGATTTATTAGAAAAAATAAAAATGTGCCTTCAAAAAAAAAACATACTAGTGGTTTTTTAATCAATTGATGCACGAATTAGTATATTCACATTTTGACAAATATTTTCCTATCGCGGTAAGGGACTTTGAATTTATTGATAAATAACTAAAAACAACGCCATAAAGATGAAGAAATTTCAAATGAACTCAACAGGCCATTAAAAAACACTTGAATTTTTACACACTAGTTGAATATTTTTAAATTGTGGATTGTTAAGAAGGGAAGTTACGTTTCTACTAAAAAAAAAAGCAAGGTGCATAGGCAACATTTTAATAAAATATTATTAGCTAAATATAGCATTACTATTTTTCACGAATTCGACAATAAATATGACACTTAACATGTCAAGTAATAGATTTATTAGAAAAAATAAAAATGTGCCCTCAAAAAAAACATACTAGTGGTTTTTTAATCAATTGATGCACGAATTAGTATATTTACGTTTCGACAAATATTTTCCTATCGCGGTAAGGGACTTTGAATTTATTGATAAATAACTAAAAACAACGCCATAAAGATGAAGAAATTTCAAATGAACTCAACAGGCCATTAAAAAACACTTGAATTTTTACACACTAGTTGAATATTTTTAAATTGTGGATTGTTAAGAAGGGAAGTTACGTTTTTACTAAAAAAAAAAAGCAAGGTGCATAGGCAACATTTTAATAAAATATTATTAGCTAAATATAGCATGACTATTTTTCACAAATTCGGCAATAAATATGGCACTTAACATGTCAAGTAATAGATTTATTAGAAAAAAAAAAAATGTACCCTCAAAAAAAAAAATACTAGTGGTTTTTTAATCAATTGATGCACGAATTAGTATATTTACGTTTTGACAAATATTTTCCTATCGCAGTAAATATTTAAATATTTGAAGTGAATCAACTGTTGGATATTTAGCAAGTTATTGAAATGGTCATCAATATTTGCAATGCATATGCAGTTTGATTAGTTGACCGTATATCAATAAAGCCGCTGGTATTTATAAAAAAAAAAAAACATAAACAGCATTGGAATAAGGTGAATATCTGCATAACGAACAGGGTTGTATTCAATAAAATCGTTTAAATTATACACAAAGTCTAAGTAAACTTTACAAGAGTATTTGGACGTGAAAGTATTTTCAAATTCCATTCACAAAAAAACGGGAATAATTAACATTATTCGCACATTTCAACGCATACCACGCCGTATTGAAAAATCGTCATTTTCTAATGCAATTTTCCCAGTGTTGTGTAAGAAAGTACGTTTCTTTTTTCTCTTGGAATTCACCAAGATCATTTTCTCAGCATCAATATTTCACGTGATGTTGCAAAGTGCGAGTGTATATTTCATGGTTTCTGCCAGTATTTCGATGTTAGTGCCGAGAATCAATCTTATTTTCACTAATAGCTAGAGAAGAGAGACTCCGGGAGCAATGTACAAGTGAATGGTCGCTGAAGAAGACGTGTTCCACCACGTATATGCCATCCATTAGTTTCGCAATTAATTCTACGGTTCGATTTGTGCAACTTGATGGCCGTACCAACACATAATGCAAGTGTAAAGTTATGCTATTTGATGCCATGTCTATACGATTAATAGTTGTATAAAAAAAAACAAAACTTGACCAACAATTACATTAAGCGAGATTTATTTGCATAGGCAATTTTGTTGTTTAATTATTTTTTTGTTAGTTACGAGATTATATACCAAGCATACCTCACTCAATATGGAGTCGATTCAATTTGTGCGCTATGAAACAACGATTTTTTCTTCGATAAACGAACGAATTTAAAATGGTTCGAAAAAGATAATCACTGTATTTAATCCCACACACAATGCGTTTATTTTATCGCATTTTTACAAACGATTTTTAACACTACACCAAAATAATTTTAAATCCACATTGCTACGCGTAAATTATTTTTTATCAATTTTGTACCGGGTCCAATAAATGGATATGCACGTATGTAATGCGAATATACACTTTGCTATTATTACATCTTCACCGTATGAATGCCAATGTAATACTAGTACCGTTTTTAAATGGGACCTATGTTGTGATTGTGAATCATACGTTTGGCCACCTGATTAAATTGTTGACTAATGAACGAGGTGGCAGATGTCGCTTATACTAATTAATAATTACACAGCTATTTATCTCAAATGCGAATGTAACATCAAAAATGAAAGGATCAATACGTTATTATTAAAAAATGATCACTTGTTGAATATAAAATCAGATACTACCATTGTGATGGTAAAATCGTCACTACGGCGTTAAATAATTGTATAAAAAAGGGGTGGCCAATAAGTTGATCGCGAACAGTTTGTTGGACACAAAAACTGATTATTTCGCTGGTAAAATGATACAAAAATAAGGCGAAGATAAGTTGGCTCGGTGATTTGGCAGATTTTACATCCAAGTGAAGCGATTCGATTTTCAAGTTACAACGAAAAAAGAAGTCGCATGATTAGTTGCATTTAATGCTTATAAAAGTTTGTTCGTAATGTTGATTGAAGATATCCAACAACAAAAAATTTGATCATTTTCCAAATATGAATGACCATTTACAAAAACATGCCAATTTTTGTTATAACTTTGAAAAATACGTTGTAGAAATTAAAAACGTTATTGTGGATTTTGATGTGAGATTTGATGATTGTAAAAAAATTGAGGATATTGTTCAATTTATCTGTCCCTTTTAAGAAAGATTTAAATGTGAAATATATTGCTGCAAAAATGTCTGATCACTAAATTTAATAACTGATTTAATTTTAATAGTTGGGGAGCTTGAAGACGACTTTTGGAAATATGTTAGTTCTGAAAAGTATCCAAATATTTAAAAAATATAGTGAATATGTTTATTCTTGTTTTGCATCAACGTATTTGTTCATATTTAAAGTTGGTACTCACTTAAAATGGGTACTGCACTGACGCAAGTTGACTTTGATGAAATGATGAACTTTGTTCGATAGGAAATTTTGTCTCCTCCTTGACATGTCCATTTTAAGGAACTGGATTATGTCATTGTGTGATATATTAATAATTTTACACAGGTAGATCGCGATCAATTTTTAAATAGAAAAGTTGATTTTAAGAACAAACTAGTTGGCCACCCCTGGTGTCGTCTAATTCCGAAACCGCAAAATCTAGGTGCTCTAATATCATGTACGTATATACGAAAGACATGCGAGTACCAAAGCAAAAGACGAAACTAAACACCACACTTGCAACATTAATTGCAACATCAAACAAAGAGTCTTTTGATTTTTCCTGAAATGTATCCACCATTAACTATGCCCATAACAATAATTAGAATATTTAATATTATTCAGCCCTTCTATGACAGGTATACTGAATTAATTATAGAACCAGTTATTTAAAATTATTTTCAATATACTATGCAAAAAAAAACATTTTAAGCGCCTCGAAATATTATTGTAGATTTTATTTTTACTTATTCCTTAAATGAACTTTTTTTTTATAGTATATTAAAGAACGAATTTTATAAAGCATGTTATTTCAAATTATATTATAAGTATTACTACCAACAGTCAAGAAATTCCTTAAATTTTGAAATTTCGATTTTTTACTTAAAAAGGGCATAAAAGACGCAAATTGGAAAAATATATATTTAACTAGCTCGTAAATAACACCAAAAAAAGCGATACATTATAAATAATTTTTGTACATAAATTCGATCATTTAAGCCTGTAAAAAAATGCCTCATATAATTAGCGTACTAAATACATTGACAAAGAAAAAATCGCAAAATAACTAGTAATTTAAATAATAAAATAAAAGTGTACAACAATTGCGAATTAAAAATTCCATTTCGAATAATGTACATACATATTAATGTTGATCATTTTCCAAATATGAATGACCGTTTACAAAAATATCGCGATTTTAATTAGAACTTTGAAAAATACGCTGTAGAAATTTAAAAATGTTATTGTCGATTTTGATGCAAGATTTAAAAATAGAAGAGGATATTGTTCAATATTTATGTGCAATATATTGCTGCAAACATTTCTGATATTTTTGACATGGAAAAAACAAAATTAGAGAATGAAATTATAACTGTACAATCTGATTTAATTTTAAAAGCTAGAAGATGACTTGAAAATATATTAGTCGTGAGAAGCATCGAAATATTATCTTATATACAGTGAATATATCTTTCTTTATAGTATAGCATATCACCCAAATACCGTAACAAGCATTAAGTAGCTAGATGCGCATTTCGAAGGCTATGCCCCCCATCTGCAGTAGCACAAGATAAAACTAAATAAAATACCTCGTAACTTTTAAAATATCTTTCCTTGTTATTGGATCAACGTATTTGTGTGAATCGGCTTTTCATATTTAAAGTTATCAAAGACACAGCATCGTTCTTTGATTCACATACCGAAGATTCATTACTATTCTCTTTATCGACCTCACTATGAATAGATGATATAAAACCACAAACTTCGCATTAATAAATCTTTTATTATACACATATTTTATGTATTTGTTTCTTTATTTGTCAATAGTGTGCCAATGCACTGCATATGCCTCCTAGGGGCAAGACATGGGCAACGACGCTCTGGCCTATAGAGCGGTCCCTATACAGGGATCCCGGTCTATAGGAAAGATTCAGGCTAACCCACGGTATTAGGGGGATTAGGCTGAATCGGTGGGGCGACGGCTAAAATATGCACTCATTGGTCGGTGCAAGGCAAGGAGAAACCAGCACTGTACCCTTCTCCAGATTACAGTATGAAAATGTCGATTATCTCAAATATAATACCCCAGATGAGTAGAGCCAATGGCTCAGAATCTCATCCTGCTACTTCGGTAGCAGGCAAGCCCTCGGATTCTGGGGCGGGCAAGAGATCGATTTCATCGAGTATTCTACGAGTCGGAGCGTGGAATATACGCAGTTTGAATAGGATAGGAAAGTTAGAGAATTTGAAATTAGAAATGGAGAGACTTAGACTGGATATTGTAGGGATTAGTGAAGTTAGGAGGAAAGATCAAGTAGATACGTGGTCAGGAGAATACAGATTAATAACCACAGCATCAGATAATGGGCATACCGGTGTAGGTTTTATAATGAATAGAAAGTTGGGATGTAGAATAAAGAGTTATTGCCAAGTTAGTGATAGAATTATAACTATTAGATTAGACACGAAGCCAACGGACACAGTTATAGTGCAAGTATATATGCCAACTTCAAGTCACGATGATGAGGAGGTAGAATCCATTTATGAGGAGATTGAATCTAGGTTAGCAAACGTTAAAGGACAGGATAATCTAATTGTAACCGGAGATTGGAATGCCGTAGTAGGTAAGGGAAAGGAAGTTTCAATAGTAGGAGAATATGGAATAGGAACACGTAATGATAGAGGGGATAGATTGGTAGAGTTTTGTATTAGGAATAAGCTAGTGGTAGCAAACACGCTTTTTCAGAATCACAAGCGCAGGATATATACGTGGAAAATGCCAGGAGATATAGGGAGGTATCAGATAGATTACATACTGGTTAAAGAGAGGTTTAGGAACCAGATTAAGAATTGTAAGAGTTACCCTGGAGCAGATATTGATAGTGACCATAATTTAGTAGTCCTGGACTCAGAGGTCAAATTCAAGAAATTACAGAAGTCTAAACAGGTCAGAGTAGATGTCGATAGGTTAAAATTAGCTGATGTATGTGAAAAGTACAAGCAGAAAGTAGAAATCATGGCTAATGGAACATCTAGGAACGAGATAGATTGCGAATGGAGGGAAATCAGAAATGGGTTAACTACAGCAGCAAATGAAGTATTAGGCACAAAGAAAAGGGCAGGTAGGAGGGAATGGATCACGGAAGAAATAGTTAAAATGATAGAAGCAAGAAGGAAAATTAAAATTGGAAACACAGAAGCAGGACAGAAAAAATATAAGGAACTAAGGAACTTAATTAATAGGAAATGCAAGCTAGCGAAAGAAGAGTGGATAAAAGGAAATTGTGAGGATATTGAGGAGGATATGAGAAGAGGTAAAGTAGATTTGGGCTACAGGAAAATTAAGTCACATTTTTCTAAAGTAAAACCAAAGGGTAACATTATATGTGATAAGCAGGGTAAGGAACTCACAGAAAATAAGGAAAAAGCTAGAAGATGGAAGGAGTATCTTGAAGATTTATATAAAGGTAGGCAGGACATGGAGGAGCTAGAAAATGTGGAACAGATAGATGAGGATGACTTAGGTCCTAGCATACTTAGGTCAGAGTTTCATAGAGCATTAAATGATTTACGGAATAACAAAGCAGCGGGGATTGATATGATACCAGCCGAATTAATAAAACACGCAGGGGAAAAAATGCAGGAGCGATTATACAGGTTAGTTTGTAAAATATATGAAAAGGGAGAAGTACCACAGGATTTTCAGCGTAGTAGAATAGTAACAATGCCGAAGAAAATAGGAGCTAATTTGTGTGAGAACTATAGGACCATTAGCCTACTATCACATGCATCGAAGATATTGTTAAAGATTATTTATAGGAGATTAGAAAATAAAGTAGAGGAAAGGCTAGGAGAAGATCAGTTTGGTTTTAGGAAAAACAGAGGGACGAGGGAGGCGATTCTAGCATTAAGAACGGTAGTAGAAAAAAGAAATAGGGTAGGAAAGGTAACTTGCATAGCTTTTGTAGACTTAGAAAAGGCATTTGACAATGTAGATTGGGACATAATGTTTAGAATTTTAAAAGAAACGGGTATAGATTATAAGGATAGGAGAATAATTTTTAATTTATATAAACACCAAACTGCCTTAGTTAGAATTGAGGGGGAAGAAGAGGTAGCAAAAATAGGGAAGGGAGTTCGGCAGGGATGTACACTCTCACCGTTATTATTTAATCTATATATAGAAGATGCAATAAACAAAGTAAAAGAAGAGTATAGTGTAGGTGTGAATGTACAGGGAGAGAAAATATATATGCTGAGATTCGCCGACGATATAGCTATATTGGAAGAAAGCGAAAAGAAATTAGAAAGGGTATTGAATGGTATGCAGGCAGTATTGACTAGGGATTTTAACATGAAAATAAATATAGGTAAAACTAAAGTGATGAGGTGTGACAAAAAGGAATGCAGTAGAAAAATGAGGATCACAATAGGAGATAATAGAATCGAAGAAGTGTCAGATTTTTGTTATTTAGGCAGTAGAATCACAAAAGATAATCGAAGCAAGGTAGATATAAAGTGTAGGATAGCACAGGGTAGGAAGGCATTCGTAGAAAAAGAACAGATTTTAAGATCAAATATTGACTTGGGTATTAGAAAAAGATTACTGAAGGTATATGTTTGGAGTGTAGCACTGTACGGGTGTGAGGCGTGGACTATAGGAAAGGAAGAGAAGCG
Organism: Leptodirus hochenwartii; assembly: GCA_947310635.1. Classification (NCBI taxonomy): domain Eukaryota; kingdom Metazoa; phylum Arthropoda; class Insecta; order Coleoptera; family Leiodidae; genus Leptodirus; species Leptodirus hochenwartii. Next base: position 50,381,943 of record OX371176.1, read on the forward strand.
TAGATTAGAAGCACTTGAAATGTGGTGTTATAGGAGGATGATGAGGATTGGTTGGGAAGATAAAGTAACAAATGAAGCTGTACTAGAGTTAGTAGGGGAGAAGAGAAGTATTTGGAGAGTGTTACAGCGTAGGAGAGACAGATTAGTAGGGCATATTCTTAGGCATGGGGGGATTATGCAATTGATCATAGAAGGTAGAGTGGAGGGAAAGAGAGGGGTAGGTAGGCCTAGATTGGAGTATGTGAGTCAGATAGTTGAAGACGTTGAGATGAATAGCTATAGGGAGATGAAGGGATTAGCTCAGGATAGATCGGCATGGCGTGCTGTTTCCAACCAATCTTTAGGATTGCGGACTCTTTAACTAACTATTTGTTCAATAAATATTATCATCGTGATATCGTTTAAATTTCATTTCTACCTTTCACTAAATATCGATTTTTAACGAACTTAATTATGTCATTGTGTGATATATTAATAATTTTACACTAGGTAGCTCGCGATCACTTTTTAAGTAGAAAAGTCGATTTCAAGAACAAACAAGTTGGCCACCCCTATTGTATAAAACATCACCCAAAAACCGTAACGCAAAGCATTTATTAGCTAATCAAAAATGCTTTGTGTTACGGTTTTTGGAAGATGGTGTATACAATTAAAAGAGACACACTAAAGTTTGTTAAATTCGTAAAGTTGCTTGTTTCAAAATCATCGATATAATTTTTGTGGACAATTCTAATGAATTATTTTCAAAAAAAATGCAATTAGCCATTTATCATCGTGGTTTTGATCAAGATCAAAATTTGAACATAAATCTTTCGGGCTAACTTTGATTACGCAATAAATTTTCGAAAGTCTGCATATGCCCCAATATTTTACAACTTTGCGGGTGATTGTTAAGTTAAAAGATCCGTAAGAGACTTGGTATCTTACATTTGAAATGTTGAGGCGAGATTTTTGTACGTTTTCGCAATAATGCATTCAGCAATTTCAGAATCACCTTAAATATATATTCAAAAAAAAAATCAGATGATTCTTACCATATCGTATGCGATGAGCTTCTCCGGTGAGATGAGCTGTTGGTGGCTTTGATGCTGCTGCTGTAACTGATGTTGCAACTGTTGCTGGTGCAGGTGCAATTGCAGATTCTGTTGTTGTTGTTGATTAATGTCAAAGTAACTAATTTCGCCGCTATAGCGGTTGAGTAACAGTGCGTTATGATGCGCGTGGTGCGCGTTTACCGCGGCAACAGCACTTAGGGGACTAGCAGCTGCGTACATATGTGGCTGTTGCGACTGGGCAGCTGCGGTGGCGGCGGCGGCGGCAGCAGCAGCTGCTTGGGCTGCCGCAACGATGACACATTGGCCGCAAGAGCACTGGGTGGGCGGATTGGTGCCACCACCGCACGCTGATGTGCTACAGAGATTGGTGGTGCCACTACCTATTGTGGGTGATTTACCGGGTGATTTGTGATCTCATCGAGGTTGGGGTTTGGGGTGGTTAGTCAACCGAACGGTGGATGAGAAAACGGCATTGATAAAAGAAACAAATAACACATCGAATACCAAAAGAAATCAATTGTATATAGTGAGTGACGCGGCAGGTATCTATTATTGAAGATGGGGGCATAATCTCCGAAATGTGCATCTAGCTTTGTGTTGCGGTTTTTTTTTGGGTGATGTTTTATACAAGCCAAATGAATGGCAGAGAACCCACGTTGAACAATTAGATAAATAATTTTTGAAAACAGAAAAGTAAAATATAAACTGAATAATATAATTTAAGAAAAAACCAACACGGAATCTTGCCATTTGTGCATACGAAGATCGAATGAATGATTTTACCCAGCCTACATCAATTAGCGAATTATCTAATGATTTAAAATAAATATAAACTTACAACAGAATCAATCTTGTTGATATTGATCTAAATGAGAAAAAAAAAACCAAGACAAACGAACAGTTCGAAATGGCAATTGTTTCTGAATGATTTTACGAAACAGAACCTACTCGAACCTCATTCACATTCTCATCCACCCACGATGTGTATACCCACCGTGATGATTGTTGTTGTTGGTAGCGCCGCCGTTGGTCTGGTACGGGTGTACCGGCACACCAGCGGGGCCGGGCGGCTGACCGTGCGCTAGAACAGCACTCACCCCGTAATCACCCGCAACAATGGCGGGGTGATGGTGGTGGTTATTCGCGGTGGTCGCGGCAGCCGACGTGTGAAGCGTAGAGACGACAGGGGGACAGGGAATCAAGGGACACAGGGGCACTACGTAGGGAGCGGGTGGGTTCAGATAGTACGTCGTGGTAACGTCTGGGTGTCTGGCGGGTGGTTCGAATATAGCTTCCCAGCTGCAGCGGGGGCGGGGTGATTGGAGTGGTGTTACGACACAACTAACTATTTTGCGCACCTAACCCTAGTCCAGCTTATAGTTTTACTAACCACGATCTCTAGTGAATGGGTGATAAGATACGGTAAGTATAGTTTAAGATTGTCAAGGGATTACCTTAGAAGATATTATAAGATACAAGTCTGTCGGATGATAGTCTTCGCCTATTCAAGCGGCAACTTGGGGCGTTAGTGCACGAACGATTGTCAAGTTTAGATAATTGATCCAATTTACAGGTATATAGAGTAGAATATTTGGTTACAATATTGCACGATTGTCTCAGTTAGTGTAGCTTACGATTATATATTTAGTCAATTAAATTAAACCTAGACAGTACGATTATGTGGATGCAATAGCCTAAACAACCGTTACGATATAGTTTGATTATCTACGTACTTAAGTACAATTATTAATTAGCCAAAAATATTAACTGAGCAATAAAACTTTTGATTCAGATAAAATATATTTCAACTATCGTATAAATACACTTGCCTTAAAAATATTCTGATTATCCCAGCTTAAGATATGTAAGTAAAATCTCTTATTAAAAGTACGGATACTTTTGCTCTACAAAAAAGGGGTGTTTTTGTGACCGGATATTACCGGGGGCAGGTACGTCTTTCCGATCTGGATCGTACTGAAGCAATAAATACGCCGTAATATTCGGTCAATAAATATATGTATTTTACTACGAAAAATACGGGATATATATATGCTGAAGTTTATAATACACAACCCTCGTTGCTTTGCACAACCAAAGTTTGAATTAGTCTTCGGTACACAACGCTAAAGTCTAATTCAAATTTGTACGGTTTTGATCTCTGGATATGATCTCACAAGATTGTCACTGGTGCAAAATGAGTAAATACATATATTTAATACCTCGTGGTACGGTATATTAATCGAAATATTGACTTGGTTGCGAGTATTCTCAAAATATATATATATATATCTAATTTAATATAATAAATTGCACGATCCCTTAAAATTTACGATTTCTTTTCCGTTCACTAATTTTAGATTGCGTATGTGTTAAAAAGCTCGGTAGTGTGTTGTTGACTTTTTTTTTGTTGTTGTTGCTCAATTTAAATTGCTGTCGGACGGCGTTCGAAATACACCCCTTTTCTCGGCTTCTATCAATCTCGCCACTTTTATAATTAATAATAACCAGTTGACGGCATGCCGCTTATATATTACAACTAGGTACTTTACGATACCTAACAATTACCTAAGTCTATCACACTGTTTTATAATATATATTATATTATGTAATAATACGCTTATCTAATCGATTTGATTGTCAATACTATATTCTTGGACAACAAGCTTGCGGCGTTTGCTTCGCTACTCGTCGTCGAAAATACTTCGTCAAAACGCAAAAAACTGAGCGTCAACAAGTCACAGGGTAGATGATTCTAGTAATAAATAATTTATCTTACGATTTATCAATTATTATTTTTTGATTCTAGCTTTTATCACTAGCGCGCAACTAACGTTAATAATATCGCCTTTTCATTTATTAAAAATATAAATTTGTACTGAAAGGAACCAATTCTTTTCCAACAGCGAACCCTTTTATTAATATAGACAAAATCGCAAAAACACGATTATACCTATAGCAATATTTGGCTGTAATTGTTACAGTGCCACGAAGACAACTGCATGTATCAACTAAACAATTTACCTTACGTACTTATTTGGCAGAAATGAAGATTAGATGAGGGGGGGGGGGGGGCAAGGTACACTGACCGAAAAAACAACACACTCGGAGGGTACTTGCGGTGAACAGGTGTGACAGACGAAGTTGAAGCGTTAAAATTGCCCGCTTTAAAGTCCAAGAACGAGACGTTTAAGACTAGACAAGTTTAAGTGTGATAGATTACAGGCGAGTGTTAGATATTTGAGATACAGGTGATTTCTAACTATGCATAGAGCAGTTAAAGCTTAGCCGCCGCGACAACCGAATAATATTTAACAACAACAATTACTCCCCCGTCGATTTAACGTTGCGACTGAACAACAACAATAAACAGAGGAGATAATAAATCGCACACACGCACATACACCGGGGATGATGGTACTGATTTATTGGCGGCGGTTGGGGTGGCACGATAACAATAACAATCGACGGATGAGCGGTCGTACTGGGCCGCGATGGTAGTCGGGAACGATGGTGGTGGTGGTTGTTGTTGTTGTGCGGTACGTGATGTTGTATGTCATGTCAGGCGGAAGAGGAAGAGTAACGAACAGTAACGGAGTCGTCACAGAGTGTGTATGTGTGTGTGTGTGTGTGTGTGTGTGCGTGGTTCTCTGCTGACTGTCGCACGAACGCGACAACGGCAGGTGAATTGCTAGAGGTACAGGTAGGTAGTGACAGTGGCGGAGCCGCGGTGGTGCGCGTGTTCTCTCTGTGTGGTGTGGTGGTGGTGGTGTGGTGGTGTGTGCGCGTTGTCGGACCGCCGCACTAGGTGGCCGATTCGCCGGGACTGCTGTTGATGCTCCGTGTGGTTGTGCAGCGGCGTGCTCGCTCGCTGAAGCTGAGCGCCCGATATTCTGTACGGTTACACGCAGCGAACTGCGTGCTGCTGATGCTCTTCCTCGAGCCACCATACCAATAGTCCACTCTTGCCTTGCAATCTGGCCAGTGGCCGTTTCTTTCGAGCCCCCCCCCCGAACACTGGCGCATCACCGCAGATATATAATTGTATTGCGATATTTTAACAGGGCATTATTTTTCCTAAAAGATAAAGCTTGCACCGCGATAGCACTCAACACAACACGGTGTGGCGGCGAGCAAGTATGAGTTAAGTGCATATGCACGCATCCTATCTATTGCAAACGGTAGAGTGAGAGCCATCGTATGCAGTATCACTCAACATAACACGGTGTGGCGGCGAGCAAGTATGAGTTAAATGCATATGCACGCATCCTATCTATTGCAAACGGTAGAGTGAGAGCCATCGTATGCAGTATCACTCAACATAACACGGTGTGGCGGCGAGCAAGTATGAGTTAAATGCATATGCACGCATCCTATCTATTGCAAACGGTACGAGTGAGAGCCACCGTATGCAGTATCACTCAACAACACGGTGTGGCGGCGAGCAAGTATGAGTTAAATGCATATGCACTCATCCTATCTATTGCAAACGGTACGAGTGAGAGCGACCATATGCAGTATCACTCAACACAACACGGTGTGGCGGCGAGCAAGTATGAGTTAAGTGCATATGCACTCATCCTATCTATTGCAAACGGTACGAGTGAGAGCGACCATATGCAGTATCACTCAACACAACACGGTGTGGCGGCGAGCAAGTATGAGTTAAGTGCATATGCACGCATCCTATCTATTGCAAACGGTAGAGTGAGAGCCACCGTATGCAGTATCACTCAACACAACACGGTGTGGCGGCGAGCAAGTATGAGTTAAATGCATATGCACTCAACCTATCTATTGCAAACGGTACGAGTGAGAGCGACCGTATGCAGTATATCATCTATTTCTTTGGTTCGCGTATGCGCCGCAAACCACAAACAAAATAGTGGCTCGCGTTGCTATTGCAACGTGACGTTACGCTGCTTCTACAGCTAAGAATATATCGTTGTTTTAAGCCATTACGGGCCGCAATTCTTTAGCGTCCCAACAGAGATAGTCTAGTCTAGTATATAAAATTGATATAGAATAGCCAGATAAGACAGTTGCATTGTTCTGTGTAGTTTACATATGTACGATTTTGCCACGTGTTTCTCCAAGAATATATTTAATAGAAATAATTTAATAATAATACATACTGTTAAGATCTTTATTGAAAATAGACTAGGATAAGGTAAAAAGTAAAGAATTAAGTAGGTCATTGCCTGATTTAAATTTATCACAAACTTGGGCAATGAGTGTTTATATCAATGAAAGATAGAAGAGCGGAATACCACTGTCAAGAAATGATTGAATTTAATCATTTTGAATCCATTTAAAGTAAGATTTCTGACTATTATGTTATTTTACCTTATTGTTATGTTTATGTTACCTTATTTCGGTTATCCTTTGTAATTTTACTTCCAAAATAAGAAAATTCTGATAGTTCTATCATCTTATATTCTAATCATCATCTTTCGCTTGCATTCCTTTTTGTCACACCTCATCACTTTGTTCTTGCCCATATTTATGTTCACGTTATAATCCCTAGTCATTACTTCCTGCATACCATTTAATACATGTTCTAAATTCTGCTCTATCGTTGGCGAACATCAACATATATATTTCCTTTCCCTGAAATTTCAAATTGTACTTAAAAAAATATATATTGAATTTTCAAGACGATTTAATTTTGACATCCAAATTGACCCAAGACCAAGATATTCTACGTTTCTTTTTCTCGCGCGGACCAGTAATTTCAATACGATTTATGTTCGCCAGCATCCATAAATACATCCTCTTCGAGGGGGAGTATAGCCAAAACACCCTCTACTTCTGCATCCACTACATATCCCTATACAGAACACACCTGTACATTTACTTAGTGCGCGCACAGCCTACCCACTTCAGCGGCGGCAATTGTAACAGAGGGATGTACTATGCAAAGAACGGTGTGCGGGACAAAGATAGACTGCTGATGATGGGGACAGACCATGTGTGTGTGTGGCTGCATACATCAAGCCGGGCGGGCATATTCTTGCCGAACACCGATCACGATCACGATAATGATGATCGCGTTAATCAATTCGGTTTATTTTGTTTACTTATCTGGTTAAATATAGACATAAACAATGTTAAATTTACAATTTTTTATTCCATATAATTTCTATAAATAAATAAAAATTTCATAGATTTCTAAGCGGTAGCAAATAAATTGGCGACTGTTCAAAAAATAATATTCGCTTTTTATAACCACCATAGGTATACTACAACAACTGCACTGAAGAATATCTATATTTGTATTCATAAGACACAACCTGATGCATGTATACATGCTAGGCTTGGGCAAATGTCGTTCATTTATGTGAATTATTCAGTAGGCACATAAGTGAATAATTCGCGAACGACTATTCATTATTCACATATACATGAATCGTTCGATCAGTCGTTATTCACGTTATATACATGGCTAACATTAAGCCACGAGTATTAATTCAAAGAATATTATATTTGGACATAAATTTTGCAACGATCCAGGCTTCAAATGACAGTAATTTCGAACATTATATGCACTTAGCTTTGGATAACCCTGTATCTTTGAAATACGTGCAAATTTGACTAGTTCGTTACGGCATTTTGTCGTAGTAATTTCACTACAAAATCAAATGTTTTATTATTTAACTCAGGTGTAAAATAGACTTTCTAAAGTCATACAAATTATAGTATAGAATATAACCCAAAGGCACTAAGTAGGTAGATGCGCATTTCGAAGGCTATGCCCCCCATCTTCAGTAACACAAGATAAAAACTAAATAAAATACCTCTGTCACGAATCGTGATTGATAGACAGTTAGACTAAATGATGTCTCTAGATTAAATAAGATTTTAAATATGTGTTAATGCCCCCGATTGTTTTACTATTATCTTATGCTTGAGTATCAGCGATGCAATTCGTAATATTATACAATTTACAGTACCGAATGCGAATAATTCGTTTGAAAATATACAAGTGAATACCGAATATATAATTCGGTGTATAGGGAATACTGAATACGAATCGTTCACTCGGATGAATAGTTCAAATTGAACGATTCATGGGTGAATTACCCAAGCCTTAAAATACATGCAACAGCGTGAGAGCGCTAAGCGGTGGCACGCTGCTAGCGTGAGTATAGGCTAGAGTGGTGGTAGGAAAGAGAAAGAACGAGCGTGCTGTGTGTATACTCGAGCTTTAGGCATAGCAGCGCTAGCGAGAGCTTTCCACCTGCTTGCGTGCCAGGTGGAAGCTCTGTATATGTAAGTGCTTGCGCTATGTTGCCGGACGGTGGAAAATTGCGCTAGATCTAGCGTAAAACGCGATAGAGCCGCAGAAACGGCATGAAATCAATTGTGAATTATAATATGAATATAAATGAGGCGGAATATAATCGATGTTACGACAAGTAAATATGTTAATTTTGAGCACATTACCCGTTGAAACTTGCCACTTTTGTTCGGTATTATTTTATATATTCGTTTTTGAGCCGAATATGTACATCGAAATATATTTTTTAAGATTCTATTGTATCTTGATTTTATATATATATCCACAAATCATAGACTTTATAGAATATTCAATATAAAAGATACTGTATTTTTCTTAGAATATTTCGCATTTTCAAGATTTAGGAGGAAATATCTTTTCGTCGGGAAATGACAAGAGGAAGACAACATCGAGCTTCGATACGAACGGTAGAGCAAAGATCGCCTCGGGACCTATACGTATAGGTTTCCCCCCCAATATATTCTGGCTTCCAATCTACAGATATACGTCCGTTGGGGAGAGGAAGAATGTAATATGCTCGTCGAGTCGAGAAGCTCCAAAAAAAGTACGCATAAACCGATAATGAATGCGTAATAGATGATATAATATCGGATAATATACTTATTATGGGGAGGATATAGTAAATTCTAGTATAATATTACCGACGAAAGAGATTTTGTTAATTTTAAAGAGAAAAAAAAACAGGTTCAGAATCAAATTAACAGTGTAATGTCTCATTGTAATATAATAAAAATATATAAATTTTTTTCAAATTATTATAATAAAATTGTTTTTTCTTTCATGTATTATCTTGTATATAAAAAACGGAATTTTCACGTAATAAATAAAATACTACATAATAAAAGTAATAAAAATTCGCAATACATAGCAAATGGTACGAATATAAAAAAATTTGGTTAACTAAAAATATAATAAATATTTCTTATTTTTTTCAAATAATAAATAATTTTTCTTTCGTGTATTATCTTGTATATAAAAAACGGAATTTTCACGTAATAAATAAAATACTACATAATAAAAGTAATAAAAATTCGCAATACATAGCAAATGGTACGAATATAAAAAATTTGGTTAAATAAAAAATATAATAAATATTTTTTATTGTTCGTCATTTATTATTATTATTTTTTTTAATTATTATAATAAATAATTTTGCATTCATGTATTATATTGTATATCGAAATAGAAAATTTTGCGTAATAAAATCGACATCATTTTTAGGTATAAAATAAAAAAGGACTTATAAAATATTAAATATTATATTGAGACATTACACTGTTAATTAGTATATAATTTAGTATATAATTTCTAGAAATTTTAATTAAAAAAAAAAAAACCAAAGGGCATTGTAAGTCGTTTCGTCAGAAAACCGTTTTATCTGACTGGGAGTATACCTAATTCTATATACTACCTACCCAATTAATATGTTACTAAGAGATTACGATGGTTTCCAAAAGTATTTAACAATTACGCATTTTCCGCAAAATTCCAAGTGGAAAATCCGTGTTCGAAATTTATATAGCTAAACAAATTCTTCTGCAGCAAACTGTTGGTAAGAGTGCAAATAAAAGTACGTGATTTTTTTTAAAATTCAATCAAGACAGCTGCTTTTTAATAAAAAAAAAAAACGCTTCAAATAGCGCAGAATATTTTTTTTGACAATTAGTGTATTTTTATACAATACGCGAAGTAACGAATCTGCAACGATTTTTTAAGCATGTCATTCCTAATTTTTATAACATTTCAAAAATAACACTTTTTACGGTTTCATTCAAATATTTGAAAATATTAACAAACAGACGTAATATTTATTAAAAAAAAAATAGGAATGCATACGGAAAATGCATATACAAAAGTGTTACATATTTCGTTGATGAGGAAAATTCCAAATATCTGTTAAAAAAAAAATTAAAAATATCGAACACTATTGAACTGGATTCACGACACATTTTTTTTTTTTATACATATTTGATACGACATTCTGAAAATATCAAGTTTAGTTTTAGGTACATACTTTTGAATAGCGAACATTAAAATTAACAAATGCTTAATAATTTTAATTAGTTAACTCTATTGATGCGTAGAATTGAAAACAATTTGTTTAAAACAAATCGAATTTAGGAACGTCAGCGTGGGTAAATTTTCCAGGATAAAATCGCCACCCCTTTGGTAGTTAAATCGAAAGCAAAAGCTGCATTTAATCTACTACAAAATGCTGCCAGCTTAATCAAATCGTTTGCGTGATTATCAGATTTCCCCCGGAAAAGGAAAATACCGAAAAGTTCAAAAACGCTCTTCGTATACGCAATAATAAAGGCACGTGCGCAATATTTCGCTTGCGCTTCGAAATATCAAACATTAATTGGAAAAGAATAATTTCGTCTTGAATCCCGCCAACAATAAGAGGCAATTTCTGTGATATGAAAAATCAAGCGGATTTCTGTTGCTTTACGAATAATATTTCGGAGCGTGATGTTAAAATTATACATGGTAAAAATACGAGATATTTCCGAAACAAGAGTTATGTTGGTATATGAAGAATACAATATTTTTATTCTATACCCGTACTTCACCGAATCATTAATTCTATAACCTCGAGCAAGATGATATTACGAGTACAATGCCCCTTTATGTTTTACGAGAATAGAATATGCCATATCTGAACAAAACAACCACTTTTTTTTTCAAGCTAACATAAATACAAAAAATTATTCATGCCTTTGAGTAAACAAAATTTAATTACAATTGTAATTTGTTTTTCGTTTTTATTATAATTTCGCTATATTTGAAGAATATTTACTTAGAAGAATATATATAATAATAATGGTCCATGGTCAATCATGCCACGTTAGAATAAAATAATATTTTTTGCAGAAGACCAAGCAAAAATAATCTTGCGCTATATTTCTAAATAAGCACGATTTAAACAATCAAATTAAGCAGTACGAAAAAGTGAAATAAAAAAAGCAACTGGACAAAATACATTTTTTAATAAACAAAATATTTAAGTACGTAGTTTATCTTTACACATACATGCCTTTAAAAGATGTTTCGCAACATAAAAAAAATTCCTACAAATATTTTCCTAGATCACATTATTTCACATTTAATTCGCAAAATATTTTAACGATAGAAATAGTTTTTTTGCCAGCAATGTTGCCATTATTCGGCTTATCAAAAATATACGAAGCCCGAAGGACAGGGGTAAAAACACTTTCATTGGTCCTAAGTAGTACCAAGTTAGTCGAAGAGGCTTTAACTTTGGCACTAGCCTAATAAACAAATACCACCGAAAAAGCTTAGCCGGCATTATTCGAACATATATATAAGAGCACGATGGAAATGGAATGGCTAAAGTAACTACCGACAAAAACAATCAATGTTAAAAGGTAATGGATGTTACCTCGTCGGATTAAAACTATAACATCTGCAGAGACAATATATAGTTAAAATAATGTGTGTTGGAATTTTTTGTAAGAAAATAAAGAGCGTAATTGGAGCGCTTGAGTGATATTTTCCGATTTTTGGAAAACATGACGAATGTTTGAACTTTTTACCATACGATAGTTTTTCTAGACAGTGGAGGTTTCGCAAGAAGTCTATTTGATGTAACAGGTAGTAGAAAGAAATATCGGCGAAAGTAGCTCTTTCTTACAGATCGTCCATGTATCTTCGAAATCCTCTAGACCAGGGCTTCGCAAACGTTACCACTTGGCGGCCCCTTTGGTAAAAAGTAAATATTTTCGCGACCTTTGGTATATAAATTAGGAAGACGCATTGAAACATTTGCTGATAATAAATCAGAAAGAATTTTTATTCGAAAACAATTGTTTGGTATCCATACGAATATAATTTTACCATATATTGAAGACAAAGGCAAATGAACTGGGTGCGATTGTTTACTTTTATATAAAGACTTGGATGGATATTTGGTACAGCAGGACGTAGAGCTTCTTTGACGTTTTGCAGAGTTTTTTTTCATTTTATTAACGTTAATGCTTCGCATAAATACGTAGTGCCTAATGTTAAAAGTATGTTTAGGACCATTTCAGAAGGTGCTGGAAATTCTGGCCTCATCCCCAGTCAAAATTCATTTAACGTTTTTTTTTTTTTTGGAAAGCGCAAGTTTTAAACCTGCTCGATAACTCGGCAAATTCTTTTTAAGCGTTTAGTGGTAAATGGTTTATGAACCCATTTTTTTTTCAATATCAAAATTTGATGTCAAGTATTTTTGAAATTGTCTCTCCACACACTTCAAATGATCAATTATAACTTTTGAAACGTAATTTTCAATTATAAAAGCATCTATAGCTGTAAACCTTTCTAAAGATCCATTTTCCACTCCATATGTTCACATTTAAAAAAAAAAAATACATTTTAACGTAAATATGTAACAATTATTTCCTTGACGTGACACGTTTAAATCATTCATCAATTTCACAAAAATGTCTGACAAATAATACCGTTTTTAAAAGCCATATTTTATTGTGAAAAAAATCAACAAGATCGAATTCCCGCTCAGTTTAAAAATATCTTTCAACTGTAATAATCTTCGTCCTTTCTGCGACCCAAAAATGTAGTTACTTTGAGAAGCCCTGCTCTAGACCAGTCGACAGTGAAAGTTGGAAGTAACTTTAATGGAAAAGGTTACGAGGAGGGGTTCAATCTTTCTATAATTCATGAAAACTCGTATATGAAATGTTATTTTTACACACATTTATATAACAAGTTGAAATATAAATTTGGACAAAATATGGCGGACTAACTAAATATTTTTATTGCCTATGAAAATGTATTTATTGGAAAATTTCTTAAGTCAGTTTTGTATAGCTGCTTCGTCAACATATTAGAATTTTTATAATAGGATGGTTTAATTTTTTTTTGTGGCCCAGCGTATCTATCGTCAAATTCGTATTTCTCTGCATGTCTAAAACAATTATTTTGAAACGCCTAAAAATATTATGGAGTTCTGTATTATTTCTTTTTACAGCCATTTACAGCAACTGTAACTATTTCTCTATTGTATTTTCTTTTAGTCTGTAGTTTTTGTTTTCATTGAGAATTTAAAATGATTTAAACTTTATGGTTTATTCTAGGCAAAACATGGCAAAGAACTAATTTTTAATTTTTTTAATTGACACTGTAATGATGAAATAATTTTTATAGCATATTTGTAGAAGGGAAATCGTTTGTTAATACGAAAAAATAAATTTTTATTTCTCGAGTGGGGTCCTGCATTTAATTTCGATATTTTTTCTTTTGCAGTTTTTCTGAATATTCAATTATCATTTATATATTAAAAAAAATGTATTAATACATTATTTTTTGGTACTTTTTAGTCGAATAAAGTAACCGCGTTGTGAAATTGGCCATTCTCTCAATTTCCAATGCCACTTTTATTAAAAATTCCATTGGTAGAATGTCACCCCGACTTAAGAAGTGAAATTGTGCCACGAATTTTTTTTTCTGATTCCCGCGCGATTCAAAAAAAAAAAAACATAAAATGAAAGCTGAAAACTTCCATCTAAACGAGAACTCAATTAAAAAAAATCAAAATTAAAAATTTACACAAATATAAGATCATAAAATGTTCAAAACATAAAAGCTGTTTTAACATAAAATTGTTTGAATAAAAAATTGTATCGCTTGTTCATTTCTCTCATCGGCCAAGTTTTATAAAATATGAACTAAAATTTTATAAAATATTAAACAGGTGATGCATTGCACCCCTAACATACAGATATACGATTTGCATTTTTTATATATTGTACAATTTGCGTAACCTTACAAGTATATTTTTACAACCTCGGTAGCAGCAAAAGGTTTATGAACCCTTTTTACAGGTCGGACGGTGAGCGTGCCTCATAAAATCCTCGAAAGGGGTTGGTTGATCTGAGGTGTGCCATATCGAAGAGTCGAACCTAAACCCAGTTGAAACTGCTTCCATCTTATGGATGTTTCAGGCAACGAATTCCCATCGGTACCTTTCTAATCTGACCAAGTTTTTCAAGCGAATTTCAGTCAATAGTTCTTCTTTATACATAGAATCCAATCATTTAAATAACTCCTTATAATCTCATTTATTAAAATTTTTTTAGACAAATTCGGTCTAATAATCACATGTAAAATATACATCATCTTGTTACGCGAATTTGCAGATCAGAATTGTAATTATTCTTCGGTTTTTGTCATCAAAATAGCTGTTCGTATAATTATTTTTTCTCTAAGTTATTTGCTTGGGTAATACTAATTTTTGCAACCGATAATTTTTCCATTACAGTGAAAAGTGTATATTAAAATTATCGATATCCTGTATGGATATAAATGCGGTTGGTCCTTTTCTGTGGGTGTTAAGGAACGAATTAAGTGAATAAAAATACGACTACCAACTTTTTATATATATAAGGACTAGGATGGAGAAATGTTTTTAGAAAACCACTGGTAAAAATTATCAACGATTTTATATGGGACCGAAGAACACACAAGAATAAAAATCCGTCAGTAAAAAGCTGCGAAATTTAAAAAAATATATTTTTTTTCGTGGGGAAACTTTCAGTAAAAAAAATACATGTTTGGTAAAAAAGCAGATGTCGACGAAGAAATTCATTTTTGTTAGCCTACAATTTCAAGGCAAATTTTCGAGAAGACTTTTACAGTTTCAACGAAGTAGAACCAATCTTTCACAATGAATTTTAAATTTTTGCCGACGTTGCCATTTGTATTATTTCACGTTAAATTCGCTGTCTTAAAGTGACTGAATAACTGTAGCAGAAACGAATATATGTAAAACACAAATTATCTCCCATCAAAAAAGCATCTTTTTCCTGCGCCAAAGTAATATTCATTTGTGCTGCTAAGAAGGCACTTAACATCGCCTTTTAGCTCGACCAAACAAATCCCACAAGAAGACAGCCATTCTCTCGTGGAAGTCTCATTAGAGTTATTGTCTCTTCAGTCTTCAGCGTTCATCCGGATGTAGGTACTCGCACAGTATGTCCAACAGTTCTTTGCCGAGTTACATTTTTTTTGTGACCAATAATAACATCACTAAGATATAATGTACGATCGCGTATTATATTGTAAAAAAACAAAACATTTTTTTGTGGGTCCACGATTTTGACGAAGTGAAAATTCAAGCTCAGAAAAAGGTAATCATAAGGAATGTGTTATAGCGTAGGAAATGGATTGGTAGGACATATTCTTAGACATGGGGGTGTTACGTCAATAATTATATAGTAGCAATATCGCGGTGCATATAAAAATCATTCGAAATAAGTACAATAAAATCAATAGTTTGAATATAATCGTCCATTAGACGTTCAGAGAACAAATTGGTTCGAACATTTTATATATTAATAATATATTTTGTTATTATAATATAGTTTTTTTTTCCGACATTTCTAAAAATATTAATAATTGAACAATGCTCCGTTTCCCTTTCTATAATGGATTATTTATAAATTATTCATATTGTAATGGTTTTATGCATTATTAGTTATTGTAGTGATATTATTCACCCGAAAACAACCCCAACCCTCTATCAATATATGTCAATTTGCACAAAACATTTCCCGATGCATAATATAGTAACGTATATATCACAAATCGATTTCTATCAATTACTAGATAATTATATTTATTACAATTTAAAATACAAGAAATTGAAAATTCAGTTGATTTTTTTTTATTAAATTTCTTATTCATTATACGCTGTTGCAATTTATCTCTAGCAAATAACTATGCGTATTCGCAACTTTTGCAAATTTGCATTTAGATTGGGCATCTTAATGATAATCCGAACGAGAGCATTCCAACTTTCATTCGATCAAATATTCAAAACTAACATTATACAAGTCGCTACAAACTTTTATTGAAAATCGAATTGTTTACCAAGTCATTTTAAAATGTCTCTTCGCGAAGTGATTGAATTTGTTAAAATTCCTAATGATAAAGATATTTCAACAGAAGTGTATTTTATATAAGAACGTTTTTAATAGGAAATATTTTGTGCGATTTATTTCCATTTTTCATATCGATATTTGTGCCGACATAAAATCGGTACTCGTCGTAATGTAATAAACGCTGTTGGATAAATCACAATATTCGCTTAAAGTTGATAATATAATACGTTTATATTCCGAACGTACTAGAGATGTGTAAGTCACTCGCGAACGGTTCAATCAAATGACTGTGACGATGTTTTGCAACGACCTATGGGTCACTAGGACCTAGTTCGTGACTATCAACTAGATAGTGCACGGTGTACGTATTGATGTACTTGTACTAGGTCCTGACCCGTTGTCGTCGTAAACGATGCAGTATAGTATACATTACATATACAATACTAACATTTATTTAGTGATAATGTGTGTTGGTGAACGGAACGAAATAGGAAATTGGATGCAATATTTATATGTTGGTATCAGATTTCATTTGGAATAATATCATTAATATATTCGCAAGATTAAATATGTCATGCCATAGCAAATTTTTGCAATAACACAAAAATAAACATCTAAGTCTTATAGTTCCTTCTATTTCATGCTGAGTGCAATGCAATCACTTAATATCAAATCAAAGCTTTGAAGTTTAAACAAAAAAGATTCGAAATAGAAAATAGAAATTATAACGCCAAACAAAACGATTCTATCTAGTTCATTTTATTATAGTTTGTACATTTAATTTTCAAGTGTTAGTAAAGTAGTAAACATTTTCAACAGTAACTACCAATAAGTATTTTAGAACTTCATATAAATAATCGTGAGTACCTAGAGAAGATTATATTTCCTTATATATATGTTTTGTATAATTATAAACATTCTTCCTCATACCGAATTCAAAATAAGTATTGTTATAGTTAGTTAAAGAGTCCGCAATCCTAAAGATTGGTTGGAAACAGCACGCCATGCCGATCTATCCTGAGCTAATCCCTTCATCTCCCTATAGCTATTCATCTCAACGTCTTCAACTATCTGACTCACATACTCCAATCTAGGCCTACCTACCCCTCTCTTTCCCTCCACTCTACCTTCTATGATCAATTGCATAATCCCCCCATGCCTAAGAATATGCCCTACTAATCTGTCTCTCCTACGCTGTAACACTCTCCAGATACTTCTCTTCTCCCCTACTAACTCTAGTACAGCTTCATTTGTTACTTTATCTTCCCAACCAATCCTCATCATCCTCCTATAACACCACATTTCAAGTGCTTCTAATCTACGCTTCTCTTCCTTTCCTATAGTCCACGCCTCACACCCGTACAGTGCTACACTCCAAACATATACCTTCAGTAATCTTTTTCTAATACCCAAGTCAATATTTGATCTTAAAATCTGTTCTTTTTCTACGAATGCCTTCCTACCCTGTGCTATCCTACACTTTATATCTACCTTGCTTCGATTATCTTTTGTGATTCTACTGCCTAAATAACAAAAATCTGACACTTCTTCGATTCTATTATCTCCTATTGAGATCCTCATTTTTCTACTGCATTCCTTTTTGTCACACCTCATCACTTTAGTTTTACCTATATTTATTTTCATGTTAAAATCCCTAGTCAATACTGCCTGCATACCATTCAATACCCTTTCTAAATTCTTTTCGCTTTCTTCCAATATAGCTATATCGTCGGCGAATCTCAGCATATATATTTTCTCTCCCTGTACATTCACACCTACACTATACTCTTCTTTTACTTTGTTTATTGCATCTTCTATATATAGATTAAATAATAACGGCGAGAGTGTACATCCCTGCCGAACTCCCTTCCCTATTTTTGCTACCTCTTCTTCCCCCTCAATTCTAACTAAGGCAGTTTGGTGTTTATATAAATTAAAAATTATTCTCCTATCCTTATAATCTATACCCGTTTCTTTTAAAATTCTAAACATTATGTCCCAATCTACATTATCAAATGCCTTTTCTAAATCTACAAAAGCTATGCAAGTTACCTTTCCTACCCTCTTTCTTTTTTCTACTACCGTTCTTAGTGCTAGAATCGCCTCCCTCGTCCCTCTGTTTTTCCTAAAACCAAACTGATCTTCTCCTAGCCTTTCCTCTACTTTATTTTCTAATCTCCTATAAATAATCTTTAACAATATCTTCGATGCATGTGATAGTAGGCTAATGGTCCTATAGTTCTCACACAAATTAGCTCCTATTTTCTTCGGCATTGTTACTATTCTACTACGCTGAAAATCCTGTGGTACTTCTCCCTTCTCATATATTTTACAAACTAACCTGTATAATCGCTCCTGCATTTTTTTCCCTGCGTGTTTTATTAATTCGGCTGGTATCATATCAATCCCCGCTGCTTTGTTATTCCGTAAATCATTTAATGCTCTATGAAACTCTGACCTAAGTATGCTAGGACCTAAGTCATCCTCATCTATCTGTTCCACACTTTCTAGCTCCTCCATGTCCTGCCTACCTTTATATAAATCTTCAAGATACTCCTTCCATCTTCTAGCTTTTTCCTTATTTTCTGTGAGTTCCTTACCCTGCTTATCACATATAATGTTACCCTTTGGTTTTACTTTAGAAAAATGTGACTTAATTTTCCTGTAGCCCAAATCTACTTTACCTCTTCTCATATCCTCCTCAATATCCTCACAGTTTCCTTTTATCCACTCTTCTTTCGCTAGCTTGCATTTCCTATTAATTAAGTTCCTTAGTTCCTTATATTTTTTCTGTCAATATTGTTATATTCAAATTTATTTATTTTTTATCATTTAATATTTTTATATTAAGATTATTTTCAGTATGTGCATGTATTTCATATAGGTCGTGAACTAGTTCATTTTAAAAAGATGTGGTAGTTCACGACCCATAGTTTGTGAACGGTACATTGAAATGAACTACGAACTAGGTCCCCAAAGTGACCTTACAGTTTGCCATCGCTAGAACGTACGGTATAAAATCATATGTATGTGGATGGGGTAATATACGCAGATTCTAAATACTCTGCAGGACGTCGTACATTAAGATATAAGAAGGTAAGCAATGTTATACCAGAGCATGAGATATTATATTTTAGAATGTTTGCAACGGTGGCTGCATTAATAATATCGATATTCTGGAATATGGATGACCAAATTTGATCGTATCAAATATGAAGAACAATTGTGATTTCGATACCTTAAGGCTTAAACCATCGGGATATATCGATATATATATTTTTTTCGAATACGGATACTTTTAAGAAATTGAAAAAAAAAATTTCGTATACGGATACTTGTAAGAAATTGGATATATTTTTTAATTCTGGCCAATGTGGTGTGGATTAATAAATTTTTCAAAAACAACGTAAAATTAATATAAAATCAATTACTGGCGAAAAAAAAATTACTATCGCAAGGAACAATTGGTCAGTTTGCGTTTGTAAATTTCCTTTGGACACATCTATTGGCTGAAAGCTGTTTCGACTAATAATTTTCCAGACTGTTAATTCCGAAACACAACTATTTAATTATAAATTTTCGCATCGACGCTAATTAAATTGAACATAAAATCGTACATTTATGTTATTTACACAACTCTGAGCTGAAGAGAATCCAGCGCACGTTAACAACTAACAACTTGTTCTTGATGAACTTAAATTCCAATAATCGATGAACTCGTCCCATTAAAGTCGGGAATTATAATTTGAATTCCCGTTCAAAGAACATATTTCAAATGTTATAAAAAACTAAAAAAACTTTGCTTGATTTCACGATGCATTTTCTTAATAAATTAGTTTTAAATAAAATCGGAAATTTAAACACTGATGGAAAATATTAAAATAACGCGATACAATTAAAGCGGTTTATGAATATTAATTTTATTTAATTAAAACATTATTTTATAAATTCGTTTTAAATAAAATCACAATATCTTATGCAAGCTTTGGTAGAAAGACGAAAAAGCTAGCTATAGTTAGTGAAATTTACTAAAAAAAATAATGTAGTAAGATGAGACGTAGATAAATTATGTGTAGAAAAAAAACACTTTTGCGACGAAAATTAAGTATGTTGTTAATTTGACGATTTTACAATAATAATTCACAAAATAGATAGTCTTCGAATCAAAAGAATTTATCGAACTACAATGGATTTTTTTTGCAGATATACTCACGTATGATTTCCGATTTATTTATATATAGCTAAAAAGAAAATAAATAAGAATAATTGCGATTGTGGTTGCAAATTGACTTGTTCTTGATTTTGCTTTATTTTAAATTTAGTTAGTTAAAGAGTCCGCAATCCTAAAGATTGGTTGGAAACAGCACGCCATGCCGATCTATCCTGAGCTAATCCCTTCATCTCCCTATAGCTATTCATCTCAACGTCTTCAGCTATCTGACTCACATACTCCAATCTAGGCCTACCTACCCCTCTCTTTCCCTCCACTCTACCTTCTATGATCAATTGCATAATCCCCCCATGCCTAAGAATATGCCCTACTAATCTGTCTCTCCTACGCTGTAACACTCTCCAGATACTTCTCTTCTCCCCTACTAACTCTAGTACAGCTTCATTTGTTACTTTATCTTCCCAACCAATCCTCATTATCCTCCTATAACACCACATTTCAAGTGCTTCTAATCTACGCTTCTCTTCCTTTCCTATAGTCCACGCCTCACACCCGTAAAGTGCTACACTCCAAACATATACCTTCAGTAATCTTTTTCTAATACCCAAGTCAATATTTGATCTTAAAATCTGTTCTTTTTCTACGAATGCCTTCCTACCCTGTGCTATCCTACACTTTATATCTACGTTGCTTCGATTATCTTTTGTGATTCTACTGCCTAAATAACAAAAATCTGACACTTCTTCGATTCTATTATCTCCTATTGAGATCCTCATTTTTCTACTGCATTCCTTTTTGTCACACCTCATCACTTTAGTTTTACCTATATTTATTTTCATGTTAAAATCCCTAGTCAATACTGCCTGCATACCATTCAATACCCTTTCTAAATTCTTTTCGCTTTCTTCCAATATAGCTATATCGTCGGCGAATCTCAGCATATATATTTTCTCTCCCTGTACATTCACACCTACACTATACTCTTCTTTTACTTTGTTTATTGCATCTTCTATATATAGATTAAATAATAACGGTGAAAGTGTACATCCCTGCCGAACTCCCTTCCCTATTTTTGCTACCTCTTCTTCCCCCTCAATTCTAACTAAGGCAGTTTGGTGTTTATATAAATTAAAAATTATTCTCCTATCCTTATAATCTATACCCGTTTCTTTTAAAATTCTAAACATTATGTCCCAATCTACATTATCAAATGCCTTTTCTAAGTCTACAAAAGCTATGCAAGTTACCTTTCCTACCCTCTTTCTTTTTTCTACTACCGTTCTTATGTAATTTTATTTATTTGCAGTCATATCATTAATTAAGCGAAAATAATGTAATTATTAATGTTTGGTTTCTGATTATTATTTTTAATGTAATTGAATGCCGTAAAAACAAAAATTCAATTACTACTAATTTAAATTGGAACAAAAATGTTTTTTTTTAGATAAAGAATTTATAAACTGGTTCGTTCGTAAGAATGTTATTTGATTTTATTTACATTTATGTTATTCTTTTTTTTTGTATTGCAATATACAATATACTTTAATCTTCGAGGAAGAACAAATTCCATCATGAATAGTGACCTTTTGATCGTATTTCATACATTATATCTGATTTTTTTACTACCGGAAGCGTCGTGTAAAATAACCAGTCGTACCAATTACACACGCGTATCTTCTAATCATTTAACATCGCTATTTTGCAATAACTTAAGAAATTTCTTTGTAAATACAGCGCGTAGTCGGCCTAAATGACAAAATTGATTGAATATCCAACAATTCCCCACAAACACGGACTATTGCTTTAATAAACACACATCACACTGAATATTCCAATATTAATCGAACTGGTACTGGTGTGCATTTTCGATACGCCGATGGGGGCCGATGTAAACACTCACAAATGACGGAATTGTACCAAACATGGACTCATCATCTATCTAATTAGTACAGTGACAGGACCTTTGGCCAGCCGGCTCTCCATAGCTCATATATATATCAGATGATGCTGATTATTTGCAAAAAACATCCCTTTGAACTCGGCATTCAAACATATGCAAATAAACCCACAAGGGGGGACGGGGGGGACAACACACGAAAACCCGCGAGAATCGGCAAATAACGAAATGAAGTTTTTTTTTTTTCATTTCTTTGTAAAGGCGAATTAATGATTTTCGTGTATAGGTGCAATATCAATAATGGGTTCAACATATGCTTTAAGAATAGTCATTTATAATTATCTAAATTTTTTTATACATTCTTACATCTAGCTATTTTTAAATCGATGTCTATTCGTTACGTGTCCACATCTATTTATTATTATCATTTAAATTATTTTATGCTACTATTTTAGTACTATTTATTGAAGCTAATGGAATATATTGTGCTTAATTAATGATTGATACGTTTATTATTATATACAATGCAATTGACATTAAAATACTCTTCAAAAGTATGTTAAATTTATTGTATCAAGTGTTGATTCTAATCATTATTCTAAAAAGAAATTCTATCAATCACGATTCGTGACATTTCGTTTTTATCTTGTGCTACTGAAGATGGGGGTATAGCCTTCGAAATGCGCATCTAGCTACTTAAGTTACGATATTTGGGTGATATTCTATACTATAATTTAAGACCGTAGTGATAATTTTTAACATTATTATTGTAATAAGTAAATTTATTAAAAGTTCTTACTTTCACATCAATATTGGTCAGGTATAAGTCATTTTTTATATCTTGGCGGACTCTACTGCGCATAAGGGTTGAGCTTCCAATTTTATGAAGATTGTTATATAATTTTATGAAGATGCGAAAATATTACGAAATTGTCGAAAAATTTAAAAACTCCATTCGCCATTATAAATATTGGACATTTTTGTACCAAGGTACAGAGTTATTAAATTCCATTTTAATATACAAGTCATTTTTTTAAATCCTCTACTGCGCATAAGGGTTGAGCTTCCAGTACCATTGTTGCCATATATGAATAAAAAAACTTCAGTAAAAAGTGCTCAAATTGTAAACTGCATAGCAAGATTCAGATTGAGAATATTTAATGTATAAATGAATATACACGGCTTCGATTAAAGTCCACTATTTAGTAAAAAAAATCCAGTTATTTATTATTTGTTTTGATCAATTATGCTAATATAATACTCTCTGTATTTGTTGGCAGGTCGATATGACAACATTGCAGTAATTCTGACCACACCCTCAAATGACAAAAATGCAGTGGCGAGCATCTCTTCACGAGCATAAGGTTTCGGGGTGTTGAAGCAGCCAGTATATTTTCAATTTTTTTTTGTTATCATTGGTCTTATGCATAAACTAGTTTTAATTTGTAATGCGCTGTAGAAGGGACGGGCCCGCCACTTTAAAAAAAATAGTTAAATCAGTTTAAATCTTGCATTGACTTAACATAATTTGTTATAGCCCAGCCACGTGTTATTGTATTTTATTTATTACATCTATTCTTTATTATATATCACTTAACTTATACAGTTTATTATTATAAAAATCTACTAGGTGTTTATTTTGTGTTGTAATCGATATTTATTACATACAATTGATATTGAGTTAGATTTTATAACCATTTTTTTTTTGAATATGTATGTGATTCTTTCTAAATTTTTAAAATATGTGATTTTTAATTATAATTTGTACCGAATTACTATTTAATACTTTTGGTATTTTAAGTAGGGTTGCGAGGAAGAGCGAGGATGGATTTTTAACTTTCTAAAGAGTCATCATTTGATCGTTTCCCTTTTGGTATGTATGTACTCCAAAAATGCCAATAAATTAGCGATATGTAGTTCACTCGCGAACCGTTCACTCTGAACGGTTCAATCAAATAACGGCCGTACTGTGACGATGTTTTGCAACGACCTATAGGTCACTATGACCTAGTTCGTGAACTATGAACTACATGGTGCACGGTGTACGTATTGATGTACTTGTACTAGGTCCTGAACCCGTCGTCGTAAACGATGCAGTATAGTATACATTAAATATACAGTACTAAGATTTATTTAGTGATAAAGTGTGTTGGTGAACAGAACGAAATAGGAAACTCGATGCAATATTTGAATGTTGCTATCAGATTTCATTTGGAATAATATAAATAATATATTCGCAAGATTAAATATGTCATGCCATAGTAAATTTGTGCAATAATGCAAAAATAAACATCTAAATCTTACAGTTCTTCTATTTCATACTGAGTGCAATGCAATCATTTAATATCAAATCAAAGCTTTGAAGTTTGAACAGAGAAGACTCGGAATAGAAAATACAAATTATAACGCCAAACAAAACGATTCTATCTAGTTCATTTTATTATAGTTTGGATATTTAATTTTCAAGTGTTAGTGACGTAGTAAATATTTTCATCAGTAACTACCAATAAGTATTTTAGAACTTCATATAAATAATCGTGAGTACCTAGAGAAGATTATATTTCCTTATATATATGTTTTGTATAAATTATAAACATTGTTGTCTTTTCTTCTTCATTCCTAATTCAAAATAAGTATTGTTATATTTCAATTTATTTATTTTTTACTATTTAATAATTTTATATTAAGATTATTTTCAGTATGTGCATGTATTTTATATAGGTGGTGAACTAGTTCATTTTTAAAAGATGTGGTAGTTCACGACCTAAAGTTCGTGAACGGTACATTGAAATGAACTACGAACTAGCTCCTGAAAGTGACCTACAGTTTGCCATCGCTACAATAAATGAAATTATTTTTATAATTATCTATATTTAATTTTATACTTCCGTACGAGATCGATGGATGTTAGAAAATCGGTGATACGATTAATTTCTTTTGGAAAGTAAATTACTTATTTTCCTCACCTTCGTCAAATAATTGAGACCGATGTAGAATTCGAACAAGCAATATTCTTACCTGAAACAAAAGAAAAGTTTATATTAATATATATGAAGATTCGTAATTTCAAGTATTTAAGTTCAAAGCTAGGTAACATAATCCAAATAAAATGAAACGATTTTTATTTACGCCTGCGCTATAATATTTATTTATCATCGTTTCGAAAGTTGTATACATGTTCAGGGAAAACCACATGGCCGTGTTCATTGTGGAAAATTTACTAAATAACATCCGAGTAGATATTTGTACTCGTATTTTGAAAGAGTGCACCAAATTTGATGGGCAAACTAAAACTAATTCAAGATATATTAAAATTAAGTTTACTAATTGATGTAAGAATGCATAATTGGTGAACTATTGTTGGATTTTTCTGTGATTCTCGAAGGAATGAAATCTTAGTTGGGAAATTATAGGATGAAAAATAAATTAGAATAATATGTAATATTTTAATTTTTAGGATTACGATATTTAGAAAATAACATCGAGGAGATATTTGTACTCGTTTTTTGAAAGAGTGCACCAAATTTGATGGGCAAACTAAAACTAATTCAAGATATATTAAAATTAAGTTTACTAATTGATGTAAGAATGCATAATTGGTGAACTATTGTTGGATTTTTCTGTGATTCTCGAAGGAATGAAATCTTAGTTGGGAAATTATAGGATGAAAAATAAATTAGAATAATATGTAATATTTTAATTTTTGAGGATTACGATATTTAGAAAATAACATCGAGGAGATATTTGTACTCGTTTTTTGAAAGAGTGCACCAAATTTGATGGGCAAACTAAAACTAATTCAAGATATATTAAAATTAAGTTTACTAATTGATGTAAGAATGCATAATTGGTGAACTATTGTTGGATTTTTCTGTGATTCTCGAAGGAATGAAATCTTAGTTGGGAAATTACAGGATGAAAAATCAATTAGAATAATATGTAATATTTTAATTTTTGAGGATTACGATATTTAGAAAATAACATCGAGGAGATATTTGTACTCGTTTTTTGAAAGAGTGCACCAAATTTGATGGGGCAAACTAAAACTAATTCAAGATATATTAAAATTAAGTTTACTAATTGATGTAAGAATGCATAATTGGTGAACTATTGTAGGATTTTTCTGCGATTCTCGAAGGAATGAAATCTTAGTTGGGAAATTATAGGATGAAAAATAAATTAGAATAATATGTAATATTTTAATTTTTAGGATTACGATATTTTGAAAATAACATCGAGGAGATATTTGTACTCGTTTTTTGAAAGAGTGCACCAAATTTGATGGGGCAAACTAAAACTAATTCAAGATATATTAAAATTAAGTTTACTAATTGATGTAAGAATGCATAATTGGTGAACTATTGTTGGATTTTTCTGCGATTCTCGAAGGAATGAAATCTTAGTTGGGAAATTATAGGATGAAAAATAAATTAGAATAATATGTAATATTTTATTTTTGAGGATTACGATCTTTAGACGTGCAGTTTATAAAAAAAAACTGATTGTTTCTTCTTTGCATCCGATTTGTTAGGCTAAAAGAGAACAACATTTTTATAATAACACATTTGGTTAAGGCTTTTACACAGTTTGTCCTATGAATAGCAACTATACAAAATAACCGAAATAAATACTAGTGATAGTATTTCGTGTATTTGTATTTTTTGAATGGAAACCAATTACTGGTCACATAAACAGAGAATTAGAACAAAAGCTAAACAAATACATCACACGTTTGTATATCGACAATTCAATAGATATTTAATTACAATTAAATGACGGACGGTTTAACCAATAGGAAAAATAATTTTTATAGCTGTATAGAACTTTACCTTTCACCAATGATTCAAGAAATTTTTTTTTTATAACTTTTTAGCAATAATAGCGCAGTTTTAGTAATCGAGAATTGAATGTGGAACTGCACTTCAGAAAATGATTTCTATGAAAAGTTGATTCGAGTTTTATAAAAGATGTATTATAATCCTCCATTATATGCGAGCGCATTTGTAGTTTATAAAAATAAAATGCACGGGCGAAAATAAATACAACAAAAATTAAAATCGATCAAATATAAAATGCCTGGAGTGTATATATTTTGTATAGAAAAAATGTTGGAGGAAGTTAATATATTGAATTTTATGTTAATGCTTTATATGCAGAAATAAATAAAAATAAATGCATGGAAAAATTTTAAATAAAAACAATCAAAACAGAAAATCAGACTTTATTGGTTAGGCAATTGTTTTTTTTTTTAATCTCTTCACCAATTAGATTTCTATTACTTTCAGAGAATAGAAATTCAAAAACGCAAACGAATGTATTTGTGAATATCATTTTTAATATAGACTCAAAAATTCTAATAAAATGAGGACTAGCTCAAAAATTAGTTGACCCAAAAAAAATTTTTTAAAAAATTTCATACTACACCATAACAATTCCAATAATAATGAAAACAACTGCAAAAATCCTTACTATATGTTACATCACACTTAGAAGCAGGGATATTAATTTTCCCCAGCTGTTTTATTTTATTTTGGCTTTATAAACCTTCCATGGCCTATTATGGCCAGGTATTATATATGTTCGTTATATAATATACGAACTCTGCACAATTATATGAAACAGACGAACAGGAAAAGTCACGGTATAAAAGAAAGTGTGTTCAGATAGAAGAATATTGCTTATAAAAAAATTTTCGTTGTAAAAATTGGAGGAGTAAATGTTTAGTGGAATTGCTAGTTCAGTGGCCCAACTCAAATTAAAATGTAAAATCGATTTAGTGAAACTTTAAACTGACAATTTTATTTCCTCGGTAGATTCAAAATTTTATCGTTCGCCTACGATATTTATCTTAGTTTAAGACTTGACTAGTTCATTTTATGTTCTCTTGTAAGTACATTCCTGTCCTTTCGGTTTTTACTTTTATACTTTTCTAGACCTCACATTAGATAAACACTTCATAAGAGAATAATCTTATTTCAGTTATTTTTCAGTTATTTAAACTGAATCTTTGCAACTAGCAATATACAGGTTTAGAGAATATTCAAATTTCTCTTTAATATATTTTCATCTATAAAAAGCTCAGCATCCATTAGTAAATTTAAAAAAATCCTAAGCACCGCTCTATTTTTATTTATTTATCTATAATTAATTAGTTTATTTATTTTATTTCCCTTCAATTGATAGTAGCATTTGTTTCGTACAGTAAAAAAAAATAATAATCAAGGTAAGTCGTCACAAAAAAAATTCTGATAGAGTGCGGCACTGTCTAGGTCAGGACAGGTCAGGTCTAGGAAATTAGTGCGGCACTGTCTCGGAAATCAGTTAAATCCTTCTGTCAACAACATTTTGTGCATATGTAGTTTCCATTACTGCACTTGTCACCCTTTTTTAGAAAATGTCACTTGTACCCCTTTGGCTCTAAGCCAGTAATATGTACAAAATTATGAAATAAATGCCTTATTATAATAAGGTACTTAGTAATCAAGTGGAAACCAAAAAATTTGGATTACACTATAATAGCTGCAGGTAGTAAGGGGTGCCAACTGAAAGGGGTGTGGATGAGGGTGTCTAGCGATGGCAGCCCTCCATCATGAGCTGTCTTTTGCGCACGTGCATCTAATGCCAAATCATCCCCTGATGACATACGCTGTTTCGTACAGCCGCGGTGGCCTGTCAGATAATGTTCAGAAAGGCGCCCATTCAGGACAGAATATTGAAGAAATTGTTTATAATGCAATCAATTGATTTGGCCTCAAAAATGCTTACGAAGGTAAACCGTTTCGAAAATTCGTCCAAATTAATGAGGAGTAATGAAGGATATCATGACATCAGTAAAAGTAGCTGATAAATTAAAAAAAAATATTAATGCAATAAATTGATTTTTGAAAAACCGTACTTATCGATAAAAAAAATGCTTACCCAAAGTAAAGTGTTTCGAAAATTCGTCCAAATTAATCAGGAGTGAAGGGAGGACCATCACGACATCAATAAAAGTAGCTGATAATTTTTTAAATTTCAGTTAATGACGATTGTTGCGTAGACAAACAAATGATTATTTGTTTGTCGAAATTATAAATGATTTTTTGAGATTATATACAGATCGGGTGGCTTAATACGGTTCTGTTATGCTGTGACAGCCTGGAAGAGTGATAAAACGCTCAGGAAAATTTTAATAATGCAAAAATAGCCTATATTCAATTTCTATAACCCATACTAAAATATAATTGAGTGAATTCGTGATAAATAATTGACCGTGTATTTACGCATTGCAAATATAAAACGTGCGCTCATGAAATAATTATTTTTTCATTATATAAAAGCGCGAAAACATATTTCATGTTACTCACAGTAGCGATGGCAAACTGTAGGGCACTTTGAGGAACGAGTTCGTAGTTCATTTCAATGTACCGTTCACGAGCTATAGGTCGTGAACTACCACATCTTTTAAAAATTAACTAGTTCACGACCTATATGAAATACATGCACATACTGAAAATAATCTTAATATAAAAATATTAAATGGTAAAAAATAAATAAATTTGAATATAACAATACTTATTTTGAACTAGGAATGAGGAAGAAAAGACAACAATGTTGATAATTTATACAATATATATATATAAGGAAATATAATCTTCTCTAGGCACTCACGATTATTTATATGAAATTCTAAAATACTTATTGGTAGTTACTGATGAAAATGTTTACTACTTTACTTACACTTGAAAATTAAATGTACAAACTATAATAAAATGCACTAGATAGAATCGTTTTGTTTGGCGTTATAATTTATATTTTCTATTTCGAATCTTCTTTGTTTAAACTTCAAAGCTTTGATTTAATATTAAGTGATTGCATTGCACTCAGTATGAAATAGAAGAACTATAAGATTTAGATGTTTATTTTTGCGTTATTGCAAAAATTTGCTATGGCATGATATATTTAACCTTGCAAATATATTAATCATATTATTCCATATGAAATCTGATACCAAACATATAAATATTGCATCGAGTTTCCGATTTCGTTCCGTTCACCAACACACTTTATCACTAAATAAATGTTAGTATTGTATATGTAATGTATACTATACTGCATCGTTTACGACGACGACGGGTCAGGACCTAGTACAAGTACATCAATACGTACACCGTGCACCATCTAGTTGATAGTTCACGAACTAGGTCATAGTGACGTATAGGTCGTTGCGAAACATCGTCACAGTACGCCCGTCATTTGATTGAACCGTTCACAGTGAACGGTTCGCGAGTGAACTACACATCGCTAACTCACAGTTCACAATTAATATTATTATAACATAAGTGCCTGATCGAACTTATCTATTTTTTTTAAAAGAAAATTGTATATTTCAAAGTATTTTTTAATTTCTAACCATTGTGATTTACTCAATAAATCTGCAAGGCGAGAATTAATCGATATATTACAGATATAAAATTTAAAAATATTACTTTTCCTCTGAAATAACTTGTAAAATACCGAAAATTCAATCGAAAAATTTCTAATTATGTCTTCTTCATATTTCTGTTTTCTTACGACATCTACGAAAGTTAATGCCACATCAAAACTGCAACTTCAGAATCCGTATATTAAAAAATATCGCATTCCATCATTTAATTGAGCGAATTAAAATTGAAAATTTAACATGTTTTTTTTTTTATGTAAACAAGTTGTATGTTCCGAAATATTCATGTCTTATTAAAACCACTTGCATATTCTAAATGCTGAGGTCGAATACTGTTTAAACATATCATTTGAAAGTGTCAGATAAAATTCAATGAAATGGCCCATCGAGCAATAAATGCTGGAGTAAAAAAAATTTCAATTTCAAACGTTGAAAAATTACATTTAGTAGTATAAAAAAAAATACAAAAATTGTCCATACAAACTGAATGTATAGTAAAACAAAAACAAAAAACCCGAACAACCTTTGATATTTATCTCTGCGTAACACTAAATGGCGCATGCATATATCATTATGGCGCAATCATTACATTATCCCTCGTTATAATCCCTCCAAAGGCAATCGCTCCTATTCAGATTGTAGTCCTCACGTTATAATGAAGGTAAATGTCCTTTATTGGTGCCTATTTACAGTTCTGCACACCGTTTGAAGTCATGCTGCGACATACACAACCGTCGCCAATTCAATTTCGAGAGAGGACCGACACGGGAGCCCCCCTCGGCCCCCCGTAGCCGATCATTTAAGGTTTGATATGACCCAATTATACGCGGATTAGATAAGGCGCCCTAATTAATATAATCACGCGTGAATTTCGTCATAGGGAGAGGCGGGAAAATCAGTCATCGAATGTCTGATCTGTTAAGTCAAATGATTTTGACTATAATAAACGATTGAATAAAAACAAAATGAATTTCCGAGTAAAAATAAAGATTAACAATATTTTTCGTATATAACAATATTTGCATAATAAAACCAAAAAATGTTTGAAGTAATCTCAGTGAGTGACAGAAGTGTGGATTTGTTGGATCGTTTGATGATGGAAGCATAACTTACGAAATGCGCATTTTTAGTTTTTTTTTTGGACGTAGTGTAAGAGGAGGAATATATTGGGGAAGTGCAAAAGGCATTAATATATGGCCCGTTTTCAATTTTGGGGTAGAGGCACAATCGCCATCAATAGAAGAAACAAAATTATAGTATCGAGTTGATCAAAAATATCACACAAATTTATATGTTGTATAAAATTTGACTCGTTTTTCAGTTTTTATATTATTTGAAGAAAAAACGTTCATTGTTCGATTGATATGGATTATTTGATATATTTAATTTACGTTCGTTATTAATTAAAAGATAAATATTTTTTAAATTGTGATTTCGTACAACGTTAGGAGTTTAAAGGATCTTTTAATTGAAAAACGTTTGAATGATATTTTGGAAAAAATCCAGAAAAATGTATCATTCGTCTTGCAAAGTTTGTTTGAATATTTGCAAAAACTAAGGGTGAAATTTGTAAGGTAAATTTTTTTATTTTTTTTTGTTATAGCATCTTCAGATGCTCTACGATTTTAAGTGTAGTTTAATTTCTACACTTGCTAATGTTTGATAAAACGATATAAAATAGATAAAATTTACTTAATTTATTCATTTTTTTTTAATTTGTTCATTTTTTTTTCTAGTTCGTTTCATATTGCAAAATTATTAAAGTTTTTTGTTGAATTTTATTTAGTATTTTATGTAGTTTTACTTGTGCTACTGAAGATGGGGGCATAGTCTTCGAAATGTACATATAGCTACTTAATACTTTAAGTTACGGTATTTGGGTGATATTCAATATTAATATTTAACACCGTTGTGATAATAAATGTTAGTACTGTATATGTAATGTATACTATACTGCATCGTTTACGACGACGACGGGTCAGGACCTAGTACAAGTACACCGTGCACCATCTAGTTGATAGTTCACGCACTAGGTGATAGTGACCTATAGGTCGTTGCAAAACATCGTCACAGTAGTCATTTGATTGAACCGTTCGCGAGTGAACTACGCATGGCTACTAGGATGCGCATGTGGAAGATATATCTGCATATTTTATGTACTGTAAACAGCTTTTTGCGTATTGTAGCACCTTAAGCCTTCGTCCGCAAACATATCCACTCGATATGCAAGAAAGGTGATCTTCATTCACGGCGACTATTTTACTATTTGATAACAGCTAATTCAAACTATAGGGCAGAGATATCGAATAAAAAAAAAGTTGAATTTACAGCCCATGTTACATCACAAGCAACTCAAATTAACAGACAGAGCTACGTATAAGATGCTATTTTTATTGAACAAACAGCTTTAGAAATTACGTACTCGCCTCTAAACTCGCAATTTGTCATACAGGGTGCGAAATTAACACTAGTAGAAAATTATAAATAGGAGTATCACCTTTCGAAATGGTTTTAATTATTGTTACCCTATGTTTATTTTCGATATCATTCGTACCGTTGATCCCCATGCGGGATGTAATATATTTTTCCAGAGAAAGGAGTTCATACAGGATAAAAGAATGTAAGACACAAAAAAAAAAAGTAGCGAATCGATGTAAACTTACCACCGATTTTTAGTTTGAGGATAATACGAGATATTGTTGAATGTTGTTATATATGCATAGGGAATGTTGTTGAAAAATTTAACAATTTGTAAAATGTAATATAGCTTACAATTTAGCTAGTTTATATAATGATTAATTTTTAGGATTTTTTTCCGAGGAAACAAAAATCTACACGTTTAGTGTTTATAATAATAGTATATCTAGATTATTATTGAAACTAGATTTAACGAGCATTTAGCTCATTTCATGATTAAATAGAACAGATAAAAGTGCTGTAGCCGAGCATATATACTATTCAAATTAGTTCACTTAACAAAAAAAATAAAAAATCATCCTAGAAACAAATTTTTAGAGATTTCCAGTTCAATCAGAAAAAGTTTAAAAAATTGTCGAAAAAGTGTACATACGTGTCGAAAATTGTAATTTAAATTTTTGACTGTTAAATGGCAACTTTAATCAACTACTCGAATGAAAGGAATAATTTTTACAACTAGCATAGAGCAAAGCTAAACACATTTCTTGCCGTGTTGGAAAATTCTGCATGATTTTTATTCAAAAAAAAGTGATATTCCTATTTATAATTTTCCCTAGTGTTAAAATACGTACAAGTATTTTCTAAAGCTTCTGGTTTGTGGGTACAACTGTCTAAATGAGTTAGAAGCATCATGAACTGTTTGATAAATACAGCGTACAAGAAATTATAACTTTACATCCTCCGCAGACTAATCCCTGTTGAAAATTGTTAATACAATAATAACAAAGTTAGGTGTATGTATATAGGAATGTTCAATAATGTAAAACTACGACTATATGCTAATATGTAAATACGATGATTATTTTTTGAAAAATTCTAAAATATACCTCGCAAAATTGATAAATTCCTCATATTATATTAGCACGGTATATTTGTCATACCGAGCGATTTATTTAATTAGCGTTTCGTGTTTTCTGGTAAATGAACATTCAATTTAATAATAATCAAAATATAATACTATATTCAATAATTAGTTAGTTAAAGAGTCCGCAATCCTAAAGATTGGTTGGAAACAGCACGCCATGCCGATCTATCCTGAGCTAATCCCTTCATCTCCCTATAGCTATTCATCTCAACGTCTTCTACTATCTGACTCACATACTCCAATCTAGGCCTACCTACCCCTCTCTTTCCCTCCACTCTACCTTCTATGATCAATTGCATAATCCCCCCATGCCTAAGAATATGCCCTACTAATCTGTCTCTCCTACGCTGTAACACTCTCCAAATACTTCTCTTCTCCCCTACTAACTCTAGTACAGCTTCATTTGTTACTTTATCTTCCCAACCAATCCTCATCATCCTCCTATAACACCACATTTCAAGTGCTTCTAATCTACGCTTCTCTTCCTTTCCTATAGTCCACGCCTCACACCCGTACAGTGCTACACTCCAAACATATATCTTCAGTAATCTTTTTCTAATACCCAAGTCAATATTTGATCTTAAAATCTGTTCTTTTTCTACGAATGCCTTCCTACCCTGTGCTATCCTACACTTTATATCTACCTTGCTTCGATTATCTTTTCTGATTCTACTGCCTAAATAACAAAAATCTGACACTTCTTCGATTCTATTATCTCCTATTGTGATCCTCATTTTTCTACTGCATTCCTTTTTGTCACACCTCATCACTTTAGTTTTACCTATATTTATTTTCATGTTAAAATCCCTAGTCAATACTGCCTGCATACCATTCAATACCCTTTCTAAATTCTTTTCGCTTTCTTCCAATATAGCTATATCGTCGGCGAATCTCAACATATATATTTTCTCTCCCTGTACATTCACACCTACACTATACTCTTCTTTTACTTTGTTTATTGCATCTTCTATATATAGATTAAATAATAACGGTGAGAGTGTACATCCCTGCCGAACTCCCTTCCCTATTTTTGCTACCTCTTCTTCCCCCTCAATTCTAACTAAGGCAGTTTGGTGTTTATATAAATTAAAAATTATTCTCCTATCCTTATAATCTATACCCGTTTCTTTTAAAATTCTAAACATTATGTCCCAATCTACATTATCAAATGCCTTTTCTAAATCTACAAAAGCTATGCAAGTTACCTTTCCTACCCTCTTTCTTTTTTCTACTACCGTTCTTAGTGCTAGAATCGCCTCTCTCGTCCCTCTGTTTTTCCTAAAACCAAACTGATCTTCTCCTAGCCTTTCCTCTACTTTATTTTCTAATCTCCTATAAATAATCTTTAACAATATCTTCGATGCATGTGATAGTAGGCTAATGGTCCTATAGTTCTCACACAAATTAGCTCCTATTTTCTTCGGCATTGTTACTATTCTACTACGCTGAAAATCCTGTGGTACTTCTCCCTTCTCATATATTTTACAAACTAACCTGTATAATCGCTCCTGCATTTTTTCCCCTGCGTGTTTTATTAATTCGGCTGGTATCATATCAATCCCCGCTGCTTTGTTAAATTAAATAATTAGTGACCATTAAATAACATTCATCGATAGAACAAATTAATTCGTTTTAAATTTGCACGGCGATTTAAAAAAATTATCAAACAATACCATCGGCAATTTCCATTACAAAAACCAGAGCTTCTCAATCAGATGTTAAAAAAAGATAAAGAGGGAGGGTGATTAGAAAAGCAACGGGGGGGGGGGGAGAAGATTAAAAAGTGACACGTAGAGGGGCCAAAAGAATCTACTCGTAGTTTGGTTGAATTCGTGTAAAATAGCGAGTGCGTGCGTGTTTGGTACATTGCTTCACTTTCAGCGAATTATTTCATTAATGTTTAATGCATTTGCACGAGGAAATGGCACAGCGAACACTGACCGAACTAAAAAGGGTAAAGGGCAAGCTCTGAGCGGGGTGGCGAAAATGCAAATTTCATTTGATCATTCCAAACTACCCTGTGTGTGTAGGTAGCATCATGAATTCCAATTTTGCACAGAGAAATTTTGATGAATCGTCCTTTATATAATGTTTAATGTATCTACCGTATACGAAACATTTGTACTCGACTGTATATATATATACAAAGTGTTATTATACCAGATATCGTACCCGAAGGGTTCCCATTTCTAATAACATTTTCGACTGGGTTACGTTTATATAATTTATATTCAATGGTACAATTCGGAATATATTTATAATTATGTATATGTGTAGTTTGAACTGCGGCAGGTAATGTGTATAATTATATATCTGTACTTTGGGACAGAAAGGGCCAATATCAAAAATATGGAGCCAAAGAGCATGAAAATTCAAAAAAATAATAAAAAATGCAAAAAAAATATTTTACATTGTGTTAATTCATCAAATAACATGACTAATTAAAAGAAAAAACGTTGAAATTTTTTTTATGAAAATGCGAAAACATTACGAAAAATTGTATAGAATATCACCCAAATACCGTAAGTTAAAGTATTAAGTAGCTATATTATGTATGTCTCAGAAATGGTAAATTCTAGAAGGTACCGCTATGGGAAATTGTTTATTGTCCATTTATTGCTAATTTATTTATATTTATATTTATATATAATAATTATTCGTGTACGGATTTCAGCGATTTTATTATCAAGCTGTTTTTAATAAGGACCGGATGGTACCAGTATTCGCGACGTTCAACAACATCCAGAACTGTTAATGCTTAATGTTCTTGTCCATTGCGTAAAAGTATAATTTTAGTAGAAGTGCTAAATAATGATATTTATAAAATCGTGTTTAATCGGTGTAAATTGTTAAAGATTTTAGAGAAAATAAACGAGTCGAAAATTGTAACGAATACTTTTTTAATGTACAATTTAATAGTAGTAACCTCAGTGAGTGAAATATTTGTGCCACTGAAGACGAAAGTTTAAAATTCACACAATCCTTTTTATTTAGATATTTATTTTTGCTTAGAGAATAGATTGCTTTTTCATAGGGCCGAAAGAAAATTACATTTCATAAAATTTTGGTTTTATAGTGTCGGGGGGACCAAAAAGTTTTTCTGCAAAAATTTGCGACTGAATTAAGAGAACCCAGAAGTCTAAATATTGTTGGAAATAGCTTAAGTTATGAATAAAGTGATTTTTGTATTTTTTTTTGCTAAATTGAAAATTGATCAAAAAAAATGGAGAAAATAAACGAGTCGAAAATTGAAACGAATACTTTTTTAAAGTGCAATTTAATAATGGTAACCTCAGTGAGTGACACAAGTGAAATATTTGTGCCACTGATGACGAAAGTTTAAAATTCACACAATCCTTTCAAACAATATCCTTTTTATTTAGATATTTATTTTTGCTTAGAGAATAGATTGCTTCTTTCATAGGGCCGAAAGAAAATTACATTTCATAAAATTTTGGTTTTATAGTGTCGGGGGACCAAAAAGTTTTTCTGCAAAAATTTGCGACTGAATTAAAAGAACCCAGAAGTCTAAATTTTGTTGGAAATAGCTTAAGTTATGAATAAAGTGATTTTTGTATTTTTTTTTGCTAAATTGAAAATTGATCAAAAAAAATGGAGAAAATAAACGAGTCGTAAATTGAAACGAATATTTTTTTAAGTACAATTTAATAGTAACCTCAGTGAGTGACACAAGTGATTTTAAAACTAAATTAAAGGAAACTGTAATTTATTTTCCTATAGTTTGGATTAGATATGTAGAAGAAGACATCTTTGCGATTTTTGATACTGAAAAATATAATATTAATGATTTTATTAATATATTAAATTCAAAATTTCCTTCAATTAAATTTAATTATGAAATCGAAAATAATAATCAGTTACCTTTCATATAATCAAAGTAACATATAATATTCCAATCTTCTTGGAAATCCAAAAGATTTGATTGATTTCAATAAAAAATCTGGTATTTATGAAATATCTTGTTCTAGTTGTCCTATTTTCATTTAGTTTTATCTTGTGCTACTGAAGATGGGGGCATAGCATTCGAAATACGCATCTAGCTACTTAATGTTTTAAATTACGGTATTTGGGTGATATTTTATAAAATTATTTAACACCGTAGTGATAATAAAAAAAATAAAAAATACGAAAATGTTTTTAAAATTTAAAAACTCCATATTTCCATTTTCTGGCACATTATAATATTGGACATTGACCATTTTTATACCAAGATACAGATATATAATAATATATTTATTATCTTGTCCAAATGTCTGTTTTTAATCATTTTTTGCGAAATAATGAGAAAAATAAATCTGTACTCAAAGGGTTAAATAGTGGAAGAATTCATAGAATTAAAAAAAAAATTAATTAACAATTTTGTAGGCTAAAATCATCAAAAATCGATCACTTTCGTATAAAACAAACGTTTTTAGACGTTTTCGTGCTTACAGTATGAAATATATATATATATATATAAATATATAAAGCTTAAAAATGAATTTTTCAAAACAAATATTTTTTTAGCTCTAAAGATTAGTGTATTAACACAATAAAACTGGAAACGACCAAAAACGATTACTTTCCAAGAAAACGGTTGTTTTTAGACATTTTCGTGCTTTCAGTATTAAAAATAAAATTTTTACGCGACAAAAAATAATTTACCATTTAAGTAGCGGAAGAAATAATACAAGAATTTTTGTAAATTAACATTTTTGAAATTAACAAAATAGACGAAAATCATTTTTAGCTGTGAAAATAAACTTATTAACGCCAGATCATCAAAAAACGATGGCTTTCAAAGAAAGCAGGTGTTTTTAAACATTTTCGTGCTTCCAGGACTAAAAATGATTTTTTAAAAAATATTTTGTAATTCTGCAGTTTCCTGAAAAATGTATATTTTCACAATATTTGAAAAAATAATTTAATATAATGCTTCTTAAGCTTTTTTATGAATAGTATCTAGAACTAGATAAAATAGAAATTATGTTAAGTAAAATACCGAAATAAATTTGTTAATACAAAATTAATATCATTTATTTCACGTTACTTTTCCAACTAAAAGCACATTCTAGTAGACATTATAATAGCAATTAAAATAAAATTTAAATAAAAAATATTTATATTAGAAATGCAGTACCAAAATCGCGACTGTTTCTTCGTAATTAACTGTTCTTTAATGTTTAAACAGATCATGATTTTCAACAACATATGACCATTGTTTTCCAGATGATAATATATCGAAACTAATCGGAAAACTAACATATTTTCCAAAAACTGTGAGGATTTACAATTTAACTTCCAATCCCACTACGAAATTAATGCAGTTTAGATTTAAAGATATTAGTCATTATGTTAATGAACGTTCGAATTAACAAATTGCGCACACTATATTAAATATATATTAACAATATATATAGTGTGCATCCGACCTGGATTTGTAATTATAATAATACGGATGTTTACAAATTGGGGGCTTAAAAATTATATTTAATAATTATCGGGGTAGGAAGCATAATCCAGTTAACCTGTCACAAGTAGATAAATTCATTACGATTAATATATATTTTGATGTGAAATAATTTTATAATCATTCCAGTCTTCACCAAAATCATTACAATATACCGAGTTATAATTATAATAATTATATGCATATATTATTAATCCATCATTTATAAATTCACGTTATCAAATTTCATATAAACATGTTTATAACGAAAAATCACTGCAGGGATAATAAGAGATAATAAAAACAATCGGAAATTTAAAAACAGAAATTCGTCCAAAACTTACTTAGACTTCTTTAAGTGGGGAAAGAAGAATATCATCAGGGGAGTAATCGTAGATTATGATAATGAGTTGATTTAAATTTAGTACAGAATTTGATTAATTGTTATTAAGATTTACTTCGAAAAATCCTTCACGACGAGCCGAAATAAATTAAATTGTACGATTGGTAGTTTTCTATTTGCGCACTAATCCCATGTCATAAACTACGACCCGACGCGGCACCCTTGATCCTACTATTCGTTTGCGCACACGTATAAGCAGGTATACGCACGGCTGGCTACAAATTATTAGCAATTAATAAGATTCTAATAAAAATAATAATAATGTGGAACAAAAAGAGATTGTGTCATTCTTAATAATGGGTAAAATAAAAATTGATTTGCATTGTAGTTCACCAATTTCACATATATTTCAAGACATTTATTGAATTACGGTAGAAAAAAAAAAAAATCAGGTCAGGTCAGGTGTGTGTGTGTGCGCAGTTGATGTATCTATTGTCGGTCGGAGTTTTGTTGTTGGCGCAAATAGAGAATCTTTTAATCCGGTAATAAAGTTTGTGCGCTGTTAAAGACCAGCCGTACGATTATTTCGATAAAACGCATTTCGTCGCGATGCTTTTCGATTTATTGTACTTTACAAACGAGCGAAATGTAGTGCCATAGTTTTACAACAATGTGTGTGTGTTATACCGCGATATTAAACGAAACAATAATATGGCCCGCATATCAAAGTTTGGTTTGTTATAGTTTGGTATATACGCGTACAAGATACACAATCTGTGTTTATTCATACGAATGTGTAATTATGTAATTATTCCAAGTATTCCTGCTTCTACTCAAAATGTCACTATTCTACAAAAATAAGACGTTGAATGAAAGACGTGTTGTTTTTTTCAGGTATGGGCAAACCTATGATAAAAAAATCACCTGTAGCGTACGAGTTCTTATTTATAAAAATCGATGTAATATTTTTTTTATATATGTCGCGATAAAATACCGCAATTATTCATTTTTCAATCGGTTGTTTCACATCGATGATATAATAAATGCGAGGGCTATCCAGAAAGTAAGTTCCGTTGCCACGTGTTGCCGCGCAGGCGCTACTGTGGCAATTTCGCGCATGCGCGCCAGTTTCATGGACTCAGTAAGAAGGGATAGACACAATTTTGAGATCGCTTGTGCGCTGCACGGTGAGACTTTATAATGTCGAAGCGAATTGCAAATCCCGCCACCTGTGAAATGCGATCGGTAATACGTTTTCTCAATGCCAGGAATGTGATACCTTGCGCAATTCATAAACAAACCTGTGAAGTGTACGGAGAAAATGCAATGAGCGATTCAATGGTACGGAGATGGGTACGACCGTTCAATGAACGACGTGAGAATGTGCATGATGACGTGAGAATGTACATGGTGCTGTTACTACGTGGTTTGTACTACAAAAACTTGTGCCCCGGCTATGACAAATGCCTAAACAATGGTGGAAATGACGTGGAAAAATAATTAAACGTTTGTACTTTACAATGCAATGAAACAAATTGTTTATATACGTGTTGTTTTTGTTTGATAGCCAAACGGAACTTACCTTCTGGATAGCCCTCGTATTACATTTTTGGCACGTAGTTGGTAATCTTGGGGACATCTGCGGTGTGTCATTTCTTATGGACTTCCGGTCAATCTTTTTGCTACCTCAAAAATCGTCTGCGCATAGCGTACTGCGCAATATCCCCCCCCCCCACCACCACTTACCATGACGTCTCAGCCAATCTTAGCAAAAAGATCCACTGAAAGTCCATAAGAAATTACATTGAAGACACACCGCAGATGTCCCCAAGATTACCTACTACTAACGATGTGTAGTTCACTCGCGAACGGTTCACTCTGAACGGTTCAATTGAATGACGGGCGTACTGTGACGATGTTTTGCAACGACCTATAGGTCACTATGACCTAGTTCGTGAACTATCAACTAGATGGTGCACGGTGTACGTATTGATGTAACTTGTACTAGGTCCTGACCCGTCGTCGTCGTAAACGATGCAGTATAGTATACATTACATATACAATACTAACATTTATTTAGTGATAAAGTGTGTTGGTGAACGGAACGAAATAGGAAATTGGATGCAATATTTATATGTTGGTATCAGATTTCATTTGGAATAATATCATTAATATATTCGCAAGATTAAATATGTCATGCCATAGCAAATTTTTGCAATAACGCAAAAATAAACATCTAAATCTTATAGTTCTTCTATTTTATATTGAGTGCAATGCAATCACTTAATATCAAATCAAAGCTTTGAAGTTTAAACAAAGAAGATTCGAAATAGAAAATATAAATTATAACGCCAAACAAAACGATTTTATCTAGTTCATTTTATTATAGTTTGTATATTTAATTTTTAAGTGTTAGTAAAGTAGTAAACATTTTCAACAGTAACCACCAATAAGTATTTTAGAACTTCGTATAAATAATCGTGAGTACCTAGAGAAGATTATATTTCTTTATATATATGTTTGTATAAATTATCAACATTGTTGTCTTTTCTTCCTCATTCCTAATTCAAAATAAGTATTGTTATATTCAAATTTATTTATTTTTTATCATTTAATATTTTTATATTAAGATTATTTTCAGTATGTGCATGTATTTCATATAGGTGGTGAACTAGTTCATTTTTAAAAGATGTGGTAGTTCACGACCTATAGTTCGTGAACGGTACATTGAAATGAACTACGAACTAGGTCCTCAAAGTGACCTACAGTTCGCGCTATCGCTACCTACTACACGTATATATTTGTATTAAATTTTTTTTGGCACGTACCCTTATAATATACAACTTGTATTCCCCCCCCCCCCCCCCCCAAAAATTCATATAAGTATCGTACACAGAATTCCCTAAACAGTATTAAAATGGGTCCATTTAAAGCTTCACGGAAGCGAAAAAATTGACCCGATATAAACTTACGTGAGAAAATT
This sequence comes from Leptodirus hochenwartii, assembly GCA_947310635.1. Lineage (NCBI taxonomy): Eukaryota > Metazoa > Arthropoda > Insecta > Coleoptera > Leiodidae > Leptodirus > Leptodirus hochenwartii. The sequence goes on from OX371176.1 coordinate 50,425,023, forward strand.
CAATAAAAATATTTCTTCGTTACACCATGGTAAGGTATATTGTGGTAGTACGTATTCTATATATCAGTTGACTGAAGACTATTCTATTAGAGATGGAATGTTTGCGGGTAATAAATTTCAAATGGCATTCCCAAGGCTTGTATAGATTCGATTTTTTTTTATATAAATAAATTGATATTTTATGGGCTCGAGAAAAAAAAGGGCGTTGAGAAGAGACTTTCAGACCATACAGGGTATATCACAAAGTACCTTTATCTGGTGTAACAAAACGTGTTTACAGGGCACTTAAAATTACAGCATCAAGCTTAAATAATTTCGCTTTTACTAAGAATAATTTGATAAGAAAATAGAAAAAGAAATAAGAAAAATTAATATTACATTTTATTAAGATTGGAAGGACACGTTTGGTTTGGTTGCAACTTGGCAAAATAATTTTGTAGCGTTTTGTCTTTTAATAATTCAATAAAATCTATTTGAGATGATCGGATGTATAAAAGTCTTTTAAGCACATATTTAAGTCGCGGTGGAATCCCTTGGAGGTATTTTGTAAAAAAAAAAGCCAAAATTCTTAAAAAAAAAAAAAGGAATTTGGAAAAAGTTTATGGCAACGGTTATAGTTATAAATACTCGTAGAGGCTAGGAATAAATAACAAACTGTTTTATTTCGCAGCAAAATTATATAATGACGTATTAGAATTCGTTCATATTTACCTACGAAACGGTAAAATGTTTACCGTGAGGAAATTTGCAACAATGAAACAAAAACTAATTAACAAATGTGCTGATGGGATATATGTTCGTAATATATATACAATTTATATGTGCTTGGTCCGGAAATTGCGCGCGGTCAGAGCGTAAGTAAAACTGTTAAATTTGCATTTACAACATAATGAAATGGAGAGATTTAATTAAAAACGTCTTCAGGATGTAACTGAATAATGTACTATTCGGATCGTACAATGTTTAAGTAGACCGCAGTTAGGCATACACACCAGCTAATTTATTTCGAATTTATTATTATACCCATTTGTTGAATAATTGAATTCGAAAGAATTCTCAAAAGGCCAAAAAAGATAATATATAAAGCCCAAATAACATTTATTTCATGCGGTACAAAATCATACGGCATTATATTGCTTTTACTAGATTTTAAAGTAAAATACATTGTGTTAAAAAATATATATTGCATATAATAAATTTGAAATATTTTAAGAGAACATTTGTATATACTATAAAATGACTTGAGTTGCTTTTTCGCAATGTTTATTTGAAATTTCTTGATTAGACAAGTCACGTGCATTATTTTTTTTATATATACTATATGAAATTCCAAAATTTGTTCTAAATGAAATTTATCCTAGAAATGTTAAAATTAACAGAACAGAAACGTCACTAGTTGAATAATAATTTTTTTTTAATACACATTGTGTTAAAAAATATATATTGTATATAAATTTGAAATATTTTGAGAATTTTATCGACAACTATAAAATATATACTATAAAATGACGCGAGTTGCTTTTTTACAATGTTTATTTGAAACTTCTTGACTGGACAAGTCACGTGTGTTATTTTTTTTTAATATATAATATAAGAAATTCCAAAATTTGTTCTATATCAAATTAATCTTGGAAATGTTAAAAGTAACAGAAACGTTACTAGTTAAATAATAAATTTATTTTTCGGTAATACATTTAATAAAAAAAAATCTCAGGTCTATTGTTGAAAAGTTTACAATTACTTTGTTTTGATAAAATTTTCAACCCTTCGACTTTATGGTATAAGCTATGGATTTTCAACCCTTCGGTGTGTTGTAATATTATTGAATATACTCCCAATAAATTTCGGTAAATAAATTTCAGTAAATATGTTAAAGATGATTATCTTATTAAGGCTGCGCTAAAGGTACAGAAAAAATTTCGGAGATAATTTTGCGAAAACGACTGGGAATATGGCAACAATATTTTGTGGCTATATTTCCAATTACTGTATCTAGGGAATAGGCGGCTCACTTTTTAAAAAAAAAAATGTTTTCGAAAAAAAATTTTTTTTAAACTACTTATTAATTTTGTTTGAATTTTTTTAAGTATTGCGTTCTTTTAAGATGGCAGCAATAAGATAGATCGTTTTTGTATCTTATTATTATCTTTTAAAATAAGGCAGATATTATCCCTTAAATTGAACATGGTAAAATTTCAGAAATAATTTTGCGAAAACGACTGGGAATATGCCAACAATATTTTGTGGCTATATTTCCAATTACTGTATCTAGGGAATAGGCGGCTCACTTTTTCAAAAAAAAAAAGTTTTCGAAAAAAATTTTTTTTTAAACTACTTTTTAATTTTGTTTGAATTTTTTGAAGTATTGCGTTCTTTTAAGATGGCAGCAATAAGATAGATCGTTTTTGTATCTTATTATTATCTTTTAAAATAAGGCAGATATTATCCCTTAAATTGAACATGGTAAAATTTCAGAAATAATTTTGAGAAAACGACTGGGAATATGCCAACAATATTTTGTGGCTATATTTCCAATTATGGTATCTAGGGAATAGGCGGCTCACTTTTTCAAAAAAGTTATTATTATTATTAATTCTTTTTTGAAAATACATTTTTTAAATATTTAATAAAAATTTAAAAAGTGGGCGAACTTGGCAATTATTCACAAAGTCGTTAATTTCTTATAACTCAGAAATATCCACAAATAAGGGAGATATTATCCTTCAAATGCGTTTTATACGGTATATGATTTTAATATGTCTTTTTTAAACTATGTAACAAATTTATTTATATTTTTAATTCTGTTCTTATACATTTGCAAATATGTGCATTTCGACGTTTGCAAAATTGTAAAATTTAAGCAATAAATACTAAATACTATAAAACTTGTCAAAATCCTGTACACTAATAAAAAAAAGTAACAATAAAATATAAATATTTGAAGTGCATTTGTAGCAACAACAAAAAATTAGCTAGTGTGCATTCAGCCTAATCCCAGAGCAACAAATATTAAACGCATAAACATATGGAAACTCGGAGAGGAAAACTTTTCTTTTCAATACGTACGTTCATTGTACATCATATTGAGGGTGAAAAAGCTCATGGAAAAGCTTTAACAGTTTTGCGGGTGTATCGAAATGCGCAGAATGGGTTCGCAACATTCAGAAAGGCAAGGGGAGAGACGTGCAGATGAACAGAAGGGCACTCTCTCTCTGTGAAACCGATAATGCGACCAAAAACATATATGCGTGTGTGTAACGCGAAAAACGTCAAAAAACCACCGCGCGAATTGTTGAGGTTCAGGAAGGAGCTGCCCAGAAGGGAATATTTTATACAGCGTACGCCAAAGCAACGGCAATTACACGTGCGTAATATAAAGCAACTAAACCGCATTCTTTCGCTTTATAAGTTACTTCATATTTTGCAAAAAGTGAATTCAACTTGAAATCTCTTTACTGGATTTAATGATGAATAAAAAAATTTTGAAAACTGTTTTTTTTTTTTTTAGGACAGGCTATATAGTGGACGTGCCACATGGGAATAATATACAGGATGATATGTGATATGTGTTCGAGTGGAGCGTGGAAAAAGTTTTTCCCGGCAAACATGTTGTATAGTGGAAAGTTCGGACGAATTGAATAAATATAGGCAAAGTGGGAAAACGAGGTTATGTGCTAGTTAAATATTTAGTTTCGTAATGTAGAAGTGTTCAATAAAAATACTAGCGATCGATGTTTTAAAAAAAAAATGTCCACCGGGAATGTAAATTAAACTCGAAATAAATTGATCGATACTTTTTCAAAACAGCGCGCAAAATAAATGCACTTTACATTTCATAGCCACTTTTTAAATTTCTTTCAACATTAATTTGGATTTAGTATATTTAAACCTTCGTGTTGCTATTTTCCAAAAATGCGCGGTTTTATATTTCTAGGAATTATATATTTTAAAAATTATCAAATACGGTTTTAAATATTAATATAGAATATCACCCAAATACCGTAAATAAAAGCATTAAATAGTTAGATGTACATTTATGCACGTTGTAAATGATTTTAAAGCGTTTAAAAAATATTTAAACTCCAATATTTCTTTAGTTTATTTGAACTAAGATCAACGAAGAGATTTTAAACGATTTTAGTATTTTTTCATAAAAATAAGGGCATCATATTTGAAACAATCGATATCTATATTTATGCACGTTGTAAATCATTTTTCTACCGTTTGAAAAATATTTAAACTCCAATATTTCTTTAGTTTATTTGAACTAACATCAATAAAGAGATTTTAAACGATTTTAGTATTTTTTCATAAAAATAAGGGCATCATATTTGAAACAATCGATATCTATATTTATGCACGTTGTAAATCATTTTTCTGCCGTTTGAAAAATATTTAAACTCCAATATTTATTTAGTTTATTCGAAATAACATCAATGAAGAGATTTTAAATGATTTTAGTATTTTTTCATAAAGATATGGGCATCATATTTGAAACAATCGATATCTATATTTATGCACGACGTATATAATTTTTCTACCGTTTGAAAAATATTTAAACTCCAATATTTCTTTAGTTTATTTGAACTAACATCAATGAAGAGATTTTAAACGATTTTAGTATTTTTTCATAAAAATAAGGGCATCATATTTGAAACAATCGATATCTATATTTATGCACGTTGTAAATCATTTTTCTACCGTTTGAAAAATATTTAAACTCCAATATTTCTTTAGTTTATTTGAACTAACATTAATGAAGAGATTTTAAACAATTTTAGATTTTTTTCATAAAAATAAGGGCATCATATTTGAAACAATCGATATCTATATTTATGCACGTTGTAAATCATTTTTCTGCCGTTTGAAAAATATTTAAACTCCAATATTTCTTTAGTTTATTTGAACTAAGATCAACGAAGAGATTTTAAACGATTTTAGTATTTTTTCATAAAAATAAGGGCATCATATTTGAAACAATCGATATCTATATTTATGCACGTTGTAAATCATTTTTCTACCGTTTGAAAAATATTTAAACTCCAATATTTCTTTAGTTTATTTGAACTAACATCAATGAAGAGATTTTAAACGATTTTAGTATTTTTTCATAAAAATAAGAAATTATATAGTTAAAAATAAGTCCATTTAAAATTTTAAAATATCTTTTTACTCACTTCATTCATCCTATTATAAACCTCTAATTCTATTCACGCTTCTTGAAGGTAATTCCAAGCAAGAGATCGACAGAAATTGACCGACTGACGTTTTATTTCTATCTGCTAGCTCGCCAGAGATAACTTTAAATATGTATGTGTTATATTTCTTCATTGCCCAAAGTAAAAAATAACGATACCTCGATGTAGCGGGCAAAATGTTAAGACATTAATAATAGATGTTAAGATCAAAAAAGTAAAAACACCAGATCCGCATTGAAGAATTTTGTCTATCCTGTTAATACGAGTACGCCACTGTCTTTTCTATATGTCTACGTTAGTGCCACGAGAAGGAGATAATACCTTTAATAAAATATTAAATTCACTCTGACTGAATTCCATGCGTCTCTATTGCTTGACGGATGGAATGTACCTTTACATAAGAATAAGTTATGTAAAGAGAAAAAACAAAGAAATATACGTGATAGTAGATACAGATCCTGGGAGGAAACTTGGGTAGGGTATAAATTTTTCAAGGAATTCTTTAAAAATTGCACTTACAAAGAAAAACTACTGAAAATACTAATCTTTCGCACTATGACCCTGTGCAATTTTTGTTCTAGAACAAATCAATCAATTTAATAATTGGATTTAGCATTTAGCCGCTCAAAAGTTTTTTTTTTATGAATTTAATTAGTTAGTTAAAGAGTCCGCAATCCTAAAGATTGGTTGGAAACAGCACGCCATGCCGATCTATCCTGAGCTAATTCCTTCATCTCCCTATAGCTATTCATCTCAACGTCTTCAACTATCTGACTCACATACTCCAATCTAGGCCTACCTACCCCTCTCTTTCCCTCCACTCTACCTTCTATGATCAATTGCATAATCCCCCCATGCCTAAGAATATGCCCTACTAATCTGTCTCTCCTACGCTGTAACACTCTCCAGATACTTCTCTTCTCCCCTACTAACTCTAGTACAGCTTCATTTGTTACTTTATCTTCCCAACCAATCCTCATCATCCTCCTATAACACCACATTTCAAATGCTTGTAATCTACGCTTCTCTTCCTTTCCTATAGTCCACGCCTCACACCCGTACAGTGCTACACTCCAAACATATACCTTCAGTAATCTTTTTCTAATACCCAAGTCAATATTTGATCTTAAAATCTGTTCCTTTTCTACGAATGCCTTCCTACCCTGTGCTATCCTACACTTTATATCTACCTTGCTTCGATTATCTTTTGTGATTCTACTGCCTAAATAACAAAAATCTGACACTTCTTCGATTCTATTATCTCCTATTGTGATCCTCATTTTTCTACTGCATTCCTTTTTGTCACACCTCATCACTTTAGTTTTACCTATATTTATTTTCATGTTAAAATCCATAGTCAATACTGCCTGCATACCATTCAATACCCTTTCTAAATTCTTTTCGCTTTCTTCCAATATAGCTATATCGTCGGCGAATCTCAGCATATATATTTTCTCTCCCTGTACATTCACACCTACACTATACTCTTCTTTTACTTTGTTTATTGCATCTTCTATATATAGATTAAATAATAACGGTGAGAGTGTACATCCCTGCCGAACTCCCTTCCCTATTTTTGCTACCTCTTCTTCCCCCTCAATTCTAACTAAGGCAGTTTGGTGTTTATATAAATTAAAAATTATTCTCCTATCCTTATAATCTATACCCGTTTCTTTTAAAATTCTAAACATTATGTCCCAATCTACATTATCAAATGCCTTTTCTAAATCTACAAAAGCTATGCAAGTTACCTTTCCTACCCTCTTTCTTTTTTCTACTACCGTTCTTAGTGCTAGAATCGCCTCTCTCGTCCCTCTGTTTTTAATTATGAGTCTGAAAATTTCCACTGGGTATATATATAATATTTTGTTTGTAAATATAAATTTTATTCGTGTATATTTTTCTAAAAAAAAAAAAAACATGTTCATTTTATTCGACGACCTCAAGTTCAATTGCGCGAACGAAACGAATGAATATTATCCAAACGTATAATCAACATGCCTCTTTCAATGTATCGTATGCATTTAGCCTACGATATAAGCGAGTGTGGTTGCATATATTGACAGATTAGGTTCAGTTCGGGTAAATACATGTATAAAATGGAGTGATAAGTTGGTCATGTAGACAACTGTAAGTAAACTGCACAGAAGGATCTTGCCACGTCAGTGTTGGTAGGTAATTGATGAATAGCCCCTTCTGGGATTGGGAGAAGAAACAGGCTAGTGCCTTTGCGGGTAGTGAACGCGAACATGACCTCTCTTGGGTTTAGGAATCGAACGGAATGGAACGTGTAGAAAACTCGTGGGTTGTTAATTAACGCAGCAGGACAAATTATATTATTCTTAACGTCTTTTGAAACCTATTAAACAAGCAATATTCCAATATGGTGCAATGTAGCTTTTACAGCGTTAGAAATAACAGTATAAAATAAATAACAAAAAAACTCCCAAAATTATTTCAATTATCAAACAACAAAGTTAACTTCCTGCGCTAATAAAATTTAACCGCAAACATTCTTGAATTCTTAATCGGCTCATACCATATGAGTATGTGTCATCCATGAAATATAAATGAAAACCATCTAGGAAGAACCCGCACGTTTTACAGGTCGAAACTCATTTCCCCCGAAACTGTGAGCGTGTCCCGTTAACCGAAACAAGGATAGACCGTGCGAGAATTACGATACTATTTCTTTTATTGCACCTTACCAGCAAGGTTATGAATGTTTATAGAGGTCTTATTTAATTCAATACGTTGTGTTGGAAGTGAAATGGAATATTGTGCCGTAATGACATTCTGGCATGGACTGGGATCAATGGCAGAAAGGATACTTATTTTCTATTCTAGTTTGATAAGGGATAAATTAAGGAACGAATATAGGAATAGTAATCGTTATAAAATTATCGGGATCGTAAGACACTAAAATTGATAATTAATGGGTTTTAATATATTTAAGACATTTGGCAGCAGAATCAAAGATGTGGGAGACCCAAAAAATCATTCGGGAATCATTTGGGAATTTGTTTTGCGAAAATAAAGATATAACGATTTGTGATAAAGGAAGACTAAACGAGTCCTTTATTTATGATAAATTTGGGTTGGGTAAAAATGAAGATTTGTTAGTTTTCGTAAGAAAAGAGGAAGGTGTTAAATCGCCTACAAAAATAAACTACATATTTAATATTTATCAAATTTCGTTTGAAAATTCGATTACAAGAAAATGTTAAAAAAATGCGCGACAATGCAAAATAATCTAAATTTATTTTCCATGTTTCCAACTTCATAGTAAATTGTATTGGTTTATAAAAGTTATAGAATTATTAGGATCTTAAGACACACTGAAATGGCCAAATAAATGGGAGAAAAGTTTTAATATATTTAAGAAAATTTGGCAGCACAATCAAAGATGTGGGAGACCCAAGAAATCATTTGGGATTTGTTTAACGAAAATTACGAATGTAAAGATATAAAGGATTTGTGATAAAGGAAGACTAAACAGACTCCTTTGTTTATTACAAATTTATAAAATTGTGGTTTTACGGGAAGATACTGAGGATTAGGTAAAAATGAAGGTTTGTTAGTTTTCGTAAGAAAAGAGGAAGGTGTTAAAGAGCTAGAAAGATTTAATATTTATCAAATTTGGTTTGGAAATGCGACAATGCAAAATAACTAAATTTATTTTCCATGTCCTTATCTTCATAGCTACTTCTAAGTAAATTGTATTGGTTTTATGGTAGATTCAAGTATTAGGAAAAGATGGTCTCCAGTGTCCTCATCTATCCCCTAGGAATCGAAGAGAGCACGGTAGAGTCTGGACCAAGCCAATGCTTGTTGGCTCTATTATAGGAATTGCGGCTACTTTAAGTGAAATTATTTACATGGTCGGATAAACCCTGGAGCGTACAAAGACGAAGGAGAATATAATAGTATCAAAGAAGTAATATATAAAAATAGCACGTATAAGAGATTGTGGAAGAAGATTAATATTTAAAAAATTGTATATTGAACAGCTACGTGAGGATATAAATAGTTGCTTCTTTGTTAACGGTGAGGGGTCTTTGCTGTCAGGATTTCGAAATGTACAAAGAGTTTTGTGTAGACTCCACGATACTAAAGGCATTTGTATCTACTATTTCAAAACCCATTCAATCTCATTTGCCAAGTTTTACAATTTTATAATAGCGAATCTAAAGAAGAATGTCTTTGTCAATGTTAGTGGTTGGAAGGATAATCTTGATGGGATAAATCCTCTAAGGATAACGAACAACCACACACTGGAAGGAAAAACGGTATCATGTAAAGAAAATAGTAGGAGCATATAAAACTTTATGCGACCTAAAATGGTTGTCCGTTTACAAGTTGATTTGCTAAAATACCAAAATTTTATATTTCGGACCATATTGCCCCTAAGCTCTTAGAATTTTGAATTTCCATCAATTTATCTTCATAAAAAATGGCCCATGTTTAGCAGCATTTTTTGTACTAATTATATATTTTTTCTAAAATCGGCGAGCTTAGGGGCAATTTAACATCTATAAACTGTTACCACAAATAATTTGCCAAAAATCGATCCAAAAATGAAGGAGTAATTTGCAGAATAAATTACACTGTTTTTCTTATGGCATATAAAGGGCTCCAATCCCCTTAATATACGGATTGAAGTACGTACAAAGAATGTCCGAGGATGACATACGAAGCTACAAAAAATCAGGACCGTATTTTCAGCCCCCCACTGACACGAACCAATTCACGAACTGACAGAAACAATTCAGAGCAGAAAAATATATAAGTACAAATATGTTAATTGAAATATCGTCATCGTCTTGTCAATATAAACACATCAATTACCACTAACATTACCATTTCTTAAAAAATCGAAAATTTACCTTAAAGTAAAGGTGCGTTTGGTGATACCATAATAGTTAATTTTACAATACTTTTCAAACACCATTATTTACTTTCGTTTATGCCAAATCTCAAATTCCTAGAACGACAGGAAGTGCCCCCCCGCCCCCCAAATGTACCACATACATTTTTCAAGCACGCAAATTTCATTGGCAAAAATGTATAGAAAATTACTGTGGCTAGATCTGACTTAAGTAACTTACAATACACAAGCATAGAATAAACGACGTTCTTTTCAGACATTATGATGTATTGTTGGTTGGATGTGATTACTACCTCTTTGTCATGGAAGAGTTTACATTAGGATTTAACCAAATCCTCGGTACAGTATTTTGTCGTACGAACCAGAAAAGCACAATTCCAATTTGTCACGAATAATTACGGCGCACAGAAAAGTTGATTAAAATTGCAAAACTCGTTTACATTCGGTGCTTTAAAAACGGAGCTTTTGGTATTAATACAATTTTATAGTATCGAATAGTATAGAATATAGAATAAGTAGCTAGATGCGCATTTCGAAGGCTATGTCCCAATCTTCAGTAGCATAAGATTAAAAAAAAAAGCGTGAGACTCTCGCGCGGTAGAAGTGAAACTTCTTAGCTCCTAGGAAAAGTTGATTTTATGCATTGCTTTTTTTCCATTCGTTAACGATTTGATTTTGATTAATTTTGATTGACATTCTGATCATCAAAGAAAGCATTATTAACTGTAATATCGTACAGTCTATAAAGAGGAGTTTGTATTAAATATTGTAGCCATATTTTTATAGTTCTTTTTCTCACCAAACCAATTAAATAACTCGATCTGTGTATTTTTCTTCGTTTTATGTGGACATTAATACAATGATCATCATAAATGCCTCTTGGCAAATGATTCACCATCGAATTCACAAATATTGGAACATTAATAATTTGCCCATAAATCCCATGTTGAAATGTTGTGTATGATGCACTAGTGGGTGCATTTCTATTTGTCGATGGCTCGCTCAGCTGTATCAGATTCATTTCGTTGATCTCTTACGCCGCGTGTATCTTCACGTGCCTGAATCAGTGGCATTCAAATTCTCAATACCACTCACTGTGTCCTCACTTAACGACGGTATCGATTCATCCAGTGTATTTGAAGTCGTTGGAAGGTTATGTTGTCCTTTAACGCCCTTTGCCTGGCTCGATACTCTCTACTTCTTTCCAAGGTACTTGTTGGCACTTTTCTTGGCGGTTTATTCGCCAAAATAGAAATGGACCCACTAGTGCATCATACGCAAAATTTACATTCATCCAACCTGCTCATCGCGAATTTAATAAACAAATTGTTAGCTAAAAGATGAAGCTGTGTTTGTGTAATATATAATAAAATGCGCAAGCGTCTACTGGTTGCCTTATGCTACGTATACGCGGCGCATGCGCGTAGCGTGTTTCACATTTCGTGACAAAAACTAAATACGAAGTCACGAATCGTGATTGATATACTATTAAATAAATAAGTCAACATGACAGAAGTACTTAAAAAATAGCATATAAAATATAAATTATGAAAGCGAATAAATACAAATTGTGCAACCATATTTATTATGCAAGAGTCAAAAATTAGAACTCAACAACTTTATATCCGATAAAAATTCGATATGCGATGAACCCGTATTTTCTTTTCTTCATTTTTTCTTTATTTTTCTGTTCTTTTTAACATTACCAGTCTTCTGTTTTAATAAAATAAAAACTCATTGCGAACGCTGTAGTTATTATGAAGAACAAAATCTTACCAGTCAGTTTAAATAGTACTTTATAGTATTCTTTTATCTTATAGAGACATGAGATGCAGCATCTGAATAAAATGATTTCTTTTGTCGTCAGTTTGGACTGTTGGTAATAAATTCTTCCAGTGTAAATGTAGAATTTCTGCCTTTCTGCCCGACTACCGATGAATTAAGAAGGTTCTATCTGACGGTAAACAAGTAGATATCATCTAATATGGTTCTAACTATCTACAATTTGTTCGCTATAAGTTTGCTTCGGGTCGCGCAGATAGCGAAGGGATATTCGGCATTCTCCGTGAAGAGAAGGCGGTTTTTCTCTTCAACTCTGTCGACCATTACTGTGGCGTTCCTAATACATTTGTCGTTTTTAATATAAGAATATGTTTTTGTGCTTCCAAATTTAAATCCTAAATCATGTAAAATATGATTTAAGGAAGTTTTATGTCCTTGCCATCCTAACTCACTGTGTAGTTCTTCACGTAATGTGTTAAACGTAAGTCTTGTATTTTCGCTTTTGTGATAATTATATATTATATATCGAACGTCACATTTTTCAAAATCTTCTAAATGTCGTCTTTCGAACACGCTTCTTTCCTGGTGTAGAACATTTCGCTTCACCTGGAGCTTCACCTTCCTTTATAATTGTAGTTACCATTCTTACGGACACTTTGGTTGCTGCAGACACACTTTCCTTTACTTCCTTCGATGACAAATTACCATCAGATTTCAAGTATTTATACCACATTGAAAATCAATTCAATTGATTACTTTACAATTTAAAAGCGAACTCATTTTGGTAGTAAGTTGATACGCCACTGATAGAGTACACAGACTTAAGTGCCAAAGAATGAATGATTGTGGGCGCGTCTTAAGCAATAGCATCCACACTATTTTTGGACAAGTGCGCAACTCATGGCCAGGCAAACTAAATGCGAACAGACTCTGTTTGAATGAATTTGATTAAATAAATGCAGGGATGGAACCTTTTTTGCAAAAGAATTCGTAAAGTAGCCGGACAAAAATCAGTTTGTACGTTAAATTAAAATTAGTTACAACCTTACCATGTAAAAAGATGCATTTTGGTGAAAATGTTAATTACAACCGTGTAATTCTAAGGTAGCGATATATCAAACACTTCTTCTATCGTACAGATATTTAACGATCGGAACGAAATCGGCATTTGCAAAATGATAATTCATACGCGGTTAATACACAAGACCATTAGTTATATAGAAGCTAGTAACTAATTTTCCTGGTTTTCCCGGTAGCCATTGGATTACATATATCCCAAATGTTCGTTTTACGATACCGCAAGACCGTTTAAATAAACTCACTAGTGTACAGTTACAGTTTGGTAATATCCACGGCAATTCGGACTTCCGAAAAACGGAAGAGCAAGAGTCAATCGCTAGTTGAATCGCAGACCTCGATCGTAAACAACAGCCCAAGTACCAGATTTCAAAGATGCATGAACCGTTCGGATTCGAACAGAAATATTTTAGTTGAATTGGACAAGGAACTAAAGGAAATTGTATATCTGGTAGTAGAATCAATTTTTTTAAATTTAACAATCGATTCGTAGCCTTCACAAAAATTTGATCGCCTATTAAGCACAAATACGTTTGTTCGTCAAATTACAAATGAAATAAATCGAGACTGAGCTGGAGGAAAGTTTATCAACAAAACCGATGATCCATAACCTCATGGTAAAATGTCCCCGCGTACTTTTGCGTGAAATTTCAGTACTTTGTAGCAAGTTTGTAATATGGTCTGAGGAAGGGGTCGTTTGGCTAGGACCGGGCTATCAGTTACCTTGAGATATCGGCCTCCTAGGACCAGCCCATACAGGATAGTAAATCGCATGCTATTTCCTGAACGAATCTTCGTCTCTTTGGAAAACGGAAACTGTTCGAATTCCTACTTTGGAACCGGAATCAAAAACGAAAAGAGAAACCAATCTCTTTCGATCAATTTACGACATTCAGTTTAGAAGCAATCCGTCACTCTCAATATATGAAAATTCTTTTTTGTGTATACGTTTTTGTGGATTATTTGGCGAATTGATAGTTGAGTTTGGTTTTTTTTAACAACAGAAAGTTTGCGCAATAATCAGCTGAAAAATATATAATAAAAAAGGTAATTGTTGTTCAAGAATGAAGTGGCTTATATGAATTAATTTATAGTATTTCGAATAGTATTATAAAAATCGCTTATATATGAGAAACTATAAGGTCTTTGTAATGTGATCTGCTTGAAATAATTTTTGAACATATAATTTCTAAATAGAACAAATTCTTGTCCAAGCAACAGGAAAGTGTGCCGTAAATTTTCAGCTCGAAATATACATACAATCGTAAAATTTAATATCTCACGCATAGATGAATTTATAATAAATTTAACTATATATTTAGCAACGAGATTTCCTTCAAATTTTATTGACTGGTGTAAAGAAGCATTATTTTAGCGCATATATTGCCTACATTTAGATTAAATATCAATAGCGAAATAGCAGAAAAGTTTGGCACCTCTAAAGTCGACTGTAAAATGAAGATAAAGGACCAGGCAAAATGAGAATATGTGATCCAGGACAAGGGAATGGATAATATATTCGATGTTAGCGATCTATAAATCGCTTTGATGTTGGAAAATTGGATGGACGTCATGGACGATGAAAAGAAGATCGTACATATACAGTACGTTTGATAAAGATGCTTTTTTAAATATGTTTCTGAATCGATCCGTAATCGTCGAAACACCAATAAATTTAAAGATTTAAATCTGATCCAAGTTTAATTAACTAATGCGATAATGTATGAATAATTGTTCGCAATTCGGAGTTACGACTAAAGAAGTTTAGGAAAGATTCATTTTTGATGAAGATTTTGCATCACATGGTGGTCTAGATATATGAGATAAAATAGAACGTCAATGTTTACAAGCAGATTTTCTGCTTGACACGAGGAACCCTATCAAAATTGAAAATGCAATGGTCAAAAGGAAAATGCAGAAGACGGGCTATTTCGTACATATCCATCAAATGTCCGATTCAATAAATTATAGGATCGATTACATTTGACCTGGCGTATTATTGGCATTTTTCATTGTGGTTACTGTTAAATGAAAGAAATTGGTGGGTAAATTAGTACTAAATTGGTAATTTAGCATTTCCCCCTCTAATCTATGTGATATTCCTTGAAATTACCCACTTTACCCAAAAATATCAAATATTTTATATAACATCCACTGTCCCATTTTAATTTTGATTCGTTTGGTATATTTCTTTTATTTATAAATACGAACAGAAATAAATATTTTTCAAAAAAATTCTGTAACAAACGCTGCAAATTTGTTATAAAGATCGATAAAACGGCGATAAAGATCAAATCTGAATGGGCAAACAAATGTTTACAACCTTATTCGTTTCTATAATACGAAATGTGCACTTAAAGTGACTATAAAAAAATATGAGCGCAAAGATAAAAGATAGTGTCTACCACCTTTATTTGCGGCCAGCAAATAGTTTGCAGTGTACGGAATAAATACCGCACTTAAGTTAATGAACAAAAAAATCGTAAATGAAATTAATACTCGCAATAAAAAAAAATTGCGGCCGTATAAATGTAAAGGGTGCAGATATAAAGAATGGTAAGGCGATATAGCGATTTGTAAAGTTAAGAAATTACATATAAATTTTGTGAGTGGTTGTTCTGTCGGTGTTATTGTACACTTTTTAGACACAAAAAGACATAGTTGATGGTTTTTTTTTTTCAAATACAATATCGAATATCTTTAATTAAAGAATGTTTTACTAAATTTCGTACAAAGTTGGACTCAACATAAAAATGATTTATTTTATCAATGTTACGTTTCTATCGATATATTCTACGAAGAATTTCTCATATCAAAAAAATATATTTTATATATTTTAGGAGTGATTGTTCTATCGGTGTTATTGTACACTTTTTAGACACAAAAAGACATAGTTGATGGTTTTTCTTTTTCAAATACAATATCGAATATCCTTAATTAAAGAATGCTTTACTAAATTTCGTACAAAGTTGGATTCAACATAAAAATGATTTATTTTATCAATGTTACGTTTCTATCGATATATTCTACGAAGAATTTCTCATATCAAAAAAATTTATTTTATATATTTTGGGAGTGATTGTTCTATCGGTGTTATTGTACACTTTTTAGACACAAAAAGACATAGTTGATGGTTTTTTCTTTCAAATACAATATCGACTATCCTTAATTAAAGAATGATTTACTAAATTTTGTACAAAGTTGGATTCAACATTACATTAATTTATTTTATCAATGTTACGTTTCTATCGATATATTCTACGAAGAATTTCTCATATCAAAAAAATATATTTTATATATTTTGGGAGTGATTGTTCTGTCGGTGTTATTGTACACTTTTTAGACACAAAAAGACATAGTTGATGGTTTTTTCTTTCAAATACAATATCGAATATCCTTAATTAAAGAATGTTTTACTAAATTTTGTACAAAGTTGGATTCAACATTACATTAATTTATTTTATCAATGTTACGTTTCTATCGATATATTCTACGAAGAATTTCTCACATCAAAAAAATATATTTTATATATTTTGGGAGTGATTTTTCTATCGGTGTTATTGTACACTTTTTAGACACAAAAAGACATAGTTGATGGTTTTTTCTTTCAAATACAATATCAAATATCTTTAATTAAAGAATGTTTTACTAAATTTTGTACAAAGTTGGATTCAACATTACATTAATTTATTTTATCAATGTTACGTTTCTATCAATATATTCTACGAAGAATTTCTCATATCAAAAAAATATATTTTATATATTTTGGGAGTGATTGTTCTATCGGTGTTATTGTACACTTTTTAGACACAAAAAGACATAGTTGATGGTTTTTTTTTTCAAATACAATATCGAATATCTTTAATTAAAGAATGTTTTACTAAATTTCGTACAAAGTTGGACTCAACATAAAAATGATTTATTTTATCAATGTTACGTTTCTATCGATATATTCTACGAAGAATTTCTCATATCAAAAAAATATATTTTATATATTTTGGGAGTGATTGTTCTATCGGTGTTATTGTACACTTTTTAGACACAAAAAGACATAGTTGATGGTTTTTTTTTTCAAATACAATATCGAATATCTTTAATTAAAGAATGTTTTACTAAATTTCGTACAAAGTTGGACTCAACATAAAAATGATTTATTTTATCAATGTTACGTTTCTATCGATATATTCTACGAAGAATTTCTCATATCAAAAAAATATATTTTATATATTTTGGGAGTGATTGTTCTATCGGTGTTATTGTACACTTTTTAGACACAAAAAGACATAGTTGATGGTTTTTTTTTTCAAATACAATATCGAATATCTTTAATTAAAGAATGTTTTACTAAATTTCGTACAAAGTTGGACTCAACATAAAAATGATTTATTTTATCAATGTTACGTTTCTATCGATATATTCTACGAAGAATTTCTCATATCAAAAAAATATATTTTATATATTTTGGGAGCGATTGTTCTGTCGGTGCTATTGTACACTTTTTAGACACAAAAAGACATAGTTGATGGTTTTTTTTTTCAAATACAATATCGAATATCTTTAATTAAAGAATGTTTTACTAAATTTCGTACAAAGTTGGACTCAACATAAAAATGATTTATTTTATCAATGTTACGTTTCTATCGATATATTCTACGAAGAATTTCTCATATCAAAAAAATATATTTTATATATTTTGGGAGTGATTGTTCTATCGGTGTTATTGTACACTTTTTAGACACAAAAAGACATAGTTGATGGTTTTTTTTTTCAAATACAATATCGAATATCTTTAATTAAAGAATGTTTTACTAAATTTCGTACAAAGTTGGACTCAACATAAAAATGATTTATTTTATCAATGTTACGTTTCTATCGATATATTCTACGAAGAATTTCTCATATCAAAAAAATATATTTTATATATTTTGGGAGCGATTGTTCTGTCGGTGCTATTGTACACTTTTTAGACACAAAAAGACATAGTTGATGGTTTTTTTTTTCAAATACAATATCGAATATCTTTAATTAAAGAATGTTTTACTAAATTTCGTACAAAGTTGGACTCAACATAAAAATGATTTATTTTATCAATGTTACGTTTCTATCGATATATTCTACGAAGAATTTCTCATATCAAAAAAATATATTTTATATATTTTGGGAGCGATTGTTCTATCGGTGTTATTGTACACTTTTTAGACACAAAAAGACATAGTTGATGGTTTTTTTTTTCAAATACAATATCGAATATCTTTAATTAAAGAATGTTTTACTAAATTTCGTACAAAGTTGGACTCAACATAAAAATGATTTATTTTATCAATGTTACGTTTCTATCGATATATTCTACGAAGAATTTCTCATATCAAAAAAATATATTTTATATATTTTGGGAGCGATTGTTCTGTCGGTGCTATTGTACACTTTTTAGACACAAAAAGACATAGTTGATGGTTTTTTTTTTCAAATACAATATCGAATATCTTTAATTAAAGAATGTTTTACTAAATTTCGTACAAAGTTGGACTCAACATAAAAATGATTTATTTTATCAATGTTACGTTTCTATCGATATATTCTACGAAGAATTTCTCATATCAAAAAAATATATTTTATATATTTTGGGAGTGATTGTTCTATCGGTGTTATTGTACACTTTTTAGACACAAAAAGACATAGTTGATGGTTTTTTTTTTCAAATACAATATCGAATATCTTTAATTAAAGAATGTTTTACTAAATTTCGTACAAAGTTGGACTCAACATAAAAATGATTTATTTTATCAATGTTACGTTTCTATCGATATATTCTACGAAGAATTTCTCATATCAAAAAAATATATTTTATATATTTTGGGAGCGATTGTTCTGTCGGTGCTATTGTACACTTTTTAGACACAAAAAGACATAGTTGATGGTTTTTTTTTTCAAATACAATATCGAATATCTTTAATTAAAGAATGTTTTACTAAATTTCGTACAAAGTTGGACTCAACATAAAAATGATTTATTTTATCAATGTTACGTTTCTATCGATATATTCTACGAAGAATTTCTCATATCAAAAAAATATATTTTATATATTTTGGGAGCGATTGTTCTATCGGTGTTATTGTACACTTTTTAGACACAAAAAGACATAGTTGATGGTTTTTTTTTTCAAATACAATATCGAATATCTTTAATTAAAGAATGTTTTACTAAATTTCGTACAAAGTTGGACTCAACATAAAAATGATTTATTTTATCAATGTTACGTTTCTATCGATATATTCTACGAAGAATTTCTCATATCAAAAAAATATATTTTATATATTTTGGGAGCGATTGTTCTGTCGGTGCTATTGTACACTTTTTAGACACAAAAAGACATAGTTGATGGTTTTTTTTTTCAAATACAATATCGAATATCTTTAATTAAAGAATGTTTTACTAAATTTCGTACAAAGTTGGACTCAACATAAAAATGATTTATTTTATCAATGTTACGTTTCTATCGATATATTCTACGAAGAATTTCTCATATCAAAAAAATATATTTTATATATTTTGGGAGTGATTGTTCTATCGGTGTTATTGTACACTTTTTAGACACAAAAAGACATAGTTGATGGTTTTTTTTTTCAAATACAATATCGAATATCTTTAATTAAAGAATGTTTTACTAAATTTCGTACAAAGTTGGACTCAACATAAAAATGATTTATTTTATCAATGTTACGTTTCTATCGATATATTCTACGAAGAATTTCTCATATCAAAAAAATATATTTTATATATTTTGGGAGCGATTGTTCTGTCGGTGCTATTGTACACTTTTTAGACACAAAAAGACATAGTTGATGGTTTTTTTTTTCAAATACAATATCGAATATCTTTAATTAAAGAATGTTTTACTAAATTTCGTACAAAGTTGGACTCAACATAAAAATGATTTATTTTATCAATGTTACGTTTCTATCGATATATTCTACGAAGAATTTCTCATATCAAAAAAATATATTTTATATATTTTGGGAGTGATTGTTCTATCGGTGTTATTGTACACTTTTTAGACACAAAAAGACATAGTTGATGGTTTTTTTTTTCAAATACAATATCGAATATCTTTAATTAAAGAATGTTTTACTAAATTTCGTACAAAGTTGGACTCAACATAAAAATGATTTATTTTATCAATGTTACGTTTCTATCGATATATTCTACGAAGAATTTCTCATATCAAAAAAATATATTTTATATATTTTGGGAGCGATTGTTCTGTCGGTGCTATTGTACACTTTTTAGACACAAAAAGACATAGTTGATGGTTTTTTTTTTCAAATACAATATCGAATATCTTTAATTAAAGAATGTTTTACTAAATTTCGTACAAAGTTGGACTCAACATAAAAATGATTTATTTTATCAATGTTACGTTTCTATCGATATATTCTACGAAGAATTTCTCATATCAAAAAAATATATTTTATATATTTTGGGAGTGATTGTTCTATCGGTGTTATTGTACACTTTTTAGACACAAAAAGACATAGTTGATGGTTTTTTTTTTCAAATACAATATCGAATATCTTTAATTAAAGAATGTTTTACTAAATTTCGTACAAAGTTGGACTCAACATAAAAATGATTTATTTTATCAATGTTACGTTTCTATCGATATATTCTACGAAGAATTTCTCATATCAAAAAAATATATTTTATATATTTTGGGAGTGATTGTTCTATCGGTGTTATTGTACACTTTTTAGACACAAAAAGACATAGTTGATGGTTTTTTTTTTCAAATACAATATCGAATATCTTTAATTAAAGAATGTTTTACTAAATTTCGTACAAAGTTGGACTCAACATAAAAATGATTTATTTTATCAATGTTACGTTTCTATCGATATATTCTACGAAGAATTTCTCATATCAAAAAAATATATTTTATATATTTTGGGAGTGATTGTTTTATCGGTGTTATTGTACACTTTTTAGACACAAAAAGACATAGTTGATGGTTTTTTTTTTCAAATACAATATCGAATATCTTTAATTAAAGAATGTTTTACTAAATTTCGTACAAAGTTGGACTCAACATAAAAATGATTTATTTTATCAATGTTACGTTTCTATCGATATATTCTACGAAGAATTTCTCATATCAAAAAAATATATTTTATATATTTTGGGAGCGATTGTTCTGTCGGTGCTATTGTACACTTTTTAGACACAAAAAGACATAGTTGATGGTTTTTTTTTTCAAATACAATATCGAATATCTTTAATTAAAGAATGTTTTACTAAATTTCGTACAAAGTTGGACTCAACATAAAAATGATTTATTTTATCAATGTTACGTTTCTATCGATATATTCTACGAAGAATTTCTCATATCAAAAAAATATATTTTATATATTTTGGGAGCGATTGTTCTGTCGGTGCTATTGTACACTTTTTAGACACAAAAAGACATAGTTGATGGTTTTTTTTTCCAAATACAATATCGAATATCTTTAATTAAAGAATGTTTTACTAAATTTCGTACAAAGTTGGACTCAACATAAAAATGATTTATTTTATCAATGTTACGTTTCTATCGATATATTCTACGAAGAATTTCTCATATCAAAAAAATATATTTTATATATTTTGGGAGTGATTTTTCTATCGGTGTTATTGTACACTTTTTAGACACAAAAAGACATAGTTGATGGTTTTTTTTTTCAAATACAATATCGAATATCTTTAATTAAAGAATGTTTTACTAAATTTCGTACAAAGTTGGACTCAACATAAAAATGATTTATTTTATCAATGTTACGTTTCTATCGATATATTCTACGAAGAATTTCTCATATCAAAAAAATATATTTTATATATTTTGGGAGCGATTGTTCTGTCGGTGCTATTGTACACTTTTTAGACACAAAAAGACATAGTTGATGGTTTTTTTTTTCAAATACAATATCGAATATCTTTAATTAAAGAATGTTTTACTAAATTTCGTACAAAGTTGGACTCAACATAAAAATGATTTATTTTATCAATGTTACGTTTCTATCGATATATTCTACGAAGAATTTCTCATATCAAAAAAATATATTTTATATATTTTGGGAGCGATTGTTCTGTCGGTGCTATTGTACACTTTTTAGACACAAAAAGACATAGTTGATGGTTTTTTTTTTCAAATACAATATCGAATATCTTTAATTAAAGAATGTTTTACTAAATTTCGTACAAAGTTGGACTCAACATAAAAATGATTTATTTTATCAATGTTACGTTTCTATCGATATATTCTACGAAGAATTTCTCATATCAAAAAAATATATTTTATATATTTTGGGAGCGATTGTTCTATCGGTGTTATTGTACACTTTTTAGACACAAAAAGACATAGTTGATGGTTTTTTTTTTCAAATACAATATCGAATATCTTTAATTAAAGAATGTTTTACTAAATTTCGTACAAAGTTGGACTCAACATAAAAATGATTTATTTTATCAATGTTACGTTTCTATCGATATATTCTACGAAGAATTTCTCATATCAAAAAAATATATTTTATATATTTTGGGAGTGATTGTTTTATCGGTGTTATTGTACACTTTTTAGACACAAAAAGACATAGTTGATGGTTTTTTTTTTCAAATACAATATCGAATATCTTTAATTAAAGAATGTTTTACTAAATTTCGTACAAAGTTGGACTCAACATAAAAATGATTTATTTTATCAATGTTACGTTTCTATCGATATATTCTACGAAGAATTTCTCATATCAAAAAAATATATTTTATATATTTTGGGAGCGATTGTTCTGTCGGTGCTATTGTACACTTTTTAGACACAAAAAGACATAGTTGATGGTTTTTTTTTTCAAATACAATATCGAATATCTTTAATTAAAGAATGTTTTACTAAATTTCGTACAAAGTTGGACTCAACATAAAAATGATTTATTTTATCAATGTTACGTTTCTATCGATATATTCTACGAAGAATTTCTCATATCAAAAAAATATATTTTATATATTTTGGGAGCGATTGTTCTGTCGGTGCTATTGTACACTTTTTAGACACAAAAAGACATAGTTGATGGTTTTTTTTTTCAAATACAATATCGAATATCTTTAATTAAAGAATGTTTTACTAAATTTCGTACAAAGTTGGACTCAACATAAAAATGATTTATTTTATCAATGTTACGTTTCTATCGATATATTCTACGAAGAATTTCTCATATCAAAAAAATATATTTTATATATTTTGGGAGCGATTGTTCTGTCGGTGCTATTGTACACTTTTTAGACACAAAAAGACATAGTTGATGGTTTTTTTTTCCAAATACAATATCGAATATCTTTAATTAAAGAATGTTTTACTAAATTTCGTACAAAGTTGGACTCAACATAAAAATGATTTATTTTATCAATGTTACGTTTCTATCGATATATTCTACGAAGAATTTCTCATATCAAAAAAATATATTTTATATATTTTGGGAGTGATTTTTCTATCGGTGTTATTGTACACTTTTTAGACACAAAAAGACATAGTTGATGGTTTTTTTTTTCAAATACAATATCGAATATCTTTAATTAAAGAATGTTTTACTAAATTTCGTACAAAGTTGGACTCAACATAAAAATGATTTATTTTATCAATGTTACGTTTCTATCGATATATTCTACGAAGAATTTCTCATATCAAAAAAATATATTTTATATATTTTGGGAGTGATTGTTCTATCGGTGTTATTGTACACTTTTTAGACACAAAAAGACATAGTTGATGGTTTTTTTTTTCAAATACAATATCGAATATCTTTAATTAAAGAATGTTTTACTAAATTTCGTACAAAGTTGGACTCAACATAAAAATGATTTATTTTATCAATGTTACGTTTCTATCGATATATTCTACGAAGAATTTCTCATATCAAAAAAAAAATTTTTTATATATTTTGGGAGTGATTGTTCTATCGGTGTTATTGTACACTTTTTAGACACAAAAAGACATAGTTGATGGTTTTTTTTTTCAAATACAATATCGAATATCCTTAATTAAAGAATGTTTTACTAAATTTCGTACAAAGTTGGACTCAACATAAAAATGATTTATTTTATCAATGTTACGTTTCTATCGATATATTCTACGAAGAATTTCTCATATCAAAAAAATATATTTTATATATTTTGGGAGTGATTTTTCTATCGGTGTTATTGTACACTTTTTAGACACAAAAAGACATAGTTGATGGTTTTTTTTTTCAAATACAATATCGAATATCTTTAATTAAAGAATGTTTTACTAAATTTCGTACAAAGTTGGACTCAACATAAAAATGATTTATTTTATCAATGTTACGTTTCTATCGATATATTCTACGAAGAATTTCTCATATCAAAAAAAAAATATTTTATATGTTTTGGGAGTGATTGTTCTATCGGTGTTATTGTACACTTTTTAGACACAAAAAGACATAGTTGATGGTTTTTTTTTTCAAATACAATATCGAATATCCTTAATTAAAGAATGTTTTACTAAATTTCGTACAAAGTTGGACTCAACATAAAAATGATTTATTTTATCAATGTTACGTTTCTATCGATATATTCTACGAAGAATTTCTCATATCAAAAAAAAAATATTTTATATATTTTGGGAGTGATTGTTCTATCGGTGTTATTGTACACTTTTTAGACACAAAAAGACATAGTTGATGGTTTTTTTTTTCAAATACAATATCGAATATCCTTAATTAAAGAATGTTTTACTAAATTTCGTACAAAGTTGGACTCAACATAAAAATGATTTATTTTATCAATGTTACGTTTCTATCGATATATTCTACGAAGAATTTCTCATATCAAAAAAATATATTTTATATATTTTGGGAGTGATTTTTCTATCGGTGTTATTGTACACTTTTTAGACACAAAAAGACATAGTTGATGGTTTTTTTTTTC
The DNA here is from genome assembly GCA_947310635.1 of Leptodirus hochenwartii. Taxonomy (NCBI): domain Eukaryota; kingdom Metazoa; phylum Arthropoda; class Insecta; order Coleoptera; family Leiodidae; genus Leptodirus; species Leptodirus hochenwartii. The sequence continues at coordinate 50,449,932 of OX371176.1, forward strand.
AAATACAATATCGAATATCTTTAATTAAAGAATGTTTTACTAAATTTCGTACAAAGTTGGACTCAACATAAAAATGATTTATTTTATCAATGTTACGTTTCTATCGATATATTCTACGAAGAATTTCTCATATCAAAAAAAAAATATTTTATATGTTTTGGGAGTGATTGTTCTATCGGTGTTATTGTACACTTTTTAGACACAAAAAGACATAGTTGATGGTTTTTTTTTTCAAATACAATATCGAATATCCTTAATTAAAGAATGTTTTACTAAATTTCGTACAAAGTTGGACTCAACATAAAAATGATTTATTTTATCAATGTTACGTTTCTATCGATATATTCTACGAAGAATTTCTCATATCAAAAAAATATATTTTATATATTTTGGGAGTGATTTTTCTATCGGTGTTATTGTACACTTTTTAGACACAAAAAGACATAGTTGATGGTTTTTTTTTTCAAATACAATATCGAATATCTTTAATTAAAGAATGTTTTACTAAATTTCGTACAAAGTTGGACTCAACATAAAAATGATTTATTTTATCAATGTTACGTTTCTATCGATATATTCTACGAAGAATTTCTCATATCAAAAAAAAAATATTTTATATATTTTGGGAGTGATTGTTCTATCGGTGTTATTGTACACTTTTTAGACACAAAAAGACATAGTTGATGGTTTTTTTTTTCAAATACAATATCGAATATCCTTAATTAAAGAATGTTTTACTAAATTTCGTACAAAGTTGGACTCAACATAAAAATGATTTATTTTATCAATGTTACGTTTCTATCGATATATTCTACGAAGAATTTCTCATATCAAAAAAAAAATATTTTATATATTTTGGGAGTGATTGTTCTATCGGTGTTATTGTACACTTTTTAGACACAAAAAGACATAGTTGATGGTTTTTTTTTTCAAATACAATATCGAATATCCTTAATTAAAGAATGTTTTACTAAATTTCGTACAAAGTTGGACTCAACATAAAAATGATTTATTTTATCAATGTTACGTTTCTATCGATATATTCTACGAAGAATTTCTCATATCAAAAAAAAAATATTTTATATATTTTGGGAGTGATTGTTCTATCGGTGTTATTGTACACTTTTTAGACACAAAAAGACATAGTTGATGGTTTTTTTTTTCAAATACAATATCGAATATCCTTAATTAAAGAATGTTTTACTAAATTTCGTACAAAGTTGGACTCAACATAAAAATGATTTATTTTATCAATGTTACGTTTCTATCGATATATTCTACGAAGAATTTCTCATATCAAAAAAAAAATATTTTATATATTTTGGGAGTGATTGTTCTATCGGTGTTATTGTACACTTTTTAGACACAAAAAGACATAGTTGATGGTTTTTTTTTTCAAATACAATATCGAATATCCTTAATTAAAGAATGTTTTACTAAATTTCGTACAAAGTTGGACTCAACATAAAAATGATTTATTTTATCAATGTTACGTTTCTATCGATATATTCTACGAAGAATTTCTCATATCAAAAAAATATATTTTATATATTTTGGGAGTGATTGTTCTATCGGTGTTATTGTACACTTTTTAGACACAAAAAGACATAGTTGATGGTTTTTTTTTTCAAATACAATATCGAATATCCTTAATTAAAGAATGTTTTACTAAATTTCGTACAAAGTTGGACTCAACATAAAAATGATTTATTTTATCAATGTTACGTTTCTATCGATATAATCTACGAAGAATTTCTCATATCAAAAAAATATATTTTATATATTTTGGGAGTGATTTTTCTATCGGTGTTATTGTACACTTTTTAGACACAAAAAGACATAGTTGATGGTTTTTTTTTTCAAATACAATATCGAATATCCTTAATTAAAGAATGTTTTACTAAATTTCGTACAAAGTTGGACTCAACATAAAAATTATTTATTTTATCAATGTTACGTTTCTATCGATATATTCTACGAAGAATTTCTCATATCAAAAAAATATATTTTATATATTTTCTGAGTGCATATAAAAAAAATGATATTTTGGATACGCTTTGAGCATTTTCATACTCTCATCTGTTCTTAATGTGATAATATAATTCCATGGTGTCTTTAATTTCCGTACAATTTTTTTCTAGTAAGTATATACATATTCTTAGCATTTATATTCAACACTCTGTGTTGCCATATTAATATCAATCAATGGTCCATAGATATAACAAACGCAACACTGTACCTTCGTAATAATGAATTTAGTAATCTACGAGTGCCTCGGAGGGTAACCAAAACTATGGCATGTATATCAGACAATAACTCGCCTATTCCAAGAGCCCAAGCACCAGAGTGGCAAGATCTGAAGAGGGTATGGAATTGTTGACCCAGGGGGTGGTAAACCACTCCAACCTTTGCGATTGGTGAATGCATTATTAAGTGCAATTGGCCAGCGTTGCAACATGGACATAGAAAACGCTCTAAATTGTCGTGTATGAGATATGTATAGATTAATATAGATGGAGTGAAAATGCGGTGGTGTCGATTGAAAATTAATATCCGATTATATGAAGAAGGTACGTGCAAAATTTCCACCCGACAGATTGTTTTTATTTTAAATTGCACCCTTTCAAATATCGATATATACGTCATGTTAAGGATAAATTGGGGGTAGATCTACCTTATCTACCTTCTTTATTATAAGAGCAGAATGCCTGTACAAGAAGCTAGCCTTTCGGTCACGTGACCCGTAATAATGATCACATTTATATAAGGGTAGGAACAAGCAAGATATACAAGATGGTAGACGAAAGTACCTAAACTAAAATGGAAATAAATATGACTGGACGGATAAAATTATTTTTGCTTTATTATACCAATAAAAAAATATTTTTTTTGATTTAATTTGATTTTAAAAGTAAGTGGAAATTTCTATATTATATTCTTTTTATTCTTCCATAAATATCGACAAATAAAAAAAAAAATGGTTATCTTTGACGGATAAAATAATTTTTGCTTTTTAATATCTACTGGAATTAAATAAATAAATATAAATATATCGAAGAAATTTTGGTATCGATTGGAAAAATCAGATAATTTGCAATGACTGATTAGTACAAACTTTTATTCATTAAACTAACAAAAAAAAAGTATATTTTTTGATTTAATTTGATTTTAAAAGAAGGTGGAAATTTCTATATTATATTCTTTTTATTCTTCCATAAATATCGACAAATAAAAAAAAAATACTAGTTATCTTTGACGGATAAAATAATTTTCGCTTTTTAATATGTACTGGAATTAAATAAAGAAATACAAATACATCGAAGAAATTTTGGTATCCATTGGAAAAATCAGATAATTTGCGATGTCTGATTAGTACAAACTTTTATTCATTAAACTAACATAAAAAAAAAAAATTTGTTGATTTAATTTGATTTTTAAAGAAGGTGGAAATTTCTATATTATATTCTTTTTATACTTCAATAAATATCGACAAATAAAAAAAAATACTAGTTTATTTTTGAGGGATAAAATAATTTTTGCTCTCTAAATATGTATTGAAATTAAATAAAGAAGAAATATATAAACAATATAAAATATATAAATATAAATAAATATATCGAAGAATTTTTGGTATCGAATGGAAAAATCTGATAATTTGCAATGGCAATGAATAAAAAAAAAATACTAATTATCTTTGACGGATAAAATAATTTTTGCTTTTTAATATGTATTGGAATTAAATAAAGAAAAATAAACATATCGAAGAAATTTTGGTATCGATTGGAAAAATTTGCGATGGCTGATTAGTACAAACTTTTATTCATTAAACTAACATAAAAAAAAAAAATTTGTTGATTTAATTTGATTTTTAAAGAAGGTGGAAATTTCTATATTATATTCTTTTTATACTTCAATAAATATCGACAAATAAAAAAAAATACTAGTTTATTTTTGAGGGATAAAATAATTTTCGCTTTTTAATATGTACTGGAATTAAATAAAGAAATACAAATACATCGAAGAAATTTTGGTATCCATTGGAAAAATCAGATAATTTGCGATGTCTGATTAGTACAAACTTTTATTCATTAAACTAACATAAAAAAAAAAAATTTGTTGATTTAATTTGATTTTTAAAGAAGGTGGAAATTTCTATATTATATTCTTTTTATACTTCAATAAATATCGACAAATAAAAAAAAATACTAGTTTATTTTTGAGGGATAAAATAATTTTTGCTCTCTAAATATGTATTGAAATTAAATAAAGAAGAAATATATAAACAATATAAAATATATAAATATAAATAAATATATCGAAGAATTTTTGGTATCGAATGGAAAAATCTGATAATTTGCAATGGCAATGAATAAAAAAAAAATACTAATTATCTTTGACGGATAAAATAATTTTTGCTTTTTAATATGTATTGGAATTAAATAAAGAAAAATGAACATATCGAAGAAATTTTGGTATCGATTGGAAAAATTTGCGATGGCTGATTAGTACAAACTTTTATTCATTAAACTAACAAAAAAAAAAATTTTTTGTTGATTTAATTCGATGTTAAAACAATGTGGAAATTTCTATATTATTTATTTTATTTTTTTTTATTTTACATGGAAACCAAACAGTGATTTTGTAATAGCTTGCATAAAAAAAACGTAAAATCCAAAATTAACATCGCTCTATATAATGTCATATAACACACCTCTAAAACGTTATATCTGAAGAATTCCTTCATCCCACCAATTTTACGATTGCCAACAATTCGCGAGCACAAATATGCGTATCAATCAATTGCATAGTCAAATGACAATACCGTTTTAGTTAGTTAAAGAGTCCGCAATCCTAAAGATTGGTTGGAAACAGCACGCCATGCCGATCTATCCTGAGCTAATCCCTTCATCTCCCTATAGCTATTCATCTCAACGTCTTCAACTATCTGACTCACATACTCCAATCTAGGCCTACCTACCCCTCTCTTTCCCTCCACTCTACCTTCTATGATCAATTGCATAATCCCCCCATGCCTAAGAATATGCCCTACTAATCTGTCTCTCCTACGTTGTAACACTCTCCAAATACTTCTCTTCTCCCCTACTAACTCTAGTACAGCTTCATTTGTTACTTTATCTTCCCAACCAATCCTCATCATCCTCCTATAACACCACATTTCAAGTGCTTCTAATCTACGCTTCTCTTCCTTTCCTATAGTCCACGCCTCACACCCGTACAGTGCTACACTCCAAACATATACCTTCAGTAATCTTTTTCTAATACCCAAGTCAATATTTGATCTTAAAATCTGTTCTTTTTCTACGAATGCCTTCCTACCCTGTGCTATCCTACACTTTATATCTACCTTGCTTCGATTATCTTTTGTGATTCTACTGCCTAAATAACAAAAATCTGACACTTCTTCGATTCTATTATCTCCTATTGTGATCCTCATTTTTCTACTGCATTCCTTTTTGTCACACCTCATCACTTTAGTTTTACCTATATTTATTTTCATGTTAAAATCCCTAGTCAATACTGCCTGCATACCATTCAACACCCTTTCTAATTTCTTTTCGCTTTCTTCCAATATAGCTATATCGTCGGCGAATCTCAGCATATATATTTTCTCTCCCTGTACATTCACACCTACACTATACTCTTCTTTTACTTTGTTTATTGCATCTTCTATATATAGATTAAATAATAACGGTGAAAGTGTACATCCCTGCCGAACTCCCTTCCCTATTTTTGCTACCTCTTCTTCCCCCTCAATTCTAACTAAGGCAGTTTGGTGTTTATATAAATTAAAAATTATTCTCCTATCCTTATAATCTATACCCGTTTCTTTTAAAATACCGTTTTACCACATATGTTTGTGATCTAGTTCTTTCGACGCAATATAAAGGGTGAGTCAAAAAGCTCAAATAAAAAATCGGCAACTTCGCGATGAACGTTAAAATACACAAATAGTAAGCTTGTAAAATATTTACTATTCATTTACGTACTGGTCATAAATAAGCGTTGTATGTTTAAAAAAAATTCATATATGCAAAATTACGAACAGCGAATAAAATGATAAAATCGAACGATTCTGTTTGGTAGGAGTTAAAAAATTTAAATATTTTTTTCTCATTATAACGAGTACATTATCGCCGCCACGCGGTGTATTATAAGTTTTTGGGTATTATATTCGCTTAACAACAAATACAGGCATACCGTTTAGAAATCAAACACTAGACTTCTACTTTGCTTTCGAGGACATGCCGAGGCAATGCAGAACAGCAAGAGAAATATATGATCCCATCTCAGGAATGGGATACGTTGGGATGTGCACCCTTTTCCTCTAAATGCAGAGCAGGAGCAATTCAATTCACATTTGAAATGCACGAAATAAAAACAAAAATAAAAAAGATAATCGAAATAATACAGTTGTTGCAGCGCACAAAATGTATTTAGAGTGTATTAAAATAATTTCTAAAAAGACAACGACACTTCTTTTGTTAAACGTTTGTATTTTTGTTGTAAGATTTTTTTTTGCTATATATAATCATTGCCTTTAGCCAACATAATTTTGGGTTTTCATGATGGTAAACCACCCCTGAGCAACTATATGTTCAGACAAGCAACTACACCCGCCATTTAGGCTGTATGCGATCATATGCTAAATCTGCACAAGTGCTTTCCCGAAGAGTTCAATAGCACAGAGTGGGGGATTGAGTGATATGTCCTATATCTAGGTGTATGGAGTACGGACGTATAGCTAGCTGTATGACGGATGGCCTATAGGCACTAACTTATCCTAGGTGGAATAGAGATGACGAAAGAAAGAATAAATTTGCTGTAAAAAAAAATATCACAAAGCGACAAGAACGTATGGATTGAACAAGATTTGTGTTTCATTTATATGCTGTTATGGATGTGTAAAAAGTTGTCGAATTTAATTTTTTATGTGGGGTATTATTGGCTTTTTTCATATTCATTTTTTTGGGGGGATAAAAATACTAATTCTTATTTCAAAAAAAATTATTTATATCAGTTTTTATGTTATTTAATACCAATTAAGAGTCATGTGATAAAAATCTACCAAACAATGTGATATATTTCTAAAGGACAAAAACAATTTTTTTTTTAATCCATAACCAATGACAAGAACGTATGGATTGAACAAAATTTGTGTTTTATTTTGGGTAAATAGTTGACCAATTTAGTATTAAATTTGATTTTTTATGTGGGGTATCATTGGCTTTTTTCATATTCAATTTTTTTAGGGGGATAAAAATACTAATTCTTATTTCAAAAAATAAAATTTATATCCGCTTATATGTTATTTATTACCAATTAAGAGTTATGTGAAAAAAATCTACCAAAAATCTACCAAACAATGGGATATATTTCTAAAAGACAAAAACAATTTTTTTTTTAATCCATAACTAACGACAAAAACATGGATTGAACAAAATTTGTGTTTCATTTATGTGTAAAAAGTTGACAAATTCAATTTTTTATATGGGGTATCATTGGCTTTTTTCATATTCATTTTTTTGGGGGGATAAAAATACTAATTCCCATTTCAAAAAATAAAATTTATATCCGCTTATATGTTATTTATTACCAATTAAGAGTTACGTGAATTTTTTTTATCAAAAATCTACCAAATAATGTGATATATCGTCACCCTAATGAGAAAATCTCATAAATCCACATTTGTTGGAAAATGAGATTTTAGTGCCATCTAGTGCCAATCATTGTAACGCATCATTACACAAAAACTTTAAAATTCTCTTGAATATTAAAATCTAAGTCGTCACTTACGATATTAGATTTGTTTTTATAAATACAAACAAATAATGCAGTTTTTTATCTCTCCTGAAAAATTCATCACTTTGTATTTAATAGTTTTTCTCACGAGGGTGGCGATATTTCTAAAATAGAAAAACTATTTTTTTTAAAATCCATAACGAACAATTGATTTGCCAACAATATATGTGATATTTTATTAATTTACTATTCTTTTGTCATTGACTTTTGTATAACAATCTTAAATGTATTTTCTAATAATCTGTATATCATTTAGTTATTTATTTATTTATTTATTTATTTATTTATTTAAAGTAGGACGTACAACAGATGGAATGCTATGTGCATTCTTCTCCTATAATCGTACATCCCTAAAAAATTATAAGCTACTTTTCTTGTAACAAAATTTATATCTAAACAGAAAATAAGACTCGCTCAAGATTAAACAAACAAAAAAACAGTGTCTTAAGGATTACTTAGTAAATATTGTTTTGTATTATGATTATGAAGCTGATTGTTATGTATAAATAAATAAATAAATAAATAAAATTCAAATTTCCCGAATCAATTTTAAGTACACCACATTTTTTACAAAAAAAAAAGTGAGGAATTATTTGCTCATAGAGATTTAGGATCAATAAGTGTACTTTTTTCCAGATTGCTGCGGCGGCCGAAGAATGAAAGAAACTGGCATAGCATGTATTTACATCGGCCACGGGAAAACTTCCCTTAAGCCACCGCAAAACGCCGGGATTTAAACTTCCCAGGCGACCGACTTAAATTATAAGACTGATAATACGCGGAGCCTCCAGGTTATCAAATATACCATTGCGAGACATCCAAAATATAAAACAGTTTTAAATAGTAATTCAGCAAGATGGTAGCTTACAGTAAATAAAAATTATAAAATATTTTCGAAGGAGATTGCATGGTTGTATAAATACTATTTCCTTATAGTGTTGAATAATTGATTTTTATATATTCTCGACGTGTTTCGTTTAATTAATTTAACATCTTCAGGAGAAAGCTACGTTTTTTTATTAGTAAACGTTTTAACATAAATTAATTTTATGTTCAATTATTCAACACTATAAGGAAGTAATATTTATACAAACATAAATTCTTCTATACAATACCTTATATTATATTATGGACTTTTAATTAACATTATAATGTTATTAAAATGTTTTTTAATTAACATTTTCGAAGATTTCTGTAGATTTTTGAACATCTCAACAATTACGTTTTTTTTTTTTATACAATTTATTTAAAAGGTTTAGTTAGTTAAAGAGTCCGCAATCCTAAAGATTGGTTGGAAACAGCACGCCATGCCGATCTATCCTGAGCTAATCCCTTCATCTCCCTATAGCTATTCATCTCAACGTCTTCAACTATCTGACTCACATACTCCAATCTAGGCCTACCTACCACTCTCTTTCCCTCCACTCTACCTTCTATGATCAATTGCATAATCCCCCCATGCCTAAGAATATGCCCTACTAATCTGTCTCTCCAAACGCTGTAACACTCTCCAGATACTTCTCTTCTCCCCTACTAACTCTAGTACAGCTTCATTTGTTACTTTATCTTCCCAACCAATCCTCATCATCCTCCTATAACACCACATTTCAAGTGCTTCTAATCTACGCTTCTCTTCCTTTCCTATAGTCCACGCCTCACACCCGTACAGTGCTACACTCCAAACATATACCTTCAGTAATCTTTTTCTAATACCCAAGTCAATATTTGATCTTAAAATCTGTTCTTTTTCTACGAATGCCTTCCTACCCTGTGCTATCCTACACTTTATATCTACCTTGCTTCGATTATCTTTTGTGATTCTACTGCCTAAATAACAAAAATCTGACACTTCTTCGATTCTATTATCTCCTATTGTGATCCTCATTTTTCTACTGCATTCCTTTTTGTCACACCTCATCACTTTAGTTTTACCTATATTTATTTTCATGTTAAAATCCCTAGTCAATACTGCCTGCATACCCTTTCTAAATTCTTTTCGCTTTCTTCCAATATAGCTATATCGTCGGCGAATCTTAGCATATATATTTTCTCTCCCTGTACATTCACACCTACACTATACTCTTCTTTTACTTTGTTTATTGCATCTTCTATATATAGATTAAATAATAACGGTGAGAGTGTACATCCCTGCCGAACTCCCTTCCCTATTTTTGCTACCTCTTCTTCCCCCTCAATTCTAACTAAGGCAGTTTGGTGTTTATATAAATTAAAAATTATTCTCCTATCCTTATAATCTATACCCGTTTCTTTTAAAATTCTAAACATTATGTCCCAATCTACATTATCAAACGCCTTTTCTAAATCTACAAAAGCTATGCAAGTTACCTTTCCTACCCTCATTCTTTTTTCTACTACCGTTCTTAGTGCTAGAATCGCCTCTCTCGTCCCTCTGTTTTTCCTAAAACCAAACTGATCTTCTCCTAGCCTTTCCTCTACTTTATTTTCTAATCTCCTATAAATAATCTTTAACAATATCTTCGATGCATGTGATAGTAGACTAATGGTCCTATAGTTCTCACACAAATTAGCTCCTATTTTCTTCGGCATTGTTACTATTCTACTACGCTGAAAATCCTGTGGTACTTCTCCCTTCTCATATATTTTACAAACTAACCTGTATAATCGCTCCTGCATTTTTTCCCCTGCGTGTTTTATTAATTCGGCTGGTATCATATCAATCCCCGCTGCTTTGTTATTCCGTAAATCATTTAATGCTCTATGAAACTCTGACCTAAGTATGCTAGGACCTAAGTCATCCTCATCTATCTGTTCCACACTTTCTAGCTCCTCCATGTCCTGCCTACCTTTATATAAATCTTCAAGATACTCCTTCCATCTTCTAGCTTTTTCCTTATTTTCTGTGAGTTCCTTACCCTGCTTATCACATATAATGTTACCCTTTGGTTTTACTTTAGAAAAATGTGACTTAATTTTCCTGTAGCCCAAATCTACTTTACCTCTTCTCATATCCTCCTCAATATCCTCACAGTTTCCTTTTATCCACTCTTCTTTCGCTAGCTTGCATTTCCTATTAATTAAGTTCCTTAGTTCCTTATATTTTTTCTGTCCTGCTTCTGTGTTTCCTATTTTAATTTTCCTTCTTGCTTCTATCATTTCAACTATTTCTTCCGTGATCCATTCCCTCCTACCTGCCCTTTTCTTTGTGCCTAATACTTCATTTGCTGCTGTAGTTAACCCATTTCTGATTTCCCTCCATTCGCAATCTATGTCGCTCCTAGATGTTCCATTAGCCATGATTTCTACTTTCTGCTTGTACTTTTCACATACATCAGCTAATTTTAACCTATCGACATCTACTCTGACCTGTTTAAACTTCTGTAATTTCTTGAATTTGACCTCTGAGTCCAGGACTACTAAATTATGGTCACTATCAATATCTGCTCCAGATAAAAGGTTTATTAAAAATAAATGAAACAAACTCTTTACTTCGTTTTTTTATCACAATTGTTTGATTTATTTTTAATATTGAATTATCATAAAGTAACGCCCCATCCATATCATATTAAAAAAAATTATATTATCGAAAAAAGTAAAGTAATTTAAATCGGCATGTTAAAACGTATATCTAATATAGCTAATAATTTTTTTATTAAAACCGTCGACTAAAAATAGAAATTTCTTAATAAATATGTTCCGGAAGTGTCCACTTTCAAAAGTTTCGCAACATTACTGCGAGCCATCCAGATATTGAATTTTTTCGGGTTTAGCGAATATTGCGCTAGCAAAGGGAAGAGATAGATGGACTTGAAAGTTTATCTGAATCTACAGGTTTTTACTATTTACCATCAGATGCGGTTCGATCGCGTTATGTAATTTTTGTATCCGAATGTATGAATGGAAACATATAATTGAATTAAAAAGTCAAAGAATTTTATAAAATTCTGGTTTATTATAATAAGAAAAAAGCTTCATATAAACTATTTTATAACAAAAATTGCGGTGCAGAAAAATTTAGTCGTGTATGTACACCAGGGTAAATAATACCAAACAAAATTTGATAAATATGTCAATTGATAAGAGAATTTTCTTGTTTTGTGTTATGTAATTTTTGTATCCCATCAAGTAATGAATGTATGAATAAAAAAAACAAAGAATTTTATAAAAAAAAAATTGCGGTGCAGAAATTTTTAGTGGTGTATTTCCACCAGGGTAAATAATAACAAACAAAAATTAATAATTATGTCAATTGATAAGAGAATTTTCTAGTTTTGTGTTATGTAATTTTTGTATCCCATCAACCATGAATGTACGAATAAAAAAAACGGAGAATTTTATAAAAAAAAAATTGCGGTGCAGAAATTTTTAGTGGTGTATTTCACCAGGGTAAATAATAACAAACAGAAATTGATAAATATGTCAATTGATAAGAGAATTTTCTTGTTTTGTGTTATATAATTTTTGTATCCCATCAACCATGAATGTATGAATAAAAAAAACGAAGAATTTTATATAAAAAAATTGCGGTGGAGAAATTTTTAGTGGTGTATTTCCACCAGGGTAAATAATAACACAAAATTTGATAAATATGTCAATTGATAAGAGAATTTTCTTGTTTTGTGTTATGTAATTTTTGTATCCCATCAACTAATGAATGTATGAATAAAAAAACAAAGAATTTTATAAAAAAAAATATTACGGTGTAGAAAAATTTAGTGGTGTATTTCCACCAGGGTAAATAATAACACAAAATTTGATAAATATGTCAATTGATAAGAGAATTTTCTTGTTTTTGTTATGTAATTTTTGTATCCCATCAACTAATGAATGTATGAATAAAAAAAACAAAGAATTTTATATTAAAAAAAATTGCGGTGCACAAACTTTTAGTGGTGTTTTTCCACCAGGGTAAATAATAACAAACAAAAATTGATAAATATGTCAATTGATAAGAGAATTTTTTTGTTTTGTGTTATGTAATTTTTGTATCCCATCAACCATGAATGTATGAATAAAAAAAACAGAGAATTTTATAAAAAAAAAATTGCGGTGCAGAAATTTTTAGTGGTGTATTTCCACCAGGGTAAATAATAACAAACAAAAATTGATAAATATGTCAATTGATAAGAGAATTTTCTTGTTTTGTGTTATATAATTTTTGTATCCCATCAACCATGAATGTATGAATAAAAAAAAAAAAGAATTTTATAAAAAAAAAAATTACGGTGTAGAAAAATTAGTGGTGTATTGCCACCAGGGTAAATAATAACACAAAATTTGATAAATATGTCAATTGATAAGAGAATTTTTTTGTTTTGTGTTATGTAATTTTTGTATCCCATCAACCATGAATGTATGAATAAAAAAAACAGAGAATTTTATAAAAAAAAAATTGCGGTGCAGAAATTTTTAGTGGTGTATTTCCACCAGGGTAAATAATAACAAACAAAAATTGATAAATATGTCAATTGATAAGAGAATTTTCTTGTTTTGTGTTATATAATTTTTGTATCCCATCAACCATGAATGTATGAATAAAAAAAACAGAGAATTTTATAAAAAAAAAAAATTGCGGTGCAGAAATTTTTAGTGGTATATTTCCACCAGGGTAAATAATAACAAACAAAAATTAATAATTATGTCAATTGATAAGAGAATTTTCTTGTTTTGTGTTATGTAATTTTTGTATCCCATCAACCATGAATGTACGAATAAAAAAAACGGAGAATTTTATAAAAAAAAAAATTGCGGTGCAGAAATTTTTAGTAGTATATTTCCACCAGGGTAAATAATAACAAACAAAAATTGATAAATATGTCAATTGATAAGAGAATTTTCTTGTTTTGTGTTATATAATTTTTGTATCCCATCAACCATGAATGTATGAATAAAAAAAACAGAGAATTTTATAAAAAAAAATTGCGGTGCAGAAATTTTTAGTGGTGTATTTCCACCAGGGTAAATAATAACAAACAAAAATTGATAAATATGTCAATTGATAAGAGAATTTTCTTGTTTTGTGTTATATAATTTTTGTATCCCATCAACCATGAATGTATGAATAAAAAAAACAGAGAATTTTATAAAAAAAAAAAATTGCGGTGCAGAAATTTTTAGTGGTATATTTCCACCAGGGTAAATAATAACAAACAAAAATTAATAATTATGTCAATTGATAAGAGAATTTTCTTGTTTTGTGTTATGTAATTTTTGTATCCCATCAACCATGAATGTACGAATAAAAAAAACGGAGAATTTTATAAAAAAAAAAATTGCGGTGCAGAAATTTTTAGTAGTATATTTCCACCAGGGTAAATAATAACAAACAAAAATTGATAAATATGTCAATTGATAAGAGAATTTTCTTGTTTTGTGTTATATAATTTTTGTATCCCATCAACCATGAATGTATGAATAAAAAAAACAGAGAATTTTATAAAAAAAAAATTGCGGTGCAGAAATTTTTAGTGGTGTATTTCCACCAGGGTAAATAATAACAAACAAAAATTGATAAATATGTCAATTGATAAGAGAATTTTCTTGTTTTGTGTTATATAATTTTTGTATCCCATCAACCATGAATGTATGAATAAAAAAAACAGAGAATTTTATAAAAAAAAAAAATTGCGGTGCAGAAATTTTTAGTGGTGTATTTCCACCAGGGTAAATAATAACAAACAAATATTGATAAATATGTCAATTGATAAGAGAATTTTCTTGTTTTGTGTTATATAATTTTTGTATCCCATCAACCATGAATGTATGAATAAAAAAAACGGAGAATTTTATTAAAAAAAAAATTGCGGTGCAGAAATTTTTAGTAGTATATTTCCACCAGGGTAAATAATAACAAACAAAAATTGATAAATATGTCAATTGATAAGAGAATTTTCTTGTTTTGTGTTATATAATTTTTGTATCCCATCAACCATGAATGTATGAATAAAAAAAACAGAGAATTTTATAAAAAAAAAATTGCGGTGCAGAAATTTTTAGTGGTGTATTTCCACCAGGGTAAATAATAACAAACAAAAATTGATAAATATGTCAATTGATAAGAGAATTTTCTTGTTTTGTGTTATATAATTTTTGTATCCCATCAACCATGAATGTATGAATAAAAAAAACAGAGAATTTTATAAAAAAAAAAAATTGCGGTGCAGAAATTTTTAGTGGTGTATTTCCACCAGGGTAAATAATAACAAACAAATATTGATAAATATGTCAATTGATAAGAGAATTTTCTTGTTTTGTGTTATATAATTTTTGTATCCCATCAACCATGAATGTATGAATAAAAAAAACAGAGAATTTTATAAAAAAAAAATTGCGGTGCAGAAATTTTTAGTGGTGTATTTCCACCAGGGTAAATAATAACAAACAAAAATTGATAATTATGTCAATTGATGACAGAATTTTCTTGTTTTGTGTTATGTAATTTTTGTATCCCATTAATTATGAATGGAAAATTGAATTATAAAAGCAATGAATTAAAAAAAAAATGGTTTATTAATAAGAGAAAAGCTTCGTATAAACTATTTATAAAAAAAATGCGATGAAAAAAAAAATTAGTGGCGTATTTACACCAGGGTAAATAACAAACAAAAATAATTAAATATGTCAAATGATAGAATATTTTTGTTATGCGTTAATTTGAGTAAATTATATACTGAATGCCACAAAACTGACCGAGGTCATTTTAATGAGCCGTGCAGTTGGACAGGGTGATTAAAATCGCTTGTATAACTAGTTCAATTGCGCTTTTCAATTAGTCAAACGTTGTGGATTAATTTCAAGTTGTTGAGACATGACATAACATTTACAATCACAGACCATAATACGGAAGTAATCAAAAGGACCACACCGTATTTTACCCATGTTAAAATCATTAGCGGTACCTATAAACTACTTTCGCGGCAGTATACCACGATATCGTGTAGGTGGTGAAATTTGAAGAGGATTTGATGAAACGTACATTTAATGGGAGTCCACCTGTTCGAAGCAAAAGTTTATATTAGAGACGTGAAACTAACTATACGTAAATGCTTCATATGTAACGAAGTTTGTTAAATGTTATGGATACCGTAGTCCGATTATTGTATGTGAAGTTTTAACTAAAGTACGTTTTATTAATAGATAATTGCGGGTAATAATATAAACTCGAATTTACGAGGGTGATGTGATATAAAATTTGCACAGGCCTAGATGAAAATATTTTTATAAACGAATGTTTACAGTTTATTAAGAAAAGATATACTGCATTTTTTGATAGTATATCTTAAGCTATTGATCCTGCTATAAATCTATCAAGACTAGTTTAAATGTTAGTATGTCCACAGTTTTTTTAAATGGAATTTTCAAACTATAGTTTGCTAATATTTTTGGGCATACTTTCGTAAATAAATTCCATGGTATATGTTAAATTTTGCTCCTCACAAATGCAATTTAAATCGTATATAAACTGAATACGTTAACAAAACTGTATTTAAAGCAAAAATATATATAATTTTTTTTTGCTGCATTCTTTAATAGTATGTGTTCGAATATTGATGCTGGTAGAAATCCAAAAAAAATAAAAATTTAAGAATGATTTGAAATTTACAATTCGAAATTTTTTATTTAATTAGGGAAGAGATAATTACCGTAAATGGTAAATTCTTTGAGCAAAAAGAAGGTACAGCTATAGGAAATTGTTTAAGTCCATTTATTGCTAATTTATTTATATTTATATATAATAATTATTCGTGTACGGATTTCAGCGATTTTATTATCAAGCTGTTTTTAATAAGGACCGAATGGTACCAGTATTCTCGACGTTCAACAACATCCAGAACTGTTAATGCTTAATGTCCTTGTCCATTGCGTAAAAGTATAATTTTAGAAGAAGTGCTAAATAATGATATTTATAAAATCGTGTTTAATCGGTGTAAATTGTTAAAGATTTTAGAGAAAATAAACGAGTCGAAAATTGTAACGAATACTTTTTTAATGTACAATTTAATAGTAGTAACCTCAGTGAGTGAAATATTTGTGCCACTGAAGACGAAAGTTTAAAATTCACACAATCCTTTTTATTTAGATATTTATTTTTGCTTAGAGAATAGATTGCTTTTTCATAGGGCCGAAAGAAAATTACATTTCATAAAATTTTGGTTTTATAGTGTCGGGGGGGCCAAAAAGTTTTTCTGCAAAATTTTGCGACTGAATTAAGAGAACCCAGAAGTCTAAATATTGTTGGAAATAGCTTAAGTTATGAAGAAAGCGATTTTTGTATTTTTTTTGCTAAATTGAAAATTGCTAAAAAAAATTAGAGAAAATAAACGAGTCGAAAATTGTAACGAATACTTTTTTAAAGTACAATTTAATAATAGTAACCTCAGTGAGTTGTATCACGAATGGTGGAAGTTTAACTTTCGAAATGCACATTTAAAATCATTCGAAGTTGGATTTTTTTGATAATAATATTGTATATACACATCGATCAAAAATATATTCTTAAATTTTAAGATAAAAAAAATCTACAGTCAACTTTACGGATTTTATTTGATAGGTACATATAAAAAATGTCGGAAAATTTTTTGGTCGGACACGCATATTTAAAATATACAAAAAAAGCGTTAAACGGGGTATAATAAAATTGTACCACAAAAATATGAAAAAGTATAAAAGTTGCTTGTAGTTGACTTAGTCAATTTAGTCAATATGCAGATAATTTCAATAATCCTTTGTAATTTTACTTACTAAATAGTAAAAATCACATTCTATTTTACTATTTTTTATTCAAACTTTCATCTTTCGCTTGCATTCTTTTTATTATTCCATTTCTCCCTCGCATCGTTTTATTTATTTTCATTATCTATACGATTTAATCATTTTCTCGTGTTATATTTTTAATATCCAGCTTTCTAAGAAATTTGAACTGTCTACACACAAATCTGTTTAACCTTTTATATAACAATACAAAATTGGCGAGTTTATTATATAAACTTTTCGCAAACTAGATGATAAATCGTATAAGCGATTCGGAAAATAGAATCCGCGTGTAGACAACGGCTCCAATATTAATCATATTAAGAGCAATTCTCTACTCGATGCCAAAGCTGTTTTGGTTTATTTAGTTGGCCCAACTTGAATATATGCAAAAACTTGCCCAATAAATGTATAATGACAAACTACACCGGCGAACGATAATCCAACTTTCAGATGCGGAATGAATCGGTGCGATGATAAATTGCTCATGATTTAATTAAATCTAATTTAAACACAAGCCACTGAATGCGCGAATTTAATGTATGAACGCCCTTTTGTGTTGGTAACACTTAAATCAATGGCGTCAGTACATAAAAGAAATGCGTAGCGAGTTGATGAATACTGAAAATAAATAGATTATTTCCTTAAAAATTTGAAAGTAATGGTGGCGTATTATAATTCGCCACGAAAAATCTCGCGCGAGTCTAAAATAACGCGTTTATTTTTTTGTAAAATTTCAAACCGTCTTCAAATGGGTTCTTACCTTAATTCCTATGTGGATGGGAAAGTCGGGCGTAGTGTTGAGACTTGATAAAGGCTGAATAACCGGAACGATCGGTAATGGGCAGGTCATCATATTGTCACCCTGAAAGATCAAAAAGTAAGATAATTTTTTTTTTTTTAAATTAAATATTCGGAAGTAGATCAATTTTAGTTGGTATAAACTTATCCACGCTTTTTTCCATCCACGGTTTTCCGAAGATACCCGAATGACGTTAGAGATGGGTATGTTACATGAAGTTGTGCACCGAGACAAATAAAAACAAAATAAAAAAATTGAATAGAAATATATATATACACAAATAAGAATGTCATGAATATTAAAAGGACATTAATGTCCTTCAATAAAATCGTTGCTTCATCTCTGTCAGCCCAGGTTCACGATGTCAAATAGACATTTTCGTGCAATATTCAACGAGTAATATATAAACTTGTCAATAAATAATCCTTAATATCGCCCTTTTATGATGCAATTTCTTAAGCTGAATATCATGAATATTAAAAGGACATTAATGTCCTTCAATAAAATCATTGCTTCATCTCTGTCAGCCCAGATTCACTAATGTCAAATAGACATTTTCGTACAATATTCAACGAGTAATATATAAACTTGTCAATAAATAATCCTTAATATCGCCCTTTTATGATGCAATTTCTTAAGCTGAATGTCATGAATATTAAAAGGACATTAATGTCCTTCAATAAAATCATTGCTTCATCTCTGTCAGCCCAGGTTCACGATGTCAAATAGACATTTTCGTGCAATATTCAACGAGTAATATATAAACTTGTCAATAAATAATCCTTAATATCGCCCTTTTATGATGCAATTTCTTAAGCTGAATATCATGAATATTAAAAGGACATTAATGTCCTTCAATAAAATCATTGCTTCATCTCTGTCAGCCCAGATTCACTAATGTCAAATAGACATTTTCGTACAATATTCAACGAGTAATATATAAACTTGTCAATAAATAATCCTTAATATCGCCCTTTTATGATGCAATTTCTTAAGCTGAATGTCATGAATATTAAAAGGACATTAATGTCCTTCAATAAAATCATTGCTTCATCTCTGTCAGCCCAGGTTCACGATGTCAAATAGACATTTTCGTGCAATATTCAACGAGTAATATATAAACTTGTCAATAAATAATCCTTAATATCGTCCTTTTATGATGCAATTTCTTAAGCTGAATGTCATGAATATTAAAAGGACATTAATGTCCTTCAATAAAATCATTGCTTCATCTCTGTCAGCCCAGGTTCACGATGTCAAATAGACATTTTCGTGCAATATTCAACGAGTAATATAGAAACTTGTCAATAAATAATCCTTAATATCGCCCTTTTATGATGCAATTTCTTAAGCTGAATATCATGAATATTAAAAGGACATTAATGTCCTTCAATAAAATCATTGCTTCATCTCTGTCAGCCCAGATTCACTAATGTCAAATAGACATTTTCGTACAATATTCAACGAGTAATATATAAACTTGTCAATAAATAATCCTTAATATCGCCCTTTTATGATGCAATTTCTTAAGCTGAATGTCATGAATATTAAAAGGACATTAATGTCCTTCAATAAAATCATTGCTTCATCTCTGTCAGCCCAGGTTCACGATGTCAAATAGACATTTTCGTGCAATATTCAACGAGTAATATATAAACTTGTCAATAAATAATCCTTAATATCGTCCTTTTATGATGCAATTTCTTAAGCTGAATATCATGAATATTAAAAGGACATTAATGTCCTTCAATAAAATCATTGCTTCATCTCTGTCAGCCCAGGTTCACTATGTCAAATAGACATTTTCGTACAATATTCAACGAGTAATATATAAACTTGTCAATAAATAATCCTTAATATCGCCCTTTTATGATGCAATTTCTTAAGCTGAATATCATGAATATTAAAAGGACATTAATGTCCTTCAATAAAATCATTGCTTCATCTCTGTCAGCCCAGATTCACTAATGTCAAATAGACATTTTCGTACAATATTCAACGAGTAATATAGAAACTTGTCAATAAATAATCCTTAATATCGCCCTTTTATGATGCAATTTCTTAAGCTGAATATCATGAATATTAAAAGGACATTAATGTCCTTCAATAAAATCATTGCTTCATCTCTGTCAGCCCAGATTCACTAATGTCAAATAGACATTTTCGTACAATATTCAACGAGTAATATATAAACTTGTCAATAAATAATCCTTAATATCGCCCTTTTATGATGCAATTTCTTAAGCTGAATGTCATGAATATTAAAAGGACATTAATGTCCTTCAATAAAATCATTGCTTCATCTCTGTCAGCCCAGGTTCACGATGTCAAATAGACATTTTCGTGCAATATTCAACGAGTAATATATAAACTTGTCAATAAATAATCCTTAATATCGTCCTTTTATGATGCAATTTCTTAAGCTGAATATCATGAATATTAAAAGGACATTAATGTCCTTCAATAAAATCATTGCTTCATCTCTGTCAGCCCAGAATCACTATGTCAAATAGACATTTTCGTACAATATTCAACGAGTAATATATAAACTTGTCAATAAATAATCCTTAATATCGTCCTTTTATGATGCAATTTCTTAAGCTGAATATCATGAATATTAAAAGGACATTAATGTCCTTCAATAAAATCATTGCTTCATCTCTGTCAGCCCAGATTCACTAATGTCAAATAGACATTTTCGTACAATATTCAACGAGTAATATATAAACTTGTCAATAAATAATCCTTAATATCGTCCTTTTATGATGCAATTTCTTAAGCTGAATATCATGAATATTAAAAGGACATTAATGTCCTTCAATAAAATCATTGCTTCATCTCTGTCAGCCCAGATTCACTAATGTCAAATAGACATTTTCGTACAATATTCAACGAGTAATATATAAACTTGTCAATAAATAATCCTTAATATCGTCCTTTTATGATGCAATTTCTTAAGCTGAATATCATGAATATTAAAAGGACATTAATGTCCTTCAATAAAATCATTGCTTCATCTCTGTCAGCCCAGAATCACTATGTCAAATAGACATTTTCGTACAATATTCAACGAGTAATATATAAACTTGTCAATAAATAATCCTTAATATCGTCCTTTTATGATGCAATTTCTTAAGCTGAATATCATGAATATTAAAAGGACATTAATGTCCTTCAATAAAATCATTGCTTCATCTCTGTCAGCCCAGGTTCACGATGTCAAATAGACATTTTCGTGCAATATTCAACGAGTAATATATAAACTTGTCAATAAATAATCCTTAATATCGTCCTTTTATGATGCAATTTCTTAAGCTGAATGTCATGAATATTAAAAGGACATTAATGTCCTTCAATAAAATCATTGCTTCATCTCTGTCAGCCCAGATTCACTAATGTCAAATAGACATTTTCGTGCAATATTCAACGAGTAATATATAAACTTGTCAATAAATAATCCTTAATATCGTCCTTTTATGATGCAATTTCTTAAGCTGAATATCATGAATATTAAAAGGACATTAATGTCCTTCAATAAAATCATTGCTTCATCTCTGTCAGCCCAGGTTCACGATGTCAAATAGACATTTTCGTGCAATATTCAACGAGTAATATATAAACTTGTCAATAAATAATCCTTAATATCGTCCTTTTATGATGCAATTTCTTAAGCTGAATATCATGAATATTAAAAGGACATTAATGTCCTTCAATAAAATCATTGCTTCATCTCTGTCAGCCCAGGTTCACGATGTCAAATAGACATTTTCGTGCAATATTCAACGAGTAATATATAAACTTGTCAATAAATAATCCTTAATATCGTCCTTTTATGATGCAATTTCTTAAGCTGAATATCATGAATATTAAAAGGACATTAATGTCCTTCAATAAAATCATTGCTTCATCTCTGTCAGCCCAGGTTCACGATGTCAAATAGACATTTTCGTGCAATATTCAACGAGTAATATATAAACTTGTCAATAAATAATCCTTAATATCGTCCTTTTATGATGCAATTTCTTAAGCTGAATATCATGAATATTAAAAGGACATTAATGTCCTTCAATAAAATCATTGCTTCATCTCTGTCAGCCCAGATTCACTAATGTCAAATAGACATTTTCGTACAATATTCAACGAGTAATATATAAACTTGTCAATAAATAATCCTTAATATCGCCCTTTTATGAAGCAATTTCTTAAGCTGAATGTCATGAATATTAAAAGGACATTAATGTCCTTCAATAAAATCATTGCTTCATCTCTGTCAGCCCAGATTCACTAATGTCAAATAGACATTTTCGTGCAATATTCAACGAGTAATATAGAAACTTGTCAATAAATAATCCTTAATATCGCCCTTTTATGATGCAATTTCTTAAGCTGAATATCATGAATATTAAAAGGACATTAATGTCCTTCAATAAAATCATTGCTTCATCTCTGTCAGCCCAGATTCACTAATGTCAAATAGACATTTTCGTACAATATTCAACGAGTAATATATAAACTTGTCAATAAATAATCCTTAATATCGCCCTTTTATGATGCAATTTCTTAAGCTGAATGTCATGAATATTAAAAGGACATTAATGTCCTTCAATAAAATCATTGCTTCATCTCTGTCAGCCCAGGTTCACGATGTCAAATAGACATTTTCGTGCAATATTCAACGAGTAATATAGAAACTTGTCAATAAATAATCCTTAATATCGCCCTTTTATGATGCAATTTCTTAAGCTGAATATCATGAATATTAAAAGGACATTAATGTCCTTCAATAAAATCATTGCTTCATCTCTGTCAGCCCAGATTCACTAATGTCAAATAGACATTTTCGTACAATATTCAACGAGTAATATATAAACTTGTCAATAAATAATCCTTAATATCGCCCTTTTATGATGCAATTTCTTAAGCTGAATGTCATGAATATTAAAAGGACATTAATGTACTTCAATAAAATCATTGCTTCATCTCTGTCAGCCCAGATTCACTAATGTCAAATAGACATTTTCGTACAATATTCAACGAGTAATATATAAACTTGTCAATAAATAATCCTTAATATCGCCCTTTTATGATGCAATTTCTTAAGCTGAATGTCATGAATATTAAAAGGACATTAATGTCCTTCAATAAAATCGTTGCTTCATCTCTGTCACCCCAGGTTCACTATGTCAAATAGACATTTTCGTGCAATATTCAACGAGTAATATATAAACTTGTCAATAAATAATCCTTAATATCGTCCTTTTATGATGCAATTTCTTAAGCTGAATATCATGAATATTAAAAGGACATTAATGTCCTTCAATAAAATCATTGCTTCATCTCTGTCAGCCCAGATTCACTAATGTCAAATAGACATTTTCGTACAATATTCAACGAGTAATATATAAACTTGTCAATAAATAATCCTTAATATCGCCCTTTTATGATGCAATTTCTTAAGCTGAATGTCATGAATATTAAAAGGACATTAATGTCCTTCAATAAAATCATTGCTTCATCTCTGTCAGCCCAGATTCACTAATGTCAAATAGACATTTTCGTACAATATTCAACGAGTAATATATAAACTTGTCAATAAATAATCCTTAATATCGCCCTTTTATGATGCAATTTCTTAAGCTGAATGTCATGAATATTAAAAGGACATTAATGTCCTTCAATAAAATCATTGCTTCATCTCTGTCAGCCCAGATTCACTAATGTCAAATAGACATTTTCGTACAATATTCAACGAGTAATATATAAACTTGTCAATAAATAATCCTTAATATCGCCCTTTTATGATGCAATTTCTTAAGCTGAATGTCATGAATATTAAAAGGACATTAATGTCCTTCAATAAAATCATTGCTTCATCTCTGTCAGCCCAGGTTCACGATGTCAAATAGACATTTTCGTGCAATATTCAACGAGTAATATATAAACTTGTCAATAAATAATCCTTAATATCGTCCTTTTATGATGCAATTTCTTAAGCTGAATATCATGAATATTAAAAGGACATTAATGTCCTTCAATAAAATCATTGCTTCATCTCTGTCAGCCCAGATTCACTAATGTCAAATAGACATTTTCGTACAATATTCAACGAGTAATATATAAACTTGTCAATAAATAATCCTTAATATCGCCCTTTTATGATGCAATTTCTTAAGCTGAATGTCATGAATATTAAAAGGACATTAATGTCCTTCAATAAAATCATTGCTTCATCTCTGTCAGCCCAGGTTCACGATGTCAAATAGACATTTTCGTGCAATATTCAACGAGTAATATATAAACTTGTCAATAAATAATCCTTAATATCGTCCTTTTATGATGCAATTTCTTAAGCTGAATATCATGAATATTAAAAGGACATTAATGTCCTTCAATAAAATCATTGCTTCATCTCTGTCAGCCCAGATTCACTAATGTCAAATAGACATTTTCGTACAATATTCAACGAGTAATATATAAACTTGTCAATAAATAATCCTTAATATCGTCCTTTTATGATGCAATTTCTTAAGCTGAATGTCATGAATATTAAAAGGACATTAATGTCCTTCAATAAAATCATTGCTTCATCTCTGGCAGCCCAGGTTCACGATGTCAAATAGACATTTTCGTGCAATATTCAACGAGTAATATATAAACTTGTCAATAAATAATCCTTAATATCGTCTTTTCATGATGCAATTTCTTAATGTGAATGTCATGAATATTAAAAGGACATTAATGTCATTTAATAAAATCGTTGCTTCATCTCTGTCACGCCAGGTTCACTAATGTCAAATAGACATTTATATGCAATATTCATTCAACTTTATTTTGTTTTTGTTTTTCTCGATGTATAACTGCATGTAAAATAACCATCTAAGATCATTCGGGTATCTTCGGAAAACCGTGGATGGAAAAAAGCGTGGATAAGTTCACACTAACTCAATTTAACAGTATAGTGGAGGCGTTCATAAAGAAAATATTGATCGGGATTAAATGAATAAATATAATTAATTTAAAAACATAATAAGCAATATTAAATAAAATCGCAATTATATAAATGAAATATAATTACGAATCTATTTGTAGTATAATATAACAATAACCAAGAGCGCCAATTATACTAATTAAAATAAATAATAATGGCATTTTGATGCTGTTGCATATTTTCATTTTCCGCCATACAGAAAATATGCAATTATTTAAAAATACAAAAACGTTCATTATTTATCATGCGTGTCCATTATTAAACTTTTTTTTTCTGGTAAGCCCGTTGAAAATCGGGAATTAGTGCCGGTAATCGGCGGAAACATAAAAAGAGATTATTTATTAATATATTCCGTTAACAGATTTACAAAAATAATGACATTTCTCATTTACTTTTTGAAAATTTCACTGGAAACAATGTATGACGGACGGATTGAATATATGTTATATAAAATAGATGATTAAAATAAAATTCAATTGTCCAAAAAATGTAATTCTCATTAATAAAATTTATTGTCAATTATCGGAGTTAAATAAACATTTTATTTCATTTAAATTGTTTTGGGGTATACATTTTTTTTAATCATTTTTCCTTAGTAAATCGTTAAACGTGGCAAATTGAGTTGAAGATACAAATTGACTCGGGGAGAATTGGAAGATTGTTCCGTAAAATTTTAATGGGAAAATTGAAGGACTGTACTTGCAGAAAAGTGTTCGAAATATTATTTTATCTTATTCAACAGCAACTAGTCATGTTGCGATTAATTTCAATATAACCATAGAAGTGTTTTCAACGATTTATGTAATTTCGAGTAGACCATGAATTTCTTTCAATGCCTGTGATGGACCAAATTTTTTTTTTTGGTTAGATATCTTTCCAATTCAACATTTGAGTAATATATTGATATACCTGCGCCAATTAATCGCCTAAAGGCAATATATAAATTTCTGCTGCAATCTACTATTTGAAGATAGAAACCTCCACAGAGTAAATTATATATTACTTTATAAGACGGGGTACAAAAAAATCATTTACTAGCGATGAGAAAACATACCACAAGAGTTCTATTCGAATAGTGTTCAATTTTACAAAACAGAAATTGGAAACTTAAAAAAAAAAGCCTTTTCTAACTTTAGGAATTATTTAATCTAACACTTGTTCGGGAGATTTCTTTCTATGTAGCAAATTTGAGGACTTATACAGCTCATTAATTCGATCGGGCCACTTTTCCGGTTTTACAGCCCCTAGTCTGAATTTATACGATAAACTTCGATAACTCTATAATATCCACTTGAATTAACCCTTTTCATGGCGACGATATACTTCGGATGAACGACTCGATGTAGATGAATGTCTTGATGTCCAAACATAAAGCTTACATATTTGAAGGAACGAAGGATAACGCAAATTGTTAAATGAAGCTTCTTCACTAGCGACATATATATAAAAAAATTCTAGTTATCGCCTGAATTAATGTCGAAATTTCGTTTAGAACGAGGAGAGCAAAAGAAGTTTCCTTTTTTTAGTTTGGTGTTGATGGACAATACTGCAAGGATGGTAGAGGGAAATGGTGTAAAACGAAATGTTACTATACAATCAAGCGGACATAGTTGCCAGTTTTACGGCCAAATAGCGATTCCTGCGTGCTTGTTTTCGTTAAGGGAGACAGTGTATGGCACCGTGGGACTATCCCTCGGTCCCGGAAGTCGCCGAGTGTAACTTTATAATACGATATAGAATGTTTCGGGATAGTTTGACGCTAAATATACATAGCACGAACAATCACAATGTTTCAATTTGCACCCGCGAAACTTTCAACAGTGAATATATTATCTAGTCTCAGTGGTGTATATATATTTGGAAACGCACAATTTACATGTTCTTTCGCGGAAATTGCGCTTAAATACGGCCAAAAATTAAATCTCTAAATTTTACAATATAAACACGGGGGTGCATAACGTGGTAAATTAAAACAAAGTATTTGTTAAATTTTCCTTCGTCTTGAATATAGGAATTTTAACTACATCAATTTGCTGGCATTTAGTTAATTGCATCAAATTTTGTATGTAAAATTAATTTGCTGTTTACATCAACAAGTTTTTCTGTTGTTGTTAACATCAAACAGCGTCAGCCCACTATGCCTGATTCTGACAAAATCAATTTTCAAACTAGTGAAAAAGTGCGGCATCCTCACATCCAGCTGCGCCAACATAATGTTCCAATATACAAGTCGGGACTTGCTAATATATTTGAAACGATGTTGTTATATGCAGTGCTGAAGCCGCTTGTCTGTGATATATGTTAACAGTGTGCCTAAGACTAGTGGAGAAGCTGTGGCGAATTTATAGGCACGCGTATGTGCAAAAAAAAATCATTTTTTTGTCTATGTAAAAGTACAATTTTGATTTATATAAAAGACACTATTTTTCAGCAAAACTCGTTTCAAAAGTTTTTTGTTAACATTCAGTCAATTTGCAGAAACCTTAACACCAGCAAATAAATTCACTATGCAGATGTTCGATTATCTGACGATTAAATATATCGCATTGTAATTAATTGATTTTGATTATAAAAAAAAATGCGTGAGACTCTCGCGCGGTAGAAGTGAAACTTCTTAGCTCCTAGGAAAAGTAGATTTTTTCCATTTGTTAACGATTTGATTTTGATTGATTTTGATTGACACTCTGATCATCAAAGAAAGCATTATTAACTATAATATCGTACAGTCCATAAAGAGAAGTTTGGATTAAATTTTATGTATGATGCACTAGTAGGTGCATTTCTATTTGTCGATGGCTCGCTCAGCTGTATCAGATTCATTTCGTTGATCTCTCACACCGCATGTATCTTCACGTGTAATGAATCAGTGGCATTCAAATTCTCTATACCACTAACTGTGTCCTCACTTAACGACAGTATCGATTCATCCAGATATAATAAAAATAATTCGAATATATACTGAATTTTATAAAAAATATATATATCTTAGAAATAGATGAATATATATCGACGTGTGTATTACTAAAACTAAGTGACAATGATGAAAAAAAACATTTCGCTTCCAATATAAAACAAAGAAAAATTTTGTTTAAAAATAATTGATGATAAATATGAATTAATTCGACTATTGTTTCGCTTATTAAGCATTATCTATAATAAGAGATTCGCTAAACAATAGTCGAATAAATCCTAGTTTTTAACCGTGACATAAAACGTTGTATTTGTTACTTCTTTTCCCTAATATGGAATATCATCACAACATGACGGCAAAATCCATAACCTATTTTTAAAATGAATTCGTTGGAAGAACGAAATTTAGAATCGCTTCTATTAGCTGCATACACTCTATATACTTATAAGTATATAGTGTATCATGTTGTGACGCTCTTTAACCAGTTAAACAGCGGAAGCTGATCAATAATAAATAATATGCCCCTTTATGCATCAAATGCGGAAGTAGAACAGATGACAGGCTTTGATCTTGATCCAACAATAGCTTCTACTTGCTGAATCCGCTTTAGCGTGCGTTTGCTTTCACCGGTACTATTCTACATACTGTTAGCACTAGTGAAAATTTCATATACAGGCAACCCTCGTATAGCACGGTCGTTAGTTTCGTAAAAAATGCCGTGTTTTGTGAATTCGTGTCATACGAAACATAGAACTAGTATTTTACAAATTATCGCTACGGTGTTAAATTATAAATTAAATTTCATCCTATAATTGCGCGTGGTTTAGATAGTATTTAAAAATAAATATAATTTTAAAGTAACGTTCTAATAGTCTTGCGCTAATTTTCTAGGAAATCCCAAAGATTTGATTGATTTCAATAAAAAATCTGGTATTTATGAAATGTCTTGTTCTAGTTGTCCTAAAGTATATATAGAAAACAAACACGTAGACCAATTGAAACTAGATTTAAGGAGCATTTCAGATTAAATAGAAAAGATAAAAGTGCTGTAGCCGAGCATATTTTTGACTAACTCAGGTCATCCTATTCAAATTAGTTCACTTAAATTACTTAAAAGTGTTTTAATTTAAATGCTTATGAAAGTATATATATATGCATAAATCTAAATCAAATTTAATGAATTTAGTTTCAAGCCCAATTTCATCTTGTCGAATTAATTAATTTAATAAGAACTATTTTTAAATTAATTTTTATTTTATTATTTGTCAAATTGGCATATTCGTGCCGGAGGTATTTTATTTGTTTTTTGTACTAATTTGTACTAATTTCAATAGGATGACCTACAGGAATCAAAAATATGCTCGGCCACAGCACTTTTATCTTTCTATTTAATCTGATTTAAGCTAAATGCGCATCTACATATTTAATGCTTTAAGGTAATATTCTATACTAATAGAACTAGTATAAGAAAATGGGTTAGGTTCCAAAAGTTTAAAAAAATCTACAATATTTTTATTTTATATCTAAGAAAAATATGTTTACTAAAACAATGACGATCACAATATTTTTTTTTAAAACATGATAATGGCACCTTAGACCAACATATACTTTAAGAATAAAATCGGAAATAAATTCTTTAAAAACCTCTTAAGATACCTTCAATAGTTATACCTACTTATTATATAATTATAATCTATATTCGTTATAATTCTATTTTATAAACTTCTATATATTATATATAATCATATCATACTTACAATATCTTTTTTTTTCAACAAAATATTAATATTATCTAAGGTTTTCTTCGTCGTCGTCGTCACTACCTAATCATCGTTAAGCGAGGACGTTTTCTTATTGGCGAAATATACTCTCATTTTCGAACAATTTTAATCTTTGTAAGTATTTATATAGTAAAAAGAAAGAAAAAAACGTTGAAAGTCTGTTTAATAATTCACGCAAAAAAAAATTCTGATAAAATATTTGAAAATTGTAGTACTGTAGAAACATCTGACACGACATATGTCTCATCATGTCCCTTGCTATATACCGGGATGTCCCTACACACTTGTTGTAGGAATGCCGTTTTTACTTAAAATTAACATTTTAAAATAAACTTCGAAAAGAAAAGAAAAAAGAAATTTCTCGCTTTCACGCATTTGGATTTTCTAGTATCAAAATTATTTTTTCGAATTGAAATATGTATTTGTTTGTTGTGTTTAACAATTGAAATATGTATTTGTTTGTCAACGTTAAAAAGAATAGACATATTTCTTTATTTGTGCTTAAAACCAAAATGGTCGAACCGTGTTATACGGGGCCTGCCTGTAATCGATATCACGTTCAAATGTTTAGTCGAATTAAAAAAGGACGATACTGTATCTGTTGTACAAAATACCGGTTGAAAATAAAATTCAAGGAGTTTTTTGATGGAATTTTACAAGAATGTTAGAATCGTGCGTTAAAAATAGAGCGTGCTCTAAGTTGCCTATTTACATAATTGGTATCTGCATGAAAGGAAATTTAATATTCCTAAGATACACGGGGGAAAAGACACCACACAATACAACCATGTAATAAAAGCAAGATTATTTTTAAATTTTAGTTAAAAATCTAGGTAAATTTTCGACGAAAATCAAATTTATAGTATGAAAGAAATATTTTCTTATAATATATAAACAAAATTATTTTTCTGACATGTTTCAAACTTCCAACTATTCATTTTATACAGTCTATTTCATCTAGTTCTTCACTGAATCCACCGTTCATTACCTTAAGAATGAAAATGAATTTAAAAAAAACTTTTTTTTTTAAATTATCACTACGGTGTTAAATAATAGTATAGAATATCATACCAAAAATTTCATAACACAAAGCATTAAATAGATAGATGCGCACTTCGAAGACCATGCTTCCATCTTCAGTAGCACAAGATAAAAAAATAAATAAAGAAGTCAACATGACAGAAGAATTTCAAAAGTGGCATAATATGACCTATTATATTATATTTTTTTAACTTGTGCTACTGAAGATGAGGGCATAGCCTTCGAAATGCGCATATAGCTATTTAATGCTTCTAGTATTTGTGTGATATTCTATATTATTCAATCATACGACTAAAATGTCCTTAAAATGACGATAATTAAAAATTTTGTTGTTGATAAAACAAAATTACGAATACAAAAAATGAGCAAAAAATTACAAAGACAAAAAATACAAAGACAAGAAATATTTGTTGGGCTTTAAAAAGACAGAACGGGTAAAAAAATATGTTAATTATAGATAAATTACGAATATTCAATGGTACGACTAAAATGTCTTTAAAATGATGATAATTATAAATTTTGTTATTGATAAAACAGAATTACAAATACAAAAAATGAGCAAAAAAATTACAAAGACAAAAAATACAAATACAAGAAATATTTGTAGGGCTTTAAAAATACAGAGCGGGTAAAAAATTATGTTAAGTGAGCGATTATGTTAATTGTGAATAAATTACGAATATTCAATGATACGACTAAAATGTCTTTAAAATGACGATAATTAATAATTTTGTTATTGATAAAACAGAACTACAAATACAAAAAATGAGCGGCTATATTTGTAGGGTTTTAAAAAGACAGAGCGGGTAAAAAATGTTCAAAGCCCCAGCTAATTAGTATCAAACAATTTATGGCCATTCTAATTGAATAATACGACAAAATAAGCGCGAAATTATGTTTCAGTAAAACGTCGTTACATCCATCAGTTGGCCGTAATAAACGAACTTTCCGAATAAAAAAATTAATCATTTTATTGTTTCGCTTTTATAATCCAATTTCACGTTGCCTGTTGCCGCCCGGGCACGTTGTCCAAAGTCATTTGCATTTTCATCGCATTTTTAATCTCTTCGTCCTACCGCCCCCCCAGCAACATTTTATGCGAATGATGTACACACGCCAAAAATTTATTAAAATATTTTCAGATACGATTAATTATTAATTAACTAATGATGTAATACACTGTCTCTTCAAATTAGAGATATCTCATACGGTGGTTTTGTAAATGGTACCTTTCGTAAGTGGGATAATAATTTAATGTCCTTTACACGAGATTTGCTATAAAAGTATTTTAAAAATATAAATAAACAAAGTATATGCTATATATTGCGTGGAAAACTTTCGTATGAATTGTGGAGATTTTTAATTGGTTGTATTATAAAAAAATATATTAAAAATGGTATTATTTTTAAAAGTCGTTTTTTTTTAAATCCTTACAATTTTTTACTTGATATTCGAGTTTTATTTTAAATATGGATATTTATACTATACACTTTATATACCCGGGGATAGTACAATTTTTTTTCGTTCGAAATTTAAAACGTTGACACAATTTTGAAATTACAAATTGTAACATCCTTCTAAAGCGTATTTTTGATATTTTTTTTAAAAAAAAGGCCATTAGTGGACTAAAATTTTTATGCAAAATTTTAATATACGCTTACATATGTGTATTAATTTTTTTAAATGCTATTTTTTTTTTCAAAGTAACGGATTTAGTTGAAATTGAAAATTAATGACTGCAAATCAAATTTACATCAGAATCAGAATTTTATATAGTGAAATCCAACAATTCGATGGCATTGTATACAATAATTTCCATATGAAAAACCATTTGAGAAGGAAATGGCGAATTGCAGCGGTGTGTCCGTTATTATTATATATCCTATGAACCCAACCCACTTAATTTTAAGTCCACATTGAGTGTGCGGACAAAGATTATATTTGGATTTAATTAATTAAGTAAAATCGCGGTATCTCCTGCTCTTTTTAATTGAAAAACACTGGACATATTCCTATATTACACTATAATAGAATAAAATTATTTTTGCAGCAAAATGGCGGTCTTTAATAATAACCACAGGCACGAACAATCGTCATATAGAAAGGGAGATTATTAAAAGAAAAAAATGAAATGCGTACGTTTTTTAAGTGCTCAACTAAAGAGAAAAGTGTGGAGAAGCTAATACTTGAATGAAATTAAAATATTCATGAAACAAAGCTTATATTCATAATTAATTTTTACGAAAATATAAGAATCCTCAAACTGGCAAAGAGATTACATTTGGTTTCAATAGAAGCAAAGGGAATTATCGAAGCCAATCGATGAAATTTGGAGACCATTTGGTCTTGAAAAGTTATTGTAAATTTGACGATATTGACGCCAGGCCTCAAAAGTCTAGTTGGTCTTAAAAGTCTACAATGCAACGATATTTGGTCTCAATGTGCTTTGATCACAAACTCATTGCGACTTCGTTGCATTTATAAAAAATATATAACCCGAGTAAAAATTATATAATTCCATATACAATTAAAATTAAACGTCAATTAATAAAAATAAATTGGCCCATTATTACAATACAAGAGATATTAATTAAACAATTGCAAGGTGAGCTGAAGATTAATGAAAGCAACATAATGAATAAAAAAGAATGCGATATAATTCTACAAAAATAAAAAAGAATGGATGTAGTTGCTACAAATAAAAAATTAGAAGATATTTTCAAGAAAACTGAAGATGATACATTCAAGATTTTATGTCGTAATTTTTTAGAAGATTGTTGAACGAGTCAAAAAAAAAAGCGAAAGATTACATAATTTAATGGAAACAATTAAAAGTGTCCACATTTAAGATTCTCGAAAATTTTGAGTTTATTTGATTGAAGAATATTTACATTGCCTTCAATAAAATTTTTGAAAAAAATTACAACGACTACAGATTTTTCATTTGTATTTGTCTGCGGCTTTGTTTTATGAAAAATGACCATTCCTCAAGTTCCTCAACATTTCCAAATTATTTAGACACGCATTGCAAAATAGTTTAAACAAAAGTGAACAGATTTGTGGCTAGAATTAAAATGACAAGATATTTTCATGAAAACTAAAGAAGATTTTATGTCGTAATTTTTTAGAGGATTGTTGGACGAGTACACATCAAAGAAAATGTAAAAAAAAACGAAAGATTACATAATTTAATGGAAACAATTAAAAGTGTCCACATTTAAGATTCTCGAAAAATTTGAGTTTATTTGATTGAAGA
Source organism: Leptodirus hochenwartii (assembly GCA_947310635.1). NCBI lineage: Eukaryota > Metazoa > Arthropoda > Insecta > Coleoptera > Leiodidae > Leptodirus > Leptodirus hochenwartii. The sequence goes on from OX371176.1 coordinate 50,484,261, forward strand.
ATAAGTACTCTACCTTCATTAAGATTTTTGAAAAAAATTACAACGACCATCAATTTTTCATTTGTATTTGTCTGCAGCTTTGTTTATGAAAAAATGACCATTCCTCAAGTTCCTCAACATTTCTAAACACGCATTGCAAAATAGTTTAAACAAAAGTTAACAGATTTGTGGCCAGAATTAAAATTACAAGATATTTTCAAGAAAACTAAACAAGATTTTATGTCGTAATTTTTTAGAGGATTGTTGGACGAGTACATATCAAAGGAAATGTAAAAAAAAACGAAAGATTACATAATTTAATGGAAACAATTAAAAGTGTCCACATTTAAGATTCTCGAAAATTTTGAGTTTATTTGATTGAAGAATATTTACACTGCCTTCAATAAGATTTTTGAAAAAAATTACAACGACTACAAATTTTTCATTTGTATTTGTCTGCAGCTTTGTTTGATGAAAAATGACCATTCCTCAAGTTCCTCAACATTTCTAAATTATTTAGACACGCATTGCAAAATAGTTTAAACAAAAGTTAACAGATTTATGGCTAGAATTTAACAACAGAACATCATTTCGTCTGCGATACAAATAAAATAAGATTTTGACTGGTAAAATGGTTCAATCGAAACCACGATTTTCAAGAAACGTGACAACATTCTACACATAAGCATTAATATTTATAGGGCCATAGAATTGTGGAGAATATAAAAGCGTATTTTATTACGAAATCGATATGGTTGAAAATGATATCAATTATTTTGATAGTAAGGACATTTATATATCAAAGATCCTTAAAAAGATTGATATTAAAAAGACAAATTAAAAATCGAATGTGACGTCCATTCAGGGAATCTTTCGGTATATGTATTTTCAATACATTGACATCTTTATATACCTTCAGCGAACTCACAATCTCGCTGTGATTGAAACTCATTTTTCTATAGCTTAGAAATTTACATTCGAATTGAGAAATATGAAAATCCATTTACTACAATATTTGCCAATATATTGCGAGCAAATATTAGCGATATTTTTGTTTTTGCTTGTCATAGTGACTGCTGGAATACATTCGAAATAAAACGGGAATTTACTCAATAGAATATATACCGGGCGTCGCATAAAATAAATATACGGCACGAACGAAAGCTGCAATGCACATGTATTTATAATGGATGTGCTATCCATTTTTCAGTTTCCATTTCCCCATTTATATTGAAGTGAGTCCCACGTTGAATATGAGAGATCTATTCAGTTGATCTTTTTCAAAAAAATATATATATTTCAAACTATACTCGACATATATGCACGTAGATCACAAAAATAAAATAAATTCAGTTGGTTGGGTGGAATATGCCCAAAATACCGCCAAATTACCAATTAGACCAGCGTTTCTCAAGCAGTAATTTCAATGGTATTTTGGACGATCTTGTAAACGAATTTAAATTTGGAAAAAGTCAACTTAGTTCACTTAAAAAAGCAATTTATTGAACAGAAGATGTTGGCAAATTATGGACGGCAAATTGCATTTTTTCGGCGAATTCGTAAAACGAGATCGTATTTCCTGAAAAACTCTAGTTCCTTTCTGAAAAATTATTTTCGTTGGGAGATATTTTGAAAATTTGTACATCAGTGTAGTTCATATACGGGGCTGTGTAAATATGCCCACATTATGTCAACCATTGGGTAAAAAGTCCCGCGAATTTGACAGAAGCATTTCGCGTACATCAACTTCCGCTGCGACAAGTGTTTTATTTGCATTTCATTACACAGGGTATTTGCGCACACCCGAAGGAATCTCGCAAATGCATGAAATTTACAAAAAAACAAACGACGATGTAGAAAATGATCGTTTTAATATACTCAAGAATAGGGAATAAAATTGCGCCATATCCGAGTAAGATAATTATTTTATTTTACAGAATATATTTTCTTTCAATATTTTCTCCGTCCGCAACAGTGAATTTAATTTAAAAACGTACATAGCAAATACAATAAAATTAACACTTTTTATTTGTTTATTTATGCAAAAAAATATATATATTTATTTGTTTCTAGTTATGGAAGCGACTTAATTGAAATTTGCACAAACAACAATTGCAAATTATACAATTTCTTATTCTGTCATGAGACATTACTTGTCATGATTATAAATTTGTTTTTAAAACAGTAGAAAATAGAGGATGATGAGATGTCGACAAGCCTTCGTACGGTTCTGTGTGACTTTCATTACCTACGATTATTCGCGTGCAATAATATTTATGCTCCTTAAGAGACCGGCGAAGACACAGACGACAGTTCGAGTCTGCAGTAATAACATTTCACATACATCTTAAAATTTAAACAGTCGTTACGCGGCTTACCTTTGTCAACTTAACAAACAAAATGAAGAACATCCATTCATATACGTTAGAAGAGTATTTACTTAATAACTCGGTTTCATTTGCAGGTGTAATTGCGTGCAGAAATGTATATAGCGTAGGTATTTTAATAAAATAAATTTTTGTTTAAACTCTTCAATATCACCTTCAGTTCAAATTGAATGTATGTCGATTAAAATGGTCGAAATCTGTATATTACCGTCGGTAATAAAAGCAGCGTATTTATAAAATGGTACAAATAAATTAGGAACATTTTCGGTACCGCAATAATCTAATTTAATGCTTCTATCCGGCCAAAGTTGTACGAGAGATAAAAGTTTAACGGCTCTCAAGAAACGAACGTTTCTATTGTAGTTTTGCGTGCAGTTTACGACTAAGGTAGACGTGATCTAAGCTCACGCTACACAAAAGTCTTGTAGATGTATATCCCGATGAAATTAATTGTAAAATTAATTAAAACTATTACATCATTTATAATGAAACGGGATTTAAGTACCGAAAATACATCATAAGAAGATATTCTTAATAGTTGTCAAATTTATCAACAGTTTTCAAGAGTTTATAAAAAAATTGCCGAGATTCTACAAACGCCATGTTTGGTTTTGGCTATTTACAAGCCTATCTTATTTTTTACTTGTATTATTAAATTGCTAAATTAATATAATCTAATTATCATTGCGATGAACCTTACAAACTAAATAATTTTACATGTTGTTTATTAAATGTAAAAATATCGTAAGTATTGAAATATTATACAATTATTATTAGATTATTTCAAAAATTATTTTGAAAGTTATTCAAAGTTTCTGCACGCAGATGTCAATGTTCAAATACAAATGCTTTAGAAATTGTAATCGATAATAATCTTTTTTAAGATATTAATTTTGCTGTTTACATCCCCACAGAATTTTTAATTATTATATGGCATTTTTCAATGGCATTTTTTAAGACATTAATTTTGCTATTTACACCCCCACAGATTTTTTTAAATTATTAAAGTCACGAGCTTTTGTATTTAAAAAAGTGATTCTTTGGTTTACTGCGTATTTAAATTTGCTAGCAAGTATAAAAAATATAAATTCAATAATTTCTTAGATTAATAAATTTAGGTCTATTATTTTTATAACGTGCAAAAAAAACATATCCTTAAGAAATATACATTAAGCGCTACGGGCATTTTGTTTGAAATTAATTTTAGTTAGTTTTTGAAAAAATATACATTTTTCTATGGCATTTTTTAAGATATTAATTTTGCTATTTACATTACCACAGATTTTTTTAAATTATTATAGGTACAAGCTTTTGTGTCAAAAAAGTGGTTCTTTAGTTTATAGCGTATTTAATTTTGCTAGCAAGTATAAAAATTTAAAAATAAAAATTTTAAATAATTGATGTGTATTTTTGAAATATAATACAGTTTCTTTATAATTTTTTTTTTTAAGTAAAAGGTTCTGCACCCAGATGTCAAGGTTCAAATACAAACGGTCTCGGGCCAATCTAATTAAAATATTAATTTGAGTTGTTAAGTTAATTTTTCTTTAGTAATAAATATAATTGAAACTTTAATGCAAATATCACTTTATCTACGGCCAAAATGGATGGCCCTTTGGGCCCTCAGCTATGGAAATGTAAATGCTCTTCGATGTGCTCATAATTTTTTTCATCATTCGCCCAATCAATTTACAAAAGTGGCGCAAGATACGTTTTTGCAAGATAGGCGCAGCTTTACAGGACAAATATTTTTGAATAAAATAAATAGGGCTCAAGTGCTAAAGATTATCTATCTCTTCCACGGGGTACAGTTGAATTTAACACCGTAATCTAAAGCTTTACATGTAATAAACAGGATGGCCAGAAAAGCAGCTATAGTGCTTTTGATTGCGAAGTTTTCTCAGTTTTAATCATTTTGCGCAAACTTTTCAGAGTGCAATTGAAAACCTCTGTACATTTCAGTGAGGTTTTCTCATTTGTAGACTTTATATGTAAATATATTGTACAATGAATAGCGCCGTTCTAAAGATGGGAAAGATAATCACTTAAACATAAATACGCTTCAATCAAACATACAAAAATACTCCCGCTGAAAAATTGCGCAAATATTTTTGAGCCTCTAAATTTGTAAGTCCGGTTTTTTTTATATATATTTTTACAACATGCTAGTTCAGAACCTAAAAAACATCAATTGTTTTTGAAGTGAAACTTCTATAGGCGCGGTAGGGCAAATTGGCCGGAACGTCACGAAATGTGAAATGCACGCTACGCGCATGCGCCGCGTGTACTGTGTGTATACGTGGCTTAATCTTTTAGCTAACAATTTCCCTTGTGTGAAAAGTGAAATGGCGAAAAAGACAAGTACAGACAGAGTGCGAGCCTTTATAGAACGGAAGAAAGCGAATAAGCTGCAAAGAAAAGTGCCAACAAGTACCTTGGAAAGAAGTAGAGAATATCGAGCCAGGCAAAGGACGTTATAGAAACACGGTGGACAACATAACCTTCCAACGACCTCAAATACACTGAATGAATCGATACCGTCGTTAAGTGAGGACACATTGAGTGGTATAGAGAATTTGAATGCCACTGATTCAGGCACGTGAAGATACACGCGGTGTGAGAGATCAACGAACTAAAATCTGATACAGCAGAGCGAGCCATCGACAAATAGAAATGCACCCACTAGTGCATCATACACAAAATTTAATCCAAACTCTTCTTTATAGACTACACGACATTTCAGTTAATGAAGCTTTCTTTGATGATCAGAGTGTCAATTAAAATCAATCAAAATCAAAATGAAATCGTTAACAAATGGGAAAAAAGCAATGCATAAAATCAACTTTTCCTAGGAGCTAAGGAGTTTCATTTCCACCGCGCGAGAGCCTCACGCATGTTTTTTTTCTTATTTCCACAATCAGAACGAATAAACTAAACGTGATCGGAAATGTTCTTTTTATAAAGCATATTGAAATGTAGTGAAATGGAAAACTTGTGAATCCTGCCTTGAGGATTTAGAAGGATGTTGTGTCTCATCTTCGAGAGAACTCTGCACTCCAGTGGCAGGAATTATACGTACGTGTGTACACATTGCGCTGATTAGCAAGACGAATGTATAGAAGAGATTAACATTGGAAATTAGTAATTATGCAAATATCTACTACGCAGATGTTGCATGAACATTACCTTATATAGGGTGTTCCAAAATAAACTACGCGTACCATTTCTGTACTCAACAAACTAGAACAAATCAATAATATTAAACTAAAAAATAAGCCACCTTATTTATAACAAAATTAATTACTACCGATTTAAAAAATGTAATTAGTATTTTCTACCTGCGAATCGGTGGACATACGTCAAAGCTAATAGTTAAGTTTTAAAGACATCTTCATATAGGTAAATATATTACATATATAGGCGAAGGTTACCGTAAAATAATATACTATACAATTTTGGCGGCACGTAATCCTTGAAGACTCGCGCGAGATCATTTTATATCACGATATTGTTGCCACCTGGTATTTATGGTTACGTTTACCTTTCAATAATTGTTTCGCATGGTATAAAGTATTGAATAATGTAGGGTACACGTTGAATTACATTATTTGTAGCGGAATATAATTTTCCCAGTCATTAGAGGAGGCTGTTTCTAATAAATACACGCTACAATCTTCGCGTAATTTGCACAAACAGCTGAGTGAGTTTGATGTGCTGTATTTACAAACGGCAAATCTCTTTGCGCACGCACATAATTTATTTCATTACTATTGAACGGAGGTATATTCAATATGCGAAGATTCCAGCCATCATCAATCTCGAAGTGGTTTCTACGAATCGCAAGAAGTAATCGTAAGACATAGATTATGCATACATTGCGAAACGATATGAATATTAAACGGTTTCTAAACTTGGTATTTCGCTAAATATATTGATTTATGTTGCGAATTTTATTTATTAAATTGAATGAATATTTGAGTTTGTTGGTCGTGGAAATTTTGAAATCTCGAAAATTTCAATAAAAGCAGTACTATACAAAAAAATACTATATTTCTTTAATAGCATGTCCATATGAATAAAAAGAAGAGTAAATGAAAACATTGGCGCAGAAAATGCGAAAATTACTACGTCAAAATTAATAATGTAGTTGTTTTAGCGTAAGAGTACAGAAAACAAATCATGCTGCCTAGTTTAAAATGCAAAACTCTTCGCTTGCAGGGAAGCGGATGTACTACATCGAGGCTGCTCGAAAAACTGGACAGTGGACAAAACGAAAAGAACACTACCGGCGGTGTGAGCGGTAAATTAATTCAAAGCTTAATTAACGGAATAAATTATAAAAGACATGATTAAATTAATTTTTATACTCGATAATATCAATGCGAGCAGACTCGATATTCTTTTTTACGTAACTTAGGTGCAATGAACGGAAGACGACTCTAAAACGACATTTTACAATTAAATCTTATTAGTTTTTAAATACGGAAATTGTTGATGTTGTAGAGATTACGAGTCGGAAAAGTTTCTACTATTTTGTAGATTGTTGTAATCGTGCATTAGATTAATAATATGGAATATCACCCAAATACCGTAACTTAATTTATTAATTAGCTAGATGCGCATTTCGAAGGCTATGCTATCTTTTCTATTTAATCTGAAATGAGTTAAATATAGTGATATTCTATACTAATATTTTTATTAGAAAAAAAAACCGTGCGACGCTTAAAAAACCAGTTTGTAAAGTGTCTAAACAAAAAATACATAAAATTTACGCATGACCTGAATAATCAAAAATATGCTCGGCTACAGCACTTTTATCTTTTCTATTTAATCTGAAATGAGCTTAAATGCTCCTTAAATCTAATTTCAAATTTCTTAAACGAAAACTTTCAATTCCAATTCCTATAAATACCAAGGATGTATGTATTACTTAAAATATACCAAATTATCAGAATTGTTTTTCCTTAAATGGTACACTCTTTGAGCAAAAAGAAGGGAAATTGTTTAAGTCCATTTATTGCTAATTTATTTCGACACTAAATTAAAGGAAATTGAAATTTATTTTCCTATAGTTTGGATTAGATATGTAGATGATGACATCTTTGCGATTTTTGATACTGAATAATCTAATATTGCTAATTTTATTAAAATATTTAATTCTAAATTTCCTTCAATTAAATTTGTATTGGTATTTAATTGCTGTTTCAATTTATGTTGACCTGTGATAATGCACGAATAAAAATCTTGAATCTTGATTCATTTTTTTTTGGTCTTTGGATATCTATAAGCGTAATCTGGTTATTTGTAATTTGTAAGCTAATTTAAAGTTTTAAAGTTTGAAATACGTTCCCAGTTTTTATTACGAAATTTGCTATCTTAGACGTGTCAAATATTCCCACCAATCCAGTTTTTGTTAAAAAAAAAATTGCTATCTTTCGACGTGTCAAACATTCCTACCAACTATCACCTTTTGCTTATATTTATATTGACATACCAAATTTGTTGGAATAAATTAAATCTAAAGGTGCTTTTTAAAATTATATACATATTTCAATATATGGCCCAAAAATTTACAATTTACCTTTTTTGAAGTGACTTCTAAATGTAAGAACGTATTTCTAACATGAAATGGTATTATTATTATAATTGACAACTAACATATCGTACTATCAATGGAAAACTAACACAACTCAAAATTGGTTGTGTTTAGAGGAAAAACAAATTGAAGTCTTCATTATCGAAAAAACAAATATAGAATAATATAAAAATTTTAAATTTTGTTCATTTAATATATTGCCAACCAGTGGGTAAAAAAGGGCAACCTGAGTATTTTTTAAATTTATATCTTAAAGCTAGTATTTATGAAGAAATAATGCAATTTTTTATTATGGTGTTATTGCATTAACAACTTATCAGAATTTTGTCTTATGAAATTTAGTAATTTAACCCATTTTGTACTATTGCGTTACTTTTGCATTAATGACAATAAAAAACCAACATATTTATTTTTCAGGTGATATGTATTACTATTGAAGATGTGGTGGTTTAACATTAGTTTTATTGAACATTTTACATAAACGAAATTTTTGTTTTTGTTTGACTTGTGTTGGTATTCCATTGGTATATATCTTTGATTATAAAAGGGCACTTAGAGGAAATTATATTCTCGAAATCTCTGCCATAACTGAGGCTGAGTTTTATTATTAAAAAGAGTATTTAAAAATTAAATTGAACATTATTGATCATTAAAATCACGAAATGGAATTTGTAATTGTAAATTTATTATTATATTCGGGTCTTTTTGATTGTTTGATCTACATACGATAGAAATAATTTTTAAATTGCTTCCATGCGATTATAAAATAATGAATTATTATGAACATTGCGTAATGGTGTTATAGCAATATGTTGACCTCAAAAATATCATTATAAAAAATCAGGATATTTCCAATAAGTGCAATTTTCGCTAGTTATGTTCGAATAATCATCGTAGTTTTGGGTCACGAAAGTTGGTTACTTAAAGATCTTTCATTCTGATTCTGTTCTGTTACGTTCTGCCTGAGCATGAGAACTAAACTATACGTGGCGTAAATCACGCAATTAATTAAAATAACAGCGGAACAATGTACATTGTCCTTTCGTGCAGATTAGGTGTCCATCCGTGGATTGCTGGTGAGCACGCTACTCCGTAATAACAAGAACTATATAATATAATACCATCGGACATACTACATGTCCAGAAGACAGTAAAACGTCCTTTATATAAATTAAAAAATGTATAAAAACGTTTTTGGTTTTTCATTCGATGCAAGTATTAAATGATTCTTTTTAAAATTTCATGTGACATATTTTTAGATGAGCGCATATTATCCGAATATTGCTGCAAATTTACAGGCACTTCAAATAGTTTTAAAAAAAATCAATTTCAATATGTTGTATTTTCCACGAGCCTTCAACATTTTATTAAGTAATGTCTTTGCGAAAAATTGATTCAATTTAAATTGTCACTTCTTCAACATATCGAAAAATGCTGTTCGTAAAATCGACCATTCACAAACCAATGAAATGAAAATGAAATCAAATAGAAGCATATTTACGTGTTAATGTTGAGAATTTTTTTTTATAGCAGGAAGAATTTTAAAGCAACACGTATACTAGAAATTCGGTACAAAGTGGCTTATGTAACGTGCCCATGAATATGTGTAAATCACATTTCGTATGCCATTAGTCCCCGAGGAAATGTAGATATTTTTCATGAAATTACGAAATAATTTTATTCGTACTCTCTAGACACCTACAGGTATGTAATCTGTGAGAGGAATGTATTTGTACATATCTAACACGAAGGAATCTCGAAGAACCCTCTTTGGGTAAGCATTATGCAAATACAATTTGCAAGAAATTCTCAGTTGCAGAAAAGCAGAAATACTGTAGAATGCAAATATATCATATCGTTAGTTTAATTTGATGCTATTTGTAAATGCCAAACGAAGTTAATTTTAAAAGTATCCGCGGTTCTAGAGTTCGGATTATTAAGAAACTGATACTTCAGGTATTGATGAATGTAGTGGACCTATTACAAAATTCGATTGAAACTGCAAAATCATTTTATTTATACATCATAAAATGAGTATTATCCTTGCTTATGCTTCAGCGATAAATTCCTACCAAATCCAATAAAAAAAAAAGCGAAAAAGTACACGTTCCACGGGAAATTCTTCACTTCCTTTCGCAAAGACCGCTCAATATTACCATCTCTATCTAGTGCATGCACACCACATATAGGCAATGGATTATTGCCATCATTAGCAACCCCATCAGCATCATCCGTTAATAGGGTGAGGGTGATAGGAAGAAGGGTGGCGAACCATTGTCTACATCCACCCCATCGTTGCTCTGCTAAATGCACAGCCACCACACAAAGATAAACACAATAGCGTCAAGCGACTAGTGACTGTTTATTAGTGATTCACCGACACGCAAAGACACTATCATACGAAGACGAGAACACTGAAGGAACAAAGATGGATTTGAGGGATGGAGACGCGGGGTGAGATAGGGATGGGAACTAGAGAGATATAGGATTGGGGCATAAGAACATTGTCAAGGGAGCAGAGTTAATGTGGAGATTGACGTGTAAGGTTATTGAAGATCTACTAATTTTATTTCTTATAAGGTAAGATTAAAATCATTTTTTAAGAATAAAATCAATTAGCTGATGGGGATGGGAACTAGCGAAATGTAGGATAGGGGGATAAGAAAATTGCCAAGGGTGTAGGGTTAATGTGGAATGAGGTGTAAGGTTACAAATTTTAATTCTCATTATCTAATGTTAATTTTATTCTTATCTAAGAATAAAATCACTTTTTAAGAATAAAATCGCATAGCTGATGGAGATGGGAACTAGCGAGATGTAGGGTAGAGGGACAAGAAAATTGTCAAGGGTGTAGAGTTAATGTGGAATGAGGTGTAAGGTTACAAATTTTAATTCTCACTATCTAATGTTAATTTTATTCTTATCTAAGAATAAAATTACTTTTTAAGAATAAAATCGCTTAGCTGATGGGGATGGGAACTAGCGAAATGTAGGATAGAAGGATAAAAAAATTGCCAAGGGTGTAGGGTTAATGTGGAATGAGGTGTAAGGTTACAAATTTTAATTCTCATTATCTAATGTTATTCTTTTATTCTAATGTTAATTTTATTCCTATCTAAGAATAAAATCACTTGGCTGATGGGGATGGGAACTAGCGAAATGTAGGATAGAAGGATAAGAAAATTGCCAAGGGTGTAGGGTTAATGTGGAATGAGGTGTAAGGTTACAAATTTTAATTCTCATTATCTAATGTTAATTTTATTCTTGTCTAGGAATAAAATCACCTTTTAAGAATAAAATCACTTAGCTGATGGGGATGGGAACTAGCGAGATGTAGGGTAGAGGGAGAAGAAAATTGTCAAGGGTGTAGAGTTAATGTGGTATGAGGTGCAAGGTTACGATTGAAGAACTACAATTTTTTTTTCTCATAAGGTAAGAATAAAATCACCTTTTAAGAATATAAAATCACTTTTTGGCCTTATAAAAAAGACGATCCTCCAAATTCTTCCTAACAGCAATTCTACATATTACGCATGCTCAATTCATTAATATAGTGTCCGAAATGATCCGCGCAACAAAACTAATGATTATTAATGTGTTTTGCAGCGCAAACGTACAACTATAACAGATTATCTTTACGCGACCCAAGCCAAATCTCCTCTAGTAGTCAGCTATATCTGGGCTCGGAAGCAATAGATATGACAACAACCTGTTTCACTGTCATTCGGTGTCATTCGGTAACAACCCATTAGCGCCGTTGGGATATTTGCGGCCGAGGACAAATACACGCGGACACAAAGGAAACGTGTTTTCTGGTCTGACAAGAACAGATATCTACTGCGTTTTGGTACCCTGCCAGTGTTGCTGTTCGAAGTGGTAATATGATTGTAAGATTGCCAGGACGAGGCAAGAAGATGATCGTAACGATGTCCATGTCTTTGTGGGCTGTGGCTGCAGGGGCGAGGGTGGGATTGGTAACTTCCCAGCAGGTGATTGCGTTGGCAAATTGTCGCGGAGGATTTTCAGATGTAGAAGATACGGATGGGTGGACAGTAAGTATAAAAGGTACCCGAAGAGAAAAGAAGTGAATGAAAATTATTTGGGTCTGGTGATTTCTATGCGAATGCGAATATTTAATTAACAATAGAGTAACACCGCGGAGGAAGAAACGTTAAACGTTATCAGATACCAACACCTTAAATTTAAGGTATTTCCAAAAAAGTCGTAAGAATATTTCGGTATTAAAGAGAAAATTCCTCAAGATAAATGTATGTTTGAAAAAAAAATTGCGATGGCGAAAAAAATGCCTCAAATGAACGGGTTATGCACACTTCAAGTATGTATTTTGTTACAAATGACTGTTTACTACCCACGAATATACCGGTAAGAAGACACAGTGCAAAACGGGGTAATTTGTAAGAATATGGAGCATTTCGTCACAGCCACCAAGCGCATAGCGGAGGGTTGTTGAATAACATCTTCTGTCTAGGTACTAGCAGTGAAACAGCTGCGACGTTTCGCTCCGATGGACGCGCATATTCAGGCAAGTCTAGTGATGGCAATTGTATGACTTGCTTCAAAACGACTTTAGCTTTAATACAAAAGTCTTTTGCAACTTTCTGTAATGATACTATAAACTGTATATAATATATACGGTTAGGTTAAGAAGTGTTTTCAACTTTACTACCATATAGAAAAAAATGTGTAAAAATACGTATAATTGTGTCGTAGTTAAGAATTTTATATTCAATTAAGGCATGTCTAATTAATTTGAACGGAAGATATAATAAATTGTTAATGAAAAAAATTACGGAAGAGAAATAAAATTACAATGTTTTATATCACAATTATTATTTAATTCTGATATAAAACATTGTAATTTTATTTATCTTCTTTTATGCCCCCTTCTCCTTAATAAAAAATATTGGGCAAGAGAAATAAAACATTGTAATTTTATTTATCTTCCATGGTATATTATATCATAATTGAATAACTATGACATAAAACATTGTAATTTTATTTCTTACTTTTATTCTCTCTTCTCCTTACTAAAAAAATATTGGGGAAGAGAAATAAAACATTGTGGTTTTCTCTTCCATAAAATTGAATAATTGTGATATAAAACTGTAATTTTTATTTCCATTCCCTTTATTCTCCCTTCCCCACTAATAAAAAATATTATGGAAGTGAAATAAAATATTGTAATTTTATTTCTCTTACATAATATTTTATATCACAATTGAATAATTGTGATATAAAACATCGTGATGTAATTTTATTTCTCTTACTGTTATTCCCTCTTCTCCTTAATAAAAATACCGAGAAGAGAAATAAAACACCGTAGTCTCATTTCTCTTCCATAATATTTTATATCATAGTTGAATAATTGCGATATAAAACATTGTGGTTTTATTTCTCTTGCCTTTATTCAGCTTCTCCCTGATTAAAAAATACTCGGAAGAGAAATAAAACATCGTAGTTTTGTTTCTCTTCCGTGATATTTTATATCACAGTTGAATAATTGTGATATCAAACGTAATTTTATTTCTCTTACTTTGATCTCCCTTCTTAATAAAAAAATAATGGAGCGAGAAATAGAACATTGTAGTTTTATTTCTCTTCCGTAATATTTTATATCACAATTGAATAATTGTGATATAAAACAATGTAATTTTATTTCTCGTCCCTAATATGGAATGTCACAACATAACGGCAAAATCTATAACCTATAACCTACATAAAATATATATCAAATTAAAATTTAGTTCATCATACTTGTAGAAAAAAAAAATTACGGATAGAAAATCCGATATTCTGCAACTAATTATTACATAATTGCGTATAAATATACCGTTTAAGCTAAATGGCATTAGTGTCAAAGGATTTTTTCACACAACTGCAAGAGTAAAGGTTTTTTTAAACAGTCCCTTTGATATAACGCAATTTTCTTTGTACGAATCTGACTTTAGATGTATAAACATAATTTGTTTCATCATATAACTAACGGCCCATACAAAATGGGATTTAAATGCCAAATTAGGCCGTAATTTCAATTCCAGCTCGACTGCGAATTAAATTCGCTATGCGTAAACATAAGAATTAACTTAAATAATGAACGTACACATAATTCTCTTAATATAAGAGGTATTTAAAATTGTTCCCAGTAAGATAATGCTGGGAAAATGCAAAATAACGTATAACACATAATGGTACTGATTCTGGAGAGAAAAACCAACAAGGTTTAAATATGAAATAAAGTGCCTAATAATTCTTGAAAAAAACAAAAATAAATATTTACAAATTTAGCAAAAGAATAGTACATATATCAATTTTAGAATGGTTTAGTGATCTTTCATCCAGGTCATTTTGTAAATGGAAAAACTTAAGTAAAAACTGTACGTGGGAATGTATGGTATACAAGATATGTTGATTGCGACAACCTGTAGCTGGTTTGCAGATTTCCCAACAATAGGTGGTAATATCGTGCGCTACCTTCAACGACTGTTGTTGACAACTTCGCCAATGCATTGGAGTTTATTCCAGAAAATTTCCTTCCTTGGTTTAAGAAACGGTAAATATACAAGCGAGCAGATAGCGTATAGAAATACAACGTTTAAGTGCAGAATATACACGTGTGAAGAAGTGCGATGATTTCACAAATGGAAATAATATATTATTTCGCACATCTTCGTTTTTAGAAATGCGAAAAATAAGTTTTTGTCGCTAGCAATTATGTTAATTTTAAGAATGCGTTTGCTTGCTCGTAAAGATTTGCAACTACGAAAGGATTTTTTTGTTATAACTAAATCAGTGTATTTAAAAATCGATTTTTTTAGGATATAACGTACTTCGCATAAAGTACTGTAATATATATTTTTGTCCCCATTTTTTTAACGTAAAATAACAATTGAAATTATTAACATGGAACGTCCACATAAAAATGTTTCAATTGCTCAATTTGAAATTTTGCATCTTTTCACATATTCATTTCTCAATCAAACTATTTGCAGATTTCTTCCATTCATCATGATTTTTTAACGAAAAATAAAAATCAAAAATTCGAACATGAATTCGCATGTCAAAAGAGACACATCCAATATTTTAAATTTCGAAAGAAAAAAAGATTTCCAAAGTCATACAATTTTTTAAAATATTGACATTTTATATTCGGTTCTAAAGCGCTAATTTTCACTTATAAAATCCGTATTTTCGGTATAAAAAAAAACATCAATTGTGAATCAAACGAAAATACAAATTTTCGTTGAAACTTTTAAATAAAACTCAATAAACCAAGCCAATTGTAATGCTACCTTACCTTACAATGATTTTGTTCTTGTGACAATTTGTTAGTGAAGGGCTCCACTTACCTAAAACAAAAGAAAACGATTAAACTACTAATTAATAGCTAATTAATAGTTAACGAGCATTAGCAATATTTTATAATGCAAAGAAAAACACTGCCAAAGTAGCAGTACATTTAATAAAGGGTCATTGTATGGAACACAGCTTTCTATGGAATTGTATATCTATACAATTGAGTGGGGTATAGGCAACCGGTCACACCGCCTTATCGCAGCGCCATCTCAATCCTCCACCTTCCGAGTTCTTTTATTTGACGGGCGGGCGATTTATTTACGGTCGCAAACAAGTGTGGCGAGATTTACAGCCGCACATCAGCTATGGGGTAGCACAGGGCTGAAGGCTGGGGCGGCTGTACGCAAGCCACTGGCAACACTGCGGTGACCTAAAACCAATGATGGTACGACGGGGGGATCACCCACCAACCCTTGCTCCTGCCCTCGTAAGGGGTGCAAGAGGTATTTGAGATTTCTGCAGTAACAACTACGTAATTATATTTTTATTTTTTTTATTAACATAATAATAGTAAATAATATTTGTATTCCAATAACTACCACGTATAGTATGACCATAAATACTCGCCTTCTTTCGTTCTTATATATAAAAATATGCGCGAGACTCTCGCGCGGTAGAAGTGAAACTTCTTAGCTCCTAGGGAAAGTTGATTTTATGCATTGCATTTTTTCCATTTGTTCGCGTTTTTTCATATATTTATATTTATTTTTTTCACACAATTTCCATTGTGTGAAAAGTGAAATGGAGAAAAAGACAAGTACAGATAGAGTGCGAGTCTTTAGAGAACGGAAGAAAGCGAATAACCTGCAAAGAAAAGTGCCAACAAGTACCTTGGAAAGAAGTAGAGAGTATCGAGCCAGGCAAAGGGCGTTAAATGACAACATAACCTTCCAACGACCTGAAATACACTGGATGAATCGATACCGTCGTTAAGTGAGGACACAGTGAGTGGTATAGAGAATTTGCATGCCACTGATTCAGGCACGCGGTGTGAGAGATCAACGAAATGAATCTGATGCAGCTGAGCGAGCCATCGGCAAATAGAAATGCACCCACTAGTGCATCATACAAAAAATTTACATTCTTTCAACCTGCTCATCGCGAATTTGATAAACAAATTGTTAGCTAAAAGATGAAGCTGTGTTTGTGTAATATATTATAAAATACGCAAGCGTCTACTGGTTGCCTTATGCTACGTATACACACAGTATATCGCGCTTATAGAAGTTTCACTTCAAAGTTTTAAAATCTTATAAAAAAATAAAATAAAATTCTATATAAATCCACTTTAGGAATATATTCTTATATTCTTAATTTTTTTTTTTTAGAATAGAGTATTTTTTGTTGTCTGGCACCACTGGTACTGTATAACCCCGATAAGCACAACCCTATGCGCAGACGACTACCAAAATTGTCCTCCAATTAAAAAAAAATGCAGCTGTAATTTGTAGCAGAGTTAAGTAAGATTGAAGAAAATTCTTCCGATTTGAACTCCGCACGTAAAAAGTGGAAAACTTTGAATAGGTGATAAGTTTAGATATAGTATTTTAAATAAATATAATTTTAAAGTAACATAAAATAGTTGTAATGGTTTTGCCAATTTTCTAGGAAATGCTAAATATTTGATTGATTTCAATCAAATTTTGGTATTTATGAAATATCTTGTTCTAGTTATCCTAAACTATATATATAAGACAAACACGTAGACCAATTGAAACTAGATTTAAGAAGCATTTCCGATTAAATAGAAAAGATAAAAGTGCTGTAGCCGAGCATCTTTTTGATTATTCAGGTCATCCAATTCAAATTAGTGCACTTAAATTACTTAAATGTGTTTCGAATTATTCCGAGTTATAAATGCTTATATAAAAAGTACATTGACAAACCAATGTTTATTGTTGTTGCTTGTCAGTTTCGTTAATTATTAATTTATATTGTTTTAAAAGATTTATAGGTCATATTATATGCCATTTTTGAAGTACTTCTGTCATGTTGACTTATTTATTTAATAGTATATCAATCACGATTCGTGACACAGATATTTTATTTCGTTTTTATCATGTGCTACTGAAGATGGGGGCATAGCCTTCGAAATGTACATCTAGCTACTTAATACATTTGAGTTAATTCTATACTATTGCGTAATTAGACTTCAGTTGGACAAAAAAATAATTTAAGAACCAATTTTGACCTACATTTAATTTTTTTTCGAATATAATTTGATGGAAATTGTCGCTCAAGATCCATAAGAGATTTTAATATTCATTTATTTATTAAGAAAATGCAGATATTTCAAAATTATATGATTGTCTTCTTTTCTGAGAAATCTTTTGCGCAACACATCATCTAAATTCCATCAACTTGCTACTATAGCGAGTATTGGCATCCGGGTAGTTTAATATCAACAATTTTATAAGGGCGCACTTTACAATTGTAGCTTCCAATTTCAAACTGCAGGTCGCATTTTTCACTTGTATCTTTTCCTGTAGTAAATTGCTTTCCGTGTTGCTTGCAAAATGAATTGGCAAAACCAAGTCTATATGCGTATACTATTTCCTATACCGGTAGACTTATCTGCCGTTTCAGTTTCCATTTCATAAATTAATAATAATAAAAATGTCTTACAAATTTGTTATCAATCACTATTTGTTTTGTACGAACAATTCGATAGTGTACTTATTTGTTTTGTACGAACAATTCGATAGTGTACTTATTTATCTTGTGCTTCCAAAACAACTAAAAAACGATCGGTATATTTATACTAATAAAATTGTAAAGGATAACTAACACAAGGCAACGTATTTGAGAAAGTTATGGCAATTTTTTTTAGATATTTATCGACACTTATGGGATATTTGGTATATATCATTTAACTGACTCAAAACCAGCTTAGGATATCAAAACAAATTTTTACAACATAATTTGTGAGGATATCTAAAAAACGTTATTTTTTAAACAGGAAGCAGATGACTAATTTTTATTTCTAGTGCCAAGTAAAGCGTGTAAATATATTATATATATAAATTTTATATTATAAATACAAATCACGCAGGGGAAAAAATGCAGGAGCGATTATACAGGTTAGTTTGTAAAATATATGAGAAGGGAGAAGTACCACAGGATTTTCAGCGTAGTAGAATAGTAACAATGCCGAAGAAAATAGGAGCTAATTTGTGTGAGAACTATAGGACCATTAGCCTACTATCACATGCATCGAAGATATTGTTAAAGATTATTTATAGGAGATTAGAAAATAAAGTAGAGGAAAGGCTAGGAGAAGATCAGTTTGGTTTTAGGAAAAACAGAGGGACGAGGGAGGCGATTCTAGCACTAAGAACGGTAGTAGAAAAAAGAAATAGGGTAGGAAAGGTAACTTGCATAGCTTTTGTAGACTTAGAAAAGGCATTTGATAATGTAGATTGGGACATAATGTTTAGAATTTTAAAAGAAACGGGTATAGATTATAAGGATAGGAGAATAATTTTTAATTTATATAAACACCAAACTGCCTTAGTTAGAATTGAGGGGGAAGAAGAGGTAGCAAAAATAGGGAAGGGAGTTCGGCAGGGATGTACACTCTCACCGTTATTATTTAATCTATATATAGAAGATGCAATAAACAAAGTAAAAGAAGAGTATAGTGTAGGTGTGAATGTACAGGGAGAGAAAATATATATGTTGAGATTCGCCGACGATATAGCTATATTGGAAGAAAGCGAAAAGAATTTAGAAAGGGTATTGAATGGTATGCAGGCAGTATTGACTAGGGATTTTAACATGAAAATAAATATAGGTAAAACTAAAGTGATGAGGTGTGACAAAAAGGAATGCAGTAGAAAAATGAGGATCACAATAGGAGATAATAGAATCGAAGAAGTGTCAGATTTTTGTTATTTAGGCAGTAGAATCACAAAAGATAATCGAAGCAAGGTAGATATAAAGTGTAGGATAGCACAGGGTAGGAAGGCATTCGTAGAAAAGGAACAGATTTTAAGATCAAATATTGACTTGGGTATTAGAAAAAGATTACTGAAGGTATATGTTTGGAGTGTAGCACTGTACGGGTGTGAGGCGTGGACTATAGGAAAGGAAGAGAAGCGTAGATTAGAAGCACATGAAATGTGGTGTTATAGGAGGATGATGAGGATTGGTTGGGAAGATAAAGTAACAAATGAAGCTGTACTAGAGTTAGTAGGGGAGAAGAGAAGTATCTGGAGAGTGTTACAGCGTAGGAGAGACAGATTAGTAGGGCATATTCTTAGGCATGGGGGATTATGCAATTGATCATAGAAGGTAGAGTGGAGGGAAAGAGAGGGGTAGGTAGGCCTAGATTGGAGTATGTGAGTCAGATAGTTGAAGACGTTGAGATGAATAGCTATAGGGAGATGAAGGGATTAGCTCAGGATAGATCGGCATGGCGTGCTGTTTCCAACCAATCTTTAGGATTGCGGACTCTTTAACTAAACTAAATACAAATCATTATGTGACTTTTATTTAGCAGCTAGATGCATAAAGAATATTATATTCTTTTACTATATTCTTATACTATATTCTTTTTGAAAACAACTTTGATGTTGTTTTAATATAATTCGCTTTTATTAGATTATAGACAAATTTTATGGATTCGGATTTAAGCGAAAAAAAGAACCACGGGATGAATAATTACATCAAAAGATTATTGAAGCATCATAACATGGTAAAGTTTCTTTGCGAGTGGACATACTGTGATCTGCGGTAATGCTCGCGAATTTGATATTGCGGCTCTCTAAGGACTCCGTCGATCGTAAAAGGACTTATGTCGAAAATTCGAGGACTTTTCATGTCAGTGCTCCCAAACACATATTAAACGCACTACATAATTTAATCGACTAATATTATGTACCTATATTATTACATCGATGCAAATTTATGTATTGTTTTTTTTTTGCTTACCAAATTTAATGAAAATATGCGTACAAAAAAAAAACTTTTTATAGTAAATGTTCACCAATTTTTACACCATATTTAATTTAAAGTGTTAACTAGATATTTACGTCTTGTTACTTTATTATATCGTAAAAAAAACTTTTTGTTTCCCAAAAATAGTAAATGTTCACCAAATTTTAGACGATATGTAATTTTAAATCCATTGTGACTCTTTGTTTGCAAAATAATATTTACCGAACGTATTTTTAAAATGGGGAAAATGTAATCATAATTATGTTATTTCTTTTGATATTGGAACTGAAATTAAAATTAATAATTCACGACGAAATCTAATGTTCTTTTTCTGACCAAAAAAATAACGGTAGTAAAAATTTAGTTCTAAATGAACATTTACTAAATTCGGTATAACAATTTTTTTTTCGGGGTTCAAAGTTTAATTTGATCCTTTTTTTGGTGTTAATTTGCAGAACGTGTAAGGATATTTACTTCGTTCAAAATATAATAATTAGCGTAAAAAATGATAATCGTTAATGTTACGACATTTCAAATTTGCATTCGTTTTGAAAAATAATCAAAAATTATTATTTTTTGCATTGAAATTGCGGTAGCATTTTCGCCTACTTCTATAGTTCGCAAAATAATTAACTTTTAACTTTCGTAATATATTTTCCTACAATCAAATTTGATATATTAAAGATTGATACATTTTAACAATCATTTTGTGGCGTTTATTAGGCGCAAAATCACCGGGTAGTCAGTTTCGAGTCTCATTTGGACACAAGGGCTCTTTCAATCGGTTGTCTTGTTTCACCCCAGTCCAAAAATCACCATTCGATCGCATGCGAGATTGTTATACATGTGTATAAAACAGTTTGCGCGTGTAACAGGTTACTACTTGCTACTACTACTACTATAGTACGTTCGCGCTAAAATGTCGCATTTCTCATTACCAAAAGTCAACGGTGTGATAAAGAGAGAAACGGTCCTTCCTCGTTCAACACATTGCACAGGGCACCGCTCTCTTGTAGGGCGGTGCCCTTTGAAACGCGTTGTACTCGCGCATATATCCATTGCTGTCGTACTAAAGCATTTATGTGGAGAGCGAACAGTCGCATGTGCAATGTATCGAACGAGGAAAGACCGTTTCTCTCTTTATCACACCGTTGACTTTTGGTAATGAGAAAAGCGACATTTTAGTGCGAACGTATTATACGTGTTTGTGCCAGCTAACTACGTTTCCTCTATGTACATAGTAGCGGAAAACAAATGGCTCCGTGTTTCCGTTTCCACTCACGTCAGCTGTTCCTATCCTACCGCCACCTAATCGCTTTCTGATTGCTTAACTTTGACATATATATTAAAGCCCACATGTCACGCGGACGTGACGTATACACCAATAGACAATCGCACCTATCCAGGTCTCCAGGATTCGAAGGATCTTAATCACGGGTACACGTTGATCGAAAAAAAAAACGTAACGACTTTGACACGATATTCAACGAGGTGGCGCGTTTATAGCAGTACCGTGCAATCGAGTACAGATTTGGTAAAAACGTGAATTTTTTTAATATATTTTATAAATGTTATTATGTATTATATACGCGCATAAAAATTGTAGTGTGCAAATATGTAGTGAAATAAATATATAGTTCGATTTAGATAGCGGAGGAAGAAAAAAAGAGGGCAATTCTAGAAATTGAGCATTGTCAATTTCCGTGAAATTAAAAATACAGTTTCGTAGAAAATTTGGTTATAATTATTCTTCAGTGGATCTACAAAAAAATAATTGCGAGTTTGAGTCGTTTTTTTTTTTTTGTAGAATGCAGCAACTTACATTTTTTTGTTTAAAGAAAAAAAAGAAAGATGAATTTGTAACATCTCAGCTTTCACGTTAATGAAAAAAAGAGCAATTCAAGAAATTGTGCAATATCAATTTCCGTGGAATTTAAAGTACAGTTTCGTAGAAAATTTGGTTATAATTATTCTTCAGTGGATTTACAAAAAAATAATTGCGACATTTGATTATCGTTTTTTTTTTTTTGTAAAATGCAGCAATAGACAGACATATTTGCTTACATTTTTTGTACAAAAAAAAAAAAAGATGAATTTGTAAGATATCAGCTTTCATGGTAATGAAAGTTTTGTCCACAAAAAAAAGAGCAAGTCAAGAAATTATGCAAAATCAATTTCCGTTAAATTAAAAGTACAGTTTCGTAGAATATTTGATTATAATTATTCTTCAGTGGATTTACAAAAATTAATCGTAGATTTGATGATATTATATATATACACGTGTGTGTGTGTGTGTGTGTGTGATCGTTTTTTACGTAAAATGCAGCAATAGTCATTATATTTGCTTACATTTACTTTTCAAAAAAAAATATATATATAGACGAATTGCAAGACTTTGTCCACATAATTAGTGTTAAAATATTAACGCAATCGCGCGAAATAAATGCCATTTGAATTGTCATTTTTTCTTAAAAAAACAACACAAAGAACAAACCTCATTAAGTACCCGTATTAAGAAGGGAAAAGTAAATAAAAACGTATTAATAAGTCCTGCGCAATGGTTGGCAACTAGGACGATATTTCGGAGTTTTTTTTTAAATTCACAATTAAAACGCAGTATAAATCCCTGGCAATTATCGTGATATCATCCGAATAGTACGTACTACGAGCTAAAGTTGATTGACGGCGTTAAACGTTGAATTCGCGCGAAATATCATTAAACACTTCAGAATTAATTTCATCCGGCTAAACTTTTAGCGAGAGGCATTGAAGAGATGCGTTGAGGTAGCTTGGGTAGCGTATATAACTGATATATCACGTCGCATCGAAATTAAATTCCCACCTAAAGTGGAAATGCAATCAGGTGAATATCCTTCTGCGTTGAAAATATACTATATCCGAAATATTTTGGTATTCGACTTCGATTACCACTTATTAGATATATATATAACAAGAATCCATAAATTGCTTATTGTATACCACGAATAGTATGGTACTTGGGATATTTTTTTATTTAATCGTGCGATTGAATAAAAAATCTGATTACTATATCCACTTGAAATTACACAAAAAAAATTATACCGAAAATTTTAACGTAACTCGTATTATATCGACAATCGCTTTAATTTCTTATGTAATTGGGGGGTAGTTAGTTGAAATTTTTTGAAGTGAAACTTGTATAGGCGCGGTAGGGCAAATTGGCCTGACGTCACGAAAAGTAAAAAAATACGCTACGCGCATGCGCCGCGTGTATACGTGGCATAAGGCAACTAGTAGACGCTTGCGTATTTTATTATATATTACACAAACACAGCTTAATTTTTTAGCTAACAATTTCCATTGTGTGAAAAGTGAAATGGATCAAAAGACAAGAACAGACAGAGTGCCAGCTTTTAGAGAACGGAAGAAAGCGAATAACCTGCAAAGAAAAGTGCCAACCAGTACCTTGGAAAGAAGTAGAGAGTATCGAGCCAGGCGAAGGGCGTTAAAGAAACACAGTGGACAACATAACCATACAACGACCTGAAATACACTGAATGAATCGATACCGTTGTTAAGTGAGGACACAGTGAGTGGTATAGAGAATTTGAATGCCACTGATTCAGGCACGTGAAGATACACGCGGTGTGAGAGATCTGATACAGCTGAGCGAGCCATCGACAAATAGAAATGCACCCACTAGTGCATCATACACAAAATTTAATCCAAACTCTTCTTTATAGACTACACGACATTTCAGTTAATAAAGCTTTCTTGGATGATCAGAGTGTCAATTAAAATCAATCAAAATCAAAATGAAATCGTTAACAAATGGGAAAAAAGCAATGCATAAAATCAACTTTTCCTAGGAGCTATGAAGTTTCACTTCTACCGCGCGAGAGCCTCACGCATATATTTTTTTAAATTCTGGTTATTTTGATAGCCGTTTGCACTTTTATTAATTTCATCATTATATAAAATTAAACTTATTTACTGAAATTGTATAGATATAGGGTATAGATTATAAGGATAGGAGAATAATTTTTAATTTATATAAACACCAAACTGCCTTAGTTAGAATTGAGGGGGAAGAAGAGGTAGCAAAAATAGGGAAGGGAGTCCGGCAAGGATGTACACTCTCACCGTTATTATTTAATCTATATATAGAAGATGCAATAAACAAAGTAAAAGAAGAGTATAGTGTAGGTGTGAATGTACAGGGAGAGAAAATATATATGCTGAGATTCGCCGACGATATAGCTATATTGGAAGAAAGCGAAAAGAATTTAGAAAGGGTATTGAATGGTATGCAGGCAGTATTGACTAGGGATTTTAACATGAAAATAAATATAGGTAAAACTAAAGTGATGAGGTGTGACAAAAAGGAATGCAGTAGAAAAATGAGGATCACAATAGGAGATAATAGAATCGAAGAAGTGTCAGATTTTTGTTATTTAGGCAGTAGAATCACAAAAGATAATCGAAGCAAGGTAGATATAAAGTGTAGGATAGCACAGGGTAGGAAGGCATTCGTAGAAAAAGAACAGATTTTAAGATCAAATATTGACTTGGGTATTAGAAAAAGATTACTGAAGGTATATGTTTGGAGTGTAGCACTGTACGGGTGTGAGGCGTGGACTATAGGAAAGGAAGAGAAGCGTAGATTAGAAGCACTTGAAATGTGGTGTTATAGGAGGATGATGAGGATTGGTTGGGAAGATAAAGTAACAAATGAAGCTGTACTAGAGTTAGTAGGGGAGAAGAGAAGTATTTGGAGAGTGTTACAGCGTAGGAGAGACAGATTAGTAGGGCATATTCTTAGGCATGGGGGGATTATGCAATTGATCATAGAAGGTAGAGTGGAGGGAAAGAGAGGGGTAGGTAGGTCTAGATTGGAGTATGTGAGTCAGATAGTTGAAGACGTTGAGATGAATAGCTATAGGGAGATGAAGGGATTAGCTCAGGATAGATCGGCATGGCGTGCTGTTTCCAACCAATCTTTAGGATTGCGGACTCTTTAACTAACTGAAATTGTTAATACATTATGAAATGAATGTTGTTCTTTTAATTGTATATATTTGTTTTCGTTGGCTAATTGATATTTTTTTGCTTTTTGCAAAAACAATTCGCATATTTACAAAAATTGTGCAATATAAGTATTTTTTAATATATTTTTACATGAGATGCGGAATTATTAATTCAAGATGCAAAAATGTTTTGAGTCAGAGAGTTATATCATCTTTCACAATAAAGACTGCACAACACCAGAAGGACTAAAAATATATCTGTAACAATACCATTCTCAAAATGGACAGTCTATAACAAATTTGTAAATATCGTAGGTTTAAACATGTATAATCTTCTACCAAGGAATATTAAAATTCTCTCTAAGCTACTATTTAAAATAAAGAGTAAGCAATATATAGTTGAAAACCTGCAGCAATTTAAATCAATTCTTTGAATTAACGGAAATAATTATATAAATACATATATAGGATACTATTATTACTTGGTGCAAATAATCCTATATGGATTAGGCACTTTACGATTCAATTTATTGATTTTTATACAATACTTTTATAGTTATACATATATTAAGAAATAATATGTACTACAAATAAGTTACAATTTAATTATTTAATAAATAATATGAGACATGTATCATATAGGGAATAAATTGATTTTAATAAATAAATTGACTTAGAATATAAAAAGCAAGAGATTTTGCAAATAATACAGAATGTGTAAATAAATTGCATGTAGTTGTATTTCGACTATTTTAGCAAAAAGAATTTGCTAAATGAATTGTACACAAAGATTGATATTTTTTGTTTAACAAATATTAATTTTTTAAACATTATATAAGCAACCTGCTGAGACTTACAAAAAAATTTATTAGTCATATTTTTTGTAATACTCTTTAAATTCGTCGAAAAAAAAATTGTGATAAAAGCTCACCAATCGATATAAAAGTTAAAATATCCTAAGTATCGTTTTATCAGACAGTTTATAAAAGGATTGCTTGCTATCTTCCCATATGGTAATAGTTGGAGGCAAAGGCAAAGTAAAAACCAAAAATACTAAGACAGACTATAAATCTGTACCTTGGTACGAAAATGGCCAATGTTCAATATTATAATCTGCCGAAAAATGGAGTTTTAAACATTTTCGTAATTATTTTTCAAAGTAATTTTGTTTTAATTACTCATGTTATTTGGCGAATTAACAGTGTAAACAATTTTTTTTTTGATTTTCATGCACAATTGGCTCTATATTTTGGACATTGGCCCTTTTTGTGCCACAGTACAGATATATATTCACGATAGGTACGTAGAAGTACCCGATATATTCTATCGCAAGTAGTAATGACTTGTAATACATTCTGATAAATTATTAACAATAATTTCGTTGCCTTTCCATTGCTGGTAAATTTTATTGCACGCGGGAGAATTACATACAAGAATTTCTTAATCGACTTGATCACGGCCATACGTGAATGGTAGGTAGAGTACGAATTCTTAAGAGAAATTGTGGATCTATAAATTGAAGTGTCTAGTTATAAACAAAGTCGTTTTGAAATATTTTCATGTGGTATGCGAACTTGTTATGGAATTCGAAGATGATAAAATTTTATTCGCTATTTAATAGAAACTTTATTAGACAATCAACGTGGAATAAATAGTTTAGGAGTTGTCAACATTTTCTTGCAGTAATTTCCTTAGTTAAAGAGTCCGCAATCCTAAAGATTGGTTGGAAACAGCACGCCATGCCGATCTATCCTGAGCTAATCCCTTCATCTCCCTATAGCTATTCATCTCAACGTCTTCAACTATCTGACTCACATACTCCAATTTAGGCCTACCTACCACTCTCTTTCCCTCCACTATACCTTCTATGATCAATTGCATAATTCCCCCATGCCTAAGGATATGCCCTACTAATCTGTCTCTCCTACGCTGTAACACTCTCCAAATACTTCTCTTCTCCCCTACTAACTCTAGTACAGCTTCATTTGTTACTTTATCTTCCCAACCAATCCTCATCATCCTCCTATAACACCACATTTCGAATGCTTGTAATCTACGCTTCTCTTCCTTTCCTATAGTCCACGCCTCACACCCGTACAGTGCTACACTCCAAACATATACCTTCAGTAATCTTTTTCTAATACCCAAGTCAATATTTGATCTTAAAATCTGTTCCTTTTCTACGAATGCCTTCCTACCCTGTGCTATCCTACACTTTATATCTACCTTGCTTCGATTATCTTTTGTGATTCTACTGCCTAAATAACAAAAATCTGACAATTCTTCGATTCTATTATCTCCTATTGTGATCCTCATTTTTCTACTGCATTCCTTTTTGTCACACCTCATCACTTTAGTTTTACCTATATTTATTTTCATGTTAAAATCCCTAGTCAATACTGCCTGCATACCATTCAATACCCTTTCTAAATTCTTTTCGCTTTCTTCCAATATAGCTATATCGTCGGCGAATCTCAACATATATATTTTCTCTCCTTGTACATTCACACCTACACTATACTCTTCTTTTACTTTGTTTATTGCATCTTCTATATATAGATTAAATAATAACGGTGAAAGTGTACATCCCTGCCGAACTCCCTTCCCTATTTTTGCTACCTCTTCTTCCCCCTCAATTCTAACTAAGGCAGTTTGGTGTTTATATAAATTAAAAATTATTCTCCTATCCTTATAATCTATACCCGTTTCTTTTAAAATTCTAAATATTTTGTCCCAATCTACATTATCAAATGCCTTTTCTAAATCTACAAAAGCTATGCAAGTTACCTTTTTTTAAATTTTTATATACTGATATTAATTTGTTATTTCGATATGCGAATTATGTAGTTAAAAGATATGCAAATAATTGGTGCGATTAGTTTTAATTCAAATTTAAGTTCATAATTACGTAGAAAGTTAAAAATACGGTCGAAAAAATGTTGAGAAGTCCCACTCTGTACGAATCAATTCTAAGAATATATATATTTTACGGCATTCTCGACGTAAGTAATTAAATGATCGTGATAATTCGGTCGCTTTAATTACAATCAACAACAAATTGCGAGTGTATAATATCACAATTAATGCATCAAAGAAGAATTCCTATTTGTATTCCCGACATAAATCCTCCTGGCTCACGTTCGCGTCTATATTTACAGCCCCCCCAACAAAGAACCATCGCGTTTCCTTTCCTTGCATTGTACAAGAGGAAGGCGCGCCAGAAGAAAGCGGTTTGGAATTGCGAAAGCACGAAAGTGGTAAGTAGGTGATATATAGGTAAACGTACAATGACGCAACAACAAAACAAAGAAGCTATTTTGGTGTTATAAGGGCTGCTTGTAAGATACACACAGGTCTAAACCTGTATACGCCACGTTAATTGAAAATATCAATTTAAGTGTTGTAATATTGCCGTAAGACCTTTTATCGCCCCCACAAAATATATCGTGCCGAAGAAGTATACTACAATGGCTACGTTACTTTAAAGCAGGCATGGGCAATCCACGGTCCGCGGGCCACATCCGGCCCTCGAGTAAGATTTATCCGGCCCGCCATTGAATTTTTCCATTGCATATTAACACGGCCCGCAAAATTTGTGAATCCTAACATGTCAAATATTTCCCGTACGAAAGAGAAGGAGCTAGTAAATTCAGGAATGTTCGAGATGCTTTAGGCCACCTGGTATATAAGAAGAAGCAGCCATGGTTGCCGCCAGTCGGCCTTAAGATCTGTTTGGAAGTGCAAAAGTTGGGTTAATAGTTTTGATTGTTTTGGAACTCTGAAAAAAATTATTCCTAAAATATGTCGGGACCTTCAATACAGAAAGGTTGATCAAGGACGTCGTACCTTCCAGGAGTAGCGGACCCAAGAATATTTGTTTGTTATTTATAAGGACAAGCCAATTTGTCTGATATGTAATGAAGCCGTCGCGGTTTTAAAAGAGTACAATTTAAAAAGACATTATACCACCAAACATTTGCAAAAATACGAAAGTTTAACATGGCAACTAAGAAGTGACAGAATCGAGAAGTAAAGAAAGAATTTAGCCGGTCAACAAAATATCTTTGTAAAACGCAGTGAAGAAGCTGAAGATATCGTTCGAGCAAGTTATGTTGTTAGTAAGAAAGTGGCGGAATATTAGAAGCCGTTCTCAGAAGGAGAATTTGTGAAAGAATGCTCAATAGAATTGGCAAATATCCTATTTCTGTCCAGAAAAAAAGGAAAAAGTTCGCAGAAGTTAGTTTATCCAGAAGAACAGTCACAAGACGAATAGATGCAATGGCCGAAAACATAAAAGTCGCTCTTGGAGAAGTGATCGAAAAGTGTGTTGCATTTTCCATAGCATTGGACGAATGCACCGTTATCAGTGATACAGCGCAACTAGCAATTTTTATTCGCGCAGTCTGACCAAAATTTGAAAATAGCAGAAGATTTGCTCGCGCTTCGAGCCATGAAAGACACTACAAGAGGAGAAGACTCGAGATAACGAGATAACCATTGTGGAAGTGGGAATGACATCCCAAAATAATTTGCATACAGTAGAAGTGGAGAAGAAGAGGCAGTATGTTCTGTTGGTAAATGTTTTGGCCCGTGGTCCACATTAAATTTTTCTATTCGGCCCTCTACAAAAACAGGTTGCCCATGCCTGCTTTAAAGAAACTTGTGTCACTTGAAATTATAACTCGCATTTGTTTTGATCCAACAACCAAAAAAAAACGGTCAATTTTAAGACATTTAAGACATTTTAAACGGAATGGGAAATTTTAAAAAAGCTACAAATTTTGAAGACAAAATAACAAAAATGTTGGATTTGAAAGTGCATCTAAAAATATATGGTGAAACATACCTTAACAATGGATAAGGAATTATAAGGAATTTCGCATCGAAGGAACGTTTGCAATTTTAACACTTCTTTGGAAAAAAAAAAGTTGATGGTAACCTGCTATATGCAAGGACTGGCAGCATATCTAAGAAATTTAAATAAAACAAAAAAACATGCGTGAGACTCTCGCGCGGTAGAAGTGAAACTTCTTAGCTCCTAGGAAAAGTTGACTTGATGCATTTTTTTTTCCCATTTGTTAACGACTTGATTTTGATTGATTTTGATTGCCACTTGACCATCAAAGAAAGCATTATTAACTGTAATGTCGTACAGTCTATAAAGAGGAGTTTGGATTAAATATTGTAGCCATATTTTAATAGTTCCTTTTCTCATCAAACAGGTTTCACATCGTTCTTAAACCATATTCGATCACATATGGAACAGACTGTACCTAGTGGATTATTGAAAAATTGTTTAACAAATTCGCCGACGAGCAGGTTGAAAGAATATAAATGTTGTGTATGATGCACTAGTGGGTGCATTTCTATTTGTCGATGGCTCGCTCAGCTGTATCCGATTCATTTCGTTGATCTCTCACACCGCGTGTATCTTCACGTGCCTGAATCTGTGGTACTCAAATTCTCTATACCACTCACTGTGTCCTCACTTAACGACGGTATCGATTCATCCAGTGTATTTTTAGGTCGGTGGAAGGTTATGTTGTCCACCGTGTTTCTTTAACGCCCTTTGCCTGGCTCGATACTCTCTACTTCTTTCCAAGGTACTTGTTGGCACTTTTCTTGGCGGTTTATTCGCTTTCTTCCGTTCTCTAAAGGCTCGCACTCTGTCTGTACTTGTCTTTTTCTCCACTTCACTATTGTTAGCTAAAAGATTAAGCGGCGCATGCGCGTAGCGGGCTTTTCACATTTCGTGACGTTCAGGCCAATTTACTCTCTACCGCACCTATAAAAGTTTCACTTCAAAAAAAAACGTTTGCAATTAATTTTGCAAAACCAATTACTCAATGATCGAGCCAACACAATCATCTATTTGATATTACTTCGCGTGGGATTTTTATGCTCGATTGTTTAAATACACACCAAAATCGTGCACACCATCTCTGCAGAGAAATTGCGCTGGAGGTGGGCCCTATTGAGGCACAGTTTCGGCGGTGTCTTAATTAATTAAATCAAAAGAATATGGAGCTTCGGCTAAGCAACAATGGTGCAGTAGTCCATTGTTCTGGAGTACATTGTCTGCGATGGGATAGAAGAGAAAAAAATGCAAGAGCATATGCTGGTGACTGATGCGACGTTTTAATTATGATGAGATTGCAGGAGCAGTGACTTCAGATGTCTCGGTTTTAATGATGCCTTCATTCGTTTTTGTTATCTAGAATTTTTTGGTGACTGTTTAAATAATTTTGGTAAATAATCTAAGTCACAGGGTTGCAATGAATTCAAGAAATAATAATTGGCACCTCCATCGTTTCGATTGGCATATTGTATATATGCAATGGTTATATCTTCAGAAATAAACAGTTATCGAACGATTCCAAAGTTAGATTAATATATCATCGTGCAGAATTATATAAATACGTAACATTGTAAGATTTTTGTTCAAAGTACCTCAATTCGATTCTTTTTTAACGAATGCAACAGAAATTTAATTTGACCCAAGTTTATTTGCAGTCGCTATCAACGATATTCCTTTTACCGTTGCGAAATATATTCCCCGAATTATGTGATGTAGTTGTTTAGAAAATCCCTCTTCTAGTTGCGATCATATAATGTCACTTGGAGGGTCAGAAACAGCAATTTACATACTACATACGAACCCAAACTAACACGCAAACGAACACATCACATAATTAACACATAATTCTGGCATCATAGCGACACTTGTTAAGTGGGTACGAAGCGAATGTCGACAAAACTTCGCACTGTTGCATATTTAAATCGTCCTGTTGCTTGTACGTGGCATAAGGATACCGCTACAAGGACCCAAATATATTGCTAGATATTTGGCGAACACCATAGAATATTACTATTTTTTGTTTGCGCTTTTTAACAGGTCTACGAGTTTTTGTAAAAAAAAATTTTTTTGTTCATACGCTCATGCGATATTGACACTATCCTGTGTATTATTAAAAAAATAAATAATTTTTTTTTAAATTATTTTAACCGGCACATTTTCGCTCGGGTCACTTATCAACCAACTTTATCTGAACTTTAGTGCAAAAGACTCTGGTCTATATGTATAAAAAGTTTCTATAATGTATGGTATAGGACAGGGGTGGCCAACAACAGTTTGGCACAAAAACACATTATTTCGAATAAAATAAGGCGAAGATAAGTGATTTGGCGTTTCTGGTCGATTTTATATTCAAGTTAAGCGATTTGAATTTAAAATTACGAAGAAAAGAGAAGTCACGTGATTAGTTGCATTTAATGCTTATAAAAGTGATGTTGATTACCAAAAAATTTTTGCATCATTTTCCAAATATGAATGACCAATTACAAAAATATGCCAATTTTAATTATAACGTTGTAGAAATTAAAAAACGCTATTGAGAATTTTGATTTAGTGATTGTAAAAAAATATTGTTCAATTTATCTTTGCATTTTAAGAAAGATTTAATTAAATGTGAAATATATTGCTGCAAAAAATTTTGACTAAATTAGAGAATGAAATTATAACGGTACAATCTGATTTAATTTTAACAGCTGGGGGAGCTTGAAGAAGACTTTTGGAAATATGTTGAATATTCTTGTTTTAGTTTAACGTATTTGTGTGAATCGACTTCTTCATATTTAAAGTTAACAAAGGACACAGCAACGTTTTTTACTTACCAATTCACATACCGAAGATTCATTACAATCGACCTCACAATGAACGCTTGATAGAAGATATAAAACCACAAACTTCGCATTAATAAATCTTTTATTACACGAATAATTTATGTATTTGTTTTTTTTGTTTGTTCAATAAATATTATCGTTTCGTTTAAACTTTATTTCCACCTTTCACTAAACATCGATTTTTAAGGCACTTAGATTTTGTCATTGTGTGAAATATTAATAATTTTCGCGATCGCGATCACTTTTTAAGTCGATTTCAAGAACAAATAACTTGGCCACCCCTGTTATATGGGGCGACAACTTCCGTATGTGTTTATCAACTTGCCCATGAATATTTCAGTGGACCTCAATGCCAATATGGCGACACTTTACAATGTGGTGTTGAGGGTTTCGTCGGTTTTGTGGACATTAAAGTTCTTGTAATAAAATTGATATAAAACGTGACTCGTGTAAACAAAGACGACCAACAATTGACGTAAAGTAAGGCTTGACCACAAATAGATCCAGGATTTTTGTTAAAAAACGAGTTAGTTAGTTAAACAGTCCGCAATCCTAAAGATTGGTTGGAAACAGCACGCCATGCCGATCTATCCTGAGCTAATCCCTTCATCTCTCTATAGCTATTCATCTCAACGTCTTCAGCTATCTGACTCACATACTCCAATTGTAATAATAATAAATAATACGAGTACACACACTTTTTACCGCATTACGGCAAATCAAACATTTTTTTTTTATTATCTCACTATGGGGTTAAATTAAATTTTATACTATAAATGTATAATAGTATAAAATATCACGAATATCGCGACAGAGGTATTTTATTTCGTTTTTATTTTGTGCTATTGAATATAGCCTTCGAAATGCGCATCTAGCCACTTAAGTTACTGTATTTGGGTGATATTTCTATACTATTATTTAATTCCGTAGTTATAATTTTTTAAATACACATGTATAGTTTAAAAACTAGAAAATAAAACACCATTGTTTTTAAATGCTCGCTAAAAGAAAATCTGTAATTGATGAAGCAAATAACAGCAGCGAGTTTCTTTGAAGACGTTATAGTTAACACTGACAGAGAATTCTAGTATTACGTGTAGTCACTCAAGAACATCTGCAGCAATTGTTCCGAGAATTCTTATCAACATATTCTATTGTTTATATTAACAGAATTTTTATGTAAACATTGTCAGCTAGTTTGTTTGGTTTTTAGATTTAAATAATCGATTATTATATTACCCAATATAATTCCCTAGCTACTAAAAATTATTATTAGTACTCTATTTAAAAATGTATTCTATATTAATTTAAGGTGCCATAAAAAAAATTAAGAATTTTTTTTATTTCATTTACTAGCTAGATGATGCATATATGTATATTTTATAATTTATAAATCCTACATACTTTGTAATAAAATATTTTAAAAATCAAAATATAACATTAAAAATTAGAGAATTTGAAACTAGAAATGGAGAGACTTAAACTGGATATTGTAGGGATTAGTGAAGTTAGGAGGAAAGATCAAGTAGATACGTGGTCAGGAGAATATAGATTAATAACCACAGCATCAGATAATGGGAATACCGGTGTAGGTTTTATAATGAATAGAAAGTTGGGATGTAGAGTAAAGAGTTATTGCCAAGTTAGTGATAGAATTATAACTATTAGATTAGACACGAAGCCAACGGACACAGTTATAGTGCAAGTATATATGCCAACTTCAAGTCACGATGATGAGGAGGTAGAATCCATTTATGAGGAGATTGAATCTAGGTTAGCAAACGTTAAAGGACAGGATAATCTAATTGTAACCGGAGATTGGAATGCCGTAGTAGGTAAGGGAAAGGAAGTTTCAATAGTAGGAGAATATGGAATAGGAACACGTAATGATAGAGGGGATAGATTGGTAGAGTTTTGTATTAGGAATAAGCTAGTGGTAGCAAACACGCTTTTTCAGAATCACAAGCGCAGGATGTATACGTGGAAAATGCCAGGAGATATAGGGAGGTATCAGATAGATTACATACTGGTTAAAGAGAGGTTTAGGAACCAGATTAAGAATTGTAAGAGTTACCCTGGAGCAGATATTGATAGTGACCATAATTTAGTAGTCCTGGACTCAGAGGTCAAATTCAAGAAATTACAGAAGTCCAAACAGGTCAGAGTAGATGTCGATAGGTTAAAATTAGCTGATGTATGTGAAAAGTACAAGCAGAAAGTAGAAATCATGACTAATGGAACATGTAGGAACGACATAGATTGCGAATGGAGGGAAATCTGAAATGGGTTAACTACAGCAGCAAATGAAGTATTAGGCACAAAGAAAAGGGCAGGTAGGAGGGAATGGATCACGGAAGAAATAGTTGAAATGATAGAAGCAAGAAGGAAAATTAAAATAGGAAACACAGAAGTAGGACAGAAAAAATATAAGGAACTAAGGAACTTAATTAATAGGAAATGCAAGCTAGCGAAAGAAGAGTGGATAAAAGGAAATTGTGAGGATATTGAGGAGGATATGAGAAGAGGTAAAGTAGATTTGGGCTACAGGAAAATTAAGTCACATTTTTCTAAAGTAAAACCAAAGGGTAACATTATATGTGATAAGCAGGGTAAGGAACTCACAGAAAATAAGGAAAAAGCTAGAAGATGGAAGGAGTATCTTGAAGATTTATATAAAGGTAGGCAGGACATGGAGGAGCTAGAAAATGTGGAACAGATAGATGAGGATGACTTAGGTCCTAGCATACTTAGGTCAGAGTTTCTTAAAGCATTAAATGATTTACGGAATAACAAAGCAGCGGGGATTGATATATGATACCAGCCAAATTAATAAAACACGCAGGGGAAAAAATGCAGGAGCGATTATACAGGTTAGTTTGTAAAATATGAGAAGGGAGAAGTACCACAGGATTTTCAGCGTAGTAGAATACTAACAATGCCGAAGAAAATAGGAGCTAATTTGTGTGAGAACTATAGGACCATTAGTCTACTATCACATGCATCGAAGATATTGCTAAAGATTGTTTATAGGAGATTAGAAAATAAAGTAGAGGAAAGGCTAGGAGAAGATCAGTTTGGTTTTAGGAAAAACAGAGGGACGAGGGAGGCGATTTTAGCACTAAGAACAGTAGTAGAAAAAAGAATGAGGGTAGGAAAGGTAACTTGCATAGCTTTTGTAGATTTAGAAAAGGCATTTGATAATGTAGATTGGGACATAATGTTTAGAATTTTAAAAGAAACGGGTATAGATTATAAGGATAGGAGAATAATTTTTAATTTATATAAACACCAAACTGCCTTAGTTAGAATTGAGGGGGAAGAAGAGGTAGCAAAAATAGGGAAGGGAGTTCGGCAGGTATGTACACTTTCACCGTTATTATTTAATCTATATATAGAAGATGCAATAAACAAAGTAAAAGAAGAGTATAGTGTAGGTGTGAATGTACAGGGAGAGAAAATATATATGTTGAGATTCGCCGACGATATAGCTATATTGGAAGAAAGCGAAAAGAATTTAGAATGGTATGCAGGCAGTATTGACTAGGGATTTTAACATGAAAATAAATATAGGTAAAACTAAAGTGATGAGGTGTGACAAAAAGGAATGCAGTAGAAAAATGAGGATCTCAATAGGAGATAATAGAATCGAAGAAGTGTCAGATTTTTGTTATTTAGGCAGTAGAATCACAAAAGATAATCGAAGCAAGGTAGACATAAAGTGTAGGATAGCACAGGGTAGGAAGGCATTCGTAGAAAAGGAACAGATTTTAAGATCAAATATTGACTTGGGTATTAGAAAAAGATTACTGAAGGTATATGTTTGGAGTGTAGCACTGTACGGGTGTGAGGCGTGGACTATAGGAAAGGAAGAGAAGCGTAGATTAGAAGCATTCGAAATGTGGTGTTATAGGAGGATGATGAGGATTGGTTGGGAAGATAAAGTAACAAATGAAGCTGTACTAGAGTTAGTAGGGGAGAAGAGAAGTATCTGGAGAGTGTTACAGCGTAGGAGAGACAGATTAGTAGGGCATATTCTTAGGCATGGGGGGATTATGCAATTGATCATAGAAGGTAGAGTGGAGGGAAAGAGAGGGGTAGGTAGGCCTAGATTGGAGTATGTGAGTCAGATAGTTGAAGACGTTGAGATGAATAGCTATAGGGAGATGAAGGGATTAGCTCAGGATAGATCGGCATGGCGTGCTGTTTCCAACCAATCTTTAGAATTGCGGACTCTTTAACTAACTAACATTAAAAAAATCAAAATATAAGATACCCCCCTCCACCTCCAAATAGAACTTCTTTTGGGTTTTTTTCTACTTTTTTTTCAGCCTTATATGAACACATTACAATACCATTCTGAAGGACCAAAGGTTGATGACCATTTGGCAATTTGATTTATATTTATTTACTAATTATTATAATATATACACAGTGTACTGCGCATATTAATTACCAATAAATTCCTTATATACAGGGTTGGGCAGTTCAAACGAATCGGAATCCCCTGCCCAAACTAATTCAAATAGAAATACGAAAAATCGCAATCTTATATAGAATAATGAGTTTGCACACGCTTAAATTAATTTCAAGTATACAGGATGAACCATGAAAGCACAATTACAACTGGTCTTATTTTTTTAAAATGTATATTTTAATCGAATTTCATAGCAGACATTCGAGTACTTATGAACACGTAAATTGTAATTTGTTAGAATGCGGCGTTGCCAAGATATTAGCAATTTCGTAAACAATTGCAAGCCCAATTTCAAAAAATCATAACTTACTTAGGTAGCGAATTTAAGTAGCACAATTTTAAATCTGAGTAACCACTAACATGGCATTATTTTTTTGTAAATCGGTTTTTTTCCTGAAACATACAGTGACATGTAAGAGTCATGTTCAATTGGGCGCATTTTCGTTGAAAGGTAAGTCCGATTTTTTAAATGGAACACCCCATATATTATTATTCTGAAAGATAATTCGCTTATAATGGAACAATTTTCATTCAATATGTCGTATACATAAAACTATTAGTTTCTGAGATATTGACATATTTTTGAAAAATGCAGCATCCAAACGAACAATTCAATTAAAATTAATATAAATCTTTAAGATTGCCATAGAAGATAATGTCAACTGTAATATTTGTGATTCGGCAATTAAAGTTTACTTAAACTTACTTTACATTAAAACCATAAAGATATGGCATATCTTTTGCAAGAGAAATATAAGAAATAAATTATAAAAAAAAAAGTTACGGTAATTGGGTGATTATTGTATCGATTGCATCGATTAATGGTTTATGAATTTTTACAGCACGTTTTTTTTTTTTTAAAGAACTCTTATTTTATTCGCGCATCAAATGACTACTCTTAAGAATATAGTTTTCTTCTTGTTTTTAAATTATCACCACGGTGTTAAATATTAGTAATAAATACCGTAACTCTTTTAATAGCTAAATGCGCATTTCGAAGGATATGCTCCCATCTTCACTAGCACAAGATAAAAATTGAATAAAATACCTCTGTATTATAATATATATATATAATATAATATTATATTATACTATAGTTTTCTTCGTAAAGAAATATACCTTCATGATTCTTATGCAGAATTGCACAGATCTACGATTTATATATAGGTATTCGAGCTTCACGACGTGTCAAAAAAAAACACACTGCCGCCAAATATCCAACAAAAAAAAAACGGCTCCCAATAGTAATAAATCAGCCGCAGAAAAAGTTTCTAGTAGTTTTGCTGCGGGAATAAGTTTGATGAAATTTTTAAAAAATTTCAAAGATTTTTAGTGAATTTTTCAAATTTTCATACATCATATTTTGCAATAGGATTTGATCTTGGAATTTGTATTCTGCATATAATTTTGAGGTGTACATATTTTAGAAGAGACACCTTAAAGAAGAGCATTAAAAATACTTCGTATTCCTTACGATAAAATATCGATACAATTAGGCCACATCCTGTATAAAATTTCGAGTTTTAACATGCGATAATTGCCCCTCATATAAATGAGGTGTCTCCAAGAAAAGCTGCCAAAAAAATTATAGCAGCTTTTAATTTAATAAAGCCATATAATTTAAATGGTAACTTCCGCGTAAATCAAAGACCCTGTGGACAACGGCAAGTCAATAGTTCACCTAGCTTTTAATAACGATGCAGCGTGTCATTAAAAAAGCGATATCTAGTTCAATTTCGCAACACTGGCCGCCAATGGCTGTGGAGGAACAACATTGCCGACTGGACCGGAAAAGTCCTGCAGATGGCCTGTTTCCGGGCCATCTCCGGGCGCACCTTTGGTCGTTTTTCTAGGCTCACCCTTCGCCCCCGCTTTGCCGCGCCCTTTTAGCTTACTGGTAAAGATAGCACGACATCGTCATCGGCACGTGAAAAGGAATTGGACAAATATATATATAACTGCACTCGTGTGACGAATGAGCAGCAGTTAAGTGAAGTGAACACAGAAGGAATGAATATAGATATGAGCACAAGTGGCGTATATATACAGGGTGAAGCATTCACGTGTCACACTCACGAGAAAACAAAATCCTTTTAAACAGTAATAACGGTTGTAGAAACAAATTTTTATTAATCGCTAACTTTAATTGTCGCGTATATATTTTGTCTTCACATATCGGAATATTTCGAGCTGTTTTTAAACAGTTTTTAACTTAAAAAAAATATATTTTTTTACAAATATATTCCCCGTATAATAAATAAATTCACCCATATAAAAACTACATGTGTTCAATCCTTTTAAACAGTAATAACGGTTGTAGAAACAAATTTTTTATTAATCGCTAACTTTAATTGTCGCGTATATATTTTGTCTTCACATATCGGAATATTTCGAGCTGTTTTTAAACAGTTTTTAACTTAAAAAAAAATTATTTTTTTACAAATATATTCCCGTATAATAAATAAATTCACCCATATAAAAACTACATGTGTTCAATCCTTTTAAACAGTAATAACGGTTGTAGAAACAAATTTTTTATTAATCGCTAACTTTAATTGTCGCGTATATATTTTGTCTTCACATATCGGAATATTTCGAGCTGTTTTTAAACAGTTTTTAACTTAAAAAAAAATTATTTTTTTACAAATATATTCCCGTATAATAAATAAATTCACCCATATAAAAACTACATGTGTTCAATCCTTTTAAACAGTAATAACGGTTGTAGAAACAAATTTTTTATTAATCGCTAACTTTAATTGTCGCGTATATATTTTGTCTTCACATATCGGAATATTTCGAGCTGTTTTTAAACAGTTTTTAAGTAAAAAAAAATTTATTTTTTTACAAATATATTCCCGTATAACAAATAAATTCACCCATATAAAAACTACATGTGTTCAATCCTTTTAAACAGTAATAACGGTTGTAGAAACAAATTTTTATTAATCGCTAACTTTAATTGTCGCGTATATATTTTGTCTTCACATATCGGAATATTTCGAGCTGTTTTTAAACAGTTTTTAACTTTAAAAAAAAATTATTTTTTTACAAATATATTCCCGTATAACAAATAAATTCACCCATATAAAAACTACATGTGTTCAATCCTTTTAAACAGTAATAACGGTTGTAGAAACAAATTTTTATTAATCGCTAACTTTAATTGTCGCGTATATATTTTGTCTTCACATATCGGAATATTTCGAGCTGTTTTTAAACAGTTTTTAAGTAAAAAAAAAATTATTTTTTTACAAATATATTCCCGTATAACAAATAAATTCACCCATATAAAAACTACATGTGTTCAATCCTTTTAAACAGTAATAACGGTTGTAGAAACAAATTTTTATTAATCGCTAACTTTAATTGTCGCGTATATATTTTGTCTTCACATATCGGAATATTTCGAGCTGTTTTTAAACAGTTTTTAACTTTAAAAAAAAATTATTTTTTTACAAATATATTCCCGTATAACAAATAAATTCACCCATATAAAAACTACATGTGTTCAATCCTTTTAAACAGTAATAACGGTTGTAGAAACAAATTTTTATTAATCGCTAACTTTAATTGTCGCGTATATATTTTGTCTTCACATATCGGAATATTTCGAGCTGTTTTTAAACAGTTTTTAAGTAAAAAAAAAATTATTTTTTTACAAATATATTCCCGTATAACAAATAAATTCACCCATATAAAAACTACATGTGTTCAATCCTTTTAAACAGTAATAACGGTTGTAGAAACAAATTTTTATTAATCGCTAACTTTAATTGTCGCGTATATATTTTGTCTTCACATATCGGAATATTTCGAGCTGTTTTTAAACAGTTTTTAAGTAAAAAAAAAATTATTTTTTTACAAATATATTCCCGTATAACAAATAAATTCACCCATATAAAAACTACATGTGTTCAATCCTTTTAAACAGTAATAACGGTTGTAGAAACAAATTTTTATTAATCGCTAACTTTAATTGTCGCGTATATATTTTGTCTTCACATATCGCAATATTTCGAGCTGTTTTTAAACAGTTTTTAACTTAAAAAAAAAATTATTTTTTTACAAATATATTCCCGTATAACAAATAAATTCACCCATATAAAAACTGCATGTGTTCAAGAAAACACGAAATATTTGACATTCGATTGGAAGCGATTATCTCAAATGGGATCGTTCTTCAGAAGGCGAATGATCCTCGACAGGATGGTATATTTATATGATGTAGCGGTGCAGAATATAAATGTGGTAGCAACAAGTTTCCCAATAACTATATTATGTTTTTGTTGCGTGTGGATATTCGCAAAATTATTTCCTTCTATCAAGATCTCTATGTATCATAAGCAACAAGAAAAATCGGAATTGTGCGGTAGATATACAAAAGTAGGGACCTAACGTAAAATCGTCGATGTTCATTCCAGAAGCACTTATATTGCATAAAAAAAATAAAAAATTTGTTCGTGCATATGAGCAAATTGAACATATATAATTTTATGAACTACAATACAATAAAAATGCATCTAGAGTTGTATTCCTGAAGTTTTTGCAACGGCACAATAAATATATGGGCATGAAGAACGAACGATGCATTTACCCGAATTGACTTGTTGCTCGTTTGTCGTCGTTTAGATTCGCAAGAATGATACCGTGATGGTATTTCCTTCTTGAGTAAAATTGCGCGCTACGAAGACCTATCATAAAAACAAATCACTTTCAAACTTCAGCTACTATAAAATCGATTTAAATTCGCAATCTTAAATAAACTAAAAAGACAACGCAAGAATTTATATGAAATTTAAAACACCTAATTTAATTTTGAGAAATTTACTACAGTTTCATCATCGGGTAATTGGTCCTCGTGATATCTTCGATTCGGGCTACAATGAATCATACGAAGAAATGTATTTTTTATAAACGAACAAGGGAAATATGTATTTTTTTATTATTAGTAATTCAAGCGAATGTTGATCGTTCTGTTGTCTCTACCGTGAATTGAAGAGAAAATAAGTTCGATAGAAGAAGTCTTTGTGTATATACGAACGAAAAATGGTATTAAGAGAGATTTAAACCGCAATAAATACACATAAATTGTAGAACAACTTTAAAAAGGGGGTATTTTTAGATATCATCGAAATATCTGAAAGATTTTACTTGAATAATTTCGAAAATAAATCAAAGTACAAAAAAAAGATCAAAAACGAACTAATTTGTGCTATTCAAAAAAAAATTACTTAATATTTTTATTTAAATTATTAAAACAGCGACGATTAATTTTATTCGCCCTTTCCAGCTGAAAAAAAAATTGGTAAAATACAGTACCTATATATAAAGCCTATGCAAAAAAAAGACGGTCATCGTACAATTGAAAATACGGTTGATAATTTTCTGATCAATATTTTATTATATTGTGTGGGTTTTTTTTTGGAGAACTAAAGTTGCAATTTTAAAATATATAGCGAAGTGATTTTGGAATTGCGGTGCTTTCTGTACAGATATATGGCGCTTTTATAGAGCAGAAGGAAAATGCAACTGGTCGATTTTCAATTACACCGAATCCTTACAATATTTTACATTCACAGACGACTACGTTGAAAGAAATCTATTCAGGCAGGAATTATTGTTTGGCTGCAAATCTGTAATACGAAGAACTGCGCTTCAATAGTCCGGATTTCAGATTTCTCTCCATCGATAATAATAATAAAAATAATCCCCGCACAAAAAATGTATATAAAGGACGAAAATATAAAGGCCACGGTAAAAAAAATTTAAATCGTACACCGGCCCATATATATCCTGGAAATATGTAAAATCTTGATTAAAATATGAAAATATTTAGAATATAATTTTTTTTTTATTAATTTTTAAAAAAATTCCAAATCCTATAATACCAATAATACATTAACTTGGTAAATTTGTAAGACTAATAGTGATAATTATTTAAAAAAAAAAATGAAAGTTATTATAAAAAAAAAAATTCCACCTAAAGTGGGTGGTTTGTTAACACCACTGTACAATTTATATATTTAAATTGCGACGGCGTTTCTTTCGACAGTCGTTTTGTGGAAACGGATGGACCGATTTCAATGATTTTTGTGTTATATTAAAGCGATTATGGTCTATATTAACCAATTTATTCAAAATTTGAAAATATTCGGTAAATTAATGGGAAATTAAAAAATAAGAATAACTAATTTTCTTCTACGTTCATATAGGCCAACCCAAATGATCTTTCGGGCCACTTTGGAAATGCATCATAACTCCGCGGGCCACATATAAAATTATAAATCCCCATATTAGATTTAGATACACTATAGACATTTTTTTGAGTGAAAAATTGAAGTGAATAATTTTTTCTCATAATTTCGACAGTTAATTTTTGAATATATGGATGCATAAATAATGTATTTTTTTAATACATTGGTTTTCACTACTTTGGCCATTATAAAATAAATATATTTCGTAAATGTGTGATGAATCTCGCGGGCCGACAAAATGTTCAAGGCGGGCCAGATGCGGCCCGCGGGCCGCGGGTTGGCCACCCCTGATATAGACCTTTATTTTCTATTTGTTTAATACTTGGTGGCTTAAAGTGTCTTATGATAGATAGAAGACCTGGCGATATAATTATTTATTTTTTAAATTTATACTACATACATTTATTTCTTAATTTTGATTTTTTTTCAAATATTTTATTGCAAAATATGTAGGATTTATAAATTACAAAATAAATCAAAACAAATTGTTTAACGACTGATTATTGAGAAGGAATAATAATTGATTAAATAATAACTTTGGTACTTATTGAATAATTTACAAAAAAAAAAAACGGGAATTATAAATATAAACAAACAACGAGGCGCTTAAAATAAAATCGAAATTAAATTAGCTGAGCAGAAAAAAAATTATTATTAAAGAGTCCGCAATCCTAAAGATTGGTTGGAAACAGCACGCCATGCCGATCTATCCTGAGCTAATCCCTTCATCTCCCTATAGCTATTCATCTCAACGTCTTCAACTATCTGACTCACATACTCCAATCTAGGCCTACCTACCCCTCTCTTTCCCTCCACTCTACCTTCTATGATCAATTG
Source organism: Leptodirus hochenwartii (assembly GCA_947310635.1). Classification (NCBI taxonomy): domain Eukaryota; kingdom Metazoa; phylum Arthropoda; class Insecta; order Coleoptera; family Leiodidae; genus Leptodirus; species Leptodirus hochenwartii. The sequence goes on from OX371176.1 coordinate 50,528,792, forward strand.
CATAATCCCCCCATGCCTAAGAATATGCCCTACTAATCTGTCTCTCCTACGCTGTAACACTCTCCAGATACTTCTCTTCTCCCCTACTAACTCTAGTACAGCTTCATTTGTTACTTTATCTTCCCAACCAATCCTCATCATCCTCCTATAACACCACATTTCGAATGCTTCTAATCTACGCTTCTCTTCCTTTCCTATAGTCCACGCCTCACACCCGTACAGTGCTACACTCCAAACATATAGCTTCAGTAATCTTTTTCTAATACCCAAGTCAATATTTGATCTTAAAATCTGTTCTTTTTCTACGAATGCCTTCCTACCCTGTGCTATCCTACACTTTATATCTACCTTGCTTCGATTATCTTTTGTGATTCTACTGCCTAAATAACAAAAATCTGACACTTCTTCGATTCTATTATCTCCTATTGAGATCCTCATTTTTCTACTGCATTCCTTTTTGTCACACCTCATCACTTTAGTTTTACCTATATTTATTTTCATGTTAAAATCCCTAGTCAATACTGCCTGCATACCATTCAATACCCTTTCTAAATTCTTTTCGCTTTCTTCCAATATAGCTATATCGTCGGCGAATCTCAGCATATATATTTTCTCTCCCTGTACATTCACACCTACACTATACTCTTCTTTTACTTTGTTTATTGCATCTTCTATATATAGATTAAATAATAACGGTGAGAGTGTACATCCCTGCCGAACTCCCTTCCCTATTTTTGCTACCTCTTCTTCCCCCTCAATTCTAACTAAGGCAGTTTGGTGTTTATATAAATTAAAAATTATTCTCCTATCCTTATAATCTATACCAGTTTCTTTTAAAATTCTAAACATTATGTCCCAATCTACATTATCAAATGCCTTTTCTAAATCTACAAAAGCTATGCAAGTTACCTTTCCTACCCTCTTTCTTTTTTCTACTACCGTTCTTAGTGCTAGAATCGCCTCTCTCGTCCCTCGGTATATTATAAAAAATATAAGCTTCAATAAACTATCCAAACATTGTTTGATTCTACAACAGATAGAAAATTAATTCTTGCTAAAAATTGAAAAAAAAAATCGTACGTTTCATACAAATGAGTTTTTCTTTTTGTTTAAAACTTTTTATGATCTTCAAAAATAATAACGAAACAATTTAATTGAAAAAAGGTATAGTTAATGCATTTAACTAGATCAACTATACAAAAGCACAAAAGTAAATTTATATAATTTATATAACCCAACATTTATAACATAATTCAAGAAAGAATTAAGTTACTAGTTAACACAAATACTTTTAAATACCACGTAAAATTGTAGCTAATTAATATTGCGTATGAACGAAAAAAAAAAATTTTTTGGACTATTAAATGATTAACTATAAAAAATATTCTCTTTTAATTTTTTTTTTACATTTTTCTTACTATTTTGTACTAAATGCATATAGACATATACACCGTTTTATTGAAAGTGGCAGGAAAGTGACAGAATTTCACGCATCAAAAATCAAAAACGGCATAATGGCTTGACCAATACAGTATAGAGCAGTGCTATTCAAAACAGTATGGCGTTAGTCGTACGGCACACCTATATTGAGAAATGCTGTGCTGTGGGTACGCTTGTGTATTGTCTGGTCCGCCACTTAAAAAAAAACGATGTATAACTAAATAATGTGTTGTATAGTAATAAATAAATAAACAAATAAATTAAAAAATATGCAATAGTATATGTAAAAAATATATCGTATATGTTAAAAATAAGACGTCCTTTCTGTGAAATTTTTTCTCGACACAAAATGTACAAATGTAAGTTTCTTTTCATAAAAAAGGCCTTGTTAATTCGTTTTATATACCTATCTGAAAATATTAAAATTATTATACAACTATTAACAATTTTTTATTTTATTTTTGTAGCATTTCGATAATTTTTAACACAGATGCAAAACTATGTTTTGAAACAATTTTACTTAATTCTATTTTAGTCACGATTTTTGTGTAGTTTAATATTAAAGAATCATATAAAAAAAAACTGCGATTTTCTAAAAATCTCTTAACTTAAAAAAAATCAACTTTCGATCGAAATTCTTTATACAAACTACAACCCAACTTAATTATACGAGTGCTAGTTTGAAAAACTAACACTTTCTGTTTTAATCGATTAATATTTTGATACCAAAGGTATATAAAGTTGCAAAAAGTTTTCGTTAATAAATAAATTAACGCAGAAATATGATTGCTTTTTGATGCACTCAAAAAGTTTGGTACATTCGTATTAATTACTATTTTAAAATTATTAGTACCATTCAAAAATGCTTTAATTAACTACTGGGTACGTACTTTGCGACTTTGCGATTTTTTAATATAAAAAATCGTTCGTTCTCTTCGCGCGTTGCGAAATAATATAACTATAATTTTTGTCTGATTTGTCATATTTCGGTGACGTGTTTACTCCACTTTATTAAATCTTCTTTTCACAGGTGTACGTATATTATTTAATGATATTTTGCACGTTCATTTGGGTCAAGTTCGAATCGAACAACTGGTTGAATTAAAGCGAAACTCGATTACATTCGATCTTGAACAAATCGTAAGCGACTTGTACGAAACGCGATAGGTCATCCTGTCTCCTCCAACAGCCGCTAAAGTACAAATATACGAAGAAATACCCGACGGTTTTAAACACGTATAATAAACCTTGAACGTCGTAATTGCTGAGCGGTTGCGATTGAAAAAAAAACACTACAAAATAAATTAAATAATATCGTTTAAAGCTTTATAAATGTCTAGTTATTTCACGTATTGAATAAAAAACAACAGTCGCTTAGTTTTGTAAATCAGCTCATCGTGAAAAAAATCATCCAGATAAAGGCACATTTTTTTAAGAATCGAAACTGTTTGTTTTTTCATTCACCAACTCTTGGTGATGAAAAATCGATAAATTTGGTACGATTTCGTTTAATTAATATTTTTTATAACGATACATTCGCATTAAAATTTTATTTATAGTCAAATGAGTATCCTCCATCCTTCCATACTTCTAAATTAATTTCTTAAAGCATTCAAACTGATTTAATAATAAGAAGTCAGCAAAACAAAAAACTACAATGTCCGTTTATTTTATAAAATATATGAGTAGCTGTCATTCTTGTATCACTCCAAGGACTAAAGGTACCAAGGACACATTATATACGAAGAGCAGAAGATATATAGAATGAGTGGCAAGCAATAATACAAGCAACGGTTGAACCTGGTTGAAAGTGCAATGACATTATATATACCCGAAGGAGTAGACAGTGTTGGGAAGTGTTGCGAAATTGTGCTAAATTAGAAGAATCGAAAATGGATATTTATTACTAGTAACGAAAATATTGTACGGGTGGAAAGTTATTTTGGTATAAATCGTATGTATTTTGAACAATCGAAGAATTAATTCAATTTGAGATATTTTTTGAAATCAAAGAATTGCAACGAATTTAATAAAAAACCGATTTTTCTTCAAACGTATTATACAGCAAAATAATTACATATTTCCTATTGCAAATTTAAAGACGAACAAAAAAAAAATACAATACTTGAGCTTATACGTCTTTAAAATAAACATAATTTTTTTTTTATTCGGATTAAAGTACAAAATTTTATTATACAAAAGTGGTTTATTTTTGTACTGGTAAAAAAAATCGATTTTCAACTTTTAATACTTAATTCCCCATTGGCCGTATATCCAATTAGTAGATATACCCAGATAAATTGCAGACATTTTGTTCATAAAATAATTATTAACAAATACTAAATTTGTTTGATAACTTATTTCTCAATTTTTCAATTCGTTAAAGTTAAAGTACTTCTTGTGACTCGTTGCCTGACCCTTTGAACCTACAGATCCTTACAAAAAGTGTCTACTTTTAATTTTAGAAAAATTATACATACTATTTTTGAATACATTAATTTAAATATAAATAAATTCGAATATTAAGTAATAAATTATTGGATGATATATAACAAAATATTATTTAAAATATATAAGATTATAATTATAATCGCGATTAAGCGCACGTACGTTAAGAAAGTCGATTAATAATAAAACTATTTCGCAATGAAAAAATATATATTCGTAGTAAAAAAATATTTTGCCTATGTTGAAATATCAGTGGATTAAATACTTTTGGAACGCCCTGTATATTGTGACTATTAACCTATTCATTTACCTGTATTATTAAGTTATATGTGAAGCTTATCAAAATTGCCTAAAAATTAAAAAACAAATTAAAATAATCAGCTTCAAATAAAGCTATTTTAATCAGATTTAAAAAAAATCTTTTAAATAATTTGTAGGTAACAAAAATAAATCTGCATAAAAACGCAGATTCGAATAAATTGTACAAACAATTTCCAAATTTAAAAAAAAAGTAAAAATATATGCACAAAATCCCTGGATTTTTTTTTATTTACAAGAAATTTTACTAATATGTTTTAAATAAAAAATTGACACAAATGGACGATTTTTTTTTCTGTAAAAAGCACATTTTTAAAATAAATATGGTTTCTTTCAGAAAATTGCATTAACAACAATTTTTAAACGTCGAAAGAAAATTTTTTTGCCAACTTTTAAAATACTTCTCAACTATTTTTTTATTTATTTCTCGTGTTTGACTTTTTCAAACTTTACAACAAAAATACTTTTCGCATTCTAACGAATAGTGGATTTGTTCAAATTTCAATGCACATCAAAATATATTTATTTTAGACTACTTTTATCTTAGAAAAATTATACACACAATTTTTGAATATATTAATTTAAATTTAAATATAATTAAATTCGAATAGTAAGTAATAAATTATTGGATGGTATATGACAAAATATTATTAAAAATAAATTATGGGTAAATGAAAGTGTAATAAGGACATTTTTATACTACCCGCTAAAATCGAAAAAAAAATTATATACTAAATCTTATATTTCTTATATTTATTGTAGATAAAATAATAATAATATAATACCCACAACAATGATATGTCCAAATATATAATTTAGCACATCCGAATTTATTTATTCTCGATTTAAAATTCTATTCCAACATTTAAAGAGATACATCAAAGCAATAAACCAAAACCAAACTAAGAGAATATTGTAATATTGAACTCTTGATTTTATTTGTACATTTATACACATATATTCTATCGTAAAGACGTAAAAAAAATTTCCAAACATGACATAATCATTTGCGTAAAACGTAAATCATTACATCATGCACTAATAACTAGAGATATTAAACATGCACAAAAAAAAAATTGTAACTAGCGGAATTATGTTCAATATTTTATGAAGAAAGTGCTCGCTTCAAATGAAATTTTACAACAGGATGGAGTACAAAATGTCTGGTTCGTAGTTCCAAATTTTAACGTACTGATAAAAACAAACTTAGTTTATGGCAAAGAAGAAAAAAGCAACAACAAACGCCAATTTTTTATTTAAAAAAACGAGCTGGGTTAAAGTTTATTTCGTTGACACAATGTAAATGGCAACGTTGCATCAGGTAGCTGCTTTTCGGTGCGGAAACTCGTTTTATCAATTGCTATTTCATTAAAACGTGGTCGATATTTATAAGGCAGTGAATATCGTAATCGTTACGACGTGACAATTAAAAGGAAACTTGTTTGGCAAAAGCGAAAGCATAGTTACCACTAAAACGAACATAAAACGAGATTATAATAAAAAGAATTCGGTACTAAAGCCGCCCGAACGAGAAAAATCGAATAAAACATATTTTTGTAATGATATGATACGAAATATATGAATGTATTGTTCAGATTCGACAATTTGTTTTAACGTTTGTTTCATTTCTCACGTTGGTAGTTATTACAAAAGAAGTAAGTGTAAAACGTAAGGTAAATGTGAGTGCCATCGATCCCTAAACCAGAACATAATCACTTTTATTTGCGAAATCATTAAAAAAAAAAAGGAAGGTCTCTGGCCATGTGCAACTTAAATAATAAAATACGGAAATGTTACTGTAATATTACGATTTATGTTTAACTATATATTTTGAGTTTGAAATAAAATACTATATGTTCATAAACATGGACTTATAAAATAATAAACCAAAAAATCGTACAATAATATTTTTCTAAAAATTGTTTTCCAAAAAATATACTTGCAGAATCAAGAATTGTTTCCAAAAAACTCGTTTTTTTAATGAGCGTACTATAAAAATTACCAAATAATGAAACATCACTTTATTAAAATTTGCTCCAATTTTCTCTAACGCATTATTCATTATTATGAAATAATCCATTTTTTTTTGCAATATAAATAAAAAAAACAATTAATAAATACTATGTCTTTTCGGTGTGGACTGGAATATTGCCCACTCGTTTTTTTTTCGAGGTATTCAACGATGAATACTTTAAATTGCGTGTTTAAAAGTTTTTTAATGAGCGTACTATAAAAATTACAATTACCAAATAATAATACATCACTTTATTAAAATTTGATCCAATTTTCTCTAACGCATTATTCATTATTATGAAATAATCGATTTTTTTTTGCAATATAAATAAAAAACAATTAATAAATACTATGTCTTTTCGGTGGGGACTGAAATATTGTCAACTCGTTTTTTTTTTCGAGGTATTCAACGATGAATACTTTAAATTGTGTGTTTAAAGATTTTTGAATGAGCGTACTGTAAAAATTAGTTAAACAGTCCGCAATCCTAAAGATTGGTTGGAAACAGCACGCCATGCCGATCTATCCTGAGCTAATCCCTTCATCTCTCTATAGCTATTCATCTCAACGTCTTCAGCTATCTGACTCACATACTCCAATCTAGGCCTACCTACCCCTCTCTTTCCCTCCACTCTACCTTCTATGATCAATTGCATAATCCCCCCATGCCTAAGAATATGCCCTACTAATCTGTCTCTCCTACGCTGTAACACTCTCCAGATACTTCTCTTCTCCCCTACTAACTCTAGTACAGCTTCATTTGTTACTTTATCTTCCCAACCAATCCTCATCATCCTCCTATAACACCACATTTCTAATGCTTGTAATCTACGCTTCTCTTCCTTTCCTATAGTCCACGCCTCACACCCGTACAGTGCTACACTCCAAACATATACCTTCAGTAATCTTTTTCTAATACCCAAGTCAATATTTGATCTTAAAATCTGTTCTTTTTCTACGAATGCCTTCCTACCCTGTGCTATCCTACACTTTATATCTACTTTGCTTCGATTATCTTTTGTGATTCTACTGCCTAAATAACAAAAATCTGACACTTCTTCGATTCTATTATCTCCTATTGAGATCTTCATTTTTCTACTGCATTCCTTTTTGTCACACCTCATCACTTTAGTTTTACCTATATTTATTTTCATGTTAAAATCCCTAGTCAATACTGCCTGCATACCATTCAATACCCTTTCTAAATTCTTTTCGCTTTCTTCTAATATAGCTATATCGTCGGCGAATCTCAACATATATATTTTCTCTCCCTGTACATTCACACCTACACTATACTCTTCTTTTACTTTGTAAAAATTACAACTACAAAATAATAAAACATCACTTTATTAAAATTTACTCCAATTTTCTCTAACGCATTATTCATTATTATGAAATAATCCATTTTTTTTGCAATATAAATAAAAAAACAATTAATAAATACTATGTCTTTTCGGTGTGGACTGGAATATTGCCCACTCGTTTTTTTTTTCGAGGTATTCAACGATGAATACTTTAAATTGCGTGTTTAAAAGTTTTTTAATGAGCGTACTATAAAAATTACAATTATCAAATAATAAAACATCACTTTATTAAAATTTGCTCCAATTTTCTCTAACGCATTATTCATTATTATGAAATAATCGATTTTTTTTTGCTATATAAATCACAAAACAATTAATAAATAATATATATTTACGGTATGGACTGGAATATTGTACACTCGTTTTTTTTTTCGAGGTATTCAACGATGATGAATACTTTAAATTGCGTGTTTAAAGTTTTTTTAATGAGCGTACTATAAAAATTACAATTATCAAATAATAAAACATCACTTGATTAAAATTTGCTCCAATTTTCTCTAACGCATTATTCATTATTATGAAATAATCCATTTTTTTTTGCTATATAAATCACAAAACAATTAATAAATAATATATATTTACGGTATGGACTGGAATATTGTACACTCGCTTTTTTTTTCGAGGTATTCAACGATGATGAATACTTTAAATTGCGTGTTTAAAGTTTTTTTAATGAGCGTACTATAAAAATTACAATTATCAAATAAGAAAACATCACTTTATTAAAATTTACTCCAATTTTCTCTAACGCATTATTCATTATTATGAAATAATCGATTTTTTTTTGCAATATAAATAAAAAAACAATTAATAAATACTATGTCTTTTCGGTGTGGACTGGAATATTGCCCACTCGTTTTTTTTTTCGAGGTATTCAACGATGAATACTTTAAATTGCGTGTTTAAAGGTTTTTTAATGAGCGTACTATAAAAATTACAATTATCAAAAAAGAAAACATCACTTTATTAAAATTTGCTCCAATTTTCTCTAACGCATTATTCATTATTATGAAATAATCCATTTTTTTTTGCAATATAAATAAAAAAACAATTAATAAATACTATGTCTTTTCGGTGTGGACTGGAATATTGCCCACTCGTTTTTTTTTTTCGAGATATTCAACGATGATGAATACTTTAAATTGCGTGTTTAAAGGTTTTTTAATGAGCGTACTATAAAAATTACAATTACCAAATAATAAAACATCACTTTATTAAAATTTACTCCAATTTTCTCTAACGCATTATTCATTATTATGAAATAATCCATTTTTTTTGCAATATAAATAAAAAAACAATTAATAAATACTATGTCTTTTCGGTGTGGACTGGAATATTGCCCACTCGTTTTTTTTTTCGAGGTATTCAACGATGATGAATACTTTAAATTGCGTGTTTAAAGGTTTTTTAATGAGCGTACTATAAAAATTACAATTACCAAATAATAAAACATCACTTTATTAAAATTTACTCCAATTTTCTCTAACGCATTATTCATTATTATGAAATAATCCATTTTTTTTGCAATATAAATAAAAAAACAATTAATAAATACTATGTCTTTTCGGTGTGGACTGGAATATTGCCCACTCGTTTTTTTTTTTCGAGGTATTCAACGATGAATACTTTAAATTGCGTGTTTAAAGGTTTTTTAATGAGCGTACTATAAAAATTACAATTATCAAATAATAAAACATCACTTGATTAAAATTTGCTCCAATTTTCTCTAACGCATTATTCATTATTATGAAATAATCCATTTTTTTTTGCTATATAAATCACAAAACAATTAATAAATAATATATATTTACGGTATGGACTGGAATATTGTACACTCGTTTTTTTTTTCGAGGTATTCAACGATGATGAATACTTTAAATTGCGTGTTTAAAGGTTTTTTAATGAGCGTACTATAAAAATTACAATTATCAAATAATAAAACATCACTTTATTAAAATTTACTCCAATTTTCTCTAACGCATTATTCATTATTATGAAATAATCGATTTTTTTTTGCAATATAAATAAAAAAACAATTAATAAATACTATGTCTTTTCGGTGTGGACTGGAATATTGCCCACTCGTTTTTTTTTTCGAGGTATTCAACGATGAATACTTTAAATTGCGTGTTTAAAGGTTTTTTAATGAGCGTACTATAAAAATTACAATTATCAAATAAGAAAACATCACTTTATTAAAATTTGCTCCAATTTTCTCTAACGCATTATTCATTATTATGAAATAATCAATTTTTTTTTGCAATATAATCACAAAACAATTAATAAATACTATGTCTTTTCGGTGTGGACTGGAATATTGCCCACTCGTTTTTTTTTTCGAGGTATTCAACGAAGAATACTTTAAATTGCGTGTTTAAAAGTTTTTTAATGAGCGTACTATAAAAATTACAATTACCAAATAATAAAACATCACTTTATTAAAATTTACTCCAATTTTCTCTAACGCATTATTCATTATTATGAAATAATCCATTTTTTTTTTGCAATATAAATCACAAAACAATTAATAAATAATATATATTTTCGGTATGGACTGGAATATTGTACACTCGTTTTTTTTTTCGAGGTATTCAACAATGATGAATACTTTAAATTGCGTGTTTAGAGTCGATTGGATTTGCCGAATTAACGATTTGTTTTTAATTGAACGTTCGCGTAAGCCAACGAATAATTAACGGAGCAAATTTTTATTGCAATCACAATTCAATACACCAAAAATAAAAGCAATTTTTATTGCAGTGCAGACATTAAACATACTATTAGTGTGATTTTTTTGTTAATTAAATATAACATATTTTCCTAACGAAACAAAGATAAAAGTTGACAAATTTAACAAAATCGCAATTGAAATTTGTACCTATACAATTTCGATCAAATGTCAATTGAAAAGTATTTAATTATTGCTTAAAAATATGGGCAAAATTAAATTTTCCTCGAAATTGTTGGGAGATATTTCATACTGCCTAGTAATTAATTTGATCGTTATATACAGGGGGTTTGGACAAAATTGATAGCCGCATCTCAAATTTGAACTAATAGTGAGGCAATCGAATTTTACACACCACTAAATTAATTAATGAAATGGCCTATTAGTCAGTCATTATGCTGTTTCTCTACTCATTAGTGTGTAGCTTCAAAAACAAATTTTATACATTGTATACCTGCACGGGTTTGTGCCGAAGAGATGTCTGGTTATTCAATTCAAACGTTATTATATACGTCACATAATGCAGACTTAAACAAAGCATTATTATTAGTTCAACGTCAGAGATGTACAGATCCGTAATTAGATTCGGGAGATATTAGAAACTTGCTAATTAGTTACCACTTTTTTTTGTTCTAAAAAAAAATGTTACACTAACGATGGTCGCATATCAAAAATTGTGCAGGCATTATATTCTGGGTTATATGTTTTTCTCATTTTTTTTTTACGTTTATTAAATTATTTTCTGAACTGAATGTTCAATATTGAACCTTGGTTCAATATTTTTTATTTTATTTTTTTCATTTCATGTGTTTATGTGTAACTTTACCAATAAAACAAATTTATTAGTGTAATTGCAAAAGTCGATCAGTTTAATTTCTAATTTTAATTACGTGTGGTTATAATTTAATGTAGGAATGGGAATATGTAATTTTTTTTTAATTTCGCGACTAGTTTCGATATATCATCTTCCGGGAAAAAAAATGGCCAATTATTGTGAAAAACATGGTCTGCTTAAGATAACAAGTTAAAAATTACGAAGAAAAACATTTGTAATTAGGGTTTTTTGGCGTGTAAATTAATTTTTATATTATTATTAAACAACCATTTTGAACAATGTGCTTATTGTCGAGAAGTTAGAAGTAAAATCGACTATTAATTTCTATAAATTTGTTATTATTATAATCTAATAGTTCATTCGGAATTATAAAAAATGTAGCTGAAATTGTATTTATTTATATCTCGAATCACTTGCTATAAAGGGATAAATTATTTGTTTATTTATATATTTAAGTTATTTGGTGATACGTAAGTTTCAAATCACAAGTCAAAGTTTCAATTAAAATATACATAAATACAGGACATAGAAAAATTATTAAATTTTTTTTTATAAAAACAAATTTCCTATGAAGACATATCCTTATAGAGAATTCGGTTTTAAGATTTTTGTCGTTAACTATAGCACTTATTGTGCAAAGTCTTAGCTTGGTCAAATTAAGAATTCTCTTGGACAGATAAACCAGCGCACTAAATATTTGTAAAAAAAAATATATATATAAATCAAATAGCAAAAAGCATCATATCTGTCAATATGATCTATCTGTTTATATTGTTACGAAAATAGTTACCAAAAAAAATGCGGTACGGTACTGTAATGGTACTGCCGTTTGCGCGTGCGGGGGTGGCAAGGTTTAGAGGGGGTTATGTTTCGGCCAGCGGTGTTAATTAAATCTGAAATCGATCATGGCGTAATAGAAGCGCGAGAGTGAGGTGAACGGTGCGAATCAGAGAGAGCGACGGTGGTTAGGTAGGTAGAAGAGGTGCGATGGTGAGGCCGAAGGGTGCGCAGAGTTACCCCCAATGCGGGGGAGCGAGCGAACCAGATTTCACGGGACCGTATTCGAAGCGAAAGTAACAAAGACATTCGTAAACAAAGACTGTCGAAATGAAGGCTCGAGAAAATTGATATCGGATCGTTGGTGAAGCGAGGTGATGTGTGAGGTGTTCAAATTTTAAGTGAGGGATAGTTTGCGGAAAAACAAATTGAATCAGCGAGTGGCCTAACAAATTCTAACGTCCGTACCAAAAACGCTTTGGTTAATCAATGAGGTGAGGCAAAATCAATTCAACAAACTTTGGAATGTATGGTGAGAAATCCAAATTAAATCTTCGAAGCCTATCATCAAATCGTCGCAAATGTTATAATAATAATAAAAAAAACTTCAACGAGCGTTTGAAATATTTTAGTCATTTTGACTTTTATTTTTATTTAATTGTTTAGCAATCACGATTCGTGACGAGAGGTATTTTATTTCATTTTTATCTTGTGCTAGTGAAGATGGGGGTATGGCCTTCGAAATGCGCATCTAGCTATTTGTTCTTGCGATCATTTATACAAAACACCGTAACATTTGTCGCATTTTGAGTAAATCACAAAATTGCCCAGATTTGATCGATATACGTCACTAGATCCAGGCCTGTTTCTTCCTTGTGTGTCTGGAATCGGGGATACGGTGTGCGGCAAATCCCGCAATATTCCACAGTAATTAAGTCTCGCTTATTATTATTGGGATTATCTGCTTAGAGTTACGATTGTGGGCTAAATAAATACGATTTACCGGCAAATTGGATATTGTCGTATTTACCAGAAAATGATAAATCGACTGATACGAGCAATATTGACTGATTTCATGATGATTTTGATTTTGATTTTGAGCGCGCACCATCATCGGAAATACCACAAACAAGCTAACAACCATCATTCATTCAAATTTGATGCAATTACGATTAAAAATTGTATCAATAAAATATATACAATTTTGAAGATGTTAAACAACAATGAGAAACAGTGGAAAATATAACTGACCACTGGCTATCTATTTTTTAATTATTTTTATTAATTAATTAATTAATTTATTTATTTATTTATTAGTGATATCTGCTAGGATTTACACACGTCAAATGAATAAGTACAGTACTGTATAATATAGAATATCACCCAAATACCGTAACTTTAAGCAGTAAGTAGCCAGATGCGCATTTTGAAGGCTATGTCCCCATCCCCAGTAGCACAAGATAAAATATTAAATAATCGGTCTTCGGGAAAACATAATATTCTCAGTTTTCTCATCATTCAGACACAATTTATTCGCCTGCGGCCAGCTCTGAGTTCGTGAAAAAGCCTCTTGATTAAGATTTTTTGCTATATTAAAATTACTACCTCTATTAGTTAGAGTTGTGTCATCGACGTAAAGGATAGCAGACGAATCTACGCTTTGAGGTATGTCATTAATAAAAATTTAAGAAGGAGCGGGCCGAGTACCGACCCTTGTGGTACCCCATGCTTTAAATTATTCGTACTAGATTCATAGCCCATATATTGTATATATTGCTTACGGTCGCTCAAATAAGAACTAATGAAGGTTAATGCCCCCATCCCCAGTAGCACAAGATGAAATATTAAATAATCGGTCTTCGGGAAAACATAATATTCTCAGTTTTCTCATCATTCAGACACAATTTATTCGCCTGCGGCCAGCTCTGAGTTCGTGAAAAAGCCTCTTGATTAAGATTTTTTGCTATATTAAAATTACTAGCTCTATTAGTTAGAGTTGTGTCATCGACGTAAAGCATAGCAGATGAATCTACGCTTTGAGGTATGTCATTAATAAAAATTTAAGAAGGAGCGGGCCGAGTACCGACCCTTGTGGTACCCCATGCTTTGAATTATTCGTACTAGATTCATAGCCCATATATTGTATATATTGCTTACGGTCGCTCAAATAAGAACTAATGAAGGTAATTAATCAATTAAACAACAATTAAAAAATTCTCAGTAAACCTCTAGTTATGTCTTTAGTCATGAAGGACCCCTTGACAAAATGTAACAATCATCTAATCCTGCAGAAATAAGAACAGGTTCTATTGAGTTTTACGTATAAATGAGGGTATGTTAAGGAAATGAATGAATGAAGGAAAAATGTAAACATACGTCTGGAAAATAAAAATGAAATAAATAAAACAAGTAAACGAAATTAAAATAATGAGAAATAGAGGAAAGTAAAAAAAAAGGATGTAAAAACGGGAAAGTTTTTGCACTTCTGCACGTATAATAATTCCTTTATTGATAATAGACCAGTTTTGGCTATTCGAAATCATCTGTATTTAAATAAAGCTAAAAACCATGAATACAATTTATACACATTTGTCTAGTTATAAATTAATTAGTTGATGTTACTATAGGCTTTTCATCCTACACCTATAATGTATGTTGCTCTACCAGAACTTCCTTTGATCTTCTGTTGTCGGCCATTTTTATAACAAAGCACCTATTACATCAGAGGAAATGGACCACTATAAATTAATGAACTCTTTTAATACTGTTGTTAATGTCGTAATAATGTTTCAACGCTTATTAGTTTAAACTAAATACTATATTTCGTAAGTAATTCGACAAATTGTATTCTTGGTTATTTGCTTTATTTAAATACTGATGATGGCTAACAGCCGAAACTAGTCTATTTTATGAATAATGGAATTATACATACAGAAGTGCAAAAACGTGCCCTTTTTACCTCCTTATATTACACTGAACAAAAAATGGGTATATTCTACAACTAAATTTCACAAAAAAAAATTGGAAGTAATAAAAATTAATAAAAACAAAACGGATGTTTATTTAATTAAAATGTGAACATTTTCTCGGGCGATTTCGGACATTCAAATAAAACAATCAAAATAACACAAATAAATTGTTAAAATTCTACATGTAGAGAATAATTGGATGAAACGTATTATTACTTAAGATCAGATAGTTTTCATTAACATAATAGTTACAATGTAGTGATTAAAAAAATATAAACTGAGTTAAGAAATGTTGTTTGTTACATTTTTTTTAATTAGTTTGGATATATTTTATCTTTATCTGTAGTGGTGTGTTTTCGGTTTACAGTCAAGAAATAAGATAGGCAACTGTTTGTACAGGAGTGTACAACTATTAATATGAGCAAGAGTTTCTGTGCGCATCTGTCACTATCAAGTTCAAATAACAAATAATAAAACGTACTACGAAAAAATATCTAAAGTTTGTTAAATGATCAGTTATAAATTAAAATATAAAATCAAATTAGTTATAACAATAGAAAATGTAGTAAGGTAACAAATATATTTAGTTGATTATTATGAAATGAGTAATTATAAATTTAAAAAAAAAATTTGTAGAATAGAATTGTACAAATGTAATATGATAATCTCAAAGTTAAAAATTTCTATCAAAAATTGTGATATGGTTGTATATAATTGTATTGGTCCAGGATGTAACTTATTTTAATGATCTTATCCACTATAAATTAAGATTATTGATAATTCTGATTACGGTATCTAATTTAAATAATGTAACAATAAGTAGTTTTTAAATAGATGTTTTGTAATGTTATCCAGGCCGATGAAGAAATTGAAAAATATTTCGAAACGTTGCTCAAGCGATATTATTTTATTTGATCACCCAGGAAAATATTCACATTAATTAATTACCGACGAGAACTATAAACTAATTAATTAAAATGTTTGAATGTACATCAAGCACCAATAAATCAGCTGAAATGTGTATATTTTCGACGAAAAATCTTTGCCAATCAAATATTTCAAACGAAATGAATCAATTGCGATCAATATTTGAAATCATTTCGTGGGGGAAAAGCCACAATTAATTTGCCGCAATTTTGGCCGAACAAAAATTGGCACCGCTAACAACAATTTTAGTTGGACAAAAATTGGCACCGCTAAACATTGAAAATGTATAAAATTTCTGTTTACCCCGCCAAAATATAACACACATGACCCTTCATTGTGTGCCCGAGATTCAGTTACAGTACGCCAGAAATTATGGCACAATTAATTAAGCAATCGTCATTGTTCTCGGCATATACCCCGTTGCCATAATGACTGTGAATATTACTTGTCCAGGATAATTATGCCACATTTCGGACGTTTATGAGGATAGGTGCGATCAATGCGCGTGAGTCAGAGGGAGATGGTTGGTTGAGGGTGATGGCCAGTAAATTGCAGGTGACCCACAACACGTGAATATTCCACGATTAATCGCAAACAAATTAAAAAAAAAAAAACGGGTAATACCACCTAAAATAAACGGCCAACGTACTTGATAAATATGATTGCTTTGTGTAAAATTGTGGTAGCGCAATTTTTTAAAATTGCAAATAATGAACAGGAACTGTAGAAGGATTTTAAAAGTACCTATTCAGACGTTTTTGTAAGTAACGTATTGCAGAATTAATCATAAAAAATGAAACGAAAAAATTATGGTGGTACCTCGGAAAATGACAATTTTTGAATGTTTAAAGACAACAATACCACATATCTATTTGGACATTATTATGTTTAAATTTGATTTTATTTTATGAAGTATCGATGTCAAAATCATCATACCACTAATATTGGTCAGGTTATATTTTCTAATTAAATTTTTGATCTCAGAATTTTAAATGTGCAAGTGATTTCGATGGGAAAGGAATATTTCGAAAGTAACAGATTTTCCAAATCGAGCAGTGCGAAATATTTTTATATGGGCGTACTATGTTAAAATTTACATTAAAAAAAAATTACAATTCTAAATCTGCATATAACAGATTAGAAGATATCTTCAAAAAAGTATTAATTAATCATTGTACGGCAAATACGTCGTACAAAAATGAAACGAAAAAATTACGTGGTACCTTCGAAAATGACATTTTTTTTTAAATAGCACATATCAATTTAGACATGTTTAAATTAAATTTTTTTTTTTAATAAAATGACACTATGATGTCAAAAGCTAAAAAAAAATCATCTTACCACAAATATTGGTCAGTTTGCTTCGAAGATTTCATACCACTAAAAGAAACTCACCTGAAACAAGAGAAATCACAATTAGAATAGAAATTTTGATTTTGAGTTATTTTCGATCGTGATAAATTTATCGGGTGTGTTTTATAGATCGATGAATTGTTTTGTGGTAAAAATAATAAAGTGGCGGTCTTACAAATTCCGATTTTCAATTAACAGTGGGGAGGCGGGGGATACACAACAATTTGGGAAAATGAACACGTTGTAAAATAAACATATTTTCGTTAAAGAAATATCGAACGGAAGACATTTAAAATTGAAAATTTTCCGCTAACAAAAGCAAAGATGTCTTGTAACAAATTATAATTATAATCGTTATTAAGCGCACGTACGTTAATAAAAGCGATTAATTGAAAAAAATATATAATAAAATGATTTCGCCTTGAAAAATTTTTTTTTTCTTAGTAAAAAAATATTTTGCCTATGTTAAAATATCGGTGGATTAATTACTATTTGGAACACCCTGTATAGTGAGACCTATTCATTTACCTGCATTATTAGATCATATGAGGCTTATCAAAATTGCATAAAAATTTAAAAAACAAATTGAAAACAAAACAGCTTCAAATATTCAGAATTAAAAGAAAATAATTTGTAGGTAAAAAAGAAATCTACATAGAAACGCAGATTTGAATAAATTTTACTAACAAATTTCCAAATTTAAAAAAAAAGTTAAAAAAAGTGCACAAAAACAATTTTTATTTACAAGAAATTTTTCTAATATTTTTTAAATATAAAAATTGACATAAAAAATGATATATATTTTTTCTTTAAAAGATATAATATATATTTTCTTTAGCAAAATTTTATTAATATCGAAAAAAAAAAAATTTTTTAAACGTTTATAAAACTTCGCAACTACTTTTTTTAAATATATTATGTTTGACTTTTTCAAACTTTACAAAAAAAATACTTCCATTCCAACTAATAGTGGATCTGTTCAAATTTCAATGCACATCGAAATATATTTATTTTAGACAATAAAAAAATATTATTAAACAGGATTTGTTGTAAGTTTTCAAAAGAAACAATTCAGAACTGTATAGCTTAATATATACAAAATTTTCTAGGATTTTATTTTATCCAAACATTGATGCCATTGACTAAACATTTCATTAATCACCTCAAGAAGTTGCGGTAATTACAATTTATTGAAAATTTTTGCCGTGGCTGAGGAATCGGGTCCCTTTTAACAAGAAACGTTTAGAGCGACGATAAAAAAAAATTGTTCGTAATATTTTAGTTTTAAAATGTTCCATTTTAAATATGATGCAAAATATATATTTTAATTTAATCCAGATTTAATGTAATTGGTAGTAAATATACACGCGTTTGTACAGGCCTTATTTGTTTTTACATATTTGTTGAAACGGAAATGTTTTGGCCAGCGTAAGCGAGCTCAAGCATCATGCGAAGAATATGTTTACGAAAATATTTGGGAAAACAACACTATAGTGAATTAAAAGTAAATAGGGTAATATTCGGAAAATTTCTAAATTAATTAGTTGGGCTAATATAACATGGGCAAGTGTGCAAGTACGAAGAAATTTCATATTTATATTTCACCTACCATGAAATGTATGATTTTCTAGAAATAAATTCAACATAATATTCAACGAAAAAAAATATATATTAGCCTTTTTAAACATGATATGGATGGTGCCGTTAGTTTGTGATAGTTCATTATGAAAAATAAATCAAACACTTTACTTCGTTTTTTTGTCATAAAAAAAATGAAGTAAAGCCTTTTTAATGTAAACCAAAATACCTGCTGATTCTTATTACCTCTGTATATCTTGTTAATTTATCGTAAATATCTCCGAGACTTTGTACATATGTATAATACCATCTTCTTTACATGTAATTTACTTCTTTGCATGTAACTAATGTGACTTTCTGTATATTTATACGGGTTAATAAAATAAAAAAATTCAAACACCTATTAAAAATTACTACACGGCATCATAATAAATAAGATGTAATATAAATGCCGACTCTTTTGTTACGACCATATCGAGCCTAAAGGATAGAAAGTTATTTTTAGGTGTTCTTGTCTTACTCATTAGAAAACAACATCCATACAGTGCTGGCTCGTGGTCGTGATTAGGAGAATCAATACAGCGGTGCCATATGTACAATATTAACAAATACAATGAAATATCAGCACTTATTAGACTCAGGACTCAGATAATATCGTTGGCCGCAGCCCCAGGGGTTGCTATTGCACATTACACATGTGTTACACGCTAGGCGTGTAGTAGGTTAGGTTGCCTACCGTAGCATACCGCTAGCCGTAAGTTGTATGAAATTCTGAGTGTTTAGTTTGTGCAACATAATTTATGTGACCAACTTACAAGAGATAATGATTGCGATGTCAAGAGATATTTACGTAATATTTATTGTAAATGTACCGTACACTTTTCCAATGTTATTTTTACAATGGTTGCCCAAAATTAGATAATGATAAAGTCAAATATTGATTTAAACATATTTGTAACATATTTGCACTTGGTTCATGATGCGAAGCCAATGAATATTATAATATATTTTTAGTATATTATTTTAATTATAAAAAATATATATTTTTTTTTATAAAATCGAATGATATCACAACACAATAATTCATCTTTTTAAAATGAAAAATAAAAATAAAAAGCTTACCAACACAACATATATCAAATTATTTCAGGAAAGTTTAACTAACTTCTTATATTTTGCGCTTTTAATAGGTGCACTAGTGCCACCAAGTTTACTTTTTGTTTTTTCACTCTCCCATTTTAATGTTTTGTATAATTTTACTTTTATTTATTGTTTTATAATAAAATCTGTATGGTTTTTGCAACACTTGCGTGACATGAGTTATTGCTTATTGATTTTAATATAAAGTCTATAACTTTGTTGTAGAAATCTACAATTGTTCTAGTTTGATCGTAATATAATTTAAATGTAATCAGTATAGAGGTTACTAAATTAGTAAATTGACTAGACGGTTGGTTTAGAAATAATATTTCTTCATAGTTATAGTTGAACAGCCAGACGCTAAAAAGTATTTTAACATATTCAAACAACCATTTCCCGCCTTGAATACGAAAACAGCTGAAAACACGAAGTAGTAAACCGAGAGCCGAATGGTTCCGAGTTGCCAGCAGTGTATAGCGTATTCTATGCAGTAAACACATAGCTTTATAAGCCCGTGGCAAACTTAGGGATGGCATATTTATTGAGAATTAGAACTACCAATAATCTTTCATCTAAATAGATTTGAGCAAATTTGGAAAGGCATATTTTTTTCGCGAATATTGATACAATAAAATACGAAACTAGCACCCGATTATCTGTTTGCAATATTTATGTCTGTAAATGGTGTTAGATTACAATCGAGTATATCGATAATTTTCTAAGGCACAGCTGTTTTCTTGATTTAAAAATTCCTCTAAATTTTTCAGAATTTTATGTAAATTAAGTGATGAATATTGATTATCAACTTCTCTATGGTCAGTATTGATTAAATAAACGATTAAATTTGATATCACAGTATAAAGAGCTTTTTATCATAAATAATTGTAAGGATACAATTGTTTTCTTGGGTAACGATAGAATTGGTTTTTATATTCTATTATATATATTTGGTATTGCTATAATATTATGTATATATTATATTTTTATACAATTGACACTATTTGCGGGTACTCATTAATAAGACTACTATATTGCACAAACCTTTAACTAGTCCAATTGTCGGCACAAGTAGCTACTCTAATCTACATGTAATCGCTACGTCACTCTATCCTATTAAGAAAACAAAGATAGTACGTCAGTAAAATACGTCGCAACACTGGCTGCCGCAATTATAAGATACAGCAGTATAACCTGCAGAATTCTGCCAATCATTAGTTCTTCGATCAACTGTACAGAGGCCGACGACACTCTCAGTTGAAATTTATATGCCGGAAAAAAATACACAGCGTTAGCCTTCTTTATATAGTTAGTCTATAACGTATTTAAAATATAATTAGGTTATAGATTTTGCCGTTATGTTGTGATCGTTCACATTAGAGAAGAGAAATAAAAATTACAAATTTACAAAAAAATACATTATATTTGTTATTTCTCTTCACTGAAATATAATTACAATATAGTTGAAGTGCGTTGGAGTAAATTTCCATCTCAAATAAGATGTGGTTAAATATGTCGATAAAAAAATGTTTTTCAATTTTTCCCTCTTCCAGACAATAATGGATCCGCTGACAATCCTTTCCTAGTTCTCGAACTGTACGCTACCAAGTCTTTTCTCGATTTCTGGCTATATCCAATAATACCAGCCAAATGTGCCATATTATTTTCCAATATTAAATATGTAGTTCTGCAACGCACAACATAACAAGGACACCCCCCCCCTCCGCCATCCAACCTTCATCCTGTTAGCGCATCGGATGTTTGCGGGGTTTTGGGAGCAATGTGTAATATTTAATTAGACGAAGTAAACTACTGCCGCTGTTATAATGGTTGTGGTTCACCAACACAAAACCGGCGGCGAAGAAGAGGATGGGGTTGTGTACCGTTGGGCGGAAGGGCGGGACGTAGCCCCTCAATTTGTGGGTGACAAAACCAGTTTAATTAAAAAAAATCCCAGAAGAATAGGGAAATATAATCCTGTAGGTAAGAGATAACCTTGCAAGTCGATTTCAAAATTCGATTAATAATATTTGTCGAGTAAATAAATAAAAAATTGTATGTGGCAGAACGTACAATGTTAATTTAAAATTAAAATTAGTTGAGTACGTAAAGCGCAAAAATAACATCAGCGAGTTGTTATACGAATCGATTTCAGGTCAATAATTTTCATTGTTTTATGTCGACGGAAAAAAAGTTTAACGGAAAATTTAGCTTGTGTTGTAAAATCTACGTTTCGCAGTTTTCGTGCCGCCAAGTAAATATTTTTACAAAATCAAACCTGTCTTCTTATTATCGTCCATATAGATTTACGAGTTGCTGCACGGTAGGAAATTCACATACATATTCCAGAGTAATAATGAAGTTGTTTTAGGTTAATTAGCGCAATGAATTTTGTTATAGTTCCATTTTAATTAACTCATAACCGATTATACGAGTTTAAGTATACTTCAGATATTGTTTAACTACAGGAGTCAGTCAGCGCCGGCTTCAGGTTTATAGATGGATGATTGCTGTCATGGCACGTCTAGAAGAAAGTTGTTTTGGTAAGTTGTTATGGGTGCGCGGAGCAACCAACGATTCTGAGCAACATAATATGTAGGTAGATTAACATTCTGTCGGGTAAGTTTAAAAATTAAATCTAAAAGTACGGGAAATGCTGGAATAAATTGTTAGTATATAACTAACGAGGTGGTAAGCAGTAGGGTGTATTTCAGAAGATTTATTATGTTTAAAATGGGGGTGTGTATATATATTCCTATAATTTCCAGGTAGTCGAGTTAATTATGGTCAAATTCCTACAAACGTACATGTAAATTCCTATATTTCCAATTGAAATCAAACATTGAAGAAGAAGACATAGATATAGGTTCCCATATATTTAACGATCGTGACATTTACTCAACTAACAATGACCCAGATGACCCAGTTGGTAAAAGATGCAGAAGCTTAAATTTTAGTGCATGAGCTAGCAAAGTTACATGTGCAAGAAATAAGTGCTTCGTGCAAGAGGTATGTGTTGGACAACAGGCGTTTGTTGGAATTTGACCATGCACATTTTCGGTTTCATCTACCTGATCCATATTTATAGGAATTTACCATCCTCGTAAAATGGAATTGTTGTCTAAAGTCGTTACAATGCATTTGGTAAATAGTTTAGTAAACATCATTTCGATCCATCATTCCATCAATAACACAATAGTTATAAGTACCGTCACTTGGTGACACATTTTCACCGTTTGTGTTCTTATATTGGTATAAATTTAAATATTTTATTGACTTCTAGTTTAGATGAACTTTTCAGCATATATTTAGTGTGTTCGTTTTTTTTTAATCACATAGGAATTAGAATAAAAAAATTGTGTGACACAATTTCACCTCTTACGTCGAGGTGACATTGTACCAATGGAATTTTCAATAGGAATGCTATTGGAAATTAAAAGAATGACGAATTTCATCCCGAGGTTACTTTACTCTATTAAAAAGTACAAAGTCTGACAAAAATATATATTAATACAAATTGTACATTTAAAAAAAAATCAAAATGAAAATTTGAATTACAAATTAAAGAAATCAAGAAATAAAAATTCATGTTGACTAAAAATTCTGCAAATTTTCCCAATGTCATAAGACGGAAATTAACTAAATATCTTATTATAAATATGTCATAAAACTTATCGGAAAAAATATTCCATCATTACTACAGTCTCAATTAAAAAAGTGAAAATCTTTTTAGCTTGTTCTGCCTGGAAAAAGTTCTTTAGCTTGTTTTGCCTGGAATAAACAATAAACTTATATTACAATAGAAAATTTCCAATAGTTGCTCATAATTTAAAATTCTAAAAGAAAAAGACTAAAATTATAATATAATAGTTGAATGTTTGTAATACAGTTTCTATAATACAGAATTCCATAATATTTTCGGCGTTTCAAAATAATCGTTTCTGCAGCGAAATACGATTTTGACAAGAGTTACCCTGAGGACACAAAATCACCCCATAGTCACAATGTCACCCCGTAGTAATAAAGTCACCCCCGAATGACGGTAGTCTTGTATAATTTCTTAACCGTGATTCATATTTTTTTAACATATTCAAAGTTTTCAGCTTGTATTTTATGTGTTCTTTTTTTAATTTGAAGCACATAGAAATTAGAATTTATTTTTATTATTGTGTGTCATTATTGTACCAATGTAATTTTCAATTAGAGTGGCATGGGGTGAAATTAAAAGAATGATGAATTTCGCCTCGAACTCCTGACAAAAAAAAGGTATTAATACAAATGGTACAAAAAAAATTATAAAAATGAAAATTAGAATATTCAGAAAAACTGCAAAAGAAAAATATCGAAATTAAATGCAGAATAAAGATATAAAAACGAATTTTTTCATATCGACTAAAAAGATTTCCCTTCTACAAATTTGCCCTATGAACTAAAAAAATGAACTAAATATCTTATTATAAATATGTTATAAAAGCATTATTAAAGCATTAAAATTTTTATTAAAAAAGTAAAAATTAGTTTAAAAACCATAAACTTATAATACGATAGAGAGTTTCGAAAAGTTCATTTAAAATTCCCAATGAAAACAAAAACTGCAGACTAAAAGCAAATACAATGTTTGTAAATAGTTCCTAATAATACAGCAGTATAATAATACAGAATTTCATAAAAAAAAAATGAGTTCCAATAATTGTTTCAGATAGGCAGAGATATATGAATACATATCTATGCTTAAAAATATATTTAAAAAATCAAGCTGGTTTCTTATGAAGATGGGCGATTAGGCTTCGAAATGCGCATTTCGCAAGGAAATGGACACGGTTTCGTACCATCAAAGTGCCTTATTTTATACAGACACAAAATATTGCATCGACAAAAAGAAAAATCGCGGGATGGGATGCATTTATTTTTCCGGCGCCATAAAAAATACTAGCAAAAATTTCGCTGCTGCGAAACAATCGACCTTTATCGCTTAAAATGAATTTAAACTCGATGTGTAAAGCCGCAATTAGTATGTGTCGTATGTCTTTTTAAACCGCTGTATGTACATGTGGTGATATAATTTATATATACCAATTTAACTTGATTATTATGTCGCATTTGCAAGTGGCGTCCGAGTGAATTAATTGCCGTTAATTTGTGCGGTGTTTGCGCAGATTTATATAGAAATATAACTGGACTGGACTGGACAGTTTTCCTTGTTGGTGCAACAGGCGCGTGTATATTAATGTGGGAATTTCTTTGGCTCTGCCCAACGCACTTGTCACTGTAATCTACATGGAATTGCGTAAAAACATCTGCTGTATTTGTATTAATCGCTTAATATTGTGTACTTTGAATTGATCAAACTATGCTTAATTTTATTTATTTATTATTAAATCAGTTTCTAAAATATGACTATAATATATAAATATGTCACGTAACATTTAATGTTGTGTGTGGCCCAAAAAAAAAATATATATAAATATATAAAATGGTTTGTATGGATTATATGTACACGTATTGTTTAAATTGATAAAATTTGTCGATTGAAAATATATGTCAATATAAATGAAATAGAACGCTATATAATATAATATATAAATAAAAGTTTGGTTTTAGGAAAAACAGAAGGACGAGAGAGGCGATTCTAGCACTAAGAACAGTAGTAGAAAAAAGAAAGAGGGTAGGAAAGGTAACTTGCATAGCTTTTGTAGATTTAGAAAAGGCATTTGATAATGTAGATTGGGACATAATGTTTAGAATTTTAAAAGAAACGGGTATAGATTATAAGGATAGGAGAATAATTTTTAATTTATATAAACACCAAACTGCCTTAGTTAGAATTGAGGGGGAAGAAGAGGTAGCAAAAATAGGGAAGGGAGTTCGGCAGGGATGTACACTCTCACCGTTATTATTTAATCTATTTATAGAAGATGCAATAAACAAAGTAAAAGAAGAGTATAGTGTAGGTGTGAATGTACAGGGAGAGAAAATATATATGCTGAGATTCGCCGACGATATAGCTATATTGGAAGAAAGCGAAAAGAATTTAGAAAGGGTATTGAATGGTATGCAGGCAGTATTGACTAGGGATTTTAACATGAAAATAAATATAGGTAAAACTAAAGTGATGAGGTGTGACAAAAAGGAATGCAGTAGAAAAATGAGGATCACAATAGGAGATAATAGAATCGAAGAAGTGAAGGATTTTTGTTATTTAGGCAGTAGAATCACAAAAGATAATCGAAGCAAGGTAGATATAAAGTGTAGGATAGCACAGGGTAGGAAGGCATTCGTAGAAAAAGAACAGATTTTAAGATCAAATATTGACTTGGGTATTAGAAAAAGATTACTGAAGGTATATGTTTGGAGTATAGCACTGTACGGGTGTGAGGCGTGGACTATAGGAAAGGAAGAGAAGCGTAGATTAGAAGCACTTGAAATGTGGTGTTATAGGAGGATGATGAGGATTGGTTGGGAAGATAAAGTAACAAATGAAGCTGTACTAGAGTTAGTAGGGGAGAAGAGAAGTATCTGGAGAGTGTTACAGCGTAGGAGAGACAGATTAGTAGGGCATATTCTTAGGCATGGGGGGATTATGCAATTGATCATAGAAGGTAGAGTGGAGGGAAAGAGAGGGGTAGGTAGGCCTAGATTGGAGTATGTGAGTCAGATAGTAGAAGACGTTGAGATGAATAGCTATAGGGAGATGAAGGGATTAGCTCAGGATAGATCGGCATGGCGTGCTGTTTCCAACCAATCTTTAGGATTGCGGACTCTTTAACTAATAATATAATAAGGTTATTTTTTTTAATATTTTAGTTAATCCAAAAATACTGCACTTTAGATCAAATTCAATTTCCTTTAACCATAATTTACGCTGCTTAATAAATCTTTGGTTATTTCTAATTAATTTTAGATATTCCGGTAATAAATTATATATTTTTGGTACAAGATAAATGCAGTGATGTGGAAAGGAATAAAAATAAATAAATAAAAAATTAAAAAATAATAAAGTCGTATATGATTTACATTTATAGTGCACATGTAAATAACTTTGCATAAAAATTATAAAAAATATCACAACCAGTTCGAAATACTGTCTGTTAGAAACCAATTTCATAAAATATGGTGGCCAAGAGGCCATAGAAAAATGTTCAACTAAATTTTTTTAAATGCAATCATGTAAAACTAGTGTCAATGTTTGTATAATAGACACGCAATGCTAGGCTTAACAGTTCCATATAAAAATTGTAAATAATTTATCATGTGCGGATGAAATCACTACTTTAATTGATTATCGTGACAATTCTTCATTGTGTAACTTATACAATTCTATCTGCCGCACAAATATCGATATGGACATTTTTTACTTGGCATTAAAGAAACAGATATGAATATTATCAATATATCAGTCTTCTAATTTTTAATCGAATTTATTTTCGGGTATTCGATTACTTACCATAATATGTTATAACGTTTAATTTTTATTAATTTCGTATTTTGTACATCGGATGTTTAATTTAATTTTTATACAATATTTACTAAGAGTAGTTTTGTATTTATATATAAATAAATAAATAAATAAATAACCACTTAGCACACAAATTTGAAAAACAAAGAATATGGCACAACTAATATTTCTATTTAGAATACTAATCAGTGGCGGCTCGTGCCATTTCAATCGGGGGGGGGGGGGACATTTCTTAAAAAGTAACATAATAGTGAGACATCTTACCTAAAATGGATGCAAAATGATTAAATTCAATCATTTCTTGAAAGTGAATTCCACTCTTCCATCTTTCATTGATGATATAAACTTTTCTAAAACTTCTTCGTTAAAATTGTAAATATCTCGCACTACATTTTTATTAACACACATCATCGGCAACGCGTTTAAACGATCATTACCCATAGCATTTTGCAAAAAAGTCTTGATTCTTTTCATTGTTGAAAAACAACGCTCTGATTCAGCAGTGGTCATCGGGGTTGTTAAAATAATTTTAAGTATTTTTATAGTTTCCGGGAAAGTTTCACCGAGATTATTTGGTAGCAATAACGAAAGAAAATTTGTGGCTCCAATTAATTGATAAAAATCTGGACGCGAGTAAATGACTTCTAATTCTGTTTTATTCAAAAATGGATATATGCATGACACACGGTTTCCAAAAGGTCCACTGGAAATTGTTTAGAAAATGTCGGCATCGATTTCGTGTTAAATAACTCAGCGGCTTGTAGATGGCCACGATATGAGAATCTGTCCTTCATCTGTGTTATAATTTTTTTTGGAAAATGTCTCTTGTAAAACGCCACATAAATGTCCGGTTTTGAGCACAAGTTTGCGATAAATTTAAATCAGGCAATGGCCTACCTAATTCTTTAATTTTTACTTTGTGCACACGAGAAAGTCTACAAAACTCTATTTTCAATAAAGAACTAACACTATTCATTTTTATTAAATATATTCTTGGAGAAACACGTGGCAAAATAGTACATACATACCTCACAGAACAATACCACTATATCTATATCAATTTTACTGTATACTAGGCTTCTCTGTTAGGACGCTAAAGAATCGTAGCCCAGAATAGCATAAACAACGATATATATTCTCGCTATACAAGTAGCGTGACGTCATGTTGCTATATGACTCATCCAAAGCCGCTGGAATATTGCACACTAGTCGTAATATTGTACAAGCGAACCGAAGAAACAGAGAAGACATACTGCATACGGTCGTTCTCACCTATTGCTCGCAATAGAGTGAGATGAGTGCATATGCATTTAACCTGTACTGTATGGCTGGGTGGCGCTGGAATTTGTACTACATATTAACGATATAGCTATATTGCATATAGTCGCTCTAACTCTAGCGCTTCCAACAGATAGTGCATATGCATTTGACTGGTACTTGCTCTAGCTGCCATATCGTGCGAGTCATGAGTGTTAGGTATGTTCGCGGCGCAAGCTTTATCTTTTATCTAAAATAATGCCGAGATAAAATATCGCAATACAATTATATATTTACGGTGATGCGCTCAATGTTCAGGAGGGGCGCACGGCCCTGCGGCCTGCATAAGAAACCGCTACTGATACTAATACTAGAAACTAAGAATACAAATTTTTCAACATATGAACGACTTTAGTATAAAATGCGTTCAAAGGGATATACGTAATTATTGACACGTTATCATTTAAAATTTAAATAAACACCATATTTTTTATATGTGACAGCATAACGAAAAAAAAAGCTGTAATGCAGTTCCTTACAATACGTTCATTTTCAACTAGAAATATTGTGATAACAAGACGAAATAGAAACGATATTTTTTTCTGCAAGGGTGAATATATTTTGATTTCGATCGCTAGCAAATTTCAAGTACATTTCTTATTTATACGACATGTTATTTCAGCGAATATTAGTTTTTAAGAAATTAATAATTTATATTTACATTATTCAGATTCAGATTACATGTGAAATAATAAATGTTGAGCATTTACGTACGTAGTTGCGGGAATCCTTTCAAAGCGCAACATTTGCAAGTAAATAAATCGTTCGATGCGATTTAGTATACGTAAATGTATATGCGTATTTACCTATTTTGAATGTATTTGGATGGAAAAGTGCGCGGTGGGGAAATCCCATGGAACAAGAGCGTTGAATAAGGAACCAGATTATTATGTGTATTATGTGAACCGATATCGAAGAGATTTTCTTATCTCTGCGGAGAAAAGAGTTTATCTTTTCTATTTACGGACGGGGCGCTCTGGCAACCAGAAGATGATGTAGAATCAAAATGTATGTAGATTCTCGAACGTATACGGAATGTTCAAAAAAATAGGTCTTCAACAAAAGACTTCTGCATCAACATCGCTAATTTTTGGACGAGAAATTTAACAACGCCGTTCAATTAAAGCAACAATCGATATTCTCATTTCATTATAGAAAATGATCGAAAGAACAATCGCAATTCTGAATTTCACTCGCACGTACGATATTTCTTTTTACATTAGTTAAAGAGTCCGCAATCCTAAAGATTGGTTGGAAACAGCACGCCATGCCGATCTATCCTGAGCTAATCCCTTCATCTCCCTATAGCTATTCATCTCAACGTCTTCAACTATCTGACTCACATACTCCAATCTAGGCCTACCTACCCCTCTCTTTCCCTCCACCCTACCTACTATGATCAATTGCATAATCCCCTCATGCCTAAGAATATGCCCTACTAATCTGTCTCTCCTACGCCGTAACACTCTCCAAATACTTCTCTTCTCCCCTACTAACTCTAGTACAGCTTCATTTGTTACTTTATCTTCCCAACCAATCCTCATCATCCTCCTATAACACCACATTTCAAGTGCTTGTAATCTACGCTTCTCTTCCTTTCCTATAGTCCACGCCTCACACCCGTACAGTGCTACACTCCAAACATATACCTTCAGTAATCTTTTTCTAATACCCAAGTCAATATTTGATCTTAAAATCTGTTCTTTTTCTACGAATGCCTTCCTACCATGTGCTATCCTACACTTTATATCTACCTTGCTTCGATTATCTTTTGTGATTCTACTGCCTAAATAACAAAAATCTGACACTTCTTCGATTCTATTATCTCCTATTGTGATCCTCATTTTTCTACTGCATTCCTTTTTGTCACACCTCATCACTTTAGTTTTACCTATATTTATTTTCATGTTAAAATCCCTAATCAATACTGCCTGCATACCATTCAATACCCTTTCTAAATTCTTTTCGCTTTCTTCCAATATAGCTATATCGTCGGCGAATCTCAGCATATATATTTTCTCTCCCTGTACATTCACACCTACACTATACTCTTCTTTTACTTTGTTTATTGCATCTTCTACATATAGATTAAATAATAACGGTGAGAGTGTACATCCTTGCCGAACTCCCTTCCCTATTTTTGCTACCTCTTCTTCCCCCTCAATTCTAACTAAGGCAGTTTGGTGTGTATATAAATTAAAAATTATTCTCCTATCCTTATAATCTATACCCGTTTCTTTTAAAATTCTAAACATTATGTCCCAATCTACATTATCAAATGCCTTTTCTAAATCTACAAAAGCTATGCAAGTTACCTTTCCTACCCTCTTTCTTTTTTCTACTAATTTTTACATAAAGTCGATCATTTATAAATTACTAAAACCTCATTTGAAAGCGATTGGCATTTAGTTCCTAAACTTTGTTGACAAGGAAAAGGCACACCCGGTACAAAAACATTCGCAATGCTGTCAAAAGACCTCTTCAGCTTTTCCCTAATTTAATCCCAACGGTGAATGTGTGTCCGTATATATTCTCGCAGGGATGCACAGCTATATAACATTGAGCAAGTCAGGAGCTTCACCACGTACTCTTCTATCAACATTACAGTGTCTTCAGCAACATTTTGAACTTCACAAGCAGTCAGAAACATTATTGATACGTACGTATCAGTTATTTCTGCCCGTGCAATTGAAACTGAACGAACCCGTAATCCAACTTCTTCGGTTCTATTGGGGTGAATTAAATTTAAAACAATCGAAGAAAAAATCGACTACACTGTAATATTGTACCGGGGATATTACATACGCTCCTACGAGACGAGATTTTCCATGCGAAATATGATTGACTGTGTGTGTGTGTACGCCTCGATTTCCTCTTGGTCTCTTCTCACACATGAAGGAAGAACTACGTGCTATAATACACCACTATATGCACAGACTTCAATGCCGAATTGCAGGTAGAAAGAGCTATTACTATCACGGCACACTCGAGGAAGGTATCTAGAAAGGCATACGTAAGTACAATTTCTTCAATGGTAGTTGTGATAATAGAGGCTAGGGTTTGATCTTGCTAGTAGAAGTAGATCAATGACAACGAAGAATGTATTAACAACAGAAAAAGGTTGGTATATGGCAAAAAAGGTTAAATAAGAGCAATTGAAAAAGATACTCCCGAAATAATAATATATTTTTCGAGACCATTCGTTCTAAATTGAAATAATGCAGAAGTGGACCAACGATCGCGACTTGAGGGGCACTATGCTAGAGGATACAAAATTCTGTTGTGCTTTGGAAAACGATTGCCTCGATATCGATGCCTGAGTGTATGAAAGTCACGGAAAGGGGTGTATTTCGCACAATAGGATAAGGGTAGATTGAAACGCAATGTGATGGAAAATGTGGTAAAATTGGGGTGTTGAATCGCGTTCGAACGACTTTTTTCTATTCGATTATTAGCCTTCATAGATCCGATAAATAAATTTTGACGGCAACTCATCGATGAACATACAAACTGTTTAACATAGATTTAAGGAGCATTTAGCTCATTTCAGATTAAATAGTAAAGATAAAAGTGCTGTAGCCGAGCATATTTTTGACTAACTCAGGTCATCCTCTTCAAATTAGTTCATTTAAATTACTTAAAACGTGTTTTGAATTATTCGGAGTTAAATGCTTATAAAAGTATATATATGCATAATCTTGTGCTACTGAAGATGGAGGCATAGTCGACGAAATGCGCATCTAGCTACTTAAACGGTATTTTATACTAATACAAATTGTGATAACGAGCAATTTAAATAAATATACACGGTTCATTTATTCGGACATAACTTATTTCTAGGTGTAGAAATTTATGGAATTGAAAAACATTTACACGAATCCTTCGTGAAACGAGAAATCCTCCGTAAACAATACCAGGAGTAAAATTTAGCAGCGCATTAGAAACCGGGATCTGGATATCAAATCGTGCATAGAATATGGATGCGTGAAGAATAAGTCTGTGGAGACAACGAGAGTAAAACGATGTGGAAACAAATGGGTTAACTTCAGGCACATATGGTGGAAAGGAAGAATAGTACAGATGAAATAGATACGGAGTGGTTGAGTTGTTGAAAAAAACCCTCTTTAATGAGTAGGTGAAACAAGTGACAAGAGTATTAACGATCAACATGATGTTAAAAAAAATAGAAGTTGAAATGAAAACTTTACTTCGCATTCTTTTTTCCGAGAAGAATTGTTCATTTCATTTGCAAAAAAAATTAATAATTGTTTTTCTTTGCATCAAAAAATCAAGATGAAACATCTTTAGCTATCATGTAAAATAAATGTTCAACAATAAAATATTTCTGTGTCGTTAGATTTGAATTTTCAAAACATTTTGAACGCTTTGCTTTAATTAATATTTGAAATTGAAACAAAAACTTACATTTCAAGGTAGAGTAGAAAAAAAATTAAAAAGTACTCTTCTTTGGTAAGGAAGTACCTGTCTACACTCAACTTAAGAATTCCCTTATCCTTCGACTCTACATTTCATTTTTTTTTGTTTTTGTCAGTATTCCGATGAATTTGTGGAATAAAGAATCTATGAAATATGTTTATTTGATCGCTTCTTGCGGGTTGTATAACAAGAAATATAACATTTCATAAATTCCTCACTTATTTTTGCCTAAATTTGTCCTAAAATGTTATGGGTGTAAAACTGCCAGTAAGTAAATTCGTTGTTCTTAAAAATCGAAGCTTTAATTAGCCGTCCATAAATTGTTCCTAAACAAAGCACATTTTAACTATGCCAAAGTAATTTTAACCTAATAAAAATATTTACATTCGGAAAGAATTTGTGCACCAATTAAAGCATTTGCGCAAATTCCCTTAATTGAACTATATCTACAAACAATCCAAGTATCATTGTATCATGTTAGAGAATTATGAATATTACTACCACGATGCTTCTGTTTCAACTCGACTACCTCCATAGCACCAGTAACACTTGTGTCCTGCACGACTGTGTGAAGGAGAATTTGACGAGAAAATGTAATATTTAGCTTAGAGGGCATATAGAAGGGTACTCGCCCCAAGTTTCCACGTAGGTATATGTTTCAGGTGAATTGGCCGCCACTCGAATGGGATCTGAAGCATCGCACGTGCAGGTCATCGAAGTTATATAGAAGCATCCAAGGGGGCAAAACTCGCAAGCTGATTTTGAGGTGAGTAATAATCAAAAAGCTCTTCGATAGGACATAGGAAGTCAGTTTGATGCACGACTATAGAATGGATATACCATAAATAGAATCAAATCGAATCTATCAATTATTTATTCGATTTCGTGAATTGCGCTTTACTGGAACAGATTCCTAACTAGAAAACGATTCATTTGGCACAACGTTTCGCACAGACATTCCTCGCTTTCTTTGTCCCAAAGCACGCTACCGATGTTTTCTTGGCATTGATACGCAATGAATGATTAGAAGACACCATGTCAAGATCCCTTTACATATGTTGTAAGGCCATGTCGAATTATATACAGGAAGACGTTGTTGGATCTGCATCGTAGCAGGAAACGTTGCCAAATTAATCGTTTTTCTTTTGCCCACGGCCCAATTCCAAATTTATCTACGGGACCAATATGCGGTCTTGTATGTGGTAGCTTGTTAGGCCTGTTCGTGGAGTGTCAAACATCTGTTTCTTTCTTCAGTGTTTTTTTTAGGTGTGGTCTTGGAGTGATTCTGTGTGTTAGTTAGTGAGTGGATTTTTAATATTTGTTATGTTAGACGAATATTTTCCACTCTACTAGATTCATAAATACACAGGCCAAATATAACTTGCAACAAGGTTAGTGTAAAGGAAGGAATACAGTTCCGATTCCGCATGGGCTTCTAAGCGTATTTACTCGGGTGACGTTCGACGGTGGCGAGAGAACATCGGTGGGGCGTCAGAGGCGTCCGAAATCGGTAAGAAGCTAGTTCGTTCCTTCTACAACAAGCCGAATGGAACACATCAGGCAGTAAGCAAGCGCGAGGGCGAAAGGGGGAATTAAGGGTGCAAATTGAGTGAAACGCAATTGGGAGTAGACACGATTGCGGAAGCGATTACAAATCGCATTACTATCGCCCTTTGATGTTTCGATTAAATTATTGACGTTGATGAGATCGCATCAATTCATTCGCTGATCGGATTTACCACCGAAGGAATAATGTTGAATCGTGTAATTTAAATGTCGATTGATATTTAAAGAAACAGGAACGTAATCAAATATAATAATGCCCTGATGTGAAGGGTCGCTATATTTTCGGAAGCACAAATTAATGAACATTTCTTAATTCGCTTTGTCGCAATTAAAAGAGAATGAATTAGAATTACTCGCTATAAAAAAATTGAATAAACAGAAAGATCAATTTAATTTTCTATCAAATTCTCCATCCTTTTAAGTATTGAACATTTTAACTTAGAGATTCTTGAGATTGTTTGATGGTTGAATGGTTTTCAAAAAAATATACATTCATTTCTAATTTTTATAACATTGTAATTTATTTCTATTCCCTAATATGGAAGATCACAACATAACGGCAAAATCTATAACCTATTAGAATAAACATTTCTTCGGGAACAAGGTATAATAAATTCAATCAGAAAGCGGTAACGGATAATAAGGGATGTATGATTTAATGCGTTCACGACAACGCGCGTAAAATATTAGCAGAGCCGTTGGTGGCCCAGAGGGGCGGCTCCACAGACAACACGCGTGCCAGAAGCAGAGGATATCTGACAGAATCTTCACCTGAAGATTATATATCTGCTGGCCCGCTGAAACGGTTATAATATCATCGAGGCGCACAATCGCAACATTTCGGGGGCGATATGAGTGGCATTATAACCTCGTGCCATTTCAATTTGGGGGGGGGCATTTCTTAAAAAATAACATAATAGTGTGAAGTCTTACCTAAAATGTATGCAAAATGATTAAATTCAATCATTTCTTGAAAGTGAATTCAACTCTTCTATCTTTCATGAGATATAAACTTTTCCAAAACTTTTTCGTTAAAATTGTAAATATCTCGCACCACATTTTTATTAATTAATACACATCATCGCCAACGCGTTTAAACGGTCATTACCCATAGCATTTCGCAAAAAAGTCTTCATTCTTTTAAGTGTTGAAAGTCAACGCTCTGATTCAGCAGTGGTCATCGGGGTTGTTAAAATAATTTTAAATAATTTTATAGTTTCCAGGAAAGTTTCACTGAGATTATTTTATAGCAAAATAATTTTGATTGAAATTAATTTGATGTTTGATCGTTGCGCAATATATACAAAAATATACAGTGTGTTTAAAAATAATAAAATCTATGCCATAATAGATTTAATTTAATTGAAATACAATAATTATAGTTAGCACTTTTAAGGATAACATTTTTTATAAAAAAAAATTCCTTCCGAGTTATTTAAAAAAATTGTACATCGAATTATTTGTTTACATTGCGAAGAAACTGTTTAGATACGGTACGTTGGATAATGCAGCCAATGTGGGCTATAATGATTAAAATACCATGTGATCAATGCAAACAGAAAAGTACGGTAGTTAGAGATAAAGTACATTTTGTTAAGTAAATGGAATTCAATTTGCGGGTACCGATAATTAATTTTACCGTATGGTACAACGAACTATCCCATTTCCAATTATAATATGTAATTGTTTTCTGGTCGTGCACTTACTTGTAATGACACAATTTTAAAAACGGGCAACTCTCAAGTAAACTACACGCGGGTAAAAATGTAAATTGAATTCTTAAATTATATAACGGCCGTAAAAAAAATCTTACAGCTATACGCAATATCGTTTTACCGAATTTTATATTACAATTTATTATGTTAATTTATTTGGTTTGAATAAGTATATTTCTTGATACAGTCCTGAAACTATACGAAAGAAATAATAACACCTTTAGATGATGATCTACTGCGAAGTTTTGCATTATTTTTAATTCCTCGGATAGATTTTTCAATGTCAATATTAGACCAAATACGACCAAATGATTCATAGCTTGAGCATAATTTTGAATAAGAATTGATGAAAAAGTGAATTTTAAAAGAATATACCGAGTTTAATTTGCATTTTGGGATTTTCTTTGTATTAGTTAAATTTGAAGTCTCACATTTTTCGATTATTTTTTATATGGTCTTTACTGCTTCAAATGTGTAGCTTTTAGGCAGTGGCGGTTCCATATGCAGGCCGCAGGGCCGCGCGCCCCTCCTGAACATTCAGCGCATCACCGTAGATATATAATTGTTTGCGATATTTTATCTCGGCATTATTTTTCCTAGAAGATAAAGCTGGCGCCGCGATAACAATCAACACAACACGGTGTGGCGTTCGTTGTGGTATCCGTTGCAAGTAATAGCAGCGACCGATGCTGTATCTATCATTCGCGTGGTATAGATATATCGCTAATTTGGTGCTGCTGCGTGTTCAGCGCCACCCAGCCACACGGTACAGGTTAAATGTATATGCTTTCATCTCACTCTATTACAAGCAAGCGGTGAGAGCGACCGTGTGCAGTGTATCTTCTGTTTCTTCGGTTCGTTCCTTGCTTCATCGTCTAATATATGTCACAGATTCCCAGCGGCTATCCATTGTCAGTACAAGTTAAATACATATATACAGTACATATGCAATGAGATGAGTGTATCATAGAGTGCAGGCGACCGATCTATTGGATGTCGCGCTTCTTTAGCGTCTTAGAGAAGTTCAGAGAGAACAGAGAGTAGTATATATATGTATATAAATGACTATAGAATAGCCAGATTAGACAGTAGCAATTGTTCTGTGTATGTACGATTTTGCCACGTGTTTCTCCAAGAATATATTTAATAGAAATAATTTAATAAA
This sequence comes from Leptodirus hochenwartii, assembly GCA_947310635.1. Classification (NCBI taxonomy): domain Eukaryota; kingdom Metazoa; phylum Arthropoda; class Insecta; order Coleoptera; family Leiodidae; genus Leptodirus; species Leptodirus hochenwartii. The sequence goes on from OX371176.1 coordinate 50,566,335, forward strand.
ACCGAATAGTGTTAGTTCTTTATTGAAAATAGAGTTTTGTAGACTTTCTCTTGTGGACAAACTAAAAATTAAAGAATTAGGTAGACCATTGCCCGATTTAAATTTATCGCAAACTTGTGCAAGGAGTGCTCCAAACTGGACATTTACACGGCGTTTAACAAGAGATATTTACAAAAAAAAATTATACCACAGATGAAGGACAGATTCTCATATCGTGGCCATCTACAAGCCGCTGAGTTATTTAACACGAAATCGATGCCGACATTTTCTAAACAATTTCCAGTGGACCTCTTAGAAACCGAGTGTCTGCATATCCATTTTTGAATCAAACCAGATTAAAAACAGAATTAGAAGTCATTTACTCGCGTCCGGATTTTTATCAAATAATTGGAGCGACAAATTTTCTTTCGTTATTGCTACAAAATAATCTCAATGAAACTTTCCCGGAAACTATAAAAATACTTAAAATTATTTTAACAACGATGACCACTGCTGAATCAGAGCGTTGTTTTTCAATATATAATAGGATATACCATCAATATCTCTATTACAATTTCCAATAACAATTCACCTCATCTCCTAATTAATCGACAAATCGCAAATTATATATTACGTGGCGTTTCTAGTTGCTGAATTAGTTCTTATTTACAGATCTGTTCGCGTAATAATTTACATTACGATTATAATTAATGCACATAATCAGGCGGAGTAGCGAAGTGCATTTTATTAGAGCACTCTCATTCTTGAATTGTTAATCAGGAAACGAATAGATAATGCAACTATACAGTGTGGCTCAAAGAAAACGAACACCAAAAATATAAATACGGTGTTATAACTAAAGTCATAACTAAATTTGAACAAAACGTTTCAACAATATAATAGTCGTTTAACTGTTTTTCGAAATTTTATAAAGTCAGCGCTTAAATTCGAGAAAACAATTTTTAGACACACCGTATAATATATTACTCAAAATCATAACACACGAGAGTTAATATGGATATATATCTGCCAGAAACAGTGGAATAATTAAGTTATTCCAGTGTTAATATATTTAGTTTTTGAAAACACGTTAGATGTACGAAGATAACGCCTATATTGTCCGTTCAGTAGATTAATGCAGTAAAGTATATATTATATCATTGCAGCGCATTATGCAGATTTATATTGTAGCTATTGCCTTATATGCCTGGAACATTACACAAGGAATACTTTACTTCTTTGCGTAAATCTTTACAGCAGCGCCAACGTCACTCTGAATCTAAATCCAGACGCATTTCTCTTAATATTATAAGAGAATTGTTAAATAGACGCTAACACGTTCAGAATTTATTATTAATTAGATGCGAGCTTCATCAAACGCCCAGCAGATTTCTTCATCAAATAGATATACGGCTCTACTTGAAGTAACAGATAATATATATCGAGCCAGCAATAACAATCAAATAACGGCTTTAATCTTAATAGACCTCGATAAAATAAATCATACCTTACTTTTCTTTATTCTGATGTTTAATGGTTTCAGTTCAGAAGCAGTAACATTAATGTTTCATTATCTAACAGGTAGATCACAAAAAGTACTTTATCAAGATGATCTCTCTTCTCTAGATATAACCTGTGGTGTACCTCAAGGATCCATCCTGGGACCAATATTGTTTTCTATATATACAACTAATTTATCTTCTTCTATACGTCTTTGTCAGTCTCATTTCTATGCTGTTGATGACACTCAGATTTATTACTCTTTCTCTCCTAAAAAATGCTAATGACGCGATTAATATTATTAACACAGAACTTTCTAATTTTGTAATATATACTGAAAATCATGCCTTAAATATTAATCCTACTAAATCTAATTTGGACATAAAAATCATCAGCTGCCGATTAAAAATTTATTAAAATTCAAAATCAATGACGAGAAGCTGTCTGTTTGTGATAGCGTAGAAAATCTTGGACTGTTGATGGATAATTATTAATAATTATAATTAATTAATATTTAATATTAATAATTATTATTATTAATAATAAAAATAAATTATAGTTCTCAATTTTAGCTTACCATTTATCATTTTTTCGATATGAATAAATAATGTCGAGCGTTGGATAAACAGATTTTGTTCAGTAAATTAATCTAATTATAACTTTGCCACTGCTGACCGTTTATTAAAATGTTTGGACACTGTTAATAAAATGAAGCTTCCGTTCGTATATACAAAGAAAAGATGAGTTTATCTTACATTGATTATATGTACTCGATTTTGCTATTGCCTTCCAAATGGGCTGTTTCATAACAAAACGTCAATTCTATTGCGAAATAGAAAGTTCATTAAGTCGGTTAATATATCGGAGAAAAAACGTCAAAATACAACCCACGGGTAATATTTATTTATATATTAATAGGGTTGTGGAAATCCATCTTTGTAAGGTTGAATATAATAAACTATTGATTGAGTAAATTTTTTATTTATTTTTAATGTATGATGGCCAAAAGCCGAAACTAGTCGAAAATTTACATAATAAAAAAAAAAACCTGTATGGATTTACTCAACCAATAATTTATTATATATTAATAGTTTGAATTAGAAGATTTATCTCTATTTACCATATCTTAATTTCTTACAATTGCACCCCAATTGATTTTGATAAAAATTGCTATGGAGCACTGTCCATGGAATAACAACACAAGTCAAAAAAAAATACAAAAATTACGTTTATGTTGTATTTGTACATCAAAATGTTCAATCTAAACCACCACATCTTCAAATATTGAAAAATAAATATGTTGGTTTGTGCACCTTTGAAATATTTATTTTTTTCGATGCAATACCACCAGATTTTTATTCTATTGACAATAATATTTAATATCTTGGGTCTAAATGTAACATATCACCAAATATGTATTGTTAATTTTGTGAATGATAAACGACCTTAACAAAAACTGTGTTGTTTTACAAAGACGAAGATTTTTAACTTCCACTAATGCAAAAGTAAACTCAATAGTACAAAATTGATTTCATAACACAAAATTGTGATAATTTGTTAACGCAATACCACCGTCATAATTAAAAATTTGCATTATTTCTTCATAAATACTAGCTTTAAGATATTAATTAGAATGCCCTTCTTTATCCACCATTTCGAAATACATTAAATGAACAAAATTTCAAAGCCACTCTATATTCTTTTTTGCGATAACGAAAACTTCAATTTGATTCTCCTCTAAACATGCCTATTTTGAGTTGTATTCGTTTTCCATGGACAGTACGATATATTATTTGTATAAAAAAATTACGTATGAAAAAATCAACTCACGACATACCATTCGGATTATATTTCCACGAAAGCTAGAGGCTAGTAAGATTATTGCCTAAATTATTTCATTTGGTAAACTGAATTAATACGTCATAATGGAAGACTTACTTCATGAATGGAAAAGTTCTGTGGGTACCTCGGCTGTGGAAGAAGACGTACGTTAACCTCACATAACATTACCCGGTGAACATAGTGTTATGTTAACAAGAACACTAAGCGACGAAACGATAGAGAAGAACTAGAAACACCACAATTATATGATCTCGATGTTGAATGAATGGTATGCACTTATGCAGACCAACCCAACGTTGTGGTGACAAAAAAAATCGACCAACACGAAAATGTAATTGAATTATATTTAACTACGCTCGTTGGTAGTTTAGGTTATGTTTAACCAGCTGTTTATAACGGTATGTGGACAAGAAACAGTTCTTTTACACAGAAAATGCGCTGTTACCATAATTGTTCTATAAATGCAGCCGAAGGAGGATGGTATAGGTAATAGTTATCACTACCGTAACGACACTACGCAAGCGAACACACACAGGAAATCATGCGAGCGACCAAGGAGGATACTGTTGCGGGCACCATAGGTAGGATTCAATTCGAACCGGTATGCGAGTTGAATGTACTCCATGGACTCCATTATATAAGAACTACGAGTTGGTGCGCGACATTAGACTGTCAAGTTCAAATGCTAATAGGTTTGGTGGTAGTGCGCGGTCCTCATTGTCGCTAAGAAGTCAAATCAAGTCCACAAATCTCTGCGTAAATATGATTTTTCATATTGATAAATGAAAGATTCATCAAGTCATCAGTTTCCACACAGATTTTTCTATAAATCTTCATTGATGCCGATTTTTATGTATTTTTTGTTTAGATACGTTACAAACTTGTTTTTTAAGCGCCCCAGGGTTTTTTTTATATATAAAAATATTAGTATAGAATATCACTATATTTAACTCATTTCGGATTAAATAGAAAAGATAAAAGTGCTGTAGCCGAGCATATTTTTGAATCAGGTCATGCGTTATGATTTTATATAAAATATGATTTTTCATATTGATAAATGAAAGATTCAAGTGATCAGTTTCCACACTAATTTTTCTAAAAATCGAACTTGATGGTCATTTTTATGTATTTTTTGTTTAGATACTTTACAAACTTGTTCTTTTTAAGCGCCTCAAGGGGTTTTTTTTTAAATAAAAATATTAGTATAGAATATCATTATATTTAGCGCATTTCAGATTAAATAGAACAGATAAAAGTGCTGTGGCCGAGCATATTTTTGAATCAGGTCATGCGTTATGATTTTATATAAAATATGATTTTTCATATTGATAAATGAAAGATTCAAGTGATCAGTTTCCACACTAATTTTTCTAAAAATCGAACTTGATGGTCATTTTTATGTATTTTTTGTTTAGATACTTTACAAACTTGTTCTTTTTAAGCGCCTCAAGCGGTTTTTTTTAAATAAAAATATTAGTATAGAATATCATTATATTTAGCGCATTTCAGATTAAATAGAACAGATAAAAGTGCTGTAGCCGAGCATATTTTTGAATCAGGTCATGCGTTATGATTTTATATAAAATATGATTTTTCATATTGATAAATGAAAGATTCAAGTGATCAGTTTCCACACTAATTTTTCTAAAAATCGAACTTGATGGTCATTTTTATGTATTTTTTGTTTAGATACTTTACAAACTTGTTCTTTTTAAGCGCCTCAAGGGGTTTTTTTTTAAATAAAAATATTAGTATAGAATATCATTATATTTAGCGCATTTCAGATTAAATAGAACAGATAAAAGTGCTGTGGCCGAGCATATTTTTGAATCAGGTCATGCGTTATGATTTTATATAAAATATGATTTTTCATATTGATAAATGAAAGATTCAAGTGATCAGTTTCCACACTAATTTTTCTAAAAATCGAACTTGATGGTGATTTTTATGTATTTTTTGTTTAGATACTTTACAAACTTGTTCTTTTTAAGCGCCTCAAGGGGTTTTTTTTTAAATAAAAATATTAGTATGGAATATCATTATATTTAGCGCATTTCAGATTAAATAGAACAGATAAAAGTGCTGTAGCCGAGCATATTTTTGACTAACTTATTCAAATTAGTTCACTTAAATTTATTTTGAATTATTCCTAGTTAAAATAGTTAAAATAGTTTAAATAAATAGTCTGAAGAATAAATTTAACTTGGAATTCGATGAAGATATGCGTATTAAAAAAATTATTTAATTCGTGTAATTTACAGAGAAGATGTGCAAGTATAAATTAGAAAAGAATGAGGATGATGAAAGGAAAAATGCAATTTTGGTATGAACATTTAATTGCGGATTGTGTCTTTGCCTCATTGGGCCTCTGCTTAATGAATCACCAACCAAAGTCTTGATAATAAGATGTACCGTCATTCGGGGTAACTTTATGACACAATTTTACCTTTTGTTCTTATATTGGTATCAATTTAAAAAAATTTATTGACTTCTTCGTTAGATGAAGTTTTCAGCTTGTATTTTGTGTGTTCTTTTTTAAATTTAAATCGCACGGGAATTAGAAAAAAAATTAATTGTATGTCACAATGTCGCCCAAAGTCAGAGTGACATTGTACCAATGGAATTTTCAATAAGAGTGGCATTGGAAATTGAGACAATGACCAATTTCACCCCGAGGTTACTTTACTTTAGTAAAAAATACCAAAGTCCGACAAAAAAAAATGTATTAATACAAATTGTACATTAAAAAAAAAAATGACAATTAGAATTATAAATTTCGAGAACTCAAGAAAACTCAAGAAATATTTTTTTTATATCGACCAAAAAGATTTCATTTCTACAAATTTGCCCAATGTCATAAGACGAAAATTAACTTCCTTGTCATAAATATGTCATAAAACTTATCGGAAAAATTATTCCATCATTACAGTGTCAATTAAAAAATTTGAAAATATCCAATTGATCGTTTAAAATTCTCAAAGAAAAAGACTAAAATTAAATATAATAGTGAAATATGTTTGTAATACAATTTTATAACACAAGTTTCGATGAAATTGATAAATGTAAATGCAGAAAATGAAAAAGGGAAGACAGATTTGTATTAGGATTTACTTCCTCGGATAAAATTACAAGAAAAAGCAACGGAAAGAAAGAATAAATAAAATTACACCACCGCAATTACTGAGTAAATAGAATGGACTTCCAAGGCGTGAAAAAACAGATTTTCAATCAAAGATAAATTACAATGTAATTAAGCTTGAGCTCGTTCAGAACTATTGTAAGTCTAAAGGAAAGTAGAGTAATTAATTCGGCAAAGCTAAGTAGGTTTAAGATTCATTTATCAACATTTTTTAAAATCTATTTAAGACAGTCATCTTGTTAAAAAACAAAACGAGCATATCTTAGAAAACTATATTCTACTCAAATATTTTTTCTCGCGTGTTTTCATAACAGTTGAATTCGCATTTTTTTCTATCCAAACAAAATTTCAATTTTTATTTTTATCGCATAGTATAAAACAACGGTCGTGGATTATACCTTTGCAGAATGAGATCCACAAGAAATTCTTTTCCGCAATTTTTCAACTGTGTATAATCGACTAGAAGAGATCGAAGCGAAAAAGAAAGAAAAATCAAAGCATCGCACGGTTGTTTCTCAAAATGTCCTTAAAATTATAACGAAAAATACCTTTTTTAAATTAATATCATTGGACACGTGCAGCTAAGTAATTTTTTTTGCTCGTGGGGCAGTTTTTTTTTTGCTTCAATTTAAAAATTGCAAGCGGTACAATTTGAAGTTGTATAAAAAAAAAAACGGTGGCAAAGAAAGATTTTGGGAACTGCTGGTGTACACAAATAATAGCGCGAGAGTGTGTAATTAGAGGTGGATGAATGTAAATGGATTGGAGAAAGAAGAACAGATCGGGGGAGGAAATGATGTGATGATACAGTTCATGTAATGTTGTAGTTATTTGCTAAAGAAATGGAGGAAAACGAAGAAATGTCTTATACAAACTAGAGATACATTAAATTGAGTGTTTCACGCAGAAAAAGAAAGCGTCAAATATTTTTATGGTTGTATAATGGTTATACTGTTTCGTTAAATGTTTTAACATTCTCGGGAGAAAATTGTTAGTAAACGTAAGATAACAATTTGTGCATAATAGATTAAGTAATTTATTTGTTAGATGGTTATGCAACCATACATCCTCTTATTATACAATACCTTATATTATATTATATTATATTATGGACTTTGAACAATTAAATATTTTTAATATAATAGATGTAGCATATTTTAAAGTTATAACACACAAATAATATTTTCTTATCAAACACGACGAACTTGTTTATTTTATCTAAATTTTTTCTCAAATTATACGATTGAACGAATCGTTCTTGTGGTTAGACATTTTCACCAATTCCCAACATTAATGGTAATGTAGAAGAAGTCGGAGCTGGCTAATTGTCGCCGATGGATAAAAGAAAGCATTTTCACAGCGTTGCGAAAATGCGGGCGAAAAGGATCTTTGTATACACACTATGGTGTTTGACTATAGGCAACCGGAAGTCACACCGAAGTAGATAATGGCCAAGAGCTTGCGGAGGACAGTCGTCCAACATTATAATGGCGTTGGGTACCGAAGGCTAGACGAGGATAACTACTAAGTAGGGTCAAGAAAGACGTGATTGTACTAAGTGACTTTGCGAGATTGTTATTATACGAAATGAAGAAGTTCACGCAGAAAAGAACAATTAATTTCGTTTGCAGATATACGATATTTAACAAAAATGTTTAAAAAAAATTCCATGTGGACACAAACATGGTTCAACATGTGATATTTTGTTTTTCAAATAACGCTCGTAGTTATAAAATATACACAAACGAGTATTTATCAAACAAAGATCAAAGAACTCGTCGATGCGTTTGTTCCAAAGTGTGCGAGTAGAATTTCTGGCGTGAGAAAATGAAGATCAACTGAATTTGTTAAAGACGTGCACGATGCAAATAACGGTACAAAAAAAAAACCCACGGTAAAGAATTATTTAAATCATCGTAAGGGTACGTAATTTGATAGGACAAAACTAGCGTTCGATTGATAAAAATTTTTTTTTTAGTTGATGAAAATATGGCGTTCGAAGTACTCACTTTCGAGCTGTACAAATAAACATTTTTTTTTTTGTTAGATTTTAAAGTAATACTTAAAAAGCCATTATAACCGTGAAAATTGTCGTTATTTTATTTGAACAAAATTACGATTTTATTTTATTGCAATATAATGATCCACTTAGCGCAGTCGTACATGAGGGTGGTAAATATCGTTATCTAATTCGAATTACCGAACAAATGCGGTCACAATCTAAACATAGACGTGTGCCAGTTACCGAAGTTTCAAATCGCAATATTTATTTATAAAATCCCTCATTAACAACCACAAACAAATATTGAATAATTTTAGGTCCGCATGGGTATTTTATATTGCAACATCTGCCAAATAATTCGCGTTTCGTGTATTTATTTTATCCCAAAATAGGAATATATAAACCTATTAATGAAAAACGGATGCGCAAGTTTATCATAAAAAAAAAACAATTCAAATATTCTAAATAAAGTATACAATATATGCAGTTTTTATTTTATGCTACTGAAGATGGGGGCATAGCGCATTCGAAATGCGCATCTAGCTATTTAATGCTTTGAGTTACGGTATTTGACCTATACATTTTTTGAAACAATATAAAATATTTATAACAATATTTTAAATCATGACTAAATGTGCCGCGTTTATTTTTTTAATTAACCGCTTATTACATTTTCCTTTATCTAATTATAAATATAACATTGATTTAAATAATAGCCGAAATGTAGCAGTACAAAATGGCCATTCTTATAAAATTATAAATAATATATTAAGAGAATTTAAAAGAACAAGAGGTATTAGAAATATTAGTAGTTTAGAACAAAGTAATAAGATTTAAGGAGCATTTCCGATTAAATAGTAAAGATAAAAGTGCTGTAGCCGAGCATATTTTTGACTAACTCAGGTCATCCTATTCAAATTAGTACTAAAAAAAACGTCAACGAAGACGAAAATGAACTAAATATGTTATAAAACTTATCACAAAAAAAAATCATTACAATCTCAATTTATTAAAAAACTAAAAATTAGTTCTTTTTACCTTATTTTGCCTGGAATAATCCATACTTATATTTATTTAAAAAATTATCACTACGGTGTTACATAATAGTATAGAATATCACCCAAATAACGTAACTCAAAGCATTAAGTAGGTTGTTGCGCATTTCGAAGACTATGCCCCCATCTTCAACACAAAATTTTGCAAAATTACCATTTGATCCTATAATTGCACGTGGTTTAGATAATATTTTAAATAAATATAATTTTAAAGTAACATATAATAATTTTGTTAATTTTCTAAGCAATCCCAAAGATTTGATTGATTTCAATAAAAAATCTGGTATTTATCAAACATTTTGTTCTTGTTGTCCTAAAGTATATATAGAAGACAAACACGTAGACCAATTGAAACTAGATTTAAGGAGCATTTAAGATTAAATAGAAACGATAAAAGTGCTGTAGCCGAGCATATTTTTGACTAACTCAGGTCATCCTATTGAAATTAGTACACTTAAATTACTTAAAAGTGTTTTCAGTTAAAAATGCTTATGAAAGTATATACATGCATAAATCTACATCAAATTTAATGAATTTAGATTCAGGCCCAATTTCATGTTGTCTATTTAATTTATTTAATAAGAACTATTTTTAAAATCAATTTTTTTTTTATTAATCAATTATAAAATTATCGAAAAGCATTCGTTTGAAATTTTTGCTATATAATTTCTAAATAACGTACGTTAAATAATCGAAGTTTTTTTTAAACTACAAGAGAAAGTTTACAATTTACACAAAGAAGAAACTTTACACAAGCCAGGAATTTTTAACATATAATAGGACTTTATATGTTAGAAGCTATAAATTATGCATATACCTCTACCGAAATTAAAGAAAATACATATCTACATGATTATTATACGCGTAACAAAGACATTGCATAAAAAAAAGAGTCAATGCTGATTTAAATACCTTTAGACATGCTACTACAAAACACAAAAAAAAACACATTGTTAAACATCAAGATTTGTATTTTACTCAGATATTTTTAAATTGTCAATATTCTTAATATTATATGTATTAAAAAAAATACTCTCGCCTAACATTACAACCTCAAATCCACAAAGTAAACTTTCATACCAAACCTAGAATCGCAACCAAAAACACTCGTCTTCTAATTTAAATTTAAATATATTTCGCTTTTTCTTTAAAAATTGCAGACTATATATCTGTACCTTGGTACAAAATTTGCCAATGTCCAATATTTTTTGTCCAATGTCCAAGAGTTTTTATATTTTTATACATTTACGTAATGTTATCGCATTTTCATAAAATTATATAACAATCTTCATAAAATTGTTTTTCAAAGTTTTTTTGTTTTAATTATTCGCGTTTTAAAATATTTTTAAAATTTTTTTTAGGAATTTTCATGCACATTAGTGGCTCCATATTTTGGACATTGGCCCTTTTTGTTCCAAAGTACAGATATTATTATTTATCCATTATAGTCCGTTGAGGCGCAAATGCGATTTCGTATCTTCAACATTTTTAGAACTCTTCAGTCTTAAATTTAATTATTTATTTTATTTAATTTTTTATTTAATTATTTATTAAATATAAATTTTATGTATTAGAATGCGTTAATAAACAACTTTTAACGTTAATAAACAACTTTTAAAAACGTACATAAATAACTTTTTTAAAGGAACGTGCCTTTTATAATATGGAAGAGTTAAAAAAAATTGATGTAAATTCGTTTATTTAAATAACCTCTGCATTGTTGTTATTGTATCTGGACAATCAAATTATGTTGTAATTATTGATCTCTCTAATTTTTTTTCGTAATTATTTATTAATGTGTATAATGGTAAACTTTTATCTGTGTATTCCCTTTATATATTTTTTTTCCTGTTTCTTGATATTTTAATTTTTACTATAAATTTACGAAAAAATTTGACAGGTGCAATATACATGTTTACAAAAGCATAAATAAACAAAATAAAATATAAAAAATATATATGTAACTAATAATATAATCTCTACTATTTATTGTAATTAAATATAATAATAATTATAAAATTGCTAATTTAATTACTTAACTGTTCATTTTATAGAAATAAATTCCAATTTCCTGTAAATTATGTTTACCACGACACATTGTATATTATAAACTGTCCACATATATATATATATGTATAAAAATTTATACTGCTCGTTCCATATGTGTGTGTGTGTACGCTCTAAATATATTGATTTATATGCGGTAATAAAAAGCCCCCCCCAAAATTCCTATTAAAAATAAATGATGGACCCCCCGTGTAGTCGGGAATAACTCATGCTCTTCAGTACTGCAGATTTCCCCGGTCGAAATCGGGATAGCTAACTATACCATATGATCGCTTATATCAGACGATGGGATATATATTAGTTGAGCCATGGAGGATATTTTTAAATGGCGTACCCAAAGCGAAAGAATCGGGAGGTACAGTTGAAAAAGCTAGCAGACATTGACTATATATTCAAAACGAAAAAAAAAGGACTTTACGTATAAATTTTAGACAATCCTGTCGAAATTATTTTAAACGAAATAAAATATTAACTGTTGCAGGTCTTTGTGTATTAGTATTTGCTTTATATTAAAAAAAAAAAAAAACATCCAAATAGTTGTTCAATAAGAAATATTTGTACACTATTCATAGAATAACTTTTCTTTAACAGAGAAATTATTTTAAAATAAGAATGAAGTAATAATTTAACTCCAAATTTTGTTAAATTACCATTTGATCCACGTGTAATTTATTCCGGCATATAAATTTCGAGTGAGAGCGTCGTCGGCCTCTGTACAGTTGAACGAAGAACTAATGATTGGCAGAATTCTGCAGATTATACTGCTGTATCTTGTAATTGTGGCAGCCAGTGTTGCGACGCATTTTACTGACTTACTATCTTCGTTTTCTTAATAGGATAGAGTGACGTAGCGATTACATGTAGATTAGAGTAGCTACTTGTGCCGACAATTGGACTAGTTAAAGGTTTGTGCAATATAGTAGTCTTATTAATGAGTACCCGCAAATAGTGTCAATTGTATAAAAATATAAAATATATATAATATTATAACAATACCAAATATATATAATATAAAATATAAAAACCAATTCTATCGTTGCCCAAGAAAACAATTGTATCCTTACAATTATTTATAATAAAAAGCTCTTTATACTGTGATATCAAATTTAATCGTATATTTAATCATTACTGACCATAGAGAAGTTGATAATCAATATTCATCGCTTAATTTACATAAAATTCTACAGAATTTAGAGGAATTTTTAAATCAAGAAAACAGCTGTGCCTTAGAAAATTATCGATATACTCGATTGTAATCTAACACCATTTACAGACATAAATATTGCAAACAGATTATCGCGTGCTAGTTTCGTATTTTATTGTATCAATATTCGCGAAAAAAATATGCCATTCCAAATTTGCTAAATTCTATTTAGGTGAAAGATTATTGGTAGTTCTAATTCTTAATAAATATGCCATGCCTAAGTTTGCCACGGGCTTATGAAGCTATGTGTTTACTGCATAGAATACGCTATACACTGCTGGCAACTCGGAACCATTCGGCTCTCGGTTTACTACTTCGTGTTTTCAGCTGTTTTCGTATACAAGGCGGGAAATGGTTGTTTGAATATGTTAAAAAACTTTTTAGCTGCTGGCTGTTCAACTATAACTATGAATAAATATTATTTCTAAGCCGACCGTCTAGTCAATTTACTAATTTAGTAACCTGCTTACATTTAAATTATATTACGATCAAACTAGAGCAATTGTAAATTTCTACAACAAAGCAATAGACTTTAAATTTAAATCAATAAGCAATAACTCATGTCACGCAAGTTGTTGCAAAAACTATATAGATTTTATTATAAAACAATGAATAAAAGTAAAATTATACAAAACATAAAAATGGGAATGTGAAAAAACCATAAGTAAACTTGGTGGCACTAGTGCACCTATTAAAAGCGCAAAATGTAAGAAGTTAAATTAAGCGAAATTTATTATATGACTCAATAAACAAAACTAGTCAAAGAAATCTTCGTTTTAACCGTAATATGTCTTTTTAATTTCTCTTCCATAAAGTGGAATATCACAACATAACGGCAAAATCTATAACCCATCATTAGCTTTTGTTTATTAATCTTCCAGCAGCGAAGAAACATAAATATCAACACTTTTTGTCGATTATCAATAAATTGGCTGTTTCTATTCTAGGATGGTCAAACTTTTGGAAATATTGCAAAACGTTCCTCCATGGGGTATAACAAAACTAACATGTATCTTGTTGCCCAGCGTGAGTTTGAAAACACCAGGAAATACACTCAACTCAGGTGTTGCATATATATATATATATATATATATATATATATATGTGTGTGGTAGCGCTCTTAAGGTTTGCTCAATATTAAAATAGCGAAAAGTTGATATCTATACGTGCGATATTTTCTAAACTGCGTGCGTGTGGAAAGTTTTAATGGAAGAATTTATGAAATAATGAACGAAGTATATGAGTACATTTTGATATACTGGTACGAGTTGTAAAATAAATTTATTTTAATACACTCGGTCGTGAATGCAATTAGATCAGCGGCGTGGATTGGGTCATCCCCGATATAAGTATTGTATTTTGTATGTATTTTTGTTTGCATATTTAAATTGCGCGATTACGTAATTGTAAATAATTGCGGAAAGTGCGCAATATTGTTGCCAGCCCATATTGAGGTCCATCAAAACTTTTATAAATCGACCAAAACTAAAGCAAACACATTTTTCACTTAATATTCTTTTTTCTAATTGCATATTTTCTTTTTCTTTTTGATGAGCAAATTTTCTTAACATTTCATGAGAGCATTTTCTTAACTTTATGATGAGAGCAATTTTCTTAACATTTTTTTTACAAAATTTTTAATACGATTTTATGTACTAGTAAAAGATTTTTTATTTTTACTCGTAATTTATTAATTTTTTAAATCCATTTTTACTAAAATTTCACTAAATCTTTGATTTTTTCTACTGAAATTTTTCAAATTTAAAATTACCATAAAGGTACTGTTCTTATTGTCCTAAAAAAAAAAATTTTTTCTTCTTTAGTTTAATAGTTGTTTTTGTTTAAAAATTATTTTTGCAAAAAGAAATTTAACTTTATAAAGTTAAATTATTTTATATAAATATGGCAACAAATTTTAACTATTTTAATATATCCTAAAATTAGTATAATATTTAACTTTTACTTAAAAAAAAAATTATACCAAAAGCGATGTAACCGTAACATACATACACAGGGTGTTGTAAAAAAGTATATACTACAATTAAAAAATAAAATAAACTAATTGTAGATTTAAAATAACAAATTTTTATATAAAAAAAAGTATTAGTTAAAAAATAATTTATTTCTGAAGTAGTAGATAATTTTTTAAAAACCTGGTAAAAAAAATAGTATTTTCTGATCTGCAAGTATTTCGCAATTTATCAATTTAGTTAAGGTATTTAGCAAAATCATTAATTACTTTTCGTGCATGAAATAATTCTTTTTGTACGCAAGACCACCCCATATATGTCATAATAAACACACGCCACAAATATACCCATGACTGAACTGGTATGGACATTGTATTACCTCCCCATTACCATCCCGAAGAACGTATAATTTATACCAGCTTGGGGTTAGGTTAGGCTACGTGCATTCGATGTCTTTGTCGAATTGATCCTTGCTATACACGAGTCGCCATCTACCGGCAAGTGAACGTGTTGTCGGGAGCTATTTACGATCAGGACGAGTCACTTTTTTTTTTAGCAAGGGTTTAAGGACCAATAAATGGTGCGATTTAAATTGTGCCCATAACATGAAGTAGATGGAACATATCAGTCAAATTTTAACGTTGGAAGACGTATGGAAAATCACACAAATTTTTTAAATGTTTAGAAAAGAGTTGTATGAATTATTTTCATATACGCTAAGATTGATAATTAGTACAGTGGTCTAAGCTCTGATTTTATGTGCAAGTATAAATCTTTCAGCGATTTGTTTTATTTCGTCTTCGCAAATTTAATTGTAGTATATAAGGATTTGATTTGAGCAAGGATGTTTGAACTTTACAAGTTCTGTTAGTGAGTAATGACAGTACGATCCTGATTTATCATTCATGTCGGCGAATTCATAAAAATCACAGCACGGAATCTAATAATCGTGTGTAACTGTAATAGATGAAGCGGAATATTATATTACGCCCGGTATATATATCTGTAACTTGGTACAAAAATGGCCAATGTCCAATATTATAATATACCGGAAAATGGAAATTGAACATTTTTGTATTTTTGGATTTCATAAAATTGTTTTTCAAAGTTTTTTGTTTTAATTATTCGTGCTATTTGGTGAATTAACAGTGTGCAATATTTTAATTTTTTTGAATTTTCATAGCTCTTGAAAATTATGTTGTATGGTTAGCGAAAATTTAAATTATGCTTTAATAAGGGCCAACGTCCAACTAGCAAGGCATTGGCCTTTTTTTTTAATTAAGGACATCCGAATAATACAAATTGTGTTTGGGCCAGTTTGTGCCGTCTTTGCACTAAAGCTAAAATCATATTGGCTCCTTCGAAACAACGGCATATCTTAAACTATTAATGGAAAGGACATTGGCTTTTTTTACAACAATCGTTGAAGTTGCGCTGAATTCATTAATGAATTTAACTGAAATTTAAATATTTTCGACATTGGCCCTTTTTGTTCCGGTACGGGTACAGATATATATCCGAGGAAATACCAACTCGTTTTCACCATTTTTCAAATTATTAATATGTTGACGAATGTCAGTTTGAATACGGGTTTCGTAACAGATTTGCAGAAATTGCCTGGTAAAAATTTTATAGCTACATATTACGTCTGACCTCCGAAGCCAGTTCTTTATTGACAATCGGATAAAATATAAAATCGAACATAAAATCCCTATAAGAACAAAACGTTGCTGGGATATTAGTTTTTACTACATATAAGTAGGAGATAATAAATTGGAAAATTAAATTTAAAGTGCCAAATAACGGAAATGTTGAAGAACTAGAGGTTTAATTAACCAGACCTCGATATAAACCGAACAATATATATATTTAGTTTTTTTATTTGGTACTTACGACTTCAAATTTAACTAATATATAAAATAACGTAAAATCTCCTTTAAATCGAATTAAACCAGGCCGATTAAAAATTTTAAAAACATCTGAAGAGTAGATTTTACTCAAAAATCGATTTTAGATTTCATAGATTTCAACTTTTTGTTTGTTTTTTATAATAATCAATACGAATTTTAATTTTTTCCAAGCCGGTCCTGACTATCCCTACGTCCCTTCATATATATTACAAATTGTCGTTTATTATCAGCGAAGAATCTAAATTATTTATAAGTTAAAAATATGAAATACGCTGAATATATTTTTATAATAAATCATTTAACTAATAAATGATTTATTGGAATAGCCTCATCATAATTTTTTATTTTTTTTTGTAAAAAAATGTTATTTTGAATAGTCTTTAATTGGTAGGAATTTTTCTATAAAAGAAAATAATCCAAACGAATTACTTTGAAATTTAATTCATTGCCTGGACACCGATAAAAAAAAATTCTGTTAATTTATTTATCTTTATATTCATTTAGACAATAAATATTTCTTTTAGACAGCCATTCATAATAAAATAATTCAAATGAACTACTTTAGAATTTATTTATTTATCTTTAAAAATTTGTAAATAATAAACGCTGCAAATGTCTGAGAATCCATGTAACCATTTCTTTCGCCCAAAACAAATATTATTGGTGATTTTCAGTTGCAATAAAATACGCGATTTATGAGCGTATTATTTAGTCATTGACACAGAGAATCGGAGCTGACATCATTGGCATTTATGACCACCACTAACGCAAGAGAATACGTGTTGAAATATTCCCGATATTATTTATACGTAATTACAGTAAATAGAATACGAGACTGGAACAAGAGCATTTGCTATGCGTGGAAATAGATTTGAGAAACCTGGAGGGGATGTAAGATAATATGGAAACAAATGAATAGCTTTTATGTCATTAACCGATATCTTTCGTTATTTATAAAAATAAAATTAAGTGACATGAAATTTCTTTTTTAACTTAATCTACTACTAGTTAGTTAAAGAGTCCGCAATCCTAAAGATTGGTTGGAAACAGCACGCCATGCCGATCTATCCTGAGCTAATCCCTTCATCTCCCTATAGTTATTCATCTCAACGTCATCAACTATCTGACTCACATACTCCAATCTAGGCCTACCTACCCCTCTCTTTCCCTCCACTCTACCTTCTATGATCAATTGCATAATCCCCCCCATGCCTAAGAATATGCCCTACTAATCTGTCTCTCCTACGCTGTAACACTCTCCAGATACTTCTCTTCTCCCCTACTAACTCTAGTACAGCTTCATTTGTTACTTTATCTTCCCAACCAATCCTCATCATCCTCCTATAACACCACATTTCAAATGCTTGTAATCTACGCTTCTCTTCCTTTCCTATAGTCCACGCCTCACACCCGTACAGTGCTACACTCCAAACATATACCTTCAGTAATCTTTTTCTAATACCCAAGTCAATATTTGATCTTAAAATCTGTTCTTTTTCTACGAATGCCTTCCTACCCTGTGCTATCCTACACTTTATATCTACCTTGCTTCGATTATCTTTTGTGATTCTACTGCCTAAATAACAAAAATCTGACACTTCTTCGATTCTATTATCTCCTATTGTGATCCTCATTTTTCTACTGCATTCCTTTTTGTCACACCTCATCACTTTAGTTTTACCTATATTTATTTTCATGTTAAAATCCCTAGTCAATACTGCCTGCATACCATTCAATACCCTTTCTAAATTCTTTTCGCTTTCTTCCAATATAGCTATATCGTCGGCGAATCTCAACATATATATTTTCTCTCCCTGTACATTCACACCTACACTATACTCTTCTTTTACTTTGTTTATTGCATCTTCTATATATAGATTAAATAATAAAGGTGAAAGTGTACATCCCTGCCGAATTCCCTTCCCTATTTTTGCTACCTCTTCTTCCCCCTCAATTCTAACTAAGGCAGTTTGGTGTTTATATAAATTAAAAATTATTCTCCTATCCTTATAATCTATACCCGTTTCTTTTAAAATTCTAAACATTATGTCCCACTCTATATTATCAAATGCCTTTTCTAAATCTACAAAAGCTATGCAAGTTACCTTTCCTACCTTCTTTCTTTTTTCTACTACCGTTCTTAGTGCTAGAATCGCCTCTTTCGTCCCTCTGTTTTTCCTAAAACCAAACTGATCTTCTCCCAGCCTTTCCTCTACTTTATTTTCTAATCTCCTATAAATAATCTTTAACAATATCTTCGATGCATGTGATAGTAGGCTAATTGTCCTATAGTTCTCACACAAATTAGCTCCTATTTTCTTCGGCATTGTTACTATTCTACTACGCTGAAAATCCTGTGGTACTTCTCCCTTCTCATATATTTTACAAACTAACCTGTATAATCGCTCCTGCATTTTTTCCCCTGCGTGTTTTATTAATTCGGCTGGTATCATATCAATCCCCGCTGCTTTGTTATTCCGTAAATCATTTAATGCTCTATGAAACTCTGACCTAAGTATGCTAGGACCTAAGTCATCCTCATCTATCTGTTCCACACTTTCTAGCTCCTCCATGTCCTGCCTACCTTTATATAAATCTTCAAGATACTCCTTCCATCTTCTAGCTTTTTCCTTATTTTCTGTGAGTTCCTTACCCTGCTTATCACATATAATGTTACCCTTTGGTTTTACTTTAGAAAAATGTGACTTAATTTTCCTGTAGCCCAAATCTACTTTACCTCTTCTCATATCCTCCTCAATATCCTCACAGTTTCCTTTTATCCACTCTTCTTTCGCTAGCATTTCCTATTAATTAAGTTCCTTAGTTCCTTATATTTTTTCTGTCCTGCTTCTGTGTTTCCTATTTTAATTTTCCTTCTTGCTTCTATCATTTCAACTATTTCTTCCGTGATCCATTCCCTCCTACCTGCCCTTTTCTTTGTGCCTAATACTTCATTTGCTGCTGTAGTTAACCCATTTCTGATTTCCCTCCATTCGCAATCTATGTCGTTCCTAGATGTTCCATTAGTCATGATTTCTACTTTCTGCTTGTACTTTTCACATACATCAGCTAATTTTAACCTATCGACATCTACTCTGACCTGTTTAGACTTCTGTAATTTCTTGAATTTGACCTCTGAGTCCAGGACTACTAAATTATGGTCACTATCAATATCTACTACTACAAAATTTATATTATACTATAATATAAACAAATCATGTGATCATATCTCGAAAACAGAACCCAAATAACGAAAGTAAACGGCTATTATTCGAACCCCATGAAAATTGTTTCGGGGCGTACCTCAAGGTTCACATTCGGGTCCATTGTTATTACTCATATACGCACACGATATGGTAACTGTTGAGGAAAGTAAGATATTGTTATTTGCAGATCACTACAAGGTATTTAGAAGAATACACGATCCTGTGCGTGAAAATTTGTTGCAAACTGACCAGTTAATAAAAAACAATAACGTAAGCTACAACAAATATTTTGATATAAAAGAAGAGTTAACGAATCCAAGTAAGAGTTTGTGAATGAATTAAAATTTTCGCACATTATTAAGTTTTATACGTAAGTTTGTAGAAGCCGCATGGAAAAACGTTTGTAAAAGTTTACATTCCACTGAAAATCTCGCTGAAATAGGGCGACATTATAAGCATATGAAGATGCTTTCCGAAGGCGTAATGTGCGCGACTTTATTGCTAACAGAATGCCAGATGACGCATTTTTAAGCGATAAAATGCGATTAGAAAATAAACCGGGTTTGTAGACATGAATATAGAAAATCTCATTATTTATTTATATGACCGTAAATCGGGCGCAGTGAGAAAATTTCGCATCTATTGCACGTGTACGTATTTATTTGAAAAGATTTGGAAAGACGAAACGATTTAGTATGATATAAAATGAGTGCAAATGCAAATTTGTTACAAAATACAATAATGGCGTATTGCAGTTTAAAAAACAATCGATTAATGTTTGCGCAAATGTCTTGTATTGTTAATGTATTTGACGGGTCCAATTAGATTTTGTGTTTAGTGAAATATTTTTACGCAAAATTTAGCGTACGATAAAATACGTATATCAATTTCATACGATATAAAAGTAGTCAATAAATTCGCAAATTGCGTGTGGCTCTCGCGCGGTAGAAGTGAAACTTCTTAGCTCCTAAGAAAAGTTGATTTTATGCATTACTTTTTTTCCATTTGTTAACGATTTGATTTAGATTTTGATTGATTTTTATTGCGACTCTGACCATCAAAGAAAGCATTATTAACTGTAATGTCGTGCAGTCTATAAAGAGGAGTTTGGATTAAATTTTGTGTATGATGCACTAGTGGGTGCATTTCTATTTGTCGATGGCTCAGCTGTATCAGATTCATTTCGTTGATCTCTCACACCGTGTGTATCTTCACGTGCCTGAATCAGTGGCATTCAAATTCTCTATACCACTCACTGTGTCCTCACTTAACGACGGTATCGATTCATCTAGTGCATTTGAGGTCGTTGGAAGGTTATGTTGTCTACCGTGTTTCTTTAACGCCCCTTGCCTGGCTCTACTTCTTTCCAAGTTACTTGTTGGCACTTTTCTTGGCGGTTTATTCGCTTCCTTCCGTTCTCTAAAGAATCGCACTCTGTTTGTACTTGTCTTTTTCTCCATTTCACTTTTCACACAATGGAAATTGTTAGCTAAAAGATTAACGCATGCGCGTAGCGTGCTTTTTCATTTTTCGTGACGTTCAAGGCCAATTTGCCCTACCGCGCCTATAGAAGTTTCACTTCAAAAAAAAAATTGAAGCACATACAAAATTATACAATACAATTTAATGAACGAAATTTTTTTAGATGGACATTAACAATGTATAAGAGCATACTCGACAGTCAGACAATATGTCACTTCTTAGGCAATATGTGCTTTTATTTGAAGAATCATTTTACGCAATGGATTATCTATTATCTATTGATACCATTATTTTACTATTCTAATAATACGAAACAATGATTTATTGAATAAATATAAATGATTCGCGAAGAAAGATAGCTTGAAACATACCCTAATGCGTATTATTTTGTGGATGGGTGTGACGTAATTTTATTATTATACTACATATGGCACTAAAGATAATAAGGATCTGGTGTTTAGTTTAAAGATAAACGTGCGTTAAACAACTTCACGCAAATGAATAGAAAGATGTGTTAAAGTGACGCTTGAATCGATAAAACAAAACGCTAAATAATCATTCGAATTTTTTAATTTAAAAACATGTATTTGTGAGTATTTAATTAAAATATATCTCATAGAGGGTGCTTAGATTTATCCTTGGAACAAAAATAAGCGCGCATTCAATTGATATTTAGTTAATACCCAAAGAAATAATTACATCAATTAATGCCTCTCAAAATTCTATTTATACTTAGTTGGTTTTTGCGCAAATAAGAATTATCTTTATTAAACCGATAGTTACTAACAACGAAGATATTTTTCAGTTTATTTTCTACCTGTGATAATCGAACACGAATATTTCTGGCCGTTATTATATTTACATTTAGAACAAATCGATTGTAATATAATTCTTGCGCGTGTTGGCTTATATTTGACTAATTGGAGCACGTTAGCAACATATCCGAAATTAGTCGGGACTAATTTAAGACCAGCACAAGAATCTTTTTAAAATACGTCCAAGGCAGCCAATTCTAGTTGTCGTAATAACCGAACAAAGGAAAACCAATTTGCATTAGGCTAATTGCGTTTCGAGTCCAGTTGCAAGAGAAACAATCATATGGTTAGTGCACAGCTGAAACGAAGATGGCAAACGCACAAAATTGAAAACAAGTGTATATTTGCTTCGTGTAATTGATGGTAATGCTTCGATTAGGGTCTTCGATTAGACAACACGCGGCAACGAAACGTTAAGATGCATTTTACATGCATTATGCACAATGACAATAAAAAAGCGATTAAAGATAATAAAGATAGATTACGGCGACGTTAATAAAAAAAAATCGAATTATAACAAATTTTCTAATATACATTGAATTGCACTTAATACTAAAGCTAATTTAAAGTCATTTACAAGAGATTTTATTACTTGGCGCAATAACTTCAACTTTGAACACGTAGAAACTGAAAAGTTCTTAAATTGTTATATATATAGAAACGGCAAATTATAAATTTCAAAAATTATGTTATTGGAACGAACAATCTAGATTTTTTTATATTATACGTACTAGCAATTTTTTCAATTGTTTTCAAAACGTATAAATTGTATACGTTTATAAATTCACCAATTCTAGTTCAGTCAACATAAACTAGTGTAAACATATTTCAAAATCTAAATTATCTAGCAGGAAAAAAATTTTTTTTTATAATGCAAAAACAGCTCAAAACTATTTCTGAATTTTCTATTAAAAAAGTAACTTTTTTCAATGATTTAAAATGAAGATAATGCAAATAGTAGTTGACCTAATTATAAAGTATTATTATTGCATACTTTTTTTAGCTATATTTATGGTAAATTAAGGTTTATTTTGCATTCTCCTTAAAAAAAATTAAAACTTTTTAGTATACATTTTAGTATACATTTTAGTATACATGTTTATGGACAGAATTTGTATTATTTTTATAATATTATAAGATGACTAAAATAAATTAACGTTATTACGCTATTTTTGTGTAATTTTGAAATCTTTTTATGAAATATTTTTGTATCGATGAAATGGGTAATAAATTTTTCTTTTTTTCATCATCACATATATATATATATATATATATATATATATATATATATATATATATATATATATATATATATATATATGTGTGTGTGTGTGTGTGTGTGTGTGTGTGTGTGTGTGTGTGTGTGATATCTTTGCTGCAAATTGTCTGAATAAATCAATTAAATGGTTATATTTTACTATTTTAATTATATATATATATAATTAAAATATATTTATATATACATATTATATTATATATTATATATATATACTTTTATATAAAATTAGAAATAAATTTCTGTCTTGATTAGATATTTTTATTTATTTTTAATTTTCTTTTGCTAGGGAAATAATTTTTATTTAATGTAGTGCTCTCATGTGTGGCATATGCTGGTACTGTCCTTTGGTGATGTTTCTGTAACTTTTGCACCAATAAATTGATTATCTATTTATTTATATATTTATTTATAATATTCATTTCAATAGTCTTCATTTTATATCCGGGAAGATTCGCAGACATGGCCTGTTCAATTTAATAATACCCGTACATAATATTATATTTATATTTGATAAAACAGTTGATTTATTGGAGCGCATCGAGAGTTGGGCCCCCCCGTGCCAAATAATATATTTACGCTTCAATTACGCGAATGTCGGCTGCGTATACATCCTTTGGAAACACGTGTTTTTTTTGTTAAATGGCTGACACAAAAGTAAGTATTTTTTTTACCGCAACGGTAAGTATTTTTTAATTGACAAGGTATTTTTTTTTTTAGGACAGCGACTAAGTGAAAGATAAAATACGGCCAGTCAAATACTTGACACAGTTGACATAATTTTATGAGCTCAGAAAAATAGTAAAAAATGTATGAGAGAATTTGCATTTTAATACAAAGCCGGGTTGAAATATGGCTTACAGATGTACTAAAATTATGTCCTACTTTTCTAAGAAAAGACAATAGCGTATGTATTGTTCAAAATGCACTTAAAAATTAAATTTCTTAAAAAATAATACTAGTTATTATGAGTGAAATTAACAGTAACATTTTTCATTTCTAGTTCAATTATTTTTTAAAGTTTAAAATCAAAATTTCTATATCAAACATGTGTGTAGCAAATATAGACATGCTACATCTATTTTTCTAGAAAAAGAAAATTTTATATTTATATATTTGTTTAAAATAATTTATAAAGCAATTTCGTAACTTCGACGATATTTTTGTGTTTATCTTTAAAACAATCTAATATTATAGTATAAAATACCACCCAAATACCGTAACATAAAGCTAGATACGCATTTCGAAGGCTATGCCCCCATCTTCACTAGCACAAGATAAAAACTAAAGAAAATACCTCTGTCACGAATCGTGATTGATATACTAATGACATATACATTTTTTAAACAATAATAATTAACGAAACTAACAATTAACAATAATAAACATTGGTTTAACGGAAATCAACTTGAGGGATGGTAAAAAAAAAATCAATTAAAATAGGTACGAAAGGCATCAATAAAAAAATAATCGACCGCGACAGCCAATTATGAATTTTGCATCTTCTGGTATAATAAATTGTAGATTACGAAAATATTATTTAAAAAGTCACGCAAATATATTTCCACGGCATACCATGAAGAATTTTCATCGATCATTCCGTATTTGAACTTAAAAAAAAATTCCTTTTTCAAAAATGTCGCTAAAATATGAACTTGTCTATCGGTAGATAGATAGTTGTTTATTGCTAAAAAAAATTTTTTTTTGCAAACGTCAGAAGTACAAAAATTGCAGGTGAACAAGTTAGCACTGACAATATTTTCGGAATTCTCCATTTGTGATTATATATATTTTTCTCTCGTCCTTTTGCTCCAAAGGTGCATGGAGGATGCACCTTTTTATATCTCCATGGGACGAATTGTGCGAAAGGCAAATCGTCCTTTTCTGCCAATTATTTCTTAATTCCACCGTGCATGTATACTTTAGAATAATACACACAGAAAAAATACAGACAGTTTCTCAACAAATGCGATTTGATTCTTTGTCCCTAAACAGATTTATGAAGAACAAAGTGACAAACTCCAAAAAGTCCCAACGAAATTTTAATTTTCAGAATAATTACAATTAACATGCGTGAAAAAAAAATAATAATCGAAATTTTATTGCTGTATCAACTAAATTTGACGTTTCCGAACTATACTCTTCAAATGATTCAAAATATATGTTGAAAATTAAACAGAATTTATAATTGCTAGTACAACTTTTTTGAGGCAATTGATAAGCGACATTCCAAACGATTGTATGCACCAAATAAATGTCAACATTGCTTAAGCGATGTTGACTAACGGGAAAAATATAATTTCCCCGAATCGTCCGGGCGTGAATGAATGCGCCAAGAATGGAAAAGAAACGGAGAGAAGAAAAAAAACCACATTCTCATGCATACATATTTACGGCTTGTAGGAAAAGAAAAGAAGTCGCTTTATTCTTTCGGCGCGATACCTTTTGTTCAGTGGCGTTGTGCAATATTCTCTCCTGGAGGGAATCAGGGAATTGTAAACCTGCTGTTACACCTAACGCTCTATCAATTGTTTTTTTTTGTGTAGAGTCGCACACTCCATTATCCATGGCCAAATATAATATTACGCAAATTATGTTTAAAAATATACAAACAACATAAATGTTTAAAAAACTCAATATCTCGTCGAAATTTTAATTCTTAATTCGAAAGTAAGATAAAACACGTTGAGTCTAATTGTTTAGTAAATGAAGATAAATTTCGTACTTGAGGAATTCTTAAAATTGAAATTTTATTTGATCAGGAAAGATTAAGTTTCTAAAAGTAGTTTGTACCTACCTACTTGTATATTCAAAAAATTATATATTATGCAAATTATGTCTAAAAGCTCTGAGCTTGATGACTCGCGTCCAATTTTTTAATTGTATAGTAAATGAAGATAAATTTCGTACTTGAGGAATTCCTAAAATTGAAATTTTATTTGATCAGGAAAGATTAAGTTTCTAAAAGTAGTTTGTACCTACCTACTTGTATATTCAAAAAATTATATATTATGCAAATTATGTCGAAAAGCTCTGAGCTTGATGACTCGCGTCCAATTTTTTAATTGTATAGTAAATGAAGATAAATTTCGTACTTGAGGAATTCTTAAAATTGGAATTTTATTTGATCAGGAAAGGTTAAATTTCTGAAAGTATTTGTATCTACAAATTTTTGTATATTCAAAAAATTATATATTATGCAAATTATGTCGAAAAGCTCTGAGCTTGATGACTCGCGTTCAATTTTTTAATTGTATAGTAAATGAAGATAAATTTCGTACTTGAGGAATTCTTAAAATTGAAATTTTATTTATCAGGAAAGAATAATTTTCTGAAAATAGTTTCTACCTACAATTTTTTGTACATTCTTTGTAAAATTATATATTATGCAAATTATGTCCAAAAACTTGACAACAGTCGAACCTCAACGTAAACAAAACAAAGAACAACTCAAAATCTCATCGATATTAGAATTGCTAATTAGAAAGTAAGATAAAACACATTGTGTTGCAATTGTTTAGTAAATGAAGATACATTTCACGATAGTGTTCTTGAGGACTTTACCAGGAAAGATTAAGTTTCTGAAAGTAGTTTGTGCCTACATATGTTTAGAAATTCAAAAAATTGTAGCACCGCATTAAATATTTCTTTAAGCGTTGCGTTCATCAAAGATTCGAAATTTGGAAAAACGTATCGTTGGTACGAAATAATTAAATAGCGTTGGAAGAATGGATCGGAAGATTTTCGCGATTAAACGAGAGTTTATATACTCACAGTGGGATATTCTTTCTTTTGACGGTTGGTAGTGCGTTGGTATATGGTATGGTAAAGAGCTCGGGGGGTAGCAAAAGAATTGTGCCGTAGCCCGATACGGTTTTCCACCTACCCTTCACTACCCTTTACACAATGCATATGTATATACGGACCTACCTGAAACAGAAAAGAAAGAAAATTGATATAGTATGCACATAGATATGGAAAGTATATATAGGGTAGGTAGCAAGCAAAGCAATAGGGAAAATTCTGTATAAAATGGCTATAGGTATAGGTAAAGTACACGTCCGCCATTTTCCCTCTTCCCCCGAGACGATGCATAAGTTATGAAGGGCGCGAATTAAAATATGGACGATCATAAAGTCGGCTGGCGTTTCAATTCCGAGGGAAAAACATTCGAAAAGTGCGTGCGCTCTTCCAACAATTGCCCTGGAATGGAAATCAATGGTGGTGGTGTAAAAGAGGATCGCTGCGTTTTAATATATGCGAAGAAGAACGTGAAAAATACAAAAATATTTGTCTGGAAGCATTGTACAAAACCATCCAACAAAAAAATGAAGATAACAAATTATGCCCGAGGCTCGTACTATTTAATTGGCGAAACATCTCAATTTGTCGGTTTCAAAAACTGTTTTTTTGATTAAATATGTTAAATTCGATAATTTAAACTTTAAAAGCACGTTCTACCACCGGTCTATAAAAAAAAAAACCGTACTGCACATCTTATATTTCGTAAGAATTTTCGAATTGTTTTTTACTTGTTAATTTTTGCTTTAATTGGAATATATTTGATGTTATTTTCGTATTTTTGAACGATCAAAAATATATACATACTTTGAAATAAGTATTTATCTTTTAGCTAACAATTTCCATTGTGTGAAAAGTGAAATGGAGAAAAAGACAAGTACAGACAGAGTGCGAGCCTTTAGAGAACGGATGAAAGCGAATAACCTGCAAAGAAAAGTGCCAACAAGTAGTTTGGTAAGAAGTAGAGAGTATCTAGCCAGGCAAAGGGCGTTAAATGACAACATAACCTTCCAACGACCTCAAATACACTGGATGAATCGATACCGTCGTTAAGTAAGGACACAGTGAGTGGTATAGAGAATTTGAATGCCACTGATTCAGGCACGTGAAGATACACGCGGTGTGAGAGATCAACGAACTAAAATCTGATACAGCTGAGCGCGCTATCGACAAATAGAAATGCACCCACTAGTGCATCATACACAAAATTTACATTCTTTCAACCTGCTCATCGCGAATTTGATAAAGAATTTTTCAATAATCAACTAGATACAGTGTGTTCTATATAAAAGAACTATAATAATATCGCTACAATATTTAATCCAAACTCCACTTTATAGACTGCACGACATTACAGTTAATAAGCTTTCTTTGATGATCAGAGTGGCAATAAAAATCAATCAAAATCAAATCGTTAACAAATGGAAAAAAAGCAATGCATAAAATCAACTTTTCTTAGGAGCTAAGAAGTTTCACTTCTACCGCGCGAGAGACTCACGCATTTTTTTTTAATAATCAAAATCAATTAATTGCAATGCGATATCTTTAATCGACACATAATCGAACATCTGCAAAGTGAATTTATTTCTGGTGTTATGTTTCTGCAAATTGACTGAATGTTAACAAAAAAACTTCAGAGTTTAACTGAAAAATTGTGTCTTTTATATAAATCAGTGGCTTTCAAGCCACTGATTCAGGTATACATGTGAAGATACACACGGTGTAAGAGATCAACGAAATGAATCTGATACAGCTGAGCGAGCCATCGACGAATAGAAATGCACCCACTAGTGCATCATACACAAAATTTAATCCAAACTCCTCTTTATAGACTGCACGACGTTACAGTTAATAATGCTTTCTTTGATGGTCAGAGTGGCAATCAAAATCAATCAAAATCTAAATCAAATCGTTAACAAATGGAAAAAAAGCAATGCATAAAATCAACTTTTCTTGGGAGCTAAGAAGTTTCACTTCTACCGCGCGAGAGTCTCACGCATGTTTTATTTGTTAATTTTTGTTTTATTTGGAATATATTTGATGTTATTTTCGTATTTTTGAACAATCAAAAATATATACAAACTTCGAAATAAGTGTAATTAGTTTATAACTTTGAATTACATATATTTTTTGTAAATATTCGAAAACAGGATTTTTCTTTTGGAAATTCGAAAACCGGTTTTTTAAATGTCAGTTTTTTGTTATAACTTCCAATCTCAACTCATCAGAAACTTACAAGCGCGCTAATAAATCGCAAGCACTTGTTCAAATTAAACGTTCATTTATAAAATATCTTTCGCGTCTATGAATATGTTTGGAGGCCGCGGAGGACGTGACCTACTCTTACGGAACTATTTTACGTACAGAGAAAATACATCGGTTGCTGGCGAACGGCCAAATTGTGACCACACCGATTTAAATGATTCTCCAATTAATTTTCATCGATGAAAGTAAATAAAGGAACATATAGGAATTGATATTTTTTTTTTGATATTTATATTTAAAAGATATATTTGCTATAAAGATAATATTAAAAGATGTTAAATTTGATACAAATTATTTTCGCTTTTAGCGGGGAGCTGAGCAAACTTGCGGGTAATTTTTGTGGCTTAAAAACTTGCAATTGATTCAAAACGGGCATTCTTGTTGGAGGATATAAAAGATATGTACAGTCTGCATGATGTAGACCGCGGTCGTCAACAAAACGAACAGTAAATAAAATTTGAAACAATAAAATACATTTCTACAAATAACCTGCCTAATGTAAAAAAAATTCGTACAATATATTTTATAGGATGGTAAATTACTTTGGGCGAAAGTTTAACTTTTTTTATAAAAAAAAATCAAAGCCTCCAGCAGTTTAAGTTACAATATAAGCACATAGAAACTTAAGTGTAATGTTGAAAGTACAAGAAAGTACAAGATACGACATATATAATAATAATTTGATTCATTTACAGCAGGTGGCTGAATTAAAGCATTGCAAATTTTAAAAAATCATAAATCAAAACTAGTTCAAATAACCATAAAATGCGCTTCAATATTTTTATCTAAAACAAGGACGTGGGATAAGTAACTAGAGGATTGTAAAAAAAAAGCCATAGAAAATTAAAGAAAAAAAATGCGGCGGAATAACATGTATAATAATTTACAGGTCACAATAGTTCATAATTCAATTTTAAAATTTTAAACTAAGCTTTGTCGAATATCCACTACTAAAATACCACTAAAAAGGCTGGCAAATTGGCGATCGGATTTTTTTCGAACTTAAATATATTCTCCAATTTTTTTTTCAGATGACTTTGATTGAGATTAATATACGCTTTTATAGCCGAAAGATTTTGCCTGTCAACAATTTTACTGGGAAGATTCAGAAGATCCAAACGCAAATAGATCAAGTTATACGAATTTTATTGTGACAGATGGAAAGTGCAGTGGAATTTTGGGTTGGAAAGTCGCCTATCAATCAAATTTAGGATTCAGTGAGATCGTGATAAATATGAGTCGACTATTTAATAAATAAAAATATATTAAAAATTCTAGCAGCTGCTTTTTTTTTCTAAAAAAAATCGTCCCTCCAAAAAAACTGAACAGAAAAGTTCATTTTCACATGGAATAATATTTCGAATTAAAAAAATATAAATAAATTGCTTTAAAATTGACATTGTTCAATCACTGTCGTTTTTGTCATTTGTTTTTATTTTTATCATAATCATATTATTGTAGAATATTCTTCTACATTGCAATTACCAACTAATCAACTATTTTGTGAATCTTTATTTAAATTGATTCTTATATATTTTTAAACATTAAAAAAAAAAATTTATTCATTATTATTTAATTGGCTATTCGTGTTTTATATAAAAAAAATAAAAATTTAATTTAATTTTTATAATTATTGTGAATGTAGTACTTTTTCTAGATGTTATATTTCCGCAATGACGTAGATTATGACTAAATTACCTCTTTTTAAAATATTGAAAAAATATATAGAAAATTTCTTGATTACAGAAAATCAAACGCAACAATTATATTTTAATTATACCATATTTTTTGCTGTACGACAATATTTTGACAATTTTTTTTGCAGCAGCTTGTTGCCTCTTGGACCTTTTTTTATTATTGATTAAAACTAAATCATTGCAGATTATAAAAATTGCAGATTATGTTGAAAATACATTTAGAAGATTAATTTTAGATTAAATATCATTTCATACTTATTTATTATTCAATTTATTTAAATTCGTCCACTATTCTTGAATCTTACATTTTCAAAATGAACAATATTGTTTTACTCACTTTTAATCATTTATATTTTATTTTTGAAAAACAAAAAAAAAACAAATCCAATTAACATTATTTTAAGAAAATCGCCGCAGTAACAAAATGTTTGTCACCTTCATTTCAAACTCAGTTAATCAAAAATGTTTTTAATTGTGGTCTTGGAAGAAATTTATTATAAACAGCAATAGTAATTTAATTGTTGAATTCCTCAAGAAGTATATGCAAATAGATACATCAAAATTTTTAGTAAATGTGAAATACAAATAAACAAATTAGCGGCGTGAAATGTAAAGAATAAACTAAAAATATCGAAATTTTATAATTTAAAATGCGTAAAGAAATTTATTTGCAATTTAAAAAGGAGTATTCAAATATTCATCGCAGATGTCGAAAAAATATATTAAAAATATAAGTGAACATCCAAGTTCATTAAATTAACAAGAAACGCATAAAGAAACTATGTCAAGATTATTTATTTAAAGAATGATTATAAAATTAATTTATATGTATTTAAATAAAATTATTCAATGAATTTCTCTTCGTAAATGTAATAGACGATAAATTGTGTTGTTTCAACAAAAAAAATCCAAAAAAAAACATTTTATCATGTTTTTAGTGTTTTTAGCATTTTATCATTAGTTAGTTCGATAATCATTACTATGTTATAATCAAATTATTATTCCGTTTAATTTATCTGATATTCTGAAAATATCACCATTAATAGATTACTAGCATATGAAAAATATCCAAAAATTTGCTACAAATTATTTCTGTTAGAAAATGAATTTAAAACGATATAAAGTCTGGAAAATATAATTTCCACAAATCGCGCAATCAAAAACCTCATCCATAAAGAAAGGACTTTACGATAGCGAATATCGGTTAAGTATAAAATATAATTTTATGAGGCGTACATTATATTGTGACTATATTAATGTCGACATATTATTATTTTCAAGCCAAGCGCACTGAGTGAATTTTATTAACGGCACAATTTTGTTATAGTCGCATATAATGCGAATATTAATAAACTGAATAATCTTTTAACACTTTTTACGACTGCGCAGCGTATAGAAGAACACAAAATATATTTACGACATAATTGAAATGCGGCTAACCAAAAAAAAAATAATGCAATAAAACTAACCAATACCACTAAAATAAATCGTTTTTACAGCGGCGCAAATATGCGCCTTTTATTCGAGCTTGTAAGAATTGGGATTTTTAGACGTGGCGACAAAATTATTTTTTGGCATTATCTAAATGTAATATTATATAATTAGTTAGTTAGTTAGTTAAAGAGTCCGCAATCCTAAAGATTGGTTGGAAACAGCACGCCATGCCGATCTATCCTGAGCTAATCCCTTCATCTCCCTATAGCTATTCATCTCAACGTCTTCAACTATCTGACTCACATACTCCAATCTAGGCCTACCTACCCCTCTCTTTCCCTCCACTCTACCTTCTATGATCAATTGCATAATCCCCCCATGCCTAAGAATATGCCCTACAAATCTGTCTCTCCTACGCTGTAATACTCTCCAAATACTTCTCTTCTCCCCTACTAACTCTAGTACAGCTTCATTTGTTACTTTATCTTCCCAACCAATCCTCATCATCCTCCTATAACACCACATTTCGAATGCTTGTAATCTACGCTTCTCTTCCATTCCTATAGTCCACGCCTCACACCCGTACAGTGCTACACTCCAAACATATACCTTCAGTAATCTTTTTCTAATACCCAAGTCAATATTTGATCTTAAAATCTGTTCCTTTTCTACGAATGCCTTCCTACCCTGTGCTATCCTACACTTTATATCTACCTTGCTTCGATTATCTTTTGTGATTCTACTGTCTAAATAACAAAAATCTGACACTTCTTCGATTCTATTATCTCCTATTGTGATCCTCATTTTTCTACTGCATTCCTTTTTGTCACACCTCATCACTTTAGTTTTACCTATATTTATTTTCATGTTAAAATCCCTAGTCAATACTGCCTGCATACCATTCAATACCCTTTCTAAATTCTTTTCGCTTTCTTCCAATATAGCTATATCGTCGGCGAATCTCAACATATATATTTTCTCTCCCTGTACATTCACACCTACACTATACTCTTCTTTTACTTTGTTTATTGCATCTTCTATAAATAGATTAAATAATAACGGTGAGAGTGTACATCCCTGCCGAACTCCCTTCCCTATTTTTGCTACCTCTTCTTCCCCCTCAATTCTAACTAAGGCAGTTTGGTGTTTATATAAATTAAAAATTATTCTCCTATCCTTATAATCTATACCCGTTTCTTTTAAAATTCTAAACATTATGTCCCAATCTACATTATCAAATGCCTTTTCTAAGTCTACAAAAGCTATGCAAGTTACCTTTCCTACCCTATTTCTTTTTTCTACTACCGTTCTTAGTGCTAGAATCGCCTCTCTCGTCCCTCTGTTTTTCCTAAAACCAAACTGATCTTCTCCTAGCCTTTCCTCTACTTTATTTTCTAATCTCCTATAAATAATCTTTAACAATATCTTCGATGCATGTGATAGTAGGCTAATGGTCCTATAGTTCTCACACCAATTAGCTCCTATTTTCTTCGGCATTGTTACTATTCTACTACGCTGAAAATCCTGTGGTACTTCTCCCTTCTCATATATTTTACAAACTAACCTGTATAATCGCTCCTGCATTTTTTCCCCTGCGTGTTTTATTAATTCGGCTGGTATCATATCAATCCCCGCTGCTTTGTTATTCCGTAAATCATTTAATGCTCTATGAAACTCTGACCTAAGTATGCTAGGACCTAAGTCATCCTCATCTATCTGTTCCACACTTTCTAGCTCCTCCATGTCCTGCCTACCTTAATATAAATCTTCAAGATACTCCTTCCATCTTCTAGCTTTTTCCTTATTTTCTGTGAGTTCCTTACCCTGCTTGTCACATATAATGTTACCCTTTGGTTTTACTTTAGAAAAATGTGACTTGATTTTCCTGTAGCCCAAATCTACTTTACCTCTTCTCATATCCTCCTCAATATCCTCACAGTTTCCTTTTATCCACTCTTCTTTCGCTAGCTTGCATTTCCTATTAATTAAGTTCCTTAGTTCCTTATATTTTTTCTGTCCTGCTTCTGTGTTTCCAATTTTAATTTTCCTTCTTGCTTCTATCATTTCAACTATTTCTTCCGTGATCCATTCCCTCCTACCTGCCCTTTTCTTTGTGCCTAATACTTCATTTGCTGCTGTAGTTAACCCATTTCTGATTTCCCTCCATTCGCAATCTATGTCGTTCCTTGATGTTCCATTAGCCATGATTTCTACTTTCTGCTTGTACTTTTCACATACATCATATAATTATATATTATCAATTTTGTTTTGTGTAGATTTACTGCCCCAAATTTAGTTCAATGATAATACATTCATGCGTAAAAAGATATCGACTGAAATTCAAATTTTGAGTAAAATTGAGCATGACATTTTTGTCACGAAAATGACTTCTTAATCTCAAGCTTTGCAAAATATTATGTAAAATCATGAGGTGTTAAAAAAAAATAAAAATTTCGGACCAAAATTCTTCGACGATGCTTTAATATTTAATGGTATATTAAAAATCAATTTTAAGCAAACTTTTAGACCACAATTCGATTAGGAAAAATTTAATTTTACTTCAGATGACAAGAATTTTTTTTGTATTTATGAAAGCCTGTCAATTTTATTCCATCACATTTGAATTATTCAAGAACCCGAAGAAATTTTTTTTTTAAATTTAAACGACAATATACGCATAAAAATTATTTCTAACGTAATTCTCGTTGAAGAATTACAATGTAATTTTATAGCCATGGGAGGATGACTTCATTTGTTGTTATCCTTGCGTCTATATTTATCAAATTAACTGTGTGAGATCAACATTCAACAATATCTGCAATATATATTTAAATTGATATTGTAGAATAATTTTACTAAATAATCGTACAGGCCCGATATATGATAAAATCGTTAAACGATATTTATTGCAAAAAAAAACATTTCAATTCGATTAATATAATGGTCTCTTTTGCTGATTTAATTAATTTAATAACGCGCAGTTTATAATTTTATAATTAAAAAAAATTCTTAGTTTGGGGGGGAAACGATATTTTTCAAACACGAGAAAAATATATTTAAAAAAAAAGCGATATATTATTGCTCGATGTTTCATTATATATTTAAAAAAAAACACACAAATTTGGTCCATTTTGCGACTTTTTTTAACATATAGAAATTTGGTCTTAAATCATTTTTGTTACAAATGAATGGTAATCTTCACACAGGCTAAAAGAATCTTTATTATTGTACACATACAATGACTTTAGAGACATTTCAAAATCTCATAGAAATTTGTCGTTGAAGAACTTAAAATAAATTGAATCCAAAAAACAAGCACACAAAAAAAGCAAAATATATTGCGTATATAAATCGACCATCAGAGTATAAGACAACATCAACAATTTGGTATTAAAAAAAATTAACAGCTTCGTTGTTTTCTCGCAATTTCACAACATAGTACAAAAAAACTATTCAATACTTTTGCGGGAAATTTAAATTACAGTCTTTCTGTAAATTTCTATATAAACTGGCTACAAAACTGGCTACTTGCATATTTATGTAAATGTCAGATCAATTGACTTTACCATTCATAATAATGACGTGCACAAGAGTGGATAATCTCCGATTATTACAACTGCATTTGACCCAAGAAGCAACTATTCTAATTTTATTTTTATTTACCGGGTTTACCAATTAATTATTACCAATATGATACATTAATTTACATTATGTCATCAATAATGTCAATAATACCATAAATGTAAACAAAATCGGAGCATCAGAAAATCGCAGTTAAGTATGTTTGGAATTTAACTTGTTCAATCCGCATTTGTGAACACGGATAGTTTATAAATAATGCCGTCATCGGGTATATTATCTAATCAATGTATCCGACACTTTCACATTCTTCTAAAGACCACCGAGATTGAAAGAAGACACACCAAAGTATGTGCATGTAATTGACTTCTGCATTGTAGGATTACAGCGATAGAAATCGATATTTAAACACATGTTTAATTATATGTTATATCCGTTTTTTTTTTTTTTAATGTTATACCGGAAGATATAATTAAATATCCGTTTTTTAAATCGTCCTATTTGGTATCCGAATAAATAAAATAATTTAAATTGCAAATATAAATTCGAATATTATTTTGTTTAATGTTTCAGCATTGAATTTGTTTTAATAATTGAAAATCTTCTGTACAAATTTATATATTAGTTATGTTGAAAATAATACGGTCGAAGAGTGAATTGAAATAAACGTAAAATGTGAAAAACAAATTCCCGACTAATGTATGTTATTTTTGATCGAGCTAATGGATCGAAAATAGATTTTATCGACTGTGAACAAAAATAACTAATTGGTATCGTTAATACATAACGCGAATGTATTTTAAAAAGCAATAAAACCATTCAACGTGAAATTAAAAAATTGTTTAAATTTACTATAATAGCGTCTAATATAAACACAAAATGGCGTCGTGTTGGCATTGGGAAATTTTAGGTATATTATCTTCTATAGCATTAAGAAGACTTTAGGTTTTCAACATAAAAATATAAATACATTGGAGCAGTGGGCTCGATATAGGCCCCTGTGGTTCGATGACTTTTTGAAAGGGGGTTAAGGGAACTAAAAATCAATTCGGGGTTGGTGGACAAGTCAGTTTTGCAAAATTTAATAATTTTTATTAAGCGAAAAGCTAGAGTTATTAGGACAAAGAAAATCTTTCGTTAGTTGAATTTAAGATTTTTTTGTTTGTTTCTTTTCGTTGACATATTGCGCAAAATCTTGGGAAAAACAAATTTCCAGGAAGTCGATTAATAAAATGTGTTTTTTTTTTATATGGTGTCAACGCCAGAAAAAATATTGGAAACTTTATAGAAAATATTGACAATTAAATCAAAATTAACCAATTAATAATTTTTGCTCACCTATTGTAAAAAATTACAATTTTTCGTATTATTCGGTTTAGTTGCAGACACAACTAGATGTCATTTAGCATTAAGAAGAGTTGGGAAGAAGGATTCAACATAAAAATATAAATACATTGGAGCAGCGGGCTCGATATAGGCCCCTGTGGTTCGATGACTTTTTGAAAGGGGGTTAAGGGAACTAAAAATCAATTCGTGGTTGGTGGACAAGTCAGTTTTGCAAAATTTAATAATTTTTATTAAGCGAAAAGCTAGAGTTATTAGGACAAAGAAAATCTTTCGTTAGTTGAATTTAAGATTTTTTTTTGTTGTTTCTTTTCTTTGATATATTGCGCATAATCTTGGGGAAAAACTAATTTCCAGGTAGCCGATTAATAAAACATTTTTTTTATATGGTGTCAACGCCAGAAAAATATTGGAAACTTTACAGAAAATATTGACAATTAAATCAAAATTAAACAATTAATAATTTATGCTCACCTACTTGTAAAAAATTACAATTTTTCTTATCATTCGGTTACATGTTTTTTCAGTTTAGTTGCAGACACAACTAGGTGCCATTTAGCATTAAGAAGAGTTGGGAAGAAGGATTCAACATAAAAATATAAATGCATTGGAGCAGCGGGCTCGATATAGGCCCCTGTGGTTCGATGACTTTTTGAAAGGGGGCTAAGGGAGCTAAAAATCAATTCGTGGTTGATGGACAAGTCAGTTTTACAAAATTTAATAATTTTTATTAAGTAAAAAGTTATTGGGACAAACGAAAATCTTTAGTTACTTGAATATAAGACCATTTTTTAAGTTTCTTTTCTTTGATATATTGCGCAAAATCTTGGGAAAAACTAATTTCCAGGTAGCCGATTGAGATAAAAAATAATAATATGGTGTCCACGCCAGAAAAAAAACATTGGAAACTATAGAAAATATTGACAATTAATTCAAAATTAATCATTTGTGCTCCACTACTTATCAAAGAATTACAAATTTTCTTATCATTCGATTACAATTTAGGTTCAGTCGCAGACACAACTATGTGTCGCTTAAGTGTCTGCGTGACGGGAAACGTGGGAAATTAAAATGTATACGGTTGATGATATAATAAACGTATGGAGAACGTGAAATCGTCCAAATCGAGCTCTGCCGCTTGGAGAGTTACTTTGGAAACTAGTTAGTATTCAAGGGGTGTGTGCGCATCAAACTTTGGGGGTGACAGTTCTTTTATAGCTGTCTACTTGACAGAAGCACCCAAGATCCGTAGGTGATACCAAGCCATAGACCAAAGAGAATTTTGATCGTGCGTCTCACTTAACAGTTTGTGTTTACAATGTTTAAGTATCGACATCTAACTTTAATCGATTTAAGTTAAATGATTAAGAAAATCAATTCGAAAAATGCAAGCAGAAACAATCCTCGAACTAACTCTTTCAATCCATTACAAACCTTACAACGAAACTAGAAACTGTCATATCGAAATTTTTGATCAACTTTTAGATGAGAAAAGTGGTGTTAAATATTTTCATACGCAAGTTCTTAAAGAAAAGCACGTAGCAACATTTTAGTGAGTCCAAGAGCTTAAAGCTGAGGATTTGGCGAAAGACGGCTATATTTTGGATTGGCTATGAAATACCAAAAGATAAAGTATGCGTGCAAACTGGCGAAATGAATATATTTGACGAGATATCTTTTCAACAAAAGTTTGTCATTTCCCATTTAACGATTAGATCACAAAGTTGTAAAGAGGCAACGTTAATATCGGTAGAGATTGTAACGAGATCACCGAATAAACGAAATGTGTTTGTTTTGTAAAAATAACCATCAATAATCGAATGGTGATTTCTATTTCAAATATGTACCATAAATAAGTAACAATAGAAGACGGCAATAATGTGCACTTAATACCAAATCGAGTACACCAACTTCAACAATAAATATTCGAAACATAATCTATAAGTTTGTATGTCAAGATCGCTTTAAATGGCAAAAAAAAAAAAACTAAACAATAAAATGATTTCAATGAACTATGAACTTCTTCGCTCGACAAGAATGTCCACTTACTAATTACAAGTTATTTATGTCATATAAACCCGTTATTAATATTATATACGTAATTTAATTTTGTACAAAAAATATGCGCTATATTCTTTGGCACTGTTAAGTGAGACGCACGATCAAAATTCTCTTTGGTCTATGGCTTGGTATCACCTACGGATCTTGGGTGCTTCTGTCAAGTAGACAGCTATAAAAGAACTGTCACCCCCAAAGTTTGATGCGCACACACCCTTGAAAAGGGCAGGTAGGAGGGAATGGATCACGGAAGAAATAGTTGAAATGATAGAAGCAAGAAGGAAAATTAAATTGGAAACACAGAAGCAGGACAGAGAAAATATAAGGAACTAAGGAACTTAATTAATAGGAAATGCAAGCTAGCGAAAGAAGAGTGGATAAAAGGAAACTGTGAGGATATTGAGGAGGATATGAGAAGAGGTAAAGTAGATTTGGGCTACAGGAAAATTAAGTCACATTTTTCTAAAGTAAAACCAAAAGGTAACATTATATGTGATAAGCAGGGTAAGGAACTCACAGAAAATAAGGAAAAAGCTAGAAGATGGAAGGAGTATCTTGAAGATTTATATAAAGGTAGGCAGGACATGGAGGAGCTAGAAAGTGTGGAACAGATAGATGAGGATGACTTAGGTCCTAGCATACTTAGGTCAGAGTTTCATAGAGCATTAAATGATTTACGGAATAACAAAGCAGCGGGGATTGATATGATACCAGCCGAATTAATAAAACACGCAGGGGGAAAAATGCAGGAGCGATTATACAGGTTAGTTTGTAAAATATATGAGAAGGGAGAAGTACCACAGGATTTTCAGCGTAGTAGAATAGTAACAATGCCGAAGAAAATAGGAGCTAATTTGTGTGAGAACTATAGGACCATTAGTCTACTATCACATGCATCGAAGATATTAATAAAGATTATTTATAGGAGATTAGAAAATAAAGTAGAGGAAAGGCTAGGAGAAGATCGGTTTGGTTTTAGGAAAAACAGAGGGACGAGAGAGGCGATTCTAGCACTAAGAACGGTAGTAGAAAAAAGAAATAGGGTAGGAAAGGTAACTTGCATAGCTTTTGTAGACTTAGAAAAGGCATTTGATAATGTAGATTGGGACATAATGTTTAGAATTTTAAAAGAAACGGGTATAGATTATAAGGATAGGAGAATAATTTTTAATTTATATAAACACCAAACTGCCTTAGTTAGAATTGAGGGGGAAGAAGAGGTAGCAAAAATAGGGAAGGGAGTTCGGCAGGGATGTACACTCTCACCGTTATTATTTAATCTATATATAAAAGATGCAATAAACAAAGTAAAAGAAGAGTATAGTGTAGGTGTGAATGTACAGGGAGAGAAAATATATATGTTGAGATTCGCCGACGATATAGCTATATTGGAAGAAAGCGAAAAGAATTTAGAAAGGGTATTGAATGGTATGCAGGCAGTATTGACTAGGGATTTTAACATGAAAATAAATATAGGTAAAACTAAAGTGATGAGGTGTGACAAAAAGGAATGCAGTAGAAAAATGAGGATCTCAATAGGAGATAATAGAATCGAAGAAGTGTCAGATTTTTGTTATTTAGGCAGTAGAATCACAAAAGATAATCGAAGCAAGGTAGATATAAAGTGTAGGATAGCACAGGGTAGGAAGGCATTCGTAGAAAAAGAACAGATTTTAAGATCAAATATTGACTTAAGCATTAGAAAAAGATTACTGAAGGTATATGTTTGGAGTGTAGCACTGTACGGGTGTGAGGCGTGGACTATAGGAAAGGAAGAGAAGCGTAGATTACAAGCATTCGAAATGTGGTGTTATAGGAGGATGATGAGGATTGGTTGGGAAGATAAAGTAACAAATGAAGCTGTACTAGAGTTAGTAGGGGAGAAGAGAAGTATCTGGAGAGTGTTACAGCGTAGGAGAGACAGATTAGTAGGGCATATTCTTAGGCATGGGGGGATTATGCAATTGATCATAGAAGGTAGAGTGGAGGGAAAGAGAGGGGTAGGTAGGCCTAGATTGGAGTGTGTGAGTCAGATAGTTGAAGACGTTGAGATGAATAGCTATAGGGAGATGAAGGGATTAGCTCAGGATAGATCGGCATGGCGTGCTGTTTCCAACCAATCTTTAGGATTGCGGACTCTTTAACTAACTCTTTGGCGCAGTGGATTTTTTCTCTTCATGGAATGTAATAAATACTATAAAATATACACCGTTTTATTGAAAGTGGCAGGAAAGTGACAGCAGTTCACGCATCATAAATCAAGACCTGTATAATGGCTTGACCAATACAGTACAGAGCAGTGCTATTCAAAACAGTATGGCGTTACGGCACACCTATTTTGAGAAATGCTGTGCTGTGGGTACGCTTGTGTATTGTCTGGTCCGCCACTTAAAAAAAAAAACGATGTATAGTTTAGTGTGAAAATAAAAATTAACTGACCAAAATACGCGGTGACAAGTTATAAAAGCGTGCTTCATGAGTGGTAGACGAAGGTAGTGTTGTTAATGATGAAAATGCCATTTTATTCGATCGTGAAAATTACTTTTCGCTGTAGCAGGGGCCGCAAATTATAGTATAGTAGCCAAGGTAAACTTAACTCTACCAGCACCGAAAAAGTAGTTGTTAAAAAGTCGCTTTTAGACCAAAGAGACCTCATGCGAAACGATCTAGTAAGTGAAGTTAGCAAATCTAATTTGTAACGGTAACTTTCCTTCTTATGGCGGTGTTTAATAAAAATTTATTGACACATGAATTAGGGCAACGGCTGATGAGTTATGTGATATAAGAATTCTTTAGTTTGTGTATAAGAAGAAATGGTTCTTCATAATTTTTTTTGGAACTTCCGTTGCCTTATATCATACATATTTTTTGGTAAGGCAACATATTAAGAATCGAGAGATTGAAAAATGTATATTAAAAAAAAAAATCTTTTCAACTGAGATATTTGGCTATTCCGAAAAAAAACTTCCGATTATAAACGTAATAATAAAAAAAGAAATTAGAAAATATTTATGCGCCAAATTGACCGATTTAAAAATTGAATAAACTACTGAAATATTAATATAAAACGTCCGTTAGTTTGTAATGACGATTCAAATGACTCCGAAATGTAATAATAGTTTCAAATAGTCTTCGCATTTAACTTTTATCGCCGTTTTTTTTTTTTTTTAATGATTGAATCATCGAAAATGGATATGGAGTTTTATTGATTGCATGTCGAAAAATCGACGATAATCATTGGCTTTTCGATGGGGCGTGTCAAAAATCGAATCTGAT
This sequence comes from Leptodirus hochenwartii, assembly GCA_947310635.1. Classification (NCBI taxonomy): domain Eukaryota; kingdom Metazoa; phylum Arthropoda; class Insecta; order Coleoptera; family Leiodidae; genus Leptodirus; species Leptodirus hochenwartii. The sequence continues at coordinate 50,609,236 of OX371176.1, forward strand.
GTAATTTTGCGAATGTTAAAAAAAATAACACTACATTTCGGTTGTCTGGAGAAAGAAGCTGTCGATTTCGGCGGGCAATTCATTAATTCGTTCGATAATTCGATGACGGGCAATAAGAAACGAAGCTCGGACATATTTACGCGGTCATTTGTTCGACTGTATATCCGAAAAGTATATTTTCTGTTGCCGTATGGCTTATTTTCTCAACATCTATAATGACCGGCCGGTCGACACATTTACGATTACGATTTGGCTTCTACAGCTGAATTACGACCTAATGCCAATGGGATTGAAAATACGGGGAGCAATGCAAAAACCCGTTGCAATTGTTTTTTTTGTTTTTTTTAAGAGATCTTTCAACGGCCGAAAGTGAAATTTTTTATGTGCCGCAATTTAATTCTAAGATTTTATAAGTCTTTATATAAATGAACGTTTACAAATGGGAGACGATTTAAAAAAAAAATACGAATTTATTTTTGTTCGAGGATGCGGCAATTTACCTTTATTAACATTTACCTTTATTTCATTATTGGAACGTTTACTTCAAAGAATAAAATTCCGCGGGATCAACTGTGAAAATGTAATTAATATTGGAATAAATAAATTTAAAAAAAAAACTGCTCGTTTATATGGGACAATTTGTAATTAGAAGCTTTAATAAGCGAATGGCGAATTTTTTTAATAATTGAATAAATAAATCGCGCGTCTACTTAAAATTATATCTTGTTCTGCACGTTCCACGAAGACACTCGATTTCTTGTGTCATTATTTTAAAACAGATTATATTTAGACTGGGTTTGCAGAAATGAAACGCGCTTTCCTGTAATAACAAATTCTCAGTTAAATACAATGTAGTTTTACTGCGATGGCATGTCGAAAAATTGAAATAAAACGAGCCGACGATGATATACGAGGCAAAATTTTCCCGGAAAATTGCGCTAGACTTTATAGTTTAGAATTAGAATATTAGGTTTTATTGTAGGGGCCCACATAAAATTGAAAATGACGTAATATACATCAGAGTTATTGCAAACGTTATGAAATTATATATTCACATCACACGAACGTGTATAGATGAATATCTTTAGATTTAGATAATACGAACTTACCACATCTTCCAAAGTTGCTGAAAAATCTAGAAGCAGCATCTTACCTATAACAAAAAGATAATTAGCAAATTAGATTTGCTTCAGAAATATATATTTACAAATATGTGATTTTCAAAAATACTTTGTATATAGCGAATAATCGATAAAATCAATAAAAGGCAACTAGATATACATCCATCTAAATTAATAAACATAAAAGATATAATAACAATTTTATGGCAGCCTGCTGACACAATAAGTGATATCATACATAAAACAAAACCATTAAAATTATACGTTTGGCTTGATACGGATTAAAGTTGGACGGATAAAGTTATGACTGATGTGCACTATAAAGTGACAACTGGAGATCATATGCAATATGGCAAAACTAATTAAAAAGCAACAGCGATGACAATGCTAATTAATCGTGGCTGATCCAGTACAAACATTCACAATCTAAAGCAATTTGTCGCGTTGTCTCAACTACCACTCAAATTTCGTCTGCTCTATATTTGCCAGTTGATAGATAAATGAGTTATACTGGGCGATCATTTAAGCAGATTTTTCCAAAACGTCCAATATCATATAAAAAAAAAAGCAAAAGCGAGAACGAAACGGTTGCTAACTGGAAATATTCTGCAATATTTTTAAATATAGCATTCGTATTTACAAGTTTTCTTAAATTTAAATTCTGGTATGAAAATGGAACATCCTGTATATTCAATCATGGTTACTACATAAATAAATTTCTTTGTCGAATTAAATGCAGTTGAAAATAAGCAATGTATAAAAAATGTTGAGAAAATGGCATTATATTAAAATATCAAAATTTGCAAATATAACAATCTTTCTTAAGTTTAAATTCTGGTATGAAAATGGAACATCTTGTATATTCAATTCTGTAATATCACAAAACAAAGTTACTACCTAGATAAATGTCTTGGTCGGATTAAATGTAGTTGAAAATAAGCAATGTATAAAAAATGTTGAGAAAATGGCATTATATTAAAATATCAAAATTTGTTGAAGATTTTCATCGAAAGACTAGTAGCCAAAAAATAAACAAGATATTTATTTTTTAAACGATTCAGTATTGTCCTTTATTGACACATTATAAATCATTAAAAAAAAGAATATGTTTCACTCCCTTAAGAATTTGTTAACTATTTCTTTTGTTATTATATATTGATGATGGCTAACAGCCGAAACCAGTCTATTTTATGAATAAAGGAATTATACGTGCAGAAGAGCAAAAACACCATTTTTTACCTCGTTATATTTCTTTTGTATTAAAGAAAATTGTTTATGCAATTCATATAGTTTTGGATTTATCAAAATTTATTCGTACTTTGCGTTGTACATTTATATCGATTTCCCATTAAATTGCACTTCGATTTAACAATTATTTGTTCTTATTTTCATTAATATAGAATATCACCCAACTACCGTAACAAGCATTAAATAGCGAGATGTATATTTCAAGGCATATGCTTCCATCTTCAGTAGCACAAGATAAAACTAAATAAAATACCTCTTATTTTCATATTGAATAAAAAGCTTTCTTAAGAGGAAATATCACTAAAACAATAGAAAAAGCAAACCATTCGTTGCAAATTTTTCTAGAATAAATATGCAAACTTTTACCATACGACTTGTATAGAGAAAAATGTATATTAGTTACGACGAGGGCAGCTATAAAAATAATTAAAAAACGTAATTACCTATAAAAATATCGCCATGAATTACATTTTGTATACTGAATAGGTCTAATGGGAAAAGCGAAATATATACCAGGCGAATGTAAGAGTAGAAGCAGTTTGTTGACATTATAAAGTTTATAAAAAAACATTACGCTCGTCTGAAGCTGAATCAACAATTATTTTATACAGTACTGTGCGTTTATAATCGACTACGAGAATTATAAATAATAATACATTTTTACACAATACGATCAAATTAGGTCCTAAGAATTTTCATATTAATAATAATAATAATAGACTTTATTAAGAAAAGAAAAATACATATAAAATATACAAGAAAACACACCAATATATATATTAGTTAAAGAGTCCGCAATCCTAAAGATTGGTTGGAAACAGCACGCCATGCCGATCTATCCTGAGCTAATCCCTTCATCTCCCTATAGCTATTCATCTCAACGTCTTCAACTATCTGACTTACATACTCCAATCTAGGCTTACCTACCCCTCTCTTTCCCTCCACTCTACCTTCTATGATCAATTGCATAATCCCCCCATGCCTAAGAATATGCCCTACTAATCTGTCTCTCCTACGCTGTAACACTCTCCAGATACTTCTCTTCTCCCCTACTAACTCTAGTACAGCTTCATTTGTTACTTTATCTTCCCAACCAATCCTCATCATCCTCCTATAACACCACATTTCAAGTGCTTCTAATCTACGCTTCTCTTCCTTTCCTATAGTCCACGCCTCACACCCGTACAGTGCTACACTCCAAACATATACCTTCAGTAATCTTTTTCTAATACCCAAGTCAATATTTGATCTTAAAATCTGTTCTTTTTCTACGAATGCCTTCCTACCCTGTGCTATCCTACACTTTATATCTACCTTGCTTCGATTATCTTTTGTGATTCTACTGCCTAAATAACAAAAATCTGACACTTCTTCGATTCTATTATCTCCTATTGTGATCCTCATTTTTCTACTGCATTCCTTTTTGTCACACCTCATCACTTTAGTTTTACCTATATTTATTTTCATGTTAAAATCCCTAGTCAATACTGCCTGCATACCATTCAATACCCTTTCTAAATTCTTTTCGCTTTCTTCCAATATAGCTATATCGTCGGCGAATCTCAACATATATATTTTCTCTCCCTGTACATTCACACCTACACTATACTCTTCTTTTACTTTGTTTATTGCATCTTCTATATATAGATTAAATAATAACGGTGAGAGTGTACATCCCTGCCGAACTCCCTTCCCTATTTTTGCTACCTCTTCTTCCCCCTCAATTCTAACTAAGGCAGTTTGGTGTTTATATAAATTAAAAATTATTCTCCTATCCTTATAATCTATACCCGTTTCTTTTAAAATTCTAAACATTATGTCCCAATCTACATTATCAAATGCCTTTTCTAAGTCTACAAAAGCTATGCAAGTTACCTTTCCTACCCTATTTCTTTTTTCTACTACCGTTCTTAGTGCTAGAATCGCCTCCCTCGTCCCTCTGTTTTTCCTAAAACCAAACTGATCTTCTCCTAGCCTTTCCTCTACTTTATTTTCTAATCTCCTATAAATAATCTTTAACAATATCTTCGATGCATGTGATAGTAGACTAATGGTCCTATAGTTCTCACACAAATTAGCTCCTATTTTCTTCGGCATTGTTACTATTCTACTACGCTGAAAATCCTGTGGTACTTCTCCCTTCTCATATATTTTACAAACTAACCTGTATAATCGCTCCTGCATTTTTTCCCCTGCGTGTTTTATTAATTCGGCTGGTATCATATCAATCCCCGCTGCTTTGTTATTCCGTAAATCATTTAATGCTCTATGAAACTCTGACCTAAGTATGCTAGGACCTAAGTCATCCTCATCTATCTGTTCCACACTTTCTAGCTCCTCCATGTCCTGCCTACCTTTATATAAATCTTCAAGATACTCCTTCCATCTTCTAGCTTTTTCCTTATTTTCTGTGAGTTCCTTACCCTGTTTTTATTTTATTTTAGTTCCTTATTCCTTCCTTTTAATATATAAAAAATATATTCGCAATCTAATTTATTTATAGCCAATTTTAAAATAAAAGGACGTACAAATACTTGCCAAGTACAAGAAAGACTTTTGAGAAAATGTTACAATTAATTGTAACAAAAAAAAAAGTGATTCTAAATTGCTAAAGATGATTGATTCTAAAAAAAAGTCTTTGTCGGTGAGTTTCAGACTTTTCCACTGGCACGAATCTGGGCATTTCACGGTAGCGGAAGAGTTATTATTATTAGCTGAAAACTAAACCACGGCAACTGTCAACCGACTGCTATACATCTTCCATTTCCGGAATTGATTAATACTCTACACTATAAATTATCTCGCGTTATATTACACTTTGAACAGACGACGAAATTCGTGCAGCTTCCGTGGATCTTCTTCAACAGATGCGTCCTTACAGTGACGCTTCGCACACATCGTCCTCGAAAGCGGGATGCATCCTTTACCACTTGTTCACCACATACGCGGAATGATTAATTCTTATACGCGATATAAAACTGGCATGTGTACGCGACATTGACATTTCATAACATTTTCTTCATTCCACGCGAATGTACATCGAGAAAATTAAAAAAAATAATAATTAATGTATTCCATATATGTCTCTGCGCAATAGACGTGAAGCAAAATTGTTCTTGTTTCGATAGCGGCTATTACTTTAATTAAACGAAAATACTTAGGAAATAGTCGCGTCATTGTGCAACGAAAATATATATACTTTTACGACATCGTGGAAGAAGATAATTCCATCGCCGAAAAAGGGATACGTAATATAAATCTGAAGCCGTTTGATGTTGGGATATGAAGACGAAGAGAATTTTTTTTACAAATATTTAATAAGTACTCGCTTGTCAAAGCACGAGGCGCATTGGAATGTCGCGAAAAAAAATATATATGCCCGTCCTTCATGGAAATGACGTCCGCGTAAAGATGGCACAATTTAATCAATATCCTCCGGGATAATAAAGGATATTACGAGAATCAGTACAATTCGCGTGAATAAATTACGACTAATATCATCCAAATACCGTAACTTAAAGCGCGTTAAGTAGCTAGATGCGCCTTTCGAAGGCTATGCCCCCCATCTTCAGTAGCGCAAGATACAAACGAAATAAAATACCTGTGTCACGAATCGTGATTGGTATACTATTAAATAAATAAGTCGACGATTTAACAATTGTTTTTATTATATAAATTAAATAGGCAAGATGAAATTGGGCCTGAATCTAAATTCGTAAAATTTTATTTAGATTTGTGCATGTATATACTTTTATAAGCATTTAATTCAAAACACTTTTAAGTAATTTAAGTGAACTAATTTGAATAGGATGACCTGAGTTAGTCGAAAATATGCTCGGGTACAGCACTTTTATCTTTACTATTTAATCTGAAATGGTCCTTAAATCTAGTTTCACTAGGTGTACGTGTTTGATACTTTAAGACAACTAGAACAAGACATTTCATAAATACCAGATTTTTTTTTTAATCAATCAAATCTTTGGGATTTCTTAGAAAATTTGCGCAAGACTATTAGAGGTATTTTATGTTACGTTAAAATTATATTTATTTAAATTACTCGTGCAATAAATGGTGATTTAACAAATGTTGGGGTTGAAGATGGGGGCATAGCCTTCGAAATGCGCAACTAGCTACTTAATGCATTAAGTTGCGGTATTTTGGTGATATTCTATACAATTATTTAACACAGTAGTGATATTTTTTTAAATTATGACTACGTAAATGAATTATATAATTCGCTTCAAAGCGTCATAGAGCGATATGTTGAAAAACAATTCTTTTGTCATTTATAGCGAATTAAAATAATTATATATTTTTAATGCTCTACAGTAATGTTCGCAATTTAGATTTAATACGTTGTCAGAAATTCACATTCGTAATTACAAAAATGTTATGATCAAAAGAGGTGAATTATTCATAGCGCCGCTTTTTTTATAACACCCTGTATAATATATATTGTTTTTAGTAGAATTTGTAGGTGTAATTTATTTAAAAATGCAACTGGCATCGTGTGAACTAAACAAAAAAAAACAAAGATTGTAAAATGTTAAGGTAAATGTTTTCAGATATATGTTTTTGTTATTATAATATAAGATTTTTATTAAATAATTTGGAAGGACATTTTATAATTTTCGCTTATAAAAAATATGGATATATGTTGGCTGGCACTATGCTTTAAAAATGCAAGTGAAGACAGAAAATAAATATTAAAAAATTACTAAGAATTTTATTGCAAATTGTTTTGCTATAATTTTTCGACGCACAAATTACAAAATCATTTTTTGAATGTAAGATTTAAAATTAAAAACGTAGTGAACTAAAAAAAAATCGAAGATTGTAAAATGTTAAGGTAAATGTTTTCAGATGAAAAGTTTTGATATAATACAAGATTTTTATTAAATAATTTGGACGGAAAATTTATACTTTTCGCTTATGAAAAATATGGATATATGTTAGCTTAAAAAAATGGAGGCAGCAACTGAAGATAGAAAATAAATATTAAAAAATTACTAAGAACTTTATTGCAAATTGTTTTGCTATAATTTTTCGACGCACAAATTACAAAATCATTTTTTGAATGTAAGATTTAAAATTGAAAACGTAGTGAACTAAAAAAAAAATCGAAGATTGTAAAATGTTAAGGTAAATGTTTTCAGATGAAAAGTTTTGATATAATACAAGATTTTTATTAAATAATTTAAATAATACAAAATCGTTTTTTGAATTTAAAAATGAAAATTTGCTATTTCTTGACATGTTATATCAAACAATTGACCATCTTGCACAATCAAAACTTCTTATATAATTTCGGTTTAAAAAATATCCTTCCTGGTAGTGTTGAATTAATTAATTTATATTGTCTGCTAGTTTCGCATTTTTAGCATATTCGTGACAAAATTGTCTAATAACAATAAAATCTCTTAAAATGATAATACTTCTTTGTTATTATTTTTTATATAATCTGAAGAATTTATAGTTGTTTTTGGTCTTTATTAAAAGCGGAGCGAAATTGAGTAGTCTGTTAAAGTAAAAAAAAATTAGTGGTTCGTTGGTAATGTTGGCAACCTAAGGTATGTTATAGACAGACCTCATTCAACTGTCAGTACGTTGGCATTGGAAATTGTAGCGAAACTACCTAAGAAGCTGTTAAAATATTGAGTGCACGCAGCATATATGAAGACGGAAAGCATCTTTCTGACTCTATAAATTATGTAACAGCGTTATATATTTCCTGATATGGGATAGAAATAACGCTCCTCCTATTCTAATCAATATCGTTCTTACTGTGGTAAAGCTACGATTCCATTTTGAGACATATCTGTCACCGATACAAAGGATTTTTTAAATTCTATCCAATCTAAAAAGAGTGTGAAAAATCGCTCGTAGATTTAGAAAAAACTCGGTCGTTTAAACTTTAAAATACTCGATACAAAATTTCCTGCACTTGGAATTAATAATCAGGACAATCAAAATGACAATACAATAATAATAAGTCAACTTACTACATTCAAGTACAGACATTTTTAAATTTTAATCTAAAATATTGATTTTGAAATATATATTTTTTGGAAATAGATATAGTTTTGACATACTCAGACTATTAGTTTAGTTTTGTATATAAATAATTGTGGAATCGTAGCTGAATTATCAGACCCAAGATAATTCTAGAAGCATCATTGCGAAAAAGGGTATTGTCCATTTTATTTACGAGAAATATGGCAAAGGATAATACTTTTCGGAAGGACGACGATATATAACTTATACATGGAGGACAGTTTGCTGGCTTACGACGCCGAAATTTCAATAATGTAATGGAAGATGAAACGTACAAAAATAACTGTAATGACGAAGGTGAAAGCATGAAAGAACGACTAAAGATTACAACATGCTTGTTATGCAGACATTTGTCTAACAATTAGTTCACGACGTGAAGTAGAACTAGAACTAGAAGATGTTAGATTAAACGTGATTATTCTTGCTTCAAGACGTTGCATTGAAATGTTCAGAAAAGAGTTGCGAATAGTTTTAGGTTTGGACAACAAAATAAGATTTGCTAGTTGGAACAAAATAAAAATACCAATGCAGAAAAAAATTACGTAATTTACAATGATATTAATCGCTGGAATTAAATTATAACAAAGAATTATTTCCGTAATTATAGTTCATATACTAATATCATTTTTTAATTATAAATTTCTAAACGATTTTAATATCAGAGGAAATTGGATAAATACTAATCATATCTAACGCACGAAAAAAATGGTCAATTGTTTTTTTTATTGTTTTTCTAGTATCGGAAAAAAACTTACTTTATTTGTTGCATTATTAAAGAATCCATAAGAGAATTTTCTTCAGTTATTTTTGTTCGATATATTTAATAAATAAATATAAAATGTCACGAGTTCGAAATTTCCTTCAATTCGAAAATAAATAGTATTTTCAGCCACTTTTTAAAATATAATAAAAAAAGTTGCGAATAATTTTAGGTTTGGACAACAAAAAGCCATTCGCTTTAGTTGGAATAAAATAAAAATACCAATGCAGAAAAAAAGAAAGTAAATTACTATGATATTAATCGCTGGAATTAAATTATAACAAAGAATTATTTCCGTAATTATAGTTCATATACTAATATCTTTTTTTAATTATAAATTTCCAAACGATTTTAATATTAGAGAAAATAGGATAAATACTAATCATATCTAACGTATGAAAAAAATGGTCAATTGTTTTTTTTTATTGTTTTTCTAGTATCGGAAAAAAACTTACTTTATTTGTTGCATTATTAAAGAGTCCATAAGAGAATTTTCTTCAGTTATTTTTGTTCGATATATTTAATAAATAAATATAAAATGTCACGAGTTCAAAATTTTCCTTCAATTTGAAAATAAATAGTATTTTTCAGCCACTTTTTAAAATATAATTAAAAAAGTTGTGAATAATTTTAGGTTTGGACAACAAAAAGCCATTCGCTTTAGTTGGAATAAAATAAAAATACCAATGCAGAAAAAAAAAATTAAATTAAAGGAAATAAAAGAATTAAAAATTAAATTATAAATTTCTGAACGATTTTAATATTAAAGAAAATAGGATAAATACTAATCATATTTAACGTATGAAAAAATATGGTCAATTGTTTTTTTTTATTGTTTTTCAAGTATCGGAAGAAGACTTACTTCATTTGTTGCATTATTAACGAGTCCACAAGAGAGAACTTTCTTCAGTTTTTTGTTCGATATATTTACTAAATAAATATGAAATGCCACGAGTTCGAAATGTTACGTTTCCTTCTATTTGAAAATAAATAGTATTTTTGAGCCACTTTTTTAATCAAGATAATAAGATACAGTAAAATACTGAAATGTAAATAATTTCTAAACACCAACTGGACTAATTAAAATCCAATATGGATCTATAACAAAAAAAAAAAAAAAAACCACGCACATATCAACATAAACTTAACTGTGAAATTAAATTTCGCAGCTTAGCTCGTTCTATTTTACGATCGTACGACACATGCAACTACTGCCGTAATAAGCCGTAAATACAAAAAGAACTATCTAGTTACGGTGACTAGATACGTTATTACGACTAAAACAAACTACGAAAAAAATCAGTTCACCATAAAATAATACACATCCCAGGTCTGATAAAGCAAATGCGTAATGCAAGACCGGAACTGCGACTATGTTACACACGTTATTAGAATTTATAAATTACGTGTATTATATTCCGAATGCGTGATTTATTCAGTTCGTAGACATGACAGCAATGTATGCTGTTTCCGAGACTGTGACATTGTTGTGTATTATAATCAGTGGCGTACCTAATAAAATATAAGGACACTAGATGAAGGACCGCGCGCAATTCTTAATTTGGATATAGCTCTAGGATTTAAAAAAAAAATACATGTTTCTATTTTAACTTCCTGCAATGTATTCTTGTAACATCGTAAAATTGTGTTTTTTGCAAAAAATATATTAATGTAATATGAGAATTTTTTGTCCAGCTAATAAGCGTGTGTGTTTTTTTAGGGGGAGAGAAAATTTATTATTTAATTCGGTGTAGATTTAATTTTCACAGCATTTTTGGAGCATATTTTTAAAATAATTTAATTGAAACTAGCATAATATGTAAAAATATTAATTTACTCTAGCAAGAAATGTCTCAGTTTTTGATCTTTTTAAATATAAATAAAAATAATTATGGGTTGTTGAGAAAAGTATACTTCCTTGTATGATTTTGTTTATTTAAATTGTCTACCGGTTTCGCATAAGCATCTTCAGGACAAAATTTGGAATAATTTTGTACAGTTTAATATATATATATTTTTTTATATGGTCTAATTTAAATTAATGTTACAATAATTCAAGTTAAGTTATTAAATTAGATTCTTTCTTGTTTTTTTTTTATACATGTTACAATAAAGGTGTTATTTACATATGAGATGTGTCGTTTTTTTTTACAATTAAAAATTACTTAATTTAAACTTATAAAAAAAATGGACTCGTAGATTTTGTTTAATTATAAATATATGATTTTAAAATGTTTTGTGTGATATTATACTTATAAAATTATGTATACTTTATAAGCACAGGTGTTAGGAAATATAATTTATTAAATATTTTAAAATTTAAAATTTAATTTTTTCAACCTTGTAATGGATACAACAATCAATTTATATAAATAATTCTAAAACAACAATACCATTTCCTAAAACTCAAATGCTTATCAATATTTTTTTTAGATATGTTAATTGTCGGGTATAAAATTTATTAAACTATTTACTCCATCAACAGGTATTGACGTTAAGAGAAACATTGGCGATAACAAATTTTAACGCTCTTCAGGTGCCGTATCGTAACACCTCGATATTATTTAACAATTACTCTCTTCCGAATACGCCACTGATGCTATTCATATTTAGAAATATATCGTACATTAAATCGTACAAATTAAACATGTCGTGATAAATGGAGGATGATAATAAACATTTCGTGTACGCTGTATCGTTTACAAATGTCGTCGAAAATATGTTGACGAAGAATCGCATCGTTTGATATTGCCAAAAATAAAACAACGCATCAATCGCCAAAAACTAATTAGATATTAATGGGTTTGGAGCACTGAAGAGTTACAATGATAGATATAATATTATTGCAGTCGTTTCCTCTTTATGTTATATTGTTCTTGGATGTCTTTGATATATGTATTTTTTAACAGGTATATTGTGCATTGTCTACGGAAACAGGAAACAAGAGACTTGACAAGTTTCGCAGACATTAACAGCAGCAGGTTATTATATCACAAGAATTTTGTATTGCTTATAAACTGGCAAAGAATATTTTTATATTGAAAACTACTACACGCTAGAAATTAACACACACAAAGAAAATAATTAATAATTTGTGCGGATCGAAAAAAACAATACACTGTATCGTTTTTCATATTGCGAAGCTGCGTCAATTTTTCAACTTTGAAGAATTTGTATAGACAGTTTTTTTTTTTGCTGGTTGACAATTTAAAGCACACATAAAAGAGGCCTTTACATTAATTCTGAATGGAAGCATTGTCCATTGTGCCATCTTAGTAAATCTAATTGTGTCTGCATTATGATGGATTGTATTAAGGTGTTGCAGAAGACATAACGGCGTGTCTTCGCCGCGGTTAGCAAAGAGACATTACGTTGTTTTAACAACTATTTCGTGATATAATTACAGAGCAGAAGAACAGGCCAGAGATGAGCGGAGATTTTGATTTTTCAACAATAATCGTTAGTTGGTAATATTCTGCAAAAGTTGCATATAGAAATCGAATTGAATACAAATCGAATTCACATAAATGTTACTTTACTAAAAAGTTTCGAGTTGATTTTTTATTTTTTTTCGGGACCTTGTTAGCTTATGATCCCAAGTTTAGAATAACGGTAATAAAAATCTATTTTTGAATAATTCTATAAATATTGGCAAGCATCTGTTTGTACGTAAACTGCTAAGACAAACATTTATTAATCTAAAGAAAAAAAACCGATAGAAAGAACTCGTATATATAATAAATAATTTTTAAATGGGTTTAATTTAATTAAAGACATAAATGATAATGAACAGCGTTTGCAAAATTACCGTAGAAATGTTAATTTAATTAAACAACGAAGCTGGCAATAATTAAATAACATATTATATTACGAAAAGGCCACTCATTGAAACACCGTTTTAAAAAATAGCAAAAGACTAATAACGTTATAATTCCATTGTAGCACTTTATACTGCCTTTTCGTTTTAATAAACCGTATAATAATGTAGAAGAGAATTTAATATATTGGCCTCACCTCAGAATTATTCCACGATTAAATCAAATCTAAATAATGTAAGCAAAATTCTAGAATTAAAAGATATTACGTTTTAGTATAGCGTAAATTAATACATATAAATCCAAAATACCAAGTCTATATTTAAATTAACCGCTTAGAACAGGCCTGGGCAAATTTTTACGCGGTCCGCGAGCTATAATCGTATTTCTGAAAAAAAAGGTTTACGGATTGACGGCTCTTTTAAAAAAATAAATTTGAATATATAATACATTGCGGAATTTGTCGGCTTGTAAATTGTTTTATCATCTCTGATTTTGACCAACTTAAAGATTTTGCTATTTGAACAAACATTTTCTATCATGAATATCAATAAAAAAAAACGCTTTACGATGAACATTTACAAGCAGTTTTAAGAATTTCCGCAACAAAATTAACCGCTGAACTTAAAAAAAAAAATTTTAAGGTGTAAAACAATTCCATTCGTGTCGTCAAATTGCTGGTTGTTGGAGATTCATTTGTTTTTTATGTTGAAATTCATTTTTCGTGATAATAAATAATGCATATCTAAAAATAGTATTTTACTTGCGGCCCGCCGTTCTTTTTGAATTCTTAATGTGGCACTTCAGTGCAAAAGTTTTCCCAGGCCTGGCTTAGAAGTTTCCAGGAAAAAAAATTATTTAAAGGCACGTATTTTAAAAATATTTCACCAAAGCAACAACTTGAAAATAGAATAAATTACAACGACGCAAACAAAACTATTTTCTAATTTATTATCACGTGTACGAAGAGGTAATAATAAATAGTGAATGGGTAAATTGGGCAAAAAAATCGAAATAAAATATTAATTAATTTTTTTTTGATTCCGAAATACAAAAATGTACAAAAAAAATCAATATAAGCATGTGTAAATATTGTAATGTTATCAATACGCATATACAAACTAAATGTGCATTTCGTAGGGAAAGCCCTCATCTCTAATGGTCAAATTTTAATAGAATTTCAGTATATCTCAAATTAAAATTTAAAAGATCTTATGGTCCGTAGTAAAATTTATATTCATCGATTCAGGCAGTACTACTTCGTTGGTATTTTTTCAAAAACGCGTGAAAAAAATTGGTTTCTGTTAGCATGAGAGCGATAAAACTGATTATTTTTTGAAATAAAAGTTTGTTGATTTCGGAAAAGATTTGGAATGAATTGAAAGTGATTTGCCATTGGGTGTAATTACAAAGAATGCAGATAAAGAAATAATGAAAACTTAGGGGTTGACATCCCCGAAAGATCGAAGAGATCCAAATATGGCTGTATTATAATTTTCTTCTCTACGCACGTTTGAATTTTTCAACAGACACTTTTAGATATAGAATGAACGATGAAGATAATCCTACATGGATGTTACTAAAAGTGAAGAAAAAATAAGAGGGCCAACAACAAAAATCTCATTAATAAATCATTTTGTACAAGTTATCGGGTTTTTCTATATGACATTATATGCTTCAAACTGGTCGCAACAAATAAATCTTGCATTGCTTCTTCAAGTTACCATAACATATAACCTCGTATAAATAAATAAATAAATAAATAATAAATACGTTTTTATTGTTCGGAATTCCAATATGTAGATAAAAACATATAAATAAAGAAAAATATATATTTTTAGTCAATTTAGTTACTAAATTAATAAATTGACTAGATGGTTCACTTAGAAATAATACTTTTTCATAGTCATAGTTGAACAGTCAGATGCTAAAAAGTTTTTACACATATTCAAACAACCATTTCCCGCCTTGTATACGATAATAGCTGAAAACACGAAGTAGTAAACCGAGAGCCGAATGGTTCCGAGTTGCTAGCGATGTATAGCGTATTCTATGCAGTAAACACATAGCTTCATAAGCCCGTGGCAAACTTAGGCATGACATATTTATTAAAAATTAGAAACTACCAATAATCTGTCACCTAAATAGATTTTAGCAAATTTGGAAAGGCATATTTTTTTCGCGAATATTGATACAATAAAATACGAAACTAGCACGCGATAATCTGTTTGCAATATTTATGTGTGTAAATGGTGTTAGATTACAATCGAGTATATCGATAATTTTCTAAGGCACAGCTGTTTCTTGATTTAAAAATTCCTCTAAATTCTGTAGAATTTTATGTAAATTAAGCGATGAATATTGATTATCAACTTCTCTATGGTCAGTAATGATTAAATATACGATTAAAAGTGATATCACAGTATCAAGAACTTTTTATCATAAATAATTGTAAGGATACAATTGTTTTCTTGGGCAACGATAGAATTGGTTTTAATATTTTATATTATATATATTTGGTATTGTTATAATATTATGTATATATTATATTTTTATACAATTGACACTATTTGCGGGTACTCATTAATAAGACTACTATATTGCACAAACCTTTAACTAGTCCAATTGTCGGCACAAGTAGCTACTCTAATCTACAGGTAATCGCTATGTCACTCTATCCTATTAAGAAAACAAAGATAGTAAGTCAGTAAAATACGTCACAACACTGGCGGCCGCAATTACAAGATACAGCAGTATAACCTGCAGAATTCTACCAATCATTAGTTCTTCGATCAACTGTACAGAGGCTGACGTCGCTCTCAGTTGAAATTTATATGCCGGTAAAACTTACACAGCGTTAGCCTTCTTTATATACCTAGTTAGTATTCATTGGTTCAGTAGATTCCTCGCGAAAAACCCACAAAAAGCACCCCAAAAATGAAATAGTTAGAAAATATATATATATGTTCCACGAAAACTACAAGTCACTCAAAATTAGTTTGATATATATATTTATAAAATTTACTTATAACAGTATGAATTGAATTTAACTCTTTTGGAAAGGGGGCAGGGTATTATAGAAGTTTGCCATGTTGTATGAGAAAGATCGCTTTGAAAAGTTCAGTGCGATGTTTAGGTATTGTGATCATATTCCTTTTGCGCAGATTTATATTGTATCATTTGTGGAAACGTTGAGCTAAAGAAATTGGAAACCTCAGGTAAGGGCACGAAGTTAGTCTACATCCCACGTTCTAGTATACCCAATACAATTCGTAATCTACCTCTTGAATCCGCTAGCGCGAAATAAATAATTGATATTTTAATAACCTTTGTTGCTTCCGCTCTGCTATTCACCACCAGACCATCGGCCAGTATGCAAGAATGTATTATGCAAGCTGGCCTTAGTACCATTGCCAGACCTACAAACTCGAGTAATTCATTCTAGATTCAAGACATACAAGTTGACCTTTTTTTCAATTTTATCAACGTCTTTATTTACCAAGTGCTGCATATAAAGAAATATATTTTTTAAATCTATATACAATGTCATTTGATGAAACTTGCAGTTTTCACTGCGGTCCCTAATTTTTTAAACCTTTAATTTAACCATATTCCCATCTTCGAACCTGAGAAAATTGTTATTAGATCGTTCTTTTTAGACAGTTATATAAATATATATAATAATAATCAATAATAAATCCATTTATTGGCATATGCAAAATTAGGAAAGTACAGCCAAAAATGCCATCAAATAATAAGCTTTATATGATATAAGGCTCATCTTCGTTCTTCCTGGCACCCCTGGCATATATTAACCATACCACAATTTCATAAGATACTACGAAGAAATGAAAATCTTCATCTTTTTCATTTTCTAGCTGGAGATTTTTAATAAAACAAATAAAATCCGTAACGAGTTGTGTAAAAGCGATCCAATTTCAGTTTGATAAAAACGATTCTTCATTGAAACAAAAATTATTTGTAAAAGAAGAATTTGAAGCGAACAACCAGCAATGGAATGTTTCTCATGAAGTAGATATATTACATTGCAGTATCTTCGCGGGTTTTGTGTATGTTTGTTGGTAAGGGTGTAAAAGAACGGTGGTAGAACAAATGTGAAGAGAGTTGTGAATAAATAAAATGCCTTTCCAGCCGATTGCAGTGAAGGCAGATGAAGACGTGCATGAAGACATGACGAAGTACCACCACGAGAAGAGAATAACAAAATAAGATATAATTGTATTTAACGCAGACCAGTGAATTGAAAAATATCGAGGTAAAAAGTAACAAAATTAAATGAAATGAGATAAAACGCGAAATGAAAAATCTTTACGTGAAAAAAAAATTCCCTTTGATTTGTTCTTAATTGCCAGTTGATAATTCTGCAAAATTAGCGCAAAGGCGATAGCGGAATACTAATTAACGAAAACTATCACTACATTTCTATAAAACGAAAGGTATACGTAATTATATTCGAAATGTTTTATTTCTCGACTCGATCTCAAACGAATCCAATTAATTGTAAATATATATAGCTGCTTCAACGAACAGTAAAGAGAATTACTTTATAAATGCGGCCTTTTCTAATATAAAAACCAAGTTGAAATGTCGATTAACATATGGATTTACTGTTTTATTATTACCGAGAAAATTTTAACAGCGCACGAATGGTACCTGTTTTGACGCGACGAGTGATAAATTCCCGATGGAGACATTCGTACGCGTTTTTTCTTCTATTTTGCCTCTAACGGAAAGCATACAAAACCGATTTAGAAAAAACACATAGTGTTGGTACTACTGCTCGCTGTCATATACACAGTGACGTACATTCACGCATGTCATACGGTGCGAAACTAGCCGAAAATAGCCGATGCGATACTCGCGCTTACGCGAGTGAAATCTACTAGTTGATATAATAAAGTAAAAGCGAAAAATCATAATCTATAATTGCGTAAATAATTCGTTAAAATTTACATTTCCTATTGTGATATAAAAACATAGTTTTAATTCCGTATTTAATATAAATATTAGCATATCTCCCAGACTAAAGAAAGCGGATTTGCAAATAAATTTTTTAAGCATCGGCTGGATTTAATAAATAAAATCCTTGTGACGCGATATTTTCAGTAAATGCAAATTGGAATTTGCAGATAACGATAATTTATCGATAATGACTTCATCAAATCCGTTATGCTGCGCAATAAATTCAGTTCTGAATGAGGAAATATAATGTTGAGTACCAACAAAACCGCGAAGTTAATTAAGTAACAATAATTAAGTAAAGTAATGCGATATAGGTCATAAAATGATTTATTGTGATGCTTTTATAATAATATTCTGTAGAAAATACGGTTAATGGTAAATATTTTTTTTTTTGAATAAAATTAGAAAAGTACACAAAAGTGTTTGCCAAATAAAAAGATCAAACGTGGTTATAAATCAAGGTGCGTAAAATGACGTGTACTTATTCTTGGAAGTAAAAAATACTTGTATTATTCTAAGGGTCAGTCAAACACTAAATTATAAACAAAATTGTTTAAGAAATAATGCAAAGTAAAAATATTTAAAGAATGCAAATTAGTAAATAAAATTTGATTTTATAAAAAGATCAAAATCGCTTTTGTGTTGTTAATAAAATTCTATCAATAATAATTATTAAAAAAATAATATTAATAAAAATTCTTTTCGTTTAAAAAAATATTATTTTAATGAAATTGGGTATACTTTTTTAATTTTTATAGTAATATTATTCCCGTGTCGTATTTTTATCTTTTGCATATGTTAAAACTACGAAATATACGTTCGAAACTATTCAAAAAATGATAAGCTATTATTTACAATTGAAATAACCATGAGCCAACAAACAACGTTGCAATATATTTCTACAAACTAGAGCTACGTATATATTTATTGTTCACGCACTGAAAATATTTAAAAAATGTGCGTTTTTCGATTTTTTACTCAACCGCTAGAACAAAAAAAAAAAATATATATATAAAATTTATATCATAATATTTGAGGTGTGTAGCCATAGCCAGCCAAACCGGTTTCTATAAGATGCACAAATTCTTCAGTTCGTATACGTACATAAATAATGTATGTATAGTCATATTGTCTTCATTAAAACGGATTCATCTAACAGACCAATACCGGTTATTTCAATTAGTATGGGTATTTCGATATTATCACCACATTCGGTTAATATTTAAAATCGAACGCTGTATCTCGTTTTGTAGTAACATTTTGCTAAGACATGTTCTAGACATTCTATTGTATACTAAAAAAGCACGCATTTGGGATATTTTTGGTTTGCCATATCATTTCGCAAATAGACGTTTAATTCAACTGTTTTCTATAAAAAATTTCAGCGTGTTATATCATTGGTTTAGAAGTAAAACTGAACATGTCCCCGTTTTAGTCAAATATTAAATGTGTTGTAGAATTCTTGCTTTATTGAAAGGTAACGTAAGCAAGGTCCTTTATCATTTTATTGGAATTGTACAAAAGAACGCATAAAATTGATTAAGTTTGTAAGTTTAATTCAATACGTGTTAAATGGATTGGATTGAAATTCAGACTTATTCGGTTTTACCGTTAATCAGATGGTATATAGGCAAACCCCGTACAACGCGGCTTCGTTCCAGCACGATACGAGCATTTTTGCTTTAAGCACAATTTGAGCATATATGTTATACCATATGTTTCTACAGTTAGTTAAAGAGTCCGCAATCCTAAAGATTGGTTGGAAACAGCACGCCATGCCGATCTATCCTGAGCTAATCCCTTCATCTCCCTATAGCTATTCATCTCAACGTCTTCAACTATCTGACTCACATACTCCAATCTAGGCCTACCTACCCCTCTCTTTCCCTCCACTCTACCTTCTATGATCAATTGCATAATCCCCCCATGCCTAAGAATATGCCCTACTAATCTGTCTCTCCTACGCTGTAACACTCTCCAAATACTTCTCTTCTCCCCTACTAACTCTAGTACAGCTTCATTTGTTACTTTATCTTCCCAACCAATCCTCATCATCCTCCTATAACACCACATTTCAAGTGCTTCTAATCTACGCTTCTCTTCCTTTCCTATAGTCCACGCCTCACACCCGTTTTTCATTCATATAAATTGTAGAGTTTCTACAAAACTCTACAATTTATATGAATTTTAAATTGTTTTATTAGATGTTTTGCGTGATTATTTAATAAATAGTTATCTTCTTTTTACTATATAAATACTTGCAGATTTAAATTTTTCGAAATTTCGCCAAGAAAAACACGCCCTCGCTTATCGATGATTAGGTAGTGACGACAACGAAGAAAACATTATGTAATATTAATAATCATTGTTACAATAAACGTATTTTTTTTTTTAATACAAAATAAAAATATTGAAGCTTTTTTTTGGAACTTTTGGAACCTAACCCAGTTTTTCTGTACTAGTTCTATGTTTCGTGTAACACGAATTTTTATTTTTAGGGAAGTAACGACCGTGTTATACGGGGTCCACCTGTATGTATATATATTTTCCTCTCGTAAAAATGTGTGATTTATGCTCGAATGAAAGACCAACTCATATTATTAACGTATTTTTTAACACGTACAAATATATATGGCATATTCACGATTCAAGGTCTATAAGTAATAAATTCATATATATATAAAAGCACACAAAGAAGTGGTATAATAATAATCGGGATATAGAAAAAATACCAGGAGATATTATATATCCAAAGTTGGGAGGTTGGAATAACAATATTAATCTCTCATATATATATATGGTAAAAGGCGTGTTGTAATGTGGACAAAAATGATATCGTACTGTCTATGGAAAACGAATACAACTCAAAATAGGCATGTTTAGAGGAGAATAAAATTGAAGTTTTCGTTATCGAAAAAAATATATATAGAGTGGAAATTTTGTTCATTTAATGTATTGCCAAACAGTGGATAAAGAATGGCATTCTAATTTATATCTTAAAGCTAGTATTTATAAAGAAATAATGCAATTTTTTTATTATGGTGGTATTTTGCTTTAACAAATCATCACAATTTTGTGGTATGAAATTTAGTAATTTAATCAATTTTGTACTATTCAGTTACTTTTGCATTAGCGGGGAAAAAAGTCGTCTCTGTAAAACAACACATTTTTTGTTACGGTCGTTTATCATTCACAACGCATAAGTAACATATTTGGTGTTATGTTACATTTAGACCCAATAAATTAAATATTATTGTCAATAAAAGACTTACATAACTAAAAATCTGGTGGTATTGCATCGAAAAAATTAAATATTTCAAAGGTGGACAAACGAACATATTTATTTTTCAATATTTGAAGATGTGGTGGTTTAGCATTAGATAGATTGAACATTTTACATAAACATAAACGAAATTTTTGTTTTGTTTGACTTGTGTTGGTATTCTATTGGTAGTGTTGAAAATATTGACAATTTTAAATGAAAAATTAGCAATTTTTGATCACAAAAATCAATTTGTGCAATTGTAAGAAATTAAGACATGGTAAATAGAGATAAATCTTCTAACTCGTACTATTAATATATAAATAAATATTACCCGTGGGCTGTATTTCGACGTTTCTATCTCGGACATATTAACCGAATTAATGAACTTTATATTTCGCAATCGAATGGACGTTTTGTTATGAAATAGCCCATTTGGAAGGCAATAGCAAGCAAAATCGAGTACATATAATCAATGTAGGATAAACTCATCTTTTCTTTGTATATACGAACGGAAGCTTCATTTTATTAACAGTGTCCAAACATTTTAATAAACGGTCAGCAGTGGCAAAGTTATAATTAGATTAATTTACTGAACAAAATCTGTTTATCCAACGCTCGACATTATTTATTCATATCGAAAAAATGATAAATGCTAAGCTAAAATTGAGAACTATAATTTATTTTTATTATTAATAATAATAATTATTAATATTAAATATTAGTTAATTATAATCATTAATAATTATCCATCAACAGTCCAAGATTTTCTACGCTATCACAAACAGACAGCTCTTCTCGTCATTGATTTTGAATTTTAATAAATTTTTAATCGGCAGCTGATGATTTTTATGTCCAAATTAGATTTAGTAGGAATAATATTTAAGGCATGATTTTCAGTATATATTACAAAATTAGAAAGATCTGTGTTAATAATATTAATCGCGTCATTAGCATTTTTTAGAAGAGAAAGAGTAATAAATCTGAGTGTCATCAGCAGCATAGAAATGAGACTGGCAAAGACGTATAGAAGAAGATAAATTAGATGTATATATAAAAAACAATATTGGTCCCAAGATGGATCCTTGAGGTACACCACAGGTTATATCTAGAGAAGAGAGATCATCTTGATAAAGTACTTTTTGTGATCTACCTGTTAGATAATGAAACATTAATGTTACTGCTTCTGAACTGAAACCATTAAACATCAGAATAAAGAAAAGTAATGTATGATTTATTTTATCGAGGTCTATTAAGATTAAAGCCGTTATTTGATTGTTATTGCTGGCTCGATATATATTATCTGTTACTTCAAGTAGAGCCGTATATCTATTTGATGAAGAAATCTCCTGGTCGTTTGATGAAGCTCGCATCTAATTAATAATAAATTCTGAACGTGTTAGCGTCTATTTAACAAGTCTCTTATAATATTCCGAGAAATGCGCCTGGATTTAGATTCAGAGCGACGTTGGCGCTGCTGCAAAGATTTTCGCAAAAAAGCAAAGTATTCCTTGTGTAATGTACCAGGCATATAAGGGAATAGCTACAATATAAATCTGCATAATGCGCTGCAACACCATAATATAAACTTTACTGCATTAATCTACTGAACTAATGTGTTTTCAAATACTAAATATATTAACACTAGAATAACTTAATTATTCCACTATTTCTGGCAGATATATAACCATATTAACTCTCGTATGTTACGATTTTGAGTACTATATTATTTTACTAAACAAAATCTGTTTATTATATATTATATTGAATACAGATACAACATAAACGTGTTTTTTTTATATATTTTTGACTTGTGTTGGTATTTTTTTGACTTGTGTTGGTATTCCATTGACAGTGCGCTATATACCCGCGCAAGAACAATGCACCTGTATACCTGCGCTTACGATGACCTAACACATCAACAGGTATATAGCTATAAATCACCGAAATGTGCGATTACGCAGCTAACATTTCGCTGAAGCATGTGAATTTGTCGTTAGAAATCGTCTCTTACCTATTATTTCACATATAATCCGAGATAATAACGGACCACTCGCTCGCTGTCAAGCAAAACTTGCGCAACTAAAGCACTTGTTTAAGGTTAGGTTACTTTGTTTACATCCACAACCACGATAGAGTACAGTCGTAGAAAAGCGACAGTTCAGTCGATCACAATACAATTTATATAATCGAATATGGTCTGATCAACTGTGTTTTTGTATTTAAATCGTAAAATGATGTGCGAATCCATAAAGCACGATTAATAATATACGGAACTCGCGCCAATAGAAACAGAAAAACAGACAGGCTTCGGCAACAAGTAAGTATATCGCTGAGCGAGGCGCGAGTGTGGACTGCTTACCGAATGGCGGCGAAATCGACCGTAACCTACCGAATTGATGCGACCGACGAAGAGGATGATTGTGCATCGAGTAGGCGCAGCGCAGTAGACAGTTGGGTTGGGCAAATGTCGTTCATTTAAAGTGAATAAATTCGTGAATTATTATTCAGTATTCACATATACATGAATTGTTTAATTATATACATTATAAGCTACGAGTATTAAGTCAAAGAATATTATATTTGGTAATAAATATTGCAACGATCCAGCGATTAAATGACTAGTAATTTCGAACAATATTGCTTTGGATTTAAACAAGTCTCCTATCTTGACAGTCTATGCCACTATGCGTTTATGAAATTCTATGTTTTGTACATAAGTTTTACGATTCATTTAATATATATGAAAAGAAGCTACGATTATTTAACTAGGTGCAAAATCTTACTTGCAAATACCAAGGCACTTTATCAGAAGGGGCTCTTTTTTGTTTAATGGATGTAAATTGTATAATAAACTTCCACGAGATATCAAAAATACAAATTGTCTTACAGTCTTCAAAAACAATCCTTACTGATGTAAGTGCATATTTTATAGAGCAGGGGTGGCCAACAAGTCGATCGCGAACAGTGACATAAAAACTATCAAATAACTAGTAAAATAAGACAAAAAAAAAACACGAAATAAGGCGAAGATAAGTTGGCTCAGTGATTTGGCAGATTTTTTATCCAAGTTAAGCGATTCGAATTTAAAGTTACAAGGAAAAAAGAAGTCGCATTAATGGTTATAAAAGTCAGTTTGTAATGTTGATTGAAGATGTCCAACAAAAAAAAATTTCCAAATATGAATGACCATTTACAAAAAACAACCCAATTTTAATTATAACTTAAAAAATACGTTGTAGAAATTAAAAAGTTATTGTGGATTTTGATGCAAGATTTGGTGATTTAAAAAACATTGAGGACATTGTTCAATATTGATCTTTCCCTTTTAAGAAAGATTTATATACATGTGAAATATATAAAAATGGACATATATGTGAAATATATTGCTGCAAAAATTTCTTATATTTTTGACTTGGAAAAAACGAAATTAGAGAATAACTCGTACGATTTGATTTAATTTTAATAGCTGGGGTGCTTGAAGAAGACTTTTGGAAATATGTTAGTTGTGAGAAGTATATATGATATCAATTTGTTAAGGAACTTAGATTATGTCATTGTGTGAAATATTAAAAATTTACAGGTAGATCTCGATCACTTTTTAACTTTTCGATTTCAAGAACAAACAAATTGGTCGGCCCTGCTATAAAGGATTATTTAACAGCAAATCTCTAATTTTTGTTATGCAATCTCACATGTTTCGCACTATGTTTATATACAGATTTATTTTTTATTTACTATTATTGTAGTAAACAAAGTCAATAAATAAGTAAACTGTATGTTAGAATAGTTATAAAATATTAATGTTCGTATTTTCGCAGTTTAATATTGTCTCCAAATCATATATGATCATTTTATATCTGCAATTTTATTATGTATTGTCCAGGCTATTTTAATGGTCAAATATCCGTTGGAATGAAGAATTTTTGAATGTTTAAAATACGTCCATATTTGGCTCGTTCGTTTTTCGCATTTTGTTGTAATAATTAGCACTACAAAGCAAATATTTAATTTAAAAAATGAATAGTAATATACTTAAGTTAATTTACATTTAAAATATATATTGAGTACGAATACGTTTATGTGTATGTTAAACTGGACAGTTAAACTAAACGATACTGGCTAGATTAAATAATGTGTTAATGCCCCCGATTGTTTTACAATTATCTTATGCTTGAGTATCAGCGAAGTAATTCGCAATATACAAATTACAGTACCGAATGTGAATAATTCGTTTGAGAATATAGGGAATATTGAATACGAATCGTTCGCTTTGGATGAATAGTTCAAATTGAACGATTCATAGGTGAATTACCGAAGTCTAGTAGACACGCTAAGGTATGGCGGGGTACGGCAGCGGAGGGCGACACACCAAGAAACTGGTGATGCATCATCATCTGCCAGCTTAATACAGGTGAAATACGCCACGAGAGAGTAGTCAGTGTCCTTCGCCAGCACCGCCGATAGTACCTGTAGAATTGAGTGTTGTATTGTAACGCGGTCTTTAGAACGCACAAGAACTCGTGTGTGGACCGATCGAGAGTTGCGAACCCGATTTACTTCGGGGCAGTTGTTAGAAGTAGGCTTAGGTGAGAGCGGATGAACTCTCATCGAACTCTCCTCCGGGTCGCACCGAAAGAAGCGCGTGCGTACGCATGGCCAGGCCCAACTATGTCTGAGAATCTATCGTGAAGAAAAAGTGCATACATGAAGGTATGCATCACAGAAGAGTTTCTAACGAATGTATTGGTGATGACGGAGGTTTTTTGTTTCTTTCGAACGTCGAAATAAAACCGACCAAAGAAGTACGTTTCTGTTGTATTATACAAAACGTTAAAAAATGTGAAGAAATGGACTACCCCTAAATAAATAAACTAGAAACAGTGGTCATATTTACATTTCGCTACAGATTTTTAGTAAAAAAAAATTCATTTGTAGTTTTAAATGCCGCAAAAATTAACTCGCAACAAATTTCGACATTATTTATGATGTGAAAATAGAAAATGCTATCATGATGATAATTTTATAAATAAATATCGAAGACGTTTGTAAAATACCCAACAATTATGTGTATTGACATAAAGAATTACGGAAGAAACAATTCTTGCGCAATATCAGTGGTAAAAAGAAGTATATTGACCATCGATGATTAATGTAATAGTAAAAACAATTTTACACAATACATAAATTTAAAAAAAATGTCTGCATATTTTTTTGCTCAAGATCTTAACAATTCCTGACAGTGGAAAATTTGGCAATGCCATTGAAATGTATAGCAGACTTGTTCCTGTCAACTTGTCATATATGACAGGACTAAGGACAAGTAAATAAATGCATTTTTTCTCAAATTACGAGAAAACTAAAATAAAATAAGACGATTTACAAAATAATAATTTTACAAAATCGACGCTACAAAAACAAAATTGATTATTCATTGGTTTTATACAATAAATAATTCACGCAAATTAAAAAATTAATTGGTCGATGGATACGAATAATAAAAAGTAAAGTAATGAAATTAATCAACATTTTATTGATTTATTACAGAGGAAAAAACGTGTAAAAATATGTATTAATTGCCTTTTTTAACAGCAATTAATCTTCCAATGAAAATGTCGATTAATTTATAGTATTAAAATAAAATAAGTCACCTTTATGAAAATCGGCAAATCTAAGATTTACACAACACAGAATAATGTGCAAGTGAATTTTCACGAATTAATTAGGCCCGCAAAAAATTAGTCAAAAAGAATTCGTACGTGTAGAATGGAAGTATGATATATTTATGTATACCATACACGACTTTAGATTCGAATGCAATTCAAATCAACCCCTAAAAAGGGTGATCTATACACGCCAACAGTTAACAGATTACTAAACCTGACAAAATCGGGAGAATTCCGACAGAAAATCTAGTGGTGGAGTTTTTGCTGTTGTATTTCTTCCTTTTAATTAGTAATGGAAATATTTTTATGTTTTCAAAAAAAATTTATGTTAAAAAATATTCAACCTGTCGATTTTCATCAAAATTATCGAAAAAATATCGAAAATGAACACAGGTATATACCTGTCGAAAAAGAATATAAAAGAACAGGTATATACAGGTATATACTTGAGGTATAATTTTGATGAAAATCGAAAAAAAAAAATATTTTAATTATATTATTAAACATTTATAAATTAAAATAATCTTAATATACATAGTCGTTATACACTATTTTAAAAAAAAAATATTTTGATCGAAGTCGACGAAAAATTGATTTTTTTCAAACCCCCTTTTTTCGACGATTTTCTCAACCTTTTCCGTTTCATCTGAACATCGATATAAAAAATGTCGAAAACCATTTATAGTCGTTATAAACTATTTTAGAAAAAAATAATAATTTTGACCAAAGTTAACGAAAAATTGATATTTTTCAAAGTTTTTTCGATTTTTCGACGATTTTTAACTATTTTATAAACATTTAAATAAATTGACACGTTATTAAACCGGAATCCAATATGGCATTTAATATTCAAAATTATTGAACTTACCCGGACACTTTTAACAAAAAAAAAAAAATTTGAGCACTGGCTCACTTTCAAATCAATACACACGTCTATCGAATTGTCTTGGTCTTTTTTTTTCTTTAAAGATGATCATTGAAGGCACTTCCATTCTTTTCACAAAAATACACGCTTTCAACCGTTTGATTTTTATTTAAAGAACATGCCACAGCCGCGGTTGGTAAAAACGTAGATATTTTGCGGAATACCATTAATAATTAATGTGACACGCAGAAGATTCGGTACACTACTGAAGTAGAGTGAAGAAATTTAGACAGGTTCACGTATTGACTAATAAATATAACATTTGTCATATTCAGAACTTATCGTAAGAATATATACACGATACAGCATACTCCAAAATGATTTAGATATTATGAAAATTGTTTAATAATAAAATATTTTTATACCGAGTTCGTATAAAAATGGGCAACATTTCTGTTTGTGAAATCCATTTTTTTCGGTATGTTTAATGTAGATGAAAGAATAATCCAAAATAAATAATAAACCTCAAATAAGTAACGAATTTACAACAAATTACGACGATTTTTTAAAGCATCTAATTTTGTATATACAATTTGGTGTAAAAAATTATTATATTCGCAAGTATTTGTAAAAATTACAAGTTAAGATTGATATATAGTTTAGTGACTTTATAATTTAATTATATTTTTTTACAAAAAGTAGACGTATGTGACAGGCTGTATATTATAATGATACGACTGTGTAGGTCGAAATTGTTTACGTTCGAATAAAAGCGAAGAATTGATTTAATCTGTATCTATTTACGCCTGATTATTTCTTACCGACGTTGAAAATGATAAATAACAAATCCTAAAATTATTTTTACATACGCCACCATAAATGCTAAAATAACAACTTATTTATTTACCTGTCGATTTTTATCAAAATTATCGAAAAAGTACAGAGGCATATACCTGTCGAAATTTTTAATTCTTTTATCAATTAGCATCAAAATTATCGAAAAAGTACAAAGGTATATTCCTGTCGATTTTCATCAAAATTATCGAAAAATTATCGAAAAAGAGCAGAGGTCGATTTTCATCAAAATTATCATTTCCCATTGGAAAATGTGCCATTCAATCATTTTTTCACCTTTAATAAAAATTTATAATCTTAGCACGGACAAGTCCATATAAAAATGTTTTTAAATGCTGCCTTTGAAATTGAACACGCAATTAACATCGCGTATTAATTTACAGTTGCTGATCGTGTTGGTATCGCCATCTACATATTTAATATTAGATGTGTGTGCGACAACGACGATAAACACACACACAGATTACACACTATTTATTCTCGACAAACGCGGCGAGGAATTCAAGTCTAACTACATGGTTACGTGAATGCAATCCCATCTTTGCACATGCTATTTTATATGGGCAGTTTCAATGGCACCCTGAACGATAAGTTGAAGCGAAGAATATAAACTCGAAAAAGTTGATTGCGTTGGTTGAAGCGAGACTTTGGCCGTTTTCTGAGCAAGTTCTCGCTCTAGTCGAGTATTCGTTATCAACAAAACGCGTTTTTATTATCCGAATTTTATCTACACTAGTACACCTACTGCCAAGAATATGGCAAATCAGACAGAAATGTATAGTTTAAAAACTGAAAAAAGAAAATACAATTTTTGACAGATTGTTTGAGGACGCTATTGTGTATTTATTTTGTAATTCATAAATCCAATATAATTTGCTATAAAATATTTGACAAAAATCAAAATAAAATATTTAAGAAAATTAAAATATAAAAAATGTATGTAAAAATAAATTACATAGATATATATAGCATCGCCAGGTCTCGCCTAGAATAATTTTAAGTCAGACACTTTAAGCCACAATTATTGACTATTTCTTTGACTCGATTGTACATGGCCGCTAAGCCTTTGACTACGATATACAAGTCTATATGAATGTAGACGAAAATAGTAATTCTTAATTTTCAATTTCCGACCAATTTAGCAAATACACTTAAATTTTGAACAAAATGGGCAAAAATAGACATAATCGCTTTAATATAACACCAAAGTCATTGAAATCTGTCGAGCCGTTCCGCAGAATTTTTTTTATACGGGTAACTTTTGTAGTAAGCATGGAAATAATGATTTTTATCTTTAAGCGGGACAAATTACCGAAAATCGGGATTGTCCCGCTAAAAGCGGGTCGTATGGTCACTTTACTTATTTGTGTTATTAATTTTATCCTAATAAAATTTTATATAAAATGAAATAAGCAAAAATCTGTTAGGTAAGCTGTTCATCAAAATGATCAAAAAAGAACAGAAGTCGATTATCATCAAAATTTAAAAAAACAAAAAAAAACGGTGCACCGGTTTACCGGTACCATTCCCAGCACTACTTTTAATACCAATTTTCTTGGTTTTATATCGCAACTGGACTAATGAACTTGGTCGTCTAATATTACGATATAATATTTTCATTATACCATACGATTGCTTATATATACCATGTGTTCATCATAAAAGTATTAGAAAAAAATAATTATTTATTATTATAATTTGTGTATATACTTAATGTATTTTATTCTAATATATGAAAAAAAAACAGATGTTGTATTTTTTGATTCCTCTTAACATTATACAAAAATATATAAATTGGTACAAGTAACTTAAAAATCAGGCGACTTTTTTTAGACGTGCCTTCAACTCGTCATTTAATTTTCTGGTAAATTCCAAGTCATTTTTTAGTTGATCTTCGCCTTGTTTTAATTTTTGACGAGCCTTGCGCTCTTCTTTAAAATCATCTTTATAAATTTTTACCTTAATCAATAATTAAAATAAATTTATTTTGTTTAAAGAAAATTAATATTTACTTGCTGTTCTAAAACGAGACCAATAATTCGTGATTTCAACCCATTTTTTTTTGCATTTCAGTCATTTTTTGTTGAGCAATATCATTTTGTTCGTAATTTTCTTATTTCTCTTGAAAATAAACAAGTTTCTTCTTCAGTGTCGCGATTTCTTCTAGATTTTTAACGTTTCGAAAATATTTAATTTACTTTGCAACTAATAAAAATCAATATCATAAAATTCTATAAATATAAATCAAAATAATTGAAGAAAAAAATACATTTTTTACCATTTCTGCTTTATCGACAGATTCCTCTAAAAAAATCAGCAACGCTAATTTTATTAAGAGCTTCTTTGCCAGCTTTCAACTCATCTCTAGATTTATTTCGCAAATTTACGTCAACGTTGATTAATAACTTTCTTCTGTTCATTTCAAATCATGATTTCTTATTTGTTAGCTGAAGAAATAAATCATTCGAAATTCTATATCCTAAATCACCCAATTATTTGTTACCTGCTCGATTTTATAGATTTTTTAAAGCTATATTAACTACTTTGCGAAAACGAAAAAATCTAGGAAGCCTTTTTTTCTTTATTTCGAAAACTGCATATTTATATTTCCCACAGAGAAATTATAGAATATATGTTAAAACGAGTAAAACAATATTGTCTAAAAATAAATCATCTCGAGACTCTGCCTCCTCACTGGCACTGGACCAAGAAATAAATTAGAATAAATCATAATAACAGCTCGGCACGATATACTCAAGAAATATGGATGCCCGTATTATACAACACATTCAGCCAATTAGACAATAATCTCTTACAAATTAATTTTGCAATGCCTTTTCTTCACCACGCAAATGGACGAATATAATCATTTGAATTGACCGTTGAAAATTGCCAATTAGGTGACCGAAAAAAACAACTATTTGGAATATGGAAAATAGCAATTTTGAATAAAAATTGAAATATTCTTACAGTAAGAATGGTAATCCAAATTACAATAGCAATGGATATTATAAAAAAACTAAATATATAAAAATCAATTTGCTTAAAATCGTATATATTGTTTTTATGCTGAAATATTTCACCTATACTGAAATCAATAACAATTTTATGGTATTTGCGCAGATAAGAAAACAGTTCATTTTTATTACAACAACCACATTTGTCGAATTGTTTAGATTGCGCGTTATTAATTCATTCTTTTTACTATCTCTCTAAACAATGATAAAAATTATATAGGGATAAAAACAAATAATACTCGTACATGAATAAATATTGGTTTTATTTTGTATTTATTAATAATAAACCGCAAAGGTTTATTATTAATAAATATTTTTATAGGAAAGGTAACTTGCATAGCTTTTGTAGATTTAGAAAAGGCATTTGATAATGTAGATTGGGACATAATGTTTAGAATTTTAAAAGAAACGGGTATAGATTATAAGGATAGGAGAATAATTTTTAATTTATATAAACACCAAACTGCCTTAGTTAGAATTGAGGGGGAAGAAGAGGTAGCAAAAATAGGGAAGGGAGTTCGGCAGGGATGTACACTCTCACCGTTATTATTTAATCTATATATAAAACATGCAATAAACAAAGTAAAAGAAGAGTATAGTGTAGGTGTGAATGTACAGGGAGAGAAAATATATATGTTGAGATTCGCCGACGATATAGCTATATTGGAAGAAAGCGAAAAGAATTTAGAAAGGGTATTGAATGGTATGCAGGCAGTATTGACTAGGGATTTTAACATGAAAATAAATATAGGTAAAACTAAAGTGATGAGGTGTGACAAAAAGGAATGCAGTAGAAAAATGAGGATCACAATAGGAGATAATAGAATCGAAGAAGTGTCAGATTTTTGTTATTTAGGCAGTAGAATCACAAAAGATAATCGAAGCAAGGTAGATATAAAGTGTAGGATAGCACAGGGTAGGAAGGCATTCGTAGAAAAGGAACAGATTTTAAGATCAAATATTGACTTGGGTATTAGAAAAAGATTACTGAAGGTATATGTTTGGAGTGTAGCACTGTACGGGTGTGAGGCGTGGACTATAGGAAAGGAAGAGAAGCGTAGATTAGAAGCACTTGAAATGTGGTGTTATAGGAGGATGATGAGGATTGGTTGGGAAGATAAAGTAACAAATGAAGCTGTACTAGAGTTAGTAGGGGAGAAGAGAAGTATCTGGAGAGTGTTACAGCGTAGGAGAGACAGATTAGTAGGGCATATTCTTAGGCATGGGGGGATTATGCAATTGATCATAGAAGGTAGAGTGGAGGGAAAGAGAGGGGTAGGTAGGCCTAGATTGGAGTATGTGAGTCAGATAGTTGAAGACGTTGAGATGAATAGCTATAGGGAGATGAAGGGATTAGCTCAGGATAGATCGGCATGGCGAGCTGTT
Organism: Leptodirus hochenwartii; assembly: GCA_947310635.1. Taxonomy (NCBI): domain Eukaryota; kingdom Metazoa; phylum Arthropoda; class Insecta; order Coleoptera; family Leiodidae; genus Leptodirus; species Leptodirus hochenwartii. The sequence goes on from OX371176.1 coordinate 50,642,268, forward strand.
TCCAACCAATCTTTAGGATTGCGGACTCTTTAACTAACTAAACCGCAAATAAATCTGTTAATCCTTACATAATCCATATTATTTACAATCAACTAATCTTAGTTAAAGAGTCCGCAATCCTAAAGATTGGTTGGAAACAGCACGCCATGCCGATCTATCCTGAGCTAATCCCTTCATCTCCCTATAGCTATTCATCTCAACGTCTTCAACTATCTGACTCACATACTCCAATCTAGGCCTACCTACCCCTCTCTTTCCCTCCACTCTACCTTCTATGATCAATTGCATAATCCCCCCATGCCTAAGAATATGCCCTACTAATCTGTCTCTCCTACGTTGTAACACTCTCCAAATACTTCTCTTCTCCCCTACTAACTCTAGTACAGCTTCATTTGTTACTTTATCTTCCCAACCAATCCTCATCATCCTCCTATAACACCACATTTCAAGTGCTTCTAATCTACGCTTCTCTTCCTTTCCTATAGTCCACGCCTCACACCCGTACAGTGCTACACTCCAAACATATACCTTCAGTAATCTTTTTCTAATACCCAAGTCAATATTTGATCTTAAAATCTGTTCTTTTTCTACGAATGCCTTCCTACCCTGTGCTATCCTACACTTTATATCTACCTTGCTTCTATTCTAAAAATATTCCCTGTTAATCCTTTCAACTCTTTAAAAATTTAACTTACAGTTTAACGTCGCTGAATATTAACAAAAATTGCGTACAGCCAATTTCCACGAAAAGAAAATACTACTTAAATCCTACAAATTTACGAAATTTCTTACATAATATTATTCCCTTAGTATTTCGTTATTCTGGAGATTGTGCGTGCCTGGAATGAATTTATATTCAAAATATTATAAAATATCTTGTAGACACGTAATAGATTATTGTAATTATTACTACCCTCTGTATACTATGTTTGTGAACTCAATAGAATATAAGGGCGGTTTATTTATTGCGGACAATTTGAACGCTCGAGGAATGCCGATGGTCTCGTACTGACAATGAAATGTGCACGAAGGATAAGGTAAATATTGTAGAGAGTGTGCTGAAAAGAGTGATCTTTTAGTGAGTGCAGACTATTTACAAAAAAAATTTAATGGGATTCTTTTTGTATAACATTTTTCGCCAAACAGAATTTACTTGTACGCAAATTCATGATCATTTTTGTGTAAATTTAAATATGGAAATCGACAGCAAAAAAAAACGCTTTTATCCTTTTTTTGCCCATTTGTTGAATATTTAAATATATTTGCTAGATTGGTCGGAATTTAAAAAAAAAAAGAACGACTAATTTTCCTCAACGTTCATATAGACTTATATATCTTAATCAAAAGCTTAGTGGCCTTTTATCATAAACAAACGATGGTCGATAATTGTGTGTGTTTTTTTACTATACATTTATGTCTGATTTGACAAAATATACCAAGTGAAAAATATGTAATAATATTAATAAAGTAAACTTTTTCTAGTTCTTATTATACTCATTTTATTCAATTTTTACAAACCCATTCGCATATAAAAAAAAATATTTGAACGTCCCGCTTTATTTTCACTTTACCTATACGTTGAATTCAAGCTAAACTTCTTTAAGAAACAATACACATTTAAAAACAAAAACTTTTATATTTTGCGCTGCACAAACAAAGTCGGAAAATTCTGGAAATATCGATACTATCGACGTTATCGCATACTAACTATTTTTTAAATAAAAGATAAGTGAAGCTGAAAACTCTCGGAGGTAGTTTCCATATACGATATCATTTTCTAAAATGGCAAACTGAAAATGCTAGTTGCAGTTTAATTTCTCAATATACAAGAAACAGCATCTACATAGAAGTAAATTGGCACACGCCGTAACAATGTAAACGAATGCGAAAACAAATTACCGGTGACATTGTATTTGAATTGTGCATTTCTTTTATTGGGAGCAAGACGGTAGCGAGTGATTTTTCCGATGTAATATATTCATATACACATACACAGGTGTTTTGTGTGTTGCATACAGTTACACGAAACGCGGCGCACGCCGGGTCCCGTATAGCTTGGCCGAGGGAGATATTTATCGCATAATGTTCACTGTCATCCATCATGCTGTATGATAATAGAATATGCGGGAATTGAAATATATATATCTGCAACCCGCCGAACAAATCATTATTATAGATAAAGACACGTAAAAAGAATATAAGAGGAAGTGCTACGGTACCTAATATACATTCCAAACAAGCTAAAAAAATATACTCGCATGTATGAATATTTAATAATAATAATAATAATGCACTTTATTATTATTATTACTATTCGCAAGACGTAGCCCACCCTACTTTTCCAACTGACCTAAGCAATACATAATTTAGACATTTTTCCTTATAAAACCACAAGAAAAAGAAAAAGAAAAAAACACCACGAGGCGAAATAAAATAACGGAAAAAAAATCAAATCCGAAGTAATTCATTAATCAATTTATCAATCAATCAATCATTACTTTGCATATTTAGTAAGCACCTGAACATCTGTTTTCTAACTGTACTTACCGACGTAGATTTTAAACTCGTTATATTGTTCAAACTTCTTTTTTTTTTAAGTTGAAAAGATGAAAAATGGTCCTACGAAAGAATTGGTTTAAAACGAATGTAATTGTCATTTCAAATGTGACTAAAGCAGCATACAAAGACAGAACGAAGTTCATATTTCGATTGACTCGCCTATGTCAAATTTGTCAATGGAGTAATCATATTTTACTCGTTCCATATATTTTTATTATATTTGATAAAAAAAGATTGGAATATGAAATATGAACTGATGCTTTAACGAATTTGCAAATGTACTAAATCAGCGATTTTTAACTGAGGGGCCGCGGCCCATTTGGGGGGCCTCGAATAAATTATGATCAGTAAATAAAATTATTAATTTAAAATAAATCTTACTGATTATTATGTTAGGAAAAAAAACTAGGGGGCCGCGAAAATATTTTAGGATATTCGGGGGGCCGCGTGCAATAAAATGTTAAGAACTGGCTGTACTAAATGGACTAACAATTTTAACTAAAATATAGCGAAATAATAAATGAAAACGAATCCAATTAAATCTGAGAAAGAATTCCAAAATTGTCACTGGAAACTGCACTCGAATGCCATGTAGTGTTTATATACGAATTTGCTGTTTCAAAGATCGACTTGGGCAACAAGTTTAATGTTGTGCGATATTTAAGATCAGCGTCTTCAAATTGGGCACAAACTATTGCCAACAGATGCCACTAGTGCTTCATAACCATAGTTCATCTGGTCGATTGTACTTGCATTGTATAACGTGTTTGTACCATTGTTGCCAATTCTATCAAAACCCGCATAGGTAATGTTAAGTTACCTGCATATAAATACAAATTCATTTGTCGGCTTTTTATTTTAGTGGCTAATTCTGAAGTATATGAAATATTGACGTTTAAATGTTGTGCGATATTTAAGATCAGCGTCTCCAAATTGGGCACAAACTTTTGCCAACAGATGCCACTAGTGCTTCATAACCATAGTTCATCTGGTCCATTGTACTTGCATTGTATAACGTGTTTGTACCATTGTTGCCAATTCTATCAAAACCCACATAGGTAATGTTAAATTACATGCATATAAATACAGATTCATTTGTCGGCTTTTTATTTTAGTGGCTAATTCTGAAGTATATGAAATATTGAAGTTTAAATGTTGTGCGATATTTAAGAGCGGCATCTCCAAATTGGGCACAAACTTTTGCCAACAGATGCCACTAGTGGTTCGTGACCCTAGTTGATCTGGTCGATTGTACTTATATTGTATAACGTGTTTGTACCATTGTTGCCAATTCTCTCAAATCCCGTATAGATACAATGCTAAATTACTTGCGGCTTTTATTTATGTAGCAAATTCTGAACTATATTGACAAAAATCATATAATACATAAGTCGAGTTCTTATATTAGTCTATATATTATTCATCTATATATTATTATTTAGTATTGAAACTAGTGAAAACACGTTGTGAGTCAGTTTTGGGGGGGGGGGGTAATTACCTAGCTTCTGGTGCAACATAATACAAACCACAATGATAATGGAATATTTGAAACCTATACGAATTTTGTAAATAATTCCTGTTAAACGTGCCGAGTACAAATTGATACATTAATTATTACGGGCGCATTGTCACGTTTAGTTTAATAGACAGTGCCCTGCAGGTTAGTCTGGTACAATTGAAATGTTTATTCTGAAACGAGTAGACAGATGTATGTTGCCTGAAATGCACCAAATAACTAATAATTATATTATTAATCGCACTCGTTTGTATAACGCCGCCAGATAAAATAGATTATGTTTCGGCCGGTTGGCTAATTCCCAAAAGAATTCAACAATGTAAAAGAGCATCGTAATATACAGCGTATTCTAAAAGTGAGCCGTGCAAAATGTGCGCATATTTGGATTCATAGGGATAAGAACCGTTCATATGTAGATTTGTTCCGCAAGTCAATTAGACGGCCAAAATACGATAAAAAAAATTTCTACCAGCAACATAAAAAATTATAAATTTAATTTCTTTCACTGTTTTATGTATTATAAAATCATTTCATGTAAAATTCCCTTAATCTCAATAAAGACATGATTAATAATAATAATAATAACATTTAGCAAGTCGAGAATAATCTCATAAAAATGATTTTTTTTTAAAGAATAAAATATTTTTTGCAAAAGTACTTTTTGATACACACTGTATAATACGAGCATAATTTGCAATAGTTGGAGTTACATTATGAAGTTAATTTATCTTAAGCACTTATATAAAACTTTAAGACAATGAAAATAGAAAAGCTGATAATTATTTAGAACTTTTCCCGTGTTTTTCTAAAAACACTAGAAACTTTTAACAAGACTTCAGGTCTCAGCGATTTATTAAGAAAAATATATGTACATTATCTTATAAAAATCCATTCATAACGATTTAAGAAATATCAGTTTTCCAGAAAAGGTATTTTAAAAGTCATTTACGATAGAGATATTTGGTAAATATATACATCATTATGTAAAGAAAAAATAAAAAAAAGTAAGATATGTTGACAAAGGGTTCCCTAAATCGATTTAACAAAAAAAAAAATTGTCGATTTTTCAATGTAAATGTATCTTTATGTCCGCAATACATATAACATGTGTATTTGAATAATACCAGGGAAATACATTAACAAATGTGTAATTATCAGAGTAATCCCGTTGTAATCGTTGATTATAATTAAATATTACATGGGTATTTAGGAACAGGAGTCCCGGTTAAAAACAGAATTTCATAATGAGCCGAATTTAGTGGTAAATACATATACTCATGGCATTCATTGTTGTAAAAGCGGAGGCAAAGTGCGTCATGGTAAATTTACTTAATCCATTAAAATCTTGACGGGCAAAATGTAGGCCTTCATACCACACTAAATTATTGTGACAGTCATCTTTTTACTTTTTACGTGAATTATAAATTGTAATTACAAAATTTATAATCAATATACATCGTATGAGAAATATAGAATGGGAAATTTAATAAAGGATATTAATGTTAGCGCTGATTTTAATTTAAAGGAATTGATCAAATGCTTTGTACGTAGGAGTAGTTAAATTTCGATTATATCGTACTTTTAATTTATAAAAAAAAAAATGCAATAAAACTTTAGCGTGGTGGTAAAGATGCCAATAGAAAATCCATTACGATTTATACAATGGTACCATTTATTTACTATTAGATCTAAATTCTAAAATCGTGATAACAGCAAAAAATATATACCAAGGCGCAACATTTAGGGTTTACAAAAAAAAATTTTTGCACAAACACTTTTCATCCAATTTCATTTGCATGTACAAGCCCGAAACTGAGATTTTATATGTTTATATTAAATTTGAGTAATTTTTTTCGTCCAAAAAAATTCAGATTATGTACTCCCATAATATAGCGCCCTTAATATATTTATTTCGGTTAATACAAAGAAATACATGTAAATATATATATATACCGAATAAAAATGAATGGAAGGAGTAACATTTTTCATTTAACGAAATTGCGTTAATAAAAAAAAAATTCATAGAAACAAATCAGATACGCCACTGAACTGATCGCATAACTCGTCTACGTCAACACACACATCTGACAAACCACAACTCTACCGACATGAAACGGATGAAGGAGGGGTAGGTTAGAGGGTTGGTGGGTTGTTAAACCGCCATCTCATTACACACGCAAATATTTATTTAATTCTGCGAAATCGGTGGTGGGTATCTGGTAGTCTTATCTGCGGAGAACTTGTTTATTTGTGTTGGAAAGTTCTTATACCAACGGACTTTGCAGCAGGGAATGTAAATTGAAAGTTTTAAAAATTAATTTGCGGAACGTATTTTGTTTTAGATGCTATTTTTTGTTTGTTTATAATAAATCCTTTGCATTTTGAAAGCATTCGAAAGGTAGCGTATTTGATATTTTGCTACAAATTTGACAAATGTGCAGATGTCTAAATTTATTATCCTATACCACAGGGGAAGTAAATGAAGCGATTTTTTTAAATAATATATATTATTTTAATTAAATATACAAGGTAGCATTTTTTTCTAAAATTATATCCCGTATATTGGCTGCCAACTGCATAGGGACATTATTCATTTCAAAAGCGCCAAAATGTAAGAAATAAAAATAATGTTAACTACTTTATGTATAAATAAAATTCGCTTGCAATTTTGAACAATTATTGGACACCCTGCGCAAACATGTCGACTTTTTACCGTATGAAATCATCAAAGTGAAAAAAATGTATTTCATAGATCTTTCGCTATAAAAGTTTTTGTATGTTCAATAAAATTGGTGGATGGGGGTAAAGCGTTTTTTTTTTTTTGAATTTTTCGATTTTGACAAAAATTTGTGTATGATTATTTTGTTTTTGAAAGTAAAGACCAAAACTTAGATGTGTATATTAATAAAAAATAAAAAAAGTAACAACTATGCCCAACTTTGCAATAATATCATCGCGATTATGACGAAATTAATAAACTTTGATCATTTTCTCGAATATCTTCGAAAAAATCAAATGCTATATAATCACAATATCACATCTAATAAAATCACAAAACGAAAAGGTCAGTTCTTATAAATTTCAAAAGATCCATTTTTCTAACTTTATTTAAAAGTAAAGCAAGGGTCCTTTCAACCGTCAACATTTGCACACTGACTTCAAATTCGTATAATGATTTTGCATGATTCTGATGATTTCAAGTGATTATGTGAAATTACATGGGATTATTAATGATTTTGTGAAATTATTCTATTTTCTTTATATGATTTTCTAGGACATTTTTCAATTTTCAGTATTTTTCGCGATATCTTCTAAAATGTTAGATCTGCAGCAATGATTTTGTATGATTCTTGTGATTTCGGGTGATTATGTGAAATTACATGGGATTATTAATGATTTTGTGAAATTATTCTATTTTCTTTATAAGGATTTTCTAGGACATTTTTCAAATTTTCAGTATTTTTCGCATTATCTTCAAAAATGTTAGATCTGCAGCAATGATTTTGCATGATTCTGGTGATTTCGGGTGATTATGTGAAATTACTTGGGATTATTAATGATTTCGTGAAATTACTCTAAATTTTCTTCTAGGATTTTCTAGGGCATTTTTCAATTTTCCGTTTTTTTCGCGATATCTTCTAAAATGTTAGATCTGCAGCAATGATTTTGTATGATTCTGGTGATTTCGGGTGATTATGTGAAATTACATGGGATTATTAATGATTTTGTGAAATTATTCTATTTTCTTTATATGATTTTCTAGGACATTTTTCAAATTTTCAGTATTTTTCGCATTATCTTCAAAAATGTTAGATCTGCAGCAATGATTTTGCATGATTCTGGTGATTTCGGGTGATTATGTGAAATTACTTGGGATTATTAATGATTTCGTGAAATTACTCTAAATTTTCTTCTAGGATTTTCTAGGGCATTTTTCAATTTTCCGTTTTTTTCGCGATATCTTCTAAAATGTTAGATCTGCAGCAATGATTTTGTATGATTCTGGTGATTTCGGGTGATTATGTGAAATTACATGGGATTATTAATGATTTTGTGAAATTATTCTATTTTCTTTATAAGGATTTTCTAGGACATTTTTCAAATTTTCAGTATTTTTCGCATTATCTTCAAAAATGTTAGATCTGCAGCAATGATTTTGCATGATTCTGGTGATTTCGGGTGATTATGTGAAATTACATGGGATTATTAATGATTTTGTGAAATTATTCTATTTTCTTTATAAGGATTTTCTAGGACATTTTTCAAATTTTCAGTATTTTTCGCATTATCTTCAAAAATGTTAGATCTGCAGCAATGATTTTGCATGATTCTGGTGATTTCGGGTGATTATGTGAAATTACTTGGGATTATTAATGATTTCGTGAAATTACTCTAAATTTTCTTCTAGGATTTTCTAGGACATTTTTCAATTTTCAGTTTTTTTCGCGATATCTTCTAAAATGTTAGATCTGCAGCAATGATTTTGCATGATTCTGGTGATTTCAGGCGATTATGTGAAATTACATGGGATTATTAATGATTTCGTGAAATTACTCTAAATTTTCTTCTAGGATTTTCTAGGGCATTTTTCAATTTTCCGTTTTTTTCGCGATATCTTCTAAAATGTTAGATCTGCAGCAATGATTTTGTATGATTCTGGTGATTTCGGGTGATTATGTGAAATTACATGGGATTATTAATGATTTTGTGAAATTATTCTATTTTCTTTATAAGGATTTTCTAGGACATTTTTCAAATTTTCAGTATTTTTCGCATTATCTTCAAAAATGTTAGATCTGCAGCAATGATTTTGCATGATTCTGGTGATTTCGGGTGATTATGTGAAATTACATGGGATTATTAATGATTTTGTGAAATTATTCTATTTTCTTTATAAGGATTTTCTAGGACATTTTTCAAATTTTCAGTATTTTTCGCATTATCTTCAAAAATGTTAGATCTGCAGCAATGATTTTGCATGATTCTGGTGATTTCGGGTGATTATGTGAAATTACTTGGGATTATTAATGATTTCGTGAAATTACTCTAAATTTTCTTCTAGGATTTTCTAGGACATTTTTCAATTTTCAGTTTTTTTCGCGATATCTTCTAAAATGTTAGATCTGCAGCAATGATTTTGCATGATTCTGATGATTTCAAGTGATTATGTGAAATTACATGGGATTATTAATGATTTCGTGAAATTACTCTAAATTTTCTTCTAGGATTTTCTAGGGCATTTTTCAATTTTCCGTTTTTTTCGCGATATCTTCTAAAATGTTAGATCTGCAGCAATGATTTTGTATGATTCTGGTGATTTCAGTGATAGGATAAACGATGAATTGTGCCGGACGGCTATTTAAAGCGTAGGATAATCAATGTTTAGGAGAAATGACGAATAGGATACTTGAATGCTAGGAACAATGGCGGTATGATGAATGACGAGTAGGAAGAATGGTCGGTAGGATAAATGGTGTGCTCTGTGGTTTATTACACCAAATATACACGAAGAAGAAAGATGAAGGGCATTTCTAGACAATTGCAGCCATATTGGATTATATATAATGATAAAATGAAGAAGGGAGATTTATGAAAATCTCTACGCGTGGTTTGTTACATTTCTCGACGATGGCTTTTTGCAGTCAAAGGTTACATTGTGCCCAAATATCAAGGTGATTGTTGCTTAGCGAAAAGAAAATTAATATCACATTAAAAATGCTTCTATCCCACGTTGAAGGAGTGCGCTTAAACAAGGGGTGCACAAACGAAGAAATCATGTTTGCATTAAAAGTTTCATAGTGATGAAAAATTCGATAAATTGACATTTTTTAACAGTTCATTTAAAGCGAATTAGCGAATGAATTTCGCACGGCTAAATTGTTAATAATGCATTGTGTAAATGCGGAAAAATACAAATTATTCAGCGGGCCGTTCAACACAATACACATTCAATCGCAGCGAATGAGTGCATATGCACACAATCGAATGTAATAAAAATTACGCTAATTATAATTGCACTTTCCAACAGTAACTGTCCGCAACGAACGAAAAAAAAAAATGCACGCGCATTTCGCATACGTGCAATACGGAAAAAGAATTATTTACTCGAATGAAACATGTGTTGCAAAATATTAATAAAAAATAAATTTACACCATATATAACATAATTATGCCACACTGAACTTAGGTGACATAAATAAACAAAATGTTTATAATTAAAATTGTATTATAACAAAACAATTTGCAATAAATAAATAGCATCGGGAAAAAATATATAAAACTACTGTTCTATATATTTTTTTCTAGTTATATACGAATATAACTCAGAACATACTCTTTATCTAATTACAATATTTTATTTAAAACAACTGATGTTGTTCTTTAAAAAATAAATAGAAAGACATTGCATACGGATGTTTCCCCCGAAAGATATAAATCGTTTTGTTTCCGACGATGGAAGATTTTGAAAGAATTGATATTAAATAATTCAACGTATGAACCCATTTTGAGACGGAAAATTAAAAACGGGAAACTCGGGAAAATGCAATTACTACACGCACCATATGTTGCCTATATTGGAAAAACCGTAAGAATCTGCACAATAGAAATGGGATTTTTTTTAAATGAATAAAAAAAAACAGTCGCAATCGTAATCAAATGTTTATATTATATCATATTCGAATTACTTGCCATACGCTATTTGGAAAATGGGGGTACGCATAAGCGAGCGTAAAAAAAATATTTACGTATGGTTTTTAATTTCAATTTTTCCAGTGGGGTAATTTGTTTTATATAGTCGAATAGAAACGCGCGGAGAAAGTTAAATAAATGAGTTTTGAAGTATGGATGCGGATGTTAAAATATTTTGTATGTTCCGCTAGTTTCCAATTAAATAAAAATACAACTTCCTCGTTCATTTAAATTATTACAGATTATAGATTACGAGCAATAATTTAAACTAGGAAAAAAAAATGCGAATTTAAAGAACAAATTTGAAAGATTTAAACTAGAAAGAAAAAATTGCAGCGAACAAATTTAAATAAATAAATTATTTACATATTAAGAAAATGTAAAAGAACAAGAGATATCAGAAATATTAGTAGTTTAGAACAAACTTCAACTTCAAAATTTGCAAAATTACCATTTGATATTCTATACCACAGCTAACTGTATGGTTAATATTTATTTTAAAAAATGTTTATAGAATCTTGTGCTTTCGGGCGTTAATAATCGATATTGAAGAAATTTCAATTTTCAAAATTTCTGGATATATATCTCACCCCGAAATATGCGTAGAAAGAAAAAAAAGCGAAATCTCAGCTGTATTATGAAATATTCGATTGCATATAACCCTAAGGACGAATAAATGATAAATACGTGCCAGGAACATAAAACGATTCGAATCACTTAAAAATAACGATGTGTAGTTCACTCGCGAACCGTTCACTCTGAACGGTTCAATCAAATGACTGTGACGATGTTTTGCAACGACCTATAAATCACTATGACCTAGTTCGTGAACTATCAACTAGATGGTGCACGGTGTACGTATTGATGTACTTGTACTAGGTTCTGACCCGTCGTCGTCGTAAACGATGCAGTATAGTATACATTACATATACAGTACTAACATTTATTTAGTGATAGTGTGTTGGTGAACGGATCGAAACGGGAAACTAGATGCAATATTTATATGTTGGTATCAGATTTCATTTGGAATAATATTCGCAAGATTATATATGTTCTTAAATATGTCATGCCATAGCAAATTTTTGCAATAATGTAAAAATAAACATCTAAATCTTATAGTGCTTCTATTTCATACTGAGTGCAATATGCAATCACTTAATATCAAATCAAAGCTTTGCAGTTTGAACAGAGAAGAATCGGAATAGAAAATATAAATTATAACGACAAACAAAACGATTCTATCTAGTTCATTTTATTATAGTTTGTACATTTAATTTTCAAGTGTTAGTAAAGTAGTAAACATTTTCATCAGTAACTACCAATAAGTATTTTAGAACTTCATATAAATAATCATGAGCACCTAGAGAAGATTATATTTCTTTATATATATGTTTTGTGTAAATTATAAACATTGTCGTCTTTTCTTCCTCTTTCTTAATTTAAAATAAGTAAATAAGTAATAATTTATTTATTTTTTACCATTTAATATTTTTATATTAAGATTATTTTCAGTATGTGCATGTATTTCATATAGGTCGTGAACTAGTTCATTTTAAAAAGATGTAGTAGTTCAAGACCTATAGTTTGTATTGAAATGAACTACGAACTAGGTCCTCACAAGTGACCTACAGTTTGCCATCGCTACTTAAAAGTGAATTAACTGAAATGTATACACGAATATTGTTTTTATAACGGGAATGTGTCCAAATTATGAGGAAATGTAACACCGTTAATTTGATATAAGAAACAGAAGGTATAGAGGAAAAGAAAATGTATGTACATGTATTGCGAGTTTTTCTTCTTGCGGAAAATGCCGGCCAAAGCGACGTAACGGTTACTTTATGTTCCAATAGGAACGCATTTGCTCAATTAAGAAAGTAATTTAGCAAAGTGCAAACCGAATACAATGGAGATTGTGTTTACTTACTTGTAGCTTGGTTAAAAAATATATTTGATTAGTTGAAAATAACACTATGTAGCCAATGAGTTAGCTCAAGGATCGGGCAAGAAAATAGACAAATAAAGACAAAAATAGACAAATAGCAAAGTAGACAAAAAAATAAATGTCTATAACGCGAAGGATTTCTTAAGTGGAGTTTTGAATTGTGTAAAATAAAGAATATGTTCCTTCAGAACACCGAAGATTAAAAAAAAACAACATTAACAATGTTTAAAATAAATATTAATTTGGACACAATTTGTGCAGATATGTATTACTGCATGGATCTGAAATGTTACGATGGAAAGTTCATTTAAAAATGATTCTAACTTCAATTTTCCAGATTTCACTAAGCTGTATCTTTCGCCATTATTACCACTTGTATATTTCTAATGCTCGAGTTCGAATCAAATTGAAAATATAAACATACATTCGAAATTGTGACATATTTTCAAATATACGAATTTTCAGTTTTCTTGCTATTTCCATCAAACCGTTAACCGATCCTCCAATCATTTCCCATTATAAAATATTTGTCGCGTTCGACAAATTTATGACGCGAATTTAAAATTGAATATCTCAACAAAGGACTTCCATATGAAAATATTTCAAACCGGAATTTCCAAAAGTCAATAAACTGCAACATCGAATCTTTCGATCAAATTTTACAAAGCAGAGTAAAAAATGTGGATATTTAGAAAATATCTGATTTTTTAACTTTCTTACGGTATTTGCCAAACTGTTAATCTTCCATTTCGTATATTTAGAATCCGCAGATCGATTTCGGTTACAATTTGTTCGATGCAACGATTAGTTTCCTATTTTTGGTTCCTAAAAATTTTTGTTGCAAATAAATTCTATCTTCTCAGCAAAGTTCCATTACTACGCAACGCTGCAACAGAATCTTGAACCAAAATAGCCGTAAAAATACAACGGCTGATAATTTAATTTTCAGTTTGCAATTACCGCCATGTGGATGAAAAATGCCGCCTTGGCCGTATAACAATTTGGTCAGGTGTGGAAATTCTGCATGCTTATACATATATAGACAAAGCAGTGTGTAATCCGTACAGACCACTGCAGCAATTCAATTTTCAGATGGTGGAATGCAAACATCATTCTGCAGTGCCACTATCTAGTTCAATTGTGGAGTGAATTTATCAGTATGCAATTTGCGGCACTTAATACGTAGACAATATTATAAATTTGCGTTTATGGGAGAGGGGAATAGTCCATTTGTACAGGGCTTTCAAATTATATCGCAATACGATTTTTAGTTAACAAAAAAAATCAAAAAGATGTAATGCTTCAATACTTAAATTTGAATACTCGCGCAATGCTGGAAAATTATTTCCCTTTGTATTCCCCAAATAAAGATATCAAGCGTGACGTGTAAATGGAATAGTGAGGTACATTTCAAGACGAGCGAGTACCATGGAGAAGCTGGTACCGTGGAAGGGAAATCACAAGGAGGACGGACGAAGAGGAGATCGCTGGTCGGGAAGTTCCTTCACGATGGCACAAGACAGGCGAAGACTCTTGACAAGCCACCATAACTAGTTGAAGGTAACGTTTTTGCCAAGATGTAAGAAAACTGTTATACCTCATCTTAAATCTCTGATTTTGTCAAGTTTAAATTGATACTAATCGTTGCTCTACGCAAGTCATTGATGCCGAATATTGAAGAAAAAAAAAACCTGTATTGGTAGAAGGGAAATGACAAGGAAGACGGACGAAGAGGAGATCGCTGGTCGGGAAGTTCCTTCACGATGGCACAAGACAGGCGAAGACTCTTGACAAGCCACCATAACTAGTTGAAGGTAACGTTTTTGCCAAGATGTAAGAAAACTGTTACACCTCATCTTAAATCTCTGATTTTGTCAAGTTGAAATTGATACTAATCGTTGCTCTACGCGAGTCATTGATGCCGAATATTGAAGAAAAAAAAAACCTGTATTGGTAGAAGGGAAATGACAAGGAAGACGGACGAAGAGGAGATCGCTGGTCGGGAAGTTCCTTCACGATGGCACAAGACAGGCGAAGACTCTTGACAAGCCACCATAACTAGTTGAAGGTAACGTTTTTGCCAAGATGTAAGAAAACTGTTATACCTCATCTTAAATCTCTGATTTTGTCAAGTTTAAATTGATACTAATCGTTGCTCTACGCAAGTCATTGATGCCGAATATTGAAGAAAAAAAACCTGTATTGGTAGAAGGGAAATGACAAGGAAGACGAACGAAGAGGAGATAGCTGGTCGGTAAGTTCCTTCACGATAGCACAAGACAGGCGAAGACTCTTGACAAGCCACCATAACTAGTTGAAGGTAACGTTTTTGCCAAGATGTAAGAAAACTGTTACACCTCATCTTAAATCTCTGATTTTGTCAAGATTAAATTGATACTAATCGTTGCTCTACGCAAGTCATTGATGCCGAATATTGAAGAAAAAAAACCTGTATTGGTAGAAGGGAAATGACAAGGAAGACGAACGAAGAGGAGATAGCTGGTCGGTAAGTTCCTTCACGATAGCACAAGACAGGCGAAGACTCTTGACAAGCCACCATAACTAGTTGAAGGTAACGTTTTTGCCAAGATGTAAGAAAACTGTTATACCTCATCTTAAATCTCTGATTTTGTCAAGTTGAAATTGATACTAATCGTTGCTCTACGCAAGTCATTGTTGCCGAATATTGAAGAAAAAAAAACCTGTATTGGTAGAAGGGAAATGACAAGGAAGACGGACGAAGAGGAGATCGCTGGTCGGGAAGTTCCTTCACGATGGTACAAGACAGGCGATGACTCTTGACAAGCCACCATAACTAGTTGAAGGTATAGTCTTTGCCAAGATGTAAGAAAACTGTTATACCTCATCTTAAATCTGTGATTTTGTCAAGTTTAAATTGATACTAATCGTTGCTCTACGCAAGTCATTGATGCCGAATATTGAAGAAAAAAAACCTGTATTGGTAGAAGGGAAATGACAAGGAAGACGAACGAAGAGGAGATAGCTGGTCGGTAAGTTCCTTCACGATAGCACAAGACAGGCGAAGACTCTTGACAAGCCACCATAACTAGTTGAAGGTAACGTTTTTGCCAAGATGTAAGAAAACTGTTACACCTCATCTTAAATCTCTGATTTTGTCAAGTTTAAATTGATACTAATCGTTGCTCTACGCGAGTCATTGATGCCGAATATTGAAGAAAAAAAAAACCTGTATTGGTAGAAGGGAAATGACAAGGAAGACGGACGAAGAGGAGATCGCTGGTCGGGAAGTTCCTTCACGATGGCACAAGACAGGCGAAGACTCTTGACAAGCCACCATAACTAGTTGAAGGTAACGTTTTTGCCAAGATGTAAGAAAACTGTTATACCTCATCTTAAATCTCTGATTTTGTCAAGTTTAAATTGATACTAATCGTTGCTCTACGCAAGTCATTGATGCCGAATATTGAAGAAAAAAAACCTGTATTGGTAGAAGGGAAATGACAAGGAAGACGAACGAAGAGGAGATAGCTGGTCGGTAAGTTCCTTCACGATAGCACAAGACAGGCGAAGACTCTTGACAAGCCACCATAACTAGTTGAAGGTAACGTTTTTGCCAAGATGTAAGAAAACTGTTACACCTCATCTTAAATCTCTGATTTTGTCAAGTTTAAATTGATACTAATCGTTGCTCTACGCGAGTCATTGATGCCGAATATTGAAGAAAAAAAAAACCTGTATTGGTAGAAGGGAAATGACAAGGAAGACGGACGAAGAGGAGATCGCTGGTCGGGAAGTTCCTTCACGATGGTACAAGACAGGCGATGACTCTTGACAAGCCACCATAACTAGTTGAAGGTATAGTCTTTGCCAAGATGTAAGAAAACTGTTATACCTCATCTTAAATCTGTGATTTTGTCAAGTTGAAATTGATACTAATCGTTGCTCTACGCAAGTCATTGTTGCCGAATATTGAAGAAAAAAAAACCTGTATTGGTAGAAGGGAAATGACAAGGAAGACGGACGAAGAGGAGATCGCTGGTCGGGAAGTTCCTTCACGATGGTACAAGACAGGCGATGACTCTTGACAAGCCACCATAACTAGTTGAAGGTATAGTCTTTGCCAAGATGTAAGAAAACTGTTATACCTCATCTTAAATCTGTGATTTTGTCAAGTTTAAATTGATACTAATCGTTGCTCTACGCAAGTCATTGATGCCGAATATTGAAGAAAAAAAACCTGTATTGGTAGAAGGGAAATGACAAGGAAGACGAACGAAGAGGAGATAGCTGGTCGGTAAGTTCCTTCACGATAGCACAAGACAGGCGAAGACTCTTGACAAGCCACCATAACTAGTTGAAGGTAACGTTTTTGCCAAGATGTAAGAAAACTGTTACACCTCATCTTAAATCTCTGATTTTGTCAAGTTTAAATTGATACTAATCGTTGCTCTACGCGAGTCATTGATGCCGAATATTGAAGAAAAAAAAAACCTGTATTGGTAGAAGGGAAATGACGAGGAAGACGGACGAAGAGGAGATCGCTGGTCGGGAAGTTCCTTCACGATGGCACAAGACAGGCGAAGACTCTTGACAAGCCACCATAACTAGTTGAAGGTAACGTTTTTGCCAAGATGTAAGAAAACTGTTATACCTCATCTTAAATCTCTGATTTTGTCAAGTTTAAATTGATACTAATCGTTGCTCTACGCAAGTCATTGATGCCGAATATTGAAGAAAAAAAACCTGTATTGGTAGAAGGGAAATGAGAAGGAAGACGAACGAAGAGGAGATAGCTGGTCGGTAAGTTCCTTCACGATAGCACAAGATAGGCGAAGACTCTTGACAAGCCACCATAACTAGTTGAAGGTAACGTTTTTGCCAAGATGTAAGAAAACTGTTACACCTCATCTTAAATCTCTGATTTTGTCAAGTTTAAATTGATACTAATCGTTGCTCTACGCAAGTCATTGATGCCGAATATTGAAGAAAAAAAACCTGTATTGGTAGAAGGGAAATGACAAGGAAGACGAACGAAGAGGAGATAGCTGGTCGGTAAGTTCCTTCACGATAGCACAAGACAGGCGAAGACTCTTGACAAGCCACCATAACTAGTTGAAGGTAACGTTTTTGCCAAGATGTAAGAAAACTGTTATACCTCATCTTAAATCTCTGATTTTGTCAAGTTGAAATTGATACTAATCGTTGCTCTACGCAAGTCATTGTTGCCGAATATTGAAGAAAAAAAAACCTGTATTGGTAGAAGGGAAATGACAAGGAAGACGGACGAAGAGGAGATCGCTGGTCGGGAAGTTCCTTCACGATGGTACAAGACAGGCGATGACTCTTGACAAGCCACCATAACTAGTTGAAGGTATAGTCTTTGCCAAGATGTAAGAAAACTGTTATACCTCATCTTAAATCTGTGATTTTGTCAAGTTTAAATTGATACTAATCGTTGCTCTACGCAAGTCATTGATGCCGAATATTGAAGAAAAAAAAAACCTGTATTGGTAGAAGGGAAATGACAAGGAAGACGGACGAAGAGGAGATCGCTGGTCGGGAAGTTCCTTCACGATGGTACAAGACAGGCGATGACTCTTGACAAGCCACCATAACTAGTTGAAGGTATAGTCTTTGCCAAGATGTAAGAAAACTGTTATACCTCATCTTAAATCTGTGATTTTGTCAAGTTTAAATTGATACTAATCGTTGCTCTACGCAAGTCATTGATGCCGAATATTGAAGAAAAAAAAAACCTGTATTGGTAGAAGGGAAATGACAAGGAAGACGGACGAAGAGGAGATCGCTGGTCGGGAAGTTCCTTCACGATGGTACAAGACAGGCGATGACTCTTGACAAGCCACCATAACTAGTTGAAGGTATAGTCTTTGCCAAGATGTAAGAAAACTGTTATACCTCATCTTAAATCTCTGATTTTGTCAAGTTGAAATTGATACTAATCGTTGCTCTACGCGAGTCATTGATGCCGAATATTGAAGAAAAAAAAAACCTGTATTGGTAGAAGGGAAATGACAAGGAAGACGGACGAAGAGGAGATCGCTGGTCGGGAAGTTCCTTCACGATGGCACAAGACAGGCGAAGACTCTTGACAAGCCACCATAACTAGTTGAAGGTAACGTTTTTGCCAAGATGTAAGAAAACTGTTATACCTCATCTTAAATCTCTGATTTTGTCAAGTTGAAATTGATACTAATCGTTGCTCTACGCAAGTCATTGTTGCCGAATATTGAAGAAAAAAAAACCTGTATTGGTAGAAGGGAAATGACAAGGAAGACGGACGAAGAGGAGATCGCTGGTCGGGAAGTTCCTTCACGATGGTACAAGACAGGCGATGACTCTTGACAAGCCACCATAACTAGTTGAAGGTATAGTCTTTGCCAAGATGTAAGAAAACTGTTATACCTCATCTTAAATCTCTGATTTTGTCAAGTTTAAATTGATACTAATCGTTGCTCTACGCAAGTCATTGATGCCGAATATTGAAGAAAAAAAAACCTGTATTGGTGGAAGGGAAATGACAAGGAAGACGGACGAAGAGGAGATCGCTGGTCGGGAAGTTCCTTCACGATGGTACAAGACAGGCGAAGACTCTTGACAAGCCACCATAACTAGTTGAAGGTATAGTCTTTGCCAAGATGTAAGAAAACTGTTATACCTCATCTTAAATCTGTGATTTTGTCAAGTTTAAATTGATACTAATCGTTGCTCTACGCAAGTCATTGATGCCGAATATTGAAGAAAAAAAAAACCTGTATTGGTAGAAGGGAAATGACAAGGAAGACGGACGAAGAGGAGATCGCTGGTCGGGAAGTTCCTTCACGATGGCACAAGACAGGCGAAGACTCTTGACAAGCCACCATAACTAGTTGAAGGTATAGTCTTTGCCAAGATGTAAGAAAACTGTTATACCTCATCTTAAATCTGTGATTTTGTCAAGTTTAAATTGATACTAATCGTTGCTCTACGCAAGTCATTGATGCCGAATATTGAAGAAAAAAAAAACCTGTATTGGTAGAAGGGAAATGACAAGGAAGACGGACGAAGAGGAGATCGCTGGTCGGGAAGTTCCTTCACGATGGCACAAGACAGGCGAAGACTCTTGACAAGCCACCATAACTAGTTGAAGGTAACGTTTTTGCCAAGATGTAAGAAAACTGTTATACCTCATCTTAAATCTCTGATATTGTCGAGTTTAAATTGATACTAATCGTTGCTCTACGCAAGTCATTGATGCCGAATATTGAAGAAAAAAAACCTTTATTGGTGGAAGGGAAATGACAAGGAAGGCGAACGAAGAGGAGATCGCTGGTCGGGAAGTTCCTTCACGATGGTACAAGATAGGCGAAGACTCTTGACAAGCCACCATAACTAGTTGAAGGTATAGTCTTTGCCAAGATGTAAGAAAACTGTTATACCTCATCTTAATTCTCTGATTTTGTCAAGTTTAAATTGATACTAATCGTTGCTCTATGCGAGTTATTGAAACCAAATATTAAAGAAAATAAACCTGTATTTTAGAGAACATTCTTGCTGTTTTAAAAATCACCACGGTGTTAAATAATAGTATAGAATATCGCCCAAATACCGTAACTTAAATCTAAATGCGCATTTCGAAGGCTATGCCCCCATCTTCAGTAGCACAAGATAGAAACTAAATAAAATACCTGTGTCACGAATCGTGATTCATATACTATTAAATAAATAAGTCAACATGACGGAAGTATTTCAAAAATGGCATATAATATAGAGATGTGTAGTTCACTCGCGAACGGTTCAATCAAATGACGGGCGTACTGTGACGATGTTTTGCAACGACCTATAGGTCACTAGGACCTAGTTCGTTAACTATAAACTAGATGGTGCACGGTGTACGTATTGATGTACTTGTACTAGGTCCTGAACCCGTCGTCTATTAAACCGTTGATGAATACAACGACCCGTAAACGATGCAGTATAGTATACATTACATATACAGTACCAATAGCAATACTAACATTTATGTGAAAATGTGTGTTCGTGAATGGAACGAAATTACATTTCCTTATATATATGTTTTATATAAATTATAAACATTGTTGTTTTTTCTTTCCCATTCTTAATTCAAAATATTGCTGAATTCATATTTCAAAATATATACTTTCAACGGACAACAATGTTACTATACCTGTCCGATTATCACAAAAAAATGGACGAAGAAAACGTGGTTCAAAGATGGCTTAAATAAATAAATAAAGTAAACATAGAAAAAAAATCAATTAATAAAGTTATGGGTATAGAAAATTGTTATCGTTTAAAAAATATTTATAGTTCTAGTCTAATTATTCAACTAGAAGATAATAACTAATTAATATAATGAGTAGTTAAAGGTGATTAAATAATATATTTGCAAAAAAATAATGTCTATCCAGAAATTCTCCTCCAGAGGAGGAGGACGGTACAGTTGCCCAGTATCAAGAAATTTTCGGTAATGTATCATTTTGATATTGCAAAGACATAGAGGAACCAATCTAGGGACAACCTGTATCCACAATTATATACGATTATAATATTATATCAGGGCGGGCAACAGCCGCAACAACAATACAGTAACTATATCAATACATATCCTATGTACCTAAATGCCGTAATATTCTGCACATCACAAGTGCGCTTGGTATGCGCACTGAAACGGGCCTTGCATAATTAAACAATTGAACTCGGACTTAATCAATGATAGTTTATAGATAATACATACTATATATATATCGCGTATGTTACAGGTACCGGTGTCAAAATTAGGTAAAGCTAGTTCCATCCACACAACTGCACCTGCATATAGAATTAGTTCGTCTATTTGTACTGAAGTGCGAGAAGCAAATGATCCTGTCGATTTTTTGTCAACCGTATTATGGTTATTCTTCTAACATTACGAAGGGATCATAATTAAAAATTACGTATTTTAATATAATCCTGTTTCTATAGGACATTTATCGCCAAAGTAGGCATATTGCACAGGACATATGTTGTTGATAATGCGTTAGAACTACACACAATATGTTTCAGTGGATTCCTCGATAAATAATTAAATAAAAACGGCTGAATTAAGAAATATACGTATTTTACATTAAGAGGATTTATATGCCATAAAAAAAAACGGTGTAATTTATTCTGCAAATTACTCCTTCATTTTCGGATCGATTTTTTTCAAATTTCTTGTGATAACAGTTTTATAAGCTCGCCGATTAAAGAAAAAATTATAATTAGCACAAAAATTGCTGCTATTAAATATAGCCCATTTTTTATTAAGATAAATGTATCGAAATTCTGCAATATGGTCTTAAATATAAAATTTCGGTAATTAATCCGTGAAACGCAGAATAAATTTGATTATTTTTGTTATGTACGCTAGCGCCACGTACGGATATATTTAACAATAGAATCTAATCGAAAAATGTTCAATAATATTAATAAGCAATCGTTGTGATTATAAATGAATCGACTGTGTCATAGATTATGGTAAATGAGCTGAAATGCCTACTTTGGCGCAAAATTTGAGGTTAGGTGTGATATCCAAAAATATATGACGCAATGGTCTCTCCATATAAAATTGTAAAAATACACGGGTCAGCCTAGTTTTTTTGTTCATTAGTAAGTGTAAAACCAAGTTTTTTTCGATTCATGGGCTCTATGGGCACTATATATGAACGGATACCTGGGGGGCCAAAACTCGTTCCTCCGGATACAATATTAATATGCTAAATGGGTTTACATAAACATCAGATAGATGCGTATTGAATTATACACTATGCGCAATTGTGACTATCGAACGGCACTATTTGTTATTACATAGATAATAGAATTGATTCACTTCGAGTTGCGTCACTATTTCGACATGCTAGTGATTAATAAAACATCAGTTTAATGCAAACATTTAAAAAATATATATATTATCTAGTTATTAATTTAAATAAATAAGAATGCGCTAGGAAACATTAATCCATCAACATTCATAAAAACAATAAAATTGTTTCATACACGAAATTTAATAACCATCCGAATTAGGAAATTGCATTATTTTCCAATTTCTAAATTAAAAAAAAAAAGCGAAGTAAAATATTGACGAAAAATACAGTTGTACATATAAAATATTTTACAACTTAATATCCTGTTGGTAATTTATACGTTTAGAAACAATACTAATTATATGAGAAGTATCTATTCCATTCTTCTTCTCCAAAATGGCACCTGAATAACATTTGAAAGTGCCGTATCAAGTACAAAGAGATCATTTTGTATTGTACATTCTTTAAGCATTGTATTTAATACACTACCGTAATATATAAATCACGTTGGACAACCATTTTAAGGTAAATGGGTTAAGGTTACCATTTCTTTGATTCGAATATAATGATATTATATTTTATAATAACGATTACTTAATTTTATTTAGCAACCTCTAAGATAACGTAAATATACTACATTTTGCGCAATATTAAGTATAAGTTAGAAGATTTATTATAAACTAAACAAAAAAATTATGTACATATTGCAATAGCTTAGATATTGTCAGGAGGAGATTTTAAGATCATATCAAATTCAAGCAGCATATTTAAAATTATTAGTTATTATTTTTATGAATGTTACATTGTAATATTTTGGCATACGTGCATAATATGTCTTGTTCTATGGAAAAACTTCAGAACAAACAGTTAATTAGATTAACAAATAATTGGAAAATTAATGTACTTTCTAAAATCACATATTCATATATGTACAATCACTTAATTCGTGAATATTTTGAAAGTTGTACAGCAGTATATTTTATTTCACTTTTTAAGTGATTTTAAATTTGTCCATACTACATTTACATTAGGCACAAAGAAAAGGGCAGGTAGGAGGGAATGGATCACGGAAGAAATAGTTGAAATGATAGAAGCAAGAAGGAAAATTAAAATTGGAAACACAGAAGCAGGACAGAAAAAATATAAGGAACTAAGGAACTTAATTAATAGGAAATGCAAGCTAGCGAAAGAAGAGTGGATAAAAGGAAATTGTGAGGATATTGAGGAGGATATGAGAAGAGGTAAAGTAGATTTGGGCTACAGGAAAATTAAGTCACATTTTTCTAAAGTAAAACCAAAGGGTAACATTATATGTGATAAGCAGGGTAAGGAACTCACAGAAAATAAGGAAAAAGCTAGAAGATGGAAGGAGTATCTTGAAGATTTATATAAAGGTAGGCAGGACATGGAGGAACTAGAAAGTGTGGAACAGATAAATGAGGATGACTTAGGTCCTAGCAACAGAGTTTCATAGAGCATTAAATGATTTACGGAATAACAAAGCAGCGGGGATTGATATGATACCAGCCGAATTAATAAAACACGCAGGGGGAAAAATGCAGGAGCGATTATACAGGTTAGTTTGTAAAATATATGAGAAGGGAGAAGTACCACAGGATTTTCAGCGTAGTAGAATAGTAACAATGCCGAAGAAAATAGGAGCTAATTTGTGTGAGAACTATAGGACCATTAGTCTACTATCACATGCATTGAAGATATTGCTAAAGATTATTTATAAGAGATTAGAAAATAAAGTAGAGGAAAGGCTAGGAGAAGATCAGTTTGGTTTTAGGAAAAACAGAGGGACGAGAGAGGCGATTCTAGCACTAAGAACAGTAGTAGAAAAAAGAATGAGGGTAGGAAAGGTAACTTGCATAGCTTTTGTAGATTTAGAAAAGGCATTTGATAATGTAGATTGGGACATAATGTTTAGAATTTTAAAAGAAACGGGTATAGATTATAAGGATAGGAGAATAATTTTTAATTTATATAAACACCAAACTGCCTTAGTTAGAATTGAGGGGGAAGAAGAGGTAGCAAAAATAGGGAAGGGAGTTCGGCAGGGATGTACACTTTCACCGTTATTATTTAATCTATATATAGAAGATGCAATAAACAAAGTAAAAGAAGAGTATAGTGTAGGTGTGAATGTACAAGGAGAGAAAATATATATGTTGAGATTCGCCGACGATATAGCTATATTGGAAGAAAGCGAAAAGAATTTAGAAAGGGTATTGAATGGTATGCAGGCAGTATTGACTAGGGATTATAACATGAAAATAAATATAGGTAAAACTAAAGTGATGAGGTGTGACAAAAAGGAATGCAGTAGAAAAATGAGGATCACAATAGGAGATAATAGAATCGAAGAAGTGTCAGATTTTTGTTATTTAGGCAGTAGAATCACAAAATATAATCGAAGCAAGGTAGATATAAAGTGTAGGATAGCACAGGGTGGGAAGGCATTCGTAGAAAAGGAACAGATTTTAAGATCAAATATTGACTTGGGTATTAGAAAAAGATTACTGAAGGTATATGTTTGGAGTGTAGCACTGTACGGGTGTGAGGCGTGGACTATAGGAAAGGAAGAGAAGCGTAGATTAGAAGCACTTGAAATGTGGTGTTATAGGAGGATGATGAGGATTGGTTGGGAAGATAAAGTAACAAATGAAGCTGTACTAGAGTTAGTAGGGGAGAAGAGAAGTATCTGGAGAGTGTTACAGCGTAGGAGAGACAGATTAGTAGGGCATATTCTTAGGCATGGGGGGATTATGCAATTGATCATAGATGGTAGAGTGGAGGGAAAGAGAGGGGTAGGTAGGCCTAGATTGGAGTATGTGAGTCAGATAGTTGAAGACGTTGAGATGAATAGCTATAGGGAGATGAAGGGATTAGCTCAGGATAGATCGGCATGGCGTGCTGTTTCCAACCAATCTTTAGGATTGCGGACTCTTTAACTAACATTTACTTCCAAAGATGATTTTTTAAATTTTTAATCTAAAATATTATCTAGTCGAAAATACTTTCTATTCTCTATTCTATACAAGAATATTTTTATACTCTTATATGTTTTTATTTTTATAATAAAATTTTTATTTATCTTTAACACTCAACTGCAAGAAATATGTGATATTGTATTGTATTATCGATAGTAAATTTCAATTCCAAATCTATAATTTTTGTAACGACTTAAACCGGTGATATTTTATTGCATGTTTTTTATTTTTTATTGAACTCATTGTACTATTAATATACTTTTAATTTTTCTGTGTATAAATAATGTGTAATACTTTATAGCTGATATATATTATATTTTCATTTAAAAATATATGGCCATGAATAAAGACTATTATTATTGCTGGACCTGTTTCAAAAATATGCTCGGCTACAGCACTTTTATCTTTTCTATTTAATCTGAAATGCTCCTTAAATCTAGTTGCAATTGGTCTGCGTGTTTGTCTTCTATATATACTTTAGGACAACTAGAACAAGATATTTCATAAATACCTATATATATTTGGGTGATATTTTATATACTATTATTTAACACCGTAGTGATATTTTTTTTAAATATCTATCTATCATTTAAAAACGACGATTTAAACACCTAAGTAAAGAAGTTGCGATACAATTTCGCTGTTGTACAATCTTGCGACAATCTTTGCAATCTACCACGTCGACTAATAAAACGGGGCTCGTTCATACGTCATCTTGCTTGAACTCAATTCGTTCATAACCAGACAATATTTAACTGCTTCTAAATTGTCCAAAACGCGGTGTCCTTTAATTCACAACACGGCCTGTCACAACGGGATAATTCGGCTGGCAGGAATTAACCGGACTTATAAAGGACTTTTGGACAGTCCACACTCGACTAAGCCGCCACCGCCACCGCCGCCGATGCCAATTCACCGCCATTTGTATATCGTTCAATGTACATGCGGGGTGGCCGCCCCTTTACAACAATTACACATCGTACACGGCGACTTTCGCGTTCGAATTTCTCCTGATTAATTGGGGTTGATATTCAGATGTCAATGTATTGTATGGACTTTGTGCGATAGCATTGGATGGACCTAAAGGATTTGTTAGGGGATTATAAACCGGCGACACTAAATTGAGAATTGTTGGATATTAATCTTATTGGAGAAAGTGCGTGGACAATGATTGAATGAAAGCGTTCATCGCCCGAAGGAATTTTTTTTTTATGTACCTACCGATAAAAATTTGGACAATTGAAAATATACAAATTCAAGTAGAAATTACGATAGAGAAAGAAAAACTAAAGACAACTGAGGTGTGGTCTGAAAAGAGTATCGATGAACTTTCCATTTTAAGTTATTGGTCTTTGGTTGTTAACTATATTCATGAATGAAAGCATTCATCGCGCGAAGAGGACTTTAAAAAATATAAATATACCGATAAAAATTTGGACAATTGAAAATATACAAATTCAAGTAGAAATTACGATAGAGAAAGAAAAACTAAAGACAACTGAGGTGTGGTCTGAAAAGAGTATCGATGAA
Organism: Leptodirus hochenwartii; assembly: GCA_947310635.1. Taxonomy (NCBI): domain Eukaryota; kingdom Metazoa; phylum Arthropoda; class Insecta; order Coleoptera; family Leiodidae; genus Leptodirus; species Leptodirus hochenwartii. The sequence goes on from OX371176.1 coordinate 50,669,328, forward strand.
CTTTCCATTTTAAGTTATTGGTCTTTGGTTGTTAACTATATTCATGAATGAAAGCATTCATCGCGCGAAGAGGACTTTAAAAAATATAAATATACCGATAAAAATTTGGACAATTGAAAATATACAAATTCAAGTAGAAATTACGATAGAGAAAGAAAAACTAAAGACAACTGAGGTGTGGTCTGAAAAGAGTATCGATGAACTTTCCATTTTAAGTTATTGGTCTTTGGTTGTTAACTATATTCATGAATGAAAGCATTCATCGCGCGAAGAGGACTTTAAAAAATATAAATATACCGATAAAAATTTGGACAATTGAAAATATACAAATTCAAGTAGAAATTACGATAGAGAAAGAAAAACTAAAGACAACTGAGGTGTGGTCTGAAAAGAGTATCGATGAACTTTCCATTTTAAGTTATTGGTCTTTGGTTGTTAACTATATTCATGAATGAAAGCATTCATCGCGCGAAGAGGACTTTAAAAAATATAAATATACCGATAAAAATTTGGACAATTGAAAATATACAAATTCAAGTAGAAATTACGATAGAGAAAGAAAAACTAAAGACAACTGAGGTGTGGTCTGAAAAGAGTATCGATGAACTTTCCATTTTAAGTTATTGGTCTTTGGTTGTTAACTATATTCATGAATGAAAGCATTCATCGCGCGAAGAGGACTTTAAAAAATATAAATATACCGATAAAAATTTGGACAATTGAAAATATATAAATTCAAGTAGAAATTACGATAGAGAAAGAAAAACTAAAGACAACTGAGGTGTGGTCTGAAAAGAGTATCGATGAACTTTCCATTTTAAGTTATTGGTCTTTGGTTGTTAACTATATTCATGAATGAAAGCATTCATCGCGCGAAGAGGACTTTAAAAAATATAAATATACCGATAAAAATTTGGACAATTGAAAATATACAAATTCAAGTAGAAATTACGATAGAGAAAGAAAAACTAAAGACAACTGAGGTGTGGTCTGAAAAGAGTATCGATGAACTTTCCATTTTAAGTTATTGGTCTTTGGTTGTTAACTATATTCATGAATGAAAGCATTCATCGCGCGAAGAGGACTTTAAAAAATATAAATATACCGATAAAAATTTGGACAATTGAAAATATATAAATTCAAGTAGAAATTACGATAGAGAAAGAAAAACTAAAGACAACTGAGGTGTGGTCTGAAAAGAGCATCGATGAACTTTCCATTTTAAGTTATTGGTCTTTGGTTCTTAACTATATTCATGAATGAAAGCATTGATCGCGCGAAGAGGACTTTAAAAAATATAAATATACCGATAAAAATTTGGACAATTGAAAATATACAAATTCAAGTAGAAATTACGATAGAGAAAGAAAAACTAAAGACAACTGAGGTGTGGTCTGAAAAGAGTATCGATGAACTTTCCATTTTAAGTTATTGGTCTTTGGTTCTTAACTATATTCATGAATGAAAGCATTGATCGCGCGAAGAGGACTTTAAAAAATATAAATATACCGATAAAAATTTGGACAATTGAAAATATACAAATTCAAGTAGAAATTACGATAGAGAAAGAAAAACTAAAGACAACTGAGGTGTGGTCTGAAAAGAGTATCGATGAACTTTCCATTTTAAGTTATTGGTCTTTGGTTCTTAACTATATTCATGAATGAAAGCATTGATCGCGCGAAGAGGACTTAAAAAAAATATAAATATACCGATAAAAATTTGGGCAATTGAAAATATACAAATTCAAGTAGCAATTACGATAGACAAAGAAAAACTAAAGACAACTGAGGTGTGGTCTGAAAAGAGTATCGATGAACTTTCCATTTTAAGTTATTGGTCTTTGGTTGTTAACTATATTCATGAATGAAAGCATTCATCGCGCGAAGAGGACTTTAAAAAATATAAATATACCGATAAAAATTTGGACAATTGAAAATATACAAATTCAAGTAGAAATTACGATAGAGAAAGAAAAACTAAAGACAACTGAGGTGTGGTCTGAAAAGAGTATCGATGAACTTTCCATTTTAAGTTATTGGTCTTTGATTCTTAACTATATTCATGAATGAAAGCATTCATCGCGCGAAGAGGACTTTAAAAAATATAAATATACCGATAAAAATTTGGACAATTGAAAATATACAAATTCAAGTAGAAATTACGATAGAGAAAGAAAAACTAAAGACAACTGAGGTGCGGTCTGAAAAGAGTATCGATGAACTTTCCATTTTAAGTTATTGGTCTTTGGTTCTTAACTATATTCATGGTTTGGTTGAATATTTATTGACAAGTCACTGACATTATATTGACCTAGATTATAATTTGTCATGAAGCAATCACAATCAAAAATAGTATCATTATTTTTTTGCATTCAAATTCTTTGCCCTTTGTCTTCATTTTACACTCAACCTACACTCTCGCTTAATAAATCTAAGAAAAATCCCTTCGGAACCTACTGGATAGCATCAACTAAGTTATTCAACTCGACGAGGTTAAAACGAAACTCCCTACCTTGCGAACAATTCCATCTAAATCTAAAGAATTACAAAGACATGACTTTATGCATACACCGGCGAAATTTTACAGATTATAACTTCGTTAATAATAGGTCGAGATTAATTCTCCACGAAAGTGGAGAGAGTCAAACAAATCCACTTTCTGTAGTAGATTATATCAGATTAATTGGATATGTGATTGGACAGGAGAAGAGTAGCAAAGTTGACGGCTATTTGTATAAAGATAGATTCTTTGGAAGGATCATGGTTGTTGGAAGAACACTGTATATTGAAGATTTGGTTGATTATTTGGATGTGTTGCATTTGAAGTCGTACAATAAAGAAGATTCCATTATTTACGAAAATGATCGAGCTACCATTATCTGCACGGAGCAGCTACTTACAAAGGTAAACATACCGAAACTACCAACCGAAATTTTCGAATCCATTTTCAAATTTCCTTTTGGATATTGGAGTAGTCGATCGAATAATGTGGACCTACCAGCTGTGAATTTTTCTGGGTATTGTTTTTCTTGAAGTATTCTTTCAATATACAAACATTCTCGATCATTTTGTAGCCGAACTTGTTCACTGGCGATAATTGTTGATACAGCGTACTATAAATTGGTCATGGGTTCGAATGAACAAAAAACTCTTCTTAGCGTCGTGCATTCTATACACGTAGCCAATTCAATTTTCCGTAGTACCGACTTCTTCGGTAGCGGAACTCCAACAAATATGGGCTTCGTGATTAAGTACATCCACATTTATAAAACCAGTCATGATTCGCCCTTGCCATCATTTTATCCACTAAAACGTGATTCATTCAAGTATAAATGCTCCTCCGATTACCATAACCCGGAAAGATGCGATTGTATCTATTTGCAGAGCTCTGTACCAGTTTTCCAGTTTAGAAATGCTGTCGAACAAGGCGAATTTAGCTATTCTATTCACGGGGCAATCTTTTCATGGTGACGTAAATGGCTTGAGCTTCACAGCTAAAATGCCTGCTGATGGGAATCTTTATGTTGGAGGACTGTGCTTTAATCATCCGCTAGTTGGTAACAACAGAAATGTCTTGTTAGTCGTTGGACAGGGTAACGAAATCTGTGATGTACGTATTTTGAATCGTTTTATTTGGCGTATTGTTTCTAGGCTATTCATCACGACAGACTCAATTCTCCCTGGACATAACAGTGACCCACGAGATAGGTCATTCGTTTGGAGCTACGCACGACGAAGGTCCCCTTTGTAAAGGACACATAATGGACAGTATTCTAAATAGTATGGAGCCTGGAAAAAACGACCGATTTTCCCCGTGCGCGATTGAAAAAATTAGCGAACGTCAGTGCGCGTATTTCAATTCATCAATTGAATATGTATCTGAAACGATGACATTTGTAGTGTTGATTAAGCGAAGTGATTGTCTGGATACAATGCAGAATCACCAAATGCCATTTTGTGGCAATGGAATTGTAGAAGATGGGGAGGAATGCGATTGCGGAAGCAAATATACATGCGAATTCGTTAAATTGTGCTGTTATCATTTCGATAGTCGACACGGGAAACCGTGCACGAAAATAAGGAATCGACAGTGCCACGAAGAATTATGATATTGAGAAGATCGAAAATTATGACGTTCAATGTGTTGCTTATTACCTTAATACCTAGCGAAATATGAAGATATATGTAAGTCGAGAAAATATTTTATTTCACAAACGAAATGAGTAAATTTTATTGTACCTCCTCAACAAAAATAAAAAAAGTAGTTGTCACAGATCATGGTAATAAGACGTTGTGTATTTTTCAAATAATAAGAGGCGTGGTAATGTGTTAAATATATTAAAATATAATTTCTTCCTAATAAAATTTTTGATAAAATCAAGTTTCATTTAACAAATTTCATCGATTCTTTTATTTTCTAGAAAAGTCGCCAAAAAGTTTGCATTTTCGCAAATCGAATACGTCAACAAAGGCCCAAATCAAGTATTCGCAAAAGGCGAATTTATTTCTATTCGCGATTGACCCTCAACAAAGAACCTCTTAACATTGTGCTCTTTTTTAACTTTGCTTCTTTCATGTTATATTTTTCCAATGAAGATGTCCGAAACAACTGACGGTCTAAAAAGAATATTATATGCACGAATTGGTATGAAAATAGTCGCTAGCTTAAGAAATTTTAATTTTAAAAACGATTTTAATGATTCTAGTTATTTTTTAATTAGAATAATTTCACCTATAAACACGATTAAAAAAAAAACTAGATGCGCATTTTGACCTCTAGAATACCATCTTCAGTAATAGAACGATATCATTGCTACACAAAATTGTTTATCAATTATTTAACAAACAAAATAGAGTCATCCTATATATTTTAATTTGTACGTAGAATCATTTGTATTTTAATAAATGCCACTCGGAATTAATAAAAATCCGAAATTGCGCTTACAAAAAAACACTCCCGAGGATTCGCTGTCGAGTTCTTTTTATCCGGATAGTGGATGCTGCGAGGACTTCTTGTGCCGCTCCATTATACGACACAGTTCATTGAATAATTGCATTTGTTTAATGATTTTTTTTTAAATTTAATTAAATAAAGTTTGCAATTCGAAGCATGGGAATTTGCAACAGTTGCGAGCGGGCGAGTTTTTCCTGGCGCAATTCTTTCTGTTTGAATGAATGCATAATAAGGACGAGGCGAAGAAATACCATTGCTTTTAATAAGATTAAGCGTATTCTTTCCATTATGTTAGTGTTTTTAAATGTCGAATTGAAGGACGAATAAGTCGAAATGCTTGAGGAATATATTGAAGTTTGATGGTGCCAAACAAATTTAATGTTATTGTGGTTAATATTCAATTTAAATCAGTTTTTTAAAAACGTTTTGTCTTAAAAACAATTCGGGATTTATATAAAATATTTTTAGATTTCAATAAATGATTAAACAACCCAATTAGGCAACTATAAATTTTTTTTTTTGTTCAATACATTATTGTACTTCACAATGGCTGAACAAAATTGTTCGGGAAAAAAATAGAAAAACTTATCCGAGTCAACTATTTAAAATCTTGTAATTATCTTTCTCGAACCTCAAGCTAAATATTGTTTTTTTCTATACGCCTAAATGTTGCCATCTTTCGGAAAAACAGCAGGTGGAAAAATACCTTTCCTTAGCCGGATAAGTTGACAGTTTCTTTCGGGGCATTTTCTCGTCATATGTATATGCAATCTGCTGAAAACTCTTCGCTTTGCAAAAAGCTCTCGAAATGTACGCATACATTTGTTGACGAATGGAAAATGTTACGTACAATATGTTGCAGATGCGAAATGAGGAAATGTAGATGTTGAGGAATGCCAGATGTAGAAGAAATTTGGTTCATAGATATATAATTGCTGCGTTATATAAAATTAAAAAAAAAAAACGATTGGGTTATGTCGAAAAATTAAGTTTAAATTTGGCAAATATTTAGCGAGATAATTTTTTTTTTTATATAATTGCGAAATATAATAAATGACCTAAAAATAAATCTTCACCGATTTTAGCGCAGCGAGAGAAAGAACAATTTTGATAAACTTAACAGGTAAATTCAGAATTTCTGGAACAGGTTATAGATACGCGTATGTATTTTATAAATATACATATTCGCATTTCCAAAAAATAAAAAATAACGTAAATCTCGTCAAAAATAATAAGAATGTCCGACAGAAAATGTTCCAAGAATTTCGCCAGTAGGGCGATGAAAGATGTCAGCTCAACATTACGTGCAATTATAAATTGTGGGCTAGAATATGTGGAAAATATTTTAAATGTAGGCTTACAAGAGACAGAAGAAAACGTCAACTACGATTGTTAGGTAATTGAAAAAAAACAACAACGAAATAATGCGGATTTACTTTCAGAATATTCATTTTTCGGAATTTAGTAAAACAATTTTTTTCGGGACTTGCTTATTTTTACTAGATTTTCTTGTGAAATAAGTTATTCGAAAGAAACCTAAAAAATTCGGGCTTTTGGTAGCAAATATTTAAGCTTAAATTTATGTTGAGTTAAATAATTGTAGAAAATTGTTTTCAAAATATTTTTTATCTAAAATTTTCCATGCTCCTACCTCAGAAGAGTTGTGCGTGCATTTCATTTCTTGTTTATATGAAGACATCAAATGAAGCTTACCTATAATCAAAAGAGAAATTATTAACGTAAGTGTATTAACAAATAAAATGCTCAAACATTTTCAAAAGGTATCAACTAGAAGTAAAAAAAACTTTTTCTCTCAAACTATTTTTTACTACACGATGATACAGAAATTTATAACAATTTCTTATGATTTTTTTGAAAAATATATATATATATTTAAAAAATCACAAAATATTGTTTTTTCGAAAAAAATATTAGTTTTCAAATTACTGCGAAATTAAATCGTCTATACAATTTATTAATATTGTTTTAATATATTTATTTGATTTTAAAGCAGTTAAAAAAAAAAGTACAAGAAAAAATGTAAAAACAAATTCTAACCATTTTTTTAGTAAAAAAAAAATTTTTGCTATAACAATTTTTTACTACAGGATGATACATGCAGAAATTTATAATAATTTCTTATGATTCTTGAAAAAAAAACAATAAAAAATCACAAAATAATTAGTTTTTGGAAAAAAAAACAAGTTACTGCGAAATTAAATCGTCTATACAATTTATTAATATTGTTTTGATATATTTTTTAAATTTTTATATTCGTATATAAAAGGCTTTAAGAACAGTTTAAAAAAAAAGTACAAGAAAAATGTCAAATAATTTTTTTTTATAACAACTTCTTATGATTTTTGAATATATATATAATAAATCACAAAAAAAAAATTTCTCCAAAAAACAAGTTTTCAAATTACTGCGAATTTAAATCGTCTATACAATTTATTAATATTATTTTAATATATTTATTTAATTTTTATATTCGTATATAAACAAACGGCTTTGAAATAAATTTTCTCTAAAAAAAATTTTTTTTTACTACAGGGTGATACATACAGAAATTTATAATAATTTCTTACGATTCGTGAAAAGAACGTATGTATAATTTAAAAAATCCCGAAATATTTTTTTTTCGAAAAAAAAAACAAGTTTTCAAATTACTGCGAATTTAAATCGTCTATACAATTTATTAATATTCTTTTAATATATTTATTTAATTTTTATATTCGTATATAAAAGGCTTTAAGAACAGTTTAAAAAAAAAGTACAAGAAAAGGTGTTAATTAAAAAAAAAACATTTTCATCTAAAAACTATTTTTTTATTACAGGATGATACAGAAATTTATAACAATTTCTTAGGATTTTATATACAATAAAAAAATCAGAAAATATTTTTTTCCCCAAAAATAAAAAGTTTTCTAGTTACTGCGAAATTAAATCGTGTATACAATTTATTAATATTGTTTAAAAAAAATTATTTAATTTTTATATTCGTATATAAAAGGCTTTAAGAACAGTTGAAAAAAAAAAAACGTACAAGAGAGAAATGTTAAATAGATTAATATGTAAATCTCTTTGGGTGAACAGCAAGCATGAATCAACCTGATCAGCGGTTCCACATACTGAGCCACGTAATTTAGCCACCCCGTGATTTCCGTGCCGATGATTATCACTGGGTCATTAAAATAATTGTGAATTTGTCACCTCGTTCTCGTTGTCACCTTTCCGTCTGCTTCTGAACTGAATTAATATAAAGAGCGAGCCAAATATGGGACATGATGTCACCGAAATGTGCTCACTTAAGATAGCCAAATTTATTCCGTGCATGTGTGGTAAAGAGGAATATACCATTCGTAAAAAAAATTCACGAAACTCGTCGATTATAATTATTATAAAATATTTTTTGTTCGAGTGATATATCTTTTCGACAATGAACACAAAAATACGAAACATCTCTTAATTTCAAATAATCGATAATGCGCGTCCACAATCAATTTCTCCGCGAGCTCACATTGAAGCAAATTGCGCACTTATAATTTAAACGGCCCTTCGTAAATTTATACTCCGAATTACGAAATTGATTAGCAACTTTATTGTAAAACTGATTGTACGCAATTACCCCGTCCAATAAATTTCAATCTTTCTGCATTAACAAGTGCATAATTAATTTCGGTTCATTCGATGTAGCGATGTGTAGTTCACTCGCGAACCGTTCAATCAAATGACGGGCGTACTGTGACGATGTTTTGCAACGACCTATAGGTCACTATGACCTAGTTCGTGAACTATCAACTAGATGGTGTACGGTGTACGTATTGATGTACTTGTACTAGGTCCTGAACCCGTCGTATACTAAACCGTTGATGAATACAACGACCCGTAAACGATGCCGTATAGTATACGTTACATATACAGTACTAACATTTATTTAGTGATAAAGTGTGTTGGTGATCGGATCGAAACAGGAAACTAGATGCAATATTTATATGTTGGTATCAGATTTCATTTGGAATAATATTCGCAAGATTATATATGTTCTTAAATATGTCATGCCATAGAAAATTTGTGCAACAATGCAAAAATAAACATCTAAATCTTATAGTTCTTCTATTTCATACTGAGTGCAATGCAATCACTTAATATCAAATCAAAGCTTTGAAGTTTAAACAAAGAAGATTCGGAATAGAAAATATAAATTATAACGCCAAACAAAACGATTCTATCTAGTTCATTTTATTATTGTTTGTACATTTAATTTTCAAGTGTTAGTAAATTAGTAAACATTTTCATCAGTAACTACCAATAAGTATTTTAGAACTTCATATAAATAATCGTGAGTACCTAGAGAAGATTATATTTCTTTATATATGTTTTGTATAAATTATAAACATTGTTGTCTTTTCTTCCTCATTCCTAATTCAAAATAAGTATTATGATATTTCAATTTATTTATTTTTTACCATTTAATATTTTTATATTAAGATTATTTTCAGTATGTGCATGTATTTTATTATAGGTCGTGAACCAGTTCATTTTTAAAAGATGTAGTAGTTCACGACCTATAGTTCGTGAACGGTACATTGAAACGAACTACGAACTAGGTCCTCAAAGTGACCTACACTTTGCCATCACTAATTCGATGGTTCTCATGCTACGGAGAGGCGAGTCGTGACTTAAATGTTATGCCAATTGCATGCGCGAAGAGACGACCTTGCCAATGTTGCCAGTCGCTTCTTCAACAAAATTATTCTAGATATTAAATATGGTTGACCTACATAAAATATTCGATTGTCGATAATGATGATGATGACTCCAAGACAAGACCTTGGCATAATGACCACTGCGTTGAATACTCAAATTGCAATCTTTGTCTTGCTGAAATGTGTGAAGAATATTTAATATATATCGATCAATAGATAGAACGTAATAATTTTTAAAAAATGTTCAAGATATATTTTATTTCTTTAAATAATAATGGTTATACAAATAAAATAGCTACCTTCATTTGTGATCACTTTGTGATACAATTTCACTTTTCATGTTATTATATTGGTATAAATATTAAAGTTTGCTTTTTTTATTGAGGTCTTCTTTATATGAAGTTTTCAGCTGTCATTTTATGTGTATTTTTTGTGTGGTATAAATATTAAATTTTGTTTTTTTTATTGAGGTCTTCTTTAGATGAAGTTTTCAGCTGTCATTTTATGTGTGGTATAAATATTAAATTTTTTTTTTTATTGAGGTCTTCTTTAGATGAAGTTTTCAGCTGTCATTTTACGTGTTCTTTTTTAAAATTTGAATCGCACAGGAATTAGAAAAATTAAAATTGTGTGGCACAATTTCAACCCCTAAGTCAGGGTGACATTGTAGCAATAGAATTTTCAATAAAAGTGGCATTAGAAATTGAGAGAATGACCAATTTCACCCAGAGGTTACTTTACTTTACTAAAAAGTACCAAAGTCTGACAAAAAGAAATGTATTGTAACATTTTTTTTTATAAAAATGAAAATTTTAATGTTCAGAAAAAAATTGCAACAGAAAAAAATATCGAAATTAAATGCAAAACCCCACTCAAGAAATAAAAAAATATTTCTCACGTCAATAGACAAAAATGAATTAAATATGTTATAAAACTTATGACAAAAAAATCATTACAATCTCAATTTATTAAAAAAATGAAAATTAGTTCTGGAACATTATTTTGCGTGGAATAAACCATACTTATATTTATTTTAAAAATTATCACTACGGTGTTAAATAATAGTATAGAATATCACCCAACACAAGTACCATAACTTAAAGCATTAAGTAGCTAGTTGCGCATTTCGAAGACTATGCCACCATCTTCAACACCAAATTTTGCAAAATTACCATTTGATCCTATAATTGCACGCGGTTTAGATAGTATTTTAAATAAATATAATTTAAAAATATTATATAATCTTGTTAATTTTCTAAGCAATCCCAAAGATTTGATTGATTTCAATAAAAAATCTTGTATTTATGAAATATCTTGTACTAGTTGTCCTAAAGTACATATAGAAGACAAACACGTAGACCATTGAAACTAGATTTAAGGAGCATTTCAGCTTAAATAGAAAAGATAAAAGTGCTGTAGCCGAGCATATTTTTTAATCACTTGGTTAAACCATGCCGAAGTCTTATAAGGTAACAAAAAAAAATTCTGCATGGAATTTAATCATTAACTATCTGATACTATTAAACTCGATCTTCCAAAACAATTTCAACTTTAACAACTTCATATTAAAGAGTTGTGGCAAACAAAGAAGCCCCGTCGTGAACAAGAGGTAAGTAAAATCTTGAAATCCCATTTCTTATTGCTCCACTACCTTGAAATCAAGAGACTGATGCGCACATGCGTGGCAAGTTAATTCGTTCCATGTTCATCCTTCCTAGCCTCCGGCTTCTTTCTCTTGTAAATATGAGACATGAGCGAAGAAGTCAAAAGGATTTACTATACATCATACGTTTCCTTTGCAGCTGCACATCATGGAAGAGCTATGACATATAGTATCATAAAATTACGATGAACAAAAATAAATAAACGACTTCTTTATACCATAACAAATATAATATGAAATAATGTTGTAATATATTTAATTTTTTGGAAATCGTTATATCAGAAGACCGTGAGTTCGAATCCCGTATCATTTGTCGAGGATTAATGTAAGGACTAAAAGGTTAGATTTTTTAGCGACTTTAAATTCTGTTTAGATGATAATAAAAAATTTGTACGTTATACTTTTTATTATTCATCGTGAAATATCTAGTGTAAAAAGTTTTTTTTTTTCTACAGTGCCGTCTCTACAAAATTCTCAATTCATTTTATTTGAACTTAACAAATAAACACCTCATTCTTCGGTATGGTAACGCCACAAAAGTCAATCGAAATTGTACTTATTATTCGATTTTCAGACGATACTAGTAATTTTTATCAAATGCGGATAGTTCTTGGAAAATATTGTACCATGATTGATGCTGATGTAGAAAAGTATGATCTACCCTTAAGTTTTATAGTAAATACTACAGTATCGGATTATTCATCAAACCTCTCGCATTCGATCGCCCCTTTCATAATTCAACTGTCACCCTTTGAACGGGGCGTTATATCCACCCTAAACACATATCAATCCATTCGACAATAAAGCAACCCTTCTGAAAACATCGAAGAAAACGCGTTTAGTTCGCCTTACAAGACATATCGCCCTAATATCACCTGGTGGTGCAAGTACCCTTATCTAATTGGGGGTGGAGGGCGGTGTTTTATGCTAATATATATATATTAATTTAGTCGTGAAGTTGGCGGTTAGTTCGCACAAGCTTCCTTCCGAATACATGCCTAATAATCTGCAAGATAAACTACACCTGATACTATTAGTGAAGATATATGTTTGTTGACTTGTCTGATGTATAAGTAAATACACGCGCGCTATGTAGAAGTAAGGTAAGCAAATACTGATCCGAAGACCGAGACCGGATCGAGGATGTGCTGGAAGACAAGAATTGGATCGAAATAATAGAATTATTACACGTTTGATTCGTTCTCTTCTGAATTGTCTCAATCATTTTTTATTGTGTTTATTTTGTTTAAAATGAATTGAGAGTTAAAACGGCATAAAAATTGAACCAAACGATTGTTTTCATTTGAAAAAAAAAACAGGGAAGCAGTAGTGGAAACTTTGATTTGTGATTAAAAAGATATTGGCGATGTGTGTGATAATGCTAAATAAGCAGAAACTATGGTCGAATAAATCCTCGTTTTTAATCGTGATAGAAAACATTGTATTTTTATTTCTGTTCCCGTTTGTAGAAAAGAAATCCTCAAACATTTTTTTATCGCGTAACGTGAAGTGATTTGTGTCTTTGTGATGAAAACATACATCGCATTGTCAATTGAAATCGAAACATGAAGTATTTCTTACATTATATGTATCAGATTAAAATTCGATCGTAGCAATAAATATTTCGATTTAATTGAAATAAACAATATACAATAGAAGTTAAAATTTGAAATCCAAATATTCATTTGTAGTAATAGAAGAAAAAAAATTTTTTTTAGTCACTTACACGCCCTTTGCTTCTGACCCCCTCAAATGACATAAAGTTACATTATGTCAGGTATAGGCTATTTTTTTTTTTAAGTGGCCTCTTCTACTGCCCATTACAAATTAAGATTAGTTTATGCATAAGACCAATGATAACAAAAAAAAAATTGTAAATATACTGGCCGCTTCAACACCCCGTAACCGTATGCTCGTGAAGAGATGCTCGCCACTGCATTTTTGTTATTTGAGGGTGTGGTCAAAATTACTGCAATGTTGTCATATCGACAGCCAACAAATACAGAGAGTATTATATTAGCATAATTGATCAAATCAAATAATAAATAACTGGAAACTTTTTACTTAAATAGTGGACTTTAATCGAAGCCGTATATATTAAATATTCTCAATCTGAATTTTGCTATGCAGTTTACAATTTTAGCACTTTTTACTGAAGTTTTTTTATTCATATATGGCAACAATGGTACTGGAAGCTCAACCCTTATGCGCAGTAGAGGATTTAAAAAAATGACTTGTATATTAAAATGGAATTTAATAACTCTGTATCTTGGTACAAAAATGTCCAATATTTATAATGGCAAATGGAGTTTTTAAATTTTTAGACATTTTCGTAATGTTTTCGCATTTTCAAAAAATTATATAACAATCGTCATCAAATTGTTTTTCAAAGTTTATTTTGTTTTAATTATTCGTGTTGTTTTTGTGAATTAACAGTGTATTTTATATTAATACTTTTTTAAATTATTATTTTGAATTTTCATGCACATTGGTTCCATATTTTGGACATTGGCCCTTTTGGTTCCAAGGTACAGAACTATAAATGATCAACTTCAACAATATATTACATAAATAAATAATCTATAATTCATTATATTCGAATACGAAAGTTTATTAAAAAAATATATATATATAATATATAATATTAATATATAATATTATATTATTATATTTTAAATAAATAGGTATAACGATTGAAGGTATCTTAAGAGCCATAATGAGATTTAAAGAATTTATCTTTGATTTCATTCTTAAAGTATATGTTGGCCTAAGGATAAAAGCAGGTGCCATTATCGTGTTAAAAAATAAAAATTTTATTTTTATTTTACTTTAATTTAAGCAAAAAAATGGAAAATTCATAAACACCCTAATTACAATCTCCTCCCCATTATTCGATATTATCTGCAGTTAGATTTTTTATATATAAATAATTCTGTAATTCGTTTTTTATTTTTTTGATAATGCTTAATAAGCGAAACTATAATCGAATAAATCCTCGTTTTTAACTGCGATATAAAACATTGTATTTTTTCTCCATTTTGTGAGATAAACTAATGGACGAAGTAGCAAATTCTCACAAATTCTATAATCTTTTTTATTTTCCGACTAGTTTCGATAACAAGTTATCTGGGAAAAAACTATATGAAAAGAACAAGAAACATAAAATACTAAATTATATTAGATTATAAAAATTATCACTACGGTAGCTAGATGCGCATTTCGAAGGCCGTGCCTCCATCTTCAGTAGCACAAGTTAATAACGAAATACGAAGTCACGAATCGTAATTAATATACTATTAAATAAATAAGTCAACATGACGGAAGTATTTAAAAAATGGCATATAATATAAAGATGTGTAGTTCACTCGCGAACGGTTCAATCAAATGACGGGCGTACTGTGACGATGTTTTGCAACGACCTATAGGTCACTATGACCTAGTTCGTGAACTATCAACTACATGGTGCACGGTGCACGTATTGATGTACTTGTACTAGGTCCTGCACCCGTCGTCTACTAAACCGTTGATGAATACAACGACCCGTAAACGATGCAGTATAGTATACATTACATATACAGTACCAATAGCAATACTAACATTTATGTGAAAATGTGTGTTGGTGAATGGAACGAAATTACATTTCCTTATATATATGTTTTGTATAAATTATAAACATTGTTGCTTTTTCATCCCCATTCTTAATTTAAAATATTGCTGAATATATATTTCAAAATATATACTTTCAACGGACAACAATGTTACTATACCTGTACGATTATCACAAAAAAATGGACGAAGAAAACGTGGTTCAAAGATGGCTTAAATAAACAAATAAAGTAAACATAGAAGAAATTCAATTAATAAAGTTATAGGTATAGAAAATTGTTATCGTTTTAAAAATATTTATAGTTCTAGTTCCAAAAATGGCATATAATATGACCTATAAATCTTTTAAAACAATATAAATGAATAATTAACAAAACTGACAAGTAACAACAATAAACATTGGTTTGCCAAACCTAAAATAACCAAAAATAAATAAAATAAAAATAAATATAAAAATAGCTCTTATTAAATAAATTAAATAGACAAGATGAAATTGTGCCTGAATCAAAATTCATTAAATTTGATTTAGATTTATGCATGTATATACTTTCATAAGCATTTTTAACTCGGAATAATTCAAAACACTTTTAAGTAATTTAAGGGAACTAATTTTGATTGATTCAAAAATATGCTCGGCTACAGCACTTTTATCGTTTCTATTTAATCTGAATTCTAGTTTCAATGGGTCTACTTTTTTGTATTCTATATATACTTTAGGACAACTAGAACAAGATATTTCATAAATACCAGATGTTTTTATCGAAATCAAGCAAATTTTTGGGATTTCTTAGAAAATTAGCAAGACTATTAGAACTATTATATGTTACTTTAAAATACTATCTAAACCACGTGCAATTATAGGATCAAATGGTAATTTCACAAATTTTGGAGCTGAATTATTACTTTGTTCTAAACCACTAATAATTTTGATACCTCTTGTTCTTTTTAAATTTTCTTAATATGTCGTTTATAATTTTATAAGAATTGCCTTTTTGTATCTCGGATATTATATTACATTTTCAATCAGCAGTAAAGTATTTAAAAAAAAAAACTTTACATGTTAAAATATTTAAAAAGTTTATCACGAAGAATCACACTTTTATAAAAATAAAAATAATAATAAATCATCTTTAATCGGCATGCAAGTAAACGATTAATTTAATATAATACGACGTATATTTTTTTGATCGTTAATAAATTTACAAATTTATTACATGATGGGATATATTACATATTGTATCGTGCTTGTGTCGAGTTTTTTTTTAAATACTTTAATTTTATCAAATACCCGACCATTTCTTTCCCAGATGATGATAACTTATTATCGAAACTAGTCGGAAAATGAAAAATAAAATTTGCGAGAATTTACTACTTCATCTTTACCTTTACCCCCTCATTATATTTTTTATTTCTCTTCCCCAATATAGAATAACACATCTATTTGAGGCACTATATATTAGCTTTTCAGTCCGGCCCTGTCCTGACAAACAGGCTTATGTACCTATCTAACATGTTACTGGCGGTATGTTCATTATTAATACGAGCAAATACCAACAAATTTTAAGTAATGGAATTAATAGGCGCCGTTCTAAGACTGGCAACAAGTCCCCCCCCCCCCCCCCCAGTTGAAAATATAAACCCGAACAAGTATTAATTGGTTTCATATTAGTTGCGGATGATTTAATTAAAATTAACGGTGTTACCGGGGGGGATTTTAAATAATATTACGTTACAACGAAATTATAAAAATAAAACTTTGGTGGGTCCAACACCAGATTTAATATAACGGATATTTTTGAAATAACGAGTAAATGTATTATATCGACCGACAATATATGAAAGTGTAACCAAGTGCTTTTATTCGAACACAAAACGCGTTTAGAATTATATTGAACCATGAATTAATTTACAAAAATCGATTCTAAAGATATTATCATAAAATCGTTAAAAAAGTTTTTAATAAATTTGTATATACGTCATTTTTATTGCGCCTTTTTTGATTACTGATTATTTTTATACATCGTTGCTTGCATAAATATATGTAACTCAAATATAAAGATATATATAATTATTATATTCATCAAACTTTTCCCGTCTGGACAAAAGAAAAAAAACAAATACCTCACATCATATTATATTTAAAATACATGTTATATTATGCCTCACCTACATCGAACCAAAGTAAATATGGCAGCACTGTATGCGCAGAGTTTGCGTAATATTAACATCTGCGAAGGTTTATGTGTTCAAGCTGAAGATAAGCTGCAGTCGTGTAGAAAATCCGAAATGGATAAAAATTTCACGAATGGAAAAAAATAACACATGTTCTACAACAATTTTTTTTTGCTTTTAAAATAAATGGCGCTATTTTTGGTAATAATCGCTCGACTGGAGGCAATTTCGAATTTGCAATGTTTCATTTTTGTTTATTTTCGGTTACGTTTTCCAATAATGAAGCGATTTTTATTAATTTTTCACAATGATAGCGATACTGTCATAGTTGTAATTATAAAATTTAATTAATATGTCCAAAATATCATTTCATCTCGCAAAAAATACAAGAACTAAATATGCAGTGCTCAATTGTTTCCTTATATAATAAAAAGGCCCAGGCTTCGAAAATACAACAAAAGGCTTTAAGCCTGTTCATTTACACTACCCCTTTTCTTCATTAACGCCAATAAAATTTCATTTAAACTCGATGGGTAATTATATATCCCGATGAAAAGTAGACTGAAAATAAATCAAAATCTAAATAACTTTAAGAGCGTGTCCAATGTTTACCAACATCCAATGGAATAAAGCCACATGTACAACAAGTCCATTCAGAATATACACATTTGTCATAAATTGCTTCGCCTCAATTTCGTTCGTTCAATTGATTGAAAAACAAATACTACGGCGTTAAATAATCACCCAGAAAAAAAAAAACGATTTGCGCTAGAAAGAAAAAAAAACTATAATATCAAACAAAATGATTCTGTTGTGAATAGATAAGATGGTATAATTCAAATATAGTTCATTACGGTAGCGTGTCCGATCTAATTTATTAACTGGACAATTCGAGCTAATGGTCAAGTTTAATATCCTTTGCGATTTAGGCTATTAAGCCACGGACTTTATTCAACGTGAAGTGCACGCTGTAATGAAAGTACCTTAGGTATATAACCCGTATATTATAGTACAACTATAGTCAGTCTATAAGTAATATGACGCGATTCTATCGTAAGAATTTTTTTTTTTTACAGAAAATATCATGGCGCGTTCTACCGTATGGAGTTTTTTTTTTATAGAAAATATTATGTCGCGATTCTATCGTATGGAGTTTTTTTTTTTTTATAAAAATATCAGTGCTGTATTATAGTTGTTGACTTTTTAAAAATAAGCACTGGTAATAAGAAACAATTTAACTAATTTAACAATATTTAACTGATTTTCCAGATTTATGAATCAGTACGAGAATTTTACTGAATAAAAAATTGTAATTGTTCATTATGTGATGTTATTTTATTGTAGGATTGGGCGTTAAATAGTAAATAAAATAAAATAAAAAATTATATTAAAAACCATTACCGAAATTATGGCCGCTTCTTCGTAATTTGTTTTTGAATGTAGGTAATACAATTTAATGTAACCGTTTATAGCCATTTTTATATTTTCTAATATTGTATATCTCTTGTTATTTTTTCCCCAGATGATGATATTGCAATTTTATCGAAACTAGTCGAAAATTTCAAATATAATGCAACATATTTTCCAAGAACTGTGAGGATTTATTTACTATTTAACTTCCAATTCTACAATTTACTAAATATGTTTATACATTTTTTTAATTCTCATAAAACGTTACGATATTTCATTCAATCGTATATTCAAATTTAAAAAATTATCACTACGGTGTTAAATAATAGTATAGAATATCACCCAACACAAATACCGTAACTTAAGCATTAAGTAGCTAGATGCGCATTTCGAAGGCTATGCCCCCATCTATATATAATTTAAGTGAACTAATTTGAATAGGATGCCCTGAGTTAGTCAAAAATATGCTCGGTTACAGCACTTTTAGCTTTTTAGCTAAATGCTCTTTAAATCTAGTTTCAATTGGTTTACGTGTTTGTCTTCTATATATACTTTAGGACAACTAGAACAAGATATTTTATAAATACCAAATTTTTTATTGAAATCAATCGAATCTTTGGGATTTCCTAGAAAATTAGCGCAAGACTATTAGAGGTATTATATGCTACTTTAAAATTATATTTATTTAAAATACTATCTAAACTTATCACCTTTTCAAAGTTTTCCACTTTTTACGTGCGGAGTGCAAATCGGAAAAATTTTCTTCAATCTTACTTAACTCTGCTACAAATTACAGCTCTTTTTTTTTAAATTGGAGGAGAATTTTGGTAGTCGTCTGCGCATAGGGTTGTGCTTATCGGGGTTATACAGTACCAGTGGTGCCAGACAACAAAAAATACTCTAGGTCTAAGAATTTTAATTTGTCACTATTTTATAGCTATCGTACAAATTAATTATGACATAATTATGATACTATAATAAGTATTTATCAACATTTCTTATATTCTAGTATAACTTTTCTGCAGTTTGTATTAATTTCACAGAATTCATTCTAATTGCATAAAATGGTTGTTATAACTGTGCGTGGTGATTTGTCAACATTGCATTTCTTAGGACGCACACCTTCTCACGCACTAGACACACCTACTTATTATTTGGAGATGGCAGAAGCGTAGCGTGTTTTGGTAGAATTATATTTATTGAAATAAAAGTTATATTTTTGTTCAAAATCGAAATAATATTCTATGACCAGCTCAAAGTCAACAAAAAGCTAATAGGTAAGAGTTTATTAGTAATTATAAATTGCGTGCACTTAATTGATTGTATTTTGTAATAAATATTTTTTTTATATCTCTTATCTCTAGTTAAGATTAATCGTTTTAAAACATAATTATCTAAATATTCCACCGTTAATAAAAATACGAACATTGAACAATATTTTCAATAAGTAGGAAATAAATATATAAAATGTCGGCTGAAGTTTAAGTGATTTTATTTCGAATTTATTTTCAAATTTTATTAAGTGATATATTTGAATTCATATAATTTGTAATAATATTAGTGATACTTTTCATTAATTTGCAGCAAAAAAAGTACTGCACTGGAATACTCAATGTGCTACACGACTGATACCATACTATTTCGAATAGCACTGCTCTGTACTGTATTGGTCAAGCCATTATGCCGATTTTGATTTATGCGTATACTTCTGTCATTATCCGCCAATTTAAAAAAAAAATTGAAGAAGAATATAAGAATATATTCTAAAGTGGATTTATATAGAATTTTTTTTTATTTTTTCATAAAATTTTAAAACTTTTTATATGTAAGAACGCAAGAAGGCGGCGAGTATTTATGGTCATACTATACGTGGTAGTTATTGGAATACAAATATGATTTACTATTATTACTTCAAGATATAAGTGGTAGTTGAGGAAGTTGTAAATTTTGTTTTGACAGCATTTCAAACAAAGTAGCCAAAATTATATTTTATAAATATTCTACGGAATAGCAAAAATTACTTTAGTTTTTCTACCAATTCTACAAATTACTTTTTATATTGATATATCATTAGCAATATTTACAAAAAAAATTCTAGTGGATATTTTTTGCTTATACAGCGAGATATTTCAACATCTGATAAAATTCGCAATTAATTAGCCGTTTTCCAAAGTAACTACGACCTCTTTGTATAATCTGTAGATAAAATATATTCTAATATGTTTTTGCGAGTACCTAAATGAGAGGATACTCAGAATATTAGCAGTCAGTTCATCCTTGGCTTATCTGTGCAAAATGTTTCACGTACAAACATTTGCCTTCTGCTTTATGATGATAATGAGTAAAGAGATGTAAACCAGAAGTTGCAAATAGTCAACTGAACTTGTCTCAAAATATTAACGTAAAATAAAATTACGATTTAAATATTTCGAGATCAATCTGGAAGTGTGTGATATGTTCGAGAATATTAATTATCCAAAGAACAGAACTCTACTCTGGTTCCACCTTTACCTATCTTTCCATCTACGCTATCTTCTATAATAAATTGTGTCATACTATTGCATCTAAATATCTACCATCCTAAATGCTTCAACTAACTCAAACACGTCATCATTTTACATTTTTCCAAATCTCATCATCTTTCTATAACACGCATAAATTCAAGTTTCCAGGAAATGATTTAAGACTTCTGCTATTTCGGCAAGAAGGTTACCTTATCGAGGCATGGGCCCACCATCTTCATTAAGACTGTCTCTGCGCGCGTTAATTAAGAGCTCGTGGAACATTTTTGCTGCGCGCGGAAACTTCATTCTTTTGAATTTTAATCTGATATGAAACGGGGAGGAAAGGAAATGCGGACACGGGCGACAGGACCAACAAGCTGCGTTGGGCCGCCTTTGAAACTTTCGTCCGATTTCCTTTCCCGCTCCTCCTCCTCCTCACTGTACTGGTATGGTTGCTCTTCGACAATTTCAGCTAATTACAATTTCAAAACCAGAATGTTACGAATAAAGCCAGCGGCTATTCGAACGTTCGTAAAGGTTGGTTATATGACACACTGGCGTGGTAAAATGTGAGCATATTGCAGACAATCCATGCGCGGATATTTCCTCAATTGATTTTTTTTAGCGGACGAGGCACATATATGTTGTGCTACTGAAGATGGGGGGCATAGCCTTCGAAATGCGCATTTGGCTACTTAATGCTTTAAGTTACGGTATTTGGGCGATATTCCATACTATTATTTAACACTGTGGTGATAATTTTCAAATTGGATATAACTTACAATAATAATAATGGAAAAAAAACTCGTCGGACATAATTAAAGAAAGGAAAATTAATACTACGTATACTAAAAAGTTTTTGAATAAATTGTTTTCTGTTACGCCATTCTTTTGCTAGATAAACAACGAATTTAAACATCTCCCAGATAATCAACTGCCACTAGTTCCTTTTTGAATTCATACGTTTTTCAAAACACAAGACATAAAAACCTTTTAATTTATTACGATGTCTAAGATAATGGGAAAGGTGATGAATAAGCAAATTAGAGAATATGTGAATGCTTATGAGATTTTGCCTAAGAATCAATCTGGGCTTCCGTCCAAACTACGGCTGCACAACTGCCTTAAGCAAAATAACTGATGAAATTCAATTCATCTTGAAACTGATAGGAGCAAGGTAACGCTGCTGGTATTATTAGACTTTAGTAAAGCTTTTGATACCATTAATCATCAAGTTCTCGAAGCTATTGTACAATATCTACGATTTTCCGATGATGCGGTATCCCTAATTACTTGTTATTTGACTGGTAGAAAGCAGAGAGTCATTAATGGCGATCTAAAATCGTCGTTTCGCAATATCGATAAAGGTGTTCCGCAAGGATCCATTCTGGGCCCGCTGCTTTTTTGCCTATACACTTCGACCTTGCCTGATGCCGTAAAACAACTGCAAAATCCATGTGTTTACGGATGATACATAGCTCTATCTTTCATTTGACAAAGACAAAGCTAATGAAGCTTGTGAATTGTTAAATAAGGATCTTAATGATCTGGCTACGCTTGAGAGCGAAGTGTATATTGCATTTTCTAACAATTGCATTTGCTTGTTGAATAAAGACACTTATTATTATTATT
Source organism: Leptodirus hochenwartii (assembly GCA_947310635.1). Classification (NCBI taxonomy): domain Eukaryota; kingdom Metazoa; phylum Arthropoda; class Insecta; order Coleoptera; family Leiodidae; genus Leptodirus; species Leptodirus hochenwartii. The sequence continues at coordinate 50,691,980 of OX371176.1, forward strand.
ATTATTAAAATGTTAAATATTCAACAATGCCTGTAATTCTCGAAGCGCGTACTACATATGTAGATGTAATGGTTTACTTCTTGTATATCTAGCGCTAGATTCTATTTGCTTACAATTAATTGGCAATTTCGGAAGTTAGGACGATCTAATTAGCTATCATCTTGTTGTGTGTTGCTCGTATGCATTATCGCTCAATTATATCGACGCAAATTAATGAATAGGTAATGAAGTCGTATGTGAGTAAGTAGGCACTAGTTCTGTTTGCAAGATGTCAGTTAATAAGTCGCATGTACCTCGTTGAATAAAATCTTGAACGGGGCAATTATAATCGCTAGCAACATAATTATAGATAATATCATACGTGTCAAAACAAAACAGTATAATTATAGCTCGCCATTATTCTCTCTTGTCTTCTTAAAAGACATCAACTTGCATATAAGCGTATCAGAATGCAATTTTAAATCTTTTTCGCTCTGGGCAATGTGATCGTATATGGAAAGGACATTTTACAAGACAAGGTAAATAGTATTACTTTTACATGAAAGAAACATTTACTCTAGTAAATGTAAAGAGACGTGACAGCACTGTTCCTTCGGCGAAACTATTAATATAAATGTCTGTTAAATATTTATGAAACAATCTACGAGCTAATAGCTTTTTTCGATCAGAGATCATAAAAATATTGTTCGCGTAAAATGTTTTTTTTATTGACAGAATTTTAAAAAGCAGTTATGATTGGCCCAAATGTACAATTCATTAAAAAAATTACTTCAAAGCTTGGATTTTTTTTTTTAAAGTTATCAAACTAATTTTCGCAACTGGCGCAAGTTATTCTTAAGATACATATCAAACAAGATATTTTATTCGACAGTCAAACACTTCGGACAAATTTTGACGCAACCCCCTTAATTAAATGATGAAGTTAGGCCGCAGTTTACACACGAATTATGTATTCTATAGTCGCAAAGTTTGCCAAATAATTTATTAAAACTGTTTGCTGATTAGTCATTGTAATGATTATATACTTGCTGCGTGTAAATTCAGAAACGGGCAGCCACTGCACGAATACGTACAATCAAAGACAACGATAATGATCCGATAAAGAAAATCTGCACGAAATATAATAGCAGCGAAAAATTTTTTTTTTTATTTGCATCAATTTTCGTATAAATTCAAAAATTATATTAAGCATGTATAGATGAAAATATAATCATTTCGGCAAAATTGGATAAAATGCAACTATATCGCAGTATTTTTGACAATAGTTGTACAGCAGTATGTTGGAGAAATGTTACGTTTTTTCTTTAGCAAGAAAATCAGTACAATGCACAATGTTAGCAAACTGTTGGATAAGCAGCGCTCTTCAGAAAATTACAACAAAGTTGAGGTTCTTTGTGCGTCGACTTTTTATACGATGTTTGATCGAAAAGCGAAATTAACTTGGTAGCAAATGCACATCATGTTACGAGAGTAGAAAAGCAAGTTATAAATTCAAGCCGAAAGCCCATACCTAGGCTAATTCCATTCGGAAAAGAGGATGTAGTATATTCTATTGTTATAGTATAAAATCATTATAATATATACGCATTGTTCTTAGTAGAACGCTCTTTGATCTCTTCGTTCATTTATAAATGAAGAATTGCTGGCAGGATAAGAAGTATATTTTATTGTTATAGAAAAAAAATTATACGCATAGTTGTAACAAAATTGTTTCGCAAGTTTGAGATAAGTTGCACTAACATGTATATTAAAGCTTAATAAGAACGCTCTTTGATCTCTTCGTTGATTTATAAATGAAGAATTGCTGGCAGGATAAGAAGTATATTTTATTGTTATAGAAAAAAAATTATACGCATAGTTGTAACAAAATTGTTTCGCAAGTTTGAGATAAGTTGCACTAACATGTATATTAAAGCTTACTAAGAACGCTCTTTGATCTCTTCATTGATTTATAAATGAAGAATTGCTGGCAGGATAAGAAGTATATTTTATTGTTATAGAAAAAAAATTATACGCATAGTTGTAACAAAATTGTTTCGCAAGTTTGAGATAAGTTGCACTAAAATTTATATTAAAGCTTACTAAGAACGCTCTATGATCTCTTCGTTGATTTATAAATGAAGAATTGCTGGCAGGATAAGAAGTATATTTTATTGTTATAGAAAAAAAATTATACGCATAGTTGTAACAAAATTGTTTCGCAAGTTTGAGATAAGTTGCACTAAAATTTATATTAAAGCTTACTAAGAACGCTCTTTGATCTCTTCGTTGATTTATAAATGAAGAATTGCTGGCAGGATAAGAAGTATATTTTATTGTTATAGAAAAAAAATTAGACGCATAGTTGTAACAAAATTGTTTCGCAAGTTTGAGATAAGTTGCACTAAAATTTATATTAAAGCTTACTAAGAACGCTCTTTGATCTCTTCGTTGATTTATAAATGAAGAATTGCTGGCAGGATAAGAAGTATATTTTATTGTTATAGAAAAAAAATTATACGCATAGTTGTAACAAAATTGTTTCGCAAGTTTGAGATAAGTTGCACTAAAATTTATATTAAAGCTTACTAAGAACGCTCTTTGATCTCTTCGTTGATTTATAAATGAAGAATTGCTGGCAGGATAAGAAGTATATTTTATTGTTATAGAAAAAAAATTAGACGCATAGTTGTAACAAAATTGTTTCGCAAGTTTGAGATAAGTTGCACTAAAATTTATATTAAAGCTTACTAAGAACGCTCTTTGATCTCTTCGTTGATTTATAAATGAAGAATTGCTGGCAGGATAAGAAGTATATTTTATTGTTATAGAAAAAAAATTATACGCATAGTTGTAACAAAATTGTTTCGCAAGTTTGAGATAAGTTGCACTAACATGTATATTAAAGCTTACTAAGAACGCTCTTTGATCTCTTCGTTGATTTATAAATGAAGAATTGCTGGCAGGATAAAAAGTATATTTTATTGTTATAGAAAAAAAATTATACGCATAGTTGTAACAAAATTGTTTCGCAAGTTTGAGATAAGTTGCACTAACATGTATATTAAAGCTTACTAAGAACGCATTTTGGTTTGTAAATGAAGAATACTAGCAGTAGGATTAGAAAAACACGAAAAGTTTGATTTGGGATTGAAGATTGAATATGTCAAAGGCCCTAAGATAAAACGAAATCACAAGCACATAGTTGATGAGAATCAAATCGGAATGTACAATAACGAATTGCGTTAATAATAACAGGCAACGTGTATACAGCATATCGAAGAAATTATGAATTACGATATAAGAACTTACTTAAAAAGTACAAAATAAATTAATTGTTATTTATTGTCATCAAAGTTTACATATGTCGTCAAATATGAAAAAATGATAATTACAGTTTTTGATTTTATATTAATTTTCTATTAAGCTTAAATATTCTGTATATAGTATTGCTGGTTATGATATGTTGTTTATATGTTTTGTAAAGACGTATCACATGTTTTAACACAGAGTATCATATAAAAATTGAACATTACTACGAAGACAACATTTTAATTGCGTTACGTATAAAAAAAATGAAAACTGAAAAATATCGTAAGCATTTGAAGATTCAATCAGATCAAGTCGAGTCAATTTGACTATGTCAATTCCATGTCAATGACTATGTCAATTTATACGGGGGTAAATTTATAAGTACAACGCGAAAACTGTTACCCAAAAAATTTATGCGAATTTCGAAAGACGAACTCATCTTACATATACTCCGCCAGTCCAGGCAAATAATAGTCACTGGATGAAATTGCTTCTTAACACCATTCAATTTGTCAAAACCAAAAATGTATCCTCAACGGTCATATTAACCTGCATAAGCCCCGAGTATTAACTAACCCGAAATTAATTCCCATCCCTGTAACGGCGCTATGTAACGACCATACAGGGTAAGCCCGCGGTCATTCCATTCTTGTGTCGAGAAGAACTATATAGCTTCGTACGGAAGAGCACATTGTATGTACGCTTTGTCCTCCCTCGTAATAATAATTAACCGAGCAAAGTTATCTATAATGCAGCGACTACTCGCGGCCACAATGCGCACTACATAGCTTAAGACCAGATGTATATTCATGCAGTATACAGGGTGGTGTGTGAACCGTACGTAAACGATGGTAGAGTCCGTTTGAATATTTAAAGTTTTTTTTTGTGGTAAAAAAACAAACGATTTCGCAATTTTTGCAAAGAACAAAATTACTATTTTGCCAGTTTTAAGCCTTAGGATAGGAATTTTGTCACCGTTATGAGAAATCTTCTATTTTCGAACTTGATTTTTCGTACGTTTAATTGGGGCAAATTATTCAAACGGACTTTAATTTCGCATATATGCACATATAGCGGGTTACGCGCAGCGTCAAATCAGCCGACCCATTATTCATAACCGACATTATTACAGTTGTAAATAGTTAATATCGGAATTCGGCGTACACTCCTCCGAGGACAAAGAGGATAAGAAAAGGCGAGCAAAGGAGGACAAGGACGAAGAACGGGAGTTACATCAGCCCATGTATATTACATAGAAAGCGCCACATAAAAGACGATGCGGGAACTATGGACAGGGAGGACGGACCACAGGGAGGACGTGCCACAGGGAGGAGAATGTCCTCGAATGGTGAGTGTACAAGCAGTCGAAAATAATGATGTAGGGAAACGATCTTATTACACGACTTTGATTGAACGTTGATTGAATTGAGGACTAAGGTTTTTTTGGAGGTCGTAATTTTCGTTTTATAACGCATTAAAAATACGAAAACGTATTTATGTGCAAACGATGATTTGCATATACCTTTTAAGATTCTAGAAGAAGAAAAAATTCAACGACAAATTTTTGACTTTTCGGGTTTGGAACGTTAATGACAGCAGTTTCTTCGGAATGTATACAAACGCTTTTAACAGTGTAGTACTGGCATTGTCCAATTTGTGGACTATATAGCTAGTGCACTCAAACAAAGATAAATTGCCCTTCTAGCTTTGGGTATGTATAAAGAATGGAGTCGCAGTAGTGAAGATTAAGTTCTAGCTAATAATATGAGGTCCTGGAATGCGATCATTCTTCTTTATACTATCCCAGCTACATGGTAAGCACATTGAAAATGGATACCTTCGAGGAGTTACCACTACGACTTTATTGTTAACATTTAATTGTAGCGACTTTCTTGTTTAGGATTTAAATTATTTTTGAAATGTACACACCAAAGACGTTTTGAAGAACATCCCCGAACCAAAAAATCATGGAAACATACCTTAAAATAAACAATTTTGTAATTTTGAACTTCATTCTGAATTGCGATTCGATTCGAAAACTGTGGTATATATCGAGGTGGAATACATATTTCACACATCCGGACCATGCCGGAAGCACCCGTGATTATTATGTATGCAACGTGGATATTCGGGATCGAGCTAGCCAGAGCTGTTCCTTCGTAACCGCCCCGTTCATCCAAACACTTTGAATATCTGATGTGTTTCGGTAAGTCCTCCAGGTCTATAAATATAAACACCGTGGTCTGGTCTAGTAATGCCTTCGTGCGTATTTAATTTGTATATTAAACGCGAAATCTTTCGCCATACTAATTTTTAATTTTCAATTTCATTCGTTTTATTTTGTTTCGGATATTCGATTATTTATACATTACCCTAACATAATACAACGTTTGAAATTTCGTATTTTGTAAATCAGATGTTTAATTTAATTTTTTATAGAATATTTACTAAGAGTAGTTTTGTATTTTCAGCAATTCTGATGTTTAGAATTTCAATGTGATATGTGATTGGTAGCGTCTTCTGCTCTGCTGTTGTACTTTCCATAAATAAATAAATAAATAAATAAATAAATAAATAAATACCGTTGTTGTTATGGGATCAAACAAACAGTAGCGGTTTGGATCTACAAGTTGCAGTTAAAAACTTGGCTCTTTACCGGATCCTACTAAACAATTCGATAGGTCTATTTTTAAAGGGCCAAAAGTTATAATGGGCATATCTTAAAAAACGATTTTTGTCATTTTGCAATCAAACGAAGAAACAAGAACAAAGAAATATAGCGATGGCATATTTCTCATTTTGGAGCAGTTACACATTTACATATTATAAAAAGATTACGTAGCAAGTTAAGGTTTTGCAGAAATTATAAGGACTCGACTAAGGTTTAACAAGTATTGTTACTTTTTTAGAATTTAATAATGCATTGCGCAGGGGCCGACACTGGGCCATCGTTTTCTCATGATGAAGTCTACCAATTTGAAGAATGCACATATTGTGAAAAATCGGTAATCGAGCTAACACGATATATGTTGCGTAATTAAAAGGTAATGAAAGAAAATGCACGTGTTATATTAATTTACACTAAACAAAGTTGTTTTCATCAAATATGTTTACCACATTTGAGTGTATGGCAAATTTTCCATAACGTATTCAGATTCTGAAGGTACTAAAATCTAAATAGAATTACTAATTTTGATCAAAGATTACTCCAGAATTTGCGATGTAGGGATCAGCTGAGCCTCCTCAAAGCAAAATTGTAACACCTGTATATAGCGATACGCTTGTTGTTGTTGTTGAATAAGGGCATTTGCATTCGCTTCAAGATAACCGAATACATGAACATGGGGTTAGAGAGATACGATTGCCTAGACGAGATGAATAGCAACGGTGAAACGAATATATCCACCTAATCCCCGATATAAGCAAATATGGTCGATTTATGCTGAGATATACAGCGGAATATCGGCGCATGGAAATATGCGAGAAGGTGGTAGATATATCAAGACTAACGGTGCTGAGATGATGGATGCGTCTGGAAAGCCAAAGTAAGTCGACAGTAAGTATATTCTTACTAAACAGTATATTTAATATATTGGAAGTTGTGTGGAAATTGGATTGTTTTTATTCTGGGCGTGTAATAAATCAATTGGGGCCCCGATTGCAATGAATATTATTCGGGAAAATCTGATTTAAAATCGTTTAGTGGAAATTGCAAGGAGCAAGGGTTCCCCTACACCTATATGCGTCCAATTATGGCCTTTCTAAAATAACTCCAAGAACGGTAAATGCGCATTTGAAATAAACGTTTCAATTTAAATCAGAGATTCCTCGTAGGGTCGATAAAGACCCCGTGGGTTAGGTCGATGGAGCTCGAAAAGGTTCGTTAATGGATGATTGCAAAAATGTATTTATAAGCAACAAAATTTGAACTCTTCCGTGTTTATATTTATTTCAGTGTATAATGTATGTCAAAATTAAATGCACGTGAAAATTTCTTTACTCATATAACATTTTTGGACAATACAGATGGCGGCGCAGAAGAAACTTTTAGCTTTTTGAATTTTCAATCAATTTAGAAATATATGCCAACTTTTTAGAAATCACCTAGATCAATTAAAAAGGATCGTTTTTTTTGTGACCAATGCTAACAAATTTTATAAACACCTGATTTGAAATTTTTCTAATTTGTGGTTGCCGCGATAAGTTTCGCAAAAAAAAATTCGTGTAAGAATTGCTTTCTTATTGATGTAGCACAACTTCATGAAAATCAACACAAGGATTTAATGTAAAAACTAACGAAAACCGATAAAATTTTAAGTATTTTAAGTGGTGAAAGTCAACTTGGCTAATTACGATCATTTTACTTCATCGGTTAAATTTTTTTTTGATACTTTAAGGCCAACATTGTGATTTCCATGATCAATTGGCGTCTGATATTCAAATATATGGTACTTCTGTCACCTTCTGGATATACCATACGAGAATATTTTTGAAATGTTTAATAATATTGCCATGTTTAAAATTAAATGCTTCAACCTGTCAGGTGAAATTGAACCATACTCTATCAATGAGTTCTCCTATTTTTAATGCTAGCTTAGTATTGGCTATCTAATGTTTTATTTCTCGTTTTTTTCTGACTTGTTGTAACCCTTTTATACTTTGGTTGGTCTTAAACCATAGGTATGTTATGTTTCTGTTACCTTTGTAATTATTTGGCCTATACAATAAAGATTTATTATTATTATTATTTATGACATTTTTTCTTTCTGTTAAATCGACACAATTTTCTTTACATTTTACATAAAAGCCATTGTTTTTGTTGAATACTATTGTGTTTCGGATGTATCTGTGTTTAGGAAAATAAAGAATTTTCAATTCTATACTCGCCCAATATTAAATAATACGCTGACCCGCAGTACGATTAATATTGCAGTGAATTCGGGCAGTTAACAGACGGACGGTAACTATTAAATGCAGTTGACGGAGATTCGCCTTTGTTTGGTCGCAAACCCGCAGGATATGCACACATGTTCCTAGATCCTGCTCGACTGTAGTTTAGCACCTAACTACGGGGCCTAATGTAGATGCAAGAGGATGACCCAACTATCATATTATCTCCTGGCTTGTTGGTGTATGGTACGCAATCTACGCTAGGAATGACCGTACAATGTCACATTGTGTCACCTGCACGACGATGTGTTTCCGATAGATATATATTCAACCATTCTCATTGAAATTGTATATATCGAATCAAATATTCAACAATAAATGTGGACGGATTTAATTATCGAAAATTTAAAAACTAAAATCCGCGTAGGATGACAATGTCGAAGATCTCATTCATCTTCGTCAAGTTGCAATTTGGCAATAGATTTGCAAGAATGGCGATTTTGAACCACATTATTTTCTAACATCGAAATGCCATCTTTGATGGATGTTAAGTAATGCATTTTCATTTTGAAAAGGAATATGAAGAAGCAGCATTTTGTAAAAATATCCAACAAATGACTTACTCAGAACATGTTGAAAGTGTGACAATGTCGAAGATCTCATTCATCTTTGTCAAGTTGCAATTTGGCAATAGATATGCAAGAATGGCGATTTTGAACCACATTATTTTCTAACATCGAAATGCCATCTTTGATGGACGTTAAGTAATGCATTTTCATTTTGAAAAGGAATATGAAGAAGCAGCATTTTGTAAAAATATCCAACAAATGACTTACTCAGAACATGTTGAAAGTGTGACAATGTCGAAGATCTCATTCATCTTCGTCAAGTTGCAATTTGGCAATAGATTTGCAAGAATGGCGATTTTGAACCACATTATTTTGTAACATCGAAATGTCATCTTTGATGGATGTTAAGTAATGCATTTTCATTTTGAGAAGCAATATGAAGAAGCAGCATTTTGTAAAATTATCCAACAAATGACTTACTCAGAACATGTTGAAAGTGTGACAATGTCGAAGATCTCATTCATCTTCGTCGAGTTGCAATTTGGCAATAGATTTGCAAGAATGGCAATTTTGAACCACATTATTTTCTAACATCGAAATGCCATCTTTGATGGATGTTAAGTAATGCATTTTCATTTTGAAAAGGAATATGAAGAAGCAGCATTTTGTAAAAATATCCAACAAATGACTTACTCAGAACATGTTGAAAGTGTGACAATGTCGAAGATCTCATTCATCTTCGTCAAGTTGCAATTTGGCAATAGATTTGCAAGAATGGCGATTTTGAACCACATTATTTTGTAACATCGAAATGTTATCTTTGATGGATGTTAAGTAATGCATTTTCATTTTGAAAAGGAATATGAAGAAGCAGCATTTTGTAAAAGTATCCAACAAATGACTTACTCAGAACATGTTGAAAGTGTGACAATGTCGAAGATCTCATTCATCTTCGTCAAGTTGCAATTTGGCAATAGATTTGCAAGAATGGCGATTTTGAACCACATTATTTTCTAACATCGAAATGCCATCTTTGATGGATGTTAAGTAATGCATTTTCATTTTGAAAAGGAATATGAAGAAGCAGCATTTTGTAAAAATATCCAACAAATGACTTACTCAGAACATGTTGAAAGTGTGACAATGTCGAAGATCTCATTCATCTTCGTCAAGTTGCAATTTGGCAATAGATATGCAAGAATGGCGATTTTGAACCACATTATTTTCTAACATCGAAATGCCATCTTTGATGGACGTTAAGTAATGCATTTTCATTTTGAAAAGGAATATGAAGAAGCAGCATTTTGTAAAAATATCCAACAAATGACTTACTCAGAACATGTTGAAAGTGTGACAATGTCGAAGATCTCATTCATCTTCGTCAAGTTGCAATTTGGCAATAGATTTGCAAGAATGGCGATTTTGAACCACATTATTTTGTAACATCGAAATGTCATCTTTGATGGATGTTAAGTAATGCATTTTCATTTTGAAAAGCAATATGAAGAAGCAGCATTTTGTAAAATTATCCAACAAATGACTTACTCAGAACATGTTGAAAGTGTGACAATGTCGAAGATCTCATTCATCTTCGTCGAGTTGCAATTTGGCAATAGATTTGCAAGAATGGCAATTTTGAACCACATTATTTTCTAACATCGAAATGCCATCTTTGATGGATGTTAAGTAATGCATTTTCATTTTGAAAAGGAATATGAAGAAGCAGCATTTTGTAAAAATATCCAACAAATGACTTACTCAGAACATGTTGAAAGTGTGACAATGTCGAAGATCTCATTCATCTTCGTCAAGTTGCAATTTGGCAATAGATTTGCAAGAATGGCGATTTTGAACCACATTATTTTGTAACATCGAAATGTTATCTTTGATGGATGTTAAGTAATGCATTTTCATTTTGAAAAGGAATATGAAGAAGCAGCATTTTGTAAAAGTATCCAACAAATGACTTACTCAGAACATGTTGAAAGTGTGACAATGTCGAAGATCTCATTCATCTTCGTCAAGTTGCAATTTGGCAATAGATTTGCAAGAATGGCGATTTTGAACCACATTATTTTCTAACATCGAAATGCCATCTTTGATGGATGTTAAGTAATGCATTTTCATTTTGAAAAGGAATATGAAGAAGCAGCATTTTGTAAAAATATCCAACAAATGACTTACTCAGAACATGTTGAAAGTGTGACAATGTCGAAGATCTCATTCATCTTCGTCAAGTTGCAATTTGGCAATAGATATGCAAGAATGGCGATTTTGAACCACATTATTTTCTAACATCGAAATGCCATCTTTGATGGACGTTAAGTAATGCATTTTCATTTTGAAAAGGAATATGAAGAAGCAGCATTTTGTAAAAATATCCAACAAATGACTTACTCAGAACATGTTGAAAGTGTGACAATGTCGAAGATCTCATTCATCTTCGTCAAGTTGCAATTTGGCAATAGATTTGCAAGAATGGCGATTTTGAACCACATTATTTTGTAACATCGAAATGTCATCTTTGATGGATGTTAAGTAATGCATTTTCATTTTGAAAAGCAATATGAAGAAGCAGCATTTTGTAAAATTATCCAACAAATGACTTACTCAGAACATGTTGAAAGTGTGACAATGTCGAAGATCTCATTCATCTTCGTCGAGTTGCAATTTGGCAATAGATTTGCAAGAATGGCAATTTTGAACCACATTATTTTCTAACATCGAAATGCCATCTTTGATGGATGTTAAGTAATGCATTTTCATTTTGAAAAGGAATATGAAGAAGCAGCATTTTGTAAAAATATCCAACAAATGACTTACTCAGAACATGTTGAAAGTGTGACAATGTCGAAGATCTCATTCATCTTCGTCAAGTTGCAATTTGGCAATAGATTTGCAAGAATGGCGATTTTGAACCACATTATTTTGTAACATCGAAATGTTATCTTTGATGGATGTTAAGTAATGCATTTTCATTTTGAAAAGGAATATGAAGAAGCAGCATTTTGTAAAAGTATCCAACAAATGACTTACTCAGAACATGTTGAAAGTGTGACAATGTCGAAGATCTCATTCATCTTCGTCAAGTTGCAATTTGGCAATAGATTTGCAAGAATGGCGATTTTGAACCACATTATTTTCTAACATCGAAATGCCATCTTTGATGGATGTTAAGTAATGCATTTTCATTTTGAAAAGGAATATGAAGAAGCAGCATTTTGTAAAAATATCCAACAAATGACTTACTCAGAACATGTTGAAAGTGTGACAATGTCGAAGATCTCATTCATCTTCGTCAAGTTGCAATTTGACAATAGATTTGCAAGAATGGTGATTTTGAACCACATTATTTTCTAACATCGAAATGTCATCTTTGATGGACGTTAAGTAATGCATTTTCATTTTGAAAAGCAATATGAAGAAGCAGCATTTTGTAAAAATATCCAACAAATGACTTACTCAGAACATGTTGAAAGTGTGACAATGTCGAAGATCTCATTCATCTTTGTCAAGTTGCAATTTGGCAATAGATATGCAAGAATGGCGATTTTGAACCACATTATTTTCTAACATCGAAATGCCATCTTTGATGGATGTTAAGTAATGCATTTTCATTTTGAAAAGCAATATGAAGAAGCAGCATTTTGTAAAAATATCCAACAAATGACTTACTCAGAACATGTTAAAAGTGTGACAATGTCGAAGATCTCATTCATCTTCGTCGAGTTGCAATTTGGCAATAGATTTGCAAGAATGGCAATTTTGAACCACATTATTTTCTAACATCGAAATGCCATGTTTGATGGATGTTAAGTAATGCATTTTCATTTTGAAAAGGAATATGAAGAAGCAGCATTTTGTAAAAATATCCAACAAATGACTTACTCAGAACATGTTGAAAGTGTGACAATGTCGAAGATCTCATTCATCTTCGTCAAGTTGCAATTTGGCAATAGATTTGCAAGAATGGCGATTTTGAACCACATTATTTTGTAACATCGAAATGTTATCTTTGATGGATGTTAAGTAATGCATTTTCATTTTGAAAAGGAATATGAAGAAGCAGCATTTTGTAAAAATATCCAACAAATGACTTACTCAGAACATGTTGAAAGTGTGACAATGTCGAAGATCTCATTCATCTTTGTCAAGTTGCAATTTGGCAATAGATATGCAAGAATGGCGATTTTGAACCACATTATTTTCTAACATCGAAATGCCATCTTTGATGGATGTTAAGTAATGCATTTTCATTTTGAAAAGCAATATGAAGAAGCAGCATTTTGTAAAAATATCCAACAAATGACTTACTCAGAACATGTTGAAAGTGTGACAATGTCGAAGATCTCATTCATCTTCGTCGAGTTGCAATTTGGCAATAGATTTGCAAGAATGGCAATTTTGAACCACATTATTTTCTAACATCGAAATGCCATCTTTGATGGATGTTAAGTAATGCATTTTCATTTTGAAAAGGAATATGAAGAAGCAGCATTTTGTAAAAATATCCAACAAATGACTTACTCAGAACATGTTGAAAGTGTGACAATGTCGAAGATCTCATTCATCTTCGTCAAGTTGCAATTTGGCAATAGATTTGCAAGAATGGCGATTTTGAACCACATTATTTTGTAACATCGAAATGTTATCTTTGATGGATGTTAAGTAATGCATTTTCATTTTGAAAAGGAATATGAAGAAGCAGCATTTTGTAAAAGTATCCAACAAATGACTTACTCAGAACATGTTGAAAGTGTGACAATGTCGAAGATCTCATTCATCTTCGTCGAGTTGCAATTTGGCAATAGATTTGCAAGAATGGCAATTTTGAACCACATTATTTTCTAACATCGAAATGCCATCTTTGATGGATGTTAAGTAATGCATTTTCATTTTGAAAAGGAATATGAAGAAGCAGCATTTTGTAAAAATATCCAACAAATGACTTACTCAGAACATGTTGAAAGTGTGACAATGTCGAAGATCTCATTCATCTTCGTCAAGTTGCAATTTGGCAATAGATTTGCAAGAATGGCGATTTTGAACCACATTATTTTGTAACATCGAAATGTTATCTTTGATGGATGTTAAGTAATGCATTTTCATTTTGAAAAGGAATATGAAGAAGCAGCATTTTGTAAAAGTATCCAACAAATGACTTACTCAGAACATGTTGAAAGTGTGACAATGTCGAAGATCTCATTCATCTTCGTCAAGTTGCAATTTGGCAATAGATTTGCAAGAATGGCGATTTTGAACCACATTATTTTCTAACATCGAAATGCCATCTTTGATGGATGTTAAGTAATGCATTTTCATTTTGAAAAGGAATATGAAGAAGCAGCATTTTGTAAAAATATCCAACAAATGACTTACTCAGAACATGTTGAAAGTGTGACAATGTCGAAGATCTCATTCATCTTCGTCAAGTTGCAATTTGGCAATAGATTTGCAAGAATGGCGATTTTGAACCACATTATTTTCTAACATCGAAATGCCATCTTTGATGGATGTTAAGTAATGCATTTTCATTTTGAAAAGCAATATGAAGAAGCAGCATTTTGTAAAAATATCCAACAAATGACTTACTCACAACATATTGAAGGTGCGTTAGTTAATTTGAAAAGTAATCTGATCGAAAGTTGTGTAAATTGGTTGTTGTTTACACAGATTTCTCAAAGATGCGTGCGATTGATCTATTTTGGGTTTAAACTATTGTAGGACGATCAATAATAAGTTCGATTCCTCATTATTTTATCAAAAATTTGTTTTACTGTACTTTTCAATTTATAGTTTCAACATTCGCGGGATATAATACAATTCCACGATAGTCTAAAAATATTCTGAACGCCTTAAGATACTCAAGAAATAAATTTACATGTAAATTGCTAAATTGCGTTTGTATTCATTATAAATTAATTGTTAACGGTTATTCGCAGATCAAAATTCTATTTTAAAAAAAATGCTACTTGAAGAATACGAATGACACTTTTTTGTTATTAATTGCTAAACACCAACAGGACCGAAGTACCAATTACAGTCATTTTGCAAAAAAAAAAAATATCTCACACGGCAAGATGTTGTAAGAATCTTGTACTATTTTCAAAACAATGCAACTCGAATAGTTACTGTCGATATAAAACCCGTTTTGTTACAAGAAGTAACTTTTGCGCAGCACAATATCGTACCAAATCGTTGGCAAACGAAATTTAGTTTCGATTTTTTGTTGAAAAATATTTATGAATACTAGAAATTAATTTAAGACCGACCGATAAGAGTATTATTTCTTATAGTTCAGAAAAAGGTGAAGACAGCTTCGATATTTGTAAATTTACAATTATAATTGCAATTTTTTAGTTAGAATCGTACAGACAAGTCTACACATATGTCGCAATGAATATTCTGTATAATTACATGGAAGTAAATGAGGACGACTTCCCTTTTGGGAAATGTTAGCCACCAAAAGAACAAGCTTTCACCCAGCACGAGCTGTTAAATTACCTCAAGTGCACCGCACATTACGTGACACTAATGCGTGTGTTCCTGGATCTTCCAGCTAACAATAAAAGTGATTTTGCCGAAGATTTCACATACGAAACATATTTCCCCAATAAAATATTGCGATATCCAAGAAAAATCACGACTGCATATTGGAGCGTATGAGAAGTTTGTTGTAACGAATTAAAGCAAAAAATAATAAAAGACACGGAAAATGTCTCCAAAGTGAGTTATAAAAGTAAAATTAAAAACCGCAGAGCAATATGTTTCGGTATATAAATGCAAATGTGAACCCTTAAACGTTGGAGATGGGCGTCGGGATATATTTGCAATATGACGCGAAATTATTCCATCGGAAAAAAGCAAATCCTCTATAGTACTGGATCTTCTGTTTATATTAACCCAGAATGAGTCTATTTAAAATGCACGGTGCAAAGCGGCGCACTTCAAACAAACAATTGGCCGGTGCCCAAAAATATATATATCCAGATAATTCCACTGTTCTTTTGGATAAGCAAAAATACACCCACCCAAAAATCGCCGGCACAAGAAGACATATTTTATTTATAACCCGCATAAATTTAATGCAGTTACTCGAGGGCAATGTATTTATGTACAAGTAAAAAGGACATACAGAACATAAGATGATATTAATGATTTTAAAAAAAGTATTTAGTGCGATAAAGGAAAGGCTACTGTATAAATACCAAAAAGCATGCAGAATAAGGGTAGGTAACAGAACAAGATAGAACTCACCTTGAGTCGTCTTAGAATATTAATTCCCCTATAAAGAGAAAAGAAAAAGAGCATTACAAAAGTGTTTAAAAAAATACATATACATATGTACACATACAAGAAATTGCAAAGAAGTAGATAAGTTACGTGAACATTTATATACAAAATGCTCCAAAATTATTTTCGATTATTACGATCACTAATAAAATCAAAATAAACATAGTACAAGTAGAGATGAGTGTAGAAATGAGAATATGTTGTGTATAAATATTTTTTATAGAAGAAAATTATTTTGAAGCATACAATTAAATATTTAAAATATACATTCAACCTAAAAAATGCAATATCAAATAAATTGAAACGATATAATGATCCGTCAAAATGTTAGTAGCATCAGATATGCAAGTGAATTTTTTTATGTTTAAATAATAAAATAGTAAATACAATACGACTATGTAGAAGACACGGATAAGTACAGATATGAAGATGTCGATCATAAAAAAAAAATTTTTTTAATCCACATTAGTATTTGCAATAGTCTTAATATTGCATAGAAATATATTTATGGCTTGAATTAATTTATTACTGAATAAACACACCCTTAATTAAACATGTTATATTTTTTTACATATTCGTGAAGTAAAGTAGCAAATAGTATAGAATAAAACACGTAGACCCATTGAAATTAGGAGCTCATTTCAGATTAAATAGAATAGATAAAAGTGCTGTAGCCGAGCATATATTCGAAACAAGTCATCCCATTCAAATTAGTTCACTTAAATTGCTTAAAAGTGTTTCGAATTGTTCCGAGTTAAAAATGCTTATGAAAGCATTTTATTGTCTTTCATTTCATTTCGCAATTTCATCTGGTCTATTTAATTTATTTAATAAAAGCTATTTTTTTATTTATTTTTGGTTATTTTAGATTTGGCAAACCAATGTTACGACGTTAGTTTCGTTTATTATTAATTTATATTGTTCTAAAAGATTTATAGGTCATTCTTCTTCTTTCGAATAACCCTTTTGGAGGGTACGATAAATCAACTTTGGCTATACTTCTTTGTATTCAATTTTCTTTGCTCCCACACTTCCTTCATCCTTCGAGAATGTCGTTCCTTTTCTTCTTTGGTCCACTTTCTTCAATTCGTTGATTTCTTTCTTTCCTGAAATCCTGCCTTTTGAGTTACTTCTCTAAAACGTTTTCTGTTATTTATTGTGTCTCTTTTAATTCCAGCACTTTTCATATCTTTATCAATTTCAATGAACCATGTGGGTTTGGATTTGTAACTGTTTAGTAAGTTGAAGATCTGCTTGGTTAGTCTGTTATTATCCATTCGGTATATGTGTCCGTAAAACTGCAGTCTTTTTTTCCTCATTACATCAGTTAGTTTTTCAACTTTCAAATATAGCTCTCTGTTTGATCTTAATTTGTATTCTGCATTACTATTACTTTTAGGTCCCAATATTTTTCTCAAAATTCTTCTTTCTACCTTTTCTAGTTTTTCAAGATCTCCAGTTCTTGTTAGTTTAAGTGTTTCTGCCGCATACAATGTTTCAGGTCTAACCACTGTTTGATAGTGTCTTAGTTTTGTGTTCCAGGATAAAGATTTCTTGTTATATGTGTTTTTTGTCATATGAAACACCCCTTCCATTTTGTGTACTCTAGTTTCTATTGCTGCCTTTTCTTTTGTGTTGCTCGTTATCAACTCTCCTAGATATTTAAAGCAATTTGTTTGAGATATTGTGTTGTCATGAAATTTAAGCTTTTGAGGGGCATCACTGATGTTAGTTATGAACTGTGTTTTTTTAAATGATATTTGTAATCCTACTTTGGCTGCTTGTTTCTGCAATTCTCTGATTTGTTCTTGGGCATTATCCAGTGAGTCAGTAATCAACGCCATGTCATCCGCAAAAGCTAGACAGTCTATGGTGATTTTATTTGGATTTCTTCCTAGTTGAACACCTTTAGTATCTATGGCTTTCCTCCATTCACGAACAACCTTCTCTAATGCGCAATTGAAAAGTAGAGGTGACAAACCGTCTCCTTGTCTTACACCTGTCTTTATTTCAAAAGGTTTTGAAATTTCTCCCATAAATTTTACTTTGGATGTTGTGTTTGTTAAAGTTACTTTAATTATTTCACTTGTTTTATTATCGAGTCCTAATTCCTTTATAATGTCGATTAGTGCATTTCTGTCAATGGAGTCATAGGCCTTTTTAAAATTTATAGGTCATATTATATGCTTATTTCTCTCGCCTAATTAAAGAATTGTTAATAAATTTGTTTCCTTTTCCAATTAAGCAATCATTTCAATTAGACCAATAAAAATGACAATTAAATTTATTTCGCAAAATCGGCGTTTATTAAAATTGCAAAATCACGAAAATAAGTGCGTATAATATAAATAGCCGCATTCCATTTATTTCCATCAATAATTCAACAACAAAGAACAAAAACGAGGGACGGTATTATAACAATCATAGCGATATTGCGTTTTCAATTTCCAATTCAAATAAAACGAAATCCTCCCATATATGCATTTCTATTTGCGTGCGACGAATCGGGGTGAAATCATTTGAATTTTTATTGGAAATATTATAAACCAGATGAGTTGATTTTATCGCCGAAATTATCGCGTATATGAAGTAAATATACTAGGTGCGTTTCTAAATATCACTGTTAATAATACCCGTCATCGTAACGAGCAGTAAAATTAATAACGCCGGCATTTTGCGACCACGCTGTATATTTCATTAGGTTCAGCAACTCACATCAACTACGCGTAATATTTTATAGTTCATAAAATCGCCCGTTGAATCGATAATTTTAATAAATATAAATAATTAAAGTTTGCGTCATTTGTTTCATTAAATCGGACATCCGACATATGTCCCGTCCGCAAAAAAATATATGGTAATAAAAGTTATTAAAATCAATAAATCAGTTGTATTTGTAAAGCTAATTTTCCGGCAAGTTAATCAGCCGAAGTTCCGATATTTCCAAAGATTACACAACCGTTGCCAAGAATATAAAGTACACCGATAAAGGAGGTAAAGTTATCCGGCCATCGTAATTTATGTGATTAAATTTCCGCGATATTATTATGATTAAATTAACTGGTAAGTGTAAGTACTTCGGAATACCAGTATAAAGATGTTATCTGGTCGTAAGAGTGAGCGTAAATTATACAATATGAAAACATATAGTTGATTACCTTATGAAGAATCTACATGCTTATTTGATATCAACAAAAATCAATTGCCAATCACATTTTCATGTCTGTAAAAATCTATTGTATCACGAAAAAAAATTTTTTTTTTAATCTCTTTCGCGCACTTGTAAATTACATTAATTAAGAAACGTTGCTCTGCTACAATATTCAGAAAATATCCTTAAGCATACATTTAAATAAAGATATTTTAATGGAAGCACACGTTTTTTTTTCATTCTGTCCATAGAAGGACGATTAGAAAACTCAGTGACGTGGCCGCAGGATTGTTTTTTTAACAAGTACGAACTAGCGGTGTGTAGTTCACTCGCGAACCGTTCACTGTGAACGGTTCAATCAAATGACTGTGACGATGTTTTGCAACGACCTATAGGTCACTATGACCTAGTTCGTGAACTATCAACTACATGGTGCACGGTGTACGTAGTGATGTACTTGTACTAGGTCCTGATCCGTCGTCATCGTAAACGATGCAGTATAGTATACATTACATATACAGTACTAACATTTATTTAGTGATAGTGTGTTGGTGAACGGGTCGAAATAGGAAACTGGATGCAATATTTATATGTTGGTATCAGATATTATTTGGAATAATATTCGCAAGATTAAATATGTCATGCCATAGCAAAGTTGTGCAATAATGCAAAAATAAACATCTAAATCTTATAGTTCTTCTATTTCATACTGAGTGCAATCCAATCACTTAATATCAAATCAAAGCTTTGAAGTTTGAACAGAGAAGAATCGAAATAGAAAATATAAATTATAACGCCAAACAAAACGATTCTATCTAGTTCATTTTATTATAGTTTGTACATTTAATTTTCAAGTGTTAGTAAAGTAGTAAACATTTTCATCAGTAACTACCAATAAGTATTTTAGAACTTCATATAAATAATCGTGAGTGGCTAGAGAAGATTATATTTCCTTATATATATGTTTTGTATAAATTATAAACATTGTTGTCTTTTCTTCCTCATTCCTAATTCAAAATAAGTATTGTAATATTTCGATTTATTTATTTTTTACCATTTAATATTTTTATATTGAGATTATTTTCAGTATGTGCATGTATTTCATATAGGTCGTGAACTAGTTCATTTTAAAAAGATGTAGTAGTTCACGACCTATAGTTCGTGAACGGTACATTGAAATGAACTACGAACTACGTCCTCAAAGTTTGCCATCGCTAGTTGATTACTTTATGAAGATTCTACATGCTTATTTGATATCAACACCAAGTCCAAAAATCAATTGCCAATCACTCAATAAATTTGATCATTTTATCACATTATCATGTGTATCACCAAAAAAAAAATTTGTATCTCTTTCGCGCACTTGTAAATTATATTAATTAAGAAACGCTGCTCTGCTACAATATTCAGAAAATATCTCGAATCAACATATATTTAAGCATACATTTAACTAAATATATTTTAATGAGCACACGTTTTTTTTTCCTTCTGTCCATAGACAGATTAGAAAATTCAGTGACGCGGCCGCAGAATTTTTTTTTAAACAAGTACGAACAATTTTCATAACGCAATCAAATTGTTTGTATTTTATAATTACGCCAAAGGTGACAATTGTTTTTGTGATATAATTTGCACTCACTCTAGTTGAATAAGCGTATTTAATAAAACATAAACGATACAAGAATATGAGGATGGAGAAATTGAAAAACTGTCAAAAGCAACACCACTGAAGAAGTTATTTATTCTACATCTTACATGACTGGTATATTCATGTACAAAGTACGAACTAAGTATTTTGGTAGAGCTCGGTTTAAAGTAAATATTTAAGTAGCGAAAACGGTAGGAAATATGTGTATATGCGAAAATACAAGAACACGAATAATGTATGTGCGCTTGCAGATTTCTTAGAGTTGAATAAGACGACTTAACAATTATTATATAAACCGTTGCTTAGATTGTATTGTCACAGCAAAAGTAACACAGATTATATCCGAGGGCGACTATATTATATACAGGGTACATATCGTATATATTTAATAAAAATCGACAGGTTCGATTGACTAGAATTAGGATTTGTACAAAAACCGACTTTTGAAAAACTGATTTTCGAATATCTACAAAAAATATAGTTATAAAGTTATAAAATAATTATACTTATTTCATAGTATGTATATGTTTTTGATCGTACAAAAATATGAAAAAAACATCGAATATATTCCAAATAAAGCAAAAATTAACAAGTAAAAGACAATTCAAAAATTCTTACGAAATATAAACTGTGCAATAGGTTTTTGAAAATGAAACTTGAAACTGAAAATGAAAGTGAAACACGCTACGCGCATGCGCCGCGTGTACTGGTATATACGTGGCATAAGGCAACCAGTAGACGCATGCGTATTTTATAATATATTACACAAACACAGCTTTATCTTTTAGCTAATAATTTCCATTGTGTGAAAAGTGAAATGGAGAAAAAGACAAGTACAAACAGAGTGTGAGCCTTTAGAGAACGGAAGAAAGCGAATAAACCGCCAAGAAAAGTGCCAACAAGTACCTTGGAAAGAAGTAGTGAGTATCGAGCCAGGCAAAGGGCGTTAAATGACAACATAACCTTCCAACGACCTCAAATACACTGAATGAATCGATACCGTCGTTAGTGAGGACACAGTGAGTGGTATAGAGAATTTGAATGCCACTGATTCAGGCTACACGTGAAGATACACGCGGTGTGAGAGATCAACGAAATGAATCTGATACAGCTGAGCGAGCCATCGCCAAATAGAAATGCACCCACTAGTGCATCATACACAAAATTTACATTCTTTCATCCTGCTCATCGCGAATTTGATAAACAATTTTACCATCATTAATGTTCCAATATCTGTGAATTACGATGGTGAATCATTTGCCAAGAGACATTGATGATGATCATTGTATTAATGTCCACATAAAAAGAAGAAAAATACACAGATCGAGTTATTTAATTGGTTTGGTGAGAAAAAGAACTATAAAAATATGGCTACAATATTTAATCCAAACTCCTCTTTATAGACTGTACGACATTACAGTTAATAATGCTTTCTTTGATGATCAGAGTGTCAATAAAAATCAATCAAAATCAAATCGTTGAGAAATGGAAAAAAAGCAATGCATAAAATCAACTTTGCCTAGGAGCTAACAAGTTTCACTTCTACCGCGCATATTTTTTTTTATAGACTGGTGGTAGAACGTGCTTTTAAAGCTAAAATTTTCGAATTTTACATATTTAGTAAAAAAAAAAAAAGCGGTTTTGATAAAAAAAAAAACGACAAACCCTAGCTAGAATCATATACGAATTAAACAGCATTTTTTCTTGTTTAAATACAAAATAATAATTATTGAATGTACAATGAAGCGTCATTCTGTATAATTGCCAAAAAGAAAATCTAAAATCAAAGTTACAAAGCAGATAGATATTCTATTACTTTAATTCCTGACTTAATGAAAAGCTAGAATATCTAGAATCAAAGTTACAAAGCGGATTGATTTCCGATTACGTTAATTCCTAACATGAGGAAAGGCTACGGACAAATAGTAAATTATACAAAAAATGAAGGCTATTGAAGATGAGGATATTCGCATATATTGTATTGTGTCTTGCGTAAGAAGAAGTAAAAACAGAGGGGAAAGTAATAACATCAAAAATAAGCAGGTGCATTTTAGGGGTTCGTTGTTGTAGTGTGTAAAGTTTTTACGTTTCTGTTAGCAGATCCGAACAGAGAAAATTATATTCCGCTGGAAATTTATTCGTGTTTATTTTTCGGTTTCGGAATCGATATTTTCGCGAAACTGAAAAGTGAGGGATCCACGAACCAGCAGCAGTCGTGGCTTTAAGGATCTTGTAATACGGCAAGTGGATCAACAAGGATAATCCGACTTAAAACTTAAAACACAGCGCAGCTTCAACTTTTCCAATTAATTACAAATCAGATCGAATACACTGGAACATTTTTATTCTGTCGTAAAGTCCGGGGAAAGTGTTCCTCGTGTTCTTTATTGAAATCGCGTTTTTATCGGCCTTTGAATTCGCTATTTTTGATATACAAATTTATGGGGCGACGAATAATTTTAAACGCGATTTTATAAATTTCTTAAATGATTGATAAATTCAAGAAAATGATTGATAAAAGTTTTTCTTCCGACGACTAATAGATAAATAGATAGATAGAAAATGTTATTCAAAAACCTTTTTGGTATTGAATTACAGAAGACATAATAAAATTCCATAAATAACAGTTATAATTTGTTAACTTTAGATAAAAACATATTTCTCATTCAATATGAGAAAAAAACGATATACCATGATCGAATACATTTTTTAACAGCATGAAGACATTGAGAACAATTTTGTTAGAAACGTATATTCAGAAACAATACTTTTTTTTTATAGAATGTCTTTTCGAGGTCATATGCGATCTAATATAGATCTTAGAGATCTTAGATAATATACATGTAAAGGAAAAATATTACAAAATTTATGCTAGGAATTTTAATAGCTTTTATTTTCCGCGTATAAAAGTGCAGAAAAGGCGATGAATTCAGGTGAACATTGTATATTTAAAAAATGTAGAGTATGTATCATTTATCTTGCAGTTTTAATGGTAAAATTGATGTTGAAGACGTCCAATAAAAATTCAAATTTCGCAGAGATTTGCATTTTAAATGCTTTCGGTATATATGTTATACACCGTCAACGAACAAATTTACAGTAAAAAGCTACTAGTCTGCGCGTAGGGGGAAAATAGAAAAGATTTCTTCTAAAGATAGCCAAAATATTTTGTGAAAATTTGTATTTATAAGGTACGAAACGCTGTACCAGAAAATAGATAATAACATCTAAAATCAAATCGACCGTGTCTAAAATTTAAATATTGTTTTACTATATTATACTACTTCCTGGTAAGGAAAACGCGATATATCAAAATGCAAACACATTTATAAATAAAGTTTTTTAATTCTTCGCTGGCGAAGAAAACCATTTTTCCATTTTTATATTCTTATTTTAGAACAGCTGTAACGATTGCACATTTTACCTTATTTTCAATTAACGACAAATTAAAAACGGCAAACATAAACGAGGTTGGCAGTCGTTAATTAAGCATTTGGAAATCAAATCTGCCCCGCGTTTTTACGTACGCTATATAATAGGACAACGTAAATGTGATTATAACATTTCGCTGTCGGATATGAATTGGTAAACACAAAAAAACACAAAAAAATATATATACACTTTTCATATATCCAATTATTTGCGCAAATTATACGTACCCTCAGTGAAAATAAACAGCAATCGGATAATGCGGCGATGGAATTAAAACCAACGCATTTTTTTAATGATACAACAAACGTGCAATACCGAAATGTTTATTTTTAATATCTAAGATTGACACGAAAATGTGTCGTGTGGATCTAACGTAATGTTAAATTTGCAAGACACATTTTCGAGAGGTTCTGGAGCCACTCGCTAGGGTTCATAGTCAACAATCGCTACAGCTTCTCTATTGTACCGAATATCCCATAGATGGCATCACTAGCGCTGGCTCCAGTACCATTATCATTGTATTTATATATGTGCTGGTGGAGCCAAGAGAAGAGTCAGTGAATGCGCGCGAAAGTACGCAAATATAACGAGTATAAATCGAATATCCCATAGATGGCATCACTAGCGCTGGCTCCAGTACCATTATCATTGTATTTATATATGTGCTGGTGGAGCCAAGACAAGAGCCAGTGAATGCGCGCGAAGGTACACAAATATAACGAGTATAAATCGAATATCCCATAGATGGCATCACTGGCGCTGGCTCCAGTACCATTATCATTGTATTTATATATGTGCTGGTGGAGCCAAGACAAGAGCCAGTGAATGCGCGCGAAAGTACGCAAATATACCATTGCATAAAAATGAATAATCACGCGCGGCAAACCATGAACATTGCTAACATGAACTTTGAAAATAATCTTATCGTCTACATTTGTTGCAATTTAGTGAGTATACTTGCAATTTTTTTAGGAGCGATAAACTGGCCCATCTAGTCACACTACTTTATATATAAATACAACGGTACTGCACAATACAAATGTTTCTATTCTATTCACGTTATCCCAAATATTTAATTGAATGTGTGACAATTTACATTTTTTTAAATCCGTTCGAAGTTTATTTCAACCCTATCTATCGTTTAATTGCGTGGAATAACGTGGCACTTTGAGTGCAAACGTCTTAACTTGTCTAAACCAATTCTCTGTCGCTGTGTCGCTGCAAAAATACTTAACATGCAAATTTTACCGAAAAAAAAAAGTGGCAAAATTTATTTCACGATTTAATTATATATCGCAGTATATAAACGTCAGCCATGACCATCGTCCAGTGGAAGTAGTTTCCTCATTAACGTCACTATGAACATCGATCCACCAAAACCATACGTCTGTCTATCCATCTGTCTGTCTGTTTGTAAGTTTGTACCAGTGTCAGTTGCATAATGTACAGATACAGTATATATATAGTGACAGGCCGTGATAATGGCCAGACCAAACCTCAGCTGTATAACATTACTGCTGACCACATTAATTATGTTCTGGAATCTGGTCAGCTGCTTTCCGTAATAAATAATCGCAAAATAAAGATTTAACTTAGTTAATTAACGTATTTGATAATCAGGCATTTAGCTGAATCAATATTAAGTCGATTATTAAGAAACATCTACACGTAGAATCTAATCTTTTTATTCTATCCTTCCTTCTTTTCTATGTTGCAATATTAGCTATGTATGCGTATAATTTATATAATATCATTTTTATGGTATATAACAAATTTCAGTATTTAACAATTATTATTTTTTAATTAGGAGACAACTAGCTTTGGCTGAAAAGACATTAGCCAACTCACGTACGTTTTTGTATTCTTCGTTTACCTTCATTCATTTTCGAGTAAAAAAATCATAGTTTTTCTAAGGGTTAAACAATTACACATAAATCGCGTCCAGGGGGCTATTAGGACGTCTTGGGCCATGCATGAGAAAAGGTAACGAGTAAAAACATTAGGAGTTCCTAACACACTTTCGTTCATACTAAATTGTTTGGTTCTTATTTAACAATGTTATATGAACGTATAATTTCTGTGTTAATTATGTTTATGTTACTACCAGAATTATCTGTTTAAATTATAAGAATTGACTTAGACTGGTATAGTGCGTGCGTGAAACAAAAATTCTTTCAATTTAAATTCTCTTTCACATATATGGTTAAGTTGAAGAGCAACATGTAACCAAACTTCGCCATTATAAACAATCACTGTACCATTTTTTCTTTATTATTAATAGGCAGTATATTATTATTAATCAATTTCAGAGCTATACATAATTTACAATTACATATAATGAGAATCTCTCCAATTAGTAAGTCGTTAATTTTAATTTCTTTTATAATATTTAGTACAAATTGCGCACAATTTGCATTTTTGCATTACTTTTTATTATTAATCTATTATTCTGTTATTTATTTGTATGATTTATATACCACAAGTTAACTTCTTAATCAAGGATGTATAGTTAAAGAGTCCGCAATCCTAAAGATTGGTTGGAAACAGCACGCCATGCCGATCTATCCTGAGCTAATCCCTTCATCTCCCTATAGCTATTCATCTCAACGTCTTCAACTATCTGACTCACATACTCCAATCTAGGCCTACCTACCCCTCTCTTTCCCTCCACTCTACCTTCTATGATCAATTGCATAATCCCCCCATGCCTAAGGATATGCCCTACTAATCTGTCTCTCCTACGCTGTAACACTCTCCAAATACTTCTCTTCTCCCCTACTAACTCTAGTACAGCTTCATTTGTTACTTTATCTTCCCAACCAATCCTCATCATCCTCCTATAACACCACATTTCGAATGCTTGTAATCTACGCTTCTCTTCCTTTCCTATAGTCCACGCCTCACACCCGTACAGTGCTACACTCCAAACATATACCTTCAGTAATCTTTTTCTAATACCCAAGTCAATATTTGATCTTAAAATCTGTTCTTTTTCTACGAATGCCTTCCTACCCTGTGCTATCCTACACTTTATATCTACCTTGCTTCGATTATCTTTTGTGATTCTACTGCCTAAATAACAAAAATCTGACACTTCTTCGATTCTATTATCTCCTATTGAGATCCTCATTTTTCTACTGCATTCCTTTTTGTCACACCTCATCACTTTAGTTTTACCTATATTTATTTTCATGTTAAAATCGCTAGTCAATACTGCCTGCATACCATTCAATACCCTTTCTAAATTCTTTTCGCTTTCTTCCAATATAGCTATATCGTCGGCGAATCTCAACATATATATTTTCTCTCCCTGTACATTCACACCTACACTATACTCTTCTTTTACTTTGTTTATTGCATCTTCTATATATAGATTAAATAATAACGGTGAGAGTGTACATCCCTGCCGAACTCCCTTCCCTATTTTAAGGATGTATACAATGTTATTATATACACGTAGCATGAGTTAACTATATAGAATAATTATAGCAATTTTAAGAATTAAAAATAAATTTTAGTACTTCAATCGAATTTGAATACAAATTATCGATTGTTTTGTAAACTGCTATTTTTTTAGTATTTAGTTAGACATGACTCACAATTTGCAAATTGGAGTTATTTTTTTATTATTAATCTATGATTGTTATATTGCGATATACATAAATTTGTAACGTGCGTATTTGTTACAAATATTATTGCTTGCAAAATTTAACTGCACTTTGCATCATTTTGCCAGGCTCCTTAAAAAAATTACTACCTTTTCAAATCTACGTTTGTCATCTTTTTCTGTTATCCTCACCACAGAATTGTATAGATTGTTTATTTATTTTGTGTTTATGTTTACACACGTCATATTATGGTAGCTAAGAAATATTATACAAATATAGTTATTTTAAATAATTTTCCATATTATCACATTTTTCAAAGAATTGTTTGAATTCATAGAAAATTTTACTAATTCATAAATTTATATTATAATACAAATTTATATTCATAGCACCATTTTTTTCAGAAACTTTAAAATAGTACTTTTATGGCAATTGTTTAACATTTTTTTTTGTAGCGCATTATAGAATTTTATGGATACGAAGTTCCATAAAATTTTAAGAAGAAAATACATTATAATTAGAGAAGAAAATACGCTATACTTAAGGAAGAAAATACATGATATTTAATGAAGAACGGTCGGTGTGGTAGCCGTTTCCGATTGCATTACAGTGCGCAATAATTAATTGGTAATTGTTCATATTATCGGTGAAATAGTTTGGTCAATCGGAAGAAAACCATACTGCAGTTGGATGAATAATGAATATTATTGTGTGCAGTAACGACTAAATATGCACGTGCAGTGCATGCTACGTTATTTAACCTACTGGGCGTTTATAATATACGTCGCTTACCAAAACGACAATTTTACA
This sequence comes from Leptodirus hochenwartii, assembly GCA_947310635.1. Classification (NCBI taxonomy): domain Eukaryota; kingdom Metazoa; phylum Arthropoda; class Insecta; order Coleoptera; family Leiodidae; genus Leptodirus; species Leptodirus hochenwartii. The sequence goes on from OX371176.1 coordinate 50,720,672, forward strand.
AACGCTCAAGTCTCCTACTTGCCATATATCCGAAACAACCATCGTCCATGTCAATTCTTATATTATATGTCGGCCGTCAGGTCTTGGAAAGAATTTTTTAAATATATATATATATAGGGCGTAAGTAAGAATGCAAAAGGTGAAAGATAAGAATTTGGAATGCTATCCCTCAGTGATAAATAATTCACATCGATATTTTTTTTATATTCCTCAAACTAGACTCTAACATAATATAGAATATCACCAAAATACCGTAACTCGAAAAAGAAATATGATAACCACGATTCTGTTGGAATAATTACATCATATATTGATTCATAACATTTGAACATAATTTTCAACACATGCAAATGTTTTTTGTATATTAGTTTGGAAAATAGTTAGATTATTGTGCTATTTTGTTATTAATTAAATAATTATCCAATTCATTAAAAATAAATTCGCCATTTCAATTAAATATATATTAACTTATTTAGATAGCTAACGGAAAGAGAAAAAAAAAATTAAGTTGAAATGATATTGTGAATATCGTTTCATCTTCGATGTAGATTATTTTTTTCATTTCTCCTCACACATATCCGGTTTCTATTTTAACATACGAATTTATATCCTCTGGGTCTGGCTGCTTCTTTAGTTTTACAATACAATACATCCTCGATTTAAATTGAACTAGAATAGATTCCGGTTTTTTTTTTTTTTTTATTCCTGCGCTTTGATCTTCTGCAATCTTTGTAACCAACCGCACAACATATTCTATGCTATTATTTAACAAATTTTAAAATAAACTCTAAAAATTCTGCAATAATTTATTTTCTATAAAAATCTGAATAACTAAAAAACAATTGTATATACCTAAAAAAAAAAAATCGCATACACGAATATTAATGGCGAGTAGGATACTTGAGCGTTAGGAAGATTCGATTTTTGATAAACGACGAATAGGACAAACGCAAAGTATAATAAATGATTGCGAGGACACAGACATTTGTTCATGGAACGATGATCCACTATACCAGGCATGGCGAACCTATGGCACGCGTGCCAGCGTTGGCACGTACGAAAAATTTGAATTATTTACAAATCATATTTTTCTGCGCTTTAAATTAGTCAATTTTATATGTGCACGCGCTTTAAATAAACGAAAATTTCTAGAACTATTGAATGAGGTAAACTCAGTATGCCAATGGTTTAGTTATGTACAACAACATCCGATGGTTAAGTCGAGGAAAAGTACTACAACGATTCGTTGAGTGTTTAGATGAAATTAGACGTTTTTTACATAACGAGAAAATCATTGAAAAATATAATCGATGTCGAAATGGCTTTCCAAATTAATGTTTTTTACTGATTAAATGTGAAACTGGAAGGTGTTAATAAGACAGTTGTTGTCATGTTTGATTTGATCGAAGCATTCGAAGTTAAATTGCAAATTTTCAACGGTGATGTTATTTCTAACACCTTCAAATATTTTCCAAATATAAAATAATTCTTAGCAGATCTAGAATCTCATGAAAAGCCAAATCAAGTTAAATTGACTCGAGTTTTCTGCTGTTATTCAATCGATAATGGACGAATTTTTTCAAGATTTACGCAGTTCATGGCAATTTACAGAAATATCAAAATTTACTTTACACCTAGACACAATATCAATGGATAAACTCAAAATGGAGATTTTCGAATGGCTGAATTTGGAGGATATAGAAATGCAATTAATCGATGTTCAATCCAGTTCTATATGGAAACAAAAGTGAGTCGATTTGAAGAAAAAAAATTGTTGGAAATAATTGAAAATGACCGATTATTGGGGGTACTTAAAAAGAATACTGAAGAGGAACTATTGATAACTGGCAATACTATTCCTGAATCTTTTAGAGTTGTTTAAAAAAATTAGCGACCGCTATATTATCAATTTTTGGTTCGCCACCACTGTACTATACGATGACTGCTGTTAAATTGGAAAGTTCGTATTCGGATATTATCTTCCTGGTAGCAGCACATAGTCATGGTCATCAACGGCGGACGCACATAATAAAAATTGTTTTCCATATTGATTTTACGCGATTCCCATGAATTGCAAATAGGCTTAATGAATATTCATGTCGCACCAATTACGAAATAGGCTGGGATAATGTTGGCAGGGAGTGTTTTGTGTGTTTGAAATTATAGAAGAAATTATAGAAGATGTGTCCAAGAAAACTGGGAGGGTAGATGGCAAGAAAAATAAAGGAATAGGGAAATAAAAAACAACGTTGCTTTTACTATCAAGTAGAGGAATACTAATTCCTCTTCTAATATGGACTATCAAAAAGTTATGGCTCCATCAATCCTTTACACCAAGAACAAAAATACTATAAATCTACGTTGGTAAAAATTGGATGAGATGATCGAAGTTTCTTCAAAAATCTATTACTAATAATCGAAGAAAATGCATACGACATCGATAGCAATGGAGCCCGCAAAAGTGCCAAAGTGACAAAAATCAGGAGTTGGAAAGCCATCGACGCTTTAAAATCGCGTGCCAAATTATAGAATGAAGTCGACGAGATATCTAGATTAGAGCGAAGTCCTGGAGTAAGTAATTTTATTGCTGCAATAGTATATACAGATTTTTTAAATTATCACTACGGTGTTAAATAATAGTATAGAATATCTACCATGTCAATAGTGTGCCAATGCACTGCATATGCCTCCTAGGGGCAAGACATGGGCAACGACGCTCTGGCCTATAGAGCGGTCACTATACAGGGATCCCGGTCTATAGGAAAGATTCAGGCTAACCCACGGTATTAGGGGGATTAGGCTGAATCGGCGGGGCGACGGCTAAAATATGCACTCATTGGTCGGTGCAAGGCAAGGAGAAACCAGCACTGTACCCTTCTCCAGATTACAGTATGAAAATGTCGATTATCTCAAATATAATACCCCAGATGAGTAGAGCCAATGGCTCAGAATCTCATCCTGCTACTTCGGTAGCAGGCAAGCCCTCGGATTCTGGGGCGGGCAAGAGATCGATTTCATCGAGTATTCTACGAGTCGGAGCGTGGAATATACGCAGTTTGAATAGGATAGGAAAGTTAGAGAATTTGAAATTAGAAATGGAGAGACTTAGACTGGATATTGTAGGGATTAGTGAAGTTAGGAGGAAAGATCAAGTAGATACGTGGTCAGGAGAATACAGATTAATAACCACAGCATCAGATAATGGGCATACCGGTGTAGGTTTTATAATGAATAGGAAGTTGGGATGTAGAATAAAGAGTTATTGCCAAGTTAGTGATAGAATTATAACTATTAGATTAGACACGAAGCCAACGGACACAGTTATAGTGCAAGTATATATGCCAACTTCAAGTCACGATGATGAGGAGGTAGAATCCATTTATGAGGAGATTGAATCTAGGTTAGCAAACGTTAAAGGACAGGATAATCTAATTGTAACCGGAGATTGGAATGCCGTAGTAGGTAAGGGAAAGGAAGTTTCAATAGTAGGAGAATATGGAATAGGAACACGTAATGATAGAGGGGATAGATTGGTAGAGTTTTGTATTAGGAATAAGCTAGTGGTAGCAAACACGCTTTTTCAGAATCACAAGCGCAGGATATATACGTGGAAAATGCCAGGTGATATAGGGAGGTATCAGATAGATTACATACTGGTTAAAGAGAGGTTTAGGAACCAGATTAAGAATTGTAAGAGTTACCCTGGAGCAGATATTGATAGTGACCATAATTTAGTAGTCCTGGACTCAGAGGTCAAATTCAAGAAATTACAGAAGTCTAAACAGGTCAGAGTAGATGTCGATAGGTTAAAATTAGCTGATGTATGTGAAAAGTACAAGCAGAAAGTAGAAATCATGGCTAATGGAACATCTAGGAGCGACATAGACTGCGAATGGAGAGAAATCAGAAATGGGTTAACTACAGCAGCAAATGAAGTAATAGGCACAAAGAAAAGGGCAGGTAGGAGGGAATGGATCACGGAAGAAATAGTTAAAATGATAGAAGCAAGAAGGAAAATTAAAATTGGAAACACAGAAGCAGGACAGAAAAAATATAAGGAACTAAGGAACTTAATTAATAGGAAATGCAAGCTAGCGAAAGAAGAGTGGATAAAAGGAAATTGTGAGGATATTGAGGAGGATATGAGAAGAGGTAAAGTAGATTTGGGCTACAGGAAAATTAAGTCACATTTTTCTAAAGTAAAACCAAAGGGTAACATTATATGTGATAAGCAGGGTAAGGAACTCACAGAAAATAAGGAAAAAGCTAGAAGATGGAAGGAGTATCTTGAAGATTTATATAAAGGTAGGCAGGACATGGAGGAGCTAGAAAATGTGGAACAGATAGATGAGGATGACTTAGGTCCTAGCATACTTAGGTCAGAGTTTCATAGAGCATTAAATGATTTACGGAATAACAAAGCAGCGGGGATTGATATGATACCAGCCGAATTAATAAAACACGCAGGGGAAAAAATGCAGGAGCGATTATACAGGTTAGTTTGTAAAATATATGAGAAGGGAGAAGTACCACAGGATTTTCAGCGTAGTAGAATAGTAACAATGCCGAAGAAAATAGGAGCTAATTTGTGTGAGAACTATAGGACCATTAGTCTACTATCACATGCATCGAAGATATTGCTAAAGATTATTTATAGGAGATTAGAAAATAAAGTAGAGGAAAGGCTAGGAGAAGATCAGTTTGGTTTTAGGAAAAACAGAGGGACGAGGGAGGCGATTCTAGCACTAAGAACGGTAGTAGAAAAAAGAAATAGGGTAGGAAAGGTAACTTGCATAGCTTTTGTAGACTTAGAAAAGGCATTTGACAATGTAGATTGGGACATAATGTTTAGAATTTTAAAAGAAACGGGTATAGATTATAAGGATAGGAGAATAATTTTTAATTTATATAAACACCAAACTGCCTTAGTTAGAATTGAGGGGGAAGAAGAGGTAGCAAAAATAGGGAAGGGAGTTCGGCAGGGATGTACACTCTCACCGTTATTATTTAATCTATATATAGAAGATGCAATAAACAAAGTAAAAGAAGAGTATAGTGTAGGTGTGAATGTACAGGGAGAGAAAATATATATGCTGAGATTCGCCGACGATATAGCTATATTGGAAGAAAGCGAAAAGAAATTAGAAAGGGTATTGAATGGTATGCAGGCAGTATTGACTAGGGATTTTAACATGAAAATAAATATAGGTAAAACTAAAGTGATGAGGTGTGACAAAAAGGAATGCAGTAGAAAAATGAGGATCACAATAGGAGATAATAGAATCGAAGAAGTGTCAGATTTTTGTTATTTAGGCAGTAGAATCACAAAAGATAATCGAAGCAAGGTAGATATAAAGTGTAGGATAGCACAGGGTAGGAAGGCATTCGTAGAAAAAGAACAGATTTTAAGATCAAATATTGACTTGGGTATTAGAAAAAGATTACTGAAGGTATATGTTTGGAGTGTAGCACTGTACGGGTGTGAGGCGTGGACTATAGGAAAGGAAGAGAAGCGTAGATTAGAAGCACTTGAAATGTGGTGTTATAGGAGGATGATGAGGATTGGTTGGGAAGATAAAGTAACAAATGAAGCTGTACTAGAGTTAGTAGGGGAGAAGAGAAGTATTTGGAGAGTGTTACAACGTAGGAGAGACAGATTAGTAGGGCATATTCTTAGGCATGGGGGGATTATGCAATTGATCATAGAAGGTAGAGTGGAGGGAAAGAGAGGGGTAGGTAGGCCTAGATTGGAGTATGTGAGTCAGATAGTTGAAGACGTTGAGATGAATAGCTATAGGGAGATGAAGGGATTAGCTCAGGATAGATCGGCATGGCGTGCTGTTTCCAACCAATCTTTAGGATTGCGGACTCTTTAACTAACTAACTAATATCTACCAAATACCGTAACTTAAAGCATTAAGTAACTAGATGCACATTTCGGAGGCTATACCCGAATTGGGTATGGGAAAGATGAAATTTGGGAAAGGTATGGGAAAGAATTTACAAAATCTGGATTATTATATCGATATAACGGCCTTAAACATAACGTAATTGTTTCAGTTTTCGATTCATTCATGAGCAAATTGTTTATCGCACACCAATAACTAATTCTGTTAATAAAAGGACTGATCGCACGTAACTCTGTTAAGTCCCACATAGCGGATGGGCTCCTTCTGGCACTGTCCCCAAAAACTGCCGTAATACAATTAAACGGTCGCAGTTATAACAGCTGTGTTACCTAATAAAAAAAAAAAAAAAAGCGCCGCTCTTTTGTGTGTGTCCTCGATTGTTGCGGTCTGCCCATTTAGAACTAGTGCAAATTGATGCCCTAATGAATTTAACAACCCAACATTTGATTTCATATTCAAACAACGAGCTTGTAACTAAATTTTGAATATACTTCGACTTTGGTGCTCGAAAATGGGGATAAATAACACGGGATTTTTGAAAAACATTTACGAGTTTATTTGTGAAGTAAATCATTCCCCCTTGAGCTTTGCGCACTAGCGATGGCAAACTGTAGGTCACTTTGAGGACCCAGTTCGTAGTTCATTTCAATGTACCGTTCACGAGCTATAGGTCGTGAACTACTACATCTTTTTAAAATGAACTAGTTCACGGTACCTATATGAAACACATGCACATACTGAAATTAATCTCAATATAAAAATATTAAATGGTAATGCTATTGTTGCAATATTGCATCGAGTTTCCTATTTCGTTCCGTTCACCAACACACTTTATCACTAAATAAATGTTAGTACTGTATATGTAATGTATACTATACTGCAAGTATATATATAGTACAAGTACATCAATACGTACACCGTGCACCATCTAGTTGATAGTTCACGAACTATCAACATTGCAAAACATCGTCACAGTACGCCCGTCATTTGATTGAACCGTTCGCGAGTGAACTACGCATCGCTATTGCGCACAGTTCAGGATCATATCTGTACCTAGGTACAAAAATGGCCAACGTCCATTATTATAACGTGCCGGAAAATGGAGTTTTTAAATGTTTAAACATTTTCGTAATGGTTTTCATAAAATTGTTTTTCAACGTTTTTTTGTTTTAATTATTCGGGTTATTTGGTGAATTAACAGTGTAAATTTTAATTTTTTTTAACGTTTTTTGGAATTTGTATGCACATTGGCTCCATATTTTGGACATTGGCCCTTTTTGTTCTATGGTATAGATATATATATTGGGCAGTGTTAACGAGGTACAGTTTTACAAATATATTTTTAACATATTTTACTTAATTATACAATTTGTATAATAATTTTCGTCACTCGCCGGGATTGCTTAACAATTTGTAAATGTGCTGCTGAAGATTGGCCTTCGAAATGCGCATCTAGCTTTGAGTTACGATATTTGAGCGATATTCTATACAATGATCACTGACGTGTTAAATTTTAATCATCGTACATATTTGATCAACGGGTTCTAATTTAATCGAATTTGATGGATAGATTTAGAGTCACGTGTGCAGATCATCAGCAACAAACACCTTGCCAATTGAAGTGTAACGATCAAACAATTATAATCAATATACCCTATTACTATATCAGACAATAGTGTCTATATTGGTACTTGATATTGGTGTGTACTTGTAATGAAAAATAAATAATCGATACGGAAGAGATCAGTTCGTTAATAACACACTTGACTCGAAAGAAATTTGACGAAATTCAAATGTTGGCAGGAATATGAACCAAGCATTTTATTGCTTTAAACCCGTTGCTTTAAGCAATTTTGTTACTGCTGGCAAATGACTACGTGAATTAAATATTGTTCCTTCGATAACAATACTTCCCTAATATATCTATCATTAACGGACGCTAACCAAAATCTCTTTTCGTGGCAACTAAATCAAGATCTAAGTGTTAGTAAAACGATTTAGATGTTAGAGCGGCGACAGATAAACCCTTTAGACCAGCGATGGCAAACTGTAGGTCACTTTGAGGACGTAGTTCGTAGTTTTCATGACATATTTAATCTTGCGAATATATTAATTATATTATTCCAAATGAAATCTGATACCAACTTATAAATATTGCATCCTATTTCGTTCCGTTCACCAAAACACTTTATCACTAAATAAATGTTAGTACTGTATATGTAATGTATACTATACTGCATCGTTTACGACGACGACGGGTCAGGACCTAGTACAAGTACATCAATACGTACACCGTGCACCATCTAGTTGATAGTTCACGAACTAGGTCCTAGTGACCTATAGGTCGTTGCAAAACATCGTCACAGTCATTTGATTGAACCGTTCGCAAGTGAACGGTTCGCGAGTGCACTACACATCGCTACTTTAAACAGACAAGCAGAAAGACAACAAAAGCAACAACAAAAAAATTGTTTTATCAATCATTGTAAAGAATATTCGGTACATGAATTGGACAAATGCGTATAGATTCTTTTACAGATTTGTAAACCAAGAAATAAAAAGGGAAAAATGAAGTGACCCTACAAATGTCGTTCTTACCAATATGTGCTATATTTCAAATTTCAATGATCCGCTAGTGATTACATCCGGGGACGAAGAGAGGATAAGTTGAATATTACAACATCCGGTATTATTACTGTAATACGCAGTGGTAGAACACGTTGAAATTTACAATGAAAAATAATTTTGGTGAAGAAATTATTTAAAAAAAAAATGTAAGTCGACAAAACGAAAATATTAAACCGACTAAACTATACCAATTGAATTGAGGAAATCAAAAAACACTCCAAATTTGTAAGAAAATGAGTTTATTGTGAAGAATTCATCAAATTATATCGCTTTACTTATGTAATACAAAAAAAATTCCATACGTCCAATGTTATTTATATGCAGACAAAGATTTCATGGAAAAGAAAACTCATCTAATTCGATGTAATAAATGTATTCCACATATCTAGCGCGTTAAGCGCTTAAGCTCATTCTTAACGCAACCTTAGTAACGGTTACGAAGTTGTAAAAGTAGAGCGTCCTCCATGATACGAGATTTCAAAAAACATTTCGAAAATATATTCAAGAAAAGTTTCTTATTTCTGAAGCGAATATTTTGCGATAATCACAAGGCACATGTACGTAAGTGCAGATTTGTAAGGGAACCGTTTGGAAAAGATTCAGAATACAGAAGAATGTGTCTTTTCTTCAAATTTCAAAGTATTTATCTATTTAAAAAAAATCCAAAAACACTAATGAAGTATATATCGAAGGAAGAACGCAATTTTTATAATAAAAATAAATATATATATATATATTCGAATCATATATTTGACCAACAAATGCGAGTGACAATGAGAAGAGCGAATTTTTATAACGATTTTTACCATTTTTCCTAAAATGTAATTTTTATAATGTTTGTTAAGTTGTATACTTCAAATTTTCATAAACTTATTTGCCCTTCTAATCAAATGTTTCAGATGGAAATCAAAAACCCTCACGCCCTTAATTATATATTAATCTTAATTAAGCGATTGACATTTCTTAATATATTCTGACGTAAATAGTTCAATTCAAAATAAAATAAACTGGCTATTTAACTAAATTTATTATAAAATAGCCGTTTGAAAATTTATTGCAATGTGTTTTTTATTTCCTCAATTCAATTCTATAAATCGGTAGAAATTTTATAAGATGAAATGCGAAAAGTACTTAAAAAAAATAACAGATCACAGCTTTTTTATTCTTCTTTTCTTTCGAATTATAATTTATTCCCTATATTTTTATCTTTAATAATTCTAATTTAGATAATACCGACCAAACTGATCCAGGTTAAGTGCCTTTTTCGTGCCAATATATAAATAACCTTTTTTTTTATATAAAAGAATTTTAAAGTATTGTAATATTTTGCCCATATTTACGTTTGTGTTTTGTTTCGAATTTTAGGCAAATTATTATACAATTTATTTATTGTACGGTATATGCTAGAGCAATGTTTTATCCAAGAGTTTTTCCATATTTTCTCATAAAAAAATAAAGGTAGAACATTGAGTGGATATGAACACACATAGTATATAGCTTTTTTCGATTTTTTGTCTTTTTTTTTACTTAAATATTTAAAAAATAGGCACGAATAAAGTCGTTAAAAAAAAATCAGCAAAAGTGTTTTATATATTGTATTATTCTTTAGAAATAAGTCGATATTAATCAATCTTGTATCAGTGGAAAATAAATTGCAATATCTATATTTTACCGGAAAAATATTAAATAATAAACATATTTTTAGAAAGAGAGTTAAGTTATGGATATATAATCTTGACTATTCCGACAACAGAGCCATTATTCAATTTTATTTTATTAAAAAACACAACAATATATTTTATTTTTTAATTATTTTAAAATTAATATTGCTAATAAGTAAACGTGATTTTAGTTCTATAGGACTATTGATAGTTAAACATCTAGTGTTGTTTCGTTTTATAAATTAAGTTTACATTTTATATTTCAATTGAATTGGAAATTCTTGAAATTTTTTCAATTTTATTCTTGTCCATTGTTTTGTACGTTCTATTTTCGGCATAATAAAATACTAGTTTAATTTGATTAATTAATATACACGTACTACGCTACAAGAAATTAATTACTATTAAAGTCACGCACAAAATCCCATGACTTTTGTGACCAAATAAATTCTTACTGATTTTTTGCAATTATTTTACAAGACACGAAATAAATCTCATGCTGCGCTACTGTTTGCTATTAAATGCAAATAATCTAGTCTTCAGCAGCGACACATCGCCATCAACGATGCGTCATCATCGAATATTCCAATTGAATAAAAGGGGGAATTTATGCACACTCCTGTTGCTCCCGCACATACAAACGGGATACGCTATTAGCCATGGTGCATACGATTTCCGATGAATATTCCCGGAATATTGAATAACTAGCGCAAAGACACGACCTGTAGGCCATATCGCCTAATAAGATGGGAAATATGGTTCAATGTTACACGTGCAAATGCTACGGTGCCAATTTTTTTTCTCGTACTGATGTACCACAAATAAAATGTAATTAAAAAAAAATTGTGATGTAAAATTTAAGAGAGTCAGTGTCCAAAAGACAGATGATTTATAAAAATCACTTTGGCTCGGATTGAATTTTTGTTTCTTTAAGTAGACTTAAGTTAATAAAAATTTATATCTGATAATAATCAAAAACACTATATTTCTATGACCTACTATGTTGTTATTGCCTACCGGCTGGTGCTGCCATCAGTAGTGAATTAAGTAACTGTCATTTCTATACTAGATCAAAAATAAACACCGCCTAAACATAAAGTATTCTGTAATATAAATAAGATTTTAAAATGCGTGGGAAGATGAATCAATATTATAAAAATATTTGAAGAAGGAATAAATATTGCAAAACGACAAAGCAAATGTTCAATCGTTTGATTTGTTTTTTGTTAATTTGTCTAATTAATTTTAGAACAGTAAATCTCATTAATAAGTCATTGTTATCGATTTTTATACGACAAAGTTCTTAACAATTTGTAAGTTTTGTGAAATTCTTTTGTTCCTTTTTAATCGATATACAATAATTATATTTTGTATATATCCGACACATTTGAAACTCAATTTGTGATTTTCTGGTACCCACATATAAAAAAGTTCTATCCCTAAATATATCGTGGGCGTACCACGAAAATTCGTCAAATTTTTGTCGATTTTGACATATTTAACAAAACTTAACATTTAGTTAAAGAGTCCGCAATCCTAAAGATTGGTTGGAAACAGCACGCCATGCCGATCTATCCTGAGCTAATCCCTTCATCTCCCTATAGCTATTCATCTCAACGTCTTCAACTATCTGACTCACATACTCCAATCTAGGCCTACCTACCCCTCTCTTTCCCTCCACTCTACCTTCTATGATCAATTGCATAATCCCCCCATGCCTAAGAATATGCCCTACTAATCTGTCTCTCCTACGCTGTAACACTCTCCAGATACTTCTCTTCTCCCCTACTAACTCTAGTACAGCTTCATTTGTTACTTTATCTTCCCAACCAATCCTCATCATCCTCCTATAACACCACATTTCAAGTGCTTCTAATCTACGCTTCTCTTCCTTTCCTATAGTCCACGCCTCACACCCGTACAGTGCTACACTCCAAACATATACCCTCAGTAATCTTTTTCTAATACCCAAGTCAATATTTGATCTTAAAATCTGTTCTTTTTCTACGAATGCCTTCCTACCCTGTGCTATCCTACACTTTATATCTACCTTGCTTCGATTATCTTTTGTGATTCTACTGCCTAAATAACAAAAATCTGACACTTCTTCGATTCTATTATCTCCTATTGTGATCCTCATTTTTCTACTGCATTCCTTTTTGTCACACCTCATCACTTTAGTTTTACCTATATTTATTTTCATGTTAAAATCCCTAGTCAATACTGCCTGCATACCATTTAATACCCTTTCTAAATTCTTTTCGCTTTCTTCCAATATAGCTATATCGTCGGCGAATCTCAGCATATATATTTTCTCTCCCTGTACATTCACACCTACACTATACTCTTCTTTTACTTTGTTTATTGCATCTTCTATATATAGATTAAATAATAACGGTGAGAGTGTACATCCCTGCCGAACTCCCTTCCCTATTTTTGCTACCTCTTCTTCCCCCTCAATTCTAACTAAACAAACTTAACATATTTTTCTCAAAACTGGGCTACGATATAACATGGTCAATATCTTCGTTAACACTACATATGCCTTGAAAACGACACTAACACTGATGAAGGTAGTTTAACCTTTGGCTACTTCACTAACGCAAAGAGAAATAAATGAAAATAGCACGAACAACAACAAATTTGAATATATCTGCTAGAGCCGTATTTCAATCGAAATTACACACCTTGTTTTGCCATCCACGTATCCAAATTGGACTCGCTGTCCACAGCACTTTCGTTTCTTGTTTACTCTTTGGGTATTGGGGGGCCATTGTCTACTTGTCACACGACATTGTATACGAAAATATAGCAAACCCGACGTTAACTGGTGAAACAGCCAGCGATTGTACAATGTTGGTAATATCGACTTTATCGGCAGCATTAAAGGTGTTTTGTATGATAATCCATCATTAGACAATGGTAACGGCGCTTGTGGAGGAGGAGGAGGCCAATATTGCTATTCAGGTGGCAGAAGGATGATTTGCGTCGGTACAGTAAATAGTCGAGGGAATTATTGCAGCGATACAAGTCGATGTTATAAAATTGTTTTGGTGGCATGATTTGGTAAATGCAACGAAAAAATTTGGGACTTACCAAAAAAAAAGGTGATAATATAAAATATCTGCAAGCGGATAATAATAATTGAAAAATGCAGATTCGTCGTTTACAAAGAAAGTTTATATCTTCTTGCAAATGAATCGCTTTTGAGCATTTTAATATAAGAAAATCGCACCCTTGAAACTTGTACAGGTTCAATATTCTTTTGAAACTTGTACAGGTTCAATATTCTTTTGAAACTAACCACGACGCAAGCTATTTGCAAAAAAAAACTAATTAAATTGCACAATTTATAAATGCATAAATTAATGATCTAAATCATAAACGTTTAGCATTGAATAACTAAACAGGAGTAAGTTACCTTTACCTTCAGACGAAGCGATTGCAAAGAAAGCTGCTGATGGTATTGAAAATGCAACACACATAAGAGACCTGACACAAGTTCTAGGTGAGGTAGCAAGAATTAGTACAATGTACGCTGCATGACATTCATTTGCACGATACATTCTGTTTAAAGTACATGGACTGTTATAACAAAAGGAGGGCGGACAAAAGCCGCCAAGAGAAGTTATACACCAGCACAGATGATGCGTGATATAGTTTATGAAATATATAACGCACGTTATAACAGTGGTAACAGTTTCTGCGTGCATTCGGTCATTGGTGCCGACTTTCAATAATAAATATAATTAATCATGTAACAACAACAACAAATGGATGATCAGTTCGAAAAATGAAATTGAGGAAAGTAAAGCTGTTCTTAAACAACAATATTCATGGACCGTTTTTTTTCCGCGCAGGACCAATATATTATATAAAAATTGTTGTCAACCAAAAATAACTCAAGTGGAGAGGACAAAATCCCAATGGCAATTCAATTAGAATTACAACATAATAACAATCAATCATTAAAAATAACATAATAAAATATCTGCAACTCCCCCCCCCCCCCCTGTTGCGCCACTGTCGCGATACGTTCCCTGGACTATAGGGAACATCGAAGAAGGAAGAAACGGGAACAGTTTACGCTCGCACAGTATATATGATTTATGTGCAACACAAAATATGGACCTACTTGAGCGATATAATATGCTGGCAGAATGAAGGACCTCGTTTATTACACCGTGCGACGATATAGGACGCTGTGTCAAGTGCTTAAGACGCGACAGGAGTGGATTAAGACCGGCGGTAACTTCAATTTAACACCGAGTCGGCTGATATATTCCAAAATGCCGCAATAATTTTAAGATACACAATTGTTTTTCCACCGGGAGCGATTTGCGCTTCGTGGTGATGTGCGACATTTTTTTTTGTTGTTGTAAAAAGTTAAATAAATGCGATAGTTAAAAGAATATGTACACCCGATTTGTACCAAGTCCCTTATGGGTATTCTGAAATTTATACACATATACGCAACGTCGAGGGGCGAATCACTCTTAAAAATTTGTACAACCGATTTGAGATTCACCCATCCTTTATAAGATTTGTACGTATTTGCTGGGATTATATTTGAAGAATTTTTGATTGGATTTATAGATATTTGTTGGGACTTATAAATATTTGTTAGGATTTGTGGGTATTTGCTTGAATTTATAGATATTTGTTGGGATTTATAGATATTTGTTGGGATTTGTAGGTACAGCTCGTTTTTTTTTAATTGGCGGAGAATGAGAGAAGTATACGCATCATAAATCAAAACCGGCTTAATGGCTTGACCAATTATGCTACGCTTCTGTCTTCTCCAAAGAATAAGTAGGTGGGTCTAGTGCAGAAGGTGTGCGTCCCAAGAAATGCAATGTTGACAAATCACCAGGCACAGTTATAACAACCATTTTATGCAATTAGAATGAATTCTCTGAAATTAATACAAACTGCAGAAAAGTTATACTAGAATATAAGAAATGTTGATAAATACTTATTATAATATCATAATTATGTCATAATTAATTTGTACGGTAGCTATAAAATAGTGACAAATTTAAATTCTTAGACCTAGAGTATTTTTTTGTTGTGTGGCACCACTGGTACTGTATAACCCCGATAAGCACAACCCTATGCGCAGACGACTACCAAAGTTCTCCGCCAATTAAAAAAAAAATGAGCTGTATTTGCTCGTATTCATAGATATTTGTTGGGATTTGTAGGTATTTGGTGAGATTAACAGACATTTGCTGGGATTTGTTGGTATTTATTAGGGTTTGTAGAAATTTGTACACCAGAATTACGAGGTGAGCAACCTCTCCAAATGCCTGGTAATTGTATATTCAGCAAATTAGAACATTGGTGTGAAAATAGGACGGTTTCATATGTATTTTTCAACTATAAAACCTTATATTTAATTCTAGTTGGCAGCAGACGATCATTATTAATACAGTAACATTATATCTACGCAAACATGGCAATTTAATCACGTCTGGCATAACAATAATAATAGAAAATTGATGTGTTTAATGCTCTTATTTTATATATATATATATATATGTTCTAATTTGCGTTTCTAACAGAGCTATTAACGAACCCAAATGAGTTCGTTTATAGCGAATTTGAGTTCGCTTATAGCATAGGGCAATTTACTGTTTCAAAGTTGGTAGCACTGCTTGCTAGTTATCAAACGTCAAACTACAATAGAAAGCAACAAATAGTTTGATTTTAATTTTGTCCATGAAATGTACAATTGTACGTCAAACTACAAAAGAAAGCAACAAATAGGTTAATTTAAATTTATTTGACAATTTATTTCAAATATTTCAAATGTGTCAATAGCTACTAACAACCGTCGAAAAATTCCCTAAATTTTTTAATTTCGATTTTTTATTTAGAAAGGGCATAAAAGACGCAAATTAGAAAAAATTGCATAAAAAACTCATTTCATAAGTCATTTATAGCACTCGTTCTTTAAAAAACTCGGTACTACGCACCTCGTTTTCTAAACTTGAACTCGTGCAATAAAACCTGCCTTATGAAACTCGTTCTTTAATATACTATTTTTTAATTTGCGTTTCTAATAGAGCTATAAACGAACCCAAATGAATTCGTTTATAGCGAATTTGAGTTCGCTTATAGCATAGGGCAATTTACTGTTTCAAAGTTGGTAGCACTGCTTGCTAGTTATCAAACGTCAAACTACAATAGAAAGCAACAAATAGTTTGATTTTAATTTTGTCCATGAAATGTACAATTGTACGTCAAACTACAAAAGAAAGCAACAAATAGGTTAATTTAAATTTATTTGACAATTTATTTCAAATATTTCAAATGTGTCAATAGCTACTAACAACCGTCGAAAAATTCCCTAAATTTTTTAATTTCGATTTTTTATTTAGAAAGGGCATAAAAGACGCAAATTAGAAAAAATTGCATAAAAAACTCATTTCATAAGTCATTTATAGCACTCGTTCTTTAAAAAACTCGGTACTACGCACCTCGTTTTCTAAACTTGAACTCGTGCAATAAAACCTGCCTTATGAAAGTCGTTCTTTAATATACTATTTTCTAATTTGCATTTCTAATAGAGCTATAAACGAAACCAAATGAGTTCGTTTATAGCGAATTTGAGTTCGCTTATAGCATAGGGCAATTTACTGTTTCAAAGTTGGTAGCACTGCTTGCTAGTTATCAAACGTCAAACTACAATAGAAAGCAACAAATAGTTTGATTTTAATTTTGTCCATGAAATGTACAATTGTACGTCAAACTACAAAAGAAAGCAACAAATAGGTTAATTTAAATTTATTTGACAATTTATTTCAAATATTTCAAATGTGTCAATAGCTACTAACAACCGTCGAAAAATTCCCTAAATTTTTTAATTTCGATTTTTTATTTAGAAAGGGCATAAAAGACGCAAATTAGAAAAAATTGCATAAAAAACTCATTTCATAAGTCATTTATAGCACTCGTTCTTTAAAAAACTCGGTACTACGCACCTCGTTTTCTAAACTTGAACTCGTGCAATAAAACCTGCCTTATGAAAGTCGTTCTTTAATATACTATTTTCTAATTTGCATTTCTAATAGAGCTATAAACGAAACCAAATGAGTTCGTTTATAGCGAATTTGAGTTCGCTTATAGCATAGGGCAATTTACTGTTTCAAAGTTGGTAGCACTGCTTGCTAGTTATCAAACGTCAAACTACAATAGAAAGCAACAAATAGTTTGATTTTAATTTTGTCCATGAAATGTACAATTGTACGTCAAACTACAAAAGAAAGCAACAAATAGGTTAATTTAAATTTATTTGACAATTTATTTCAAATATTTCAAATGTGTCAATAGCTACTAACAACCGTCGAAAAATTCCCTAAATTTTTTAATTTCGATTTTTTATTTAGAAAGGGCATAAAAGACGCAAATTAGAAAAAATTGCATAAAAAACTCATTTCATAAGTCATTTATAGCACTCGTTCTTTAAAAAACTCGGTACTACGCACCTCGTTTTCTAAACTTGAACTCGTGCAATAAAACCTGCCTTATGAAACTCGTTCTTTAATATACTATTTTTTAATTTGCGTTTCTAATAGAGCTATAAACGAACCCAAATGAATTCGTTTATAGCGAATTTGAGTTCGCTTATAGCATAGGGCAATTTACTGTTTCAAAGTTGGTAGCACTGCTTGCTAGTTATCAAACGTCAAACTACAATAGAAAGCAACAAATAGTTTGATTTTAATTTTGTCCATGAAATGTACAATTGTACGTCAAACTACAAAAGAAAGCAACAAATAGGTTAATTTAAATTTATTTGACAATTTATTTCAAATATTTCAAATGTGTCAATAGCTACTAACAACCGTCGAAAAATTCCCTAAATTTTTTAATTTCGATTTTTTATTTAGAAAGGGCATAAAAGACGCAAATTAGAAAAAATTGCATAAAAAACTCATTTCATAAGTCATTTATAGCACTCGTTCTTTAAAAAACTCGGTACTACGCACCTCGTTTTCTAAACTTGAACTCGTGCAATAAAACCTGCCTTATCAAATTCGTTCTTTAATATACTATTTTCTAATTTGCATTTCTAATAGAGCTATAAACGAAACCAAATGAGTTCGTTTATAGCGAATTTGAGTTCGCTTATAGCATAGGGCAATTTACTGTTTCAAAGTTGGTAGCACTGCTTGCTAGTTATCAAACGTCAAACTACAATAGAAAGCAACAAATAGTTTGATTTTCATTTTGTCCATGAAATGTACAATTGTACGTCAAACTACAAAAGAAAGCAACAAATAGGTTAATTTAAATTTATTTGAAAATTTATTTCAAATATTTCAAATGTGTCAATAGCTACTAACAACCGTCAAAAAATTCCCTAAATTTTTTAATTTCGATTTTTAATTTAAAAGGGGCATAAAAGGCGCAAATTAGAAAAAATAGTGTAAATAACTCATTTCATAAGTCATTTATAACACTCGTTCTGTAAAAAACTCGATACTACACACCTCGTTTTCTAAACTTGAACTCGTGCAATAAAACCTGCCTTATCAAATTCGTTCTTTAATATACTATTTTCTAATTTGCGTTTCTAATAGAGCTATAAACGAACCCAAATGAGTTCGTTTATAGCGAATTTGAGTTCGCTTATAGCACAGGATAGTTGGTAGCACTGCTTGCTAGTTATCAAACGTCAAACTACAATAGAAAGCAACAAACAGTTTGATTTTAATTTTGTCCCTGAAATGTACAAATGTACGTCAAACTACAAAAGAAAGCAACAAATAGGTTATAATATAGAATATCACCCAAATACCGTAAGAAGCAATAAGTAGCTAGATGTACTATTTGGGTGATATTCTATATTATAATTTAACACCGTAGTGATAATTTTTAAAACAAATAGGTTAATTTAAATTTATTTGACAATTTATTTCAAATATTTCAAACGTGTCAATAGCTACTACCAACCGTCAAAAAATTCCCTAAATATTTAAATTTCGATTTTTTATTTAAAAAGGGCATAAAAGACGCAAATTCGAAAAAAAAACTCATTTCATAAGTCATTCGTTGTTTAAAAAACGTAGCATCATGTTTTATAAACTTGAACTCGTGCAATAAAACCTGTCTTATGAAATTCGTTCTTTAATATACTATTATATTTCCTATTGTGATATAAAAACATACCGTTTTAATTCCTCCCGTATTTAATAATAATAAACCCGACACGATATAACTATAGCGAACGTATATAATACACGAGAATATTCGCTGATAATCATCTAATTAGCGTTAATAAAAAACAATTGTAGTATGGCATTCTACAAGCTATCCGTTTCTATGTTACGTACACCCGTTCCTTTGTTACCAAGCTGTTGAATATATATTCAATTGCAATTTTACACCAATATTTGGTTTGGTACTAGTCATTTATAAGTACCCGTCTCTAGTACGCACAATTGGGCACAATATCGATATTGCTGGATATTGACCGTAAACAAAAGCGAAAGTAATTGGCCTATGTGTACACTTACCCAATCATCACACACGCGGCGGCGGCGGTGGCGGCGGCGAAGCGGAATGCCGAATGGAGCGGCGATAAAGGTGCACTGCTGAAATGCAACCGCCTCAATCGGCCCGTTCGGACGTGGTTAATTCGAATTAAATAATAAACATGCCGAGTTAACAAGTGGTTTGTTAAGATGGCGCGGGTTGACAATTTACGAGAGCGGCGCAAGAATGCGTACGTGAATCGGATGCTCTTGGGCAATGCGCTACGAATTACGAAACCGGTGTCGACTGCTTATCGCGGCGAATAACTTATATCGGTAGAAAAATACTATAATAATACTGATTTGTGAGATTATTGGTCCTAGCGGTTAGTAAATCACATTTGGTCCGAAAACAAGAAAAATCGGCTGGCTGTCACATTCGCGTGTTTATTGGGTGGGCTTTTTCTGTAGTTGCCGCACTATAGGCAATTTAATATGCTTTTTCGGTGGCGTCATCTGACGGCCATTTGGCGCAATGCGCGGGCGTACAATCAATTATTGGAAAACGAACTTCGGATATGTTTATTTATTTTTTAGTTATTTTTTAGCATAAAAGTAGTGTAATAGTTAAAAACTAGTATCGTATATTTCAATACCTAATATTATTTTATGTTCTGGTTTAATTATTTCGCCTATATATATAGGCTGACAGTCTATATTAGGAACATTATATCAAAGTAAATGTAAAACTAAAACAATAGGAAAGTCTATTTAAAAAATCATCACTACGGTGTTAAATTATAATATAAAATATATAAAACCGTAACAAGCATTAAGTAGCTAGATGTACATTTCAAGCGCTATGCGCCCATCTTCAGTAGCACAAGATAAACATTTAGCTCATTTCAGATTAAGTATAATATATAAAAGTGCTGTCGCCGAGCATATTTTTGAATCAGATCATCCTATTCGAATTAGTTCATATAAATTACTTAAAAATGTTTTAAATTATTCCGAATTAAATGCTTATGAAAGTATATACATGCATAAATCTAAATCAAATTTAATGAATTTAGATTCGGGCCCAATTTCATCTTGTCTATTTAATTTATTTAATAAAAACTATTTTTAAATTTTTTATTATTTTATTTATTTATTTTTGGTTATTTTAGATTTCACAAACCAATATTTTTTGTTGTTACTTGTTATTTTCGTTAATTTATAATTTGTATTGTTTTTAAAAGATTTATAGGTCATATTATATGCCAATTTTGAAGTACTTCTGTCATGTTGACTTATTTATTTGATAGTATATCAATCACGATTCGTGACCGAGGTATTTTATTTAGTTTTACTTGTGCTACTGAAGATGGGCGCATAGCGCTTGAAATGTACATTCAGCTACTTAATGCTTGTTACGGTATTTGGGTGATATTATATATTATAATAGGAAAGTCAATAAAAAGGAATAAAAAATAATATATCAACAGTAGAAATAAACAAGCTCTTAAAAAATCTGACTACCGTATTGCACATCGAGAAATGTGTTTTTTGCAGAATGTTACTATTGAAATTAAATTTAAAAAAAAACGAATGAAATAGCAATACCGGGTTAAATTGGTTTTAAATATATATTTAATCTACAATTCACGAAATGAGATACTAATGAACAGTACATTGGCGAGGGTAAATAATATTTTTAGCGGATGCTAGACTACTGTTGCTTGATTTTTATTTCATCCGATTCACTATACATCCAACGCCACCAAGCCACCTTCATACGATCCCAAACATTTTCGAAACTGAAACAATGCATTGGGATATCGTTCAAAATGCATATATTCAAATATTTATTATGCAGATTTAACTTTTTTTTGTAAAATATTTTACTGAAAAATAAAAAACGTGTATCGTGTCTATTTAATTTACCTATCCATGGCGGGTCTAACGTCAAGAAGCGCAAACTGAAATTTGTTATTAACCGATCCACCGTCGTAATAATCGATTACGTAGCGAACGTCTTTGCCACATCGGTCTATAATCCAATCGTGCCTGTCAAATGGCAGCTCATATCCGAGTAACTGTCTAATTCGAGCTCGAGGACTGTAATCGGTTGCTTTGCCCCCAAAACTTTTTAATCTAGAAATATTTTTTTTTTAACAGAACACATATCATCAGCGATGTGACAACACCTCCTATCTTAGAAAAATTCGTAAAATGACAGATTATGTCAAACCGATTTTTAGGTTTATTGCACATGTTCAAAAATCTTCAAACTCGTTAAAATTTCGAAGCAGCTAGGAGGTATTGTCACATCACTGACGATATACTTCATTAAACATTTAAATAAATATTTGTTTAATCGCTCTCATGCTATATGCAACTAATGAAACATATAACATATCCACCCTATTGAATTTATACGTAGTGCGACTGCGCAGCACACGACTTACACATAGCATATACGCATATTTATTCTTTAATTTCATTTAAAAAAAATTAAAAATCTAAGACTTTATAATCGCGCGTAATTTGCGAGACACTTACTTTGGATTTCCACACTCTCTAGCATGTAAAGCTTCCCATTTAAGCACCTCTTGCCACGCTTGTTCATTATTGGCATTGTGAATGTTGATAATATCGTCCATATCTTTCTGCGTGATATCTTCTTGCTTCCAACGCCAACCTTTGCGAAGCATCGCGTTCCAAAACATCTAAACACACACGAAACGATCTAATAATGTAGACGCCGCTGGCAAGAAGTAATGACTAGGAATTAGTTAGTTAGTTAAAGAGTCCGCAATCCTAAAGATTGGTTGGAAACAGCACGCCATGCCGATCTATCCTGAGCTAATCCCTTCATCTCCCTATAGCTATTCATCTCAACGTCTTCAACTATCTGACTCACATACTCCAATCTAGGCCTACCTACCCCTCTCTTTCCCTCCACTCTACCTTCTATGATCGATTGCATAATCCCCCCATGCCTAAGAATATGCCCTACTAATCTGTCTCTCCTGTAACACTCTCCAAATACTTCTCTTCTCCCCTACTAACTCTAGTACAGCTTCATTTGTTACTTTATCTTCCCAACCAATCCTCATCATCTTCCTATAACACCACATTTCGAATGCTTGTAATCTACGCTTCTCTTCCTTTCCTATAGTCCACGCCTCACACCCGTACAGTGCTACACTCCAAACATATACCTTCAGTAATCTTTTTCTAATACCCAAGTCAATATTTGATCTTAAAATCTGTTCCTTTTCTACGAATGCCTTCCTACCCTGTGCTATCCTACACTTTATATCTACCTTGCTTCGATTATCTTTTGTGATTCTACTGCCTAAATAACAAAAATCTGACACTTCTTCGATTCTATTATCTCCTATTGTGATCCTCATTTTTCTACTGCATTCCTTTTTGTCACACCTCATCACTTTAGTTTTACCTATATTTATTTTCATGTTAAAATCCCTAGTCAATACTGCCTGCATACCATTCAATACCCTTTCTAAATTCTTTTCGCTTTCTTCCAATATAGCTATATCGTCGGCGAATCTCAACATATATATTTTCTCTCCCTGTACATTCACACCTACACTATACTCTTCTTTTACTTTGTTTATTGCATCTTCTATATATAGATTAAATAATAACAGTGAAAGTGTACATCCCTGCCGAACTCCCTTCCCTATTTTTGCTACCTCTTCTTCCCCCTCAATTCTAACTAATGCAGTTTGGTGTTTATATAAATTAAAAATTATTCTCCTATCCTTATAATCTATACCCGTTTCTTTTAAAATTCTAAACATTATGTCCCAATGCTAGGAGAAGATCAGTTTGGTTTTAGGAAAAACAGAGGGACGAGGGAGGCGATTCTAGCACTAAGAACGGTAGTAGAAAAAAGAAATAGGGTAGGAAAGGTAACTTGCATAGCTTTTGTAGACTTAGAAAAGGCATTTGACAATGTAGATTGGGACATAATGTTTAGAATTTTAAAAGAAACGGGTATAGATTATAAGGATAGGAGAATAATTTTTAATTTATATAAACACCAAACTGCCTTAGTTAGAATTGAGGGGGAAGAAGAGGTAGCAAAAATAGGGAAGGGAGTTCGGCAGGGATGTACACTCTCACCGTTATTATTTAATCTATATATAGAAGATGCAATAAACAAAGTAAAAGAAGAGTATAGTGTAGGTGTGAATGTACAGGGAGAGAAAATATATATGCTGAGATTCGCCGACGATATAGCTATATTGGAAGAAAGCGAAAAGAAATTAGAAAGGGTATTGAATAGTATGCAGGCAGTATTGACTAGGGATTTTAACATGAAAATAAATATAGGTAAAACTAAAGTGATGAGGTGTGACAAAAAGGAATGCAGTAGAAAAATGAGGATCACAATAGGAGATAATAGAATCGAAGAAGTGTCAGATTTTTGTTATTTAGGCAGTAGAATCACAAAAGATAATCGAAGCAAGGTAGATATAAAGTGTAGGATAGCACAGGGTAGGAAGGCATTCGTAGAAAAAGAACAGATTTTAAGATCAAATATTGACTTGGGTATTAGAAAAAGATTACTGAAGGTATATGTTTGGAGTGTAGCACTGTACGGGTGTGAGGCGTGGACTATAGGAAAGGAAGAGAAGCGTAGATTAGAAGCACTTGAAATGTGGTGTTATAGGAGGATGATGAGGATTGGTTGGGAAGATAAAGTAACAAATGAAGCTGTACTAGAGTTAGTAGGGGAGAAGAGAAGTATTTGGAGAGTGTTACAACGTAGGAGAGACAGATTAGTAGGGCATATTCTTAGGCATGGGGGGATTATGCAATTGATCATAGAAGGTAGAGTGGAGGGAAAGAGAGGGGTAGGTAAGCCTAGATTGGAGTATGTGAGTCAGATAGTTGAAGACGTTGAGATGAATAGCTATAGGGAGATGAAGGGATTAGCTCAGGATAGATCGGCATGGCGTGCTGTTTCCAACCAATCTTTAGGATTGCGGACTCTTTAACTATGTCCCAATCTACATTATCAAATGCCTTTTCTAAATCTACAAAAGCTATGCAAGTTACCTTTCCTACCCTCTTTCTTTTTTCTACTACCGTTCTTAGTGCTAGAATCGCCTCCCTCGTCCCTCTGTTTTTCCTAAAACCAAACTGATCTTCTCCTAGCCTTTCCTCTACTTTATTTTCTAATCTCCTATAAATAATCTTTAACAATATCTTCGATGCATGTGATAGTAGACTAATGGTCCTATAGTTCTCACACAAATTAACTCCTATTTTCTTCGGCATTGTTACTATTCTACTACGCTGAAAATCCTGTGGTACTTCTCCCTTCTCATATATTTTACAAACTAACCTGTATAATCGCTCCTGCATTTTTTCCCCTGCGTGTTTTATTAATTCGGCTGGTATCATATCAATCCCCGCTGCTTTGTTATTCCGTAAATCATTTAATGCTCTATGAAACTCTGACCTAAGTATGCTAGGACCTAAGTCATCCTCATCTATCTGTTCCACATTTTCTAGCTCCTCCATGTCCTGCCTACCTTTATATAAATCTTCAAGATACTCCTTCCATCTTCTAGCTTTTTCCTTATTTTCTGTGAGTTCCTTACCCTGCTTATCACATATAATGTTACCCTTTGGTTTTACTTTAGAAAAATGTGACTTAATTTTCCTGTAGCCCAAATCTACTTTACCTCTTCTCATATCCTCCTCAATATCCTCACAATTTCCTTTTATCCACTCTTCTTTCGCTAGCTTGCATTTCCTATTAATTAAGTTCCTTAGTTCCTTATATTTTTTCTGTCCTGCTTCTGTGTTTCCAATTTTAATTTTCCTTCTTGCTTCTATCATTTCAACTATTTCTTCAGTGATCCATTCCCTCCTACCTGCCCTTTTCTTTGTGCCTAATACTTCATTTGCTGCTGTAGTTAACCCATTTCAGATTTCCCTCCATTCGCAATCTATGTCGTTCCTAGATGTTCCATTAGTCATGATTTCTACTTTCTGCTTGTACTTTTCACATACATCAGCTAATTTTAACCTATCGACATCTACTCTGACCTGTTTAGACTTCTGTAATTTCTTGAATTTGACCTCTGAGTGCAGGACTACTAAATTATGGTCACTATCAATATCTGCTCCAGGGTAACTCTTACAATTCTTAATCTGGTTCCTAAACCTCTCTTTAACCAGTATGTAATCTATCTGATACCTCCCTATATCTCCTGGCATTTTTCACGTATACATCCTGCGCTTGTGATTCTGAAAAAGCGTGTTTGCTACCACTAGCTTATTCCTAATACAAAACTCTACCAATCTATCCCCTCTATCATTACGTGTTCCTATTCCATATTCTCCTACTATTGAAACTTCCTTTCCCTTACCTACTACGGCATTCCAATCTCCGATTACAATTAGATTATCCTGTCCTTTAACGTTTGCTAACCTAGATTCAATCTCCTCATAAATGGATTCTACCTCCTCATCATCGTGACTTGAAGTTGGCATATATACTTGCACTATAACTGTGTCCGTTGGCTTCGTGTCTAATCTAATAGTTATAATTCTATCACTAACTTGGCAATAACTCTTTACTCTACATCCCAACTTTCTATTCATTATAAAACAACCTACACCGGTATTCCCATTATCTGATGCTGTGGTTATTAATCTATATTCTCCTGACCACGTATCTACTTGATCTTTCCTCATAACTTCACTAATCCCTACAATATCCAGTTTAAGTCTCTCCATTTCTAATTTCAAATTCTCTAACTTTCCTATCCTATTCATACTGC
Source organism: Leptodirus hochenwartii (assembly GCA_947310635.1). Classification (NCBI taxonomy): domain Eukaryota; kingdom Metazoa; phylum Arthropoda; class Insecta; order Coleoptera; family Leiodidae; genus Leptodirus; species Leptodirus hochenwartii. The sequence continues at coordinate 50,747,167 of OX371176.1, forward strand.
GTACATTCCACGCTCCATCTCGTAGGAATTATTACATGAAAATAAATATAGGCAACACCATAGTGATTAGTTGTGACAAGAAGGAATGCAAGCAAAAAATGAAGATGAGAATAGCAGATGATAGAATAGTAGAAATGTGAGACTCTTCTTATTTAGGAAGTAGGATTACAAAGGATAACCGATGTAAGGTAGATATAAAATGTTGGATAGCACAATGTAGGAAGGCATTCGTAGAAAAGGAGCAGATTTTAAGACCAAATATTGACTTGGGTATTAGGAAAAGATTTCTGAAGGCATATGTGTGGAGTGTAGCATTGTATGGGTGTGAGGCGTGGACTTTAAGAAAAGAAGAGAAACGTATAATAAAAGCATTCGAAATGTGGTGCTACAGAGGATGATGAGCGAAGATAAAGTAACAAATGAAGCCGTACTAGAGTTAGTAGGGGAGAAGAGACGTATTTGGAGAGTATTACAGCGCAGTGGAGATAAACTAGTAGGTCACATTCTTAGACATGTGGGTATTATGCAATTAGTAATAGAAGGTAGAGTGGAGGGAAAGAGAGGGGTAAGTAGGCCTAGATTGTAGTATATGGGTCAGATAGTGGAGGACGTGTGGGATGAATAGTGGCGTGCTGTTTCCAACAGATCATTGGGATTGATGACAATTTAACTAAACGCAACGAAATCGTAATTATATAAAACACACGTCCATGTTCATGTTGGAAGCGTTGAATTACCTGTTGACTAGGGTATTGCCAGAATACGCTTTCGCCTTCATTCACTATGGCTTTTGGTATTGTGGATATCTGCCGTGACGTTGGCAGCGGGAACGGCTGATCGGGGGCGGCATTTTGATTCATTGCCGGCATCTATATTAGTAAATTAAGTACGCGAACGTTTGTAAAGTTAAAAAATAAGATAAAGAAAGCGGGCGCGACAAACTAAAACAACACAAATTAGCTGAAGAACTCGATATACAAAATGAAGTAATATTTACTAAATCACACCAGCAAAATAAGTTATATTTAAAATTTGGGTACTATTCTGGCTGAGAATAGCTGAATGGGGATAATGATTTAGTGCATGTTCCGCGCGATAAAAGTGTGTTTACAAAGTTGCCTACTCTCACGGGGGTATTAACGTTGCCAGGATCTCGATGCACCAATCAGCTGATCTATGGATCCTAGGTCAGGTCTTTAACACCTACTATTATGACTTACTTTGACATATGGATATTTTTTTAATCTAATTTTATTTTTTATTTCACCAATTGTGTAGCTAGAATATTTGAATCAATAGAATTTTTTTGGGGGAACCCTACGTTTTTATCATGCAGTTACAGTTGCCTATATTTATTTTTCTTTCCCTATCCGGGCTATTCTCAGCCAGAAACGTACCAAAATTTGCAAAGTGTAATATCACTTCGATCGTTTCATAGCATTTCCACTTACCATATTCAAGGGATTTATTGTATCGTCCCCCTGTCCACGATTAACGGGACACTGTTCCTGTCCCGTCAGTTTCAGATGCATGGGACATTCCGGTGGTATTGCCTCATTGCTCCAGAGCACGTTATATTCACCGCCGGAATGAATGCGTTTGTTACGATCGGGAATGGAATTGGGGTACACGATCTGAATGGCCGCCATCTCGGCGGCAGATACAGTATTTCCCATGTTGAGTGGCTACGAATAGACGGTACTGTTATGGCTGGGCTAGCGGGTGATTTTATGGCAAAGTGGTGAGTGCGATTTGTTGTGTTTAAATGAATATATAATAATTTTGAGGTTATGTTATGTAATTAACAATGACAATGTATAGATAAACATTTGAAGTCCTATATAAAAAGAGAATCAGAGGGGAATCACATTTCCACAAATTCATAGGCTAGGAAGTGCTGCACTCTGTTGGTGATATAAAAATTATGGTTGTGTTGAAATATTTGATATCTAGGATAAATCCTGATTGAATGCATGTATTATAATAATCTAGTTGATTCAAAAGCCACAACGGTACATGCGCTGTTTGCAATTTCTTTCGTTTTTCATCGGGTTAGTTCGCGGAAGAGTTCGGATAATCAACAAAAATATATTTATATTTCTAGATTATATTCATTTACCGCAACGAACGCATAGTTGTCAAATATTACATGATTTGTATAGAATGGAAGAATTATGATCAATTCATGTATGCGACTATTATATATACATTGTCATTGTCAATGATATTAATGACAATGTATACATAGGCGTATTGTAAATATATTTAAAGAAAAAATATTTTCGTTTTATCGGGGTAACAGGACCAATTAAAAAGAATCAATATTAGATTCTCGCAAACGTTTCGATTTATTATTGCAAAATCTTCTTCAGGGGCAATATAATTTAAAGAGAATTTTTATTAGTCACGTCATGAAAATTTTGGTTTTAACGCTTATATTATATTATATATTAATACGACCAAGTGTTGCAAGAATATAAATGTTCTTGCAAACATTTTCTGAAACCCAACATTAAATTAGATGTAAATAATAAAACAATCCAATTACGTTGATATATAATTAGGAACTCACAAAAATATAATACACAAAACACAATATACAGATGAATAAATATAATAAACATTGGTAATACCTATAAAATTGGCATTAAAATGTACAAAAATAATAATCGATAGACCTACATAATGCTTAAACGAACGATCGTTTAATTGTAATTATTTATTACGTAACCTAGGATTAGAACTAATATAACGTGACGATAATATTTATATGATAGACTGTAAGCGTATTAACTATGTATTACCGTAACAAAATATATGTAACAACTGCCAGAATTTTCAATTTAAATAAAGGTAAAAGGCCACTTCGAAATCGGAGACAATTCGCCTCGGAATGTTCGCACGAAAATACGATTTGACTACTGGAACATCGTTCGCGGATTCACACTGATCATCTCACTGGAACTGCGAGTATTCATCGAATATTCACATCAAATAATAAAAAATATTGTCGAATTAAATACATACCTTTTTCCGCATTTAATATGGATAAATAATAAAGCGATTCCCAGAAGAAGGCAAACGCAACCCACGACGATATATGCAATCCCTAAAAATGGATTCTTACCGCCCAATAGAGATGTCGTACTTAATATCATTCGCTTTTTTCCATCGAATTTGCTAACATCATATTCTGCACAAAAACGAAGATTTAAAGATTACTTGGAAAATCTGTTTAGGGTTATATTATCTTTCCCTTTTCACTTATCATTTTGGGCACATTACTTACTATACGTAACGGTCAATTCGTACTTTCCCGCTGGTAGACCATGCAGGAATCCCTCCTCCGAATGATCGATTCTTCTGTACAGTTTCCGGAACGTTGGCAACGCCGCAGTGCGCATCCACACGATCAGATCCTCGTTTTGAAAGCCATTATTGTCGGGGTCGTCACGATCCAAGTCCCAGATGTCCTTTTCCCACGTATGAGGCCGCATATACTCCTTGAATGCCACCTCCAGTTCTCCAGTAGGATTACGGAACTTGATGTGCTTATCCGAGTCCCAAGCTATCCCCGTCCGTAGCAAATTCACGTCTTTCCGCATATCCAAATTTCGTAGTGTCAATACGTCTGGTGAAATAGAAAAAGTCTCGCTTTAGCGATGGATTTTTAACTGACAATAATCTAATAGGACCATGTGTAGGACCAAAAGCACACATGTTCGTTCAAATAGTCGTAAATTAAATTTGCTCGATTCGCTAAAAATTCACAAATACCGTAAAAACCCTAAATAAAATTTACTCAGTAAATATTTTTTTATCTCGTATATTTTACGAGGTATTAAAAAAGTGTAAAATAAAAAAAAACCGTATAATTTAATTGTCCTTTAAAAGGCAAAAAAAATATTTCGATTTTTTGTGAAGATATATATGTATGTACATGTATTTGGTCGATTTTTTTTTAATTATATATATTTTTCTTTCTTGATAATGCTGAACAAACGAAACTATAGTTGAATAAATCCTCGTTTTTAACTTCTGATATATAACATTGTACTTTTATTTCTCTTTCCTAATATGGAATATTTAAATTTAAATTTGTTAAAATATCTACCAAATGAAAAAAATCCTGCATACCACTAAATAGCGAATTGGCGATTGCTCCGCACGGTGCTATTGGCTTCGACTTCTGATCTTTCGGATCTGTTCGATAAGCGAACGGTTGACAGTCCGAAGACGGGCCATGTTCCAAATCCAAAATACCCAACAGTTGATTGTCATCGCGAGATTTCACGTAACGGCGATGATTTTGATAATAATTGCTCAGCCCATAATACATAAACACTTTCCCCTGAAATAGTTCTTTCAAATAAGTGAAACTGTATAATAAATAATCGATTGAATCAAGTGGTACCTTGCGGTAATTCATAGTAAATGGGTTTGAAGGGAAATTCTCCGAACATATAAATAAACGTAATAAAAACTTTCCTCTTATAGAAGATCTTAAAATTTTACATATAGCTCATAAAAGCTGGTCATCTTAATCTACAAGAAGCATTGGAAATTTTGAAATATTACAATAACGAAGACTACAATTTATTAAATGAACAGCTCTCTTCTTTTCAAACTAACATTAAAATAAATCGGATATATATTATAATGCCATTGTGTATCATTGTCTATTACACCTGTTCATAATTTTGTATAAATACCACTAAATGTACGTTTTCAAGGTACTCGGACAATAAAAATATTTTAAGCGGCATTATAACTAAGGTATTTTCCTTCAAACCCATTTAAAACCGTATAAAATAATAGGACAGTTATTACCGTAAAATACACGGGCAATTCGAATGGTATAACGCAGGTGCAGTCCCTAATATCCGCATCTTTAGCGATTATTTTGGAGCAAGACTCCGTTACATCCGAACTAGAATTGCAATAGGTATAATCGATTACGTGCTCCTTCACCTCATCGGAAAAGTACAGTAGCGCTATTCCCACGGGAATGAATGCGATACCGATGACAAAGAATGTGGGCAGAACGGTGCCCGCTGTTAAAATTGGCTGCCAAGCTGGCAAACGTTGCTGTTTGAACGCGCTATCTATAATAATAAACGATAAATAAAGCAATAAACAAAGTAAAAGAAGAGTATAGTATTGGTATGAAAATTCGGTGAGAGGAAATATATATGTTGAGGTTCGCCGACGATATAGCTATCTTAGAAGAAAGGGAACGGAATTTAGAACAGGTATTAAATGGTAGGCAGGAAGTAATGACTGGGGATTAATATGATAAATATAGGCAAGACCAAAGTGATGAGGTGTGACAAGAAGGAATGCAAGCGCAAAATGAGGGTAAGAATAGGAAATGATACAATAGAAGAAGTGTAAGACTTTTCTTATTTAGGAAGTACGATTACCAAAGGATAACCGAAGTAGGGTAAATATAAAATATATGATAGCACAGGATAGGAAGGCATTCGTATAAAAAGATTTTAAAATCAAATATTGACTTGGGTATTAGAAAAAGATTACTGAAGGCATGTGTGGATTGCATTGCACGGGTGTGAGGCGTGGGGAGGAACGAAGAATAGAAGCATCCGAAATGTGGTGCTACAGGGGAATGATGAGGATTTGTTTGGAAGAAAAAGTAACAAATTAGAGTTAGTAGGGGAGAAGAGAAATATTTGGAAGGTAGAGAGATATACTAGTAGGTCACATTCTTAGACATGGGGGTATTATGCCATTAGTTATAGAAGGTAGAGTAGAGGGAAAGCAAGGGATAGGTAGGCCTAGATTGGAGTATGTGGGCCAGATAGTGGAGGACGTGTGGGATGAATAGTTATATAGAGGGATGTAGGAATTAGCTCAGGATAGATCGATAGATGGCGTGCTGTTTCCTACCAATCCTTAGGATCGACGACTATTTAACGAACTAATTATATAATTAGGTAAAAATGAATACCCAAGAATGTGCGGACAATAGAAAATCATCTACCACTCACCCATTACAAGCACAGATAAATAAAGCACCGTGCGAGATATAAAACAGCGATAAACTGACACGTTTATTGGTCTCGCGTATTATTGACCGTGTATTAATTTTAATAACGGTGAGAGCTCTCTCACTGTTCTCGGAACTGAATAATTAACAGCGGATATAAAACATGTGTGGTATCGTGGCGCTAAATGACCATACAATAAGAGCACACCAGTCTGACAAAACAGTTTATATCGCACAGTCGAGACGAACAGAAGCAAAGAGCCCCACCGTTTGTGCTTTTAATCGATATTGTCCGTACGATTGGGAGTTAAAGTGCTGTGCGGAATTAGGTCGAGAGAATATGGGGCGAGGGATTGGCATTTTCGTGTAGTTCGGCTTTATATTTGGGATGCGTAACGGCGGAATGACTAACGCAAGTGGTTTATGGCACTCACCCGACGGTTTTTTCGTCCGCATTGGATTCTCCGCATTTTCAGTTGCCATTTTCCTTATTGTTGTCTAGTTATGAACACGTGCAATTTTGAGTAATCACGCACAATTTCGGTTGAAATATCGGTCAATAAATAAATTCGCTGGCTGTCTGTATGGATTTGTTTTTGTGTCAATTTGACGGATGAATTAACCTTTCTCTCTCGATTGTAATATATGTTTTTGATACGGTTCCAAAACATCTAATAGATGGCAGCATATGATTTATTTGTGACAATTTCGTAATTTAATATTCAAAAAACGAAAAAAAATATATATATAAAATAATTTAAGTCTCGTCTATATGTTCTAAATCGTTTTTATGAAGCATTAAAATAAACATGTAAATTTCACTGCTACTGAAGATGGGGGCATAGCTTTCGAAATGTACATCTAGCTACTTAATGCTTAAGTTACGGTATTTGTGTTGGGTGATATTTTATACTATTATTTAACACCGAAGTGATAATTTTTTAATCTCGTCTTTATGTTCTAAATCGTTTCAATGAAGCTTTGAAATTATGTAAATTTCAATTATAGCAAACGGAAACATTATTTATTTATTTATGCGTCAGGTGAATTAACCTTTTTCTCCCGATTGTAATATATGTATTTGATAAGGTTCCAAAACATCTAATAGATGGCATCTAATATGTCTCATTTGTGGCAATTTCGAAATTGAATATTCAAAAAACGAAAAAAAAAATATATATAAAATAATTTAAGTCTCGTCTATATGTTCTAAATCGTTTTTATGAAGCATTAAAATAAACATGTAAATTTCACTGCTACTGAAGATGGGGGCATAGCTTTCGAAATGTACATCTAGCTACTTAATGCTTAAGTTACGGTATTTGTGTTGGGTGATATTTTATACTATTATTTAACACCGAAGTGATAATTTTTTAATGTCGTCTTTATGTTCTAAATCGTTTCAATGAAGCTTTGAAATTATGTAAATTTCAATTATAGCAAACGGAAACATTATTTATTTATTTATGCGTCAGGTGAATTAACCTTTTTCTCCCGATTGTAATATATGTATTTGATAAGGTTCCAAAACATCTAATAGATGGCATCTAATATGTCTCATTTGTGGCAATTTCGAAATTTAATATTCAAAAAACGAAAAAAATATATATATAAAATAATTTAAGTCTCGTCTATATGTTCTAAATCGTTTTTATGACGCATTAAAATAAACATGTAAATTTCACTGCTACTGAAGATGGGGGCATAGCTTTCGAAATGTACATCTAGCTACTTAATGCTTAAGTTACGGTATTTGTGTTGGGTGATATTTTATACTATTATTTAACACCGAAGTGATAATTTTTTAATGTCGTCTTTATGTTCTAAATCGTTTCAATGAAGCTTTGAAATTATGTAAATTTCAATTATAGCAAACGGAAACATTATTTATTTATTTATGCGTCAGGTGAATTAACCTTTTTCTCTCGATTGTAATATATGTATTTGATAAGGTTCCAAAACATCTAATAGATGGCATCTAATATGTCTCATTTGTGGCAATTTCGAAATTTAATATTCAAAAAACGAAAAAAAAAAATATATAAAATAATTTAAGTCTCGTCTATATGTTCTAAATCGTTTTTATGAAGCATTAAAATAAACATGTAAATTTCACTGCTACTGAAGATGGTGGCATAGCTTTCGAAATGTACATCTAGCTACTTAATGCTTAAGTTACGGTATTTGTGTTGGGTGATATTTTATATTATTATTTAACACCGAAGTGATAATTTTTTAATGTCGTCTTTATGTTCTAAATCGTTTCAATGAAGCTTTGAAATTATGTAAATTTCAATTATAGCAAACGGAAACATTATTTATTTATTTATGCGTCAGGTGAATTAACCTTTTTCTCTCGATTGTAATATATGTATTTGATAAGGTTCCAAAACATCTAATAGATGGCATCTAATATGTCTCATTTGTGGCAATTTCGAAATTTAATATTCAAAAAACGAAAAAAAAAAATATATAAAATAATTTAAGTCTCGTCTATATGTTCTAAATCGTTTTTATGAAGCATTAAAATAAACATGTAAATTTCGCTGCTACTGAAGATGGGGGCATAGCTTTCGAAATGTACATCTAGCTACTTAATGCTTAAGTTACGGTATTTGTGTTGGGTGATATTTTATACTATTATTTAACACCGAAGTGATAATTTTTTAATGTCGTCTTTATGTTCTAAATCGTTTCAATGAAGCTTTGAAATTATGTAAATTTCAATTATAGCAAACGGAAACATTATTTATTTATGCGTCAGATGAATTAACCTTTTTCTCTCGATTGTAATATATGTATTTGATAAGGTTCCAAAACATCTAATAGATGGCATCTAATATGTCTCATTTGTGGCAATTTCGAAATTTAATATTAAAAAAACGAAAAAAATATATATATAAAATAATTTAAGTCTCGTCTATATGTTCTAAATCGTTTTTATGACGCATTAAAATAAACATGTAAATTTCACTGCTACTGAAGATGGGGGCATAGTTTTCGAAATGTACATCTAGCTACTTAATGCTTAAGTTACGGTATTTGTGTTGGGTGATATTTTATACTATTATTTAACACCGAAGTGATAATTTTTTAATGTCGTCTTTATGTTCTAAATCGTTTCAATGAAGCTTTGAAATTATGTAAATTTCAATTATAGCAAACGGAAACATTATTTATTTATTTATGCGTCAGGTGAATTAACCTTTTTCTCTCGATTGTAATATATGTATTTGATAAGGTTCCAAAACATCTAATAGATGGCATCTAATATGTCTCATTTGTGGCAATTTCGAAATTTAATATTCAAAAAACGAAAAAAAAAAATATATAAAATAATTTAAGTCTCGTCTATATGTTCTAAATCGTTTTTATGAAGCATTAAAATAAACATGTAAATTTCACTGCTACTGAAGATGGTGGCATAGCTTTCGAAATGTACATCTAGCTACTTAATGCTTAAGTTACGGTATTTGTGTTGGGTGATATTTTATATTATTATTTAACACCGAAGTGATAATTTTTTAATGTCGTCTTTATGTTCTAAATCGTTTCAATGAAGCTTTGAAATTATGTAAATTTCAATTATAGCAAACGGAAACATTATTTATTTATTTATGCGTCAGGTGAATTAACCTTTTTCTCTCGATTGTAATATATGTATTTGATAAGGTTCCAAAACATCTAATAGATGGCATCTAATATGTCTCATTTGTGGCAATTTCGAAATTTAATATTCAAAAAACGAAAAAAAAAAATATATAAAATAATTTAAGTCTCGTCTATATGTTCTAAATCGTTTTTATGAAGCATTAAAATAAACATGTAAATTTCACTGCTACTGAAGATGGTGGCATAGCTTTCGAAATGTACATCTAGCTACTTAATGCTTAAGTTACGGTATTTGTGTTGGGTGTTATTTTATATTATTATTTAACACCGAAGTGATAATTTTTTAATGTCGTCTTTATGTTCTAAATCGTTTCAATGAAGCTTTGAAATTATGTAAATTTCAATTATAGCAAACGGAAACATTATTTATTTATTTATGCGTCAGGTGAATTAACCTTTTTCTCTCGATTGTAATATATGTATTTGATAAGGTTCCAAAACATCTAATAGATGGCATCTAATATGTCTCATTTGTGGCAATTTCGAAATTTAATATTCAAAAAACGAAAAAAAAAATATATATAAAATAATTTAAGTCTCGTCTATATGTTCTAAATCGTTTTTATGAAGCATTAAAATAAACATGTAAATTTCACTGCTACTGAAGATGGGGGCATAGCTTTCGAAATGTACATCTAGCTACTTAATGCTTAAGTTACGGTATTTGTGTTGGGTGTTATTTTATATTATTATTTAACACCGAAGTGATAATTTTTTAATGTCGTCTTTATGTTCTAAATCGTTTCAATGAAGCTTTGAAATTATGTAAATTTCAATTATAGCAAACGGAAACATTATTTATTTATTTATGCGTCAGGTGAATTAACCTTTTTCTCCCGATTGTAATATATGTATTTGATAAGGTTCCAAAACATCTAATAGATGGCATCTAATATGCCTTATTTGTGACAATTTCGCAATTTAATATTCAAAAAACGAAAAAAATATATATATAAAATAATTTAAGTCTCGTCCATATGTTCTAAATCGTTTTTACGAAGCCTTAAATAAATATGTAAATTTCAATTTCAGCAAATTTATTTTTTTATATTTAAGTTTATCGAAAGACCTCTTTGCCTCTTTGTTACCACCTACAATAATATTTTCATAAACATATCTATCTTAAGCGAGATGTAAAATCTGTTTCTTAACTACTGTAAAATATGTTAAATATTATTTTAAGAGGACCTGTACTTTAAATATGTTAATCTTGCGGTTGAAGTACAGAGTATATAACTATTGGCTCTATTAGTTTGGATAAAAACTGTTAAGAAAGTTGTTCTTTCATAATTAATTAATTAATACATCTACAATTTACAATATAGTTTAATTGCAAATGCGGAACTCGTTTCTAAAAGTGGTAATATGACACATTCTTTTGAAGTTATTTTATTTCTTGAAATTTAAGTACATATTTTTTAAATTAATAATTAAGTTTGAGCAATGAATACTTACTTATAGTTAGTATTCGTTGCTTCGAGATTAAGTTTACTGTTATTCCTTTTCAAGGAATATCTAGTAGTTTTTCATGACTCATTTACATGAAGCACATTTTGCCTATATTTCAAAAATTTCTACAGGATTTATCCTGGCACTAAAACCATATAAGAAAGGATAAAATTAAACGGTGATGATCAAATTTACAAACTAACAGTTACTAAATTTACTAAAAAGGATTAAATTTGAATAAAAACAAACATTATATTCTTAAAAACTCGTAGCCATTTCTTTATATGCATGAATTGTTGTTGATTCAGTTATTGTTGTTTTGGTAGTTTTACCACAATACCAAATGAAAGTAATATAAATACAAGTAATATTTGTAATTGGTAATACAAATAAACATTGGTAAAAAAACAAAAAAAAACAGTTCCACAGACATTTAAAGTATCTACGGGCATTCTATTAAGACATCTAGAAAGTTAGAATAGACTATATAAAAATATCTACTTTCCAACATTTACTATTTTTTTTGTAAGATGACTTATAAATCTAGCAAAAATTAAAAAATAGAATATAACAGTTCAATTTGTATATTTTTTATATAACTGCTATTGAACAGGATAAAATGTAGCATTTATTTGACCACCAGGATTTTTTTAGTATAAAAGAGATTCGATCATTCGTATCAAACGAACTAATTATTAGTTCGTTTGATACAAATCTGACGTATGTATTTACGACTCGATTTCGGATCTCTTTGCTGATACTGTTTACTATCTCAACATCAATTTATGTTCATTTGTTTATGGCGCTCATATCGGGGAGAAAGTAATCGAGAACAATTAAACAGTTTCAGGAGTACGAAAAATGTACTAACGAGCAGATGAAATAAAGAAATGTAGAACGTAAGTTTTGCAATCACTGTAATAAAAGAAAGAAGTAAATATTGCGAAGTACAGGTCCGGTTGTCAGTTGATAATATTTGTTTATATAAAATTAATATTTCTAAAATCCAGATACTTAAATTCTTTTATAACAATGGAAATTTACACGAAAAACGAAGAAGTTTTTTTAAAGAAAATTTGCCACGTTGCATCAGAGAAATATGTACTGTTTATTAAAAAAATAAAGAAATTAATATCAAGTTAGGCAATTTGCATAACATTGATCGAATGTAAATTTTCCTCTATCATGGCGTGCTTAGTATTTAAATGTCTGATATGCATGTATATGCAGAATAGCTATATAGCTATACTTCGATAGTACAAATTCCAGCGCCACCCAGTCACACAGTACAGGTAAAATGCATATATACTCATCACACTCTATTGCAAGCAATAGGTGAGAGCGACCGTATGCAGTATGTCTTCTCTATTTCTTCGGTCCGCTTGTATTATATTATGACTAGTGTGCAACATTCCGGCGGCTTTGGATGAGTCATAGCAACGTGACGTCACGCTGCTTGTACAGCGAGAATATATATCGTTGTTTATGCTATTCTGGGCTACGATTCTTTAGCGTCTTAACAGAGAAGCCTAGTATATAGTAAAGTTGATATAGATATAGTGGCATTGTTCTGTGAGTTACATGTGTACGATTTTGCCACGTGTTTCTCCAAGAATATATTTAATAGAAATGATTTAATAAAAATGAATAGTGTTAGTTCTTTATTGAAAATAGAGTTTTGTAGACTTTCTCCTGAGGACACAGTAAAAATTAAAGAATTAGGTAGGCCATTGTCTGATTTCAATTTATCGCAAACTTGTGCAAGGAGTGCTCAAAACCGGACATTTACGCGGCGTTTTACAAGAGACATTTACAAAAAAAAATTATAACACAGATGAAGGACAGATTCTCATATCGTGGCCATCTACAAGCCGCTGAGTTATTTAACACGAAATCGATACCGACATTTTCTAAACAATTTCCAGTGGACCTTTTGGAAAGCGTGCGTCATGCATATCCATTTTTGAATAAAACCAAATTAAAAACAGAATTAGAAGTCATTTACTCGTCATTTATTTCAACTGCTGCTATTTATAATTTTTTCACTGAGAGTGGCGTCGGCCTCTGTTGAGTTAATCGATGTACTAATAATCTCAGATTGTTTGCAGAGATCTGCACATTTTACTTTTTTAGGATATCATTGTTAATTCCGTAGTTTACATTTTAATTTAATTTTTGTTAAACTTAATTAGCTTTGGAAATAAAATATTCTCTCGTAAGTAGATCCACTATTAATCATCAACTAGATAATATCGATATATGCGTCACTTCGGCAGTGTGTCTAGCATTTCCCCAAATTTGATTATTTTTGTACAATATTTTTGGAGAATGTTCTTAAAGAATGGGGCTTTCGAACGATATATTTCTTATATTTTTAAATTTGCAATAACATATCGAAAAAAAAATCATAACTTTCATAAAAAAAAGACGACTTTTCAGACGTTGTTTTATCGAGGAAGCTAGTGACAAAAATTAGAAAAAAGTTCGACAATTCTATAGCTAGAAATCTTTTCTATAATCAATAAAAAAATTGTAATTTAATTTGCTTTGGTTTAATAGTTGGGCTAACGCTAGTTAACCATTACAATCGAATCGGTAGGGGTTCAGCAGTTTGTCTAGTATTTCCCCAATTTAGATTATTTTTGTACAATATTTTTGGAGAATGTTCCCAAAGGATGGGGCTTTGGAACCGTATATTTCTTATATTTTTAAATTTTCACTAACATGTCAAAAAAAAATCATAACTTTTATAAAAAAAAAGACAACTTTTCAGACGTTGTTTTATCGAGGAAGCTAGTGACAAAAATTAGAAAAAAGTTCGACCATTCTATAGCTAGAAATCTTGTCTATAATCAATAAAAAATTTGTAATTTAATTTGCTTTGGTTTAATAGTTGGGCTAACGCTAGTTAACCATTACAATCGAATCGGTAGGGGTTCAGCAGTTTGTCTAGTATTTCCCCAATTTAGATTATTTTTGTACAATATTTTTGGAGAATCTTCCTAAAGGATGGGGCTTTCGAGCGGTATATTTCTTTTTTTTTAAATTTACTACAACTTTTTTTAAAATATTTTCCATTGACCACAGCCTTCAAACAATCAGCGTGTGTAAAGTTTTAGTTTTGTACATGATCAAAAACAAAAACCTTTGCCAAAAATATACAAATACCTCTTGGTTCGTCATCTTCGTTGTAAAATGTTAATACGTCCAGTCAATACGGAAAATTAATTTACTGTAAAATATATAAAAATTCAAATAGCAATTACAATTTAATTATAAAATATAATAATCTCAGTCGACTATATAATTGTTAATAATGTTTTCACAATTATTCCGCATAACGTTCGTTCCTATTTGTTAGTTAAAAAATTGCAATTAAACCCATTTTCCTTATTGTGTTATTACATGGCAACGGCACACCTATTTCTAATTAATTTATTATTAATAGTTTACGTAATATTCGAAAGAGAAAAAAGAGGTATTTGAACTTTGAACAAATTGAAGGTAATGTTTATCCGTGTGCTTGAATGACTTTACAGCGACGAAGTGTAATAAGAAAAATTGCTAATATTATATCCTACTTGCATTGTGTTATTATTCGAGTAGATATATTATTAAGGCTGCAAACTGTTAATCAAAATCACGTTTCAATTGCATATTCGTGCAATACTTCCTTGAGAAACTTCTATTATATAAATTGTAATAATATAACGAAAAATTGTATTCCATATAAATAGATTATATGCAGATTAACACGAACAATATTATTGTCAATAATAATTTTAAAAAATATCGTATTGTTTAGAAATGAATTATCAGTAGAAGAATCAAAAATTTGTTCCTAATTTTGAAAATTATTAATTTTATATGAAATACTTTTATGGTCAATCTTTATCAAGAACGATCGTTATCAATCGTGATAAAACATACTGTGGAAAGCAAAAATTTCCATTGGTTTATAAATTATACATTTTTTAACAGTTGAGACATGTGCGGGTAATTTTTTAAAAATTTTATTTCGTGCGTAAATCAAGATATTCTCTATTGAACGAATTTTCTGATTTTCATAGTTTAGAAACTTTATTTATATTCAACAGCACATTTGCAAATATTTTTTTTTATATCGTAAACTTTTTATTTTATCAAAAATTTGCTTCTAAATGATGAAATTAGTTATATTTTAAGTACAAACAAATAAATTTCTTTCGACAAATAAACGTATTTTATTTTTAAATTGCGATTCAATTTAAACGTTTCCTCATGTGCAAAAGAGCAATTTTTTTTTCAAGTATTTTAAAATTACCTCGCACATAAATTTAACTGTACTTAATAATTTGAGAACAAATTTTATTATAGTGAAATAAGAAACTACTAGTAACAAAAATGCTTTTATACAGGGTATTCTGTAGTGTGCAATTCTTCGGCTATTTAACATCCATTAAGAATTAGACTTTAATTTGCTGAAATCTAAGAATTTTATAAATCTTTCAATAATACGTTTCTTTAAATACAATTGAAGCAAAATTAATGTACTATGGCATTTCACAAAAAAAGCCCTCCTACAAATAAATTGCCTGGTTATTATTACAGGCAGATTTAAAATTCATAAAATTAATAATTGTTCATTTTTATATTGTTAACTTTTGTCGGATTTTAAATACATTTTATTTTACAAAAATTTTGCTTCTAAACGAATCCTCGTTTTTAACCGTGATATAAAACATTGTATTTTTAGTTGTCTTCTTTACCAATACGAAGAACTCGCGAGGCTTAAGAAGTGAAGAATTTTAATAATGTAAAAAAATGTGATTCTTAAATAGATCTACTAGAGACGGTGTAAATATTTCCGAATGTAATTATATATATATTATAAAAATATATTCGAAAGATAATCAAAAAAAAAAAGGTATTCATTTTGGACGCTTGGCGAAAAATGGGAAAAATGGTGTGCGTATATTGCAGAATTGTTCAGCCACAGCTGGTTGTCCACGAATTTAAAAAATAAAAATAAATAAATCCAGAATTGATTGTGTTACGTGATGTTTACAAAATATCGCGAAATTAACTGAGATGTGGGTCAGACAAGGCCGTTTTTCGGTCATGTGGCAACCTCTTCGGCTATTAAAATTCGCAGCAGGTGACCACGATTGTACCGGCTATAATATATACGGGGTGAATCACTGCGGAGGTATAGACAACACATCCCACTGGATATACGGTACGAATCTGCATAATATTGTTGCACTAAATTATATACAATGCGAATGAAAAATGCAAATGTCAAAAAGTTTTTAGAGACTCTATACCTATACGAATATACCTGAAAATATCAACAGCTAACGAGCAAATAAGCGTATTTAAATGTTTAACTACAAAAAGTTGATTATAAGAAGTAATTTTAAGATAAATATATTTTTTAATTTATATCTAATTGTAAATTTATTGTTTATTTACTTTGTTTAACACGTCTATAGTTTTTGCGATTTTCTAAAAATCATTTGACCTGTATATATATATTTCCTTATATATAATTTTATTAATATAAAAAACATGGTTCAATGAAATTATTTAAAAGACAGATAGGGAATTATTTTCTATGCAATAAATTAAAAACATTTTGATAGTTTTATTATTATTTACAATAAATAAATTTTAATATATAATAATGGCTTTTATACAATTTTGCTTTATTTACAAAGTTTCAATATAGCCATTATATGTTCTTGCGTTTGTTCCTTTTTTTGTGTAATATTGTTAAAAATGCTTAAATATGTTATTTAAAATATTTTAAAACTATTACTTACATAATATCTTGAATTTGATAGTTTTCAAATAATATTCATTAAAATTGAGGTACCTTCTTTTAATTTCGTTGAATTTTCAAGTTTATAGTAAGTAATTTCAAGATTTTTATTAAATTTCTTAATCTATATCTAATTGTAAATCTATTATTTCTTTACTTTGTTTAACAATAAACACGCCTGCAATTTTTGCGACTTTCTCAAAATCATTTTGCCTGCAAATGCGAAAATCAAGTTTCGCATTAATATGTACATACGTACGTATTAAAATTCTCAATAAAAGAGTTGCTCAAAAAAAATTTGAATTTACTTACGTTATGTTCATGTTTTGTTCTTGTGCTTAAATAATTCTAAATCCTCTGCTAAGTAAATGTTTTTTAAATAAAATATATTTCTACATACATTTGCAAAAGATAATCAGTTACTTAATCTCTAATTACTTCACAACTCTTAATTGCATTAGTCAAACTTTTATAAGTAAACGATTAAACCTTCACCAAATTTTTGGCAAATCAGATATAGTTTAAAAACTAAAAAAGAAAACACAATTCTTTCTAAATGCTGACTTTGAAATCTGCAACTTTTGCAATTGAAAAAGCGTATTTTTATGAATAGAATTTTATGTAAACATTGTCAGCTAGTTTGTTTTGATTTTCAATATAAAAACAATTGATTATTACTACACAATATTATTCATTAGCTGTTTTAGAAAAGAATTTTTTATTATTAATACTACTATAAATTGAAAAAAAATTTAATATTAGAAGAAACATTTTTTTTTTTCATTTATTAGCTAGTATTGCATATTTATTTTGTAATTTATAAACCTACATATTTTGCTATAAAATATTTAAAAGGTCAAAATAAAATATTTAAAAAGCAAAATATAAGAAATAAATTACACGTCTAAATTAAAAAAAAAATAAAATCATTATATCTGTCTTTTATATATCATAAGAAATAAAGGTCTATACGAATATGGTGAAAAATTAGCTATTCTTATTTTTTAATATCCGACTAAATCGCTTTAATATAACAATTTTAATCAATATCATTTTCTACAATTTCTTGTATAAAAAAAAAACAACTAGCTCATTGCCAAATGACATATGTTACTTATTATTTATTTCATCATTTTATCTGTGACTTATTTTAACATTTCGATTTTGTATTGATGAATAATTAATACACGCATTTACGTTTTTTAATACACGCATTATTATCCTACCGTGTGGCTAACATGAAATCTGAAATTTAAAAAAAAAATCGTAAGGATATATTATTATTTGAATTGTTTCTTATAATCTTGCGATAAACGTATGAATTTAATTTTTTTCGATTTTTCGTAATATTTAGAAGTGAGTATAAACGTAGTCACCTGGTATTATAATGACATATGCAAACACAGGGTAATTATCGTCCAATTGCTTTTGGTGTTAGTATGTCAGTGAATTCGTCTTATCTCTTTTCACTTTCTAAATAGCCAAATAATACTCTTCTGTACCGTCAGTTGTTGTATAATAATTTGTTTTCGTTACATTTATTTTCACAGCGCAAAAGTTTGAACAAAAATTGAATAGATGGCAATTAGTTTCGGATCCACGAATACAAATTCCCCCATATTACCATATTTCCCCGCAGCTATTATTATTATATTCCCCAATATTACCATAAATTATTTCCAACATTACGCTGATTTATTTAATAATTATTTTACTAACTCTAACTGGCAAATTTATATATTTAATATTTCTTCATTTCCATAATTAAACTGCTCTTAAGTTAAAATTTCAAGACATATTTATTCATCCAAAATATTCTTTGATTAATCAACACACGTTAAGTTTGCTCACTTAATTGGTATTTTTAACTTACGTCAACTTTAATATTTCAAATATTGCTTCAATTTCAACATTTTTTTCGATATATCCTATTTTATTATGTGCCACGTTTCTATTTCCTGTTTACACATTCTCGTCATTAAAAATATATATTCTCTTCCCCCCCCCCAATTTTTTTTTTAGATACTTCGTCTCCATATGTGTCTGCATATATAAATAACTATAGCAAACCATTAAAATGGAGATTGCAATAAGATATGCAATTGCACATCAAAGTGCACATGGCTAATGCAGACTAGATATTATCATATGTTAGTAATTGCAAATTGCGAATTGTAAATTCTATCGGTAGAGGCGATAGTGCACTTTAATGTACACCTTTTACATACGAAATGATGTACAAATACGACCAACACAAGCTCGTGCGAGTGTGGATGTTTATGAGCTATTTGCCGAAGAGGTAATTATATATTGCCTGGTACAAAAAGATTTAGCCGCAATTTATTCATACTGTAATGTTAATTGAACTTGTACCGGGTGATCTTGTTTAGAAAGACGCTCGCTCGTATTTGGGTGATATTAATATTAAGGACGGCGTCTCCAAATTTCAATGGACAAACTTCTGCCAACAGATGGCACTAGTGGTTCATGAACATAGTTTATCTGGTCGATTGTACTTGTATTGTATAACGTGTTTGTACCATTGTTGCCAACACTCTCAAACCCCGTAAATGGGGGTTATTATTATGTTATTATTATATTAGCATTGGTTTTATTTAAAGAGAATTCGATTTAGGAATTAAATTTAAAGTTAAATTACTTTTATTTAAAGAGAATTCGATTTCCAAATTAGGGACAAACTTCTGCCAACAGATGCCACTAGTGGTACATAACCATAGTTTATCTAGTCGATTGTACTTGTATTGTATAACGTGTGTGTACCATTGTTGCCAATTCTATCAAAACCCCAAAAGCTAAATTACCGGCGGACACACACACACACAAACACACACAAACACACACACACACACACATATATATATATATATATATCACAAAATGTGATTTTCAACATTGAAAACCTCATCTACAATAATGCAATTGAGTAATAATATTTCATTCAAATGTCCAATTTTTTTAAGATCAGCGTCTCCGAAATAGAGAAAAACTTCTACCAACAGATGCCACTAGTGGTTCATGACCATAGTTCAACTGGTCAATTGTGCTTGTATTGTATAACGTGTTTGTACCATTGTTACCAATTCTCTTAAATACCCGAATATAGATACAATGCTAAATTACTTGCACATTTTTATTTTTAAATGACTTTTTATTTATAATCGTGCAGAAATGCACTATATAATAAATATAATTAGATATACGTAGATATACTTAAAAAAGAATGCATTAGTAAACCAACACCATCTATTATGAGTTCCTTACACTACGGTATGCTATTAGTTGTTCAAATCAAATAATTTCATATGTTTTGAACAATTTCATATGCTGGGTTGCAAGGGTTTGGTAACATTGGCGGAACTATTAAACAAAAGCAAATTAAAGTACGCAATTTTTCCTGGTTATAGACAAGATGTTTAGCTATGGATCGGTCAAACTTTTTTCTAATTTTGTTACTAGCTTCATACATAAAATAACGTCTGTAAATTTGCATTTTTTATGAAAGTTATGATTTTTTTTTGGATCTCTTATTGATATCTTTAAAACATAAGAAATATACCGTTCAAAAGCCCCATCCTTTAGCACCATTCTCTAAAAATATTGTACAAAAATAATCAAAATTGTGGAAATGGTAGACTGATCACCTGCTTTTCGTATGATAAGACGCTAGCCTTAAATACAAATTATATTTCCAAATTTTTAAAAGTATTATATAGGTTATTAAATATTGAGTTTCTACTAAGAAGTTTATAATTTTTCCTCTTCGGCTTTATTAATTTATATTTATAATATAATCAATTTTCATTTTATTATTCCAAGTTTTTTCATATTGCATAAAAAATACTACTTTGGATTAATTTGGTCACAATTAGTGTTATATACTTTACTATTTATGTTTGATGAAAAAATAGCCGTTAATATTGACAATCAACTATTATATAATTATATTAGTTAAAGAGTCCGCAATCCTAAAGATTGGTTGGAAACAGCACGCCATGCCGATCTATCCTGAGCTAATCCCTTCATCTCCCTATAGCTATTCATCTCAACGTCTTCAACTATCTGACTCACATACTCCAATCTAGGCCTACCTACCCCTCTCTTTCCCTCCACTCTACCTTCTATGATCAATTGCATAATCCCCCCATGTCTAAGGATATGCCCTACTAATCTGTCTCTCCTACGCTGTAACACTCTCCAGATACTTCTCTTCTCCCCTACTAACTCTAGTACAGCTTCATTTGTTACTTTATCTTCCCAACCAATCCTCATCATCCTCCTATAACACCACATTTCAAGTGCTTCTAATCTACGCTTCTCTTCCTTTCCTATAGTCCACGCCTCACACCCGTACAGTGCTACACTCCAAACATATACCTTCAGTAATCTTTTTCTAATACCCAAGTCAATATTTGATCTTAAAATCTGTTCTTTTTCTACGAATGCCTTCCTACCCTGTGCTATCCTACACTTTATATCTACCTTGCTTCGATTATCTTTTGTGATTCTACTGCCTAAATAACAAAAATCTGACACTTCTTCGATTCTATTATCTCCTATTGAGATCCTCATTTTTCTACTGCATTCCTTTTTGTCACACCTCATCACTTTAGTTTTACCTATATTTATTTTCATGTTAAAATCCCTAGTCAATACTGCCTGCATACCATTCAATACCCTTTCTAAATTCTTTTCGCTTTCTTCCAATATAGCTATATCGTCGGCGAATCTCAGCATATATATTTTCTCTCCCTGTACATTCACACCTACACTATACTCTTCTTTTACTTTGTTTATTGCATCTTCTATATATAGATTAAATAATAACGGTGAGAGTGTACATCCCTGCCGAACTCCCTTCCTTATTTTTGCTACCTCTTCTTCCCCCTCAATTCTAACTAAGGCAGTTTGGTGTTTATATAAATTAAAAATTATTCTCCTATCCTTATAATCTATACCCGTTTCTTTTAAAATTCTAAACATTATGTCCCAATCTACATTATCAAATGCCTTTTCTAAGTCTACAAAAGCTACGCAAGTTACCTTTCCTACCCTCTTTCTTTTTTCTACTACCGTTCTTAGTGCTAGAATTTTCAACATAATAATTATATAATGTTGAAAAATCCATATCCATATTTTTTGTTATAATAACTTTTAATTTTTCCTCAATAAAAAAAATTGTTTTATTTTACATTGTGAAAAAACATCTTAAAGTATAATTATTCAAAAGTAAAGTAAATATTTACAGTGCTAGATATATATGCAATTTTTTATTTAAAATATTCTTGTCTTTATACATAATTTTAAATCCATTTCTGATGCTGCGGCAACTTTTTTGTCAATTTTTCAACTAATTTCGGTGTATATATATATATATATATATCGAACGACATCTTTTGAACCACCGGGTATTCTAATAAATTATAGATATTGCTGAACGTGCGCTGCATCACATTTTACCACATGTTACCATCAAGCGACATTCTAATTTATATTTTATACAAATGAATCAGCAGTACATGCATGTAACTCAAGTTTCAGAAATTAATGTGTTTAGTTTAACAAATTTTACGATAATAAAAGACGATACAGTACGTAGTAAAAAATGTCCACAATATATACGGCTTGTATGAAATTGATTCGCTCGAAATTTGAATATTTGCAATTTTAAGCGATTTACAAAAATTAAGTGAAGTTTGAGGACTTGAAGTCTATTGAAAATTTATAAGGAATTTGCTAAACATTTCTTTTAGCGATGGCAAACTGTAGGTCACTTTGAGGACCTAGTTCGTAGTTCATTTCAATGTACCGTTCACGAACTATAGGTCGTGAACTACTACATCTCTTTAAAATGAACTAGTTCACGACCTATATGAAATACATGCACATACTGAAAATAATCTCAATATAAAAATATTAAATGGTAAAAAAATAAATAAATTGAAATATTACAATACTTATTTTGAATTAGGAATGAGGAAGAAAAGACAACAATATTTATAATTTATACAAAACATATATATAAGGAAATATAATCTTCTCTAGGTACCCACGATTATTTATATGAAGTTCTAAAATACTTATTGGTAGTTACTGATGAAAATGTTTACTACTTTACTAACACTTGAAAATTAAATGTACAAACTATAATAAAATGAACTAGATAGAATCGTTTTGTTTGGTGTTATAATTTATATTTTCTATTCCGATTCTTTTCTGTTCAAATTTCAAAGCTTTGATTTGATATTAAGTGATTGCATATTGCGCTCAGTATAAAATAGAAGAACTATAAGATTTAGATGTTTATTTTTGCATTATTGCAAAAATTTGCTATGGCATGACATATTTAAGAACATATATAATCTTGCGAATATTATTCCAAATGAAATCTGATACCAACATATAAATATTGCATCGAGTTTCCTATTTCGTTCCGTTCACCAACACTTTATCACTAAATAAATGTTAGTACTGTATATGTAATGTATACTATACTGCATCGTTTACGGGTCGTTGTATTCATCAACGGTTTAGTACACGACGGGTTCAGGACCTAGTACAAGTACATCAATACGTACACCGTGCACCATGTAGTTCATAGTTCACGAACTAGGTCCTAGTGACCTATAGGTCGTTGCAAAACATCGTCACAGTCATTTGATTGAACCGTTCGCGAGTGAACAGTTCGCGAGTGAACTACACATCGCTAATTTCTTTGCATTTAAAAACGTTTGCTAATAAATTGATAGCGGCATTATAGAATAGGAATGCAGAATGAACGTAGGTACTTCTTGCACTTCGTGGGTACTCACACGAATGTTGGCGATCATGCATCGTACCTCGCAGTCTGCGATTACTCTACTAGTAAATGTCCGGTACTAGAGAAAGCTATTCATTGAATTTCTTCCTTGCATAATCACCATGTGTATATATCATTTTCTCAGCTTGTGTAACGTACCGAGTGCTCAATTGAAAGGTTAATAATAACGATCGCGATCATTTCCGAAATTGCCGAACAATTTTATTAATAATGGCGAATCTAACGTACTAATGATGCTTGCGTCCAACAAGATCGATTGCGTAGGTACTTCGCTTATGTAGGCAGTACTAATGATTAATCTACTGCTGATATTTGTCGGTCTATTCAGGTTGCTTTTTATAAAAGTTTCCTTCGAATGCTTCTTATGCAACGATAATTGAGTGCTTATGATCTTTGCTTAACCTGACAGCTAATCTAAATTAATTAAATAAATGGCGATGATTATCAGTGAATCAGCTGATTTCTGTAGTTAATCGATTTTTTGATCAATTTGATCAAATTGGCCAATACAAAAAAAAAGCAATTTTTCAGAACATGACTAAAATTTGATATCTAAGTAATTTTTGTGGAATAAATTTTCTATGGACATATTTCCAAAGCACAGACTACTAGTTCTTATTAAATAAATTAAATAGACAAGATGAAATTGGGCCTGAATCTAAATTCATTCAATTTGATATTATAATATACTTTCATAAGCATTTAACTCGGAATAATACAAAACACTTTTAAGTAATTTAAGTGAACTAATTTGAATAGGATGACCTGAGTTAGTGAAAAATATGCTCGGCTACAGCACTTTTATCTTTTCTATGATGAAATCTGAAATGAACTAAGTACTCCTTAAATCGAGTTTCAATTGGTCTACGTGTTTGTCTTCTATATATACTTGAGGGCAATTAAAACAAGACATTTCATAAATACCATTGCCATTTTTTAAATACTTCTGTCATGTTGAATTATTTATTTAATAGTATATCAATGACGATTCGTAACTGAGGTATTTTATTTACTTTTTATCTTGTGCTACTGAAGATGGGGGCATAGCCTTCGAAATGTACTTCGAAAGCTACTTATTGCTTTAAGTTACGGTATTTGGGTGATATTCTATACTAACTTATGCATATGTTAGGAATATTTATTAATTCCCTAGATTTACTGATTATATTCGCATTCTTTAATTTCATATTAAATAACTCATAAAATTGTATAGAAATTCACCCAAAAACTATAACAGAACGCATTTATTAGCTGGATGCGCATTTCGGAGGCCCATATACATTAGCACATTTACAAATTAATATACAATTTTATAGCAATCCCACAGTGAGCCACGTAAGTGTTCTTATTTCGTTTATTATGGCGCTGCTGAAGATGGGGCCTTAGCCTCCGAAATGCGTATTTACAAATTTATATACAATTTTATAGCAATCCCCCACAGTGAGCCACGTATGTGTTCTTATTTCTTATTTATTATGGCGCTGCTGAATATGGGGCCTTAGCCTCCGAAATGCGTATTTACAAATTTATATACAATTTTATAGCAATCCCCCACAGTGAGCCACATAAGTGTTCTTATTTCGTTTATTATGACGCTGCTGAAGATGGGGCCTTAGCCTCCGAAATGCGTATTTACAAATTAATATACAATTTTATAGCAATCCCACAGTGAGCCACATAATTGTTTTTATTTCGTTTATTATTGTACTACTGGCGATGGTGGCAAAGCCTCCGAAATGTGCATCTAGCTAATCAATGCTTCGAGTTACGGTTTTTGGGTGATGTTTTATACAATTATTTAACGCCATAGTGACGATTTTACAATACGCGAAACTATTGAAAGCTCCTAAATAAAAATACAAATTTCCAGCGCGCGTGTCGCATTGCGATATCTGCGATTGCAGATATAATAAAAGCTCAAGAAAAAAACGTTATTTCGCTCCACGTTGACAGATACGCGTACGATAGCTTCGTCAGTTGGACTGACTTGGTGGTGGTCTGCGCACTTGGGTGCTTCTGTATCGACGGGTTATAGTTAGCGAGCCCGTACGGAAAACGATGCTCCGGTCGGTACTCCACTGACTAGGTCAAATCAGTCCACTTCTTCGCTTTGCACCGCGAGGAACACGCGACGCCGAGAAGTGCCCCAAATAGCGCCAGCGAGTCCGCGTTTGCATTCATTTTCTACATACTCTATGCGGATTGTATTCCTCTTCCCATCGTTTTGTTTTGTTGTTCCCAAAAAAACAACGAAATTCAAATAAAAGCTGTCAAGGATTGAGATTGAGATTCCCTTCGGTTTGTACTACTTAATCTGTGATCCCGTGCAATAAAAGGATTATAAATGACGTTATTGCACAAAAGGATTAACAGTTCGAATTGTGTATGTATGTTTAAAGTTGGAAGCGTTTTACATTTCTCAGTTAAAAATGTTGTTTTATCTAAAAAAATATATTTCATAAAGTAGTTAATTCAAATTATATATGTACATTATTATCTAGAAATTTGTATAAAATTTAAACAGGATAAGATTCGAACTCTTGATGTCTCAATTTATAATAAGCAATTTTAGAATTTTAGCTCTTGACGACTATAAAAAAAAAACTCAAAAAATCGACGAAATTTTATTATAAAGTTATCTCTGCTATAACACACACACACACACACACACACCACACACACACACACACACACACACACACACTATAGCAGTGATAACTTTATAATAAAATTTCTGTTTGTACCATTGTTACCAATTCTCTCAAATACCCGAATAGATACAATGCAAAATTAGTTTACAGAATAAGTACAGTTTCTAATAAATAATAATAATAATAAAACGCAATAAACACGAAACGTAACAATGCCAGGACAATAAGCTAGATGCGCATTTGGAAAGCTAAGCTCTCATCTTCAATAGCAAAATAAACAAACAAATATTATGGAATAATAGAATTGTACATACATTTTTTAATTTACAATTTTCTCTTGAGTTATTAAATAATAAAAATAAATACATAAATTAGCGATTTTTAACTATTTATAAATATTTTTACACCGAATTAAAAAAATTAAATATTTATCGATTCAAAATTTCATTTAAAAGCGGCGTCTTCAAATTTATGCCAACAGATACCACTAGTGATTCGTGACCATAGTTCATCTGGTCGATTGTACTTGTATTGTATAACGTGTTTGTGCCATTGTTACCAATTCTCTCAAACCCGTATAGATACAATGTAAAATTAGTTTACAAAATACGTATAGTTTCTAATAATACTAAAAGAAAACGTATTGGTAAATTTTCGATGGATGTGTATGTAATTTCAGCATCGCAGTTATGTATTGTAGCCAATTATTTTCAAAGTGGAAGGTATTTCTTTGTAATAATATATGTGATGAGACTAGAAATGCTTTAATTATAATGACGCATTGTTGACTTAGACTGTTATTTATTACATACTCTTGGCCAATTTGTGTCAGTAATGAATAGAAAATGAGAGTAATGTATTCAGAAGAAAAAAGATTTCTTTATTAGCTCAAATGCAGCTTTATTTATATCTAAAGCGCCAAAATGAATCATAGTTTTATATTCGTGAGATTTTTTAAAATTAAAATTTGAAATAAAATCGATATATTTTTCGCGGATTTTTAAATCCCACAGTTAACAATTGATTTATTATATAAAGACTGCAATCGTTGCATAACCCACAATTTCTAATGAAACAAAATGATCAAATTGTAAAGTTGTAACGATTTTTGATTAATTCAATCAGCCATAAACAGATTTTGTTATGCAATTGTTAATCCATCGGAAAAAAAAAATAATAGGCGATATTTTTGCACCTTTCATTTCACGAATATTATATGCATAGTAACAATTACCTGTTAGAATGCATATATATGCGTTGTTCAACAAAAAATGGACCCATGACTTTCCAATATATTATTTGTAAAGTACAGCAAGCTTAAAATATATTTGATGATGTTTACATGAAATTAAAAAATTCTACCCTTGACGTTCTCGTGCATTTGCACGCGTCGGTTAAGTTTCACTGAATGCCGCATAGCATTAAATGCATAACGTAATATCATCAGTTAATATAATAATAGAGAAAACAATTCGGGACGGTTCATTAAATATGGTAAATTCTTGTAAGTTCCATTTTATACACTCCACAGCTGTGTATAATATTCTTTAGCCACAGATAATAGTATCACGATATTTCCGCAAAAAAAAAGAAAACGTACAAATGATATATTGCGTTTCTACCACCGTTTATTTTAACGATTAAATTGTATACTATATATATTCAAGATATCAAGCTTCAATTAACGTACAAAAAAAACATAATCGCTAGATTATTTTAATCATTTAGTAGTTCATACATTTTTTATATTTTTAGAACATTGAAACATCAATATTTCCAACCAACAATCTTTAAATGACAAAACCATCAATTTCCACGTCTAAATAACACAAGAACCGTTTAATGTTCTGCAGTTGAGCCGTATTCACGGCAGGTGCCTCTGTACAATTTGACATTTGACGTACACGTGTGAATTTGAAGGGTGACAGTTGCTAGTGTTTGTTTGTGCGCGCGCGCGCATAACTAACTGTCATTTGTGCGGTCTGCCATGAGACCTGATGACCTGTCGTTCTTCACGGTGCAGCTCGTCTACTTCATGGCGCGCGCTGTCAACGCGGGTATATTGGACCCGTTCAGTTGGGCGAGGGCGGATCGCATGGAAATCACTATACCATGGCTACCTTGTAAGTCGATAGTTTAGTAATTTCGTACAGGTGATCCCCGTATAGCGCGGTGGTTAGGTTCCTGAAGAATGCCGTGCTTTCTGAATTCGTGTTATACGAAACAGTATAAAAAAAAACTAGGTTCCAAAAGAAAAAATAAACTACAATATTTTCATTTTATATCTAAGAAATATAAAGTGAAAAAATAGTAAATAACAATAAATATAAGAATAGATATAATAGTAAAAAAAAAAAATGTTGAAAGTCTATTTAATAAATCACGCGCAAAAAAAATTTAATAAATTCTAGAAAAATCTGACATGAAAAATCTGTATACCGGGATGTCCCTATACACTTGTTGTATAAATGCCATTTTTACAATGGGATTACCCTATTAATATTTTAAGATAAACTTCGATACTAAAAAAAAATTCTTTTCTTTTCGTTTAACACACATGTTGATTGTCTAGTATTAAAAATAAAATAAAAAATTACTTTTTCGCATTGAAATATGTATTCGTTTGTTGTCTGCGATCAATTTAAAAATAATAGAAATATATCTTCTTTTTTTGTATATTGCGCTCGATCCAACCATAATTCTCGATCCGTGTTGTAGGAATGTTGTACAGGCAACCCCCGCGTTACACGGGGGTTGCCTGTATTTTGAAAAATAACCCATTACACATCGATGATATATTTCTTGTTTATTGTCTTAATTTGCCACTTATTCTTGTCCGATTGTGTAACAGTAAACGTAAATCATATATCTGTTTCCGATAGTTACAGGAAGGAATGTCGAATGGTTTGCGTTTCCGGTGCAATTACCGGTGTTTTTTTGATTTTTTTTTTAGAACGAAATAAGCGATTATGGTACTACAGCTAGGAATTAACATTAAGTACTCATTAGTCTTATATAACTGAGTATAAATTGTACTTATCATGGCTATGCCGTGAAAAGAAAATTATGCATTAAAGCATATGGTTGTGATTTATGCCATTAAAATTTTATTAGTATAAATTACGATTTGTGAATATATTAAATATATTATTGCAGAAGATGCAATAAATTCATCTAATAAAATAATCGAAATTTAAATATATAAATTATGTACTTATAGGAATATATACATTGACATTAATAGCGATAATATTTTAATTTAAAGGAATATAAATATTATTAGTATCGCATTATTAATATATTCTAAAGTTCTATGTTTCGTATAACACGTATTCGCATAACACGGCATTTTATAGGAACCTAACGACCGTGTTATACGGGGAATCACCTGTATTACGTACAAATTGCAATTATTATCATCGTGTAACAACTATAGCATGACAAGCACATTAATTATTATTTTATATTATAAGCGTGGCCATTTGTCAGTACCAAATCATTAGTTTAAATGACTTCCTCAATCGATTTTTTTTTTTTAGAAAAATATCGAAATAAATAAGTCATTTTTTGCAAAAAATATATATATTCACTTCAATTTATTCAACTATATATTCCTCAGTATCCCTCGATTTAAAGAAAAAAATTGAAGTCTCAACTGGAACTTCGAAAATAAATAATATTTTTCATTTAGTGCATTTTTAAGTAGTTGTTATTTTTTTATTCGAAACTTATTAAAAGTTCTTTGATATATATTTTAAGTATTTTGATTTTAAGAATAAATAAATCCTCGCAGTGTAAAATTATATTTAAATCAATTTTCCAACTAGTTTCGATATTTCAAATCATCATCGCGGAAAAATGATCAGACGTATTTAAGAAATTCACATAGTGTCATTCTTGTAAGAGCATTAGATATTTTTCATAGAATTATAAAAACACGTCAATTCTAAAATATCTTATGCTCTTATAAAATTTGCTTCTAAAAAATATTTTTAGTTCGTATAAATTAGATCTTTAATATCAGAGGGCTGAAAACGTTCAAATTCGATCGTTTGTAAAAAAAAAATAGTCGTTTTAAGTGTTTTCATGTGTACAGGAATAAAATAAAAAATTTCACAAGAATTTTTTTAAATTTGTGAATTAATCAGGCTTTTAATGCTGGAGATGTAGAAACATCCGAA
Source organism: Leptodirus hochenwartii (assembly GCA_947310635.1). Taxonomy (NCBI): domain Eukaryota; kingdom Metazoa; phylum Arthropoda; class Insecta; order Coleoptera; family Leiodidae; genus Leptodirus; species Leptodirus hochenwartii. The sequence goes on from OX371176.1 coordinate 50,777,768, forward strand.
ATCGCTCGTTTACAAAAAAAACAGTCGTTTTTAGGCGTTTTTTGTTGGAAATTATGGAAACTAGTTGGAAAATTAAAATAAATTTTTATTTTAGTCAATTTCAGTCAATTCAGTCAATTTTATTTACTTTATTCCTAAATCAAAATATTCTCACCTCACAAAATGGACTACTGCAACTATATTTTTAAGAAGTCGTAATATTTTAAGAGTAGCGTCTCCAAATTAGGGGCAAACTTCTGCCAACAGATACCACTAGTGGTTTATGACCATCTGGTTTATTTTTTCACTAGCATCCTCAATAAAATAACGTCTAAAAAATCGTATTTTTTCGATGAAAGTTATGGATTTTTTTCGACATGTTATTAAAAACTTAAAAATATAAGAAATATATCGTTCAAAAGCCCCATCCTTTAGGAACATTCTCTAAAAATATTGTACAAAAATAATCACATTTTGGGAAATGCTAGACACACTGCCGAACCTCTGCTTTTTGTATGATAATACGCTAGCCTTAATTTATTTTTATGTATAATTAAATTAAATCGGTACTTGGGCACATTTATAATTTTATATTAATTTGCTTCTTACTGTTCAAAACAAAGAACACAATTGGAACGAAAGAAAAATTTACTTTTTTCATTTTACAAAATACATATATAATTTCATGATTTTCTTTTCTGGTTGTCCAACTTTAAAGTTAAGACAATCGTCAAATAAATATCTAATAATGATTTCTTATTCCTATGCTAAGACAACACAATTAGATTAACTCGAGGGTTAACTTGATCTTTGTAAAAAAAATATATTCCTTATACTCATTATAAAATATATTCCTTATAAAAATATACTCTTAGAAAATGTATATTTTCAAAGAATTTACAAATTATTTAAGAAAAAAATTCAAAAAGATTTAAAATTTAACGAGCTTAAAGAATTCCTTCGTATCGCTAACTATATAATTCAAAATCACAAAAAGAAATTCCCATATGATCAGTACCGACTTTTTCCTCAACCTCCAATCGACCAGAAAAGATCTTTTTGAAAACTCTATTCACCCCAAAAACATTTTTTATATATTCCATAATTCACTCTTCTGATATATATTTTTGTTTCAGTCGAAAACGAGTCGAGATGTTACGACGAATTGGGCTGTCTTAACATCACTCGAAGTTGGTACCATCTAATCCATAGGCCGTTCAACGTGTTCCCGTTGCCCCGATCCGTGATTAACACCAAGTTTATTCTGTACACAAGACAAAATCCAACTGAGGTAAGTACTCTTCTCTAACACTACAACATTTCATTCGGCAGATGTTATTTGGCTCAAATAGTCAAGTACATTAATAGTTAGTTCCTCATAATGTGTGGAAACTCTAGGAAATATTCGAATGTATTGGCAAACAAAACATGATGAGTTATAATCAAATAATCATATAACGTCTCTTCTTGAAGATTTGGTCTACTTAGAAATAAAAGTTGCTGTATGATTGGGTCCATTTTTTAAGTTTTTAAAGTTTTAGTCCAAGAAGTACGAAAATGTCTAAAAACGCTTGTATTCGTTGAAAGTGAACGTTTTTAGACATTTCCAGCTCTCTGACGTTAATAAATTTATTTTCAGAGATATAAAATATTTTTGTTGTTGTGAAAAATACAGTTTTATTCCGAGAAGTACGAAAATGTCTAAAAACGCTTGTATTCGTTGAAAGTGATCGTTTTTAGACGTTTCCAGCTCTCTGACGTTAATAAATTGATTTTCAGAGATAAAAAATATTTTTTGTCGTGAAAAATACAGTCCGAGAAGTACGAAAATGTATAAAAAAGCTTGTATTCCTTGAAAGTGATCGTTTTTAGACGTTTCCAGCTTTCTGACGTTAATAAATTGATTGTCAGAGATAAAAATATTTTTTGTCGTGAAAAATACAGTCCGAGAAGTACGAAAATGTCTAAAAACGCTTGTATTCGTTGAAAGTGATCGTTTTTAGACGTTTCCAGCTTTCTGACGTTAATAAATTGATTTTCAGAGATAAAAAATATTTTTTGTCGTGAAAAATACAGTCCGAGAAGTACGAAAATGTCTAAAAACGCTTGTATTCCTTGAAAGTGATCGTTTTTAGACGTTTCCAGCTTTCTGACGTTAATAAATTGATTGTCAGAGATAAAAAATATTTTTTGTCGTGAAAAATACAGTCCGAGAAGTACGAAAATGTCTAAAAACGCTTGTATTCGTTGAAAGTGATCGTTTTTAGACGTTTCCAGCTCTCTGACGTCAATAAATTTTAAATAATAAATTAATAAATTGATAGTATATCAATCACGATTCGTGACAGAGGTATTTTATTTATTTTTATTTTGTGCTACTGAAGATGGGCGCATAGCACTTGAAATGTTAGCTACATCTAGCTACTTAATGCTTGTTACGGTATTTGGGTGATATTCTTTATTATTGCACTAATATGATATGAGGCAATAAAAAAAATATATATTCTAATATCGTCGATTATAACGACATAATTGATATTGGACGTTATTTGTTTTTGTATATGCAACTGTCAATAAAAAAGTAAGCACTAGAAATGACAATGTATATATAGACATGGCAACTCCATATAAAAGAGAGAATCAGAGAATCAAATCAATTTCATAGGCCAGGAAGTGCTGCACTCTGTTGGTGATATATAAATTATGGTTGTGTTGAAATATTTGATATCTAGGTTAAATCCTGCTTGAATGCATGTATTATAATAATCTAGTTGATTCAAAAGCCACAGCGGTGCATGCGCTGCTTGCAATTTCTTTCGTTTTTCATCGGGTTAGTACGCGGAAGAGTTCGAATAATCAATAAAAAAATATTTATATTTCCAGATTATAAATCGTCTTAAAACTATATTTTACTGATATCCGGTTCAAACGGAAAAAGTTGAAATTATCCTCGAAAAAGGTGAAAAAGGGTGTATATATACCTTTGAAATATATCGATTTTTCGTCGATTTTGGTCAAACTTTAACAAAGTATACTTATTTAGGTACAATTATTAATACTTCTTTAGGTACAATTATAAAGAAATTGTAATGAGTGACAGAAGTGAAATATTTGTTGATGACGGAAGTTTAAGTTACGAATTGGGCATTTAAAAAATTGTTTTTGATGGAGTGGTGTAAGAGGAGGAATATATTGAGGAGTGAAAGTTAATATATGGCTCGTATGTGCATTGTAACTAATGCCAATGACAATGTTTTTATCGAATTTGATCAATTCGATACCTTTCTCCCGAGTTGTTGAATGAAAACACATTTTATTCATTGTTTTGATGTTGCTGATGTCGAACAGCTGAGCGTGTTCGAACACAGTAATCGAATGCTTGGTTTAAGTCGATTGGGGACGCAACGTGCGTATTGAATTCAATTAACATATTGCTTATGGGGAGACAATGGCGCCACTTTAAGTGAAAAATTGTCAAAATTTCATTCCAGTGTATTTGGTCAATATACTAGCGCAGTCTTCAGTTATCTTCACCAAGTTCTCGTGGGGAAGATATCGACAGATGTCGCCACATGAAAATTAACCGCTTAAAGTTGATTCGTTTTCGTGTATGGACTTGCAACGTCTATGTATACACTATCATTGGCACTACCAATTCGAAACAGTCGATTAAAATATATAAAATAATTTGAAAATAAATATTAGGTGCATTTGTTATATAAGTCGTAACTTTCCATAAAATTAAATCGAGAAAGTGGTAATAAAAATTCGTCAAGGTATATAAAATGTATTAATATATGTGGATAACTAGATTTAACGCAAATTTTGATCAAATCGTTAACTATAATTAACGTACGATTGTCCTGAAATTATATTTACATTGTTTCGTTATACAATCGTTCGAAAATTAGTACTTTTTCAAATTTTAAGTTACGAAAAGTCAAGAAAATTTGTGCATTTTCGATGCAACGTTTTTATTTTTGCGGTTATATTCGAAATTGGCTAGAAACGAATAATATTAACGGTACGATCTGTTTAAGTTAGCGCGTACAAATTGTTATTTTTTTTTTGCTAGGGTCAAATCATTCGCGCTCAAGATGAAAAGACATTTAAACGATCCAAATTCGATCCGAAACACAAGACGAAATTTATTATTCACGGCTTCATCGACACGCCACTTTCGAATTGGGTAAGTATCACTTTTTCCGCATAATATTAACATTTTTCGGTGAAATTTAACTCAAGCCATATGCTTAAGACGATATTTAGACTCTCGAAAATATCTAGTTACCAATTTATCGACCTACCATCGAAGAATAATGTAAAAATTTAAATACGTTAATAATAAACGTATTAGCATTTTATACTCATTTATTTTATAATAAAAATATATATTAATTCGATGTATAAAAATAGTATAAGTGAGCTAAATTATATTTTATACTAAGAAAAGTACCGAAATAGTCCAATTGCATTTGACCATATATATAACCTATATAAATAAAAATATAACCTATAACCTAATAATGGCTAAATATTGTTACAAAAATTTTCTAGGTCATCGGTCATATTCGATCAATTTTAAGATCTAAATACTTTCTCTTATTGACTCCTCTATTTTCAAACTATTTAATTTTTTTCTTAAATTGACATTGACAGACGTCACTCTAATCTATTTTAAATATGATTTATAGCGCAACTTTCGTCAGCCATTTACCATCTGAAAAGCATTCGAAGAATGCGTAATATAATTAAATACTTAGTTGTATAATATAATTCAACACTTCCGCACGCGCTTAGTCGTTTGTAACGAACGTATATTCGGGTGGCATCATTACATAACCACACATTTAACACCGTACACTCACCTTACGTCAACTTGACATTTTTCTTGTTTCGTTGGGCGGTAATTAATGGCGCCCGATCTAGATTTTCGACGTGGATAATAAATTGCGCGTCGAAATACTTCCTGTCTAAATGTTTTCGTAGCATTCCTCCGCGTAAACATCTTTTGACAACGCTATACAGGGTACGCGATAAAACGCAAAATCGAAAAATTGCGCGAACGCATTTTTTTTGCGCATAAAAGCATAGTTTAATATAAATACATTTGCATTTGAAAAAATAAATATTAAATAATTTAAGTTATTGCATTGATTATTATAATAATTTGATCCATTTTTAATTCCTGTCATCTATTTTTGCACAGCCAAAAGTAATTAGCTTTCAACCAACCTCTGCCTTGTTTTTTTTTTGTCAAATGGGCGTCTTGTGTTTTTGCTATTTTACTTCTTACATAAACAAAATGCACGTTTTATATTTACATTCGTAGGGTTATGTCAACTTTCTGCTCCTGTTATTTGATTGCATATTTGGCTTGCGAACTTTTGCCACAAGTAGCAATAAAAATATTAATATTTCATAAAATAAATTTCCAAAGCCCTTTATTATTGTCAAACAAATCGGTATATACGAATTTCAAATATCCGTTTTGCTGGAACGAAAAAAATTGTTATCAGTGATAAAATATTGCCGGTTGATTAAAAGGGTGGTTTATACTTTTATAATTATTCAGTATGTCGATTTTAAGATATATAAATGAAATTGTTTGATTTAAAAAATTCTTTTGCTATATAGGTGGGTGATATGAGGGATGAACTTATCAAGGCGGACGACATGAACGTTATTGTGGTAGATTGGGCTGGGGGTAGTTTACCCCTTTACACGCAAGCAACAGCGAATACAAGACTGGTCGGTTTGGAGTTGGGCTACTTTATTAATTACCTGGTAGTAAGTCTGAAATAAAAATTTTATACGCTTTCCTAATGGTAATAATTCAATTCTATTTTGGTTCGAATAAATATTGCGTTAGTTAACTTGTTTTAATCAAAAACACCGTTGAAATATCGACGAGGATGGTTTAATTAAATTTTTTTTTCAATTGTCGTTTGACTATAAATTAATTAATACAATTATATTGCAATATTAATCCGAGATAAATTTATAATTTGCGAAATGATTTTTCTAGAAATCGTATGGAGTGGACCCGTTGGATATTCACTTAATTGGTCATTCTTTAGGCGCTCATACCGCAGGATATGCAGGATCTTTAGTGCAAGGATTAGGCAGAATAACTGGACTAGATCCAGCTGAACCTTACTTCCAGGTATTACTTTTAACGTAACAATCTCTCATCGATTTTCTTTAAATAGTCGCATGGTAAAAAATGACTACACATTAAGGATAAACGTTACAGCAATTGCTCTTTCATATATTTTTTTAATTGGATTTTTAAGCGTTTTTACGTCACTTTTCAATATTTATTTTATCTAATTTGTTTGATATAACGATGAGCTGAAAAAAGCAAATTCGTGGTGCATAAAAATTTTATTACAGTAATATTGTTATGCCGTGAAAGTCATCGCGTAATTTAAATATTGCAATCGAACGCAATATTCATAAAATAAAGTGGCATTTAGTAGTGGAAAGTGAATATTAAATTATATTTATATCTTAGCACGTTTATAATCCAAATTGGACGTTAGGACTAGCAGTATTTGTTAATTTTATACAGTTAATTAGCTAAATGAAGAATATAAAAACTGCTAGCTCATAGTTAATACATTTACATTGTCACATATTTAATTGCAAATAATTCGTAATGGAAATGGCGTTATTATATAATATTTTCAAGCACATAATATTTGTACTTTCCGATAGACTACTTTAAAGTATCCAACAGCAAATAAATACATAATCTTTATTTGAGAGTCTACTAAAGAAATATTAATTAATCGCAAGTACGTGCGTTAAGACTAGCGTCTTAACATACGAAAAGCAGAGGTTCGGTAGCGTGTCTAGCATTCCCCCGAATTTGATTATTTTTATATAATATTTTTACAGACTGTTCCTAAAGGATGGGGCTTTTGAACGGTATATTTCTTATATTTTTAATGTGCAATCACATGCTGGAAAAAAAAGATAACTTTCATCAAAAACAGACGATTTTTCAAACGTTTTATAATCAAAGTGCATTAGAAAATTCAAAACAAAAATAGTCAAAGTTATTGAGAGAATTTCCCGAAATAAGACACTGAAACGATCATGTGTTGCTTCATTAATTTATTCTTTGTAAACAGAACTTATTTCTTCAATAAAAATTAAAATGACAAACTTCTAGGACTGAGTATTTTAATTTTTTTTTTTTAAATTTTTTAATTTTTTATTGCAGAATATGCCAGCGTATGTGAGACTGGATCCCAGCGATGCAGAACTGGTCGATGTCATCCATACAGATGGCAAGGGTATCTTCTTTCTTGGTATGTCAGTATTTGGTAAATAATATATTCTACATTTTATTTTCTTTACTAATCCACCTTCTCACTAATTACGAATTCTATATTTATGCGTATTTTAATGAATTTCTTATTTTACTTTGTTGGATTCTAATATTTATATTAATACGAAAAAAGATACCTCTTATAGTATAATATAATTAACCTCTTTAAAAACATTCAATTGTCTATCAAAAGCACTTTCTAATTCACAGATAATTTGTCTTTATAACGGAATACTTCCATTAGTCATTTAAATATCCTGTAAATAGTTATCCTCGAAAATGCAATATATAAGTTAGAGCTATGTCTTTGTGTTTAAATTTTAAAAGATGAAAAATTTTAGTAGCCAAATTTTACTATAAAGTTTATTCATGTATATTAGACGATATTTGTATTATTGATTTATCGATCTGTAAATATTATAAAATTACTAGAATATTTGGTAAAGATTGCAGACTTCCATAGAATCTCTAAAAATATATATTTTCTTAAAAATTTTGCAGAAATAATAATTCGTCCTTAAAAAAATATTTATATTGATGAAGTGAAGACTAAGAACGTACTTATATATAGATTTTTGTACAAAATTCCTCCTGGACCGATTAATCACTTACCAATTAAGTGATAATTTGCATGTACGAAATTTTCTTTTTTTTTAAGAATGCCATAAAAAAATCCCATGTTCCGAAGAGATTACTCTAGGCCTTATTTCGAGGAAATTATTTACAACAAAAAGATTTTTTTTAAATTCCTATGGATTGTTTGGTTTTATTCATCTATTCTAGTGCACAAATGAAAGATGGTAACCCTAATGTAAATAGACATTTGATTGCAAATTAGATATACTTTCCAATATTCCCACGTGGATATTTTAAAGTCTGGCCGAAGGGCGTGTGAAATAGTTTAATATGCATGAAAAAATGTGGTATGTGCATTTATTCGATCATTTTATTTAAATTATATGTAAAACATTTATTTTTTATGACAGCCTTGAACTTGCGTCGCGTTCTCCCGATGGTGAGGTGTTGAAAGAAAGGTCGTTGCATGTGTCGGTGAAAACTTTCTTTCTTAATAAATGCATCTTGAGATATTAACTTAAGACGTATAATGCGGTTAAAAACAGATTGTATGTATAGGCATAGACGAATTTGTTGTAATATAAACGTGTAGCTGTAAACAAGAAATAAACATAATCATAAACAAATTCGCAATTTAACGAACTGCCCCGTAACGATTCAATTTGTTTTTATAAAAAATAATTGTAATTACAAGTTTCCAAACTACTTGGAAAAAAAATGAAAAGCAGGGCTTCGGCAGCGTGCCTATCATTTCCCCAATATTGGTTAATTTTGTTCAATATTTTCAGAGAATGTTCCTAAAGGACGGGGCTTTTGAACGGTATATTTCTTATATTTTTAAATTTTCAATAACATGCGAAAAATATATATAACTTTCAACAAAAAAAGATGATTTTTTAGACGTTATTTTATCGAGAAAACTAGTGAAAAAAAGAAAAAAAGTTTGACCGTTCCATAACTAGACATCTTATGTACAATCAGTAAAAATTGTGTAATATAATTTGCTTTCGTTTTATTGTCAGGCTAACGCTAGTAAGCCCTTGCAATCCAGCATGCAATTCAGCATAAAAACATATGAAATTATTTGATTTGGGCTATTAATAACATAGCGTAGTGTAAGTAATTCATAATAGATGGTGCTGGTTTACTAATACATTCTCTACGAAGTATATCTACGTATCAATATGGACCTACTGTTTGCAATGGCAGTGTACTTTATTCAAAGTAACAATGGTTCAAAAAGTACAATCGACCGGATGAACTATGGTCATGAACCACTAGTGGTATCTGTTGGCAGAAGTGTTTGTCTCCAATTTGGAGACGCCGCTCTTAAAACTATTTTTTTTATGTTTAGGCTATGGAATGTCTCAACCTTGCGGACATCTCGATTTCTATCCAAATAATGGCAAAGAACAACCAGGATGTGACATCACACAATCGCCACTTATACCTTTAACTTTAATCAGGTAGAAAAAAAATTATTATTTTGCTAAAAATTAAGAAATGCATTTACGGATTTATATTTCAAAATATTTGTGTTCCTCTAGCAAAAAAACACATAGAAATGAAATTTAAAAATATTTAACCAATATTTTTTTTAGGATCATTTTTAATTTTCTCAATTTATATCTATTCAGTTATCTCCAAATATTTTTATATAAATATTTTTGCAAGAGACAAATAAAATTCAAATATTTTGAAAAGAAATCACCATCGACAAAGGAATGCTGTTTATATTAAAAAGATGGTATAAAACGAATAAATAATTAATTAATCAATCTAAATTGACATTGAACTTGAATTCCGTCTAAGTGATTATTTATTTAACTATAATTTAAACTATTTGTAGTGCAATTATCTAGAAATTACAATTTCGGGTAAACTACCATTTTTCAAGTTCAAATATTTTACACCTAAATGCATTGCAATTAATATGGTTTATATAATTGCCAATAATGATACGTTAACACTTAAAATAGATATTTATGTTGCATAATTAAATTAAATCGATTTATCGTTACATCTATAGATTAAGCTGGAGTAATTAGTCCATTTTATGAAAAATTTCCTCAATGTATAATTGAACCCATTTGCATCGACCGTATCAATTATTCTCGAATAATTACATTCACGTAATTCTTATGTGATTTATACGTAACTTTTATAATTTCGCTAGCATAATTATTAATGATGTAACTTGTTACAAATTTCTGTTCATTAGATTCGAGTTAATTTAAAATTAAATGTTAATTATCTCAATTGATCATACATTAATAATTGTTATTTCGTCTTATTAGAGAATTGGGCCATTGTAACCAAGTATTTATTTGTCATGTCCATTTTGTGGAATGAGGTTGTTTTAATGATTATTTTGATACAGGGACGGACTCGAAGAGGCGTCCCGCGTTCTAGTTGCTTGCAATCATGTACGAGCGATTAAATTATTTACAGATAGCATCAATGGGCAATGTCCGTACATTGGTAAGTTTTTATTGAATAAAAAAAAAATTATGCGGTTTTTATACATTCGTATAATTATGCAAAAACGGTATCAACTACGATTGCTGTTTTTTTTTAGCCCATCAGTGTCCCAGTTATCAACACTTCCTCAATGGCAAGTGCTTTAATTGCCGCGCAGGCTCCGGCGCATGCGCACTGATGGGATATAACGCTGACACCAGTCCCGGCTTCGAAAATGAAGTGTCTCCGCAATTACGATTGCAAGATTCGATTGGCAGCAAGTTCTTCACCAGTACGGGAAGAGAATATCCATATTGCCGTAAGTATTAATTAAGCGCGAAGAATATATGCTAAAGAGGCCATATACGTCCCATAAAGGCCATATCGGGACAATCCACATTTTCGGTAATTTGTCCCGTGTCCCGGGGGAGTCTTTTGAAAAATCCCGCTTTGAAGATAAAAATCATTATTAGGAGGTAGAATATCGAGATTATTCCTAATTGCAAAGGGATGATCATGTTGACTAAACCTACATATATATTGTCTTATAAATAATAATAAGTGAAGTATGTATAAATAAACTTAGGTAAAGTTAAGACATTTAGTTTGATAAAAAATTGCCTACATGCGTCATTAGACAATCGATTAAAACAAAAATGATCAATAATTGTGTTTTTTTGTTTATGAACTATACAGTTTTTTGTTATTTAGGCAGTAGAATCACAAAAGATAATCGAAGCAAGGTAGATATAAAGTGTAGGATAGCACAGGGTAAGAAGGCATTCGTAGAAAAGGAACAGATTTTAAGATCAAATATTGACTTGGGTATTAGAAAAAGATTACTGAAGGTATATGTTTGGAGTGTAGCACTGTACGGGTGTGAGGCGTGGACTATAGGAAAGGAAGAGAAGCGTAGATTAGAAGCACTTGAAATGTGGTGTTATAGGAGGATGATGAGGATTGGTTGGGAAGATAAAGTAACAAATGAAGCTGTACTAGAGTTAGTAGGGGAGAAGAGAAGTATTTGGAGAGTGTTACAGCGTAGGAGAGACAGATTAGTAGGGCATATCCTTAGGCATGGGGGGATTATGCAATTGATCATAGAAGGTAGAGTGGGGGGAAAGAGAGGGGTAGGTAGGCCTAAATTGGAGTATGTGAGTCAGATAGTTGAAGACGTTGAGATGAATAGCTATAGGGAGATGAAGGGATCAGCTCAGGATAGATCGGTATGGCGTGCTGTTTCCAACCAATCTTTAGGATTGCGGACTCTTTAACTAAACAGTTTTTTATACAACTATACATTACATATTTACACATGTAACCGTCTTTTATTTTCCATTTACACGTTTATATCAGATCGCCTATACCGCATCAGCTTAGAACTAGCGAAGCCGCCCACGGCAGAAACGTGGGTACAAGGTTTCCTAAAGGCGTCCGTTCATGGTTCGGGTGGCGTCGCCCACCTGGACCTAACCAGCGCGGGCGATATGAAGCTGGAACACGGCAGCACGTATGCCATGGTGTTATCGCACCCTGCGGACTTGGGCAACAACATACGCAAAGTGGAGCTCAGCTGGGAATACGATATGAACGTGCTGGAACCGAGGACATTGTGTCTTTTCTGGTGCAACGATCATCTGTATGTGAAAAGTGTGGCCGTGGAAGAGATGGAACTGCCTGGTAGAGGGTAAGAAATAATGAAGAGAATTCGATAGCTATTTTAGAAGAAAAGTGTTGTTTCGTAAATTAAAAAGGATGTGGTGTGACAAGAAAGAAAACAGGCGAAACATGAATAGGATGTGATAAAATCTGTGGAGTATCAGATTGTTGCTATTTAGGTAGAGTAAAATTACAATGAACAATCATATTAAGGAGGATATAAAATGATGCGATGCAAATTTTGCTATTTATGTGAATGCTAAATAATAATAAATAAACTAACATATTTGGGGCAAGCTCGAAATTGCAGGCTGAGACATTTTCCGAGAAAAATATGTAAAACTGTAAAGCGGCAGTAACTTAATCTTTATCGAATCGAGAATTATCGATTATTTTTAAATAATATAATATAATATTGTATTATATTATATTATATATTATATAAATAATATTATTAAAATTATTTAACACTACGGTGTTAAATAATTGTATAGAATATCACCCAAATACCGTAACTCAAATCATTAGATGTGTATTTCGAAGGCTATGCCCCATCTGCAGTAGCACATTATAAAATAAAAATTAATAATAATAAATAATAAATAAAATTAATTTGATGCATTATATAAAATAATAATTGATCGCTATAAGATTATATGACCATTCATAAAATAATTTTAGGCAACCTAATATTGCACGCCTAGCGTGTAATACACGTGTAATGGGCAATAGCAACCTGGGGGGCTGCGGCCAACGATATCATCTCAGTCAAATAAATGCAGATATTTCATTGTATTTGTTAATATTGTACATATGGCAACGCTGTAATCGTTCGACTATCAGACACCATGAGCACTGTGTGGATATTATTATCTAATGAGTTAGACAAGGACACCTAAAAAAATACTTTCTATCCTTTGGCAACGATTCGGCCGTTTGCGTTAGCACTCGTCAAATATTGTATAAAAATTACATTTTAGAAAGTATGAGAGTATATAGATAAAACAGAACAAAACAAAAATGACACAATGATAGAGTTGATTTATTAGTGTTCGCGTTTATTTAAAAAAATTTTTTTTACAGAAAGCGCGATACACAGTTCTCCAGTAGACTCTGCAGTAGGAACAAGCGGGAATATGCGGACATATCCAACCGTGGCAAGGCGATATTCGTGGACACGTGCAAATCACCGGCGACGACAACAGAAGCCGCAACCACCGAAAAAAGCTAGCGCTCGTTTCGCATTATCAAATTGACGTATAATGTATACGGATACTCATTTGCCAGTTATATACCCTTATTAATTTCTTATTATTCGTTACGATGAACTTGTTGAAAAACGAATAACTGAGATTTTCTTTTTGATAGACTTAAAAATGTGTAGATCTGTTATTAGATATATTGTATTTAAGGCTAGATATAATAATTGATTTATTTTAGAATAAGGGTCATAAGTTTTGCTATTTTTTGTTATGTTGATGGAAATGGTGGGATCATTATTATTTCAGTTTTTTCTTTAATCGATTATAGTTTTATTGTAATAATTTTGATTTTTTTTTTGTTAATTTAGCTATTTGCTTTCTTATCTACTCTAGCTAATATTATTTGACAATGAGCAACCAGACTTATTTGCACTATTGTGCGTGATATTGTAAATATTGTTTTAGATTTATTTAAATTTTAAGCCTTTTACTACTTCAAGATAAACTTGCCTCATGATTAGTGATTAATATTGTTATTCATTGTCTTAACTTACATTAATTGTGATATATTTTTATGTTATTATAGAGAATAAAAAATAAAACGACGATCAGACGATGCTTCATCAAAAAAAAAGTAAAAATTATTATGGCAGGCTAAAAAAATTTATGGAAATGGGGGACGGGACCCCCCTTCCCGCTTTTCGTTTTCCTCATTTATTTTTAAAATAATGTGTGAGAGTAGCAGTTTAGATATCACTAACTTTCACTTTCACATTAACAAGCAAGTGGCACTATCTGTACTCTTGTAGCATTAGTTTGTGCTTAACCAACCATCTATATCAACCTTATGCACGGCCGAAGGGTAATTTACGCTGTCAGAACTAGGTACTTAGTTAAAGAGTCCGCAATCCTAAAGATTGGTTGGAAACAGCACGCCATGCCGATCTATCCTGAGCTAATCCCTTCATCTCCCTATAGCTATTCATCTCAACGTCTTCAACTATCTGACTCACATACTCCAATCTAGGCCTACCTACCCCTCTCTTTCCCTCCACTCTACCTTCTATGATCAATTGCATAATCCCCCCATGCCTAAGGATATGCCCTACTAATCTGTCTCTCCAACGCTGTAACACTCTCCAGATACTTCTCTTCTCCCCTACTAACTCTAGTACAGCTTCATTTGTTACTTTATCTTCCCAACCAATCCTCATCATCCTCCTATAACACCACATTTCAAGTGCTTCTAATCTACGCTTCTCTTCCTTTCCTATAGTCCACGCCTCACACCCGTACAGTGCTACACTCCAAACATATACCTTCAGTAATCTTTTTCTAATACCCAAGTCAATATTTGATCTTAAAATCTGTTCTTTTTCTACGAATGCCTTCCTACCCTGTGCTATCCTACACTTTATATCTACCTTGCTTCGATTATCTTTTGTGATTCTACTGCCTAAATAACAAAAATCTGACACTTCTTCGATTCTATTATCTCCTATTGAGATCCTCATTTTTCTACTGCATTCCTTTTTGTCACACCTCATCACTTTAGTTTTACCTATATTTATTTTCATGTTAAAATCCCTAGTCAATACTGCCTGCATACCATTCAATACCCTTTCTAAATTCTTTTCGCTTTCTTCCAATATAGCTATATCGTCGGCGAATCTCAACATATATATTTTCTCTCCCTGTACATTCACACCTACACTATACTCTTCTTTTACTTTGTTTATTGCATCTTCTATATATAGATTAAATAATAACGGTGAGAGTGTACATCCCTGCCGAACTCCCTTCCTTATTTTTGCTACCTCTTCTTCCCCCTCAATTCTAACTAAGGCAGTTTGGTGTTTATATAAATTAAAAATTATTCTCCTATCCTTATAATCTATACCCGTTTCTTTTAAAATTCTAAACATTATGTCCCAATCTACATTATCAAATGCCTTTTCTAAGTCTACAAAAGCTATGCAAGTTACCTTTCCTACCCTCTTTCTTTTTTCTACTACCGTTCTTAGTGCTAGAATCGCCTCTCTCGTCCCTCTGTTTTTCCTAAAACCAAACTGATCTTCTCCTAGCCTTTCCTCTACTTTATTTTCTAATTAGGTACTTAGGCACGCTAATTAGCTACAAAAGTTTGCAATGTGCTAGATTGCAATATAGTATCAATGTCGGCCTAACTCTTATGGCCATGTACTCTCGTAGCCAGCACTCTCACGCCAGTATCGATTTGCAAGTTATTTCAAATATATATACATTTTTAAATATGGGATTAAATATAGTAGGGCAACGCAATGTAAAATAGCGAAAGAAAAAGAAATATCCGCGTGTTCCGATGTAATAATATTGGTAATATTTGAATGCAAAAGTTTACGAAAACGCTCGACTTTGACACGCCCCAGAAATGTTGGCTGCCTATAGTAAAGTATACTTCAAATTCATTATGATTTATCAATAAATAAGACAGATGTTTTATTTGACTTGTACAGTGTTCGGTTTGCATCGTTTGCGATATAATTTATTTACAACTTAGTTTTCTGATAAGACGGATTAATCTAATCGGTTTCATATTTGTATTATGATTTTCGTTCGCCCCGGCTGGCTAGTGTACGGATTTTGTTCATTTACGACATATTGTCTACAAATTGTTTAAATAAATCGGATTACCCGCACCAAAATAGTGGTAAGCGAAATAAGTGCGGCGCGGTATTATTTATTTAAGATGATATTATATTCGGGAAAATGCGATCAGATAATATCCTATTTTATTAACACATTGTTTATTTCACATAATTTCGCCTTACATCACATTTTTCAACGCGGAATATATTATAGTGATAAATATTTGAGAAGGTATAAGCGAATTTCGTGACGAAATGTATTTTAAAGTTATTGCGAATGTAATATAAGTGCTTTCCAACTATCGAATATTAAAAAGGTTGGTATAATTCTGGTTGAGAATAGGGACAGGAGAATGAATATAGGCAACTAGAAATACACGATAAAAATCTAAGGTTGCCCTAAAAAAATTTCGATTGATTTAAATATTCTAGCTACATAATCGATTAAAATGTTAAATGAAGTAAAACTGTAAATGTCAAAGAAAGTAGGTATTAAAGACCTGACCTAGAGTATCCATAGGTCAGCTTCTTGATGCATCGTATATCTGACATCCTTAGTGCCGCTTGAGAGTAGGCAACTTCGTAAACACAATTGTATCGCGGAACGCGCACTAAATCATTATCCCTATTCAGCTATTCTCAGGCAGATCTTAATAAAAAGTTTATTATTTCTATATATTGTCGCACCATGACCTGCGATAACATTTAAATTTAGCAGATAATTGGTGAAACTAGTATATTTATACAAGATTTAATAAATTCTCCGATCAAAGTGTGTCGTAGATGCTGTTCAGATTTCCTCAATGATTGCCGTTTGAATTTTATATCGCATGTATATGGCGTAATAACTTGTATTGTTATATCAGCTTCTCGCGTGCCATTTTAGTAATCTTACTGTTCCGTATTTTTCCTGTCGATTTGAAACGGTATTTGAAAAAAATGTAACCCTGCGCAGCGGTTATAGCTATATATAATTTTTAAAAAAGCGGTACGATTCTGCCTGAGAATAGCAGAATAGGGATAATGATTTAGTGCGTGTTCCGCGATACAGGTGTGTTTACGCACTTGCCTACTCGCAAGTGTTCGATGGATCAAGGAACTGACCTATCGATCCTAGGTCAGGTTTTAGATACTTTGACGCATTGATAATTTTTTTAAATTTTACTCGATTTTATCAATTATATCTAGCTAGAATATTGAAATCAATTGCAATTTTTTTTTGGGACAGCCCTACGTTTTTATCGTGTAGTTCCAGTTGCCTATGTTTATTCTCTATTCCCTATCCGGCTATTCTCAGCCAAAATCGTACCTTATAGTTTCTATAGCGAAAACACGTGTTAATTAATTGCGGCTGGAGAGAATATTGCGAGTCATTCTAACCCGCCCGAAGGTTACGCAGTGAATTTCGTATCGTCGTTTCGTTTATATCATTATCGCCACATTTCGTAGGTTCTGCATAGTCACGGCAGATAATAAAAAGATAAATCGCGGAGCACGATTCTAAAAACACTATGCCACAAGCCGGGGCAAACTATAATCGATCCCGCGAATGGAAGTTTGCGCGTTGCATTTTAATACAAATAGTCTCGAAACTAGTTGAAGGCATAGTTCAATAATGTGTCTAGAGCATTTTTTAAATTATATTGTCGAGTAATGTTGGTGTATTATTAACAACAATTGGTAATCACAGTTTAAAGTGGCCACCTTTCCTGATTGCAAACAGTTTCTAAGCTTATATAAAATGTTCGTATTCGTGGTTCATTTTTTAAAGTTTTTTTTTACAGAATAAATATTTTATAATACCAAATTAACAAATTTCAAAATATATTTCGCTTGGTTCAATAAAAGCCACATTTAAAAAAATTTTCCTAAGGCACAATTTCATATTTTATTTGTGCCCCCAAAAAAAATGTATAAAAGCAATATTTAGGAAAAACTCGTTTGGGGCACAATTTTATATTTTTTATATGACATAAAAATAAAGAAAAGATTGATCAATTTTTTGTACATTTGATAAAATTGTCAACACAATTTAAACGCTAATGATATAAGGTCTTAAGAAGCACAGTTTTATGCTATTTCGTAGCTTTAGCCTTCTGAGTCTCACATAGTGTAAAATTGGTCACTGTATTAATATTTAACTATATTATTTTCATAATACCTATTTACTTTATTTAATTGCCTCCAATGACCACAAGATTACTACTATAACGGTTGAACGTAGACTTTCTGCGCTAATTATTATATTGTATTTGTACTGTCGAACTCGTAAATGTTGTATTTAATTTGTCGGTTGCTGTATTCATAAACCTCTTAAATTCATTTAAATTGTTTGCCATAATGACACCACAAATGCAACCCAGACTGTCTGATTATGTTGTTTTTTTTTTGCAATATTTAAAATCGAATGTTGGATCTTTATTTGGGAAATTGGAGTTGTAAACGTTTGCGTTTACAATTATCAAATTGTAAAATATATTATTTGTACGCCGATGAAGAGTAACATGTCTCCGGTTCAACGGAAACAGGTCCTCTTCAATTACCACGATTTAAATATTTATCGGCACTTTAATTATTTTTCTTGTGAAAATAGACTCGAAAGTTTAGTTTTTCATCTGATGCATTCGATTATTTTTTCTAATCTAAATACAATTGTGTTAATTTTTAAACTAATTTAAAGGCCGATCGGGTAATATTTTCTATTTATTTACGCTTTCCTGCGGCACAACTTTGTAATTTATTTCACCACCACTTTATTGATGTTTATTTATCTTATCTACGCATATATTCAATTTTTTTATAATACGCTTGTCATAGGAGTGAATATATTCCACGCGCAACAAAAACAACTTTATTTAAAAACAAAATTTGTACCCGCCTGCACGAAATTTTAAATTAAATCAATTTTACCCGTTTCTAGTTTTGTTTCCTCCCAATTGCTTAGCGACCCGTTTGAGACAATATGTTTCCGTGAGAAAATGATCAACTCATTTAATATCTGATATAAATCGTTATCTGATGTTGAAGTATTGTAAACTCGGTTTTATCGAAATTTCGTATTGTATATTTGATTTTGACCATTGTCAGAGCTCAAGGGTCCTCTCTCTATTTGAAAAATGTCGCTTACATTAATCCAGTTTTTTCATGTAGTGGCGGCGGCGGTATAATCGGTTAGTGATCGTTTCATTTGTTTAATTTTTGCATTTCTAGTACTGAAATATTAGTTTCGTGCACTTTGTCCCTTAAAAAAATATAGTTTTTATACAACGCAAATGTAAGTGAAAAAGTAAACGTATTTTTAATGTGATATTTAAATCTTTAGATTAATATGTTTATTTCCTGTGGAAAATTGAAGAATAATTTATTATCGCGCACAAAACAAAAAGCTGTTAAAAAATTATTTAGGGAACAGAAATAAAAAATACAACGTTTGTATTTTTAACCGTGATATAAAACATTGTATATTTAATTTCTCTTCCCCAATATGTAATATCACAACATAACGGCAAAATCTATAACCGATTTAAAAATTAATTAATTTAAATTAGTTCCAGTCCCGGAACTGCAACATTTTAATATTTAGAATAATTCGCGTAAGAAGTTTCGTAGCAAAAATTTACTTCGTATGTGAAATTGAATATAATAAGCCACTTAATGTTTTCTCTATCTAATATTCGATTGGTGATTTATAGCACTTTTACACGTTAATCCAATCTTCGTCGTTTTTTGTTAGGAATCACTCGTTGATTCAGCAGAATTTCATCACGTACCTGTGCGCTTAAAAAATTTAATCTATCGCTTAGAGATTGCGCGAACATATTGGATGTTTATTTGTTTAAATGACTTGCGTTTCGTTCGTTCTAGTGATTGTTACTATTGCGACGGGGCCATGGATGGTGAAGAGGATTCCGGATGCGGATTCACAAATGTATTCGACTCTTCGCCACGGAAGAGTGCAGCAAACGTTCAAAGGACGCACGTGGAGGACTTGGGTGATATGTGCTTCATGATGTTCGACTATATACGAGATGCCATGAAGGTAAATTGTTTAAAAAAAATTGTAACTTTATTTTAAAATTCACACGTAATGCCAGGAATTAAATAGTATGTTTTATTTTTTTTCGATTTTGGAAAGAAAGGGTGGTTTCCCCCCCCGTAACTTTTCTCGTTTTAAAGGTTCTCTTCAATTTTTTTGAGATATATTAACATTAAAATATTTTTATATTAAAATAACGGGCATTATTTGCTATTTTCAAAATAATCTCAAATAAATGATTGCTGATTTAAGTGACTTTTGATTTATTTTTATTTTTATTTGCCTCTCTCATCGAAACTATTTTTACTGAGTAATTTTATTGCGATATCTAATAAAACGCAATAAATTGTTAATTAATGCAACATCCGGAAATTCTATTTCACGCTCCTACGATTACCATTCATTCAATGATAAGCAAGTTCGTGTCATATTATTTTTAATATTATTAATTTATCATCATCATTTCACGTTTTTTTCAGTGTGCAGACTACAAAAGTACTCAAATTTTGGTATACGGGATTGTGAGAATGTATGGTTCTAAGACATCAGCGCTTATAAAACAATGCTTTATATATCTTGGCAATATTGTGCATATAATCAGCCCGATTGTGGACAGTGCCATTAGAATTTTTCTTTTAAAACAGCGACGTTATGTTGCAATGCTCTTAATTAACGACACGTTCAAAACCATGCACTTTCGAAATCAAATTTTGTCATTGCAACATTCCTAGAACTTGCCTCAACACTTTCAAAATTTTCAGTTATAGAATCAAAGTAAAATGAAATAATTAAATAATAATAATTAAAGCTAATTGAAATAAACATTTTTTTCTGCACATATTTTTAATAATATTTACAACAATGAATGTGTTTTTTTATTGATGCAGATACATAATTCCGTTCACGGTGTAAAAATGTTTTACTAAATCATTTACTAATTTTATAGAAAATCACCCAAATAAAAATAGTAACAATATAAAAATAACATTTCTATTCAATTTTGTACATATGTTTTTTTTAAATAAATAAATGAATTGCGAAAAATGCATGTAATGTATGATTTGCAATAAAGTACCATAATATCGATTACATGATAAGGCAACTATTCAAGAGTAAAAAAGTATGTGTGTTTTTAGAATTTATTTAATGCCCGTTGAAAATGTTGTAATTTATGTTGATTTTTGAACGAAAACAACTGCCCAATTAGCGAATACAGTACATAGAATCCACTAGTAACGCAAAATAATTAGTTTTCGAATAGGTTTACATAGTTCATTTATTATAAATATATTTTGAAAATTTGTATACGACACGTACAAAAGCGCCCTATCATCTTCGTGATATTGATTTTTCTTTTGACATAGATTGTCATAGAAGCTAGTCAATCATAACTTTCAATACTGTTTTTTGTTTCCATTTATTATATATAAATATTTATTAGAATAAAAAAAAAACTTTCGCTTCTTATAATCGACTTGTTTTTTAGTCTATGGAGATGATGCGCGGCCACCACATGCTCACCGATGTGATCCTGGAGGTGGGCACGGAATTGTTCCACGCGCATCGCGTTATTCTGGCGGCGGCCAGTCCGTACTTCAAAGCCATGTTCACGGGCGGCCTGCGCGAATGCGAAATGAAGCGCGTCAAGTTGCAGGGCGTCTCGCCCACGGCCATGGGTTGCCTCATCTCGTTTATGTACACCGGGCGGATACGGGTCACCGAGAATACCGTCTGTCAGTTGCTGCCAGCCGCGACAATGTTCCAGGTATGACTGGAATATATTATAAACTAATAACTTCGCTATTTTTATTTTAGCAAACAAAATATATTTTTTGAAAATTATTTCAAAATATTTTACGACCCGAATGAAATAGTTATGTTGGGAAAATAAAAAATAAAATCTGAATATTTTCTACTTTTTTTAAAATATTTGTCTATATATTTTTTTATATTTTTCCATTTTTTTTTTGTATATTTTTTTAAATCCGTTCCTGAATATTTTTCTTTACGACTAAACATTTAAAATTTTATTTAAACAATGTGATTTAAAAAATATTTTATTTTATTTTATTTCATTAAAATAGAAATAGATATTTTTTATCTACTATTTATACTTTTATTTAAATTATACAAAAAAATTGCAACTTAACCAATATATTTAAATACTTTTAAACTTTTAAAATATATCAGCTAACTACGTATTACATAATGCATTATATTATTTTTTTATTTTAATCTACTACTTAAATATTTTTCATTTATATATAATAAAAGTTCTTAAAAGTGTTTTTTACTCCTATTAATTTGCATATTTTATACGTATATATATTTTTTTATTAAATATGCAAATTTCCTGAGAAAATAGAAATATTGATAAAATAAAAATATATTCTTATATCTGTGATTTTTGATATTTCTGGAAATATCTTTAATAATAAATTTAGCACTTTGTTGATTCGCACAGATAATAATAATTATTAGATGTTCTTATTTTTCTGTTAAATATTTTACAAAAGGTTTAATCTGTATAGAATAGAATAAAATAGTCTTAATATCGGGTTAGAAACTAGTAGCGTTTTAATAGATTTTTTGCAAAAATTTCTGTCGGTAGGTGATTAAAAAATTGTATAGATCAGTAGTTAGGGCAGTTTTGGCATATTTATCTCGGGATTGCAATTAGATTTTTTGACTATGTGTACTTTTGAAAGTTTGGATAATTTATTTGAGCGAAAAGTAAACATTCGAGCACACATATGCCAGGTGGGGTCCAAATCTTCAATTTTGAAGAACTGGACTTACAGTCATCATGATAACAATTATAACAAGGATAAATAAACAATTTAATTCTCCAGGTTGTAAATGTGATGCAAGCTTGTTGCGATTTCCTGGATAGACAACTACATCCGAGTAACGCAATCGGAATCGCTAATTTTGCCGAACAATATGGATGTAATGATCTATGCAAGAAGGCCAATCAATATATCGAACGTCATTTTAGTCAGGTAAAGGAACAAAGAAAACATAAAAAAAATAACGTAATACAAAACCATATTGCAATTTTACAACAGAATTTTTATGCGATTATTTACATATTATATATGTAATAAAGAGCGATTATAATATATTATCAACTTCTTAATTTTAAATTGATATAATTGACACTCTTGAGATACTTCGGAATTGCAATTGCAATAAAATGCAATTGCAAATGCAAAAAGCGAGTTGCTTCTATTTTTTTTTTGTATTTTATTACTGTTCATTCCTTTAAATAATTATTCATGGAATTTATATCATCGAATTTATTTCAGCATAAACGGAATATAAATTTGAACTTTGTACTATCATAAAATGTAGCATTTACCTTATTTACTTACTTATATTTGATTTATGATAAATTATTCTATTTTAATGTATTTTGAATAGACAAATTTAAATTAATTATTTTATATTACATTTTAATAATCTCATTAAGGAAATGCTTATTTCATAGTTTGTATATATTTTGTTTGGTTTTTTAAGAAACTTGTCTATTGTCGATTTTTGTTAACAATAATGTAGCAGATTTTATTATTGTATTTTGCGAATTTCCGCGCAGATTTGTCAGGAAGACGAATTTCTCCAATTAAGTCCGATCCAATTAATCACATTGATTAAGAAGGACGAGCTGAATGTGCAAGACGAGAAAGAAGTATACAATGCCGTATTGAAATGGGTCAAGTACGACGAAGACAATCGGAACGTTAAAATGGAACACATTCTTAGTTCAGTTCGCTGCCAATTCCTAACGCCCAAATTCCTAAACGACCAAATGACCAACTGTGATGTACTCAAGAAAACTCCAGCCTGCAGAGAATACTTAGCCAGAATATTCAGAGTAAGGACTCATATCATATTTATAATCTTAAATCATTACTGAAATATGAACACTAGACAAAATTACATGCCTATTTTTACTGAAACTCGTCAAAAAATAAATCACTTCTTATTTAAAATATATGCAAAAATCTACGATTACAAGCGCGAAATGTGAATATCGCGATAAAATTGTTTTAAATTTTCTTCGAGCTATACGTAAATAAAAGTCATCTCTTGATCACATCGCCATTTTTTATATATCCTTAAGTTAAAGAGTCCGCAATCCTAAAGATTGGTTGGAAACAGCACGCCATGCCGATCTATCCTGAGCTAATCCCTTCATCTCCCTATAGCTATTCATCTCAACGTCTTCAACTATCTGACTCACATACTCCAATCTAGGCCTACCTACCCCTCTCTTTCCCTCCACTCTACCTTCTATGATCAATTGCATAATCCCCCCATGCCTAAGAATATGCCCTACTAATCTGTCTCTCCTACGCTGTAACACTCTCCAAATACTTCTCTTCTCCCCTACTAACTCTAGTACAGCTTCATTTGTTACTTTATCTTCCCAACCAATCCTCATCATCCTCCTATAACACCACATTTCGAATGCTTGTAATCTACGCTTCTCTTCCTTTCCTATAGTCCACGCCTCACACCCGTACAGTGCTACACTCCAAACATATACCTTCAGTAATCTTTTTCTAATACCCAAGTCAATATTTGATCTTAAAATCTGTTCTTTTTCTACGAATGCCTTCCTACCTTGTGCTATCCTACACTTTATATCTACCTTGCTTCGATTATCTTTTGTGATTCTACTGCCTAAATAACAAAAATCTGACACTTCTTCGATTCTATTATCTCCTATTGAGATCCTCATTTTTCTACTGCATTCCTTTTTGTCACACCTCATCACTTTAGTTTTACCTATATTTATTTTCATGTTAAAATCCCTAGTCAATATATATATATATATATATATATATATATATATATATATATATATATATATATCAATATATCCTTAATAAAATTAATTATATACAACTCTTGCATTATTATTTGTGTTTGATTTTAGGATTTAACGTTACATAAAAGAACAATCGTAAAAGAACGGACACCAAATTCGCCGCGAATAATTTATATAGCCGGAGGATATTTCCGGCAATCCTTGGACATCTTGGAAGGTTTCAATGTGGACGACAAAACGTGGACGCAACTAGGAAGCCTAACTGTACCGCGATCTGGTGTTGGAGGAGCTTTTTTAAAGGTTTCGATCTAAAATTTATAATGGATATATTTTGTCATCTTCCAATGGACAAACTTATTAGATCCAGAAATTACTGCACTTGCCTTAGATGAAATTTGTTTCACGAGTACACTGCGTGCCATTTTATTATAAATCTATATGTTTAAAGTTTCGCGATCATGTGAAATTACGTCAAAATTTCACTAGTCATCTGCTCGATGCATTTTTATAATCGAAAATAATTATTACAATACATATTTTAGCATGGGTCGTATTTCTCGTTCAATTAAGTGCAACTAAAATCAATTGTAGCTTAATTGTAGATTACCTTGGCTATTTTTATAACATGTATTTAAAGAAATTTAAAAAGTTTTATTTAGAATTCGGATTTTAAGCACTAACTACAATTATTTTTGGATCATTTTTACATTTATTTCGATAATATAAATAAAATAATTTTGAACTTAGAAAAAACATCGATATCGCATATCATATTTGAGTATAACAAGAATTTTTTTTTTTCTTAATGCTTCAATTCCTAATTAAAAATTAATATAATCATACAAATATATATTTTGAACGGGAAGGCGAACAACAAGCAATAATTAAATGAAAACACGTGTATAGGGTTCCTTTTACGCCGTTGGGGGTAGAAATAATGCGCCCGGTAGTAGCTACGATTCGGACTGGGTAGATCGGTATAATCCCGCCAAAGATCAGTGGCGCCCGTGCAGTCCCATGTCGATTCCACGGAACAGGGTGGGAGTAGCCGTCATGGATGACCTTTTATATGCTGTGGGTGGTAGCGAAGGATCCAAATATCACAGTAGCGTAGAATGGTGAGGAAACATTTTCGAGTCCTCTTGGGATTTCATTAGCTCTTAAAGTTTAAATTAATTTTCAATAATTTTTTGTCGAAGTACTAAAAGTACTATGAAGTAATAAAAACTTGCTTAGAATATGTCCTTATTTGCTAAGTTTTTGTAGAAAACCGATTGCAATTAGGGTTTGTCGGTCTTAAAAACCGATTTTGCTGTTTATAATAAAAGAACAAAAAATTTTGGCATATTATTTGAGACTTTGAAAACAAAAAAAGCTCAATTATTACTAGCGAGTATTCACTGAGCCAGTATTTTCTATTTCCGGCAACTTTGTGACAAAAATAAGAACAAGATTAAGTAATCGTTCTGTGGATGTTTGATGTTTTTTGAAGTCATATTTCCTAAAGAAAAAGTAAATAAAACTTAATAATTTATATTTTGTAACAATTTTTGAATTGTCTTTTACTTGTTAATTTCTCATTTATTTCGAATATATTTGATGTTATTTTCATATTTTTGTAAAATATATACATATTTTGAAATAAGTATAATTATTTTATAACTTTTTAACTATATATTTTTGTAAATATTAGAAAACCGGTTTAACCGTTTTTTTTTTGGAAATGCGGTTTATCAAAAGTCGGTTTTTGTATAAATCCTAATTGCAATTGATCTTGGAATATCGATACTATTGTTAATTAATTAAAAAAGCTACATATATTTGTACATATATTTAGTATTTCATAAACAAACATATAATTGAATCTTAATCAGTTATGACCCGGAATTGGACCGATGGACGAATGTACGGTCGATGCATTGCAAACGGTTAGCCGTCGGTGTTGCCGTAGTGAATAGGTTATTATACACCATCGGGGGATACGATGGCGTGCACAGAATTAACACTGCCGAATGTTACCATCCGGAAAACAATGCCTGGACAATGATTTCACCTATGAACGTATGCCGCAGTGGTTCAGGTGAAGAGATACGTCGATTTTGAAAAATGAATCGCAATTTTTTCATCACCAATAGTCGCATAAAATAGTCGATTCTAAATCATAACTCAAAACTTTATTAATATAAAGCTTATAATTACATAACGTAACTATAATGTTACATAATATAGAATATCACCCAAATACCGTAACAAGTATTAAGTATCTAGATGTACATTTCAAGCGCTATGCGCCCATCTTCAGTAGCACATGGGCGCATAGCGCTTGAAATGTACATCTAGCTACTTAATGCTTGTTACGGTATTTGGGTGATATTCTATAATATAATTTAACACCGTAGTGATAATTTTTAAAATATAATATTACATATTTTGATATTTTTCTTATAGGTGTAGCGGCTATAAACCAATATATTTACGTGATCGGTGGATACGACGGAATAGGACAATTAAATTCCGTGGAAAGATACGACACTGAAAGGGATTTATGGGAATTTTGTAGGAGTATGAGGATAGCGAGAAGTGCCCTCAGTGTTACCGTGTTAGATTGTAAAATCTATGCAATGGGTACGTCGAATTATTATGAAATTATGTAAATTTGTACTAAAAATTAAGATAAATATTTATATCGTCGAGCGAGTTCATAAATATTTGCAATCTGTGCAAATAGTATGCGACGTGATCGTATTTAAATGTCTGGTTCCAAACAAATTTATACTAACAATTATTTAAAACGGAAAAGATGAAATTAAATGAAATTTAGTTCAGTTGTTAAGGCTATCGATGAACCGGTAATAATTTTTAAATATTTAAATATATTCTGTTCCATATCTTTACTTTTTCAGTGTTATGTTAAAAAAAAATCGAAACTAATGGCAGTTAAGTTAATTACGATTTATTTTATATACTGCCTATGGATTTCCTTATTCGTGTAACTTTGAAGACTAGCTACTTGATACCATAGAATATCTGTTATATTTATACATTTGAGATTCGCTCATTGTTTTTGAATTTTCACAACCCATTTTTTTTTTAATGTACACAAAATATGCATTAAAATGATTCCAGATTACCTCAAAGTACGATCAATCAAAAATAAAAATCGAATTAGGCGATACGACTTTATAGGTAAATTGTGGTATTCCATAATTTTTATCTTAAGTACCACCAGCCAGATTTAGATAAATTATTGGAGTTTTCTCTCTTTCTAAAAGTTCCAGATCATCATCGACAATATTCATTGCAAAATTTGCATTCGACACAAATTGTTCGATACTTCGATTGTTAGATAACATTTCGCGTCTAAAATTTTCACTTAGGTGAAAAACGATCAATTAAGCTAAGGGAAACTTTACATATTTACGTGGGACTTAAAATATGGCGCAATTAGTAATAATTCTAGTTAAATTAATGAGTTATATTTATTAGCAAAGTGTTGCTCGTGCAAATGAATCTTAAGTCCATAATTTCTATCGAAAATGTCAATTTTATATACTAAAAAAGTGGATACCGCCCTTTCACCACAATTGTATTTAAAAATACAAATACGTATTTCGGTAACCAGGCTACCTTCTTCAGTGTAAATACACAAAACATCATTTGTTAATGAGTTATTAATTACCTCAACTCATCTCGGTATAAATACCCAAATCCATCATTACTTCACTTCACTTACTTCACTTGGAACTAGCCACTCCAAGCGAAATGCACTGAAGAAGGTAGCTTGTCTATCGAAATACGTATTTGTATTTTTAAATACAATTGTGGTGAAAACCACTTTTTTAGTTCATTTTACGCCACAGAACTAGAACATTTATTTTACCACCAGCCACTTAAATAATCGCAATAGAGATTATTACGAAATAACGTAAGGGTGGAAAACTCTAATCGCGATTTTTTAGGGGGTTACGACGGTTCATCATTCCTGGAAGTGGTGGAAGTGTACGACCCGGCCACGGATGTCTGGGAGGATGGTGTACCACTAACGTCCGGCCGGTCGGGCCATGCGAGCGCAGTTTGTTATCAATCGGCGTGCAGTCGACAGAACTGTCACGTGTCCACGTCTCCACGTCCGCAGTCGACTAGTGGTGCCATTGCCAGTCCGTCCAGTAGTAGCGGTGGTGTCGGCGGCGCGTTCAGCAAACACCGGTGATACCAACGAACGTGCTGTACCGCACCGGAAGCAAGTAAGAATACATAGTAGTGCTGGGAATATTTGGCAATAGAAACCGGAAACTGGTGCGAGCGATTTTTTGGTAAAAAAAAACAAAGCACACTGGTTTGACGGTAACGTACCAATTCAATTTTCCAGCACGTTAATACAACGTACCAGTACGTACAGTCGTATCGGTGTGATTGGTTTTTCTGCAAATATGTAAGACTAAATTAAAGCTAAAAGCGAAAAGTAGCAAGTACACTTATCCCCAGATTTACACGGTATTTTTTTTACACGGTTTTCAAAGTAACAGAAGTAAAAACAAAAATTTATGCTGCGCACATATTTGCAGTCATTTTTAGTACCGTTAGCTTGTTAACACTGGCATTAAATCTAAAAAAGGGAATTCCATATTTTTTGTACATAAAAAGCATTCATTTATGAATTTTGTATTTCTATAAAATGAATTATACATATATAGCTTTATATAGTTGTTATTTCATGAATGAACTAATATTTTTGGTTTTTCATTTGTATTTTATTTTTATTTTACGTTGAAATAAATGAATTTAATTAAATAACTGACTAAATTATGCGCATTTTGTTTTTATTTCGATATACGTGGTTTTTCATGCAATAAGCTATGATTTCGATTTACACGGTATTTTGATATGGAATTCCGCAATTTTATATGGAACCATGAAAAAAATTCTTTAGAAACGCGAAATTGTTTTTACATTTAGAATGACTGAACGTAAATATATTAATTCGTAACAATTTCAGCGGATGATATGTGCAACATAATTTCAATTTGTACTTTAGTTTTCAAACGTCTTCAAATGAAAATCCGTGTACTTGCCAACTAATCCTAATGGTTGAGGACACTATATATCTATATATAGTGTTAGTGGTGACAGAGGATTTGATAATAAAAAAAACAATATTAATATTTTTACAAAATAATTTTGGCTTGTAACTCTTTATATTCGCACTTGAACATTTTTTTTTATATCGGGAATCGTGCAAAATTTATTAACGTGCATTATATATTTTTCTCTCAGTTATTTTTTAAATGTCGGAAAACCGGTTCTTACCAAAAATCGATTTTTACAAAAAACTGGTTCGTACAAAAAAAACCGGTACACCCTGGTATCATTCCCAGCACTAATAAATAGTACGCCCACACTGATTATATGAATAGTAGGTAAACAATTGAGCCTATTCTATAAAAAAATCGAACGATATTAGGATAAACAATTATTATTCACAACATCACTAAATTATCAATACTGAATTTTCAAGAAAATTAGATATTAAAACCGGATGTTGAACTACGTATTAAATTTCTTTGTAGAGAAATTGGCGGTATAAGCGTTAGTTCTTTACACGTACGTTAATCGTGTTTTATTGACTAAATATGTTGACCTCATGCTGCTGGCAGATGATGAATGTTTGGGTACCACGGACCAAACTGGCACCTGGCTATATATAGATTATCGCGTCAATTCGAAATGCAAACCAAACTGCTTTGATGCGAATGTCGATCTAGATGATCGATCTATAACTGATTGGACAGATGTTATATTACAAGCAAGTAAGATGTAGTCTGTTTATGATATGGTAATTACAATTCTGGTGAAAATGGGCAAATTCTCTGAGAATATTCTTCTTTTACACTATTCTAAGTAATCTTTAATTTTTAGTCATACATTAGGACAAATTCGTCATAGCTAAAATATTCGTTAACATACTCTAGGTAGAAATTGTATAGAATATCAACCAAAAACCGTAACACAATATTGTTACGGTTTTTGGGTGATGTTTTATAGAATAATTTAACGCCGTAGTGACGATTTTCTAAATAGAAACATATATATTTCCCCAACATTTGAATTTCGATTTCGTTTATAATATGAAGATTTTCAAAGTTACAATATTGGTGCGATTTCAAAATTTTGACTATCGACTATATGATTAAATCTTTAAAATCGAACACATTCCGCAAATAAACTTCGAATTTTCCGAAGTTTGTCGACTTTCTGGAGGTTTACGGTTGTAATTAGAAATTCGGGAGATCTTTTGAGGCTGTCTTAATATATACAAATTAGGCATCTTTGCCATATCGTAGCAAAAGGTCGCTCGCATAATCCGCTACTTTTGGAGGGAAATTAGCTTATTTTCTTTGCAATCAATATGCTGCAGATTGGAATCTCTGCCATGGTAGAAAATTGATCTATTGACCTTTAATTGGGTGCGATTCGTGTATGGTCAATTAACGATTAATAAAAATAATTGTGACCAGTGGATTAAAAGCGATTGAAATATGTCAATTTAGGGCCCCTGCTCTACCAAACATTATAATTTCAATATATTTCGCCGAGGGATACTTGAATTTGAGGGTTCTATATAAAAAAATAAAGTAAATGCGTTTAAAATCTAAATTCTGTTGAGAATTATTGTATGAAAGTGACAAAAGGTATTATTATTCGTTACAATAATTTGCTGTTGAATGATTCGGTGAGCGTGATTTTTCTTCTTGTGTTGTGAGGTTTGTAATATTGCACCGCAATGTTCCTAATCCTATAGATATTATTTTAGAATGTATAGTGTAAAATATTTATTGAAAAGTAATATGAAATACGATGGGTCTTGCATGGATCATGTGTACATGATATATGATATAATAAATATCTATTTAGAGAGTAAATTAACGTAATATATGGATGTAATGTTATTATTTATTATATAAATAATTTTGGTGATGTTACATGCGTATATTCAGCCTTTATCGTGCACTGAATCTCAGTATTTTATAAATTCATTACCAGAATTGGAATATTCCGAAATAAATTACGATTAATATGTCTTCCATTTCTTTGTTAGATATGTGTGCCAATTTTAAGTTTTAAATGTTCACTAAGTTAATAAAATTCTTTTTCGGTATATTAAAACACACTCTGTACGTACAGTAACGTAGGTTTTATTAAAAGTGTTACGAAAATATAAAATTGTTAGTTAATCGATATCACAATGCTAAAATTTTATAATCCGTATTAAAATCTATATCTATGGTTTAGTTCTATAAAATAAGGTTGAAATCGTCGAAAATTATCACCGATATTTTTTGATACAAAAAACGGCCTAGAAAAAAATAATTCACCGTAATCACATCTCTTTTGTCTTCGTAAAATCTTAACTCTACGCTCATAAACGGTGTGAAAATACACAATAATGAATATATATCTGTAGTTTTATAGAACTAAGGTAAAGAGGTAATTGCTGTAATTAAGACATCAGTCTGTACGTTCTTTGTTGCAATGTTGACTGTGAGCTTTCATAATCTCACGGCCAAGTGCGGCACCTAACGGCGGTGGAAAGGCATTTCCCACTTGCCGATACTTATCCATCAATTTACCACAAAATTCGTAACTAAATCAAAAGAGAATATCAATTATAAACAGTTTTGTTCGGCCAACTCCGATTGACAGTTTGTTCCATTAGTAAGAAATTATTCCAAATACTTTACCGTAACAATTAGCAAGCTCTATTCAACTTTTGACAAAATCGTTCCCCAACGTTTCCATCGACTATTATTATGGGGTACAGTAGGAAAAATAATGTAACTTTGCTTTTGCTTACGTAGCGTAATGAAATTTTATACAATTGTAGTAATGACTAAGGATTATAATATTCAAATAAATATGGGCAAGACCAAAGTGATGAGGTGTGACAAGAAGGAATGCAGGCAAAAGACAAATATAAAGATAATAGAAGAAATGTCAGACTTTTCTTATTTAGGAAGTATGATTACAAAAGATAACCGAAGTAAGGTCGATATAGAATGTAGAATAGCACAGGGTAGGAAGGCATTTGTAGAAATATTGACTTGGGTATTAGAAAAAGATTACTGAAGGCATATGTGTGGAGTGTAGCATTGTGCGGTGTGAGGCGTGGACTATAGGTAAATCAGAGTAACGTAGAATAGAAGCATTCGAAATGTGGTGCTACAGGAGCGTGATGGGGATTGGGTGGCGAGATAGTCACAAATGAAGCCGTACTAGAGTTAGTAGGGGAGAAGAGAGGTATTTGGAGAGTATTACAGCGCAGGAGCAGAAAGCAAGGGGTATGTAGGCCTCGACGTGGGTCAGGTAGTGGAGGACGTGTGGGATGACTAGCTATAGGGAGATGAAGGAATTAGCTGAGGATAGATCGACAGATGGCGTACTCAATCCTAAGGATTGAGGACTATTTAACTACTTAGTACAAGACAATACTAAGTCTGACAGTCGGTCAGACTTAGGGCCTATATTGGAGTAAATGGGTCAGATAGTGGAGGACGCGTGGGATGAAGGAATCCGTTGAGGATATAACATCGTGGCATGTTGTTTCTAGGACCATTTAACTAGCTAACAATTATAGATTAATAAATAGCTCGAAAGAACGCGATCTTTATATAAAAGTAAAGAGATCAAAATTAGGCTTTCCAACAAAGATCTCAAAAAGATGTACTTCTAAACACGACTTTTACCGTATCAACACGGTACACAGGAGTATTATCCAGGACCGTTATCTCTTTTTTCACTTACCTATCTGGGAATCCTTGCGATCTAGCGCTTTCCCTCACGCTGATTACTCGGTGCTGATCTGGGTGCAGAACTCTGCCTCGCTTGCCCATCGGTTCTGGATTAATTATGGCAGTAGCGAAATGTCCGGCCCAGGGTAGGCGCCCATACAGACCCGCCCACTGATTATGCTGATCCGCAGTGTGTGTTAAACACCACGGAATTAGTGTGTTGAATTGGCGATCGGCTGGATCACATGGGGTGTGAGTGTCAACAGCGCAGTTGCACACCCCTACAAGAGAGTTTTTTAATAAATGCGCAATGTGTATTTCGCGTCACTTTTACATTTAAACCGGATTTTGAATGAAATTTTGGCAGTGATACGTATTTGTATAAATCATCACCCAAAAACCGTAACGCAAAGCATTTATTAGCTAGATGCGCATTTCAGAGGCTATGCCCCCATCTTCAGTAGCACAATAATAGAACAAATAAAGATACCCCTGTCACTCATCGCCTCCGAAATGCGCATTTAGCTAATATCTAATATCACGCTGTATTTTTTTTTTGTCATTTGATCTGTCATATACACGCCGAATTTTGTACAATTATAGAATCTAATCGTTTCCGCTATATGCTTATCAATATCGTAGGTAGGACAGGCTAAATACATTTCTCGGAAAAAATTAAATAGAAGTAAATACTGAAAAAAAAATGTATTCTATGTGTATTTTAGGAAAAGTCGTAAAAAGAAATAGCGATGTGATAACGTTGTACTTGGGAAATTGAAGAAAAAGTTTGAAAACGAAAAAAACGAAAAAATATAACGAAGTAAAATAACTTGGTTATAATACCACTTAAAATATATAACTAAGTTATTTTCCTTCAAACCCATTTACTATGAACTACCACAAGGTAACACTTGATTCAATTAATTATATAATGATATCCTATAACAATATAATTGCATTATATTGTTATAGGATTATATTATATTGTTATATATATATATATATATATATATATATATATATATATATATATATATATATATATATATATATATATATATATATATATATATATATATATTATACCTTTATTGGATTCCTTTCCTTCGCCCTTTTGTACCCTACTTTTATAAGGATACTTTAACTGTGCGGTACTGGTGCCATCTGACATTTGCACCACTATATTCGGTAGACCCCGCCAATCGCTGCCCGCGGCGAGGGGTACGTAGTGCATGCGCGCCTCCACTATCGCCGTCATCTCCTTGCACACGTGGTCGTACACGTGAAAGGGATCGTACGATTCTAACGAGCCATCCACGTGCTCTGAGCGCATCTGACGCTGATAATGCGTCAGCGGCAAGTTATTATATGGCACAGAACGAGAGCTACGGCCGCTCTGTATCGGAGGTAGATCGGATAAGGCGTCGCGAATGGTTATCGTGCGATAAGGGGCGCTGCTTGTCCAACATGTGCCTAGAAATATGTACACGGTGCATTTAGGGTTTAACCAATGAATACTAACTATATTCTGTGGAAAGTTACGACACTGAAAGGGATTTATGGAAATTTTGTAGGAGTATAAGGATAGCGAGTGTAACCGTGTTAGATTGTAAAATGTATGCAATAGGTACGTCGAATTATTATGAAATTACGTAAATTTGGACTCAAAATTAAGATAAATATTTATATCGTCGAGCGAGTTTAAATCGTATTTAAATGTCTGGTTCCAAACAAATTTATACTAACAATTATTTAAAACGGAAAAGATGAAATTGAATAATATTTAGTTAAGTTATTAAGGCTATCTATGAACCGGTAATAATTTAAATATATTCTGTCTATATAACTTATTTATTTGATAGTATATCAATCACGATTCGTGACAGGTATTTTATTTAGTTTTATCTTGTGCTACTGAAGATGGGCGCATAGCGCTTGAAATGTACATCTAGCTACTTAATGCTTGTTACGGTATTTGGGTGATATTCTATATTATAATTTAACACCGTAGTGATAATTTTTAAAATAAGAAATGTTGATAAATTATAAAAAAAAAAAACAAAAAAAAATTTTTGGGAGTGCTATTCAACAGTATATACAAGTGATGTAACTGCAGGGATGTTCGGCAAAAATTCTTTAAAAGGTGCTTTCGCTGTGAGCAGCTGGGACTGACAGGGTTAACAAAACTTAATAAATGTACAGGTATTATATATTTACCATTTTTATATTTATTTCCGTCGATTTGTATTGTCAAGCCCTGTTGTTTTGTATTAAAAACATGTAAAGGTTCTGGAAGTTTCGGTAAGACATAACCAGATGCCGCTGCTATTATAACAAGACGTTTTTGATTTTGGGGAACGCCATAATGGCCAGCTTGAACTAGCCCAAATGAAACCTAGAGTAATGTAACGAATATTAATCGCACCTGTTTTTTTTTTTTAATATAAATTACAGTAAAATATACCTGATACCCGATAGCTAGAAGGCATCTAAGTGTTAGTTTAAAACACATTCCACGTTGGAATTCCGCAAAGTTCGGCACATTTTGCAAAATAAAATAAGCCGGCCTGAAGAAATCGCAATACGACAAATAGGTAACAATTAGGGAGTTTTTAAACAAGTCGTATTGACTAGATTTATAATAATTTGTACTGGAAAAATCCGGACATGGAGGACCTGTAATAAAGGAAAAGATATTTTGCATTCGCGCGAATATAAGAACGTATTTAAACCAAAAACAAAACGCGAACCTGTCATTATTACTATCCAATCAGTATTAGTATTATCCATTTAAAATTATCACTACGGTGTTGAATAATTGTATAGAATATCACCCAAATACCGTAACTCAAAGCATTAAATAGCTAGATGAGCCCATCTTCAGTAGCACAAGATAAAAACAAGAATAGATAATTACTTCTGTCATGTTGACTTCTTTATTTAATTGCATAGCAATCGCGATTAGTGACAGGTATTTTATTTAGTTTTTAACTAATGCTACTGGAGATGGGGGTATAGCCTTCGAAATGCGCATCTAGCTATTAAATGCTTTGATTTACGGTATTTGGGTGATATATCCTATACTAGTATGTATTAGTATTAATAAACACGTCTACTACAAACAACTTACTTCCGACTAAAAGTTCAACATCCCCCTTCCCCGGATATTTCTTCTTCAATTCGCCACTGCCGCTGGCCAAGTCATTCACGTCACGTTCGTACGCAATAATTCTCTTCAGCACGGTGTTTACATCGTTCGCATATACGTGACATTCTGGGAAGTTCCTTCTAAAAGCGCGCGCTGTCGTTTTATTAAACTCGACGGCCCAGTGTGTTTCTGCAGCGCGTGCGCTACGCAGGCCGTATGACAGGCCACCACATCCGCCGAACACGTCCATGCAACGCAGTGGGGTGTGCCGGGGGTAAGGGGGTGGTAAATCGTGCGATTGAATTTTGGGGGAACTGGATTTAGAGCGGTTATTGCGCTTATTGTCTGCGAAAGAGATGCATTTTAAATGGAAATGTACTCGTACGAAAATTGATACGATTTTTTTTTATATATCGCTAAAAGTGCCATTCGTACAATATTTGCGGTTGATTGAAAAACTAATTGTTCTAAACGTTGCGGAAACAAAAAAAAAATAGAAAAATATCTTGAGCGACGCAATGAACAATTTTACTTGAATTCTTTGGCAATTGTCCGAATTTCCTGGCATAATCAGATGGTTCCTCGAACACCTTTAATTCTGCATTATAACTGTGGAGGAAATAAAATCGATCCGGCCCTTCAATAGCCCATTCCTCGGTGTTTAAAATATGTCCGTATGCAATATAACATTTTCCTTCTACTTGCGAAAATGGCACAACCAATTCTAAAGTTAAACATATATATTGGTACAATAAATTATTACAGTTAAATATAAAACGAAACACAATATAATGTTCGTGGAAAGTAGATTATAGAATTTGCCGTAATGTTGTGATATTCCATAATAAGGAAGAGAAATAAAAGTACAATGTTTTATAAGTATTTATCTAACCACAAACTAATTGTTCTAATAAATGCTCCAATCTATTGTTTAGCTATAAAGATAAGACGGATAAATCTATCCGTAGTGCAGTATATAAGATTATTTGTCCAGATTGCAATGCAATATATATTGGCCAAACAGGCCGTAGCTTTAAAATTTGATTTAACGAACATGTTAATAGTTATAAATTTAAAAAAAATTAAATCGAACTTAGCTAACCATATTTTAGAATCTCACCATAATTTTCCCAGTATAGATAATTTAACAATTTTACATGTTTGTTCAGAGTCGTAAATTAAATTCGCTTGAATCACTTTGAAATTCACTTAGTTAGAGAGTCCGCAATC
Organism: Leptodirus hochenwartii; assembly: GCA_947310635.1. NCBI lineage: Eukaryota > Metazoa > Arthropoda > Insecta > Coleoptera > Leiodidae > Leptodirus > Leptodirus hochenwartii. Next base: position 50,815,644 of record OX371176.1, read on the forward strand.
CTAAAGATTGGTTGGAAACAGCACGCCATGCCGATCTATCCTGAGCTAATCCCTTCATCTCCCTATAGCTATTCATCTCAACGTCTTCAACTATCTGACTCACATACTCCAATCTAGGCCTACCTACCCCTCTCTTTCCCTCCACTCTACCTTCTATGATCAATTGCATAATCCCCCCATGCCTAAGAATATGCCCTACTAATCTGTCTCTCCTACGTTGTAACACTCTCCAAATACTTCTCTTCTCCCCTACTAACTCTAGTACAGCTTCATTTGTTACTTTATCTTCCCAACCAATCCTCATCATCCTCCTATAACACCACATTTCAAGTGCTTCTAATCTACGCTTCTCTTCCTTTCCTATAGTCCACGCCTCACACCCGTACAGTGCTACACTCCAAACATATACCTTCAGTAATCTTTTTCTAATACCCAAGTCAATATTTGATCTTAAAATCTGTTCTTTTTCTACGAATGCCTTCCTACCCTGTGCTATCCTACACTTTATATCTACCTTGCTTCGATTATTGAAATTCACTAACACCGTAAAAACTCTAATTATACATTACTCAATGACCAATTAGACCAAATCTCCTCCCCATCATTCGAAATTATCTGTAGGTAGATTGTTTATATATAAATAAGTTTTCTGTAATTCGTTTTACATTTGTCGATAATGCTTAATAAGCGAAACTATAGTCGAATAAATCCTCGTTTTTAACTGCGCTATAAAACATTGTACTTTTATTTCTCTTCCCCAATGTTGAAAGTACTAGAAAAATACATAATTTACCTTCTTCGCTCCAATAAAGAACATTCAGATCTTGTTGGTACGTCAATACTTTTCCTTTGTGGGTATTTTCTGGCCTATATAACTTTCTCACTTTTATTTGAATATTGTCTCGAATCGCATGTAATATATCTGTTATAATTCCGATACAAAATGGTTCGGCACCATCTAAACTAGAACCATTTACATTTCTATCGCACAATTTACGATAATATTCCGGATATAAATCCGCATCGACTATTCCAATAGATTGTTGAATTTCTTCAGTCCGTTTACACGATTTCGTTTCGAATTGAAATGACCGCGGTTTTAAATATACCCCCGAAGATATTTTATATTTGTCGTTGTTCCAAGATATATAGTCGTTAACTATGGTCGGAATATGTTTAGTATTTTTGTTTGTCCTAAAACAAAATGCTTACGCAATTTATATTTAGAAGCAAACGTGTGAGAAAACGTATAATTACTTGCAAGAAGAGCAGCGGGTATTCCACAAATTATCAATTTCTTCTACATCTTCAAATAGGCCAAATTCGTGAACGTATCTTTTAGAAAAATAATAATCATTATCCGAAAATTCTGTAGGCTCTAGCGCAGTATCTAATCCTCCGTTTAATTTCCAATTGGAATCAACGAGTTTTTTAGATACTTTCACCTTTTTATGTACACAGTGGACGGGGACATTAAAGCATTTGTCAATGGCAAATAATTCTCTAGGGTCGGCGCAATCACCCAAAATTGTGTCGAAGCCTCGTTCGAAGATTCGCACGTGCAATTGGCAAGTTTCCAGGGAATCATCAGAGAACATTGATTGAATTAGCGCTATTGAAGAAGTCTTAGTTTTTGTGGGTTCTAATAAAACGTAATCTCCGGGGTATAATATAATTTCATCTAAAGTTGAAAAGTTTATTCAGATAAGAGAAAACGAAAAATATGGATTATCGTAAAATTTTGGATTTATCCAAAGCATATGATTGTTTAAATCGTAATATACTGTTAGAAAAACTAGAACGATATGGGATAAGGGATAATGCATATAGATGGATACAATCATATTGTAGTAATAGAACATAAAAGGTAATAGTCGATTTTAAAGGGTAATAGAAAAGGATTTTCGCAACAATTGGAATACCACAAGGGAGTGTAAAATCGGGCCTGTGTTATTCATAGTATATATAAATGACTTAATTAAAGAGGTTGGTGGTGACAGAAAGATTGTAAATTCATGCAGATGATACAAACATTATTATCACAGCGAATTCATGGCAGGATATGCAAATAAAGTTTAAAAGCAATAAACTCACACTTAACAAGGGAAAAACTAATATGTTATTTGAGAGAAGAACGGGATATAAATGCACAAGAAAGGATTAAAGTAAAGGATAACGGTATGGAATTACAAGAGAACACAAATTTCTTTGGATGTACAATAGATAAAAAATTAGAGTGAAATATACGAGCGGAAGAAATTAGTAAAAGGGTAGCAAAAGCTGCGCGAGAATTGCAAGAAAATGTGTGAATAAAAATACACTTAGGAATATGTATTTTGCAAATGAATATTCAGTTATTTTGATCTTAAATATTAAAAATGTATTTGTTATACGGATTAAACTTTTTTTCGTAAAATATTTAACTGAAAAATAAATTTAAAAACGTCTATTTGTCTACGTCTTACCCATTTTAGCTGCTTTATACAACTTTTGATGATTATCTTCAATATATTCACCGATCCAATCAATCTTTTTATTAGATCTTTTCAAGTTTCCATTTAAACTGTCGCAGCCATTTGATTTTAAATTACTATTATTTTCGATCTTACATCTAGCATTAACTTTGATCTTATTATTAAAATAACTTCCAAAATGCCGACAATCCTCCGTAGTCGCATAAGTACAGCTCGAACAATATAATTGATTTTCGGTCGAATTACCGTTAATTTCTTTCGCTCGCTCATTGATTATCGATTCAAAGACGCGTTTAACAAGCGGAGTGGCGACGGATTGATTTATCGCTTCGTTGCGATTATATTCTCTTCTATCGTCTAGTTTCCGATATAAATCTAGATTAATCGAGGAGCTCGAATCTTCGCGTATTGAAACGCCCGCTAACGCAATTAGGTGCTCCATACATGGAGTTGTAATCAATCGCTTTTCGCACGGATCCGAAGTCGAGTCGAAATTCACCACCTGATCGCATATAAATTGCGCGTGTCCAATCAACATTTCTTCACATAGACTGGCATCTTCGGAGGAATTTATAGCCAACAGTAAATCTTCGTACGACGGTGATTTTGACTGTAACAGGAAGTCGATAACCAACTTCGCCAAGGCGATTTTTTGATAAATGACCAGCATGAACGGTTCGTATTGCTGCGACGGTTGCATGAGATAGTAATCACCAAACTGCGTTTTAAGACTGACTATAGGTTGCTCACCATCAAAACCGGCCACGTACCATTCGTTGATGGGGCCAATATCTTTAGCGGCAACGCCATTTGCGGGACTACGATCCTCCTCGTAGATCGCTTTAATGTACCCGGACACGTACAAGTTGTTATCGTACATTCGGCCAGAATCAAACGGACACACGTGATTCCTCTTATCGTAAACGGTAAATTGCGTGAGCTTGTTTGTCGGTTGCATATCGTCTTCGTGCATTTCTTCATTAAATAGTAATAAACTATCGTTGGTTACGGCTAAATATTCTTCAACAGCATCCTCTGGGTGGCCGATATAAATTTCGATTTGATTCAGGTATTGTTTGCAGACTGTACAGCGATCAATGGTAACTGTGGCATTGTTGAGGAATACTTCTTTTATCTTCGATTTTTCCGCGGATAACTTCTGCTTTTTATTTTGATTTGTATCTGTGAATTCTAATCCCATTTTACTGTGTTTATTAACATACAATCAAAGCGGATAATACATTATTTCTCTTCAAATTAAAAGATCCTTATTTGGCTATTGAACAAACACATGTAAACATTACTATTGAGGTTATGTTAGCGGCTACTGATGGGCGGAAAACATAGAAATATAGACTGCCATACATACTCCACGTATTTAGAAAAGTATATATATTTTTTTGAATTCCTAACATATACAAAACTAACTATTTATTCCGTTCGTTTAGTAACGATTGCCATTGTATTTTGGTTTTGTATATGCCTATTGCATATTTCGAATTTTAAGTCCTTATTTGATATATATTATAGACTAGCATTTTAGAGAAATATAGACTACCATACATACAACATATGTAGAAAACTATATATTTATTTTAGAATTCCTAACATATACAAATCTAACTATTTATTCCGTTCATTTAGAAACGATTGCCATTGTATTTTGGTTTTATATGTGCCTATTGCATATTTATAATATTAAGTCATTATTTGATCCATTTTAGAGAAATATAGACAACCACACATACACACACATGTAGATAAGTAAATATTTATTTTAGAATTCCTAACATATACAAATCTAAGTATTTATTCCGTTCGTTTAGGAACGATTGCCATTGTATTTTGGTTTTGTATGTGCCTATTGCATATTTGTAATTATAAGTCCTCATTTGATATAGTTTATTTAAAGAAGCTTGTGTCAAAATATGTCAACAGATAAAGACAAAGCTAATATGTCGGTGTTCCCATTGGTCCACAATGACATTGCTCTGTCAAAAAATTAAATCGGCCATCATAGGTTTTATTGAATCTTAGTTAAGTTAAGTGTCAAGTTAACGTCTGCAAAGTTAAAACAGCATATTAAAAATGTAAGTATTGCGTATATTTTTAATAAGTAATTATAATATGAAACGAACCACCGTTAATTTATCGAGTCCGTGGTATTGTTGTATTTACGCCATTATTTTTGAATTGCTACGGAATGAACGGAGTGCTACTTAAGATGGAGGCTTCGCTTTCAATGTATGATACAAAAACGGTTCGAAGCCGTATATCATTCAATGAAATACTATTACATATTTTATTGTGTAAATTTCGCGAATGTTATCTGAAAAATATTTTTTTACAGCCGCTAAAAACGGAGTTGAATGCGCAAAACTACGTGAAATTACGGATTTCAATATGTTTTTATACGTGCGAGGTCAAATGGTGGAGAAGCTGCTCTAATCCTGTTTTTATAAGTTGGTGAGTTTTTTCATCCATTTTTCGAACAAATGCTCAACGATATATCGCGGGGGATTTTACCGCCTAAGTTACGTTGCCTCTTTTCTTCCGTACGGATTATTTATTTTCTCCATGAAATATTCAGTGAGGGTAGAATGTCTCTCATTTCTTTAATCTATTATTCATCTGATGCGAAAAAAAAAAACAAAGAAGAAATGATAAAAACGTAATAATATGTTTTATGCAATTGATGTATTGGTATTTTTAAATTTATTGCAAATATTTAAAATTTATTTTATATATTTGATAAAGCATATCGTCAGCGAGGTGACCTTCTATCCTAGAAAAATTCGAAAAATGACATATGTCAAATTGATTCTTAGGTTTATTGCGCATGTTCAGAACATCTCCAATACCATTAAAAGTTCAAAGCAGATAGGAGGTATTGTCACATCGCTGACATTGATAATGCATACCTGGAATCCCAAAATTATCATTCCATGTAACATTCTGCAATAATTATTAATATGATATCCATAATGCTGCTGGTATTATCGAACTAATGGCACTGATTCAATTAATATGGAACAATGTGCCAAATATATTCGTAGCGCGCTATACCATCTAATAATAGTCATTTTGGGTATGGGTAAGATGGATAGCGAACTGCGACTTGTGGCCATTTATATTATTTGGCGACCATTTATGTTATAGTGGTCGAGTGCTGGTAATCCGACCAATGTCCAGTCGGTGCTCGACTACTAATACTAATTTATGGATTGTCACAATCAATTTCGATAGATTGAAGGTGTCAGTTACGGCTTTTGGTTGATGTTTTATATAATGTCAGTGGTTTCCTTTTTATGTGTTTCTAATAAATCACATTTGTTATTATTCTTGTTCAAGTAAATGCAGCAATATCAATTATAAAATTATCTAATAGATCGATTGAGCTGTAACTTTTTGATAGTCCATATTACAATAGGGAAATAAAAAACAACTTTGCTTTTATTATCCAGTGGAAGTATATTAAAGATTGACTATATAAAAGAAAAGTTGTTTTTTATTTTCTTATTCTATAAAATTATCATCATGTATAATTTGCCACGTGAAATGAGATTATATTCTCCATAAGAAATGTTTTTCTCCATGTGTGCATACCGCCAATATAAGAATATTTTCAAAAATAGAAAAGTACCCTTTAAATCATAGTTTTTGCAAATATATTTTGTTAGCGTGTTTATAATAATTTTAGAAAAGTTTTTGTGAAAGGAACAAATTATTAGTTGATTAATTAAAAAGTTAATTAATTACCAATTAATATGCTTGCATTCGGTTATTAAATTGATCAATTTCGATGAAATTTTGCAAAACCATTGTTCATAACCATGCATTGGATAGAAGATATTTTGATTTTGAAATTTTTAAATCAAGTAATAATTATTACCTAATTTATATGTAACAAAAGCGTATTTTAATTAAATCATTATGAAAAAATAATTTGACCTCAAAAAGAAATAGCGCGATTTTACAAGGAATTTTTCCCAAAAATAAATGTAAATTGAAACTTGTAAGAATAGAAGCACATTAACTTAATTATTTGAATTTTTGATTCGCCTTACAAGTTGCCTATATTAAATAAAATATTGAGTGAACAAAATTTAATAATTTAGACCATTTAAAAATGTTTCTAAACACAATTTGCCACATTTCATTTAATTGTATCATTTCCTAACAAAATCCCTTGGTGATTCAAAAATTTTAGATTAAATCATATTAGAAAATATCGTAAACTTAATTTCGATTATGTGAACATTTTGCGAAAAAAATTCTAAGGGGGAACCCTGGGCATTTTTGTCAATTTTCAGCTTTTTGACGATATATTCTAAACTGTTAGACCTACAGCAAAACTAGTTGCAGATTTAGAATCCTCAGATTCCCCCGCAATATTTTCTGGCTCACTTCGAAATTCTGTGAAATATAAATCGAGATCTTGAAATATTTAACGTTTAAAATATCTTTTGAAATATTTGAAACATTTCCTATCCAAATCACTTGTACACTATAAATTCTGCAATCCAATCCTATTAGAAAATATCAAAAACTCACTTTAAAAAATATGGACATTTTATCAAAAAAATTCAAAGCCATTTCTTTTGTCAATTTTTAGTTTTCTCATGGAATATACCAAAGTATTACAGCTACATACAATAAATCTGCTTATAGATTTTGAATCCTGAGATCATTTTTCATTAAGAATGACCGGTTCAATTCTTCTATCGTGTCAATTTAAATTGCAAATTGAAACATAGGACCTCAATATGAAATTGAAACGTAATTTCCCAAGTTTTAACAAAGTGTATCTTCTGAAATTTTCTCTCGTCAAATCCCTTTAGAAAATTGTGTAATCGAACATACGAAAAATTGACTTACAATGTCACGCCCTTCCTATACAGCGTATTCAATGCTTCATTAATTTATAACAATCTGCAGAATTGCAAAATGTTACATATCCGTTTGTTCATTTTTAAGTGCACGGAAAATTGGGGCGGCAATGTCTGAACGCGATTTTTGCTTTCTACTTTCTACTCGTTGCCGACTTTCGTGTTTATTTGACGCCCTGCGTGTGCGATATTATCTGTATACTTCTTAATTCGGTATTTGCTCGTAACACACTCTTCTCGTACGCACCAGTTCACGCCTTTGTCAACGTGCACACCTAATTAACCCACGCTAAAGATGTGACACCTCGCCCTGAGCGTCGGCACGTCTTCCGAACCAGCACAGACAGGGTGCTGTCAAATAAATACCATTTCGGATGTTAGATATAATCATTTCCTTGCTTTTTTTATATTCTGGTTCTTGAACTACCAACGACCTTCTTAAATATTTGTATCGAAACTCATGGGCGATGTATTCGTAACATCGAATAACAGCATTTATTATAATCACCCGGTATAATAACAGGCTTATGATATATATTATTATCACCATTGTATAAGAGAATCGTGTTTTCTCATTGTATAAAATATCACCCAAAAACCGTAATATAAAGTGTTACGTGTAAGTGTTAAGTGTTACGGTTTTCGGGTGATGTTTTATACATTTATTTAACGCCTTAGTGACGATTTCACAGTGTTTTTCTCATGTTGTCATCGTTTTTAGATTTTGCGAAGTAATTGACTCAAAAGAATCGAAAACGGAAATAGAAAATAATAATTTGCGGGTGATATATTATTTAGTTCTTTAAAATGTGCAAATGTGTAGATAAAAGAATTCGCATTGGTGATGACCACAATTTTTGTTATAAAATAAGGATGCCGATGTGTCTTGTATATTCTTTCATAGTCCTGTATTCCTGTACAAACTTTAAACGTGCCCAAGAGAAGATAACGGCTGCATTATCGTATATATATATGTCGAGAGTGACAGGGCCCATATTGCAACAGGCTCAGGCACGGAAGAAACAAGAGCAACCAGTTGCTGGTGAGCGTCACAACGAGCCAGAGCAGCGGCGCCAGACGCCAGAGCAGCGTCGCGACGCTAGAAAACAGCCAACCTAACCCTGAGTTCAGGTGTAGAGCTGATCCTTTCACTATCCGGCCCTCGAGTGTTGATTGTAGCCGAAATGATGATGTGAGATAGAAACGGGATAATAATAACATCGTGGTCGAGTTGTGCGGTGCAACTGCGGAAGAATATCCGCTGAAACATTTGAAATAATGGAAAAGTTGGCAAAAAATGACCCCCTAAAACGCAAACATGTTGTACTCGTTGAAATTGTTTTAGTAGCTACCGCGGTGGTTGAAATAAATCACTTTACGAATGTTGTAATTTAATTCCGTTTCGTTTTTTTTTTGGAAGTGCTTTTCACAATTTTGCTATGTATTGCCAGTGGTAGTTTCGTTATTTGGAGAAGGATCTTCTGCGATCCTCACCATGGAGTGGATCGGGGCCATCGATAAGAGGTACTTAACATTCGTTAGATTTTAGCAGCATTGCCTGGCTACGTAATGAAAAAAAAATTGCGTTGTGAATCGTTCTTATTATTTGAAATGGTATCCTTTTCCAAAATAAGAGCTTTTATGGTTTTTATGATTTTCGGCCTTGCTTATTTTTTTTTTATACATTCGTATTTAAGGTGTGTGAATTATTATATAGACAAATAATTATCAATTTACAAACAAGTTCTTTAATATGCGTAAATAGTATTTTTATTATTACTTCATGAATTTATTAAGACTTGGCATGGTGACACAATATTTGTGGAAAAATGAACATTTTATTAACAATTTTGATCGATTTGTGATTTCAAAACAATAATATACCGTGAAAAATATGTTTACATTACATTTAAATTATTCGCAAATGCTAGCGCCTCATTTATGATCATAATGAAAAATTGCTACAATAATTTATATATTTCAAAATTCTGAGTTTTTATTATATTAGAAATATCTTGAAATAATTTTGATTGTTATAAACGTAAATAAAAAAATTGTTTTTCACTGGCGAAATTTTTGCTTTTGAAAATTAAATTAGGATCTTTCATTTTAAAAATTATCACTACGGTGTTAAATTATAATATAGAATATCACCCAAATACCGTAACTTAAAGCATTAAGTAGCTAGATGTACATTTCAAGGGCTATGCCCCCATCTTCAGTAGCACAAGATAAAACGAATCTATCACGAATAGTGATTGATAAACTATCTAATAATATATAAAATATATAAATATATAAAAATATATAAACTATCCGTCTAAAAACGCTTGTATTCGTTGAAAGTGATCGTTTTTAGACGTTTCCAGCTTTCTTACGTTAATCAATTGATTGTCAGAGATAAATAATATTTTTTGTCTTGAAAAATACAGTTTTAGTCCAAGAAGTACGAAAATGTCTAAAAACGCTTGTATTCGTTGAAAGTAATCGTTTTTAGACGTTTCCAGCTTTCTGACGTTAATAAATTGATTGTCAGAGATAAAAAATATTTTTTGTCTTGAAAAATACAGTTTTAGTCCAAGAAGTACGAAAATGTCTAAAAACGCTTGTATTCGTTGAAAGTGATCGTTTTTCGACGTTTCCAGTTTTCTTACGTTAATAAATTGATTGTCAGAGATAAAAAATATTTTTTGTCTTGAAAAATACAGTTTTAGTCCAAGAAGTACGAAAATGTCTAAAACCGCTTGTATCCGTTAAAAGTAATCGTTTTTAGACGTTTCCAGCTCTCTGACGTCAATAAATTTTAAATAATAAATTAATAAATTGATAGTATATGAATCACGATTCGTGACAGAGGTATTTTATTTAGTTTTATCTTGTGCTACTGAAGATGGGGGCATAGCCTTCGAAATGTACATCTAGCTACTTAATGCTTGTTACGATATTTGGGTGATATTCTATATTATAGGGTCTTTCAGATTTTCCACGAACAAGTTTATAAAATATTCTCAAATAGTTACGATCATAGCAATAAAATTATCAAACTGAAATACACCCCTATATATCTTAAAGCGTTAAACGTTTTCTCAGCTCATTTTTCGTTCGATAAATTAATAAATTACGTTGGCATTTATTTAGAGACACTTCCGCACCAGTTGACTTTTCTAAATTTACCATTGCCCTTTCCCGTTTCCTGTTTCCAGTCGACGCCATTTCCTTCTGCAATCCAGCGACTATCCAGTTCGTAAATCTTATCCATTGTGTTATTTGCGAGGATAATAAAAGCCATCCTACTTTGTTTAGGTGTTGCTTGAGATCGTCAATCCTGTTGACCATTTTAAAATCTCAAGTTTCTTCAGACGATGTCGTAGTGTCATATATTTAATTTATATATTTACTTCTTGTATATTCAAAATTTATCCATTTTTTTTTCTATATTATATATTAGCGCTGTATATCTGTACTCCAGAATAAAAGTGTATTAAGTCCAATTTTTTTTTCAAAAATAGGTTTATTTCATTAAAGTAGGTCCTCTTTCAAATGTAAAACTGTTTTAAGTCATACGTAACTAATAATACGTTTTTATCGCTTGTATAGAAATTTCGATATATTTTTTATATTCCCTACAACAACAAAATGAAGTGACAAATTTAAAACGCATATGTTATGAAAGCAAAAATCTACGGTTCCCCAAGATTCTATCGTTGGTCCTTTATTATTTGTTATATATCTTGTAACATTCATTCATATTATATCATGCCCAATAAATGCTGATTATGATTCTACATGATTATTTACGATTATTAACAACGCATTTATTACTACAATATGATTTTATTTAATAATAAAATAATTTTAATTAAAAATGACGTATTTACAGAATTTAGAATGGAGTCACACGACATGCTTAAATAAATCAGTTTTATGTTAATATAAATTTTCAAAAATGTGACTTAATTCACTTTTATTCCGACGTGCAGATATTAACTTACAAAATTTTTGAAAACTACAAAAGCAGATATAAAATAATATTATTGATGCAGATATCACTATAAATTCACTTCAGTTATATGAATTAAAATATTTAGATATAATGTAGATTATTACAAAAAAAAGTGGATAAAAAAATGTTGGTTTTTTTTGGGTATTTAGTCTTAAATAAAATCTTGATCATTGCCGAAAAATTTGTCTTTCGTAGATATTTGATAATTATTGGTAATTTCAGTATCTAACAAGGAATTTATATTTACGTTCATTCTTCTTGAAATATATATTGCTGATAAACAAATACATATATTTTTTTTAAATGTGTGTTCTTCGTTGTATTTCCAGCACATTTTTTTTGCACAGGTGTATTTCGTGCGTGTTAGTTCGCGGTGGTGAAACACCCCATTCTAAATCGGGGTTAAATCATTCGCTCGATGTTCATTATAACATTCTATTTATATATGCAGAAACTAATAGTCAGGGCCGGCCAACTCTTTTTTGCGCAGCCATTAAAATAACGTTTGTTTTATTTTATTACGCATATAACATTCTTCTGGCGAATCAACATGTAGTTTATGCCAAATTTCGATTGAAGGCTATAATTTGATCAACGGATGTAATTTTCTAAAAAATGCGCAAGTAAATAGAATTTGAAGTCCCCAATGTGTATTTTGGCCGCCCTCTGCCGGAAGGGTGAGCTCGATTTCCACACACTGCCAACAAAAATGTTAATATCCATCTCATTTCCATAACAATGCACTTCGGCGATCTCAATAATGCATTTCAAAAATAATAGTTTAATATACTCGGCACCGCGCCACGAACAAACCGATATTAAATTTCCACGCTTCGTTAGGCCAGAATTTAATAAAAAGCGATGAGCTAATTTAATATTGTACCGGTATTTTAAAATTCTCACAATAGTATAGAATATCACCCAAATACCGTATTTTATAGACTTTTTATCTTGCGCTACTGAAGATGGGGGCACAGCCTTCGAAATGCGCATCCAGCTATTTAATGCTTTGAGTTACGGTATCTGCATATTATTATTACCAGTATTTGTAAATTTGTATTATTTAAACGATTGAATCTGTTAATTATTATATTCTCTTGTAAAAAATTGTAGACGAAGGGAACGATGTAAATACATCGGGATTTAAAAAATGTGCAGACGCTTAGCACGGAATTTAAAAAACGTTATGGTGAAGATTTACATGCTAATTCGAACGAAGAAAATCCTTAAATTGTTTAAGGATTGTTTAAAGATGATTATTGTTGTAAGGACTATACTCTAGAAAAATAATATTACGTTAGTTAGTTAAAGAGTCCGCAATCCTAAAGATTGGTTGGAAACAGCACGCCATGCCGATCTATCCTGAGCTAATCCCTTCATCTCCCTATAGCTATTCATCTCAACGTCTTCAACTATCTGACTCACATACTCCAATCTAGGCCTACCTACCCCTCTCTTTCCCTCCACTCTACCTTCTATGATCAATTGCATAATCCCCCCATGCCTAAGAATATGCCCTACTAATCTGTCTCTCCTACGCTGTAACACTCTCCAAATACTTCTCTTCTCCCCTACTATCTCTAGTACAGCTTCATTTGTTACTTTATCTTCCCAACCAATCCTCATCATCCTCCAATAACACCACATTTCGAATGCTTGTAATCTACGCTTCTCTTCCTTTCCTATAGTCCACGCCTCACACCCGTACAGTGCTACACTCCAAACATATACCTTCAGTAATCTTTTTCTAATACCCAAGTCAATATTTGATCTTAAAATCTGTTCTTTTTCTACGAATGCCTTCCTACCCTGTGCTATCCTACACTTTATATCTACCTTGCTTCGATTATCTTTTGTGATTCTACTGCCTAAATAACAAAAATCTGACACTTCTTCGATTCTATTATCTCCTATTGAGATCCTCATTTTTCTACTGCATTCCTTTTTGTCACACCTCATCACTTTAGTTTTACCTATATTTATTTTCATGTTAAAATCCCTAGTCAATACTGCCTGCATACCATTCAATACCCTTTCTAAATTCTTTTCGCTTTCTTCCAATATAGCTATATCGTCGGCGAATCTCAACATATATATTTTCTCTCCCTGTACATTCACACCTACACTATACTATTCTTTTACTTTGTTTATTGCATCTTCTATATATAGATTAAATAATAACGGTGAGAGTGTACATCCCTGCCGAACTCCCTTCCCTATTTTTGCTACCTCTTCTTCCCCCTCAATTCTAACTAAGGCAGTTTGGTGTTTATATAAATTAAAAATTATTCTCCTATCCTTATAATCTATACCCGTTTCTTTTAAAATTCTAAACATTATGTCCCAATCTACATTATCAAATGCCTTTTCTAAGTCTACAAAAGCTATGCAAGTTACCTTTCCTACCCTATTTCTTTTTTCTACTACCGTTCTTAGTGCTAGAATCGCCTCTCTCGTCCCTCTGTTTTTCCTAAAACCAAACTGATCTTCTCCTAGCCTTTCCTCTACTTTATTTTCTAATCTCCTATAAATAATCTTTAACAATATCTTCGATGCATGTGATAGTAGGCTAATGGTCCTATAGTTCTCACACAAATTAGCTCCTATTTTCTTCGGCATTGTTACTATTCTACTACGCTGAAAATCCTGTGGTACTTCTCCCTTCTCATATATTTTACAAACTAACCTGTATAATCGCTCCTGCATTTTTTCCCCTGCGTGTTTTATTAATTCGGCTGGTATCATATCAATCCCCGCTGCTTTGTTATTCCGTAAATCATTTAATGCTCTATGAAACTCTGACCTAAGTATGCTAGGACCTAAGTCATCCTCATCTATCTGTTCCACACTTTCTAGCTCCTCCATGTTTAAGGTACGTTAAGGTACGTTTTATAGATGGACTTCTTCCTTTTTTCCAAAAAGGCGAAAATTCTTTTCGCCTTTTCCAAAAATTCCAATATTGACTGTAAATACATGTATATTTTTTGACGCAGTTTTCTATTTGATTTTACTTTCGAATGATAAATAGATTAAAAATTTTTTTTGAATACTTTTGAAATGGACAATAATCGTTTAGCTGTACAATGTTTATGTACATAAATTGATTATTTTGCTAAATCCAATTACATCGCGAAATTCTTGGAAGGCTACCGAAAGAAAGCTTTTTAGACTTCATAATTATGCAATTAAAATTTGCATACTTAATACGCACTTTTTGGTGAAAGTTTACGTTTTAGTATTTTTATTTGAATGGTCAGAATTATGTTAGAAACTAAAAATTAGAATTATAAATTATTGCTGACCTCTCGTTAAAAATCGAATGCTCTTTCACGGTATTATTTTAAATCTTTATACAAAGACACCGTTCATGTTTTTGCACAATTTTTTGTACAATAGCAGCAATAGCAGGCATACCAACTTTTTACTTCATTGGGTCAAAATTCTGTAATTCAAAGAATTACATTTAATTTAGTCAATAACATAGATATATTTAATATAACACTGGTTAAGTTTATAAGACGTTTGAATATAATTTTCAGCGAAAAAAAAATTGTTTAACTAGTTTAAGTATTTATATAACAATATCATTTTAGATGGTATTACTTTCACGTTTAAATCTCATAATAATGTATCAATATTGCGAAAACTGTTGGTGGATGCATATTATGAATATGCAGCTGTTTGTTTTTCAAATAAATTAAATTAAAAATTGATGCGAGAGCCTTCGGCACCCAATCTGAAAAAAAAAACACGCGTTCGTATAATATTTATAACTAGGATAGATACTTGAAATAAATTGCGTTTCGTAAATTTATTGCAGATTTTATTATAATAAATTAATTCACAGAAAAATTTGTTTACATAAACCTCGAGCATGAGATACAGACTCGGTACTATACAGGCTGTACCAAAAATAAATTTAAAATCAAACTACTAGTCGTAAACGAATGCAGTTTTTAACAGACGAAATAAAACGTTTTTTTTATATAAATAATAAACGCATTTTTTTTTTAAATCAATTTGGACGCACCAACAAAACTTTTATTTTATTATACCGATCTCTATCAATAATAAAAATACCCTTTTCGGTTGTGTAATGACGATCAAGTCCGTTAAATACTGAGTATTGTATGTAAAAAAAAAATACGAATCTTTTTATTTCGAGTGTTAAAAACTAGATTAATTTATTACTAGTGTATAGGCGGATGTTTATTTATAAATATGACCACTTTTTTTGGCCCAGCCTGTATATTAAACAGTTTATTACATATGCGATTATTTCGGATTCTGAGCAGGTGGTCGACTAGTGTTATCAATTCCTCATTGTCGGAAGAAATGTAAATGGTCGCGTAACGTCGTACGGGTCACATCTTGCGGCGTATTAATAGAAACGATGCAAATAACTAATCGAAATTGTGTTTGTTACAATTATACAGTCTTAAATGTCGGTATTACCAGTGCTAACGTATGTTTTGGTAATTCGAAAACACTAACCGCCGTGCAACTTATATGCGTTTATGTTGCGATGTGTTTTGCCGAAAAAAGCGGGACATTATTGAAGACTTTTAATAATTTCACTTTGGTGAAGTGATTGGTTTAATCTGAATTTGTGCCTACTTCACATGTACTTTGAACTTGATTAGAATATTGCGTTACGAAAGAAGATTTCGCGATCGGTTGGAGCCATGTTTAATATAATGCGTTCTACAACGGAATATTATAAACTTATTGCGAGTTTTTGCAGTTTACGACTCGGCCAGATGGATTCTAAAGGTAAATTACAAATGTCTGCTCGTCAAATATTTGTACGCAATTTTATAGCATTTTAATTTATATTACAATGTAAAATTCGTTCGTCTTCAATTCTATCTATCGGACTTGCGTACTCCTACCGACCCGTTCGTTTCCCTTAACTACCTTTTATAACTAATTCCATAATACCTCCATGTCTGAACATATGACCCATCTCTCCGACGCTCTAAATACTTCTCTTTTTTTGTTAACTAACTTTCCTCGTGGTTTCATTTGTCAACTTATCCTCATTATCGTCGTATAGCACCACATTTTGAACACTTGTCTTTTCCTTTTATATAGTCCACCTCATCATCACTTTCCTTATACTTATTTTCATGCTATAATCCCTAGAGTAATTACTTCCTACATACCATTTAATACCTGTTCTAAATTCTGCTTTTTTTCGAGATAGTTTCATCGTCGGCCAACCTCAACATATATTTCTTCTCCCTGAAGAATTTTCATGCCTACGCTCCTCTTTAACATTGTTTATACACGTTTTAAATTTATATAACTGCGAAAATATACATCCCTGCCTGACTCCCTTTCCTTATTCTTACTTCCTCTTCTTTATCTTCACCTTCACCAACAAAATCAATCGAAATTATTAAGATTTTATGATGTTAAGTACCAATAATGTCGTAAAATATGGCCATTACGATTTTACTCTTTGATACATTACTTTATAACTCTGCGCACAAAAATATTATATATGATTAGCGTTCTACTCTTAAAAATATTTTTTTAATTCTGTTATTATCTTCAGGCGATATTTAATCGTACGTCAGCCTATTTTACCTCTTCCCACTTTTCTCTTTTGCCTTAATAATAATAATAAATTGTATAACACCCTGAATACGTTGTTTTAACGAAGGCTCAGTTGTTGTACAACAAAGGGCCCTTGTAAAGATGAAATTTTCTGAAGGATTCTACATTTTAGAACTTTCGAATATACTGAATTAACTTATAAAACAGCTTCATTGGCAAATGTGTTGAAAATTTGTAAATCGGGAGTACTGTAATGTATGGAAAGTTTTCCAGTGTGTTTAATTTTAGAATACGCATGCGTAAAGACGTTGATGACACGTATACAAGAAGAAATGTAAAGTACTCATTTTAAATTAATGTAAATGGGTATAACACTGCATTTGTGCGTCCAATTCATCAAATGTAAATTTAAGTAACTATAAATAAAGGAAAATATGATATTTAAGAGTTTTTTGATAAAAGAATTCTCGTAAAAACAGAAAGTGATTTTTTTAAAATTCAGAATGGTATTAAAGAATCACTTTAAATTGTTATATTGAAAATTTACGTATGGAATTGTTACAGCTCTTTCGAATTTATTCCATATTTCAGATTATTATATCCCACCAAATTAGTTTTCTTTTGGGACTGTTGTACAAATATATAGCCCATGCAGTTTTAACTTCATTTTTATGTTAACTTTGGTGAATTATAAAACTATAAATGTTCCACTGCGCTTATAAGTTTGAAGAAACTTTAGAAAACTTTGAATGGTATTTTTAATTTTCAAACATCTGACTCTTGTAATATCCAACATCTTGCAATATTCTAGAACTTTATATATTTCCGCAGTTTCTTAAAATCTTGTTTAAATAATTTGCTTCTTCATACAATCACGTGAAAAATTCGTTATTCTTAATTCATATGCCACGAATAAAAAAAATTGGACATATTTAAAGTTCGTTGCCAGTTTTTTAAATTACATAATATAAAAAATATTGATATTAAATATATAGAGCAGATATTGATAGTGACCATAATTTAGTAGTCCTGGACTCAGAGGTCAAATTCAAGAAATTACAGAAGTCTAAACAGGTCAGAGTAGATGTCGATAGGTTAAAATTAGCTGATGTATGTGAAAAGTACAAGCAGAAAGTAGAAATCATGGCTAATGGAACATCTAGGAGCGACATAGATTGCGAATGGAGGGAAATCAGAAATGGGTTAACTACAGCAGCAAATGAAGTATTAGGCACAAAGAAAAGGGCAGGTAGGAGGGAATGGATCACGGAAGAAATAGTTGAAATGATAGAAGCAAGAAGGAAAATTAAAATTGGAAACACAGAAGCAGGACAGAAAAAATATAAGGAACTAAGGAACTTAATTAATAGGAAATGCAAGCTAGCGAAAGAAGAGTGGATAAAAGGAAATTGTGAGGATATTGAGGAGGATATGAGAAGAGGTAAAGTAGATTTGGGCTACAGGAAAATTAAGTCACATTTTTCTAAAGTAAAACCAAAGGGTAACATTATATGTGATAAGCAGGGTAAGGAACTCACAGAAAATAAGGAAAAAGCTAGAAGATGGAAGGAGTATCTTGAAGATTTATATAAAGGTAGGCAGGACATGGCGGAGCTAGAAAGTGTGGAACAGATAGATGAGGATGACTTAGGTCCTAGCATACTTAGGTCAGAGTTTCATAGAGCATTAAATGATTTACGGAATAACAAAGCAGCGGGGATTGATATGATACCAGCCGAATTAATAAAACACGCAGGGGAAAAAATGCAGGAGCGATTATACAGGTTAGTTTGTAAAATATATGAGAAGGGAGAAGTACCACAGGATTTTCAGCGTAGTAGAATAGTAACAATGCCGAAGAAAATAGGAGCTAATTTGTGTGAGAACTATAGGACCATTAGCCTACTATCACATGCATCGAAGATATTGCTAAAGATTATTTATAGGAGATTAGAAAATAAAGTAGAGGAAAGGCTAGGAGAAGATCAGTTTGGTTTTAGGAAAAACAGAGGGACGAGGGAGGCGATTTTAGCACTAAGAACAGTAGTAGAAAAAAGAATGAGGGTAGGAAAGGTAACTTGCATAGCTTTTGTAGATTTAGAAAAGGCATTTGATAATGTAGATTGGGACATAATGTTTAGAATTTTAAAAGAAACGGGTATAGATTATAAGGATAGGAGAATAATTTTTAATTTATATAAACACCAAACTGCCTTAGTTAGAATTGAGGGGGAAGAAGAGGTAGCAAAAATAGGGAAGGGAGTTCGGCAGGGATGTACACTTTCACCGCTATTATTTAATCTATATATAGAAGACGCAATAAACAAAGTAAAAGAAGAGTATAGTGTAGGTGTGAATGTACAGGGAGAGAAAATATATATGTTGAGATTCGCCGACGATATAGCTATATTGGAAGAAAGCGAAAAGAATTTAGAAAGGGTATTGAATGGTATGCAGGCAGTATTGACTAGGGATTTTAACATGAAAATAAATATAGGTCAAACTAAAGTGATGAGGTGTGACAAAAAGGAATGCAGTAGAAAAATGAGGATCACAATAGGAGATAATAGAATCGAAGAAGTGTCAGATTTTTGTTATTTAGGCAGTAGAATCACAAAAGATAATCGAAGCAAGGTAGATATAAAGTGTAGGATAGCACAGGGTAGGAAGGCATTCGTAGAAAAGGAACAGATTTTAAGATCAAATATTGACTTGGGTATTAGAAAAAGATTACTGAAGGTATATGGTTGGAGTGTAGCACTGTACGGGTGTGAGGCGTGGACTATAGGAAAGGAAGAGAAGCGTAGATTACAAGCATTCGAAATGTGGTGTTATAGGAGGATGATGAGGATTGGTTGGGAAGATAAAGTAACAAATGAAGCTGTACTAGAGTTAGTAGGGGAGAAGAGAAGTATTTGGAGAGTGTTACAGCGTAGGAGAGACAGATTAGTAGGGCATATTCTTAGGCATGGGGGGATTATGCAATTGATCATAGAAGGTAGAGTGGAGGGAAAGAGAGGGGTAGGTAGGCCTAGATTGGAGTATGTGAGTCAGATAGTTGAAGACGTTGAGATGAATAGCTATAGGGAGATGAAGGGATTAGCTCAGGATAGATCGGCATGGCGTGCTGTTTCCAACCAATCTTTAGGATTGCGGACTCTTTAACTAAAAAATAATATTTATGATGTTCATCTATTTAATCAGCTGTTTCTTAAATTCGATAGGAACTAAGGGGAGGTTTATTGAAAAATTACGTTTTTTAAATAATGTAAAATAAAATGATGCCATTAAATGAAACGTTCATTATCTAATATTTGACTTTTAGATTTTGTGGGATTTCAAAATAAAGACAATTATTAATATTCAATCTTCTTTCACCTTGCTGCTGAATAATATTTGAAGAGCTACTTATTGTTATCTTAAATGAAAATCCACAAATATTTGTGAATTGTGATTAAAATCCAATGTTATATAATGTCATAAAATTTATATGCAGACATAGTATTAACCTTCATTGTAATGAATAAAAAAAATAAAAAAACATTCATTAGGATGCACTTTAATTTTTTTAGTTAAGGGTTGATATATAGCTGTAGGAAATTTATATCCAAAATTTTATTTAATCCAACATCTTGAATAAATTAAAAAACACATATTCTACTATTTTATGAAAGATAATTATTTTTCTTCCATCACCTTTTTTTATGGCGATAGATGATTATATTTGGTTATCATAATATTTCAATTCGACACCTTTCGCGATCCGAAACGAGGTATTATTTACCCTTGTCAAAATAATTCCGTGCGCCCTCCAAGCCCTCCAGACATTATAATTTATTCATAAAATTCTTATTACCATATATATGATGGTGCATACAAGTGAAATTTTGAATATCAAAGTTTGCTCCATATTATTTGGTAACTGCGCTTTTAAAAATTGCTTCGTAACACTTAAAAAATGAAGAAAGTCTACGAAATTGCATATTTTCGAGCAACGTATACCATTTATGTCAAGAAAATGCGTTATTTGTAGAATAATTATACAATTAGTTCAAATGGGGTTCTAAAGATAATTAAAATTATTTACATATACGATTTTGGGTTTCGTATGAGACGCAAGATTTACATGTTTTTTTTCCGGTGATTAGATAAAAAAATTCTTGCGCTGAGGCTAATTTTTGATCAGTTGTGAAATGGGAATAATTTCAAAATAGATCAAAAAGAATTTAGTTTCTAAAAATCCTAGCTTATTGGGATTTAAAAATAATAGCTGAAGTTCAATATTTCGAAGAAATTCGTTAAAACCAGTTTGGGTTAAGTCAGTACAATACACCTAAGTTTCTAAATCTTACTTCGAATTTTTCTCGTAAATTCGAAGATATTATCTTATTCAAATATAAATTTGTAACGTTTGTTGCAATTTATACGTTTTTTTTATATCGCATATCATCCACAAAAACTTATAAATATCGTCAAACGTCAAGTAAACATTAAAAAAAAAAGTATGGGCTCAAAATCGCGGTTTTGTAAATTATAAGTCTCGGCACCGTATTCTATAGTGGGAAGTATTATTTAAAAAGCAACAGTGAAAATGAAAGATAATGCGGAGTTTCTAAACAAACTGGCAACACTATCTGAAGAAAAAATCTTAAGACAAGCTCTCAGAAGAAATTGCAGACTGTAAAAATGTTTTCGTGAAAACAACGTTGATTTAAGAGATCGTATTGACTCCGTTGAAGCAACCTCAACAAACCGTCATGTCATCTGGGATCGCAAAAATTCAGAAAAAATGTATATACTTTTCTTTGGAGTTGACGAGGTTATCTGGGAGCGAATTGGATTACTCTGCAAATAAATCAGCCAAAAATTTAGTCATTACTGATCTGCGCACGACTGCTACGCGTTCCATGGACGAACGCATCTATCCTCGAGGAAATTAACCCCGAACAGAGACACTCTACCCTTATATTCAAACGAATTCGAACGTTCTTTGGTCACGTGTCCCGTAGCAAACGTCCACGAGGCCGATCCCCAACCACCCGTTGGGTTGATTTGGTGGAGACTCTGCTAAACAAAAAATCTGGAACAAGTCACAAGACCTCGCCGACCATCGTAGTAGATGGAGAGGAGCAATACGGGCGGCGCTACGAGATAGACCGCCATAAATAAGGGCCACCACACGTCTGATAAGACGTCAGGACTTAAGAAGAAGAAGAAAGATCTGCGCACGGCTCAAGGATCTTTTTCTACAATGGATCAATTCGAAACAATTCTACAAAACTCTCAAAGCGACCCTATCCTCAAATATATCGCAAAAAACTGTCACGAACCTTACTATTAACGAACCTACAAATAATCTTAACATCATAACCTGCTGAGGAGTTTCAAAAAGATTTACACGTCCAGTAAATCGTCTATAACTGACATCGAGATTTCGAAAGTGGAAGTAGAGCGACTCTTGGAAACTATCGAAAGCAACTTATCATCCGGTCCTGAAAACTTCAATCAAATGTCACCAGCTAAAGTGGTACCTAATACTGGCGTCAACGAATTAAAAAAAAAAATAGTTTGCACCATTGCGGTGTGTGGCGAACACTCTAGAGTCTAGATAAACTAGTGAATCCCAAACACCTGTTTCTTATCTAACTTATATTGTTTGTTTTATATATATTAAATTTTTTATTTACTTACCCTTTGTATAATGATTTATACCGGCTTAGCCGTCTGTCCTATAAATAAATTATTATTATTATTCTCCTTGTATATTATTAATCTATCCGATTACAGTTCATTCGTTTTATTTATCATCGCGACGATAAGTTTGTAGCCACTACCTTATCAGGCGACTACAAAAATATCATTAAACAGGCCTATATTAATGTCAACAGCAGTTTTATCGGGCGCAGTTCGTTCTCATTATTAAAAACATCAGAACTACAAATTCGTCCTGCAATAAAGCGCAAGATGATAATCACAGAGTGTGCCAAACTCGAACTATGGGACGTCCTGCAGAACATCTTCCTTCGAAACAATCGACTGTACGACGTCAATGAACCGGATGAAGATGGCAATACTTTAGTCCATATCCTTTCAGTCAAAAGACGGGAGGCCTTGTTAGCGGACGTAATTGATATGGGCGGATTGGTAAATGCACAAAACAAGAAAGGGGTCAGTTCTCTACACATGGCGGTTCGTGTGGGACATTTTTCTATAATGCAGCTGTTAATTGCCAACAAAGCGGACCCGAATATTGTGGACCGTATTGGCGAAACGCCAGTCTTCAGTGCTGTTAGAAAGAACGCTGTGCATATAGTGAACTTATTACAGCAGCATAATGCGAAACTGGACGTAGTGAACAATTTGGGCAATGGATTATTACATGTGGCTGGTGAATGTGATGGTGTTCAGGTGGCTAAATATTTAATCGAACAAAATCTAGTTGACATAAATGGTGTGAATAAATCTCTGGACACTTGCTTAGATGTGGCTGTAAAGAAAAACCAACTACAAGTGGCAGAATACTTTATAACCATACTCAAAAGTGTAGACAAATCTTCGCAATTGCTACACATCGCCACCCAAAATAACAACGTAGCTCTAGCCGAGGTCCTCCTCAAAGCTGGAGCCGACCCAAACGCAGAAAACTCTACAAAATCAACTTCTCTACACCTAGCCATCGAATTACAGCACCTAGATCTCGTCGTACTCCTCCTCGAGTACAACTCGAACATCAACCACTCCGATACCGATGGCTACACTCCTCTACATCTTGCGGCACGTGCTGCCAACAAAACCATCCTCAAACACCTCGTCCGTAATGGTGCCGATATGGAGGCGATCACCGAAGGTGGCGATAAAGCGCTTCACTTAGCCGCCATGGCCGGTCAGGTGGCGTGCGTGAAGATTCTGCTAAAGTACGGGCACAAGTTGGAGACCGGTTGGTGTAATTTAGCCGGACAAAGCCCTCTGCATTTGGCAGCGAGTAATGGCCACACGGAAGTTGTGCAGATGTTGCTACGGGCGCACTTTGATCCGCTGTTGGTTGATAGGACGGGATCGACGCCGGTGTTTGTGGCCAAGTTGAGGGAACAAGAGGAGACGTACCAGGTGCTGAGGGATAGCTTGACGACTATTGTAGTGTAGGAAACGTTTCGTGCGTCACCAATTCTGGGTGATAAATTTATTGTAACGCTCAAAGACCGATGATAATGTTTCGTACAGTTGATTGATGGATTTCATCTTTTGTGAATTAATGATCGATTTAAGACACTTGTGTCCTCGAACGATACACGTTACTACACATCTACACTAAATGAGCCATGGCCTTTTCCCCACACATCTGCACAAAATTGGTGCTAAAGATGACGATAGTTGTCAAAATTGTATAAATACTGTTGGTGATATTAACCATGTTGTTTTCGCCCGCCCCGTAAATGACACAAATAGAAACGTATTTCTGAAAGGAATATTGAAGATTACGAAGACTAAACGTAACATATCTGTTATGATGAAACTGTTTCCGAACTCGTCAATTTTTTAAAGAAATCGCAGATTCATCCTTTTTTGTAGTAGAGGAAAAATAGCGAAATTTATACATGTTAATAAAATACAAAATACAATTCTTACTGCAAGTGAACAGATTTTGCATTAAAAAAAAATTTTTTTTAGCAAATTGTAGTTTTTTTAAAAGTCTAATCAAAATTTATCGTTTAAAATGACAACTGACATTTCACTGAAACGTCATTGGACATACCTCAACTAGAGATGAAGAGAAATCATCTAAAAATATGGTTTCAATAAAATTTCCATTTTTCATTGTTTATCTGGCCTTTTAATACCTTCTCAAAAGGTATTCTTTTTTATTTAATCCAATGTCCAAGGCAGCTGCACATAAAAATTATAGCGGAACAAACAATTTAATCGATATTGATAGGTCCATTGTGGTACATAACATTTTTTTACTATAATCTCCGTACAATGCAATTTAATGTAATTTAATGAATCGTATTAATCGTAAAATCGTAAAAAAATCGTATTAATCGCATGGAAATGGCACACAGAACTGATAACGACTTATCAATATAAAAGAATAAAAATACAGACGTGAAAAATAACTTACTATCTCATATATATATATAATCCAGCGATAGCATCTGTACTTGAAAGAAAGACTTTTTAAAATTAAGTTCGACAAACAAACAACTAACAATATATGTGTATTGACAATTGTATTGATTGTTGACGTCATGATTACTCTGTCGCAGAATAATTTTGCAACTTTAAAATTATTTACCCTCGATATAATATGTAAACAATGCAGAAATGGTGCTCACATTAATGATGAAACTTCTTCAAGCGAAATTGTTAAATTTGAACGTAATACGAGAGTACAAAGGAATTAAAATTAAACGACTCATTATTTTTTTACTTAACCGAAAATTCTAAGAAAACCTGTTCATTTGCCGTTCAACCATAATTGACGATTAAATTTCGCGCAGTATTTAATCAACAACGAATTTATCGGATACCAAATTAATTTTAGACCAGCACAATAAAATAAACACTGCGAAATGATGACAGATATCGTGCATGGTGTTGTGCAAGATAAATACGAGCCGCAATGTCCATAGAAACTCCCAAGACGAGTGCTTAAAAGGGCCGACAGGCCAGAACATGTAAAATAAATAGCTGTGTAATAATGACCTCGGAGTAGAGATCCTGCCCTGTAATAAATTACATACTCATCAAGCAACCAGCCCTAACAAATACGGAAGCGAACTTGAGCGAACTAACTGCCCGTGGAAATTGTTGCCACTGAATTAAGTTCCATAAATGCCATATACATCTTAAAGTCGTCCATCATATATTTGATATTCCACTATTTTTCCTACACCATTTTAATGACACCGTATCTGTAGTGACAAAATGCTTGCATTCCATCTCACTATTTCCAACGCAATTAATTTTTTTAATTAATGCCTCGCTGGGTATATTAAAATCCCAGCAAATGCCACGTCCCATTTACTCTTTTTATAGATAATAGATCGTAATTAAAAACTGTGAAAAATATATACAAGGGGTGTGTAATTTTACATTTTGAAGATTAGTGACTTTATTAAATTTACCCTTCTAATTATTTAAATTTTTTAAATTATGCCATAATTTCGGAATTCTAAATTCGGAATAAAATTCTAGCGTTTGGCGTTGTGTTTTTTTTTCCTTGAAAATTTCACGTTTTTCATTCCATATTTACCAAATGTATAAATAAATCAATAAATTAGTGTTAATAACGCCCGTAAAATATTATTTAATAAGAGTTTTATTATCAGGTAAGCGGACTATAACGATATTATTTTCCAATTTTTTATTTTAATTTTAAGATTATAATAATAAATTATAATACACTGTTGAGCGTTCGTTTGTACTAAATAATAATATAATGGCATTATAATAGCGGTACAGATCAAGGTAAAATATTTGTTTTCTTGTTGTTTACTATTTAACTTTGGATATGTTAGGGAAATGCATTCTCTTAACACTGTACTGATTTGTTTGCCTGATGAAGAGGTTGGAAAATTACTTCAAAATGTTGCTCAATCTGTTAAAATTATAATAAAAAAAATTGGAAAATAATATTGATATAGTCCGCTTACCTGGTAATAAAACTCTTATTGTATAAATAATATGATTCGCTACCATAAAATATATATTTTTCGAAAAACTTTTTAAAATTTACTGTATACAAATTCCAGTTACAGGAAAAATGTTTGCGAACTATTGATTTCTCTGCGACGCTTTATTTATGCTTTGAGATAAATATCGGGCATTAATACGACGATACTATAGGCAACATATTATACATTTCCCTATATATAGTGGTATGTCCCAGTCTAGTGGGTAAGCTGGTTTAGTTTCGTCCGTATTGTTCTTTGGGATTAGGTGTGGATTATCATAGCGATATTTTAGGATACACAAAATACCAATTGAAAAATCGATTTTTTTAAAATTATGGGATTAATAACGGAAATAATAGGAATTGTATGTCGTAAGACGCTCTGGCAGGATTATTAGGATTGAAAGATATTTAATAGCAATAACTAGTGAAATTTTCACCCGGTGGTGCAGTGAGAAGCAATTTTTTTGATATTATAAAAATTTACAATAAACAAATAATAGATTTTTTAATTTATCGTCTATTATGAGTTTTCGCTACAAATAAAATGTATGCTGTATTATTTTCATAATGCTCTATAATTGAACACTATTTATTGCGAATAATAATGAATTTCTAATTCACCTGTATATAGTAATTAATATTTTTCGTGCTATGAAAATGTCGAAGGACATTAAATAAATAATTAACATTATTTATTGCGAATGATTTTCTAATTCACCTGTATGTAGTAATAAATATTTTTCGTGCTATGAAAATGTTCAAGAACGTGAATAGTTTTCGTGTTCATTTAAATTGAAACAAAAATTGAAAAATATTATGGAAAAAATAATGGATTTAAACAAAAAAATTGCATATCGATTGAATGGAACTAGTAATAGCATAAGTTTAGTGAAAAAATTAATAATGCGCCTCCATATTTGGCTTATGGTTTAAAAACCATTCCAGGACATAGTTGTTTGTAAAATATGAAATGTTATGCGCATTTCATGTTTCATTACTTTCGTTGAGAGCGAATAAAATATAAAATATCGTATATAGAATTGCCATGTTTTGAATAATCGACTTTATTTATATTCAATGACTATATACTGGAAATAATAAAATAAAAGTATCGTGTTTTTATGTACCACTTATATTGTCAAAAATAATGTTATTTTCCTTTGAGGAATCTTCGAAAAAAATCGTTTACAACGCACAAACGAAACTTTAAGTGTTAAAATTTAAATTATCACTACGGTGTTAAATAATAGAATATCACCCAAAATAAAAAATAATTTAGGTGATATTTTATACTATAAATTATTATTGATGATTTTTGAACGAAATGATTATTATTTAGCAATGTTATGATTTAAATGCAATTTTAGAACTTTAGCGAAGATGAAAAATAATTAAGACGCCCTTCTGGAGGACTACCCGAAAGTAGAAATTATTTTCGTTATATATAAAAGGCATTTGACAATGTAGATTGGGACATAATGTTTAGAATTTTAAAAGAAACGGGTATAGATTATAAGGATAGGAGAATAATTTTTAATTTATATAAACACCAAACTGCCTTAGTTAGAATTGAGGGGGAAGAAGAGGTAGCAAAAATAGGGAAGGGAGTTCGGCAGGGATGTACACTTTCACCGTTATTATTTAATCTATATATAGAAGATGCAATAAACAAAGTAAAAGAAGAGTATAGTGTAGGTGTGAATGTACAGGGAGAGAAAATATATATGCTGAGATTCGCCGACGATATAGCTATATTGGAAGAAAGCGAAAAGAAATTAGAAAGGGTATTGAATGGTATGCAGGCAGTATTGACTAGGGATTTTAACATGAAAATAAATATAGGTAAAACTAAAGTGATGAGGTGTGACAAAAAGGAATGCAGTAGAAAAATGAGGATCACAATAGGAGATAATAGAATCGAAGAAGTGTCAGATTTTTGTTATTTAGGCAGTAGAATCACAAAAGATAATCGAAGCAAGGTAGATATAAAGTGTAGGATAGCACAGGGTAGGAAGGCATTCGTAGAAAAAGAACAGATTTTAAGATCAAATATTGACTTGGGTATTAGAAAAAGATTACTGAAGGTATATGTTTGGAGTGTAGCACTGTACGGGTGTGAGGCGTGGACTATAGGAAAGGAAGAGAAGCGTAGATTAGAAGCACTTGAAATGTGGTGTTATAGGAGGATGATGAGGATTGGTTGGGAAGATAAAGTAACAAATGAAGCTGTACTAGAGTTAGTAGGGGAGAAGAGAAATATTTGGAGAGTGTTACAGCGTAGGAGAGACAGATTAGTAGGGCATATTCTTAGGCATGGGGGGATTATGCAATTGATCATAGAAGGTAGAGTGGAGGGAAATAGAGGGGTAGGTAGGCCTAGATTGGAGTATGTGAGTCAGATAGTTGAAGACGTTGAGATGAATAGCTATAGGGAGATGAAGGGATTAGCTCAGGATAGATCGGCATGGCGTGCTGTTTCCAACCAATCTTTAGGATTGCGGACTCTTTAACTAACTAATAAAATATTCTGCAATTAATTAAGGATTTTTTATTGCGATTGCTTCAGGTTTAAAAAAAAAGCAAGTGATTAACGCTGAAAGCGCTGATTTTCGTAAACTGAAAATATTTAGTTATTCCGGGCACTCGCTGAAATATAATTGACTACAAAATAAAGTTATAGACTAACAAATATCGTATCAGCTATATGTCTGGTTGCATAACCTTTTCGTTCCTGAAGAAATTCAATTTTACTGCCTCGCTTTTACCTTCGCTGCTGAGTTACCATCGTAGAATGAAGACTGATATATCCAGCAGATGAAATACAAGGGCTAATACAATTCTTCACGCAACGCAAAGAAAGCAAAACTCTCAATTTCGGGTTTCAGACAACCGCACTTAAGCTAAATTAGTCGCGCTAGATTTGTCTGTTGCGCTTCGGCTTTCCATTTATCCATTCCAACATCGATCCTACGCATCATTAAATATAATTGGTGTGCGTATCCATCGAATAGTTCATCGTGGAAAAGAAATGCATTAAACAGAATGATTTACTTTTCGATTTTGTGAAACATAGAAAAGTCCCGAAGGTCCGAGCTAGAAATTGTTCCTACAAAATTGAAAAATGATTTCATTTCCAATTTAAATTAGTTCATTTCTTCGAATTTTAAGTATCGTTTTTCTACCAAAATATGGCTATTTTTCCTCACATTAGTCAATTGTCAAAGCGACAATGTTCATTTCGCATTATTTAAATAACTTTTATTCATAAATGCTCAAGTAGCTTATTTCCGAAGATATAGCAATGCTATTAAGCGAATTCCAATTCTATATGCGGACAAATTTCTTTGCTTATATTGAAAGAGAACGTTTATCGATTTGGAGAATGACCTGGGTTAGAACTGGAAATGTTCTTGCATTTGGCTTAATGGCAAAGTATATGCAAGAGGAAATTTGGAATACTATTGTCGATTTAAAAACCCAACCACGTAAAAAATGAATTTCGTTCTCTACTTGCGCTGGAATTTTATAAAAGACAGTTTCAGAAATAGAATGATTGATGAATTTAGTTGGACGTGTGCGTTATTAAAATTGGCAGACCATGAACCTGATATAATGAACATCAACGAAGATCTCTGTAAAAAAAAATTACTATTGAATTTTACACGAAAAAGTTTATGAATAGTTACGAAAGTTTCTTTTTAAAATTCTATGTTCATTTTTATACTAGTCTCGATAATATTTTGCAGTTATTATTTTCCCTTATTAAAAATTGCCCGGCACGTGATAAATAATATTTGTAAATTTTTCATATAAAAAAGTTTGCCACCACTGATATTACAGTATCCCAATAATTCATGCAACTTAACATCAGATACTTTAAATTTACATAATATTTACAATGTAGTGATTAAAAATACATAAACTAAGTTAGGAAACGTTGTTTGATACATTTTTTAAAATTAGTTTGCATTTATTTTATTTTTAATCTGTAGTGGTGTGGTATATTTTCGGTTTACAAAATAAAGTCATGAAATAAGTTAGACAACTTTATCTACAGAATTGTACAACTATTAATTTGAGCGAGATTTTGTTTGCGCATCTGTCACTATTAAGTTCACAAAACAAATAATAAATGTACCACGAAACAATATCTAAAATTTGTTAATTGATCAGTTATAAAAATTAAAATATAAAAGCAAATTAGGCATAACAATAGAAAATGTAGTAAGGTAACAAATATATTTAGTTGAATATTATGAAATGTGAGTAAATATAAATAATTTTTTTTTTAGCAATAGGATTGCACAAGTGTAATATGATAACCTCAAAGTTTTAAAATAGTAATTTAAAGTGTGGCTTATATGAGAATTAGCAATATTTATTTTACAAAATTTTCCTTTATTTTTATTCAAAATTTAATGTAATAACAGCTTATTGTTGTGAAACTATCGATATTTTATGTTTTTTTTTTTAAAACTATCTCAATTAATTTACAAATCGCTCTTAAACGCAGAATTTTTCCAGTCGAAATAAAAAACCTAATTAAATATATCTGTTTTAAGCTCATTTAGCTTATTTTAGCTTAAATTTAGAGTATTTAGCTCATTTCAGATTAAATAGAAAAGATAAAAGTGCTGTAGCCGAGCATATTTTTGATTATTCAAGACATCCTATTCAATTTAGTTCACTTAAATTACTTAAAAGTGTTTTGAATTAAATGCTTATAAAAGTATATACATGCACAAATCTAAATCAAATTTAATGAATTTAGATTCAGGCCCATTTCATTTTGTCTTTTAATTTATTTAATAAGAACTATTTTTTAATTTATTTTTGTTTGACAAACCAAATAGTATATCAATCATGATTCGTAACACAGATATTTTATTTCGTTTTTATCTTGTGCTACTGAAGATGTGGGCATAGGCTGCGAAATGCGCATCCAGGTACTGAATGCTTTAAGTTACCGGTATTTGGGCGATATTCTATACTAAATATATCTGTGTTTATAAACAATTTTTGAAACTAGTCCATTTTTCTGTATAAAATTGGCGAGAGCACATAACAGCTATTTTATTTCCATCACATAAAATTTGGGCAAATTTAAACAAGAAATAATGGAGGAAATTAGAAAGTAAATTTTGCTCATGGAATTTATGTTCTTAATAAATTGATATAACAATTCAAATTCCAGTGTAACACATCTTAGTCCTTTTGATTTGGATTTGTTGATAGTATGGATATTTCAAAATTGAAAAAAACTACGATCTTTTTGAAATAGACAAAATGCAATTATTCAAAACATACGGAATCATTCTGTACGATTTTTGAAACATTTATTTGCCTTATAACTCACAGTACTTCTTATTTCGTCCATAATAATCTCATCGTCCAATATTATATTTAAAAAATGCGTGAGACTCTCATGCGGTAGAAGTGAAACTTTTTAGCTCCTAGGAAAAGTTGATTTTATGCATTGCTTTTTTTCCATTTGTTAACGATTTGATTTTGATATTGATTGATTTTGATTGACACTCTAATCATCAAAGAAGGCATTATTAACTGTAATGTCGTACAGTCTATAAAGAGGAGTTTGGATTAAATATTTTATAGTTCTTTTTCTCACCAAACCAATTAAATAACTCGATCTGTGTATTTTTCTTCTTTTTATGTGGACATTAATACAATGATCAACATCAATATCTCTTGGCAAATGATTCACCATCGTATTCACAGATATTGGAACATTAATAATTTGCCCATAAATCCCATGTTGACCATGTACATGTCGAATTTGCATAAATGGAATTCTGGGTGAAATTAACCTCTCTGACACTAAATCTAATTTTGGTAGATGACCAGGTAATTCTGGGTAGGCAAAACCATTCGACTTCGATAACATTGGAATGGTAATCCGAGTGAGAGCATTTCGGCATGAATTGCACGCTATCACATCTTCAATGATAATGGCTGGAAACGCAGTATGTAAAAGTTGCTCGTGCTTAGGGATCAACAGGTTTCACATCGTTCTTAAACCATATTCGATCACATATGGAACACACGGTACCTAGTGGATTATTGAAAAATTGTTTATCAAATTCGCGATGAGCAGGTTGAAAGAATGTAAATGTTGTGTATGATGCACTAGTGGGTGCATTTCTATATGTCGATGGCTCGCTCAGCTGTATCAGATCTCTCACACCGCGTGTATCTTCACGTGTAGCCTGAATCAGTGGCATTCAAATTCTTTATACCACTCACTGTGTCCTCACTTAACGACGGTATCGATTCATCCACTGTATTTGAGGTCGTTGGAAGGTTATGTTGTCCACATTGTTTCTTTAACGCTATGCGCTATTGGGTGGCATAAATTCATTTTCATAAGCCCCTTATTTTCATAATATGAATTCTGTTTCATGTAACCCGTGCTTTTGAAGTTGGTCTTCCTCTGTATAGATTTCGTATAATATATATTTTTCCCTACATCTGCGAACACGATTTCTTTCTAGCAAAATATATTTTTGTAGAAACCCGCAAGTACGTACATGTATTTCCAATAACGATTTCTCTTGATATATGTCAAGATCTTACTCGCTTTTTATTACACATTCTACAATATTATTCCATTCGAGATTAATTTCTTTTTGAATTTTTTTTACCAATACATTATTAAACTTCATATAATTTACGCTGGATGCTTTATTATAAATACGTAATTAATTTAATATTTTATAATTTAAATATTCTTAGAATAATGGTATAGAATATCACCCAAATAGAATTTTTTTTCTTAGAATACGTTTAACAATTCCAATATTCAGGCAGTAATTTCAAATTCAGAATTAAAAATTTTGAATTATTCTCACAAGAATTTCTTCTGTACGTTCAATAATATAGAACTATAGGACCATTAGCCTACTATCACATGCATCGAAGATATTGTTAAAGATTATTTATAGGAGATTAGAAAATAAAGTAGAGGAAAGGCTAGGAGAAGATCAGTTTGGTTTTAGGAAAAACAGAGGGACGAGGGAGGCGATTTTAGCACTAAGAACGGTAGTAGAAAAAAGAAAGAGGGTAGGAAAGGTAACTTGCATAGCTTTTGTAGACTTAGAAAAGGCATTTGATAATGTAGATTGGGACATAATGTTTAGAATTTTAAAAGAAACGGGTATAGATTATAAGGATAGGAGAATAATTTTTAATTTATATAAACACCAAACTGCCTTAGTTAGAATTGAGGGGGAAGAAGAGGTAGCAAAAATAGGGAAGGGAGTTCGGCAGGGATGTACACTCTCACCGTTATTATTTAATCTATATATAGAAGATGCAATAAACAAAGTAAAAGAAGAGTATAGTGTAGGTGTGAATGTACAGGGAGAGAAGATATATATGTTGAGATTCGCCGACGATATAGCTATATTGGAAGAAAGCGAAAAGAATTTAGAAAGGGTATTGAATGATATGCAGGCAGTATTGACTAGGGATTTTAACATGAAAATAAATATAGGTAAAACTAAAGTGATGAGGTGTGACAAAAAGGAATGCAGTAGAAAAATGAGGATCTCAATGGGAGATAATAGAATCGAAGAAGTGTCAGATTTTTGTTATTTAGGCAGTAGAATCACAAAAGATAATCGAAGCAAGGTAGATATAAAGTGTAGGATAGCACAGGGTAGGAAGGCATTCGTAGAAAAAGAACAGATTTTAAGAACAAATATTGACTTGGGTATTAGAAAAAGATTACTGAAGGTATATGTTTGGAGTGTAGCACTGTACGGGTGTGAGGCGTGGACTATAGAAAAGGAAGAGAAGCGTAGATTACAAGCATTCGAAATGTGGTGTTATATGAGGATGATGAGGATTGGTTGGGAAGATAAAGTAACAAATGAAGCTGTACTAGAGTTAGTAGGGGAGAAGAGAAGTATCTGGAGAGTGTTACAGCGTAGGAGAGACAGATTAGTAGGGCATATTCTTAGGCATGGGGGGATTATGCAATTGATCATAGAAGGTAGAATGGAGGGAAAGAGAAGGGTAGGTAGGCCTAGATTGGAGTATGTGAGTCAGATAGTTGAAGACGTTGAGATGAATAGCTATAGGGAGATGAAGGGATTAGCTCAGGATAGATCGGCATGGCGTGCTGTTTCCAACCAATCTTTAGGATTGCGGACTCTTTAACTAACGTTCAATAATAAGTGAAAGATAAAGCTATTAAATTATGTTCTAGTATAGATTTGTACTTCGAAGGATAATGAATGGGATGTTGACTTGATCTTCTTTTATTTTAATTTAAATATTGAATGTGTCCCAAAATTGCTATAACAAAATGACGAATTATATTGGGCGTTATTTTCTACAAATTAGCATTTTAACTACAAACTTGCAAAATATATTTTAAGTCTTTCATTTGATACATCCTGACGAATGGACAGGACGAATATTATTGTTCCATTGCGGGGTATGCCTCATTTTGATGACGATGTGTCCACGTCCATCTCTTCAGCTAACGCTCCTTATATTTAGTACGTGTGCGGCATTCGAAATATACCGTTTTTCTTCGTACTATACAACCACATATACTTTCACTCGCTGAAGAGGACTGCGAATATGCGGTAATGCCAGAATTCAATTACAGCACACCATTGTAAAAGAGCCTACAAACGATGAAGAAGTTGCAAAGTCAACTCTGATGATAAAAATCTGTACTACATTCGAAAATAATTTATCATTCTATTTGTAAAATTTGTAGAAATTGATTGAAGAATATTTGTCAGGGTTGTTTCTAAATCCGTGTTATCTAATTTTATTCACATTTTTTTTAAATTTGAATTAATTTAACATTGTTTTTTTTTCAACTTAGTAAAATTACAATTATTGTACTAAATTGTTGCCTAAGTTTTAATCCAGGGATACTATATTTTGGAAGTATCTTGATGAAGAGGAAATGTACGTATAGAAAATGAGGAAGAAGAAAATAACAACACCATACAGTACGTATGCATGGTAATTTAAAAAGTCCATTAAATGCCGTTGGAGGGTGTGTTGAATTTAACACAAGAGCGTACCGCGAGACACCATCGGAAGAGATTTATGGGTTTGTCGTGTGTACACTTGTAATTCGAAGAAACGGAAAATCGAATCGCACCAAGAAGACTTTCAATGGACGGAATTTATTTTCGCTATGTAAATGTGTGGGGGAGATATTTATCGGATAGTATGCTAAATTTAGGAAAAGAAAATTAATCTGTTCATATTATCGTGACATTTTATTGCCAGAGCGAGCCCAAGAATTTTTTTTAAACGATTTGCCTAAAAGTTTCTTTTAAATTAAAAGTAACATCATCGAAATCAATAATCTAGTGCTAATATTAAAATGTATCTAGCAAAAATTTAAAAAAAAATCTTTAAATACTGTCAAAATTAACGTTTCGATTTTACGCAATATAATTTATATGTTGTATAAACAATAAATTCGGATTTTGTTTTGTGAGAAGATGTGCCTGAGAGTAAATGTGATAATTAATAAGTTTTTTCTTGAGTGGTCCAATATCCACAGAGATTAATAATACCGTCCATCATATGTCCGAATTTTTCTGCAAGATGGAAATTGTATTCTAACGTACCATCAAATGTTTTTTTACGCGCTGAGAATTGTATTGAAATTATCGGCCAGAAAAATAAACTATAAAAGCCACGAAAAATTCGCTATTTAAAAATGATAATATAATCGAAAAAAAAACGCGCGCAGATTTCTTTATTCAACATCAAATACGTACTTAAATAATCAGCCGTTTCTTAATTATCAGAGAATATTTGATGAAAGTTATATTTTGCATTTGAAATTTTTAATTCGTCGTTACGAAATATTTTTTCTTAATTAATCCATATGTTATACGTAGCGTTTTAATATTTTTCATTTTTCGTAAAATCGAATATATATAACTTATGCTTTTAAAACATATGGCATTATTTGTTCTTTGCCAAAGAAATACAATTATTGACCATTTCTTTGACTCGATTGTTTATCACTAAGCCTTTGATTAAGATATGCTGGCTAGATGATGCTATTGCATATTTATTTTGTAATTACTACTGAAGATGAGGGTATAGCCTCCGAAGTGCGCATCTAGCTGATAAATGCGGTTTTTGGGTGATGTTTTATACAATTATGAATTCTTCGTATTTTGCTATAAAATATTTTTTAAAAAACATATCCAAAAAGTCAAAATTAAAAAAATGTATATATGTAAATAAAAGTTATATATCGCCAGGTCTGGCATAGTTTATATTGACTACTTTAATCTTAAGTCAGGAGCTTTAAACTTTAAATAGAAAATATTTTTTTAAATTTCCGACCAATTACCAAATATATTTAAATTCTGCATACAATTATTTTCGTTAATGTAAACGTTAATATATTCTTAGCTCCTTAGGAAGATGCATATTATCCATGATTATTATGCATCTATTTTTTTTTGCCATATTAATCTATTCGATTTATATTACAAAGAAATTGTCGAAAATGAATTTTCATTCCAATCGAAAATCGTCGAAAAAAAATTTTAAGCAAAACTTATTTATTTGATAGTATATCAATCACGATTCGTGACAGGTATTTTATTTAGTTTTTATCTTGTGCTACTGAAGATGGGGGCATAGCCTTCGAAATGCGCATCTAGCTATTTAATGCTTTGTGTTACGGTATTTGGGTGATGTTCTATACAATTATTTAACACCGTAGTGATAATTTTTAAAATTAAATACTCTTCTAATTTACACGGCGGCCAATTTTATTAACCATTCTTTAGGAGTGTATTCGAAATTGAGCTTAAATTTAGCACATCGGATAACTGAACCAGACAAACATGCGTCCACTTAATTTAATAATGAAAAACTTGTCTACGACGAAACGAAGCTAAAATATAATTTACCTTCGGACCGCTCGACTTGCAATTAATAACTTGTAATTATCTCATCTAAATTGCGTAGACGCTAGTGAAAATTTCGAGGGATAATAATATTTGGCTGTAGTCTGGACTTAAAATGGCAGCTATCGAATTATTCGAGTTTCGAAGTTATTAAAACTTTGCTAAATAATTAATTTTTGATAATTTTTTTATTCGTTAATGTTGCACCTTAATATTTCTTCATCTGATTATTTTATAAAGATGGCCAAAAAAGTCATACTTTATACTGCTATGAATGCAGTGGCGGCTCGTGCCATTTCAATGGGGGGGCGGGGGGGGGCATTTCTTAAAAAATAACATAATAGTGAGAAATCTGACCAAAAATGGATGCAAAATGATTAAATTCAGTCATTTCTTCAAAGTGAATTCCACTCTTCTATCTTTCATTGATATAAACTTTTCCAAAACTATTTCGTTAAAATTGTCAATATCTTGCACTACATTTTTATTAACACACATCATCGCCAACGCGTTTAAACGATCATTACCCATAGCATTTCGCAGAAAAGTCTTCATTCTTTTAATTGTTGAAAAACAACGCTCTGTTTCAGCAGTGGTCATCGGGGTTATTAAATTAATTTTAAGTATTTTTATAGTTTCCGGTAAAGTTTCACCGAGATTATTTTGAAGCAATAACGAAAGAAAATTTGTGGCTCGATAAAAATCCGGACGCGAGTAAATGACTTCTAATTCTGTTTTTAATCTTGTAGCTTGTAGATGGCCACGATATGAGAATCTGTCCTTCATCTGTGTTATAATTTTTTTTGTAAATGTCTCTTGTAAAACTCCGCGTAAATATCCGGTTTTGAACACTGCTTGCACAAGTTTGCGGTAAATTTAAGTCAGGCTATGGCCTACCTAATTCTTTAATTTTTACTTTGTCCGCAAGAGAAAGTCTACATTACTCTATTTTCAATAAAGAACTAACACTATTCATTTTTATTAAATTATTTCTATTAAATATATTCTTGGAGAAACACGTGGCAAAATCGTACTTAACGTACATACACAGAACAAATGCTACTGTCTAATCTGGCTATTCTATATCAATTTAAATACATATATATACTACTCTCTGTTCTCTCTGAACTTCTCTAAGCCGTTAAAGAAGCGCGACATCCAATAGATCGGTCGCCTGCACTCTATGATACACTCATCTCATTGTATATGTACTGTATATATGTATTTAACATGTACTGGCATTGGATAGCCGCTGGGAATCAGTGACACATATTAGACGATGAAGCAAGGAGCGATCCGAAGAAACGGAAGATACACTGCATACGGTCGCTCTCACCGATTGCTTGCAATAGAGTGAGATGAGTGCATATGAATTTAACCTGTACTGGGTGGCGCTGGACACCCAGCGGCACCAAATTAGCGAAATATCTATACCACGCGAACGATAGATACAGCATCGGTCGCTGCTATTACTTGCAACGGATACCACAACGAACGCCACACCGTGTTGTGTTGATTGTTACCGCGGCGCAAGCTTTATCTTTTATGAAAAATAATGCCGAGATAAAATATCGCAATACAATTATATATCTACGGTTTTGATGCGGTCAATGTTCAGGAGGGGCGCGCGGCCCTGCGGCCTACATAAGGAACCGCCACTGTATGAATGTTAAATACGATATTTGTCTTCTTCAAATGTATATTACTGAAAATATACAAGATTGTGGCGACAATATACTTTTGGTTTGCAAATATTATTACAAAAAGCAAAAACTTCACTCTCCTGTAGCCAATCAAATTCTCAATATCTAAGATGATTTTATAACAGTGTTTTTGTTTTTGACAAAAAAATTCAACAAATTGGCCAATTATTCGAACAGAAATAAAAAATATATTGATGTTTTTTTTTATGTGGCTGCATTAACAACCCCAATCGAAATATTTTTGGAAGCATTCTTGCAAATACTTCGGGTCTGTATTACAGTGACAGTTTAAACACGAAAACTAATTAGTACTAGAACGATATACAAACTAAATTCAGCTATGGGATTACTTAGTTTCCATTCTAGTAGCACTGTATCTTTGACAAACTGTTTGGAAGGGAAATGGAGCATAAACACTATTCCAACATCTAAGTCGGTTTAAATTGTAATTTGTCTATGGCAAAGTTGTATAAATAGTACGGCATTGCCCAGGCAATTTATAATTGTGGGTCCGCGGGTAATCCTTTAACTTGAACATTGCGAATGAATTATATAATGTACAAGAAGTGCAGAATTGCAAAATTAAAAATTTTTTTTAGACGCTAACATTCTTTTTTATGGATTATCTTGTGATTTAATAATTAATTAAGTCAGTTGAAGAATAAAGTAGCTTTTGGAAAACTGGCAAGTCGTATTCTCAGACTAGGCGGTTTTGTGCATTCTATAAGTTTTGAAATTGCTATAAATTTCAATTTTTTTTTCAAGAAAAGAAAATTAGCAATTTGTCAATATAGAAGGAACTCCAAGATTTCCTTACCAAAAAAACTTTATCCTATTTAAAAAAATTAAATTCAATATAAATATAAAGAAATTCAGTTTTCTTATTTAAAAAATCTAAATTTGATTGTAAAATGCAATGAGTTTTCTTGAATAAATTTTCTAGTAGAGG
This sequence comes from Leptodirus hochenwartii, assembly GCA_947310635.1. Classification (NCBI taxonomy): domain Eukaryota; kingdom Metazoa; phylum Arthropoda; class Insecta; order Coleoptera; family Leiodidae; genus Leptodirus; species Leptodirus hochenwartii. Next base: position 50,855,828 of record OX371176.1, read on the forward strand.
AAAATTACTATAATTAAAAAATTCGGCGAATAAAATTAAAGTTTTATTTTTATTAAAAATAAATTGAATTTCAATCAAAAATAAAAATTGCGAAGTTTTCTTTATTTAAAAAAATAAAAATTCTGTAAAAACTACACATTAACATTACGACTCCTTTTCTTTCCAAAGCTATTCCAGAGGAAATCTCTGGGTTTAATTTTGTGTAATAATATCTTTAGTTTGATAATTTATGAAATTTTTCCCTTTTATATCTTACATATATTTTTTCTGCCGGTGGTGTTAATAATTTTGAAAATCTTTCAGCATAGAAAATTAATATTATTCTCATTTTATGCATGTATTTAGTATACGCTACATCAAACGGCAAAATTCCGATTTTATTGTATACAATTTTTCGAAAATAATACTGTGTGTAAAAATAATATTGAGCATCATTATTGCAGAAAATTAAAAAAAAATTGCGTTCAAAAAAGTTTCATTCCTTTTAAAATTCAACCATTTGATAAAAACAAAACAACTTGGACGCTAGATCAAAAAAATTTCATTAGCACGATACTTTCAAAATACAATTGTTCTCCATTGGGACATTTCCATTCTCCATTAGTGTATCTACCATATGATTTTATCTCACAGATCGCAGTGCGAATCTTTCGACATTAATCGATTATACATATTTATGTCTTATTGTCCTTACCAATCGAATAATGGAGATGTGACATATATATATATATATATCGCTCAAGTTCCATTACTATGCTTTCTTCATACAAAGAAGTATTTCTATAAAATATAAAGTTTCTATGGGTCATCCAATTTGAGGTAACTAACTTTTCGACTTTATAATGGAAGAATAAAATTTAAATGCGCCTCTTGATATTTCTAATTTAAGTCGCATAATTCTTTTTCTTCAATAGACTTGACACAGTTATTTATACTTGATAAAACAAGAAAACTAATCCATTCAACAAGAAAAATATCTCTTTTCTTATTAAATACTAGTTTAGTATGCAAAAATGACAACCACAAAGGCAAAAGGTGAAGGGACAACCTATGAAGTGAAAAACGTACGTTCTTACTATAGATTGAGTACATTACTTCTTGCACTTCAATTTATTCACGCATGATGGATTTTGATTTTCATGAAAATGAAAAATATTCCTCAGATTTTTTATTATAAATTTTTTTCAGACTATAATTTTTTTTATCAGATTTCAAGTCTTTTTTAGTGTCGTATGATACGATATTTCTATAATAAATAAATTTGTGAATTAATAGCTACATTTCTTTTTTTTATTGCCTCATTCAAATATATTTTAAAATTTTAAGAGTATTTTAATCGAAAATAAAGATATAAATTCATTTATAATATAAAAATTGCTTATATATAAAATGAAATAATCTCTTTATTGCAATTATTTAAAATATTATAAAAATTAATGTAATATCACGACATTCCATTCAAATCAAGCGCCTTAATAGCGATTGTAGTACCCATTGTCAACCCCGTGTCCGTATGATCCGTAGTTCCCGTAGGTACCATGGGGTTGATGGTAAGCTGCGGGTCCGTAGGTACCATACCTAGAAGGATGGACAGCATGACCTGACCGGGTGACCACGGCATTAAATCCGTTGTGATCGTCGGCTGTATACTGTACAGTTCGGGTGGTACCATCTGCCTCTAGCAAGGAGTACTGACCCTTAACTGCGTCCCCATCGCGTACCTCGTGCTGGCTCTTCACGTCACCCGTGTGCGGATCCGTCACACCGTACCGGTACACGTACCCTGGCCGTGCCTGAACATGCGCTCATGCATCATGATAAGGGTATGTTATATGCATGTTTAGCAAATAGATGAAGAAGATATAAGGGCGACATTGCGGGGAGGAAATATACATGCTAAATTTGTGGATTATGTAAAAATGATCTTGTTAATACCAATTGAGGAAGGGTCAAAATTGAGTTTACCTTTGGAAAGTGAAACAGGTACTTTATCGGGTAATTATGACTTTTCTAAAATTGTTAAGAAGTCAATACTCACGTAATAATCATAGTGGTCATTATATCCACCACCATATCCTCCATGGGCGATGTTACCCGTTGCTAGAGGCAATGCTTGATAATAACTGGGCGCCACAGTACCATATTGGCCATAGTTACCACCGTAACCGTAATTACCACCAATATATGGGTAACTACCACCACCATCGCTGTACAACATCGAATTAGCATACGACGTGGCATATGGGGCGCCACTAATCTTGCCCACCATTACAGCGACCAAAGATAATACGATACTCAACATCATTTGTCCGCCGTTTATTCTAGATTGTAGAAGTACCAAATATTTTCGCTACACTGATGAATAACAACAAGCAAAGTTTGCTTTTATATTACACATTGTTGTATATACTAACTTTTTTTGTAAACAAATGCAAGTTACTATAAAATTTGCAATTTACATCATACCATCGGTATGGTATTCTTACTAGGTATTGGTAGGGGACGGCCGTATTTGATAATATTTATCCGCGTGCTCAACTTCTTGCGATACATAAAAACGTTTCAAGAGTATTCCTAATTGAATCAGCGTATACTTGATCTACATATTCACTGGATCGATGAGTTTGTGGTGTTTCGAAGTAATCCGGTAAACAATTTAATTCAATAACAACTTGCCGTTTCAGAAGAACCACCGCGCAATAAGAAATAAATCATTCGGAAGAACGATTTTTTTTAAATAATTAGACAAATTATTAAAATGCGTTCACTTCTTATTTCTATATCAATCAACTTAATATAGGCTTTTTATTATACAATCTTAGATTCGTACTAATTAAAACTGCCTATAAATCTTATTTCAAAAAAAAATTTATAACTAAATCATCATTGCAAATGTAACAAAAATGATTATATATTTGAATCGATACAGCCTCCTTATTTCAATATAATTCTGGTCGAGATATTTTTGAAAGCGAATGCATCTACCCCAAAAGGATCACCTTTCAAGTACTTCTAAAGCATTTTCAAGAAGGTTATATACTCGTAAATGTGAAAATCTGATTGCAAGTTACTTTGTAATGGCAAGCGATGAAGGTCTTGGTAAATAACATCCTAGCATCGACATCTTGTGTACGCATTATATTATATATTCGATGGGGATAATTTGAATACGTGGCCAGGTAACTGGACTCTCCAGCGATTTCTTTAGGGAATTTATATGAAAGGCCAGTGAGCCTCAGTTGCTTCCATATATAAGAAAGAAGAGGGAAAATGCTGTACGCAATATATACTATAAAGAGATAGAGAAAATTCAGTCTCAGGATAGACACGTCATATAAGGAAGTAAGGATAATGGTGGATTCATGATATATGTACTTATACCGAGTGTTTCATCAAAATTGGTGTATTTTTTTTTTAATTCGCCTATATTGTATTTTTAATAATTTTTTATATTAATTGCGGAATAGCTGGAAAAGATTTTTTGCTTATCAAAAATCGCAAGGATGTCATCTACATATCTAATCCTAGTTAAACTTAAACTTTAAGTTACGGTATTTGGGTGATATTCTATACTATTATATATATGAAAATAAAATCTAATGTTAGATTTAAAAATATGTGTTCTTCCTTGAAATTCGCACATGATGTGATCTTCCAAAAAAAACATCTCGATATCAAAGTACGTTATATATTTCGTTGCGTTAACATTGCTCAACGGACCGGATGGTTAAATTATAAAATCTATCGCAGCCTTTGACACAACCTGGCTGCTATGGTAAAGCAATCCAACCATCCCACGGGAATGGAAATGTCAAAATGTTATTTGTAGGCGAATATGGTCATCGCGACCAAAGTCAACCTTTCTCTTTCATGTAAAATGTTTTTTTCTTCTCCCTTTTGCCCAATAATGATTATTATTATCATATATATCCGACCCTCTGAGATATCATCTATTAAAGATTTGAAATGAAACAGATGTTCATAAAACAAAGAGTTTTAATTCGTCTACTCAACTGTAAATTACATTTTTACCTTCGATTTATCTTCACATTCAAAACACCGACATTACGTAAAAACTACAAGTTCTTCAATATCGATTGCAAAACAATTAATCGTAGCTCTTTGTTAGAATTCGTTCTTCACTGTCGAGTAGTAAAATCTTCTCTCGCTATTCCATAAGGGTGCATTCACCTGCCAAAAGAGGTTTTCTCTAATACGCACATATGCCTCAGCCAGCGTATCCTCATCATTATCTTATGGTCCAATGCGCCACTTGAAAGCGGACCCACAATGTTCTATAATTAATGTACAGGACTTAGTTCCTATACGCGAAGAAGAGGTAAAATACAGTACCGCAACAGTACGCGTGGGCCGAATGCCCTTTATCAAATTTCTCGAATGTATAATGTGGAAAGTGTTGCGTTGACAATGGGTCCAGGTAAGGATGAATTCGTTTTGGCACAATTCGATGTCATTTTCTGCATAGAAATAGATTCGAAACGCATTGGCGTATAATAATTTTGGTTTTGATTATTGTACATCAACTAGTATCTTGTTATAGATAAGTATACAAAAATCCTTCGGACATTTTGTGTGCTTTTGTGCACCATGAACAGAATGGGTTTTTGAAGTGAAACTTGTATAGGCGCGGTAGGGCAAATTGGCCTTTAGAGAACGGAAGAAAGCGAATAAACCGCCAAGAAAAGTGCCAACAAGTACCTTGGAAAGAAGTAGAGCGTATCGAGCCAGGCAAAGGGCGTTAAATGGCAACATAATCTTCCAACGACCTCAAATTCACTCTACACGTGAAGATACACGCGGTGTGAGAGATCAACGAAATGAAACTGATACAGCTGAGCGAGCCATCGACAAATAGAAATGCACCCACTAGTGCATCATACACAAAATTTAATCCAAACTCCTCTTTATAGACTGTACGACATAACAGTTAATAATGCTTTATTTGATGGTCAGAGTGTTAATCAAAATCAATCAAAATCAAAATGAAATCGTTAGCAAATAGAATAAAAGCAATGCATAAAATCAACTTTTCCTAGGAGCTAAGAAGTTTCGCATCTACCGCGCGAGAGTCTCACGCATTTTTTAAATATAATATTGGACGATGAGATTATTATGAACGAAATAAGAAGTATTGCGAGTTATAAGGCAAATAAATGTTTCAAAAATCGTACAGAATGATTCCGTATGTTTTGAATAATTGCATTTTGTCTATTTCAAAAAGATCGTAGTTTTTTCAATTTTGAAATATCCTTAATACCATACTATCAACAAATCCAAATCAATAGGACTAAGATGTGTTACACTGGAATTTGAATTGTTATATCAATTTATTAAGAACATAAATTCCATGAGCAAAATTTACTTTATAATTTCCTCCATTATTTCTTGCTTAAATTTGCCCAAATTTTAAGTGATGGAAATAAAATAGCTGTTATGTGCTCTCGCCAATTTTATACAGAAAAATTGACTAGTTTCAAAAATTGTTTATAAACACAGATATATTTAGTATAGAATATCGCACAAATACCGGTAACTTAAAGCATTCAGTACCTGGATGCGCATTTCGAAGGCTATGCCCACATCTTCAATAGCACAAGATAAAAACGAAATAAAATATCTGTGTTACGAATCATGATTGATATACTATTTGGTTTGTCAAACTTAAAATAACCAAAAATAAATTTAAAAATAGTTCTTATTAAATAAATTAAAAGACAAAATGAAATGGGCCTGAATCTAAGTTCATTAAATTTGATTTAGATTTGTGCATGTATATACTTTTATAAGCATTTAATTCAAAACACTTAAGTAATTTAAATGAACTAAATTGAATAGGATGACTTGAATAATCAAAAATATGCTCGGCTACAGCACTTTTATCTTTTCTATTTAATCTGAAATGATCTAAATACTCTAAATTTAAGCTAAAATAAGCTAAATGAGCTTAAAACAGATATATTTAATTAGGTTTTTTATTTCGACTAGAAAAATTTTGCGTTTAAGAGCGATTTGTAAATTAATTGAGATAGTTTTTTGAAAAAAAACATAAAATATCGATAGTTTCAAAACAATAAGCTGTTATTACATTAAATTTTGAATAAAAATAAAGGAAAATTTTGTAAAATAAATATTGCTCATTCTCATATAAGCCACACTTTAAATTACTATTTTAAAACTCGGCTTCAAATGTTTAATTATCTCTAAATGTACCAATCTTCTTATTCATATCCTGCGGACTCTTAACGAAATCTCTTACGATAAATTTACCCTACAGAAAATCCATTTGCAATGTATTATACAATGATTGATGTAAAATATATCAACATTTTATTTTATATTTCTAACCGATAACTTTTTTTAGATAATATACACAAAATCAATAAATAAATAATTTAAAACTCGTTTCGCTCTACATCCAGTTGTTTATTGAATACAATAGTCGTCTCACGAATTTATTTAAGTTTTAAATTACGTCAAATATTTTTTATTGGGAATAATTCACAAAGACGAATTCTACCTCTGTGAAGTCTGTTAATAATAAATGCATGTGTTTGTTACTTACTACAATGTTACTACAATCTCCAGTCACACACGAATTGAGATGTTTTAGTTAAAGTGCTGACTATCGATTTTCAGTTACAAACTGAAACTGAAATCAGTTCAAGTGTTCAAATACAACTGGGACTAGATAATTTGAAGGCAATTCGTTGTTCCCCTGTAGCCAGTTTCCACAGGAAAAACAATTTTTATACAAAATCACAAATATAAATATGTAATAAAATGTCAATATAAAATATTGAAGCATAATTTTTTTTTGGTGCTCGAACCAAAAAGAATTTTAAAAGAAACGGGTATAGATTATAAGGATAGGAGAATAATTTTTAATTTATATAAACACCAAACTGCCTTAGTTAGAATTGAGGGGGAAGAAGAGGTAGCAAAAATAGGGAAGGGAGTTCGGCAGGGATGTACACTCTCACCGTTATTATTTAATCTATATATAGAAGATGCAATAAACAAAGTAAAAGAAGAGTATAGTGTAGGTGTGAATGTACAGGGAGAGAAAATATATATGCTGAGATTCGCCGACGATATAGCTATATTGGAAGAAAGCGAAAAGAATTTAGAAAGGGTATTGAATGGTATGCAGGCAGTATTGACTAGGGATTTTAACATGAAAATAAATATAGGTAAAACTAAAGTGATGAGGTGTGACAAAAAGGAATGCAGTAGAAAAATGAGGATTTCAATAGGAGATAATAGAATCGAAGAAGTGTCAGATTTTTGTTATTTAGGCAGTAGAATCACAAAAGATAATCGAAGCAAGGTAGATATAAAGTGTAGGATAGCACAGGGTAGGAAGGCATTCGTAGAAAAAGAACAGATTTTAAGATCAAATATTGACTTGGGTATTAGAAAAAGATTACTGAAGGTATATGTTTGGAGTGTAGCACTGTACGGGTGTGAGGCGTGGACTATAGGAAAGGAAGAGAAGCGTAGATTAGAAGCACTTGAAATGTGGTGTTATAGGAGGATGATGAGGATTGGTTGGGAAGATAAAGTAACAAATGAAGCTGTACTAGAGTTAGTAGGGGAGAAGAGAAGTATCTGGAGAGTGTTACAGCGTAGGAGAGACAGATTAGTAGGGCATATTCTTAGGCATGGGGGGATTATGCAATTGATCATAGAAGGTAGAGTGGAGGGAAAGAGAGGGGTAGGTAGGCCTAGATTGGAGTATGTGAGTCAGATAGTTGAAGACGTTGAGATGAATAGCTATAGGGAGATGAAGGAATTAGCTCAGGATAGATCGGCATGGCGTGCTGTTTCCAACCAATCTTTAGGATTGCGGACTCTTTAACTAACGAACCTTGCACAAGGATTTTTTGTAGAAAAATTGCCTTTTTACTAATATATTTTATATCGGCTAAACGTGTATTTATACACTGTAATATTAAAATCTGCATATTTGGGTATTTGTATGCTTTCCTCGGAAGTGCAGTTGCAAACTGTAATGACATTAAATTAATTCCATCGAAATACGTCATGCATTCCATAATCAATTTTAATTGATAAATAGAATTTAGAAATGTAGCATATATATTATATACGACACATGTAAGCATTAACATGTGTACCTTGCGTTTTTAAGTCGGGAAGATTTAAATCAAATCTCCCTAATAAAAATGAATTTCTGCTTAAGAGTAATTTTTGTATACACATACAAGTTTAATGTTTAACTTTTACGGACGTGAGTGTATAATTTGTGCATCAACTTTGATTAATTAATTATCCTTAACACCCCGAATGTTAGTATAAAGATAATAAAATAAAAAATTAGTTGAACTCTACAGTTACGCATTTTTAATATCGCATGTTTTTAAAAAAAAATTGTGGCAAATTAGCGATTTTCCATAGCCTCGTACACGAACAAATCGATCTTGCTCAATTTCTCGCCAGTTCATCGATTCGCTGATCATATGGATCAAGTGCAAATCATTTACAAATAGAGTCACCTTATCCTTATATTTGATAGACGATTTAACAAAAGCGACGTTTTTAATGGTTTATTTTATGCGCTCTTTGCCAATATTTCGGAATTCGTGTAAGACATGCTCCACCACGAGTGCGCACATTGCGTTATTGTTTATTATTAATCATATTAAAATAATTTATAGCGAAGCGTATATAAATTAGGAAGATAACAAACCAAATGTATCAGTACAAAACAATACGCATAACAAGACACATCAGATAACATGAAGTGTTTGAATTTCGGATTTGTTGTGGCCACCTTAATGGTGGGCAAGATTAGTGGCGCCCCATATGCCACGTCGTATGCTAATTCGAAGTTGTACAGCGATGGTGGTGGTAGTTACCCATATATTGGTGGTAATTACGGTTACGGTGGTAACTATGGCCAATATGGTACTGTGGCGCCCAGTTATTATCAAGAATTGCCTCTAGCAACGGGTAACATCGCCCATGGAGGTGGATATAATGACCACTATGATTATTACGTGAGTATCGACTTCTTAACAATTTTAGAAAAGTCATAATTACCCGATAAAGTACCCGTTTCACTTTCCAAAGGTAAACTCAATTTTAACCCTTCCTAAATTGGTATTAACAAGATCATTTTTACATAATCAATAAATTTAGCATGTATCTTTCCTCCCCGTATTGTCGCCCCTATATCTTCTTCATCTATTTGCTAAACATGCATATAACATACCCTTAACATGATGCATGAGCGCATGTTCAGGCACGGCCAGGGTACGCGTACCGGTACGGTGTGACGGATCCGCATACGGGCGACGTGAAGAGCCAGCACGAGGTACGCGATGGGGACGCAGTTAAGGGTCAGTACTCCTTGCTAGAGGCAGATGGTACCACCCGAACTGTACAGTATACAGCCGACGATCACAACGGATTTAATGCCGTGGTCACCCGGTCAGGTCATGCTGTCCATCCTTCTAGGTATGGTACCTACGGACCCGCAGCTTACCATCAACCCCATGGTACCTACGGGAACTACGGATCATACGGACACGGGGCTGACAATGGGTACTACAATCGCTATTAAGGCGCTTGATTTGAATGGAATGTCGTGATATTAAATTAATTTTTATAATATTTTAAATAATTGCAATAAAGAGATTATTTCATTTTATATATAAGCAATTTTTATATTATAAATGAATTTATATCTTTATTTTTGATTAAAATACTCTTAAAATGTTAAAATATATATGAATGAGGTAATAAAAAAAAGAAATGTAGCTATTAATTGACAAATTCATTTATTTTAGAAATATCGCATCATATGACACTAAAAAAGACTTGAAATCTGATAAAAAAAATTATAGTCTGAATAAAATTTATAATAAAAAAGCTGAGGAATATTTTTCATTTTCATGAAAATCAAAATCCATCATGTGTGAATAAATTGAAGTGCAAGAAGTAATGTACTCAATCTATAGTAAGAACGTACGTTTTTCACTTCATAAGTTGTCCCTTCATCTTTTGCCTTTGTGGTTGTCATTTTTGCATACTAAACTAGTATTTAATAAGAAAAGAGATATTTTTCTTTTGAATGGATTAGTTTTCTTGTTTTTATCAAGTATAAATAACTGTGTCAAGTCCATTGAAGAAAGAGAATTGTGCGACTTAAATTAGAAATATCAAGAGTTGCATTTAAATTTTATTCATCCGTTATAAAGTTGAAAAGTAAGTTGCTTCAAATTGGATGACCTATAGAAAATTTATATTTTATATTTTAATTTTATAATAAAATTTATATTGGAACTTAAGCTATATATATACGTATATGTGTGTGTGTGTGTGTGTGTGTCACATCTCCATTATTCAATTGGTAAGAACAATAAGACATAAATACGAATATTTGACTATCCCAGTCATTAGTAGATTGAATAATTGTAATAATAATTAAAATGTAATATGAGTAGCAAATTTCGCCGAGTTACCTCACAAGCCTTCTTTATATCATATTGACTTAATTTCTCCTAATAATTAATTAAAAAACGTATCTATCCAATTTTGTTTGATACTAAACTGACTTTTGTGTAATTTTTTAGATTTTTTCCTGTTTTATACATGTTGAATGAAGAAGTATCTGAAAATAAACAATTCTTTAACTATACACTACATACTTACTATGTACATACGATTAGCGATGTTAAATCAATGCACATTCTTGACCTTTTATGTAAAAGACACTTTTCTATATCTCTACCGAAGATATAACAAGCTTAATAAAATCATTTTTTGCGATTCGTTTCGTTGTACAAATTGGAAAACGGGCCATTATATAAGAAAGAGGAGGAATGCGACTATCGGTCGACTCAGCCTGTTCTTTCTATATATCAAATTACGTCCAAGATGGTATATTAATATCGTTGTATAAAAAATGGATGATTGTTTTTTTTCGATGGTATATATCAGTCGATATATTCAATGATATATAACATCATTTTTTCATTTTGTATGTATTTTTTTTTTTGTATCTTATTTTCAATTTTTGCATTTTCTGGTACATGTATTAATGTATTTATTTTATTTATTTATTTCTGTCAGAATAAAGACTTTATTATTATTATTATTATTATTATTATTGATCGTTGTGGAATATACAACGTTCTTTGTTCTTCCAAATGTGATTAAATTGTAATGAAATTATAATTTTATAAATATAGTTATTTCAATTGATGATTATGCGATTATTTAAACGAGAAAAGTAAGGCAGAAAATATGACTTACTTTAAGTAAAATAGACACAACTTTTCCGTTGTGTAAAATGATTTTTTTTGGAAGATAATATTTTTAAATATCACAGCCGTAGTAAAATTCCCTACCACGTTGATAGAGTCCTTATTAATATTACAACAGTATTTTTATAACTTTATCATACTTTTTGTTAGAATATATTGATACAGCTTATTCTTGTTACCCTATTTTTGCACAATAATGTAAACCCATTTCAATGATAACCCATTTTTAGTTAGTGCTAGTTTTTTTCTAAAAGTGATTTAAATATTTTTAACGCCCATTTTAACAACGGGATCTTTCTGGATAGAATGACTCAAGTTGGGGAGGAAAATCAAATATTGATGGGAGGCGAGACCAAATATTTACACTGCGCTACGGAGAATATTACCATTATTCCCATAAAGCAGTGGTAATAATTTATTGGATTATGTATAGCCCCTCTGAAATGATCCATTTAGAAGCCTGCGATTACAAAAATAGACCCACTCATCTTCCTACAGGCGGTAGTTGCATTTGTTATAAATCTATTTAATTTGATATCAAAACAAAATAGTTATATTGTCCAATTTTACGCTTATTAATCCTTCGAATCATTTTATATCAAACGATTTTCTTTCTCCGAAGAAGAATGTATCTCAATCACATTCCTGTTATTTTTCTATCATTTATTTTGGGCAAGTGAAAAATTACCCGAAGAAAAGCTGGAGGCTAAATCCAAATATCCACAGACGTATCTAGACTTCAACTTACCAAAGTAAAGGATTTTTTGAGCCAAACAAAATGTTTGGTAAATATCGGTATTTTAAAACTGAGACTAAGGCATTTTTTCTATCTCTTCTAATCTCAACATTTCTACGTTTAGGATGTAAAAAACAAATTCAATTTGTAATATATTTGCTGATGATGGGGAAATATACATCCTCGAACCTTGTTCCAAATAAAACAAATTGTAATTAAGCAATTTCTTTAAACTTCCAAAACAACGAAGAGAATCCAAATTCAACAAATTCTCATCATACAATTCTCTTTTGGTTTTTGTTGCAGGCCCTGCGATCGGAATGTGAAGGATGTGGAGCTGATATCGACTCGGTTACGCCGCGTGGAGCAACTGAGTCGATTGCCCAATTCAGTTATCCAGCAGTTGGCCCTTTGCGCCTTCTACGAGGATCTTGAGAAGGGCGTTACGCGTGAGTGACTTTTTTTGAAATAATGTTGTTGAACCTCAGTAGGTAACCTATGTCGGTTCTGGCCCAATTTCCTGGGTTCATTTTTATTGGGGGAGGGGTAAAAATCCCCATTCCCCGCAAATGACGCATGCGCAGTAGAGCAGTGACCTTGAAATCGCGCAAGCGGGGTTACCTACTAACCTCTACTCATGGAAATTGAAGCACCTAATAATATATTTTGTACCATATTTATTGCATTTAGTTCAATATGGTATTTTTAATTTTTCTAATTGATAAATTTTACGCTATAGTATGTTTTCTTCGCAACAAATTACATAAAATTGAAAGCGGCTCTATATTAAGCCTGCACCCTCAAAAATTCGATATTCTTCTTATATTATAAGCAATTGTATTGATGATGAAATGTGGGATAAATGTATAACTCCTTTGATCTGCTCCAAATATTCCACCCAAATGGTAGGAAAGGAAATTTAACAACCTATTACACTTGTGAAAAACTTTATCGGTACCGGTTTCGAGAAAACGTGATTTCTCATCTTCAGCCGATAATAGTTTTTACCAGTCAATGTTATGACATCTTCGTTAATAATTGAATAAAAGCCATTTACGATAACAAATTAGGAACTATCATAGTTGGATGAAAATGTGATAATTATTTGGTTTAAATTCTAAGTGATCGAATTTACGAAGAATAGATGCAGCCGCCATTGCGTAGGAATTTTTAAATGACAAGTGTAAAGATTTTTTTTGAAAATTTAATTAAAAATTAAAGAAATTAGTATAAGTAGATATTTTTATTTCATTCGGAATATCGTGATATAATGATATTGAACCAATCACTAAAAATATTTTTCAAGGAAATTTGTCAAGCTTAGCTGAAAGTCCGCTTTATCTCTACTTTGATAGAGCCACAATTTGCATACTAAGCAATCCTTAAAACTCTGCATTGGTAGTTTACTCAAGGTTTCTTCCTTCTTAAAAACCACACTCAAGCAATTATTACACAGGGCTGCATGATGGGTTTCCACGGCCAGAATTACATTGTCGTTCAAACACTTCAAAACGTGATCTTCAAATGATGAACATCCAAACACGTCCATTCTGCAATAATCGCAGTAGACGGAGCAGGCTTCTTCTTTAATTGGTTTATTTAATTCCGAACAATTTGCTTCCGATATTTCACGAATAACGTCCAATCGTTTCATTTTAATACTTTTGTTCTTCTTTTTTATGATTTCCAAAATTTGACTGGGTGGTATAGTTTCATTACAACTTGTCTTGAAAATGCATTTAAATAATATATTGTCTAAATGATCGTAGGGAATATTAAGCTCAAGAGAACCGTCTAATTTACGAGTAAGTTTTATAAATGGCAGTGCTTCGTTTGTCTTGCGAATTCGTTCGATGAGAGCTTTAATTCTGATTAAAGGCATCATGCAATTTAAGCATATTTTTCCTATTTTTTGGTCACCGACCACCTACAATGAAAAAGGCACAAGGCGTGTTATGTTTCGGCAGTCATTTTTCTTTATCGTAGCATGTACTTACTTTCCATTGGAAGTCTATTACTGTGATAGATTTCTTTAAACTCTTCATTTGATGCACTATCTCATAAATATGTTCTTCCTTATAAGTTGTCGTGCATGTAGTAATAACTTCCTCAATACTACTGCCCATAATGTTTGATAGAAATATGTCAAATAATAAGGAACCATTGTGTTGAAAACAAAATATACAAGCATCCCAAAAGTTGGGTAACTCGTCAGTGTTTCTTTTTCGTTCGAAGCGCCAAGCAGGCATTACTTTTTCTTCGGGAATTACATCTCCTTGTGTACCTATGAGTGTACAGTTACCAAGCATTGCGCATAAAGGTGATATTGTCAATTGTTTCAAACTTTGCGATCGTATTAAATTTCCAAACCATGCACATTCTATAATTGCTTTTAGACAACGAACGCAAATGCAACTCAATTTCTGCTTCTCATTACATAACTACAATAAATTAGGAAAGAACGTTTCAAGAAGCACTTTATCATTCTTTACCACGATTACCCGAAATTTAGTAACTTCCATATGTTCCGTTGTCCATTGTCTTCCATTTAGATACTGCTCGTAGGATGTCTTCTGCACAACAGCGAAATAATTTTTAACAATTTCAATGATCGTAGTAGTCCCAATTTTGGATGAGAAGATATCGATGCAGGGTGCATCGTTTATCATGACACGGAAGCAAAATCTGCACAGCTTCTGCAAATCACCATTCGTTTGTGTGCTCGATATAGAGATAACGTCGTTCATTTTGGCGGCACTTGATCAGAAACAACTTACAGAACCTTCAATTGATAAAGAAACGTTTGTTAAATTGACGATATAAATAGGCAGTTTCATTATCCTGATTCACTCACTCTTGAGTTTATATAATTTTATTGAATTTCAGAATTTAAGTGAATAAATAATTCTTTCCCTGAAGTGGTTACATCAATTTGAGGTGTTTCACGAATTAAAGATAACGTCGAAACGTAAGATGACATCAACAATACTTTATCAAAAACTTAGTTAGTTAAAGAGTCCGCAATCCTAAAGATTGGTTGGAAACATCACGCCATGCCGATCTATCCTGAGCTAATCCCTTCATCTCCCTATAGCTATTCATCTCAACGTCTTCAACTATCTGACTCACATACTCCAATCTAGGCCTACCTACCCCTCTCTTTCCCCCCACTCTACCTTCTATGATCAATTGCATAATCCCCCCATGCCTAAGAATATGCCCTACTAATCTGTCTCTCCTACGCTGTAACACTCTCCAAATACTTCTCTTCTCCCCTACTAACTCTAGTACAGCTTCATTTGTTACTTTATCTTCCCAACCAATCCTCATCATCCTCCTATAACACCACATTTCAAGTGCTTCTAATCTACGCTTCTCTTCCTTTCCTATAGTCCACGCCTCACACCCGTACAGTGCTACACTCCAAACATATACCTTCAGTAATCTTTTTCTAATACCCAAGTCAATATTTGATCTTAAAATCTGTTCTTTTTCTACGAATGCCTTCCTACCCTGTGCTATCCTACACTTTATATCTACCTTGCTTCGATTATCTTTTGTGATTCTACTGCCTAAATAACAAAAATCTGACACTTCTTCGATTCTATTATCTCCTATTGTGATCCTCATTTTTCTACTGCATTCCTTTTTGTCACACCTCATCACTTTAGTTTTACCTATATTTATTTTCATGTTAAAATCCCTAGTCAATACTGCCTGCATACCATTCAATACCCTCCTTTCTAAATTCTTTTCGCTTTCTTCCAATATAGCTATATCGTCGGCGAATCTCAGCATATATATTTTCTCTCCCTGTACATTCACACCTACACTATACTCTTCTATTACTTTGTTTATTGCATCTTCTATATATAGATTAAATAATAACGGTGAAAGTGTACATCCCTGCCGAACTCCCTTCCCTATTTTTGCTACCTCTTCTTCCCCCTCAATTCTAACTAAAGCAGTTTGGTGTTTATATAAATTAAAAATTATTCTCCTATCCTTATAATCTATACCCGTTTCTTTTAAAATTCTAAACATTATGTCCCAATCTACATTGTCAAATGCCTTTTCTAAATCTACAAAAGCTATGCAAATTACCTTTCCTACCCTCTTTCTTTTTTCTACTACCGTTCTTAGTGCTAGAATCGCCTCTCTCGTCCCTCTGTTTTTCCTAAAACCAAACTGATCTTCTCCTAGCCTTTCCTCTACTTTATTTGCTAATCTCCTATAAATAATCTTTAACAATATCTTCGATGCATGTGATAGTAGGCTAATGGTCCTATAGTTCTCACACAAATTAGCTCCTATTTTCTTCGGCATTGTTACTATTCTACTACGCTGAAAATCCTGTGGTACTTCTCCCTTCTCATATATTTTACAAACTAACCTGTATAATCGCTCCTGCATTTTTTCCCCTGCGTGTTTTATTAATTCGGCTGGTATCATATCAATCCCCGCTGCTTTGTTATTCCGTAAATCATTTAATGCTCTATGAAACTCTGACCTAAGTATGCTAGGACCTAAGTCATCCTCATCTATCTGTTCCACATTTTCTAGCTCCTCCATGTAAATCTTTATATAAATCTTCAAGATACTCCTTCCATCTTCTAGCTTTTTCCTTATTTTCTGTGAGTTCCTTACCCTGCTTATCACATATAATGTTACCCTTTGGTTTTACTTTAGAAAAATGTGACTTAATTTTCCTGTAATTTTATATGTTTATGTAAAAATAATTGATTTAAAATGTATAGCTATATAAATATGATAAATGGATAAATATGATCAACTTAAGATTACTGTATAATTTTTATATTAAAACAAATATAATTATTGAATTCTAAAGGGATCCTTGAAGTACTCCTTGATTTAAATTGCCCATTAGGAGTTGTAATTTCAAATGTTATGCAAAAATGTATATTCATTTGATGTAATAAAAAATACAATAGACGTGTTGAAAATCAAATAAATATATAATGTGGGGAAAGGTTCTTAAGGAAGTCTTTTATACCGTTGCTTAATCCATGAGAATACAGCATACAGGGTGGTATAAGTCATTTTGTATATCTTGGCGGACTCTACTGCGCATAAGGGTTGAGCTTCTAGTACCATTGTTGCCATATATGAATAGAAAAACTTCAGTACAAAGTGCTCAAATTGTAAACTGCATGGCAAAATTCAGATTGAGAATATTTAATGTATGAATATAAACGGCTTCGATTAAAGTCCACTATTTAGTAAAAAGTTTCCAGTTATTTATTATTTGTTTTGATCAATTATGCTAATATAATACTCTGTATTTGTTGGCTGTCGATATGACAACATTGCAGCCATTTTGACCACACCCTCAAATGACAAAAATGCAGTGGCGAGCATCGCTCACGAGTCTTAATAAACTAGTCTTAATTTGTAATGCGCTGTAGAAAGGGCGGGCCCTCCACTTTAAAATAAATAGCCTATAGTGAGGAGTAAAATTAAATTTAAATATTACATAATTTTATTGTGCGGAAAATCCTAAACTATTTACAAAGTATGCTGGAAGACAATAACTATTGAGAAAAGAATATAAATTAATGGTAAGCGGAGTATCCGTAGCCGCCATGAGCGCCGTACAAAGAAGAAGCGTATCCCAGAGGGGCGCCATATGCCCCATGACCTATTGGGGTGGCATATGCAGCATGGGCAATTGGGGCGGCATAGGCACCATGATGAAGGCCGCCAGAGTAACCTACAGCTGGGCCATGGGCATAGGAAGAGTACGCTGGGGCGGCATAGGAAGAATAGGTTGGGGCGGCATAGCTATGGCTGCGAAAAAGAATTATTATTAAACAAAATGTTGCAAAATCGTAATCGAGTAAAATTACTAAGACAAAACGATTGTACAAGTGGTGAATGAATCTACGAACACGTCGATTTGTTTGAAAGAAAAAAATACCTGGCAGCGTACGAAACAGCTGGGGCGGCGGCATAGGTCCTGGCTACAACTGGGGCGGCACCGTAGGCGGCCACTGGTGCATGAGAATAAGAGGAGTAGGATGGGATGCCCTGAGCGTAGCTAGAATATCCCAAAGCAGGACCGGCACTGTAGGTCGATAATCCTCCCAATAAACCGGCATTGGCGGCCGCCAAAGCGGCGAACAATATTACGAGCTGAAAAAGTACAAGAAGTAAATATTTTGATATAAGTTAAATAGTCTTCAATCTCAAGGATTGGTTGGAAACAGCACGCCATCTGTCGATCTATCCTCAGCTAATTTCTTCATTTCCCTATAGCTAGTCATCCCACACGTCCTCCACTATCTGACCCACGTCTAGGCCTACGTACCCCTTGCTTTCCCTCTACTCTACCTTGTATAACTAATTGCTTAATACCCCATGTCTAAGAATGTGACCTACTAGTCCATCTCTCCTGCGCTGTAATACTCTCCAAATACTTTCCAATACAAAATTCATCCCACACGTCCTCCACTATCTGACCCACGTCTAGGCCTACGTACCCCTTGCTTTCCCTCTACTCTACCTTGTATAACTAATTGCTTAATACCCCATGTCTAAGAATGTGACCTACTAGTCCATCTCTCCTGCGCTGTAATACTCTCCAAATACTTTCCAATACAAAATTCATCCCACACGTCCTCCACTATCTGACCCACGTCTAGGCCTACCTACCCCTTTCTTTCCCTCTACTCTACCTTGTATAACTAATTGCTTAATACCCCATGTCTAAGAATGTGGCCTACTAGTCCATCTCTCCTGCGCTGTAATACTCTCCAAATACTTTTCAATACAAAATTCATCCCACACGTCCTCCACTATCTGACCCACGTCTAGGCCTACGTACCCCTTGCTTTCCCTCTACTCTACCTTGTATAACTAATTGCTTAATACCCCATGTCTAAGAATGTGACCTACTAGTCCATCTCTCCTGCGCTGCAATACTCTCCAAATACTTTCCAATACAAAATTCATCCCACACGTCCTCCACTATCTGACCCACGTCTAGGCCTACCTACCCCTTTCTTTCCCTCTACTCTACCTTGTATAACTAATTGCATAATACCCCCATGTCTAAGAATGTGGCCTACTAGTCTATCTCTCCTGCGCTGTAATACTCTCCAAATACTTTCCAATACAAAATTCATCCCACATGTCCTCCACTATCTGAACCACGTCTAGGCCTACGTACCCCTTGCTTTCCCTCTACTCTACCTTCTATAATCAATTGCACGATACCCCCATGTCTAAATACTCCAAATACTTTTCTTCTCCCCTACTAACTCTAGTACAGCTTCATTTGTAACTTTATTTTCCCAACCAATCCTCGTCATCCTCCTGTAGCACCACATTTAATCGATTGCTTCTATTCTACGTTTCTCTACTGTACCTATAGTCCACGCCTCACACCCGCACAATGCTACACTCCTTCAGTAATCTTTTTCTAATACCAAGAGGCAATATTTGATCTTAAAATCTGCTCCTTTCCTACCATATGTTATCCTACATTTTATACCTACCTTACTTCCGTTATCCTATCCAATCTTACTTCCAAAATAAGAAAAATCTGACACTTCTTTTATTCTATCTAATCCTCACTTTTCGCTTGCATTCCTTCTTGTCACACGTTGGTCTTGCCTATATTAATTTTCATGTTATAATCCCTAGTCATTACTCCCTGCATACCATTTAATACATGTTTTAGATTCTGCTCTTCCAGAATTTTCACACTTACAGATATATTTCGAAACATATAAACAAAATCGGGGATATGAATAATGTATACATATATTTCTAGCTAATGGTAATAATTAATTTAAAAAGTGTAATTACCTTCATGACCATTTTGTTGGATTGCTAGTTTTATATCAACTCGAGTTGCTGAATTGGAATGAATACAACTGCCTAAAAAATCGATCTTTATATACCTATTTTTCTATAATAGTTTAAACCGGAGGGGGGGGGGGGGTGTTTAACATCAAATGAAAAATGAATCCATCGACACAACCACTTGTTAAGCCACAATAAGAACCTCGATCAAACTCGCCACTATCTGGATTACTTAATATATATGAACTAGTGCAACATTTCGGGCTTCCGATGACATTTAAACATTGCCGGTGCGAAGGACACGCGGACCTAATTATAACGAACAAATAATTGCTCTCAATTCTTTAACCGGCGCACAAATTGTATAATGTTGTTTAAGCGTAGAATGCCTATTTTAATTTAATCGATCCGCAGATAAATGTTCAGGCCCGGGTATAGTACGTGTAATTAAGACAATGCGAAGCAATTTTGCTGTTAAAATATCGGCGATCGTTGCGAAAGAAAACTATAAATATGAATTAAAAAGCGAATGTCACGTTGCGAAAGACTTCTGTTGTTTTGGTTGCACGATTTAAGATATCTACCTATGCATTTTTTTGTTGGATATATTTGTGATTTATTATCGCCTGTTTTATAATGTTATAAAATCGATTGATTTTATCACATGCAAGTCGAGCGATTTGAATTTCTTTCGCAACGAAATAATTATGATTTTTATAATGGCCTACTGATTATATATATTTTTTCTGTGCGTACACCTAGTTTAAAAACCGTTTTTTTTTTTGGAAAAAAATTTCTCGCACTTTTTATTGGACCATGCTCGAAATATTTATATATATATATATATGTGTGTGTAGTTTATACTTTTTAAAATTTTAATTGTTCCGAAATTTTTTATTATTTAAATTTTTGAAATTTTAATAATTTCGAAACTTACAATTTATAGAATATTTATTTTTGAGTCTTAATTTTTTGTTTGTGGATTTTTTTGTGGACTCTTAAGTTTATTATCGATTTCTCCTATATATTTATGTATTAATATAATTACTTTGAAATCTGAAAAGTCTATTTCAAGTAATTCTTTAATTATTTTAAATAAATCTTTTAAAATAATAATATAAAATATAAAAATAAAATAATATAAATTAATAATTAACGAAACTAACAAATAACAGCAATAAACTTTCGTTTGTCAAATCTAAAATAACCAAAAATAAATTTAATTTAATTTAATTTAAAAATAGTTTTTATTAAATAAATTAAATAGACAAGATGAAATTGGGCCTGATTCTAAATTCATTAAATTTGATTTAGATTTATGCATGTATATACTTTCATAAGCATTTTTAACTCAAGACACTTAAGCAATTTAAGCGAATTAATTTGAATAGGATGACCTGAATAATCAAAACTATGCTCGGCTACAGCACTTTTATCGTTTCTATTCGATCTGAAATGAGCTAAATGCTCCAAATTTAAGCTAAAATAAGCTAAATGAGCTTAAAACAGATATATTTAATTAGGTTTTTTATTTTGACTGGAAAAATTCTGCGTTTAAGAACGATTTATAAATTAATTGAGATAGTTTTTTGAAAAAACATAAAATATTGATAGTTACACAGCAATAAACTGTTATACATTAAAATTTGAATAAAAATAATGGAAAAATGTAAGTTAACTAATTTGAATAGGATGACCTGTGTTAGTCAAAAATATGCTCGGCTACAGCACTTATCTTTTCTATTTAATCTGAAATGAGGTTATTAAATCTAGTTTCAATTGGTATACGTGTTTGTCTTCCTTATATACTTTAAGACAACTAGAACAAGATATTTCATAAATACCAGATTTTTTATTGAAATCAATCAAATCTTTGGGATTTCCTAGAAAATTAGCGCAAGCCTATTATATGCTATTTTAAAATGATATTTATTTAAAATATTATCTAACCACGTGCAATTATATAATTATATAATTCTAATAGTTCTAATAACTCGTTTGCTTTGACATTAATAGAGCATTCAATAAATATGGAATTAAGTTCCTTACTAAATATTTTTAATTCAATACATTTTTCTTCACTTTTTAATATTCGCATCATTTTTTATTTAGTCCATTCTCGATTCAGTGTTCCTTAAAATTTCTAATGGTCTTATAATAGTTTTATTTCATAAATAATTTCATAATTTAAAATTACGCTATAACCATTTTTTATAATGGTATATAATTACAAGCACTTTTATTAAAAAAAAATTGCGAATTTTTCTTTTCTGTTGCTTTTTATGTGTATATCTTTGTATGGTACATAAATGAACTTATTTCTTATTATTGTTGATCAATATTATATTATTGTGGAAAATGCCAGGAGATATAGGGAGGTATCAGATAGATTACATACTGGTTAAAGAGAGGTTTAGGAACCAGATTAAGAATTGTAAGAGTTACCCTGGAGCAGATATTGATAGTGACCATAATTTAGTAGTCCTGGACTCAGAGGTCAAATTCAAGAAATTACAGAAGTCTAAACAGGTCAGAGTAGATGTCGATAGGTTAAAATTAGCTGATGTATGTGAAAAGTACAAGCAGAAAGTAGAAATCATGGCTAATGGAACATCTAGGAACGACATAGATTGCGAATGGAGGGAAATCAGAAATGGGTTAACTACAGCAGCAAATGAAGTATTAGGCACAAAGAAAAGGGCAGGTAGGAGGGAATGGATCACGGAAGAAATAGTTGAAATGATAGAAGCAAGAAGGAAAATTTAAATTGGAAACACAGAAGCAGGACAGAAAAAATATAAGGAACTAAGGAACTTAATTAATAGGAAATGCAAGCTAGCGAAAGAAGAGTGGATAAAAGGAAACTGTAAGGATATTGAGGAGGATATGAGAAGAGGTAAAGTAGATTTGGGCTACAGGAAAATTAAGTCACATTTTTCTAAAGTAAAACCAAAGGGTAACGTTATATGTGATAAGCAGGGTAAGGAACTCACAGAAAATAAGGAAAAAGCTAGAAGATGGAAGGAGTATCTTGAAGATTTATATAAAGGTAGGCAGGACATGGAGGAACTAGAAAATGTGGAATAGATAGATGAGGATGACTTAGGTCCTAGCATACTTAGGTCAGAGTTTCATAGAGCATTAAATGATTTACGGAATAACAAAGCAGCGGGGATTGATATGATACCAGCCGAATTAATAAAACACGCAGGGGAAAAAATGCAGGAGCGATTATACAGGTTAGTTTGTAAAATATATGAGAAGGGAGAAGTACCACAGGATTTTCAGCGTAGTAGAATAGTAACAATGCCGAAGAAAATAGGAGCTAATTTGTGTGAGAACTATAGGACCATTAGTCTACTATCACATGCATCGAAGATATTGCTAAAGATTATTTATAGGAGATTAGAAAATAAAGTAGAGGAAAGGCTAGGAGAAGATCAGTTTGGTTTTAGGAAAAACAGAGGGACGAGGGAGGCGATTTTAGCACTAAGAACAGTAGTAGAAAAAAGAATGAGGGTAGGAAAGGTAACTTGCATAGCTTTTGTAGATTTAGAAAAGGCATTTGATAATGTAGATTGGGACATAATGTTTAGAATTTTAAAAGAAACGGGTATAGATTATAAGGATAGGAGAATAATTTTTAATTTATATAAACACTAAACTGCCTTAGTTAGAATTGAGGGGGAAGAAGAGGTAGCAAAAATAGGGAAGGGAGTTCGGCAGGGATGTACACTTTCACCGCTATTATTTAATCTATATATAGAAGATGCAATAAACAAAGTAAAAGAAGAGTATAGTGTAGGTGTGAATGTACAGGGAGAGAAAATATATATGTTGAGATTCGCCGACGATATAGCTATATTGGAAGAAAGCGAAAAGAATTTAGAAAGGGTATTGAATGGTATGCAGGCAGTATTGACTAGGGATTTTAACATGAAAATAAATATAGGTAAAACTAAAGTGATAAGGTGTGACAAAAAGGAATGCAGTAGAAAAATTAGGATCACAATAGGAGATAATAGAATCGAAGAAGTGTCAGATTTTTGTTATTTAGGCAGTAGAATCACAAAAGATAATCGAAGCAAGGTAGATATAAAGTGTAGGATAGCACAGGGTAGGAAGGCATTCGTAGAAAAGGAACAGATTTTAAGATCAAATATTGACTTGGGTATTAGAAAAAGATTACTGAAGGCATATGTTTGGAGTGTAGCACTGTACGGGTGTGAGGCGTGGACTATAGGAAAGGAAGAGAAGCGTAGATTACAAGCATTCGAAATGTGGTGTTATAGGAGGATGATGAGGATTGGTTGGGAAGATAAAGTAACAAATGAAGCTGTACTAGAGTTAGTAGGGGAGAAGAGAAGTATTTGGAGAGTGTTACAGCGTAGGAGAGACAGATTAGTAGGGCATATTCTTAGGCATGGGGGGATTATGCAATTGATCATAGAAGGTAGAGTGGAGGGAAAGAGAGGGGTAGGTAGGCCTAGATTGGAGTATGTGAGCCAGATAGTTGAAGACGTTGAGATGAATAGCTATAGGGAGATGAAGGGATTAGCTCAGGATAGATCGGCATGGCGTGCTGTTTCCAACCAATCTTTAGGATTGCGGACTCTTTAACTAACTAATTATATTATTATTATTGATGGCACAATTTAAGATGACCAGTATCAAAAATACAAATATTCATAAATATATATTGCGAGCATACTTATATTGATTTTTGTAAGAAGAAATATAAATAGGTTAAGAAATTATTGATTAAATTAGCTACAAAACCTTACAAATTGGATAAATTCGTATAAAATTTTGACAAATTTTTATTTCTTCAAATAAAAATAAAATCATGAATCAAAGCCGTTCGCTAAATATTAATTTTGATGTGCTTTATCTAAAATATTCAATATTTATATACTTCTTCTATTCTACAATACGTATATAAACAAAACAGCTGGTTTGCAACAAGAAGGCGACGTGCAATATTTTATTTAGTTACGCGAAGAATTAACATAATAAACTGATTCTTGATTTCGCGACCACTGTCTTATATTGTCGTAATGAAATACTTATAGATTAAAATACACTTGTACACTGTTAAAAAATAATAAGTATTTGGTCATTTCGGTTGTTTCGAAATCCGTTTTATGCTCCGATGACATTTACTACACACGGTGGTAGATAATATCATTAATTAAGTATTGCGATTTGCTAATTTGAGCGATATATTTGATAATATGTCGAAGAACAATACCAAATATTTACCATTACGTCGTTAGTTAGTCTACGTATTTATGGTGTAATATATAAATATATATATTTTTTTAGATTGAAACATAGCACGAATTATACTTATAATAAAAAAAATCGAAATAAACTACACTAAATTTTTAAATTTATAAATTGTAAAAGAAATTTTTAGAAAAGAAATTGAGGAATCGAAAATTTTCGAGGGTCATAAATTGTATTTAACATTTTTTTAAATATAAGTGTATATTAATCTCAGGGAGGGAGAGATGTTAAATATTAATTTAATTGATGTGCTACTGATTATGGACTTATCGAAATGCGCAATTAAATTTTATTTTTAAATTGAATTTTGTTGTATGTTTAAAACACTCCTAAATATTGATATAATATTTTTATTTCTTTATGGTACATTTGTTTAAAAATGTAAATGAAGATGTAATAAAATTAAAGTTGACAATTATTGATCATATAAAAGCCATTTAGGCTAGAGTCTAGATAATATTATAAATTTATATTTGTAATTTTTTAATATCACTTTAAATTTTTAACTCGTCATGCGTTACGACCTTTAGTTCCAATACTTTTAAGAATTTGAAGTAGACTAATATCTTTAAGAGATGTTAAAGGTGAAATTGACTTCAAGCATTGATTAAGTAATATATTACTTAATCAATGCTTCAAGTTTTTATAATATAATCTGCCATTATTCCATTTTAAAAGGTGGCAGAATTAATGATTTCTTCTTATGTTACAAGAATGTTTTTTTTTTAGAAATTAATTAATTTAAGGTTACTACAATCATTTTTTAATACAAATTTCTTCTTGTCCCTTCGCATGTTTCGATTTTTCCTAACAAGACTCTCAGCATATGCAAAAGTGGAAATTGATATTCGTCCATTATCTCTTTTGCAAAAGTAAAAATGATTTTGATAAAAAGTGAACGTATTCAAATATAGTGGATTATAAATAATATTAGCAACATGGTAGTGGCTGAAATGATATGGTAACACCTAAGCCAAAAACTTTTATAAAAAATAAAATAAATAATATATAACATCAATATATCTTTAAAGTAATTTTATTTGTATATCACACAACATAAAAAATAATATAAATAAATTACTAGCAGTTTCTCTGTACACTTTAGTTTTTGAATGACGATATTTAATAATGGGCACCATATCCGTATCCACCATAGGCGGCAACGGCTGGGGCGCCGTAGGAGAGGGCTGGGGCGCCGTAGGAGAGAGCTGGGGCGGCATATGACTTGGCTATGACTGGGGCATGAGCATAAGTAGAGATGGCTGGGCCATCAACATAGCTGGAGTAAGACAGAGCTGGGGCAGCGTATGACTTAGCTATGACTGGGGCGTGAGCATAAGTAGATATGGCTGGGGCGTGAGCATAAGTAGATAAGGCTGGGGCGTGCGCATAGCTGGAGTAAGACAGAGCTGGGGCAGCGTATGACTTAGCAATGACTGGGGCGTGAGCATAAGTAGATATGGCTGGGGCGTGAGCATAAGTAGATAAGGCTGGGGCGTGAGCATAGCTGGAGTAAGACAGAGCTGGGGCAGCGTATGACTTAGCAATGACTGGGGCGTGAGCATAAGTAGATAAGGCTGGGGCGTGAGCATAGCTGGAGTAAGACAGAGCTGGGGCAGCGTAAGACTTGGCTACCAATGGGGCAGAGTAAGCCAGAGCTGGGGCGCCATAAGATTTGCTAATCAATGGAGCGGAGGCGTAGGTGCTGATCGCTGGGGCGGCAGCATATGATAGTGTTGGCTCGGCAGCGTATGTTGCTGCCAGTGGTTCATGTCCATATGCAGAGTACGCGGGGGCGCCATGGGCGTAGCTAGAATATCCCAAAGCAGGGGCGGCACTGTAGGCCGATAATCCTCCCAAGTAACCAGCATGAGCATCGGTGGCGGCCAACAAAGCGGCGAAGAATACAACGAACTGAAATTGGAAAAAAAATCGTTAATGCACTTCGAAAGAAAATATTATAAAATTTTCGATACATATAAAAAATAAAAATAAACAGCGTACAACAAAAAAGTATTTATAAATGAAAAATACGAAGAAGAATTTATGTTATTATAAATCATTTTATAAGCTGTGCAGAAGCAACGAACGGGTTGTTTAAATGTTTTTTTTAGTCCAATTGATTAAATTTAAATAATCTCATACCTGGTACATGCTTGTGGCTGTGTTGCGTTTTTTTGCGAACTGAATACCAATGAATCGTCACTTTGATATTTATATACCGAAAAGTCCATCTAGCACCTCGTTCTAAGTGGGGTGGTGGCGGTGGTGGTGGTGGTGCAACAACCACGCAGCAGCACTTAACAGTTGTCCCTAACTCACAATATTATTGCCGCAATTTACGCCGTTACACATTCTCTGTTTTTATAACATATCATTATATTAGTCACCGAGACACATGCCACTATTTCGTATAATATAAAGTCAATAACCAGTCTTCAAATTGTGTGCAATGCCAATATATAACGCGACAGATTTTTTATAGTTCCAAACTGAACGCAGAGATGTACTCAATCAAATTCGTTTCCTTTTAATGGATATGTCACCTTTCAGTTTGTGAAAATTCTTAAATAATGTATTCGAAAAATGAGTTCGTCATTTTTTCATTATGATATCATTCCTTTAAAAATTCCCGTGATTTTAGTAGTTCGAAAGATTGCTCAACTTGACCAGCTCTGACTAAATTAGAAAATCATCGGTTATTTTAAACGCTATGCAAATTGCCAAATTGGATATCTCACATGGACAGCCCCTTACGTACACTAGCACAAATAATTTCATTCGATACTACACCTAACCTCAAAACTTTCGCCAAAGTAGGTTTATCAACTCATTTGTAAAGCTACGTATTCGTATATACAATTCGTTAGCTATTTAATGTCTATTGTTGAGGAACACATTGTTTAAGTCGATTGTTCTGTGCTTCATCATCTGTGCAAAATGCCTACTTTGGCGATAAATATCACATAGAACCAGAATTGTGCATAAAACACTTAGTGGCGTTACTACAAATATAAATCGTCTATGGTCAAAAATGTATTATTGAAAATATTTTTTAAAATATTATTATTAAAAATATATCTGAAATACAGATCTGTTCTTACATATATAGATCAGTTTCGTCAAAATCAACGCATTTTGTAACGCAGAAGTCGATCCCATTTCGTTTTCTATGTTAATATATCTCTTTTAATATATCAGCAATATCGCTATACCAACGGCATAAAATGAATTGCATAATATTTGGCTGGAAGGTAAATTTGGCCTCCGATGACATTTAAATCTTGATATATTCGCGGCGTTCAAGGACACACTTTGGGATAGCTAGTTAAATGCCCCACACGTTCGCGCATTATTTAATTTTGGTCTTACCAGCGAATGGACTCGTTCATTTCACGCGAAATATAATAATTACATTTCAAACAAATATTTACCTCGAAAATGACAATACAATAATTAGTGTCTTATTTCGGTATTCGCTGATTCTAACAACTAGTAAAATGTTGCAAAAAATTTTTTTTTAATGAATTGATTAATTTATTAATTTTGAATCGTCAATAAATAATTTCTCCAACGTGTAGTCTTTGTTCTAGTCGAAATCTATGGTTGCCAGAAGAGAAATTGCAACGATATTTTGTTAAAACAATATAAAAAATGCGAACTAATGAACTTAAGAGTTGTTGCACTTTGCGAATGTGGGGAAAGAGGAACAACGGAACACATCCTATTGGAATGTAGCAATTTTAACTAAATATTAATTATTAACTAAATTTTTAAATAAAATTTGAAAATGGGAAAAACACATTTAAAGGAGCCAGCAAAGATGGGGTGGTAAACTCATTGAATTTGTCAAGTTTGTTTGATTCAAATAAAATTAGTTTGTACAAAGTAATTAACTAATATATGAAAATATGAAGATATGCTAAAAAAAATATTCTGTGGAAATAGAGAGGTCTTATAAGGAAGGTTAAATGTGGTAATAATGTTAGTTTTAAGAGGATGTGTGTGGAAGGATGGAAGAATATTTTGTTGGGTGCTTGAGAACTGTTATCCTTTCTTGTTTTTCCTATTGTTTTTACCTATTCATTATCCATGTTCTTACGTAGAAGTTTAAACGGACTTCTAGACAAAATAAAAAAGTGTCCATGTCTATTTCCTTCAAAAATAAGAACCACCGGAAAATTTGGAGGAAAACAAAAATTGATATTATAAGTATAATATGATTTATAATGTGTGTGTGTGTTTCCAACCAATCTTTAGGATTGCGGACTCTTTAACTAACTAATATGTTTGGAGTGTAGCACTGTACGGGTGTGAGGCGTGGACTATAGGAAAGGAAGAGAAGCGTAGATTACAAGCACTTGAAATGTGGTGTTATAGGAGGATGATGAGGATTGGTTGGGAAGATAAAGTAACAAATGAAGCTGTACTAGAGTTAGTAGGGGAGAAGAGAAGTATCTGGAGAGTGTTACAGCGTAGGAGAGACAGATTAGTAGGGCATATTCTTAGGCATGGGGGGATTATGCAATTGATCATAGAAGGTAGAGTGGAGGGAAAGAGAGGGGTAGGTAGGCCTAGATTGGAGTATGTGAGTCAGATAGTTGAAGACGTTGAGATGAATAGCTATAGGGAGATGAAGGGATTAGCTCAGGATAGATCGGCATGGCGTGCTGTTTCCAACCAATCTTTAGGATTGCGGACTCTTTAACTAATATGATTATATATAGAAGTTTATAGAATAGAATTATAAGATTATAGTTACATAATAAGTAGGTATTGAAGGTGTCTGAAGAGCCATGGTGATTTTTAAAGAATTTATATTCGATTTTATGCCTAAAGTATATGTTGGCCTAAGGATAAAGCCAGGTGCCATTATCATGTTAAAAAAAAAAAATAGTCGACATATATTCAAATATAAACCATACTACAATAATTGGGCGTTGTAAAATATAAAAATTTAATAAATAATATCGGATTGAAACGGTTCGCAATATACCATTTTGTAAAATCGATATGACAGCCAACACGATCCATTCTTGTTTATTTCAGAGTATTTGCACGCACAAAATGCCGGTATATAAATAACCCGCAAACACCGCCATTGTAAATTCACCGGAATTGCCCCCCATTTTTCTGGACTGGTGAATGTAAAACGTGGAAAATATATGCAAAATGTCGTGACAATGTGAACGAAGATAAGCGTTGGTGCGATCATTTATTTGAAACTTATTCGACGCGCTATACATATGTTGAAAACGCCACTTTATGGGATGTCATATTCCCATCCTTGCGAAGTGGCAACGTGAAACCTCTTTTTAACCCGTTCAGCTGTTGCGTACTTGATGGCGTTTGAAACCTGCCAATTAAAAAAAAAATCCAGTTTTCACCGCTGATTTTTTTAACTGATACCGGTTGCGCAGAACTAGTTGAAATTGCTGATATAAAAAAAAAGGCAAATATACGAACGTCTTTAGTTTATATTTCAAAAAAATATATTTTTTTAATTGCTACAAATCTTCCGATTAGTTGGATTTATGTTGGCTTATCATCAAAATATCGTTCGATTAAAAATAACACAATTCCGCACCTACAAAAAAATTATTTCTCTACAAAATGTGCCGTCGAAATAGACTTTGATGCTTGATCAAAACTCGTCTTTGTAATGTTTCTAGAAAAGAACCATTGCGAGAGTATCAAAAGCACGGCGAAGTCAGCTACTTAAAATCTTCATATTGTATTTTTTAAACGTCTAAAAACGATCACTTTCCACGAATACAAGCGTTTTTAAACATTTTCGTACTTCTCGGAATAAAACTGTATTTTTCACAACAACAAATATTTTATATCTCTGAAAATAAATTTATTAACGTCAGAGAGCTGGAAACGTCTAAAAACGATCACTTTCAACGAATACAAGCGTTTTTATACATTTTCGTACTTCTCGGAATAAAACTGTATTTTTCACAACAAATATTTTATATCTCTGAAAATAAATTTATTAACGTCAGAGAGCTGGAAACGTCTAAAAACGATCACTTTCAACGAATACAAGCGTTTTTAGACATTTTCGTACTTCTCGGAATAAAACTGTATTTTTCACAACAAAAAAATATTTTATATCTCTGAAAATAAATTTATTAACGTCAGAGAGCTGGAAATGTCTAAAAACGTTCACTTTCAACGAATACAAGCGTTTTTAGACATTTTTGTACTTCTCGGAATAAAATGACCATTACGGTGTTAAATAATTGTATAGAATATCACCCAAATACCCTAACTTAAAGCATTAAGAAACTTAGCTTAAAGCAGTAGCACAAGATAAAATTTAACTCGGAATAATTCAAGACACTTTTAAGTAATTTGAATAGGATGACCTGAGTTAGTCAAAAATATGCTCGGCTACAGCACTTTTATCTTTTCTATCTATCTGTTCTATCTATCTATCTGAATAAGAACGTGTCAAGATGAGTTGATAATACTTATTTTTTTTACAAAAAGCAAAATACTTTTTTTTTTGCATCATCAAATTTCAATAGTAAAAAATACTATGGAATTAAATCATTACACTGTAACAGTTAAAGCTCGTCTAGACTTATTAATTTTTTTTTAAAGTAAATCAAACAATAACGCTTCTTTATGAATCGTTAATAAATTTACCTGCGGTTATTAATAATATTTTTTGTAAAATTGTTTAAATCAGACATGGCTTCGTTTGCCCAGGCCTTTATTTATCGACATTTTGACTTCTATAAAAACCAGTTAACGTATGAAAAAAAAAATTTATATTTAACAAAAATCAAACTTGAATAGTTTGAAAGGCTGAATAAAAATGCTGCCACAAAAAAAATCGTATCATTCAAGTTCTAATAGTTCTTATAAGAATTGTTAATATTATTCGCTCAATTCGAGAACCGAAAAAAATATATTAAAAATTATTCGCGTAAAAATGTAATGTTTGTAAAAGAATTTCTCAATTTCTGATCGTTTGCGAAGCACTGAACCAAAATAAAAAATATTTAAGCTACCAAATATTGTTGATTTCCTTATTTTAATATTTTTAACATAACTAACACATATACATGTAGGCAAAATGAAAGATGTACGATAATTTAAAAAAATTATCACTACGCTGTTAAATAATAGTATAAAATATCACCCAAATTAAAGCATCAATGCGCATTTCGAAGGCTATGCCCCCATCCTCAGTAACTATAATGATATGTTATTTTATTCGTTAGTGATTATATTTAAAATGATCGCGGTGTATATTTATCAATTGCATTAGTATTTATCGGGCGTGAGTCAATATTTTATTATCCTCGCTCAAATCTACTCGTTATAATAGTTTGTCTAGACGAACATAATTTTTTGTTTGCGAAACTTTTCCAATTGAAACAGAATTTCTCCGTGACCATAACATTTACTGATTTATTGATTAAAAAGTTAACATCGGTTCACGCTGGAAGCTATACAATGTATAATATTTAATGCAGGGTCGGAGCTAGAGTTTTGTGCCCCTTTTTGAAAAAAAATCACAGATAATTTTCTAACATTCGACATTGATATCTTTCAAAATATAACTGTAGAGCGTCCTTGTCGGCTTATGTCACGTACTGCTTAATACGACCCTGTTTGTAGTATATATAATTTTCACAGCTTGTGGAATTTGCACAATAAAACATCATCAACGTTTTGCTCGTTACCTCGCGAAGTATCACATTGTTGATTTGTGCTTAAATTCACGTTACAAGAACCAAAAAAATGATCATATTTAACGACGGTAATCAGGAATATTACAATCGCAATTTTTTTGGAGTGAAACTTCTATAGGCGCGGTAGGGCAAATTGGCCTAAACGTCACGAAAAGGGGAAACGCATGCTACGCGCATGCGCCGCGTGTACTGTGTGTATACGTGGCATAAGGCAACCAGTAAGACGCTTGCGTATTTTATTATATATTGCACAAACACAGCTTAATCTGTCAGCTAACAATTTCTATTGTGTGAAAAGTGAAATGGAGAAAAAGACAAGTACAGAGAGAGTGCGAGCCTTTAGAGAACGGAAGAAAGCGAATAAATAGAAATGCACCCACTAGTGCATCATACACAAAATTTAATCCAAACTCCTCTTCATAGATTGTACGACATCACAATTAATAATGCTTTCTTTGATCATCAGAGTGTCAATAAAACAGACAGAGAGCGAGCCTTTAGAGATCGGAAGAAAGCGAATAAACCGCCATGAAAAGTGCCAACAAGTACCTTGGAAAGAAGTAGAGAGTATCGAGCCAGGCAAAGGGCGTTAAAGAAACACGGTGGGCAACATAACCTTCCAATGACCTCAAATACACTGGATGAATCGATACCGTCGTTAAGTGAGGACACAGTGAGTGGTATAGAGAATTCGAATGCCACTGATTCAGGCACGTGAAGATACACGCGGTGTGAGAGATCAACGAAATGAATCTGATACAGCTGAGCGAGCCATCGACAAATAGAAATGCACCCACTAGTGCATCATACACAAAATTTAATCCAAACTCCTCTTCATAGACTGTACGACATCACAATTAATAATGCTTTCTTTGATGATCAGAGTGTCAATAAAAATCAATCAAAATCAAAATCAAATCCTTAACAAATGGAAAAAAGCAATACATAAAATCAACTTTTCCTAGGAGCTAAGAAGTTTCACTTATACCGCGCGAGGGACTCACGCATGTTTTTTTTTTCCACTAAGGTGTGGATTATAAATAAACTACGAACATATAAAATTAAATTGTTAGTTTATTTAAGAGTAGTTCATTCTTGAAAATGCACCGAAAAAATGTTTTGTTTAATAATTTGATACCGGGATTATTTCTTGTTTTGTCTGTGGTATATTTTATTTTTGTTGATTGTTGTAGATTACTTCCTCCATATATTCGTATAATCTGCAAAGACATTCTTCCAACTTCGTGCAAAAGGCTGGTCTCGTATATGCACTGGCAAAAACTAGTAGATATATTTCTGCAGAGTATTTTCTTAGGTGAAATTTACTGCATTCTCTTACATTTCGTTTTTTATCGCAACGCTAGCAAAAACATTCTATATTATCGAACATTACGCTTACATTGGCTTCCAGTGTACATTTGCCTCGATGTTATTTTAAAACGAAATATATTCTTCTTCGGGATTCTATACACTTATTCGTACTCGAATTCAATATTGCAATGGGGAAGTGGTTTTGAACATCGATGCTATCAAATAATAGTAGATAAGGTACTAATAATTTTTAACGATCAAAGAAATATATTCAAGAAGGTTGTCCACATTGATTCAGGTTATATTACATTTTTCAAAGTTATTAAGTTCGTTCGCAAAACGTGATCGAATAATTGTAATTTTCACCGAGTTATGACATTATTTCGTGGTTATTCGAATTACTTCTTGTAATTGTATAAAACATCACCCAAAAACCGCGAGACGATTTTACAATAATTCTTACCCTTAAAAAAAAAATGAAACAGCCAATTTAATAAAAACACAGAAACTATTCTACATGGATTTATTTTACGTTTAATAAATAATTTGTCATGAACAGACATTTAGTCTTTTCCACACGAAAGGAAAATTTAGAAAAATCACAGAAAATGGATTGTTATAAATATATATATCTAATTTTATAAATCTAAAAACATTTGGTCAAGCAAAATCCTTAGTTAAATCACTCTAAAGGTCTATTTGTAGTCAATTAACGAAATATGTCACGCAAATGATTATTAATTTCGGTACTAATAATAAATTAGAAATATCGACGTTCCTGAAGGACTTGGCAATTTCATTCGCGCTAATTAACTTAATAATTTATAAATTGGCGGATTGCAAAATCTTCGAACTAACATAAATTACAATCTCACCCAATTTCATCGCTTAGATTAATTCACTCTTCATGTTACATATATTCTGAATCGTTAATCTCTTTTACTGTAAATTCTTTCTATTTTAATTTGTGATTCAAATTTAACAATACTCTTGCATTTAATATCAGTTATTTCACCCGATGCAGATCAGGTTCAATTAACGATTTTACAATTCAAAGTAGTCAAAACCTTTTCAATTCACGCGCATATCTTTTATAGAGAATCTATAATATAAAATGTTGACATCATACTTGAAAACAACGATTCGACCACCGACCTTATATATTTATTCTTTAGATATTTCCGATTTGATAAATTTCGATATTTTAAACATCTACGTAAATTAAACGAGAAGAATTTGTGATAGGTACTTTGAAAAAGACATGCATCGAAGATATTGCTAAAGATTATTTATAGGAGATTAGAAAATAAAGTAGAGGAAAGGCTAGGAGAAGATCAGTTTGGTTTTAGGAAAAACAGAGGGACGAGGGAGGCGATTTTAGCACTAAGAACAGTAGTAGAAAAAAGAATGAGGGTAGGAAAGGTAACTTGCATAGCTTTTGTAGATTTAGAAAAGGAATTTGATAATGTAGATTGGGACATAATGTTTAGAATTTTAAAAGAAACGGGTATAGATTATAAGGATAGGAGAATAATTTTTAATTTATATAAACACCAAACTGCCTTAGTTAGAATTGAGAGGGAAGAAGAGGTAGCAAAAATAGGGAAGGGAGTTCGGCAGGGATGTACACTTTCACCGTTATTATTTAATCTATATATAGAAGATGCAATAAACAAAGTAAAAGAAGAGTATAGTGTAGGTGTGAATGTACAGGGAGAAAAAATATATATGTTGAGATTCGCCGACGATATAGCTATATTGGAAGAAAGCGAAAAGAATTTAGAAAGGGTATTGAATGGTATGCAGGCAGTATTGACTAGGGATTATAACATGAAAATAAATATAGGTAAAACTAAAGTGATGAGGTGTGACAAAAAGGAATGCAGTAGAAAAATGAGGATCACAATAGGAGATAATAGAATCGAAGAAGTGTCAGATTTTTGTTATTTAGGCAGTAGAATCACAAAAGATAATCGAAGCAAGGTAGATATAAAGTGTAGGATAGCACAGGGTAGGAAGGCATTCGTAGAAAAGGAACAGATTTTAAGATCAAATATTGACTTGGGTATTAGAAAAAGATTACTGAAGGTATATGTTTGGAATGTAGCACTGTACGGGTGTGAGGCGTGGACTATAGGAAAGGAAGAGAAGCGTAGATTACAAGCATTCGAAATGTGGTGTTATAGGAGGATGATGAGGATTGGTTGGGAAGATAAAGTAACAAATGAAGCTGTACTAGAGTTAGTAGGGGAGAAGAGAAGTATTTGGAGAGTGTTACAGCGTAGGAGAGACAGATTAGTAGGGCATATCCTTAGGCATGGGGGGGATTATGCAATTGATCATAGAAGGTAGAGTGGAGGGAAAGAGAGGGGTAGGTAGGCCTAAATTGGAGTATGTGAGTCAGATAGTTGAAGACGTTGAGATGAATAGCTATAGGGAGATGAAGGGATTAGCTCAGGATAGATCGGCATGGCGTGCTGTTTCCAACCAATCTTTAGGATTGCGGACTCTTTAACTAAACTTTGAAAATTGTTATTTATTTTCGTGTTTTTCTAAATGCCTTTAGGCAGGTTAGATTACATAATTTTTTAAATAGTTATTGGCAAAAAGCGTTATTTTAATTAGTTTTCGAATCTACTATAATTTATATTACGACAGTGTTTAAAAACAATTTCTTACCGTCTTAATAACAATTTTTAAATTACAAATTTTTCATTATCTAAGAGCCTTTAAAAAAAAACAATCTACCATAAAAATAAACATATTTTATATTGAGCTTTCTCGCTTTTTCTTCCACGACAATATTTTACTTTTCTGTAATCCGTTCGAATATTTTTATCTACTTACTTTAATAAGGAATACTTCATTTTCATATATATACATATTTTTGTAGGTATCTAACATAATCAGAAGACGTTTTATTGATTTCTT
This sequence comes from Leptodirus hochenwartii, assembly GCA_947310635.1. Taxonomy (NCBI): domain Eukaryota; kingdom Metazoa; phylum Arthropoda; class Insecta; order Coleoptera; family Leiodidae; genus Leptodirus; species Leptodirus hochenwartii. The sequence goes on from OX371176.1 coordinate 50,892,943, forward strand.
ATAATAGTTAAGGTGAGGCTTAATGGTATGGCGTGCTTCACTTTTCCAATTGAAATTAATATACATACTTGATATTAATCACGACCACGTTTCGAAATAAATAAATAAATCGACTCGTTCATTTATCAATTAATTGAAATCTAAACGAATGCAACGAGTGTGGAAAAGAGGTAAAGAGAAAACGCAGCAACAACCTTATAAAATATAAATTGATACGATTAAGAATTCCTTTTTAATTCGTTGATTAAAGTTGGTCGCGTTTTAAAATTACGTGCTTCTATTTTACGCATTTGGAAATGTTCTGATGCAATTCTTCTAATGTCTACAAAATGTTAAGTCTTTGCAGTTTGAGCTGATTATGCAGTCATTAAAACAGGAGTTGATATTATAAACGATCTAGACTAGATTAATAACAATCCATGCATCAAACTAAAGATCAAAGGATACATCAATACAATTTAGCGATGTGTAGTTCACACGCGAACCGTTCACTCTGAACGGTTCAATCAAATGACTGTGACGATGTTTTGCAACGACCTATAGGTCACTATGACCTAGTTCGTGTACTATCAACTAGATGGTGCACGGTGTACGTGTTGATGTACTTGTACTAGGTCCTGACCCGTCGTCATCGTAAACGATGCAGTATAGTATACATTACATATACAGTACTAACATTTATTTAGTGATAAAGTGTGTTGGTGAACGGAACGAAATCGGAAACTCGATGCGATATTTATATGTTGGTATCAGATTTCATTTGGAATAATATTCGCAAGATTATATATGTTCTTAAATATGTCATGCCATAGCAAATTTGTGCAACAATGCAAAAATAAACATCTAAATCTTATAGTTCTTCTATTTCATACTGAGTGCAATGCAGCAATCATTTAATATCAAATCAAAGGTTTGAAGTCTGAACAAAGAAAATGCGGAATAGAAAATATAAATTATAACGCCAAACAAAACGATTCTATCTAGTTCATTTTATTATAGTTTGTATATTTAATTTTCAGTATTATAGTTCACGACCTATAGTTCATGAACGGTACATTGAAATGAACTATGAACTACGAACTAGGTCCTCAATGTGACCTACAGTTTGCCATCGCTAATACAATTCTAGTATAACTTCTTTTTTGATATTATCAGTATTTTTTTTTATTAATTCGCTGTTTTGGATTTGGCAGTCCCTTAAAAAATACTCCTTGTTTTGTTTTGTTGTCTTAAATTGTAAAAAAAAATTATAAATATCTCAAATACCAACTTTGTTTACCCCATAAATTGCATTTTCGACCAATTTTATCATCAAAAAAAAAATTTTCTTTCTTTCTTTAAACACTAAAATTGAAAAACACATTTTCATAAGGGCTCTCGGCCTTTGCTCGGAATCGTTCTTGTGAGCGAAATAGAGGTTTTTTAAAATTAATATTTCAATATACCGTATTGCAATATATTTTCCTATAGCAAGTAAATAAAAAATATTTTTTATTATGTTGCTGTTTAATTGGAACTTGATAATAAGTTCGACATTAATTTCACATTTTGCTGAAAAGAATGAAATGTTCCTTTTTAAATTTCAATGGCCTTACATGTAAAATTTCTTAACGCAGGTGTAAAAAAAAAATTTTAATCGCATTAAAATTTTACTGAAGAATTACCATATGTAGGAGGAGTTCAATTTTGTACTAGTACAATATTTAACTCGCCGTAAAAGTGCTCTTCTTGTACTCTCAAAGACTATAAATAATTCACACTTTCTGAATTCTGTTTGAAAACTTTTTTGTCTAAAACGAACCGAGTAATTTTTGAACGTCGAAACATCGTCTTGAATAATCAGCAACTGATCAAGCAAAAAAAAAAAAAACGATCATCACTCACAGTTCGAATTATTTACAATTTCGTCGACTGTATTTTATTATTACGTTTGTAAAAGACATAAATAAACAGGCGAGGAACGAAATGGCTACATAAAATATATACTTTTACAATATTCCCTTTAGAATATAAATTGTAGAATATAAATGAGCCAAGTGCGATTTATTTTATTTTTCATTTTTGGGAGATGAAAGAAAAGTTATTGTATTTTCTTAAGATGTAGATAAATAAATTCAGCGAGCATCTTTAAATATAGTGCAAAAAATAATCTCCCTCCTAATAAAATGAACATTTTAATACCCTCAAATATTTTATGATATGTTTTATATTTTACAATTTTTTTTTGAGATTAATAAAATTTGCACTCGTAATATAAATTAACACAATTTTTAAGCAAAATATATTACATAATTTTTATGTGCGATATCCATCTATATATATTGTGACCCAATTTAAAATTTCTTTGGCGGTTTATAAATTAATAATTGGTCATCAATGAGAGCATTTCGTAAATGTTTACCTTGTTGATGTCTGCAATTAAATATATTTTATTGCATTGATTTTTTTTTTAGCAAGTTATAACGAAAAATACACACATTAATACAGTGAAATAAATATTTGCTAATATTGATAATTTAATTTTTTTGTTTTTTTATCTTATGCAGCATTGTAAAAAAAACTGTAGTTTTTATATATATGTTTAATCGAAATTTTTTATTTTCAATTTATAATTCAACGAATAATTCATAATTTATTATTTTATATCACAACCACGACAGTTGCAAGATATAACCATGAATGCGAAAAGAACTTGAGTCAGTTTCTATAACAATAATTATTTTAGCCTCGAAATAAGCCATTGAAAGTAAAATATTTTTTGTTACGCTATTAATTTTTATATAATAAATTCAAACGATTATATAAAAATGTGTCGAAACGTTTTGTATATCGATTATTAAAAATCATCTTAAAGATTTAATAAAAAAAAATATATTTATCAAAGAAGCAGCTTTCGAAAGGAAATAGATTTTGTGTGTATAGAAATTTATAAGACAGGCATGAAATTTAAAAAAAAATCTATATTCAAATTTATATTGTCTATTTTTTTATCACTAAAACAATTAATGCTTTTAATTTATCATGCCTTCGAATTTTTGCGTTAATATATTGAAGACAATAAAAAGAATTGGTTGTTGATTTAGAAAAATAAAAATAAACGTTTTCATCGTTTAAAAAAATATTTAAGAAAACTTCGGACGAGTAATTTAAGCAGTTGCGTAGCGGTTTTAATTTCCACGAAGAAAATAAATTCCTCACATAGTCTGGAATGATACAAATTAGGGAATTAATTCATTTTTGTCTCTGACATTTATAAGAATTTATTATTTATAGGTGCAATATTTAATTGTTTTGTAGGCAATAAAGAGAGAAAATAAAATTATAGTAATTATATATTTACTATTGTCTATCCGAAGTCCAGTAGACAAGTCTGCACGAAAGATTCCTTGGAGTGAAGATTTTTTGTTGTTCATTTTTGTCTACAGCTGTTTTTATAAATTGTATTGGAATAAATATTTGAATGATAAGATGGCAATAATGCTTCAAAGCCACGCTCCAATTTGCGATTAATAAAAAATAAAATATTTGCTATGGATATATCGCACTGTCAATGGATTACCAACACAAGTCAAAAAATACAAAAATTACGTTTATGTTGCAAACATACCCATTTTCAGTTGTTTATGTTGCGTTGTTTATTTCATTACATTGATCGCGTGTAACAATTTCGTGTTAATATATCTTCGAGGCACATTTTGCCCAGAGATACAAGATAAAATGTTTCTAATCCCACGTTGCTGCGACTAGATTTTTAATTATTCAGTACGAGGGTGCATAAATATTCCACCCCTTCATGCTTTATTCAGATTTTCTGAGTAATATCAAACCACATAATGTATATAGAGGCACGGCCAAGAACCACAAAGAAGATCACGTTCCATCTTCACCTCCCCAACGTAAACAGACGCAATAAAAAGTTTATATATAAAAAAAAAATCTGTACGTATTCACGTTTATAGAAAATAGTTTTTATTTTACAAGATAGGCTACTTTATTATTATTTAAAGTGTTTAGATAAAAGTTGATCGAAGAATTCGTATCTTTTGTATCAATAATTTTTTATCACTTACTAAACTTTTTTCCAACGTATTTCTGGTTCTGTAGTAATTAATTATTTTCTGATAAATCAGAATTTAATTTTCTGATCAAATTTATCACGAATTCTCTATTCCGTAATTAAAATATGTTATGTAAAATCATTTTATTTACGGCGTTAATAATGGCGATGTAAATTTTCCTAAATGAAATGGCAAATATTTCACTTTTCTTTGCAGAATTTTAGTTTGTTCAATTTAAACTAACACATTTCTATTTTCTGCAAAAAATTCTGCCGCGTATTTAATTATTCACCCTGTATATATATATTTCCCTACTTAATAAACTAAATTTAATTTAGCACTGGAACTTTCAAAAGGATGTACAAAATAGTCATATCTTAAATTTCTGAGAGAAAAGTGTTTTTTTTTTCTCCAGGTCCAATAACAGTTTTTATTTTTAATAAATGTACGGTTTGTACATTTTCTTTCAAATTATTGATTTCTAAATATTTAATTATTTATATGTTAGAGCAGATTATTGAGTTTTGATTTTTTATAAAAACTTTCAAATCATTTTAGTTTCACTGTTTTTTTTTTTTTTTTTTCATAAGATTTACTTTGATGAATAAATTTTATGTTGTTTTAAAATAAATTTTATTTTATTGCGTTTGAAAATTGAAACGCACAAGAAGTTTCCACTTTTGCGGTCTAACGATTTGTTTTATTTAATTATTTAGTGTTAATAAAACAGATTATCAAGTTTTGATTTTTTTAGATAAACTTGCAAATACTTTTAGCGCCACAATGTTTTTTTTTCAAAAAATTTATTTTGTTGAATACTTTTGATGAAATATTTTTTTTTAAAAACTTTCAGTTCGTTTTAGCTTCAATATATTTTTCATCAAAAATTTTAAGATAGAATAATAATTTTTAAAATCAAAAATTCTATTTTGATGAATAAATTTTATGTTGTTTTAAAAGAAAAAATATTTTATTGGGTTTGAAATTTGAAACGCACAAGAAGATCGTTAAACCACTGAAGTTTTGTTTTTTCTTTTAGTATACAAAGATTCTCTTCTTCATATATAGGAGTGTAAAAAAAAGATCAACGATATATGTAAATAAATATACAGAATGTCACGAAATTAAACAAAAACATTTGTTCACCAAACTAATTCTGTTTTTAAATTTTCTAATATCGCTATAAAGTTCTATCCACATAAACGACAAATAATTTAATAAGTAAAATAAAAAATTTTCAAACGTGTTAATAATATTATAAAAATGCGAATATAGGATTGGAATTTAGTCACTATTAAAATTTTCACAAAAATTACAAAACGGATACTTCTCGCTGTTTCGTAAAAGCGTATAAAGATATATTTTTGTCATATAGCACGGTACAATAAAACTGACCCAATAAAGTTGAGCGTATTTGGTTCGGATCGTTATTCTAAAGTTCTTACTTTACTCCCTTTATTTTACGAGTTCTAACTCAAAATTGAACCACGAGGCAGCTTGAGTGAACGAAGATAGCGGTCGTGAAGAGTTTCGAGTATTTTTCATTGTTTCGAACGAGTTTTTCCAAATCGCAAAAATAATATCAAATAAAGAACTATTTTCTATTACAGCGAACAATCCGAAGAGCCTTCAATAATATCAAAAATATTTTTATTTGCAAAATCAAATTTGATAATAACGCAGCCAGCATTTATACCGATTACTTTTGAAACGAATTGTAGCGAAACTTCGTCGACAACTTTATAAATCCGTATTCGTGTCTTTATCGTCAAAATTCGATTCTTGAACTATACGTGCCGGAGCTGTTAAATATACAGTACGTTTACAAGACCGAGACCAAGGAGGATACTGCCCGTTTGATGGCGCTAGTCGGGCGTCAATAAAACTCAATTCACGCCCCCAATTTGGTGCAATTTAATATTGTAATACGAGCAGAAGACTCCGAAGGCGATCTTCGATCAGTTATTACCAACGTAATTGATGCTATGAAAAGTACATAAACTGGACGACGAAACGAATTTAATTTCCCGTCAAATACAATCGGGTTAGAGTGCATATATTAGAGTTAGAGTGCATATATACCAGTGGCGGTTCCTTATGCAGGCCGCAGGGCCACGCGCCCCTCCTGAACATTGAACGCATCACCGTAGATATATAATTGTATCGCGATATTTTATTTCGGCATTATTTTTCCTAAAAGATAAAGCTTGCGCCGCGAACGTACGTAACACTCATGACTCACACGATATGACAGCTAGCAAGTACCAGTCAAATGCATATGCCCTATCTGTTTCGGATAATGATTGGTAGATGTCACTAGTTTTCGTAAAGCATTCGAAACTACAAAAAATTGGCAATATATTATATAATGGTATTCGGATAATGATTGGTAGATGTCACTAGTTTTCGTAAAGCATTCGAAACTTCAAAAAATTGGCAATATATTATATAATGATATTCGGATAATGATTGGTAGATGTCGCTAGTTTTCGTAAAGCATTCGAAACTACAAAAAAATTGGCAATATATTATATAATGGTATTCGGATAATGATTGGTAGATGTCACTAGTTTTCGTAAAGCATTTGAAACTACAAAAAATTGGCCATATATTATATAATGGTATTCGGATAATGATTGGTAGATGTCACTAGTTTTCGTTAAGCATTTGAAACTACAAAAAAATTGGCAATATATTATATAATGGTATTCGGATAATGATTGGTAGATGTCGCTAGTTTTCGTAAAGCATTCGAAACTACAAAAAATTGGCCATATATTATATAATGGTATTCGGATAATGATTGGTAGATGTCGCTAGTTTTCGTAAAGTATTCGAAACTACAAAAAATTGGCAATATATTATATAATGGTATTCGGATAATGATTGGTAGATGTCGCTAGTTTTCGTAAAGCATTCGAAACTACAAAAAATTGGCCATATGTTATATAATGGTATTCGGATAATGATTGGTAGATGTCGCTAGTTTTCGTAAAGCATTCGAAACTACAAAAAATTTGCCATATATTATATAATGGTATTCGGATAATGATTGGTAGATGTCGCTAGTTTTCGTAAAGCATTCGAAATTGCAAAAAAAATTGCTTTACAACGAATGATGAGGAACCGTGTTTCTGTCGATTGTAAAATGGAACTTCGCACGCGTGTACTTTATACCAGTTGGTGTCTTCAGCTGCATCCGTGTAATTGAAATGCAAATTCATCGTAATCCGTAAACATTCACCGAGCAAACGCTCACATCACCATGTCTTCTGTTTCTACCATCTGCGTGCCAGTTATTAATTTCTATTTACCTGTGCTTCAACCAAAACTTATCTTAGCTCATGTTGAAAGAAGATATATTATAAACCACAATTGACATCTTCGTTTGTAATTTACCCCGAACTAATATAGGAATTTTTACTACAAAAAAACCCCTATAATATTATTTATTTATTCCTTCTTCATCAAAAAATAAAATATATCTTCCTCGTCGATGTTTACAAATTTCTGTATCTACATACAAAATCGAATTTATTCGGGCATTGCATCAACTCTGTTTATTTAAGGTAATTGAATAATTATCTAAACTAAACACTGTTATGATTACATCCAGTTAGTGCTCCGCTCTTTCGTCGTTCTTTCGTTGGCGGTAACAATGAAATTGTTCAAATCAAATCGAACTACATTTGCTTTAGAGTGAAACTGTTATGCCGGAAAAATATTTGAAATTACTTTTAGCGGAGTGGAGTTTCTGAAACCGCAAATTGTATCATTCAAAATGTAAAAGAAATTTGAAATTTCTATATGCAAAAATTAAATATAAAACTACAAAATTTAAATATCATCAAACACGTATTGTAAATATATGGAATAATTTGTGAAATTTATTAAACTAGTTCTGTGCACTCAAGAATATTGGAAACTTGTTTCAATAGTTGTCTAAAATTGATCTAAAAAGAAAATCTTTTTTAAAGTAAAATTTGGAACATTCAGATATTATCTAAATTCGGGTTTTGGGCGGAATATATCTGTAAAATCAGGATGAAAAGTTTTTAAAACTCAATCTGCATTTGTCTTTATTTCCACCGAGTCTACACGTAGTCAAATGTAAAATTGCTGAAACTTCCAATTGATTTGTTGGGTTCATTCGTGCAGAATGGAAAGCGGCAATTATTTTACATTATTTATAAATATATTTAATGTCACATAAATACCGTAACTTAAAGCATTAAGTAGCTAGAGCAAGATGCGCATTTCGAAGGCTATGCCCCCATCTTCAGTAGCACAAGATAAAAACTAAATAAAATACCTCTGTCACGAATCGTGATTGAGATACTATTAAATAAAGAAGTTAACATGACAGAAGTATTTCAAAAATGGCATATAATATGACATATAATAGCATATAATTAAAAAAATATATATGCTTGAGATATATATTTAGATTCTTGAATCAGGCGTTATTTTATTCACTTAACATTAACTGAAGATGTAGCCAAGCTACATCTTCAGTTAAACTATACTAATTACTTAATGCAACATATGTCACTATAATATACACCGGCATTTACACTACAAGTCTGGAAGCAATGGTTAAGGGCACTCGAGCCCTACACTATGCCATTCTGGGATATTCCAGTTGACACATCTCAATTCGGTCCCTTCACTTTGGTGTGCTCTTCGGTACATCTACATACTAATGCGGTCATATAATTTATGTCCAATCTAGTCCTGTATTGTATTGTATTGTCCTGTCCTGTATTGAATTTTGTAGCAGTATTCAAAATGCAAATACAGCAATGAGAAGATACCCAATTTACGTAAAATTAGCTGTATTGTGTACAATCGAATACAATAATAATGCGTTAGAATAGATTCTTTAGGCCAAAGTAGAATATTGGATTTATTTTGATTTGCGCAAGTATTTTTTCATTACGTTTAAAAGGTGCACAGATCTTATACGCTGTCATTTTATTATAGTCTTACATTTCATGTTATGTTTATGCAGAAATTCCTAAATAATAATTCAGTATAACTGCAACCGTATGGGTGTGACGTAATGTTAAATTTGCGAGACACATTTTTGAGAGGTTCTGGAGCCACTCGCTAGGGTCCATGGAGCCAACGATCGCTACAGCTTCTCTATTGCACCGAATATCCCATAGATGGGATCACTAGCGCTGGCTCCAGTACCACTATCATTGTATTTATATATGAGCTGGTGGAGCCAAGACAAGAGCCAGTGAATGCGCGCGAAAGTACGCAAATATACCGAGTATAAATCGATTATCCCATAGATGGCATCACTAGCGCTGGCTCCAGTACCATTTTCATTGTATTTATATATGTGCTGGTGGAGCCAAGACAAGAGCCAGTGAATGCGCGCGAAGGTACGCAAATATACCGAGTATAAATCGAATATCCCATAGATGGCATCACTAGCGCTGGCTCCAGTACCATTTTCATTGTATTTATATATGTGCTGGTGGAGCCAAGACAAGAGCCAGTGAATGCGCGTGAATGTACGCAAATATACCGAGTATAAATCGAATATCCCATAGATGGCATCACTAGCGCTGGCTCCAGTACCATTTTCATTGTATTTATATATGTGCTGGTGGAGCCAAGACAAGAGCCAGTGAATGCGCGCGAAGGTACGCAAATGTACCGAGTATAAATCGAATATCCCATAGATGGCATCACTAGCGCTGGCTCCAGTACCATTTTCATTGTATTTATATATGTGCTGGTGGAGCCAAGACAAGAGCCAGTGAATGCGCGTGAAGGTACGCAAATATACCGAGTATAAATCGAATATCCCATAGATGGCATCACTAGCGCTGGCTCCAGTACCATTATCATTGTATTTATATCGGTGCTGGTGGAGCCAAGACAAGAGCCAGTGAATGCGCGCGAAAGTACGCAAATATACCGAGTATAGTGGAATCTTAAAATCGCATATAAAATATTTGTTACATATTAAAATATTTTCCGAAACATAGCATCTTATTCCAGCATTGGTTTTAATTAAAAATACAAAAAAAGCAGGAGAGAGAGAAAAAAGAAGAAACAAATAGATTTTGAAAATTTATACTAAAGTATATTTTAAGAAATAAATAAGATTTTTTTATAATAATAACATAATAATAATATTAAACGTAATGAATATTTGGATATTAGTTTGGATCGTTTGATCGCACTATTTATTATTTTCAACGCTTTCCTGCTGGCCGTTTTTCATTTCACATTTGAACATTTATATTGTTACAATTTTTAGACAATTTTATACGGTTATACGGAAATTATTTTATATACGGTTTCTGTAAATACTATTTCGCAAAATTTTTGTTTATTCCTTCGAATTGATCTCCAATATTAAATAATACAAAGAAATATGATCAAAAAAGCTAATCAATTTTTTTCAATAGCACGCTTTATATAACAATTTTTGTAAAAAAAAATTAGGTGCCTAGTTTAGTATTTGCCTGATTGTTGCTTATGGCACCACTAAAAATGAGGGCTTAATCGACGAAATGCGCACCAAACTTTAAATTGCCAAGAGTAATGATTTTGGGGGTGATATTTTATTATTTACATTGTTAGTTTTAATTTTTTAAATTATTTCTTATTAATTACCAATACCACCAACTGGATAGATAGTTTTATTTCATCCTAAACAATTAACATCATCAATAGTAACTAAAGAAATTTTCTCGCAAAATCTCCTTTCGAAGTGGGATTTGAACCCACCATCACCGCGGCTGCATAATATTTCATCCAGTTCATGACGTTGCACAATATTTCATCCAGCTCTAAATATAGAATTGCATATCCACTATTCGTACTTCATTTAGTTCAGACTGGGCGCCCAATCGGGTGACAATACAATTACCCGAATCATCAATTTCATACGCTAATTACATATTGACTATGCAATTAGGCTCGTCAGATTAGGGACATGGTAAAATATGGTTCAGGGCCTGGCGCTGAAACAAAAATTAAAGTTTGATTAAAATTTGTAGCTGATGAAAAAGCGCAGCGAAGAGTTAATTATGTATCATGCATATTTGACTAGCTTTAAATTTATTACCTTTTTTTATGGTTATATGAAAATATTATTTTCAGTAACGTGTTAATCGTTGATGAAGAAAATTACGTGTAGTTCAATTCTGGAAAAATCCATCGAAGACTTTCGAATGAAAATGATTTTCTAATGAAATTCTAATTAAAAATGATATTTTGCGGAAAATACACGTCACATCTTTGTCATAAAATAACTTTGAACTAGCTTTAACTTCCTTAAACCAGTTGAGCGTCTTTATAGTAGAGTAAACTGCAACTATCGATCTACTTCATCGAATAAGCAATTTCTGCATAGTCTACATATTTTCAATAAACACTTCCTCTGCCTCCTCTTCCAACTTCAACTATGCTTCAAGGATAAATGATTCGCTTGAATTATTAATCTTATTAAATTCACATAACTGCAAGAGTAACTTACGGAACTAATATACTATTAATAAAATGCAGCTTTTGCATTTATCCTCTGAAAATTTTGCAGATACACTGCAGAAGGGATAGAAATTAAATAACATTTACTAATTAAACTTCCAATAAAAAAAGACCCACACTAAATTTGAATTTAATTCGATTTAATAGGCATACAATGTTTTTGTAAATCGACACTTTTACCTGGATCTTTTTTTGTATTGAACTTCGTGTTACAATCCATTTTTTTAGATTCGTTGCCCGAACTTCGCAGCGATAAGTTTTTTCAATTTTTTTCGTTAGCGGAATATATTTAACAAGATAGCGAGTGTTTTGATTTTCTAAATTCCGAAGGGTAACATTTTTTGTATTGAACTTCGTGTTACAATCCCCTTTTTTAGATTTGTTGCCCGAACTTCGCAGCGATAAGTTTTTTCAATTTTTTTCGTTAGCGGAATATATTTAACAAGAAAGCGAGTGTTTTGATTTTCTAAATTCTGAAGGGTAACATTTTTTGTATTGAACTTCGTGTTACAATCCATTTTTTTAGATTCGTTGCCCGAACTTCGCAGCGATAAGTTTTTTCAATTTTTTTCGTTAGCGGAATATGTTTAACAAGGTGTTTTAATTTTCTAAATTCTGAAGGGTAACATTTTTTGTATTGAATTTCGTGTTACAATCCATTTTTTTAGATTCGTTGCCCGAACTTCGCAGCGATAAGTTTTTTCAATTTTTTTCGTTAGCGGAATATATTTAACAAGATAGCGAGTGTTTTGATTTTCTAAATTCCGAAGGGTAACATTTTTTGTATTGAACTTCATGTTACAATCCCCTTTTTTAGATTCGTTACCCGAACTTTGCAGCAATAAGTTTTTTCAATTTTTTTCGTTAGCGGAATATATTTAACAAGATAGCGAGTGTTTTGATTTTCTAAATTCCGAAGGGTAACATTTTTTGTATTGAACTTCGTGTTACAATCCATTTTTTTAGATTCGTTGCCCGAACTTCGCAGCGATAAGTTTTTTCAATTTTTTTCGTTAGCGGAATATATTTAACAAGATAGCGAGTGTTTTGATTTTCTAAATTCCGAAGGGTAACATTTTTTGTATTGAACTTTGTGTTACAATCCATTTTTTTAGATTCGTTGCCCGAACTTCGCAGCGATAAGTTTTTTCAATTTTTTTCGTTAGCGGAATATATTTAACAAGCTAGCGAGTGTTTTGATTTTCTAAATTCCGAAGGGTAACATTTTTTGTATTGAACTTCGTGTTACAATCCATTTTTTTAGATTCGTTGCCCGAACTTCGCAGCGATAAGTTTTTTCAATTTTTTTCGTTAGCGGAATATATTTAACAAGATAGCGAGTGTTTTGATTTTCTAAATTCCGAAACGTAACATTTTTTGTATTGAACTTCGTGTTACAATCCCCTTTTTTAGATTTGTTGCCCGAACTTCGCAGCGATAAGTTTTTTAAATTTTTTTCGTTAGCGGAATATATTTAACAAGATAGCGAGTGTTTTGATTTTCTAAATTCCGAAGGGTAACATTTTTTTTGTATTGAACTTCGTGTTACAATCCCCTTTTTTAGATTTGTTGCCCGAACTTCGCAGCGATAAGTTTTTTAAATTTTTCTGGTTAGCGGAATATATTTAACAAGATATTGAGTGTTTTGATTTTCTAAATTCCGAAGGGTAACATTTTTTGTATTGAACTTCGTGTTATAATCCCCTTTTTTAGATTCGTTGCCCGAACTTCGCAGCGATAAGTTTTTTCAATTTTTTTCGTTAGCGGAATATATTTAACAAGATAGCGAGTGTTTTGATTTTATAAATTCCGAAGGGTAACATTTTTTGTATTGAACTTCGTGTTACAATCCATTTTTTAGATTCGTTGCCCGAACTTCGCAGCGATAAGTTTTTTCAATTTTTTTCGTTAGCAGAATATGTTTAATAAGATAGCGAGTGTTTTGATTTTCTAAATTCCGAAGGGTCACATTTTTTGTATTGAACTTCGTGTTACAATCCATTTTTTTAGATTTGTTGCCCGAACTTCGCAGCGATAAGTTTTTTCAATTTTTTCGTTAGCGGAATATATTTAACAAGATAGCGAGTGTTTTGTTTTTCTAAATTCCGAAGGGTCACATTTTTTGTATTGAACTTCGTGTTACAATCCCCTTTTTTAGATTTGTTGCCCGAACTTCGCAGCGATAAGTTTTTTAATTTTTTTTCGTTAGCGGAATATATTTAACAAGATAGCGAGTGTTTTGATTTTCTAAATTCCGAAACGTAATATTTTTTGTATTGAACTTCGTGTTACAATCCCCTTTTTTAGATTTGTTGCCCGAACTTCGCAGCGATAAGTTTTTTCATTTTTTTTCGTTAGCGGAATATATTTAATAAGATAGCGAGTGTTTTGATTTTCTAAATTCCGAAGGGTAACATTTTTTGAATTGAACTTCGTGTTACAATCCATTTTTTAGATTCGTTGCCCGAACTTCGCAGCGATAAGTTTTTTCAATTTTTTTCGTTAGCGGAATATATTTAACAAGATAGCGAGTGTTTTGATTTTCTAAATTCCGAAGGGTAACATTTTTTGTATTGAACTTCGTGTTACAATCCATTTTTTAGATTTGTTGCCCGAACTTCGCAGCGATAAGTTTTTTCATTTTTTTTTTATTCTAGCTGTATTATAAATGAATGACTTTGCCAAATAATATACGCAAACGGACGCAAAATTTCAGTCTTTTATATTCTCGAACGAAAATTAATAAGGACCTTCTATTCAATGCGATCAATTTTATTTTCCAATAAGTGCGAGTTTATTATTTACACCATTTTAAGAATAAAACATTATTTTTTAGAGATTTTTGATTTAGACGAAATAAAAAATATTCATTTAAAGTCTTCTCAATTTTTTTTTCGAATTTTATGTTCCGAACAGATTTTATTAAATAAATTTTACACTCTGTGCAAAAAGTGTATTCTAACTGAAACTTCAATATTATTACACGAGTTTATACAAAGCCTTCAATAAGCTTGTGAAATATCCCCAGGTCCTAAGATTAACAATAATCCGTGGCGGAAGGTAAGAAGTCCTAACTCCTTAAGGCTCCTTACAATATCAGGCATCGAAGGAACACAACTATAATCGCAAGAATCTTGTTACGTTCGAATGTATGTAATATCTATCTAAGAAAATCAGGGTCGTATTATGTTCAAAAGGCGTTCTTTACAGAATTAATTATAATCTGGAGATTTATTAATATAATAAAAGACAAAACATAAACTCCTCACACGCCACGCTTTTAGAATTTTGCTAATATAAAATTAGCTACAAATTATATATGTTATTCTGCGTTATACTATGCAACTCTGTATACATTTTATAATTCATGGTTGCTCACCGATTTTACATAAAATTTCATTTCGTTCACGAGGGTCGGTTGATCTACAATATTATGTACTAAGTGAATTAAATGTCCGAAATTATAATTTAAAAAATTAATATTACGAATTGCATTTGCAAGAAATAAAATAAAAAGTAGGAAATTCCAAAAAAATAGATATTTTAGTTTATAGTCCAAAAAAAAAATCAAGTTTCATCCGCGCCTTTTCACAAATGTCCCATTAAACGTTTTTATGCAGGTTTTTATAGAAAATGTGAAATTTTTTTTACATGGGATTATATATTAATTATGTATGCATTAATTTATATGAAATCAATTTTGGAAAAACGGTCTCTTTCAATAGAATGTCTTAGTCTTAGCAATTTGCATCTCTTCAATTTTGACAAGAGTATACTGAAAAGTATGGTATCTCCTGAAAGTTAAAAATATTCGCGAAGCCTGTCCTGGTATTCCCTTTCAATTGGGATCAAGATGGGGTACCGTCGGCGGTCCCAGGGAATACCCTCGTTGGGGCCGACATTGTAACTGAAGACGACTAAATAGTTCGCGACATATGTGCCATTCTCTTGTAGGAGGACGAACACGTAACTGATTAAGAAAATGGTTTATCAGATCATAAGGAGGTTATTCGGAGGCTTAAGATCAGGGATAATATATAAGCTCTTAGCTAGAGCGAATATTGCAAGAAGTGCAGATTTGCAACAATTAAATTTTTATTATTCGGTAATATTTATCAGAAAAAAAAATGTTCTAAGAAAGTTCGCAGGTGTATTATAAAAATTGTTGATGGTTTAACAAGTTTTTTTCTAATATAATTTATTTAACTTTTAGGACAAGGATTAAAATTATTTTAATTAAACGTACATTTATTCAACATTTATCTTGATAAATACAGCTTGAAATAAATCAATTTATTGATCGATTTGTAGGCCAAATACTTTTAACCCAAATGATTTGGAATTTTCTACGATTTGTTAACATTAGAAAATTTGCTTGTTTGTTGCATCGAAATTGAAGAAAAAATAGAAACGCTAGAAGCGTAAAATTAAAACGTATGAAACAAAATTTGTAATATTTTCTTTGAGAACTTAGCCAATTACTAAAATAAAAATTAGCACGGGCCTTGGGCGTTTTCGAAGGATTTTAACACATGAAATTGTATATTTTATAAAAATATATTTAAAATGGAATTTGCTTTAATCAACTCAACATTATGCAGACATTTGATGGTTGCTAGGGTGAAATTATGTTAGAAATTTAGTAAACTATGTTAGAAGAGAGAAATAAAAAAGGAAAGCACGTAATAAAAAAAAACAATATTTAAGCACACATACATGAATATATCGGTACCCTGGAACAAAAAAGGCCAATGTCCAAAATATGGAGCGAATGTCCAAAAAATGAAACCGGCATAATGACAAATTAGCAATATTAAACAATACAAGTAAAAGGTATTTTTTCAACTAATCCTCCTATTCTTCGAATATCTTGGTTGCCCATATAATTATTAATAATAGCCCCAGCACACATAAATAATAAGGATTTAATTTTTAGGAGATTTTTTCATTTATTAATACATGCTTTATTTAATATTTTTATATATTTTAATTTTAATATATTTTACACTGTTAATTCACCAATTAACATGAATAATTAAAACAAAAAAACTTTGAAAAACAATGTATGAAAATTGTTATATAATTTTATAAAAATGCGAAAACATTACGAAAATGTTTAAAAATTTAAAAACTCCATTTGCATTTTCCAACACATTATAATATTGGACATTGGCCATTTTTGTACCAAGGTACAGATATAGATGTTCCTAATTTTCATTATTATTCATCATTTTCTCCAGAAAAAATATATTTCTTTCATAAACAAAATATCTTAAACACTATTTGATGTTAAAATATACTGAAAAAAAAACAAATTCTAAGATTAAAATTAAAAAAAAAAAACAATTTTATACATTCTATAATGTTTTGAACGAAATAAAATTACCCTCCGCGTAGAAATTTCAAAATACAATGTCCCTTTGAATTTCTCCACCTCATTTTCGTAATTAATTGAAATAAATGCATTAGTTATTGTAATTTTTATATCCTTCGGACACATAACCACGTACTATATAAATATACGTGTATATATGTGAATTATATATTAATTATTATTAATTATATTAATACGCCTCGCTTAATTTAATATATTTTACCCTCGCAAGACTCGCAAGTATTCTGCGTATTCGAAAATGAATTCGTACATTATTAGAATGTTGTTTTAGAGATTATAATTAGTAAATATTTTATAATAATTATACAATATTCCATAATTTATATAAAATATATTTGATATACAGCGTGCCTCCAAAGAAACAGAAAATCGTATTTTTCTCATTATTAACATATTTATCAAAATTCATATATAAATTTTTTTTTCGATAACTTCCAAATATTGTTTGTAATTTCATAGAAAATAATATCGAAGATTGTCGCTTTCTTCAGTAAATTTTTTTACATGAAACTTATAAAAATGATTTTTTTTATACATACATTCATTTTACTTTCATGATCTGATTATGAAATATAATTGTCGTAAAGAAAATTGAATTTTCTTGTAGGTTTATCGTCACATATTTGTGAAAATACATCTTAACAAACAAGAAAGCCTGCTTATCATTATTTTCCCATAAAATTCGTACACATAAAGTATGAAAAAGTTTCCACGTGGCTTTTGTTGTTTAACTTTCTAGTTCAGAAATTGATAGAAACTTAACAGAAAATTGCAGGAAAAGTTTGAAATGTCAACAACAGCAACGGTGTTGTTTTAATATGGAATTTTGGCTGATGAAAATAAATACCAAATTTACCTGAGCAAATTACAAGTATTATATATTTTTAAATTAATTGAATACGGCTCTTAGTTTGCAAGATTTAGATGTTCAAAATCTAATTAAGCATTAATCTGTCGATAATCGTTTGAAAAATTAAAAATCATATCTAAATTTTCCTTACAAACTGCAATTTCTTAAATTACAAATATACTGTAGGCAGATATTTGAAAATGTGCAAATTTTACCAAAAAAAATGCGAAGAAGGTGGTCATTTTCAATTCCAGTCCTCTCATTTTTAATTTTTTTAATTTTAAGTTTTCTCGCGATATTTACCGAATCAAAATTTCATGCCGATTTAGAATTTCGAGATATTTCCATTCTATTACCGAATATAAAATATGAAAAGTTCATTTAGGGAAAGTGCACTTAAAGTTTTAGTAACAGCACTTTGAGTCCCAGGCCATAACTTCAAACAAATAAAAGTTTGACTGAAAATCACTTCGCCGAGTTATGAAATTTGGTAAAAAAAACGAATTTTTCGGGATATTTACTGAGGTTTACTTTCGAATGTCGGATTTCTTCATTTTATTGCACATAGGTGCATATAGAAGTGTTACATTTCAATAGAAGTTTTTATTATTCTTATCACTTGAACCTTGCTATTGGAATAGAATATTATGATTTATATCGGCATGTACTATTGGCTGTTATGGAAAAATATGTTATGTCAGTTTTTGCTATAGTCTGTCTAATAATAAATCGGCCAACTGTATATTTAAATATACCTTGACATATTATGCGAATTGGCAAATGAAATAATTAATATTACTTAACATTTTCGACATAGTTCGATATAGAATATTATAGAAAATAATTTTTTTATTTTATTTTACACATATTACAACCTTATACTGAAATATTGCAAATATTTAATCCTTTGAAAATTTACTCTACGTGTAAAATAAACGGCAAAATAAATATAGCCGCAGTATATGCATTTATAAATGTGGGTTCAGATTTATTGGCAAGTCCGATTTTCAATTTCTTTTCGGAATATATTCACGTGTCCTTTTTACATGAATATCCACACAAATATAAAACATTTCAATATCTGAACACTGAAGTATTATTATATATATAAAATGCAACATGATTTCATAGTATAAAACTTTATTAAACAAGAATATAGTACGACACTAGAAGCTACTATATTTTTAA